>CM034407.1:2441209-4841209 GCA_019925095.2 Dendrolimus kikuchii
ACTGGCAGATCGTCCACCTGATGGAAAACGGTTACCTTCGCCTATGGATATTTGCAACACCAAAAGTCCTAGAAATGCGCTGCTGCTCTCTAAAGGGTGACTGGAACCTGGTCACTAGTGCAGGTACTCAAGGTTGTTATGGCGGCATACTTTAGACCGTTATATCCCTGCAGGAACGGTGAAAGAATACAATTTCCTGCGCTGGGGCGGCCTGTCGTAAGAGGCGACAAAACAGCCCACAGCCAGGTGGTAGGGTATTTGCCCGTCTGGATGGCTACTTTAATAACCATAACAACCTTCAGTTGTGTTCCGGTATTAGTGACCAGGTTCCAGTCCCTCTTTAGAAAGCAGCTGCGCATTTGTAAGACCTTTAGTGTTGCAAATGTGAGGATTTTAACCGCTTTCCGTCAGATGGACCATCTGCCTGTCTGCTGAACTCAAGCTACAAAAATAACAAAAGACCAGGGGTGGTAGCTAACCAGACGGGCAAATAGCCTACCAACTGGCTGTGGGTTCTTTTGTCGTCTCTTACGACAGGCCGCCCCAACGTAGGAAATTGTATTCTTTCTCCCTTCCTGCACGATAGCACAAGATGGGGATAGGTTAAAAAATAACTTTAACATTACTCATTGAAATTTAACAACTTTGTCTTCCATGATCACGGCTACTGAAAAGTCGCCGAAACGTCGAAATAAAATTCCACGCTTAAAGCCGTTAAAAAGTACCTTAATTATAATGATCAGTCTTTACTTGTTCTGGTAAGCACAATACATATCAATCAAATGCCTAGTAAAACAATAAATGCAAAAAAAAAAATAACATTGTCAATTGTTAGATTTTCAAACTGCAGAGCTGAAATATTGCCACTTACTTGAGCACGTCATCAAAACTGATCCAGAAGACACCCTGATCCCTGTCGGCGTCACTGCTGCCGACTTGAGCGTGTACCGCTCTCCTAGTATCCTCGGTCCACCTTCGGACAAATAAATTGGTTAGGTGTGCTTCGAAGTGGCAAAAAAGCCGTTATAGCTCAGTGGTTAATAATGTTACGAGTTACAGGACTCGAATTAAAATGCCATTGGAATTACTATAGAATTTATTAGGAACTATACAAACACGTATAACAAAGGTACAATTATAACTGAATACAATCAGCCCAAACACGCACAAAGTCCGTCACTAAATAGATTATCGAATGTACACAAGTCTTGCCTTGATCGAGGTTCTCGCTCAACTGCCGATCTCTCCATTGGACCATTGCTTTATCCTGCACCGATACAATATGGCTGCCCGCCCGCGTAGATCGAATTTTTTAGAATCAGTTCGACATACCTGTCTAATGACTGCCATAAAAAATTACAATACACAATAGGCTAAATACAAGTTTTAAACACAAAGTAAACAAAAGAAGTCCAAATGCGGAAAGGTAATAAACTGCAGGTTTGAATTGGTCTTTTGTCGATCGTAATAATACCCAAGTTGCCCCTGTCTTCTATGGCATTTTTTTGGGCCCATGCAGGGAGTGGCGAGTCGCCGTCTGCCCATTTTTCTATGTTCCCCGAACATTGCGACGGGCAGACGCCATAGTCCCCATAATCCCAGACCCCTAGTACCACTAGCAGTTCATCCCAATAGCCCGGTACTTTTTGTCCTCATTTCCCACAATAGTCTTACATTGGCCGGGGCTTATCCTTGGGTGCATTATATGGTGTAGACAGGGATAATCGCCGGTCAGTGTCACGCCACATTTAGATTAAATTTATCAAGGGGCCTCTACGTGTTGGCCTCCCTAAGACCCCACGCAAGCCCTGCAAAAGTACGGGGGGATACCCGCAGGGAACTTAGTGGCGAAGCCTTAGGTTTGTGGCGACCCCTCGGATCCGCCTCCGTGCTTGCCTTAACCAGCCGGCACGGAGTGGAGGTCGCTGGAGCTAAGACTCAAGCTCCAGGGGTGGAAGTGATAAATGGCATAACGTCGGAAGTAGTTTCGGTGGACCTGCAGCTCACCTCTCCACACCCCTTAGCCACTTACACTATGGAAACGTACTTTGATATTGAAATAGCAGAGTGGGTCTCCTGGAGTACCACGCACCCACTTGCCCTCGAGGCAAGGCGCAATATTCAACAGAGTTCAGCCATGCAGAAGGGGCTGCAGCAGGTGTTCTGGATGATGGCCCACCAGGAGGTGGAGAAAAACGAACATGCGGACGCTCTGGCTCGTACCCTTAAAACAAGGCCACAATATGGCCGGTGCCCAATTTATCCCAATTTATTATACCAAAAGAAAAGAAAGAAAAAGACGAAAATATAAGAGAACATAAAAGACCCTCTTTCCTGCGCCAAAGAAAGAGGAGAGGCGAAAAAAAATAAGGGTTTTTGACAAAATTGCTAATCCTCACGCTGAAGAAGCCTACAACTGACCTTGGACACGCGTGCGCCCAAGCACCGCGCCAGGTATAGTGGCCCCAGGGATTCCTCAGACGGAGCAGCCTGGTGGGGGACGCAGCCGATCCAGCCGAAACGCTGATCTCGACGACGTCCAGAACGGAGTACGCGTGCCGAGGACGCAGACCCAGACGCTGGTATTCCTCTTCGTCCACCTGAAACGATAGGTCTTCTCTTCATACATCTATACTAATATTACAATACTTATCCGTGCAGGAACGGAGAACGAATACAATTTCCTGCGCTGGGGCGGCCTGTCGGAAGAGGCGATAAAACAACCCACAGCGAGGTGGTAGGGTATTTTCCTGAATGGATAGCTACCACCCCTCGTCTAGAGTGAGCCGCCATAAGAACCTTGAGTTGTGTTCCGGCATTAGTGAACAGGTTCCAGTCTTCCTTAGAGAGCAACAGCGCATTTGTAGCACCTTTGGTGTTGCAAATGTCCATAGGCGATGGTAACCGCTTTCCATCAAGTGGGCCGACTGCCTGTCTGCTGAACTCATGCAATAAAAATAAAAAATCTAAAAACACAAAAGCAAAAGTAACTACGTCTGTTACGCTTACACGAAGAAACTACTGGACCGTTTTTGATGAAATTTAGTACATATCTAGTCTCAACACAAAGAAGGGACATTTAATACTTTTCATTCAGGACATTGGGATAGTGTTTGGGATAAAAAATAAGTAACTAATTTATAAATGGTCAAGTGTGTAATTGTTCACTGCTATCTCAAGTAGCTCATATTGTTTCACATTTAAGATGGCCGAATTCATTCAGATTTCTTTTATAAGGTCTTGTGGATTACTTTAAGCGTTGTCAATGGTACTATATCTTGAAATAGATATAAAGACTATTAGAAAATTAGAAAACGGCCTTAAGAGTTTAATATATAGAATATACGCTAAGATTTTATTCATTTCTGTCTCTAAATTTAATACTTCCACTAATTCCGTTTTCTAATGGTAGACATCAGCTTTAGACCAATGCGGTGCTTACTTAACGCACCTCATATACACTTGCTCTGATTGATATAGTTTTTTTTTTGTAACCAAATACTTTGATCTGAATACCATACAACAATAAATAGGATTAAACGGCATAAAACAGTATTTATTTATAATAAATAGTATAAATCGATCGAAATTAAAATTAAAATGTAGTCGCTAGGTTATATGACCAAAACTTGAATACGTCCCTGAAGTTTGTACAGGTCTTTGCACGGACCATAATAGCGGAGCGGACAGTCAAATCAACTGAGATACATAATTTTATCATCTTATAAAACATCGCAGACTATAGAATTTGTATTTAGAAGTAAAAAGGACTCAAAGGTTTTTTAAACAGAAGTGTGAAGCACTGTAGCCCACGGGTAAGTTGCTGGTTCTATGGTTGTGGACTGTATGAGAGAGAGATATGAACTAGATCCTTGCACTAGAAAAGCAGAAGCTCCACCAACCTTGAGATCCGCCCTCTTCTGGCTCGGTTCAGGTTGCACACAGGAACAGGAGACGGCACTAAATTCCACTTTGGAGCTATCACTTTGTACAAAGTCTAATTATGGTAAATGTTCTTGGCACAGCCAGTAATTACATTGAATTGAGATAATCCTATCCAAAACAAGGATGAGCACACGGCGCTGCGTCTCCCGTTAAAGCGTTAATAGCTAGTCACCAAAAAATTGCTGCCCCTACCCTGGTCTGTATTGGGAGTCGCCTCACACAGAAAGAGTGTAGAAAGCAAAATTGATGGAGCGATGTTCTACCTACTTCATACTAGTCAAGGACCGAACAAGAAGGATCATAAGAAGTTATTTTAAAGCATATTATTTTTTCGTAAACTACAAACATCTCCACTCAGCTGAGATAGCAATGTTGAGATGGATGTGTGGTGTTACAAGAATGGATAAGGTGAGAAATGAGTACGTAAGGGGATCTTTGAAAGTTGCACCTGTGACTGAAAAATTGAGAGGAAGAAGATTAAGTTGGTATGGGCATATAATGAGGAGGGATGAAAGTCACGTCACAAAAAGAATGTTAAATTACAAGATGGATGGGTACAAATTTAAAGGTAGACCAAAAAAAGATGGATGGATTGTGTGAAGGATGATATGATGATATGCGGTGTGACAGAAGAGGTATGTCAGAATAGAAGAGTGTGGAAGGAAAAGACATATTGTGCCGACCCCAAGTAATTGGGATATGGTGAAAGAAAAAGAAGATTATTTTAAAATTTATTGTAGTACGTGTCCACATCCTTATTGTGAGGTGCGCGAGGTGATATCTATTGTACATAACTAAGAGTGTTGCGCTATTCGGACTAGCATGCTATCTCTTTCACACTACACTGTCAGGTAAATAAACATTGAACGTTGATACTCGACTGGATCAGCATAAACCAACGCAGCTAACTTCACTTCAAACGCATTTTACTTTTGTGCATACCACACTTTCATATTGTCTCCCTTCCGCAGTTGATGTCCATGAGGAAGCTAACCTGATCTATGCCCAACAGTGGACTACGAATATCTGAAGAAGCATAGTTACCATACCTTCATATTGCCCCCTCCGCAGCTGGCGCCCATGAGGAAGCAAGCCTGCCTGGAGGAGAGCAGCTGCGCCCAGACCAGGTCGCGGTCCAACTGCTCGAGGGGAGCGCCCCCGCCCGCCCCGCCGCCCGCGCCGCCCGCCTGCAGCGAGACCGACTCGCACGGTGCGCCCGTCAACGTACAGAGACCTAATCGATGATAAAATATTAGCATTAAAAAAGAAACAATTTTAACTAAAAATGCCACGAATATGATAGATAGATTGATAACACTTTATTGCTCACCAAAATAAACAAATACAAAAACAAAATGCATAATTACAATACTTGTTGGCAAAACAATAGAGGCGGCCTTATCGCTAAAAGCGACCTCTACCGGGCAACCTAGCTTATAAGAAATTCTTAACTAATGAGCAGCAAAGAGAGAGCAGAAAAAAGATAGGACTGTACAATTTAAATATACGTTACTAACACTAGGAGTTTATGGCGGGAACTGAAAGGAGATGTTGTGCTGTGCAGTTTTATTTTCTAAAAATGTGTAAAATTACTCTAAAATGAACAATAATTGTATGATATTGATAGTTCTTGAGTAGTTATTATGTGTGTGTCAAATGTGGCCTTTTGAGCTGTCACAAGAACTCCGTTGAATGGCACTAGCTGATTACCTACAGTTCAGCTGTGCTACACATAGGCTTAAGAAAATGAAGAAACTATATTGTAAACTAAGATCTGGCTTAAAGGCCTAGCTGCCAAGCCATAAACCTAAATAAATAATAATAACATACTAACACTAATTTATAAATTTAATACATGAATATGTATTACATATTCATGTATAAAATTACACCGTAACGAGAGAGAAAATTTGGAGCGACCTCTTAAAAAAAATTTTTTTTGATCTGTCCTCCTGTGGATGGAGTTCTTAAAACATCAAAAACTAACATTCTTTCACTCGAGACTCAAAAAAAAAGTAGATTTTTTGCGCCACCCTAATATGTATATATGGATATGCAGCTTGTTTCAATATTTCTACCACTTTTTTTCAACTATTTGGTATTCGGCCGAATATTGTGTAGTATTAGTTTGCCAGGTGGTAGAGTATTTGCTCGACTGGATGGCGACCACCCCTGGTCTAGAGTATGCCGCCATAACAACCTTGCGTTGTGTTCCGGCATTAGTGACCAGGTTCCAGTTTCCCTTAAGAGAGCAGCAACACATTTGGTGTTGCAAATGTCCATAGGCGATGTTAACCGCTTTCCATCAAGTGGGTCGTCTGCCTGTCTGCTAAACTCCTGCCATAAAAAAAAAGTATTCGGTTCAGTAGTTTTTACGTGAATCCCGAACAAACAAACCAAGTGACTCCCGCGTGGTATATATTGGTCTGCCAGATTTTACCCTACTGCTGCGCCGAGGGTCAACCACTAGTGCGTGCCTCTTGTTTAAAGAGGTCACAATACGGATTACATTGTATTAAATTTTTATGTTAGTGCTATTTGCCCCGGAAGATTTACTTCATTTTATATCGCAAACTATCCCATCTCCCGGATGATATGTATCTATACATATGTACACCAAAATGACCAAAATGACTAAATTAACGAAAATGGCAAATCACTTTTTTTTTATTGCAGGAGTTCAGCAGACAGGCAGACGGCCCACTTGATGGAAAGCGGTTACCATCGCCCATGAACATTTGCAACACCAAAGGTGCTACAAATGCGCTGCTGCTCTCTTAAGTGAGTCTGGAACCTGGTCACTAATGCCGGAACACAACACAAAGTTGTTATGGCGGCATGCTCTAGACCAGGGGTGGTAGCCGTCCAGTCGGGCAAATGCCCTACCACCTGGCTGTGGGTTGTTTAGTCGCCTCTTACGACAGGCCGCCCCAACGCAGGAAATTGTATTCTTTCTCCGTTCCTGCACGGATACTTCTGATACGGCTTTCTGGGATAACGTTTACATAAATCTATCCCAAAACTTATCCCAATATCCGGGATGAAAAATATCCCTTGTCCACCACTCGGTATTAAAATTACATATATAGCAGCGAATTTCAGCCAAATCGGTCCCGTAGTTTTTCCGTGAAAACGAATTTCGCATTTATAATATTAATAAGGACTCTGTCTGCCCCCATGGTAAATAGGGGTGATGATAATAATAGGTATGTTTCACCTTCTATAGCCCTTCCAGAGACGAGAGCCTCGTAGCATCCGTGGAGTTTCGCGACGGCCTTCTCGATCAAAGGCACCCACAGTTGTTTTCTTTTCGCCTAAAGTACAAAGAAAAATTTACTGTCCACATTTTCACTTATACACGTTTAATAGTACATTATGGTACTAGTGTGTAACATTGGTGATTACCGCCGAGGCGCCATTGAGACTCGAGCCGTAGGCGAGGGTCTTAAGAGAGCCGAGGACGGTAATCATCGATACACACGTGTATCATACGACGTTTTTCAACACACTTGTGAATAAAATAACAACAAAAACTCATTTTGTTTAGTAGATAAAAAAAAGTTATATATGAGTGAAAGTTTTATTTATTAAACACGTACGAGTTAAAATTATCTATTTAAATAAGAAGTTGCATGAAATGAGCAAGCAATAGGAACATTAATTTATTTGTTCTATAGAACACGATCTTTTTTTTTTAATAAAAACTTTTTTAGGAATAAAGCAACTCAACCGATAAAATTAAAAAAAAAAATCTATAACTCACTAGTGAGTTATAATGTTTTTTACTCACAGTTTGATAATGGGTGTCATTCTGTGCCTAATTGCGGTGACCACAGAGCCACTTTATGAGCAAGTGTGTTGAAAAAGTCTTTTTTTTTATCTTTATTTAGAAAGGTCTTTGCCGCTTAGCGGCCATGTCACCCCGTAAAGTACCCAGATCCTAAATAACATTTCTAATATAATCTAATTAATTTGAACTAAAAATAAGAGTTATATAGTTTGCAAAACATCTTGGTATCTCTCGATAACGGAAATGCCAGAATGCTATTGCATTCTCCCACGGCAGATAAATTTGTTTAAAATTCTGTATTTTATTTATTTTAGAGTCATCGTGAATTTTGTAATTGTTTATTTGTTTTAGAGTCATCGTGCATTTTGTAATTGTTTATTTGTTTTAGAGTCATCGTGCATTTTGATAATCGCTTGTTTTTTTTAAAGTAATCATGTATTTTGTAATTGTTAGTTATAAAGAATACGTGCATCATTTTAATTGTGTATTCGTTTTAGAGTCATCGTGCATTTTTGTAATTGTTTATTTGTTTTAGAGTCATCGTGCATTTTGTAATTGTTTATTTCTTTTAGAATCATCGTGCATTTTGATAATCGCTTGTTTTTTTTAAAGTAATCATGTATTTTGTAATTGTTAGTTATAAAGAATACGTGCATCATTTTAATTGTGTATTCGTTTTAGAGTCATCGTGCATTTTGTAATTGTTTATTTGTTTTAGAGTCATCGTGCATTTTGTAATTGTTTATTTGTTTTAGAGTCATCGTGCATTTTGTAATTGTTTATTTGTTTTAGAGTCATCGTGCATTTTGTAATTGTTTATTTATTTTAGAATCATCGTGCATTTTGATAATAGCTTGTTTTTTTTAAAGTAATCATGTATTTTGTAATTGTTAGTTATGAAGAATACGTGCATCATTTTAATTGTGTATTCGTTTTAGAGTCATAGTGCATTTTTGTAATTGTTCATTTGTTTTAGAGTCATCGTGCATTTTGATGATTGCTTGTTTTTTTTAAAGCAGTCATGTATTTTGTAATTGTTAGTTTTAAAGTAATCGTGCATTTTTGAAGCTGTTTATTTGTTTGAAGGTAACAGTGCATCATTGTAATTGTGTATTTGTTTTAGAGTCATCGTGCATTTTTGTAATTGTTTATTTATTTTAGAGTCATCGTGCATTTTGATGATTGCTTGTTTTTTTTAAAGCAGTCATGTATTTTGTAATTGTTAGTTTTAAAGTAATCGTGCATTTTTGAAGCTGTTTATTTGTTTGAAGGTAACAGTGCATCATTGTAATTGTGTATTTGTTTTAGAGTAATCGTGCATTTTTGTAATTGTTTATTTATTTTAGAGTCATCGTGCATTTTGATGATTGCTAGTTTTTTTTTAAAGTAATCATGTATTTTGTAATTGTTAGTTTTAAAGAAATCGTGCATTTTTGAAGCTGTTTATTTGTTTGAAGGTAACAGTGCATCATTGTAATTGTGTATTTGTATTAGAGTCATCGTACATTTTTGTAATTGTTTTAGAGTCATCGTGCATTTTGATGATTGCTTGTTTTTTTTAAAGTAATCATACATACATACATAACTTCACGCCAGTTCCCTCGCGGGGTAGGCATGAACAACAGAGTGCCATTTAGGCTTATTCTTACACACCTCACTTGCCTCTTTGACATTCATAACTCTTGTCATGCAAGCTCGTCTGTTCTTAAGGCTCCTGACATCACCTTCTGCTAGTACACGATCAATTTGATCATGGAAGGTGTGTCGTGGCCTTCCACGACTTCTGCATCCATCCACTTTTGCATTGTATATCTGTTTAGTCATTTAAAGTAATCATGTATTTTGTAATTGTTAGTTTTAAAGTAATCGTGCATTTTTGAAGCTGTTTATTTGTTTGAAAGTAACAGTGCATCATTGTAATTGTGTATTTGTATTAGAGTCATCGTACATTTTTGTAATTGTTTTAGAGTCATCGTGCATTTTGATGATTGCTTGTTTTTTTTAAAGTAATCATGTATTTTGTAATTGTTAGTTTTAAAGTAATCGTGCATTTTTGAAGCTGTTTATTTGTTTGAAAGTAACAGTGCATCATTGTAATTGTGTATTTGTATTAGAGTCATCGTACATTTTTGTAATTGTTTTAGAGTCATCGTGCATTTTGATGATTGCTTGTTTTTTTTTTAAAGTAATCATGTATTTTGTAATTGTTAGTTTTAAAGTAATCGTGCATTTTTGAAGCTGTTTATTTGTTTGAAAGTAACAGTGCATCATTGTAATTGTGTATTTGTTTTAGAGTCATCGTGCATTTTTGTAATTGTTTATTTGATTTAGAGTCATCGTGCATTTTGATGATTGCTTGTTTTTTTAAAAGTAATCATGTATTTTGTAATTGTTAGTTTTAAAATAATCGTGCATTTGTGAAGCTGTTTATTTGTTTGAAAGTAACAGTGCATCATTGTAATTGTGTATTTGTTTTAGAGTCATCGTGCATTTTTGTAATTGTTTATTTGATTTAGAGTCATCGTGCATTTTGATGATTGCTAGTTTTTTTTTAAAGTAATCATGTATTTTGTAATTGTTAGTTTTAAAGAAATCGTGCATTTTTGAAGCTGTTTATTTGTTAGAAAGCAATAGTGCATCATTGTAATTGTGTATTTGTTTTAGAGTCATCGTGCATTTTGATAATTGCTTGTTTTTTTTTAAAGTAATCATGTATTTTGTAAATGTTAGTTTTAAAGAATACGTGCATCATTTTAATTGTGTATTCGTTTTAGAGTAATCGTGCATTTTTGTAGTTATTTGTTTGAAATGAATCGTGCTTTTTATAATTGTTTATTTGTTTTAAAGATAGATAGATAACTCTTTATTGTACACCAATACAAACATGAACTTAAAGACTAAAATTATATCTAGTTATGTACAAAGGGCGGTCTTATCGCTAAAAAGCGATCTCTTCCAGACAACCCCATAAAGTAATCAATCTAAAATATTCGTTTTTAAGCATTAGTAAAGCGACGTAGATAAATTTGACTTCTCTAACAACCTCATAAAGCCCGTATTTTATGAATAAAGTGGAGTCTAAAGTAGTAAAGAGTAAAATAAGTATACACCGTTGATATGGTTATTCTATTCAACGAAACTTGCTTTCGATAAGTATTTATGTGTTTCGTGATTTCACAGGCTTTTTTATAACATTAGATTTATAGCGAAATATTAGGTGTTGTTTCTGTTAGACGTATGTAAGGCGAGTGATATGTATGATTCATAACAATAATATGTAGTAATGAAATGAGGTTGTATTGAATAAGAGATTGATCGCAAACAACCGTAACCCAGTGAAAGAAAGAGTTTTACCTGCGAATAGACTAGATTCCCCTTCTTGTTAGCCGGTAGCATGTCGTCCACGGTCAGAGTCAACCATCTTCCGTCCTTGCATAGCCTCAACTGGTAAGCGCCAAGGGCGGGCTCCGCCCTGACGACAACGCCCCGTACTAGGGCGGACCTTTCCGCCAATACAGCTAGGGCGGATAGCAACCAACAGTTGCCCAAAACACCTGAAAAGATTATTAAATAGGATCGAGGGGTTTTTGACGGGAAATTGAACACCCCTCCTGTTGGTGACGTTGCTTGTGTTGAGAGTTTTTGGTCTCACTAAAACTCGAGAACGGCTGGACTGATTTGGCTAATTTTGAATTATTTGTGGAGGTCCAGGGAAGGTTTAAAAGGTGAGTAAATATGAAAAAAAAGCTTGGAATATAGTAAAAACAACAATCTCGCTTTCCCTTAGCAACTATTCCTACCTGTCAAATATTTGATGTTCGTCCCGTCGTTTAGAAATCAATTAAATTTAAAAGTCGTTCCGAAATCGAATTATATTTAAAAGTGAATTTTTATTTTTCAATTTTTTGGTTTTGAATGTCAAACGTTTGATGTTCGTCCCGACGTTCAGAAATCAACGTTTTTTATTTATTTATTCTGAGGCGGCACAAAGTTTGCCGGGTCAGCTAGTTTATAATATATATCCCATTTCAAACTTCATATACCATTTTATAAGTCTTGCTCACCCTGCGATATATCCGAAGGTCTTGGATCACGGAAGACTACCCAGGGCATCCGGTGTTCCGGGTCCACGTGTATCTGATGGGGCCGCAACCACCGCGTCGCGGCGCCACTGTCGCCACTTCCGTTGTAATACAACGAGCGGGGGGACGCCGGAAACGAGGCGTCTATGTACGGCTCTCCAGTCTGGAGGGAATGTTCTAAATTTAAATTCGACGTTAGCTAGACGCTCCAAATTTAAATACATCGTCAACTAGACGTTCCAAATTTAAATACATCGTCAGCTAGACGTTCCAAATTTAAATACATCGTTAGCTAGACTTTCTAACTTTAAATTATATGTTAACTAGATGTTCCAAATTTAAATTTAGCATTAACAGTGTGGTGTAAATATTTTTAGAGTCAAATCTAAGACCTGTATACTAAGAATACTTTATTTTTTTTAAAGGAGTTTACGGTCTGGTGTCAAAGTTGAGTATATAGGTCGTAATTTTTTTTTAAATATTGCATGTTTATAAATCGTGCTCAGAAGGTTTGCTGATGACTACCCCTCCCGCCTCCCACAACCGCGACAAGGAAGCGGGAGGGGCGACCATCGGCAAACCTTCTGCGCACAACTTATACACGGTGTACATTTTGGCAACGTTCCACATGAGGTTCACAACAACTACGCACACGACCGCGATTTACCGCGTTCCACTTGCTTGCGAACGTTACAACCGTGAAGCAAAAATCATGACGTCATTAGTGACGTTTTCGCGGCGACCATAACGACCGTGATCGCTATGTGGAGCGGCTGAAGGGGCATATCGATCTAAAATAAAATTTTATAATTATTCATTACTAGCGGCCCGGCGCGGTTTCACTCGCGCTCCGTCCCGCTCTCGTGGTATATAGCGTCATGTTATATAGCCTATGACACTCCCTGTTAACGTATCTTTCGAACAGTAAAAGAATTTTTTAAATCGGTTTAGTAGATCCAGAGATTACCCCCTACAACGTCACAAACTTTATCTCTTTATAATATTAGTATAGATTACCACTCGAAATTCAACAATACCTATACATGATCTCAATTCCAAGAATGAACTTAGGATACTCTTTATCCCGGAAACTATCCCAGTTACCGGAATGAAGTTAATTAAATTTTCACGGTGGGCTATTAGCGTTTTGATCAAAATTAAACACAATTAACCTGCGCGAATGGCTGCTCTCTAAACTAGGACATTTTCCTCTTTCCAATCAGACAAGCTAAATCAATTACTACATTTAAACTTATGGTGACTGACCATTATTGATTGGTCTTATAAATAAAAATTGTTGCATTAAATTAATGCATCTATTGTTCGTATATATATTTTTAATATCATCGTATATCTAATTATATATGTATATCTGTATATATAAGTATGTAGTAATTTATTTATATTTTATTTAATTTTTTTGTAATACACCACTAAAAAACTTATATTGAAATTCCGTTTAAAATCTCCTTAGACACTGAGTGGCCTGGAAGAGATCGCTATAAGCGATAAGACCGCCCATTGTTCTAATGCAAATGTATCCATATCAATTGTCTAGATTTAAGTTTATGGTGAACAATCATTCATTCAATCATTCAATCATTCATTCATTCATTCAGTTTTAGTATGGAATAGAACCCACCGCCGAGCATTGCGCCAATACTTCCTGCCACTGTGTCCAGGCGTGGCTCTCTTCGCCGAGCCTGAGGATCTCCATGGGGGCGCTCTCTTGGCGCTCCCCATCGGAACCGTCCGCTGTAACCATACACAAAAATTCTAATACCAATATAACAAACGCGAACGAGAGTATGTTTGTCACGCTTTCTCGCCTTTATCACTCAACTGAGCATCAAGAAATTTTCCATACATGTCCTTTTCATTCTTTACTAGCTGTGTCCGCGACGTCGTCCGCGTGGAATTTGCTTTCAAAACCCTCCGATTTTGAAACATTCTTCATCGATGCTCCGCTCCTATTGGTCTTAGCGTGATGATATATAGCCTATAGCCTTCCTCGATAAATGGGTTATCTAACACTGAAAGAATTTTTCAAATCGGACCCGTAGTTCCTGAAATTAGCTCGTTCAAACAAACAAACAAACTCTTCAGCTTTATATATTAGTATAAGATATAGATATAAGACGCAAAATGTTACATACAAAGTTATGCAATAGTGGTGATGTACAAAGGCGAGCTTAACCCTAAAAGAGTTTTCTTCCAGCAAACCTATAAGTCTAGCGAGAAGGGGAGAAGCAAAAGGCAGGGTTGTGTACACCAAAATTATTTTATGATTTAATTATATAATAAACATATTCACAAAAATAAATTATATACAAGATACATACATCCTTATTAATATTATAAATGCGAAGAAATGGTCGATGTGGTCGATGTGGGCGATGTGGTGGATGTGGTCGATGTGGTCGATGTGGTCGATGTGGTCGATGTGGTCGATGTGGACGATGTGGACGATGTGGTCGGTGTGGTCGGTGTGGTCGACGTGGTCGACGTGGTCAACGTGGTCGACGTGGTCGACGTGGTCGACGTGGTCGACGTGGTCGACGTGGTCGACGTGGTCGACGTGGTCGACGTGGTCGACGTGGTCGACGTGGTCGACGTGGTCGATGTGATCGATGTGGTCGGTGTGGTCGGCGTGGTGGACGTGGTCGATATTGTCGATGTGGTCGATGTGGTGGACGTGGTCGATGTTGTCGATGTGGAAGATGTGGTCGGTGTGGTCGACGTGGTCGACGTGGTCGATGTGATCGATGTGGTCGGTGTGGTCGACGTGGTGGACGTGGTCGATGTTGACGATGTGGACGATGTGGTCGGTGTGGTCGATGTGGTCGGTGTGGTCGATGTGGTCGGTGTGGTCGGTGTGGTCGGCGTGGTCGGCGTGGTCGACGTGGTCGACGTGGTCGGTGTGGTCGATGTGGTCGGTGTGGTCGGTGTGGTCGGTGTGGTCGGTGTGGTCGGTGTGGTCGACGTGGTCGATGTGATCGATGTGGTCGGTGTGGTCGACGTGGTGGACGTGGTCGATGTTGACGATGTGGACGATGTGGTCGGTGTGGTCGATGTGGTCGGTGTGGTCGGTGTGGTCGGCGTGGTCGGCGTGGTTGACGTGGTCGACGTGGTCGACGTGGTCGACGTGGTCGACGTGGTCGACGTGGTCGACGTGGTCGATGTGATCGATGTGATCGATGTGATCGATGTGGTCGATGTGGTCGATGTTGTCGATGTGGTCGATGTTGTCGATTTGGTCGATGTGATCGATGTGGTCGATGTGGTCGATGTAGTCGATGTGGTCGATGTGGTCGATTTGGTCATTTTGGTATACATATCGCACCCTTAGAATTATAAAGACCTAATTCAAAATACAATGCAAAAGTGGATCGATGCAGAAGTCGTGGAAGGCCACGACACACCTTCCATGATCAAATTGATCGTGTACTAGCAGAAGGTGATGTCAGGAGCCTTAAGAACAGACGAGCTTGCATGACAAGAGTTATGAATGTCAAAGAAGCGAGTGAGGTGTGTAAGAACAAGCCTGAATGGCGCTCTGTTGTTCGTGCCTACCCCGCAAGGGAACTGGTGTGAAGTTATGTATGTATGTATAATGTAAAATATAAACATATAAGGATAATTTAAAACAGATAGTGCTCTTTGACTTTTTTTTGTCATGATATGTCGTCAGTGGTATAGGACACGTTTCATTCCGAGAATGTACAATTATCCAGGGATAAAATAAAGCTAAATTTATGGCTCTGCAGATATTTGCACAACTCACGATTTAATCAATATGTTCAGGGTGGTATAAGGTACCTTTCACGGAGAAAAAGGTATCGTTTCCACAAGATAAAAAATTGACGATCATAAAACTAGAACCAGAAGTCGTAGTAGCATAATGGCTAGTGCACGCGTCCCAGACTCAAAGAGCGCGGGTTCGAATTCGCTTCGCTGGTTGAAACCATCAAGCAGAAACCCCACTCACGTGATTCGTCGTCGTCGAGCCTGGGCTGGTCGGGGGCCGCCGGCAGCAGCCTGGTCTTGGGGGAGTGGCACATCTCGCAGCACAACGCGGCACTGCTATTCATGTACGTGCACTCCCTGCAAGCCCACTCCGAGCTGCCAACCCTGAAAATATCTCCCTCGTCTAAGTCCAGTTCTTCACCGATGAGGACCCATGCACGACTCTGGTGAGTTTTAAAAGAATGAACCTAGAAGAATGGGGACTCTTGGGCTAACGTAATGTAATGACTTGATATATGGCTTAGCAAAAAGGCGTTACACTTTTCTATTAAAAAATGGCAAAACATCATCCTATCTATCCAGAAAAGGAGAAATCTTGAAAATAAGTTTTTTTTAACAACTCTATGGACTCGAGTTCCGTACCCTTTTTTACAACTTAATTTCTATGGAAGTTTGTAGAGTTCATACACATTATTTATTTTTGTTACTGTGTGTAACATTAATTTAGTGATTTTCATGTTGTGGTGTGTACCTTAAGAATAACTTATTATATTAATTTATTCTAATTTTAATGAGAGCGTATGGAAGCGAGAGTTGGGTATGGAAGAGAGAGCATGAAAGTAGAGTAAACGCGGTCGAGATGCGAGCACTGCGCAAAATCTGCGGAGTGACGCTCGCGGACCGCGTTCGTAATACCGAAGTAAGAAAGAGAGTGTCGGGGTGAAGGTAAGGAAAGGAATGCTCCGGTGGTTCAGGCATGTGGAAAGAATGACTAAACAGATATACAATGCAAAAGTGGATGGATGCAGAAGTCGTGGAAGGCCACGACACACCTTCCATGATCAAATTGATCGTGTACTAGCAGAAGGTGATGTCAGGAGCCTTAAGAACAGACGAGCGTGCATGACGAGAGCTATGAATGTCAAACAAGCAAGTGAGGTGTGTAAGAATAAGCCTGAATGGCGCTCTGTTCTTCGTGCCTACCCCGCAAGGGAACTGTCGTGAAGTTACGCATGTATGTAATTTTAATACTAAACTTATACTAATGTAGAGTGTATCTGTTACATGCTGGTGTTGTGAGGAAGTGCATGTGCAGTGTGTGCCTTATAATAAACCAAGTTATCAATTGTTACAATAGACTAGTTTACAATAGACTGTAATCTGCTGTCCATGTAGGTAATTTTTTTTCCTTTTCTTTGTTGCATAATAATTAATATAATTTAAGAATTTCCTCTGAGTCAGGTTGCCTGGAAGAGATCGCTTTTAGCGATAAGGCCGCGTTTTGTTTTATCAAGTAACTATTGTCTTGTTGTACATTTTTTTTTGTAATTTTTGTTTTGGTGAACAATAAAGTGTTGTCTATGTCTATATCAATTGCCATCATCGATTATGTGAATACATTTCAACAATTAATAATATAAAAATACACCATTAATTCATTCAAAATAACTGAACTACGTATGAAAGCGTATCACTTTTCTTAAAAAATGAAACCAAGCCAGTTAGCACACAACGCCCAAAGTGGAGCATTTTCACATTTTCAGCCGTTTCACATGGCGACCACGCTCGTTATGGTCGTGACGAAAACGTCACTAATGACGTCATCATTTTCGATCACACAGAGCTCACAACGACCCATACCAAGAGCTGGGTCGAAGTGGGCATTGACCACAGAGCATTAATTCTCTCTATCGGTTGACATTGAAAAGGGCTCGAATTTCAAATCAACTAATGACATTTGTGTTTTTCGTCGTTTATAATTGTAACGTCCGCAAGCAAGTGGAACGGGAAAAATTGCGATCGTGAACGTGATCGTTGTGAGCCTCTTGTGGAACGTAGCGTATATCTTTTCCGTCCATACTCCTCTATTTTGACACATTCCTCTGTCACACCACAAATCATCACATGATCCTTCACACAATCCACCCATCTCTTTTTTGGTCTATCTTCACCCTACCTTTGTACCCGTCAATCTTCTACCTTTTATTTATTGCAGGGGATCAGCAAACAGGCAGACGGCCCACCTGATGGATAGCGATTACACTGCTCTCTTAAGGGAGACTGGAACCTGGTCACTAATGCCGGAACACAACACAAGGTTGTTATGGCGACATACTTTAGACCAGGGGTGGTAGCCATCCAGTCGGGCAAATACTCTACCACCTGGCAAAACCTTACTATTCTTTTCGCCATGTAGCCTTCATCCCTCCTCATTACATGCCCATACCAACTTAGTCCTCTCCATTTTTCAATCACGGATGCAACTCTCAAAGATCCCCTTATGCACTAATTTCTCACCTTATCCATTCTTGCAACACACACAAATCCATCTCAACATTCTCATCTCGGCTGAGTGGAGACGTTAGTTGCCTATCACTTTCGTGACCCAACATATCTCGCTTCACTTCACTTTATATATACGAAATCATAATTTTCCTTCGAAACAATATTTGACATTATTTAATACTTTTAAAAGCGAACGTCAAGCTCATAAAACAATATGTCCTAGGAGTCGAACAACTCTGCTAAGTAGTAGCGTGTTGTGTATGGCTCCTAGACTCTATAGTCATTTACCAAAATGTATTATTGACATTCGAAACACTAATCAATTTAAATATAGATTAACCTTGTAAGACGGAACCACCACAAATTTGTGGTCGAACTGTCACGCAGGCTAATTGGGAAGCACCATAAATTTGTGGTCGAACTGTCACATAGGCTAATTGGGAAGCACCATAAATTTGTGGTCGAACTGTCACATAGGCTAATTGGGAAGCACCACAAATTTGTGGTCGAACTGTCACACAGGCTAATTGGGAAGCACCACAAATTTGTAGTCAAATACAGATAATTGAAACGAACGTTGAACTCATGCTTCCTCCCTCTAACTACATAGAATTTGTATTAGAATAAAAGAGACGGTATGATTCTCTTGGTTTTGGCGCAGCAATTCCATGGCTTGTGGACAAAAATAATATTAAATTTAGCCTTTAATATTAATACCAAATCGATAAATTGTAATAGGCACACTGCCAACAATTGCCAGGTGGTAGGGCATTTGACCGACTGGATGGCTGCCACCCCTGGTCTAATGCATGTCGCCATAACAACCTCGAGTTGTGTTCCGGCATTAGTGACCAGGTTCCAGTCTCCCTTAAGAGAGCACCAGCGCATTTGTAGCGCCTTTGGTGTTGCAAATGTCCATAGGCGATGGTAACCGCTTTCCATCAAGTGGGCCGTCTGCCTGTCTGCTGATCTCCTGCAATAAAAAAAACAACAACATTTTGCACGCCCTAGAGGCAAAAACATGTGAACCTATGGAACAATCCTACCATCTTTCTTATGTACCATGTTTTCTGCAATAAATGATGATTTGATTTGACCTTTAAGTTTCAAACAAACAAACCCTGTACTATTAGAGATAAAAGACTTTCATACAAGAACAGACATGACGTATTTACGAAGGTTCCGTTTTTGTCAAATTGGTTACGGAACCAAAAAGAAATAAATAATTAGATACACTTACTTAGGTTCAGGAGGTGGTGTTTTGTGCCTGGACCCTCTCCTCGGCAACGCCGGCGTGTGCCTGCTGCTTCGGCGTGGGGACGGACTACGGCCACCTGGTCGCGTGACAAACACAATTAAAGCCAGGCTCCTAGACTTTGAAGTGAAACTTCTGTATAGACGTATGTATGTAAGACGTATTAGGATTTTTTTTTCTTTTTATTGCAGGAGATCAGCAGACAGGCAGACGGCCCACTTGATGGAAAGCGGTTACCATCGCCTATGGACATTTGCAACACCAAAGGTGCTACAAATGCGCTGCTGCTCTCTTAAGGGAAACTGGAACCTGGTCACTAATGCCTGAACACAACTCAAGGTTGTTATGGCGGCATACTCTAGACCAAGGGCGGTAACCATCTAGTCGGGCAAATACCCTGCCACCTGGTTGTGGACTATTAAGTCGCCTCTTACGACAGGCCGCCCGGCCGCAGGAAATTGTATTCTTTCTCCGTTCCGGGACGGATAGTAAAACTTCAAGTTAACATTTTCAAGTTAAAATACTGAACTCTTTACGAATGAACCTGTTTTGTCCATTATTACTTTTATGACTTTCTTATTTCTCTTTTCTCTCTCTTTCCTTTTGTATCTTTGACCTTTTCAAACAAAATTATATTGGGTTCTTATTTAGAAGTAAGTAAGTTGTTTGTAGTAGACTACAAACTTCGCTTATTTACGTCATATGTATCATAGTTTCTCAGTCTAATGATTACAATATATTAATATATAAATTACGTGTCACGTTGTTTGTCCGCGATGGACTCCTAAACTACTTGACCGATTTTAATCAAATTTGCACACCGTGTGCAGTTTGATCCGACTTGAAAGGTGGGATAGCTTACATTTGGACCCAGTAGGTGGCGCTGGAATCGGGTTCTAAATTTTATTTCTTCAGGGCAGAACAACGTCTGGCGGGACAGCTAGTATATTATATTTTCAAAACGATAGGTATTTAAAAAATTACATACTCGCCCCACCATGATTGTTGTCCACAGTGAGCCCGTGTTTGGGCACCGGGGGGGTCTTGCAAGCCAAGCATAGGTTCGCAGACAATGGGTTCTGAAGAGTACACGAACTGCACGACCTAAAAATAAGACACAGTTATCATTTTTGTTATATAGTAAAATCTGGCGCTCCGTTGCTCGTGCCTACCCCGCAAGGGAACTGGCGTGAAGTTATGTATGTATGCAGAAAAATCTGGATGTTAAAGTTCATTACACCTGATATTTTCTTAAGCTTTCGCGACTTGTAAACATAATAAAACTACGTTTTAACGGTTTTAAGCGCGGTAATTTATTTGATTTTAGTTATTCCGACGTTTCGGCCACTTTTCACACGAAAAAGAAACGTTTCATACGCAGACTGATGCGTGAGGCTACTGAAATAAAAAAAACACCCAAATTTCAATAGAGAAGACGGTTGGCAAGTACCACCTGTTTGGGATCCGATCATCAAAACTATCAAGACCCAAACCCAGCAGAAACCAACTACCGGACCTCAAGACACTGTGAGCTCTTTCTGCGTGCAACGGAACACAAACCAACTTGACTGATAATTTCTTTTATTTCCCTTCCACTCATTTTAATATTATAGAAAATTATTAGAGCTAGGCATGTTTGTTGAAGAGTTTCTTGCGCCGCTTCTTCTCTTCAAGCCATAATATGTTGCGAAGCTGTGGTAAATTAAATTAGGCTCCCACACAGTAAATAATAACCATAAACAAAATTAAAACTAAATAATTAAAATGAACAAGTTGGCGGTAGGCTAAATAAAACTTTAACAATACTCGTTGACACTTGACATCTTTGTCTTCCGTGATCACGGCCACTGAAAAGTGGCCGAAACGTCGGAAAAACCAAAATCAAATAAATTACCGCGCTTAAAACCGTTAAAACGTAGTTTTATTATGAATGTTTAGGGTAATTTTTTGACAAATTTCATATGATTGACATTAATGTATTTTTTTTTGTTGAATTTGCATGCCTCATAGGCAAAACATGTGAGACTTGTATTCTTGTGTCACCTCAAATTTCTGTACCATGTTTTAAGCAAATAAAAATGAATTTTAATTTACCGACGGTTCATTTGCTTTACTATCGGATAAAATTTGACATTAGCTCCATACAAGTAATGTCAAAATTTAACCGATAGTACGGCAAGTGAATGAATAGTAAGCCGCTGAGGAGCATTCTGAGCGTCGTGAGCTACATGAAGAACGCGCCCATGGCGGTTATATCACTCACCAGGGAGTTTTTGGCGGGAACTGAAAGGAGACGTTGTGCTGTGCAGTTTTATTTTCTAAAAATGTGTAAAATTACTCTAAAATGAACAATAGTTGCAGGATATTGATAGTTTTTGAGTAGTAATTATGTGTTTTGTGAGAAATGTGAACTGTAGTGAAATATGGCCTTTTGAGTTGTCACAAGAACTACGTTGAATGGCACTAGCTGATTACCTACAGTTCAGCTGTGCTACACATAGGCTTAAAAAAATGAAGAAACTATATTGTATACTAAGATCTGGCTTAAAGGCCTAGCTGCCAAGCCATAAACTTAAATAAAATAAATCACTCACCAGTAGTGATGCGGTTGAGGTTTTGAGCCAGCGCAAGCCGCACACACAGCGGCCGTCGCCTCGTTCACTAGCGTGCAACGCGCGCACGACCAAGTCGCGGCGGCCGGACTGGGTGTTGGGGTTGATTCTGAAGGTATAAAACGTTTTTTTTTTTAAATTATCGTCGCCCTATAAAAACTTTGTCAATCACTTTTGTCAGACGGGGATGATTCTATACTCCTTTGTAACAAATCCCACAAATGTGGGAATAAACCAATAACTTGATCGATATTTCAAACCGTTTATTTAATTTTAATGCACCGTAATTTTACACACACATCGTAACATAGCCAATCTCTTAACAATACCAAAACTCAACTGACAGCGACATTTACATCTGACATTGACAACTTCTAAGCATAGATACAGACAAGATAACAGATAAAAAAATATAGTTCAACATTTGAAACCGTTCGACATATATTTATAAATGCAGTAATTGCTTATGGGCTCCTACGCTCACGTATGGAAGCGAGAGTTGGGTATGGAAGAGAGAGCATGAAAGTAGAGTAAACGCGGTCGAGATGCGAGCACTGCGCACAATCTGCGGAGTGACGCTCGCGGACCGCGTTCGTAATACCGAAGTAAGAAAGAGAGTTGCTCTGAAAGAGAGTGTCGGGGTGAAGGTAAGGAAATGAATGCTCCGGTGGTTCGGGCATGTGGAAAGAATGCATGATGAAAGAATGACTAAACAGATATACAATGCAAAAGTGGATGGATGCAGAAGTCGTGGAAGGCCACGACACACCTTCCATGATCAAATTGATCGTGTACTAGCGGAGGGTGATGTCAGGAGCCTTAAGAACAGACGAGCGTGCATGACAAGAGCTATGAATGTCAAAGAAGCAAGTGAGGTGTGTAAGAATAAGCCTGAATAGCGCCCTGTTGTTCGTGCCTACCCCGCAAGGGAACTAGCGTGAAGTTATGTATGTATGTACATTTGTATTATTACCTTTATTATTTTTTTTATTAAAACTCATTTATAATGTTTACATAACACGTTATTTTATTTAACAATCGCACCTCTATAACTGAAACAAGCTGTACACAAGCTGTATTCTGACCTCTATTAACAAAACCCTCTGTAAATGAGACACATATTTTTATACCTGAATATCTGAGACACTGGTTAAGTCGAATACCTCTATAAGTGAAACCACATTGCAGGTCCCTTGATGTCTCACTTAACCAGGTTTCGCTGTACTTCTTCTTTTTTTTTTATTGCAGGAGTTCAGCAGACAGGCAGACGGCCCATTTCTCCGTTCCTGCACGGAGAAATAATACAATTTCCTGCGGCATCTTCTCCTATAAAATACTCACCGACGGCAAACAGAAGCTCATCGCTGTTCAGATCGTGGTCCAGCGATGCAATGGGCACCGTCAACTTCTTCGGAACCTCACCGCGGGTTGATTCAGCAGACTTACTGCTACTACTCGCTTCCGATGACGAGTTGGATGGCCTGGAACTGCCGAAACAAATAAATCGACATCTCGAAAGAAACTTAACGATAACATCAATCAAAAGAAAGACATATCAATCAAACACCGCGATGGGAATTTGTTTTTGAAGTGATAACTTCTCATGGGAGTGTAAAGCGCTTCGTTACGTAACGCGTTACGGCGCCAGTCTGTCTGGCTTCCCTTTCTCTCACGCATACGGCAGCGATTGGCATGCTCCTCCTCTCTCACTCTAACCCAGAGCGCTAGCCGTATTTCTTCTAATGTACATATTCAAGAATTGTAACTAAGAATAAAATATATTTTATAATTAATAAAAGATTTCATTAATAAATAACCTTTCCTTACATTATCATATTATAATATAATATAATAATAATAGCAGCCCATACTTGTCCCACTGCTGGGCTCGGGCCTCCCATTATAGGGGAACGGACAGTATACCCGCCACGCTTGTCCAAGGCGGCTTGGCAGGTTTGACACATCGGTTATCTCGATGTGCAGGTTGCATCACGATGTTTTCCTTCACCGTTGTTAGCACGTGGTAATTGTAACAATATGCACATTAGATCAGAAAACTGCCTAAGTGGTGCATGCGATCCGGCCAGGTTCGAACCCGCGCCCTCTGAGCCTGGGACGCGTGCGCTAGCCATTACGCTACCACGACATCATATCATATTAATGAACATAAAATTTAAGCTTTTCTCAAGTTAAACAATTTCAATATTAAATAGTTCAACATATATTAGTTTAAGTTATCACTTCTGTCAGTCGTCCCGAGACGCACACGTTTTTTTTTATATAAAGTCAGTGAGTTGAAAAGCGTAGTGCCAGTGACTCCGACCATCCCTTTATTAGATTCAACAGAGCTGACAATTAAAAAAAACACAGGGAGGGACTTAAAATTAAGGTATTTGACATGCACTATGCCTACGACGTATTTGAAGAGCCTATAATGCTTTTAAGACGTGTTTTATTATTTTTTACCTTAACTATTATTCATATTCAGTTAAAGTGAGTTTTCAAACTTACTCGTATCTCAATATGAATAAGGCCGTAAATGTTTAAATTATCTATGACTCTTTTAAAAGGTTGCCTTAATTGTTCACTGTTATTTGTTTACGTTAGTTTTCTAAGCTGTTGATAATTATGTTATCAACTTATGGGAGCTGCATACGTCTTATCATCGCAGCCATAGATGATACACTTGATCGCAACGGACTACGCACTACTGGCTAGAGCAACGCGGGAGCGCACATATTAATAGTGGCTGTATCTCGCTCGCACATCATCCGTCCCGCTCACAGACTGTACTATATATTATAATAGCTGTACGACTTATTAATATTTGTACTTAGGTTAGGGTCAACGCGGCATGCCAGGGCTGCGGAGAGGCTAGGTCATACACCCGTAGCCCTGGCATAAGGCGAAGGACGGAACACCCAGGGGTTTTAGTGGGTATCACTAACTGGGGAGTGGCAATAGCATGGCACCAGTTTTGACTGGGCATGCTAGTGCCACCCCCGATCTGGCGAATCCCACACTAGGTCGCGAATTATCCCCCCAAGGTTCTGCCCTTGTCGCGGCTTAGTCCTCAAACGGATTTCCCCTGGTTAAAAAAAAATAAGGGTCAACGCGGTGGGATGCCGCGTTGACCCTTATTTTTTTATATTTTTTTTGTAATAGGTACTGAACGCGTATCCAAAATGGCGGTGGTAGGATTGCTGGTATGGATAAGTAGGGAGACTATCCTGCGTGCCTTTAGGCTGCACTAACCATGCATGCTGATCACCAAGTCGTGAGCCTTGCAGCAAATCTTCTGTCTTGTCTCCTTCCTGCGGCCTTCGATAATCAATTGTACACACGCGGCGCGACTCGTAAAAACGAGCAGTATTAGCACAGCGGTAAGTACGACAAGGATAGTCGAATGGAATGGAAGATGGCGGCTGGGACAAGGTGATTGGATAACGCGGTTAGGAAAGCGGGTACTTGTGAAAATAATTTCAAGGGGCAGGATTTTAAAATAAGCGCCGCGAACAGTTAGCGTTTCCAATATAAATCAGTTCACTTCAGTTCACATTAGCACTCGACAGTGAATTCTACTCTCTGCCATCTGAAGTATCATTTAACCTCTACCTTCCGCTGCTACAAACAATTCTCAATCACTAATCGCTTTGTGTTTATGACAAGACTTTCGAGCAAGACATTAGAATTTATACTCTTTGCAAGTTCTTAGAGGCCATGTTGTTTTAGATTAAAGCTTTACAAGCTTGAGGTACTGTCTATTCATTATCGAATTTGGGAGTTTTATTGAGGCAACGAAGACTTCTAGAGTGGAAAAAATTTCCGAGGTCTGTCTTTCTTCTTTCTCACAACCTGGGTGCGGTAAGCGTGCGCCATCTTAGACCATATCCAGACCACAACGGACGAGATCATGATCAAATGCGAATCTATACTACTATAATAACATAGCAGAAGTGAAACTTCAAAGCATAAGTAGAAAAACGAGCCGCAACGCATAAGTGGAAAAACGAATGGCAACGGACAAGTGGCAAAATGAATCGCAACAAAATTTCAACTTGAAGTTTTACGGGCAGGTTTTCAAATTGGACAAGTACATTAACAATCTGCCCGTAAAACTTCAAGTTCAAATTTTGTTGCCATTCGTTTTTCCACTTGTTCGTTGAAGTTTCACTTCTGCTATGTGGACTCAGCACACATTTCGATTTTACGCAGGTTTACTGCAAATTATGATTTGTTAGGTTAGGTACATTTTAATGAATGCATTTTTTATTTAAACATATTTTATTTTATCAAACATAAAAACTGAATTCGATCCGGAACCAAAAAAAACATCTATATTCTACTCTAACATTATGCCGCCTCTCACCACGTCTACTCTAAACTTATGTCGCCCCTCCACGCGGCCGTAACGCTTTTTCGTGACAGAAAAAATCTTAAGACTCCTCGTCTATATAGAAGTTTCACTTTAAAAAATTATATGTTGTGATAGGTCAGAGTGTAGATCACGCACCTGTTGTGCGGCGCGTCGACCGTGTCCCTCGCGGCGAGGGTGACGGAGGCGTGCGGCGGGCGACCACTGCGGCAGACATCGCACCAGCGCGCCCACCACGCGTTGTACGCGAACCAGCACTCGTTGCACTGCCACATGCGGTTCTCGCGTCTGTACACGACGACCGATGAAGACTTAGCAATCTTTTTCAAGTGAAAACTCCTTTAGACGCGCTGAGCAATGTATCGCATGAGACTCAACCGTCACGCATCGCGCTCGGCTATGTAACGCTCGTTCGGGTAAAGTCGGCTTGACTCGACTAACGGAGCGAGAGAGATATAGTCAACGCGAGTTCTGTCGTGTGATCTTAAGCAGACACCAAGAATTTATTGTTGAAGTACAGCAGATAGACTGACGGCCCACCTGATGGAAAGTGGTTACTGTCGCCTATGGACGTTTGCATCACCATAGGTATTATCAATGTGCTGCCGGCCTCGTAGAGGGCGCTGGAACCTGGCCACTAATGCCAGAACACAACTTTCAAGGTTGTTACGGCAGCATAAGTACTCTAGACCAGGGGTGGTAGTCATCCAAAGGGACAAATGCAGGGATTTGTATCCTCTGTTCCTGCACCAATAAACGTCTGATCTATTAAATTTACAAATCGTGGTAGCTTAGCTAATTCTAATTATATAGGTCACCTTTATGAGCTACTGCAGTAAAATATAAACAATCGACGAGATATAACCAACAAGAAACAGCACAAAACTATTATGACTGAAAAAAGAGGACAGAGAAAATGAAAATAAAGAAATAAATAAAAAATATGAATTAAGAAAAAAAAATTGGGGGAGTTATCGCTAGTGAACGATGGAAAAAAAGTATAAGAGTTTGAGCCTTAGCTTGCGAGCATGCAATTTCTCTGACCACATGTGCATTTAACAATGATCTCATTCCGATAATATAGGAAAACATTGTGAAGAAATGTTCACATTGAGATTACCTCTCTGATAAACCTACCAATCCGCCTCAGTAACCACAGCCGGTATATCATCGATTCTGCTGAAATGTATATTAGCATATTCGTTTTCCAACAGTGGAAAACTAATAGGCTAGTATTATAATTTATTAATTTGTCACAATCGTTGATGCCATTACAGCTGTTTGGAACATAAAAATTCTGGGTTCGACTTCCAGCATGGTAAATTTTATGAATCAACTATTCCTTATTCTAGTTTTGATGTATGTTATGAGTTGTATAGGTCCCGGAGTTGTCCCCTGTGGTAGTCCATTTACCCATAACACAAATATAATTTAACTTGGAAATATACATGTATTTGTATGCATATAAAAAATTAATTACTAAAAAGCTCTTAAAAAGTAATCAAAATTAATGAGATATCTTTTTGAAAGAAAGAAAATATTTTTATTTTTAAAAATGCGACACACAAAACAGCAAAACACAATAATTAGAAACATATTTAAAACTAAATTGTGTCCCGCAATTTACGAAATGAGGTTAGCACTCAGTGTCTTCCTGGTGCCAAAACGAAGTCCCACACAGCACAGATTTTCAGTGCCCACGTCCTAAATCATAAATGTTAACAAGCTCGACTGTAATGATTATAGTACTGCTCTGCTTACTCTATAAGAAACAAAGACAACTTACGCGGATGGTTGTGACGAAGGCACTTTAGCCGGATCCCTCGGATTATGCGCAACTTTTCCAATAGATGGCAACATATTGAACACTTTAGTTTCCTTTGCAGCACCTATATGAGAAGTCCTTATATTACTTGCCGTTTCAACCACTGGAGATATACAGTTTTCAGTACCTAAAAGTTCATCTATCCTCGCATAATCACCATCACTTATATCATTTGAATATAACACTTCATTCTGTGAATTGCTCATGACAGTTTTTGTATCTTGAACTGAAACGTAAGAGTATCTTGTACCATTATTATTGACCTGTAACTGCAGGTTCAGATCTTTGTACTTTCCTTTATTTGGCAGTGCATATATCACTCCTTCAGCATTTGTATCCCAACTACATTCTTTGTCAATTTCAATACTATTTTCGACTATTTTCTTATCTGTTTCTTTTCTGGCGCTATCTCCTTTACCCAAACTTCCACAATAACTTGCCAATGAGTTTTTGTAGTCATTCAAACTTCGCCGGCTAGATATGACTTTTCCAATCGGTCTTTCAGAATTAGTTTGCTCGGAAAATGATCTGCGGTAAGTTGGTCGAATTTCTGGAGAATTTTGGGCACTGATCGATCTTCTAAAAGATGCTAAAGTGTTCGCAGTCTGAGGCCAATCTGGAACTGTTATCATAACACCGCCAGATGTAGGCAAAGACGTCGCTCCATCCCTTCCCATTGATGTTTCATGACGACTCAAAGTAGTCACACTTAATCCACGAGAGTTTGGGATTCTTGACAAAGGTGACACTCTAGGAGAAAGACAAGCTTCACAATGAGTCCTGATTCCTGAATTTTCCAGCGTACACTTACTGCAAGCCCATTTCTTCAAATGTAAAGCTTTACTTTGCTCCCTTTGATATTCTTTCACATAATTTAACTCCCAATTCGACCGGCTTTCGTTGCACTTTTTCGGCCTGCGTGTGACTGTATGCAAACTTCTCAAAAACGATTCTCTAGTATTGTACTGGGTTGAGTTATATCTTTCTGAAACCATTAGACTAGTAGGCCTGTTTATCGTTCCTTTGGTTTCTTCGATATTCCACCATTTCTGGTGGCTGTTTATCACAGAACCATGAGATAAGGATCTGGTCACACCATGAGCCTGGTCGGAAAGCTGCGTTGGCGACAACCGCAATGATTGTAGGTCCAAGTTTAAACGGCGGCCATCATTGTAACTAGTTCGGGGCTTGTATGATGGTACCGCCAATGTGTTGGACCTTATCATAGTGTTGTCTGAAATTGAAATAAGAAACTGCTGAATGATTTTTATCATTTTTATTGATATCTTAAGGTATGCAAGCTGTAGAGTGGACTAACTCCTGAGGATTACCTAAAGCGCTGCAAGCCACAACGAAGTAAGCACTGCATCATCTCAGCTATGCAATTATGAAACCTAGCAACATACATCGTTTTTAAATCTAAAACTTTTCTGCATTAATTGTGTTGCTAGGCATTTGCCGATGTATTGTGTTTGTCGAAACATGTGAAAACTGTGTCGCAATATGTTATTGCTTCCAATAAGCTGAATAGTTTTAAAATGGATTGATGTTGATATTTATGACATTTTTGTATACTGTGTTATAAATTTTCTTGGGAAGCAGTTGCTAGGTTTTGAAATTATGCAACTGAATTTCCCATGACGTTGCAGATGTTCATGGGCGACGTTAAGCGCATACTATGAGGTGTTAAATGCCTTATCAAATTATTTTATTAGTTTATAAATAAACCAAGTCTAGCTGTCACATAATTATAATTACCTTGCGCAGACTTTTCTTTGTCCGTCATCCCTGATGTTTGATCTTCATCATCGGAGAGTCTGCAAATTAGAATTACGAATAAAAGTCATCATTATACATTAAACAAACATGAAGTGTAGATTATTGCCGACATGGTATGGTAGAAATAAAAAACATATGCCATAGGCCATGTTCGCCATGGACGGGATGTTGATCTTCATATCCTTGAGCTAACATTCAAAAATAAAATACAATAACACCTTGGTGGGAGTTTAGTTTCAATGTATGGTTCGAGGTTGATATGGGGTTATTTAAAAAAGGTGTCATAAAATTTCTTCAAGCCGGCAATGCTTGGCTAAAGCCCTTCATTTGGCAATCACTGGTAATCACCGGTAATCGCTTACCACTAGGTGGGGCTGTGTGTTGCTTGCACTATTATACTAAAAGCCAGTGAGCACAGGGTGTGGATGACGTGCTATACTTGACTCAGTCAAAATATAGCACAATGAACTGAGTTACCAGTTGACAAATGGATTTTTGCTGAAATACCCATGCAGGCTTATCCGTGCAGGAACGGAGAAATAATACAATTTCCTGCAGCCGGACGGCCTGTACTAAGAGGCGAGAAAACAACCCACAACCAGGCGGTAGGACATTTACCCAACTGCATGGCGAGTTATGAATGTCAAAGAGGCAAGTGAGGTGTGTAAGAATAAGCCTAAATGGCACTCTGTTGTTCGTGCCTACCCCGCAAGGGAACTGGCGTGAAGTTATGTATGTATGTATGTATGTATGCATGGCTACCACCCCTGGGCTAAAGTATGCCACCATAACTACCTTTAGTTGTGTTCCGGCATTAGTAGGCAGGTTCCAGTCAGAGTCCCAATTAGAGAGCGGCAGCACGATGGTAACATCTTTTATGTTAGAAATGTCCATAGTAGTGATGAGTAGTACACGTGTGAGGCAGTACACTTGTCCCTTACAAAATAGATTTGATACGGCTCAAAATTTAAATTTTTACTACTTCAAAAATGTTGTCCCGCTACTATTCACGCGTCAAATGTAAGAGGAAGAACGGAACGAGGACGACAGTACAATAACGCCTCTACGGATATTCACATGACAAAGAGGGACAACATGACATGTACGACTGCTAGTGAAATGAAGTGACTGAGGCCGATCACATCCGATTCTTAACGAACTTTTTCGAACTAGAAGTTTTGTACGGGACAAATGAGGGAATAACGCTCACCGCCTCACAGGACTCATCACTTCAAATGTACTGCCGCGGTACAAACCATACAAATCCCCTAGACTCATTTGTAGTGGGACATTGTACTGGTTTAGTACAAAATGTCATGTTACTCTTACAAACTCATTTTAAAATCATGTACCCAACTCTAGACCCTAGGCGATCATAATCACTTTCCATCAGGCCCGTCTGCCTCTCTGCTGAACTCATGCAAAACAAATGTCTAATAATAGTAAACAACTGCAAAGAGAAGCTAAGGAAAAAGTACAACCTGGTAACATCTATTAGGAGTAAAACTTATCATATTCTACAAACAGATGTAAATAGAAAATTGACTTAATTTTTAAACAATTGCAGAGACACTAAGGAAAAAATCTGGTAAAACCTATAAGAGTAAATCTTATCATATTCTACAAACATATGTATTAGAATAGGAAATGAATTTAATTTTTAATTTATAAGTACGACTTTCAAAAATAGTTTTCCAACGCAACTTTGCATGAATAAAAACTTTCGAATATGATGCTATAGTGAAGTGATGACCCTAATGGGTGAAGGAGCGAGATGTAATGCTCCTCTGTCTCAAATGAAGATCTTCCAGCGAGGCAATGTTGTTCCTCGCAGGCCTAGGCCCATCTGTTATAGTTGAAAATTTGTATATATTCTTTGTATGTTTCAGGAATCGTTTGTGACATAAATTATTGCACAGCGCCATCTATTGGCTTGTAAGCGTTCCACTACAAAAGCTTTATAGTTTAATTTACCTATAAACTGGGGCATGGGGTGCGAGCGCCTCACAGGCCGCGCAGCGCCAGGCGGCTGATACGTTCCGCAGGCCGCAGCTGCAGCGCCACGCTCGAGACGCCTCTGGGGCTGAACCAACGCACGACCATAGGCTATAAATATATTTTTAAATAAATTAAACATTTCAATTTGATGTAAGAAGAGAACAAAACGGGTGAATCAAATCAAATCATCATTTATTGCATAAAACATGGTAAATATTATTGCCAGGTGGTAGGGTATTTGCCCGACTGGATGGCTACCACCCCTGGTCTAGAGTATGACGCCATGACAGCCTTGAGTTGTGTTCCGGCATTAATGACCAGATTCCAGTCTCCCTTAAGAGAGCAGCAGCGCATTTGTAGCACCTTTGGAATTGCAAATGTCTATAGACGATGGTAACCGCTTTCCGTTAAGTGGGCCGTCAGCCTGTCTGCTGAACTCCTGCAATAAAAATAAATAAAAAAAGAAAGATGGTAGGATTGTTTCATAGCTTCACATGTTTTTGCTTCTAGGGCGTGCAAAATGATGTACATATTACAATTAATAATTCTTATCAATTCAGTCAGTACTAATATTACATTAATATTAAAAAAAAAAAACAGAAAAATAATATAATAATCATAATCTTTAAATTAAATCATTCTTTAAAATAAATGTCATGAAAATTATAATTAATCCACTAGTCTATATAAGGTTACGAGTACGGGACTCGAATTAAAATGCCGTTGGAGTTACTATAGAATTTATTAGAACTATAAAAACATGTATAACACAGGTACAAATATAACTGGACACAACCAGTACAAACGTAATGCGCGATTCTATAACACGCGCAAAGTCCGTCACTATATAGATTATCGAATGTACACACGTCTTGACTCGCTGCTGATTAGCGCTTGACTGCCCCCTCTGTCTATCCTGCCGTATCGTCGACTTAATTTCCTAGAAATTGTAATCCGCACACCAGACTATGCCTGCAAACGGCCATAAACGAGTACAATAGACTGTTCTCCACAATAACCAATAAATAAGTAAACAAAAGAAGACAATCATAAAGGTATTACAATTGGTTCAAGTGCCGACGGGTAATAGCGTGCTTTGTGGAATTTGTCTTTGTCGGGGGTGCTAAATTGTAACAATAATAATACATTGTATACTACCTCAATAATTTAAAGTCTATCATTAAAGTAATCATTAACACTATACCTAATATGATTTGTCACTCAGAAACGTCTTTAATCTGAAAGATGTATTAACAGGCATTAATAAAGGCAGGCTAAGATGGTTTGAACATGTAGAGAGGATAGATGACAAAACATGTGTAAAAATTAAATAAACAAATTTGTGTTTATGAAAATAAATTAGCAATCATAGCCTGACCCCTATGGGAAACAGTTGGATAATATTGTTACGAGTCGTGAGACTCGAATTAAAACGCCGTTAGAATTACTATAGAGTTATTAGAACTATACAAACACGTATAACACAGGTACAAATATAACTGAACACAACAAGTCCAAACGTAATACAGAAGGTCGTAATTCCATAAAACGCGCAAAGTCCGTCACTAAAAGATTCACGATTGTAGTACACACGTCTTGCTTCGCTCGTGGTTATCGCTCGACTGTGTCATCTCTTCATCGGGCCATTGCTTTATACTGCACAGATGCAATATGTCAGTCCGGCCGCGTGAACTGAATTTCCTAGAATCATTTTGTACTTTAAATCTGTAACACCTGGCTAATGACTCTGCCATAAAATATTACAATACAACAATGGGCTGTTTTCTAATCAAAATCTTTTAAACACAAAGCAAAACAAAAGAAGTCCAAATGCCGAAAGGTAATAAAATGTGTTTTTACAGGTATGCAGGTGTGAATTTGTTTTTGTCGGCGTCTAGGTCGTAACATTACAGTGACCACTCTATTGTGAACATTAGAGAAGGCTTAACATCATCCATATCTCATAGTGCATTCAATTTCATTCTCCTCCGAGACCTGATAAGACCTTTCACTCAGCAACCAATCTGCAACATCAGCCTAGTATAAAAATTTAAAATAATTCATATCAAGTCATAAATGTAAGTTACTTCTTATATAATTTAAGTACAACTTACATACTTTGAGTAGCTGTGTAATCTATTCCTACTTCATAGCTTTACAGATTAATGAATTATCATCAAAATCAGTAAATTTGTACAAACTAATAATAGTTTAATCATAAGATTAACTATAGAACTGTTGAAGATTTCCAACATGTTCTCATTGAATGTGAAATGAAGTAGACAGTTCCTGATGGAGAAGTTGGGACTGAATTTTGTTGACAATATATATTTTCGAAGGAATTTTGGCAGAGCTGGTCTCAAAAAAGGCAAATTTTTTAATTAATATAATACATACATACATAACTTCACGCCAGTTCCCTTGCGGGGTAGGCACGAACAACAGAGCGCCATTTAGGCCCATTCTTACACACCTCACTTGCTTCTTTGACATTCATAACTCTTGTCATGCATGCTCGTCTGTTCTTAAGGCTCCTGACATCACCCTCCGCTAGTACACGATCAATTTGATCATGGAAGGTGTGTCGTGGCCTTCCACGACTTCTGCATCCATCCACTTTTGCATTGTATATCTGTTTAGTCATTCTTTCATCATGCATTCTTTCCACATGCCCGAACCACCGGAGCATTCCTTTCCTTACCTTCACCCCGACACTCTCTTTCAGACCAACTCTCTTTCTTACTTCGGTATTACGAACGCGGTCCGCGAGCGTCACTCCGCAGATTTTGCGCAGTGCTCGCATCTCAACCGCGTTTACTCTACTTTCTTGCTCTCTCTTCCATACCCAACTCTCGCTTCCATACGTGAGCGTAGGTACCATCACAATTAATATAATAATAATAATATAATAATAATCGCGGCAGACAAACACACACATTATATATCCCCAAATTAAGCAAGTTACGCTTGTGTTATGGGTAATATACAACGGACTACTCTGGGGCCGATCCCAGACACCCCACCCAGACCATAGTAAATAACGGAGAAAATACGTTTCCGAAATTTACTATACCAGGAATCGAACCCGGAACCTCTGCGTTGCAGTGAGGTACGCAAAGGCTTAGCCCGCTCAACCACAGAGGCCGTCAAATTAGTTCCTAATTTGAACCTTAAAAATTATCGATTGTACGTTTAGTTTAGTAGATGATGGGGATGAAGTGCCAATGTGGCAAAAGTCCCAAGGAATGAACAGAATAAAATAAATTATAATATACACAATTGAAGCAAATAGTTCGCTGCTAATAGTAGTAATGTTTCTTTTAATTGCAGGAGCTCAGCAGACAGGCAGACGGCCCACTTGACGGAAAGCGGTTACCATCGCCTATGGGCATTTGCAACAGCAAAGTTGCTACAGATGCTCTGCTGCTCTCTTAAGGAAATCACTAATGCCGGAACACAAGTCAAGGTTGTTATGGCGACATACTTTAGTCCAGGAGTGGTAGCCAGTCGGGCAAATGCCCTTTCACCTGGCTGTGGGTTGTTAAGTCGCCTCTTACGACAGGCCGCCCGGCCGCAGGAATTTGTATTCTTTCTCTGTTCCTGCATGGATAAAAGCAAGTAATCTACGCACGTGAAATCAAATGAAAACTTAGCTTTATATTATATTGTCTTGGCACTAGTATTAATCTGATATATGACACCTAGTATTGCATTACAAGGTTACTACTGTTTTCATATACATAACAATACTTGGAGGACTTTACTACTGTAGGTATATAATAGTAGGCATCAATTAATTTGTGCAGAAGTTGATATTTGTTGGGGGCTAAGAAGTCGCGATTAATAAATCCACAAGAGGTCTACGTTGTTACGAGATATATTTTCGAGTGTAACTTCAATAGTGGCAGAAACAACTTAAGACAGCCACGCATTCCAATATTAAATTGAAATTTAACATATACAAAAAGTTTGTATATCCATCAATATTTATATGCTCAACAGTTTGTAACTTTTAAATCTGTTCCAAAAGAACCTTATTAGAGTAGATAGACTGTCTTGGGAACAGTATAAAAGCTGAATAAATTAGTAATAACACTATACATTCTTAGAAAAAATTAATTGTTACATATATAAGAATATTAGATGTAGTTGACTTGCATTTCGATAAACTAGTGGTCGCCCAGTGGTCGGAATTCGGCTATAATTAATTTAAATTATAAGTTTGAACATTATTAAGATTCTGTTGGCGAAGACTATACTTCTATAATCACAGATTTCGCCAAGACTACACTGTTAATTTAACAATCCATACGATTGAAGAAATCCATACGATTGGCAGTGAAGAATGTTCCCATGGAAAGAGTGTATGCTATTATTGATAACTGGCGTCAACGTTTAAAGCTGTATTGCAGCCAATGGAGACCACTTCGAATAAGCTTTTTATATTTCAAATTGTTTTATATTTATGTATTAAACTAACACACTGTAAAACTTATAAATGTTATTAGCAATAGAAAAACAAAATTCTTTGTTACAAAATTTATGGCAAGATTAAGTACTAAGTAGACTAAGTGTGTGTGTGTCAAATACATGGTAGTGTGTAATTTTTTTTTTAAATATATATATATATATAAAAATATTAGCATTCTGCACTCCTCTATATAAATTATAAGTATGCGAAATTTCGTACTCCTCTGTCTGCGCTATTTTCATAAAAAGAGGTACAACATTTTTGCTTTACATATTAATATAATGATAATATAAAAACTAAATAGACAAAGATGAATGTAAAAAATTAGATTATTCCAAATTATTATATAGCATCAGTAAAAATATTCTAGATCCATAATTCTCTTTCTTAAACCATGATAGAGGTTAAATTGACAAAAAAAATATGAAAACTGACGAGAAATCTGTCTGATATTTTTTGACTTTTTTTAAAAGTATCTGTAGATAAAATAAGGTAAAATAAAATAATAATCTTTCAGGTTCTGCAGATAACTTGCCAACTTTTTCAATGCTGCTTTTACGCTTTTGCAATAAAAATGATTTGATTTGATTTTGAAGTAAACGGTATAGAAGGCTTACTCTCACAAGTCCTTACTTTTTTTTTATGTTTGCGTATAGGCAAAGTGGCAGACGGGTCCACTTGGTGGCAAGTGGCTACCGTCGCCCATGAACATCTGCAACACTAAGGGAGCCGATGCGTTGCCTACCAAAACTTATGCTGGATAAAATAAATTTATTTTTAAATCTTAAACACCACTAATTGGTAGACCCATTATACAAACATAGTAAACATCTGCCCTCCTAGGGTGCAGTTCAAAACCAGTGTTAAGCACCTGTTGCCTGGCACATGCTAAACTACACCTATTTGGTACCATCGCAAGACTTTATTTTTATGGTGTATACCGACATATCTTATTCATCGCCATGCGTCACTATGTGAAAACCAAATAAACATTTTTACTTTCTTTCGTAAATCCAGAAGCTTAGTGAGTTATATTTCTTTTGTGGTAATATTACCACTTGTATATACAACTGCCACTCTGGGGCTGGTTCCGGACACCCAAATCATTGTAAATACCACCAACAAAACTGAAATGTCTATATGTAATTTCAAAATAAGTGCACAAATTTCAGTGAAAACTGCTATTGATATTTTTTTCTGTCGGTCTGTCTGATGCTTTTTCTTTAATACTCGAAATGGCTGAATTGATATCATTGAATATTTTAAGGATTATAACAGTAATTTTACCTACAATTTTTGTATATATATTTGTGTTCAGAAGATATTAATATTAAGTCCAAGTGCCTCATAATCAAAGTAATAGACACAGTATACTCTGATTTTTAAAAAAATATATTCATATATTTTTTTTATATAAATAAAAACAGAATAAATTAAAAATCTAAGTGGGTGGTTTTGTTTAACATCTGTCTAAATAAATGTGTATTTTTTTTTTGCAGGAGTTCAGCAGTCAGGCAGCCGGCCCACTTGATGGAAAGTGGTTACCATCGCCTATGGACATTTGCAACACCAAAGGTGCTACGAATGCGCTGCTGATCTCTTAAGGGAGACTGGAACCTGGTCACTAATGCCGGAACACAATTCAAGGATGTTATGGCGACATACTTTAGGCCAGGGGTGGTAGCCATACAGTTGGGCAAATGCCCTACCACCTGGCAAACAATGTATGTGTGTGTATTATTATATATGTGTGTATTATTTTAAATTAAAAAAAATGAAAAATCATATCCAAGTATATCGCTGGAATTTCCTGCAGCTTTTTCACCTACTAACAACAAACATTAGGAAATGTTAACTTAATTAACTCATGAATAACTCACAAAAATGTTTTTTTGCAGAACTCAATGTCAATTTTTACTTTTTAATTTTTGAAACACAGGTAGATAGTTAATTATGATTGATGAATCTATTTAGGACACAGGATTGCAAAAATAAATTTTGTTTTGAGCACTTACTATATTATCGTGCGATATCGTAAGCAGTAATATTATGTGAACAGAATGTAATAATTGTAAAAATACATTTCATGGACTAATAAAAGAAGTTTCAAATACATTGTATTCACTCACTAAAAGCTTTTTGATAGCTGTATGGCACTGATGATTTTAATGCTTCTTATCGGATTTTAAAGCGAGTAATTAATACCACACAAGAACTCCGACACCCAAACACAACTGCGAAACAACAAAGCCCAGCAATATCTATCTATACTTCATAGGTAAATATAATAATTATCGATAGGTATCGCTACGATAAAATTACATTTTCAAACAATTACTGACACAAACATCCAAAGGAAATCGTGTGAGATTGTAATTTTGTTGATGGACTACTATAAAACAGGCATCTATAGCTCTATAAAAGGAAAATAACCTAAAATATTTGATCGGAAAAATCGATACATGGAGGGCTAACAATAGAATCCGCTACCTACTTATTGAATGAATTTTCCGTGGGTATAACAATTGCCTCCGACCCAGGTGTGGTTCCTTCACTTTTTCCTGTACGCGACGTGTATTCCGGCGAAGAATCCCTGCAATTATCCCTGGATAATCCACTGTCATGATACGATACTCTTTTTGTACCACATTTTAAACACCTCACACTCTCCGTTGGATTGATTTGGCCGCACGTTTGACAATGCCATTGTAGCACAGATGCGATGGAACCCATTTTAACTCACTCATGGCTAATGAACCATAACAGCGCGTCGTTTTTATTAATAAAACAATCAGCGATGTATGGGAAATGAAAACAGCTGATCCACCATGTTGTTTGTGTATAGCTTTTTTTGTTCAGGCAATAAGATGTAGAAGTAAACATCCTGCTTATTCGTGTGTGAAAAACAAAGTTTGGTTTTCGATTATATTTACATAAAAATAAAAAATTTTAGTAATATAAGCTACAATAAATAGCAGTTTTAATTAATAGTTTTACCACCATAAATTGTATCATTTTGTTATGCGACATCTATCGTTAATAATACAGCTGACAGTAAATTAATCACGCCATCATCCAAAATTATTATTGTAAGTTGTTCAAAATACTCACTAGATGACACTAGCTTACATATCCGTGCAAACAGATAATATATAACATCCATGAATTTTCAAGAGTATTTTTCTGTAATTTCAATATTTGCTAATATAATCCCAAAGCCTTGACAAAAAATTCGTTGGAATTTAGAACCTGTGTGTTTTTGATGCGTTATATAATATTTATTCAGCCAATAAACCTCCGTTCCTTGGTTTGTTATACTCGCCCCATTTGTTTAAGACGTGTAGATGTTTTGAAATGAAAATTAAAAACTGCCCTATAAGGCTTCTAGATACGATTCAGGGCGCGTTTCTTTAGTATCGCACAACGCCCAAAATGCTCTGTCTGCCGTTCCATTAGGCAACCGCGGTCGTTATGGTTGTGGTTAAAACGTCATGATTTTCGGTCACGCACACAACGCGACCCATGTCAAGAGGTGGGTCGAGTAACCGTTCCACTTGAGTTTGCGACGGTGACGCCGGCCAGCAAGTGGAACGGCTAAAATCGCGATCGTGATCGTGGTCGTTGTGAGTCTCTAATGGAACGTAGCCTTAATTGTCATTTTCCAACAAGCCATAGATGTATTAGTGGGTGAAACCAACCGAAATTCCAACAATTTTACCATCCGGTTAATGGTAGTTCATCAGCTGGTTAAAAAACAAGTTATTGGTTATTTAGCTACTGGGTGAATGACTCTCCAACCGACAGCCGAAGGCTGACGGCTTCGTAAAGCCGTAAACTTCTCTGTTGTCGGCTTTCGGTTTTATCCGACAACTTAGTCGTAGCCTTCTTGTGAACAACTACCAATAGCTGGTATTTTTAACAGCTACCCATCTCTACATACATGCTATAAGCAATTACGAAATCGGAGTTTTTGGCGGGAACTGAAAGGAGACCCTGTACTGTGCAGTTTTATTTTCTAAAAATGTGTAAAATTACTCTAAAATGAACAATATTTGTAGGATATTGATAGTTTTTGAGTAGTAATTATGTGTTTTTGCAAGAAACGTGAACTATATAGCCAAATGTGGCCTTTCGAGTTTTCACAAGAACTCCGTTGAATGACGTCGATTGTAGCCTACAATACAACGGCGCCTGGTTTAAAGGCCTAGTTGCCAAGCCTTAAACATAAAAAAAAAATTACGAACTCGGAGTTTTTGGCGGGAACTGAAAGGAGATGTTGTGCTGTGCAGTTTTATTTTCTAAAAATGTGTAAAATTAGTCTAAAATGAACAATAGTTGTAGGATATTGATAGTTTTTGAGCAGTAATTATGTGTTTTGTGAGAAATGTGAACTGTATAGTCAAATGTGGCTTTTTGAGTTGTCACAAGAACTCCGTTGGATGGCACTAGCTGATTACCTACAGTTCAGCTGTGCTACACATAGGCTTAAGAAAATGAAGAAACTATATTGTAAACTAAGATCTGACTTAAAGGCCTAGCTGCCAAGCCATAAACTTAAATAAAATAAATAAATTACGAACTCAGTACTTTTGGAATAAATAAAATAATTAAATCATTGATTGCCGGCGTTTACACAATAAATCAAGAATTATAACGGCTCAAAAGGCTCGCGAAGCAATTCGTATCAATCGTAAACCAATTTCAACAGTAAAAATCTATATCGAAATATAACAACGCACTGATAAAATGTTTGAATTATTGGAAAAATACGCAAACATTAGATTATCAGTGATTTAATGCTCTTGAAAAGTTTTAAAAAATCATAACAATAATCTTTTTCAATAACTTTACAACACAGTATGATACGATACGGCACGGCACGATACGCTGGGATACGATACGATAGGACACATACGATACGAAATGATACGATACAATACTCTTTATTGTTTTATCCGTGCAGGAACGGAGAAAGAATACAATTTCCTGCGGCCCGGCGGCCTGTCGTAAGAGGCGACTAAACAACCCACAGCCAGGTGGTAGAGTATTTGCTCGACTGGATGGCGACCACCCCTGGTCTAGAGTATGCCGCCATAACAACCTTGTGTTGTGTTCCGGCATTACTGACCAGGTTCCAGTCTCCTTTAAGAGAGCAGCAGCGCATTTGTAGCATCTTTGGTGTTGCAAATGTCCATAGGCGATGGTAACCGCTTTCCATCAAGCGGGTCGTCTGCCTGTCTGCTGAACTCCTGCAATAAAAAAAAAAACAAAAAAAAAAATTGTACACCACAATATTTTTTTTATTAAGAAACTGGCAAACAGTCAAACGGCCAATCTAATAGAGGGTGGTTACCAACGCCTAGATACTGCAACACCAGGGGCGGAACCAACGCGTTGCTAGCTTTTAGATTTTTTTTATGTTTGCTTGTAGGCAAACTGGTAAACGGACCATCTGGTGGTAGGTGGCTACCGTCGCCCGTGGACATCTGCAACACTAAGGGAGCCGATGCGTTGCCCACCTCGTTGAGACTTTAGGTATCTGCTCATGCCCTTCTTGAAGAGCCCCATATTGTAGCGCTCTGGAAACACCGCGGGAGGGTGTTCATTCCATAACTTGGACACATACGGCTTAAAGGAGTGTCCGCCACCTACTGTGGAGGACTTCCAAGTGTAGGACGGGATAAATAGGATAATATGGGGATGAGATACAGCGATTAGACAATAATGTATTCTATTGTTTTGGGAGGCCTTCGTCGATTTCAATTTAAATAAATTATATCTCTTAATATATTAATAACGACTAAGGTTAGTCGTTATAGTACACAAGCCAGGATTCTAAAATCAGTAGTGGGGGGCGTTACTAGCTCAAAAATAGAACCCCATCCTATTAAACTATCCTAGCTTGAAATGCTAGCTTAGTAGCCTAGAAATGAAATTAGTTCTGTATACACGGAGCCAGAGTTACTAGCTTCGTACATACATACATAACTTCACGCCAGTTCCCTTGCAGGGTAGGCACGAGCAGCAGAGCGCCATTTAGGTTTATTCTTACACACCTCACTTGCTTCTTTGACATTCATAGCTCTCGTCATGCACGCTCGTCTGTTCTTAAGGCTCCTGACATCACCTTCTGCTAATACACGATCAATTTGATCATGGAAGGTGTGTCGTGGCCTTCCACGACTTCTGCATCCATCCACTTTTGCATTGTATATCTGTTTAGTCATTCTTTCCACATGCCCGAACCACCGGAGCATTCCATTTCCTTAGCTTCGTGCTACTAAAAAAACTAGCCTCGTGTAGCCCGGGCATAAGAGCTGTAAGGGGCCATCCACAAATCACGTTACACGAATTTAAATGGTTTTTGACCCCTCCCGCGTCCTTGTCACAACTGGTCACATCCGTGGGACTCCTCCTTCCTTACTGTGACATCACATATTTTGCAACTTAACATCAAGACATTATTAAATTAAAACAGCAGTTCCGTAATTAGTTTTATTTTTATTTAAATTAATTCTTAATAATTAAAACACTGCTCATACTGAATAGAGTTGGAAATATTTTGAAGTTTTCTTTAATTGTTCAAATGTCGTGTTTTAAAGCTAAACATAACTATATTATATATTTAAATGTGACGTCACCAAATTTAGGACCTCTCTCACCCCTGGTCACACAATGTCACTTTGTCATCCTCCTGACGTAATTTATGAATGGCCCCTAATTAAGATAATAACTCCAGCATGACTCTACCACGTCAAAAACGTGATAGCATTTTGATCTACATATATTTTGAAGGCAAAATAAATCTCGTCGGGTTATGAAGCCTTTTGAGAAATTTTCTTTTTATTCACTGCAAAAGCGTGTTCCGGTTTAGTATGTGCAGCCTAAGGGCAGCAGCTCAAGGGTTTCACACCTTTTCATTACACATACGCTATACAAATGAGAGTCTTTCAGAACTTTTTTTTCTATCATTTATGGCTTGGCTACAAATACAGACGTATAAGCCGTGACAGCTTGGTTTCTATTGGATTTGTGTCTCATATAGCGATGACCAGTACACGTGTGAGCCAGTACATGTGTCCCGTACAAAATACATTTGTACTGATACGCCTCAACATTTGAAATGTACCACAATACATTTTTTGTCGCCATACTACTCAAGAGTAAGAAGAAGGACGGAACGAGGCTTATGCTACAACAGTACAATGACGCCTCTACGGATATTGACATGACAAATAGGGATAACATGACAATGTCATAGTACGACTGTTAGTAAAATGAGGTGACCGAGGCCGAGCACATCCGATTCTTAACGAACATTTCCGAACTAGTTTTGAACGGGACAAATGAGGGAACGACGCTCACCGCCTCACCGGCCTCATCGCTTCGAAGTTACTGCCGCGGTACGAACCGTACAAATGTCCTTGCCTCATTTGAAGTGGTGCATTATACTGGTTCAGTACAAAATATCTAGTTACTCTTACAAACTTATTTTAAAATCATGTACTGCCCAACACTAATCTCAAATTCGCATTTCAAATGAGATAAGAGTGTTTGGCGGGAACTGAAAGAGAACATTGTGCTGTGCAATTTTATTTTCTAAAAATGTGTAAAATTACTCTAAAATGAACAATAGTTGTAGGTTATTGACAGTTTTTGAGTAGTAATTATGTGTTTTTGCGAGAAATGTGAACTATATAGCCAAATGTGGCCTTTCGAGTCTTCACAAGAACTCCGTTGAATACTACGGCATCTGGCTTAAAGCACTAGTTGCCAAGCCTTAAACTTAAAAAAAATCAAACGAGAAAGCGAATATGATGGAGATCATTAGGTAGTATTGAGAATGAAAAACTTGAAAAAAGCTAATTACGTATATTACGTCAACACTTAGAATTTGTGAAGACCGGGAGGTGCCTTAACCGTTGAAACTGTCATATGTATTTAAACTGCGCGTTCCGTTTCGCCTAATAAATTTGCGGTGTACTTAACGCTGCGAACAGAAAGTATGCAACACTTCAATAGTTTTTTCTGTCTGTCTGTTAGTGTATTACATGAAGACTACTGAACGGATTTAAATGAAACTCGACACATTTTTTTTTATTGGAGGAGATCAGCAGACAGGCAGACGGCCCACTTGATGGAAAGCGGTTACCATCGCCTATAGACATTTGCAACACCAAAGGTGCTACCAATGCGCTGCTGCTCTCTTAAGGGAGACTGGAACCTGGTCACTAATGCCGGAACACAACACAAGGTTGTTATGGCGGCATACTCTAGACCAGGTGGTCGCCATCCAGTCGGGCAAATTCCCTACCACCTGGCTGTGGGTTGTTTTGTCGTCTCTTACGACAGGCCGCCCGGCCGCAGGAAATTGTATGCTTTCTCCGTTCCTGCACGGATATGTTATCTTATTTACCTTTTATTATTATCTATAAATATGTTTATAATACTTTCATTATTTAAGTTTTTTATTTTATTATATAGTGTAGTTTAATATTTAAGGTAGACTAGTTCATAATTTTATTGAATTAAATGTTGTATATGTGGGGGTTGTTTAAGTTGAGTGGTGCGTCGATAATGCTCGCCCTATGATGGGCATCATTAAATTCATCCCCCTCTCATGGCAACAGTCCAGCCGAGGTAAAACTCCTTAGGGAGCTCCCTCGAGCAAGTTGCCCCCCGGGTTCGAGCGTCTTGTGAGGTCTTCGGACCAACAACATAAAGTCAAGTCCAATAAAAAAAGGCGATAATGATTACCCCGTTAGATAGGGTGACGCACCACTGGCGAGAGCCCAAGGCTCAATCACCCGAGAGGGGAGTACAAAATAAGACGACGAGTTGTTGTACTCTTGCAGTATATTACTTAAATGACAAAAATTCATTTACATAGCAGCTCGCTCCAACCTCTTATACTAAATAAACTTTTTTTTGTATTTTATCTTGCCATGTAAGGAATTTGTGGAGACATATTGCAGCGTAACATTTTAGCACGTCATGTCATTATTATAACTATAACATTATTTCTCTTTCCTTTTATTGTCTTGATCTTATTGAGTATGCATTGTTTGCTACAACTCCATTAATTCTTCCAAAAGTAATTCTGTAACATACTTCTGTACAAAACTTATAAAATGAAAAGAATTTGAGATATAAATAGAATATAAATTTAAAGAAAACCAATATTTAGCTAGACGTGTTGCTGGGGAGTTTCTTGCCGCTTCTTCTCCTTTACAGCATCACCACGTTGCGAAGCGGTGTACATAGAATAGGAAGTAAAAATTAAATTTTAACTTATATGTATGACCTTCAAAAAGTGTTCTCCAGTGGAACTTATTTTGAATAAAAACTTTTGAATTTATTAATTTCTTTCTTGTTCCTAATTTCACTTAGGCTATACATACAAAAACCTTATCGTTTAAGTGATGTACACACCAGTATTCTAATCAATATTAAATATTACATTTACATGTTTATGAGATTGGACATTTTTTACAAGCTTTTATTTAACTTGCAACGGTTGTAATGTAAGTTCGGGTGGAATCTTTCAAGTTAAATTTGACCAACTTCCCGTTTTCCAATTGAGCTGAAGTTTTGCACGCATATGTATAACGCGTGACAATACAATAATATGGTACCATGGAGCTGATCTGATGATGGAGTCGGAAGGTGGCCAAAGGAACTCCTGTACTAAACAATATAGACCCGTCGTGTTTGGGCTCGTTTTACTTGTCTTGGCTAGCACTCTGCTGCTACATGATATCCAGGTTCTCAAAAGCTTGTATTTTAAAAAGGCTTATGTTGTTTTAGACAAATGCCCAATCTTATCGGCAGCTCTAACACCGACATAATCTATCTGTATTTAAATAGCATCACGTTCCGTTATTGGCCATGCATAGTCTTTAATTGCGCTAATTTATACATCAATAAATTAATGGATGAAACGAGACGCAACATATAAAAGTATGAAAACAAACACAGGAAAATACGAATAATTAAGACTAATTTATAAATCAGTATAAGGATATTGTTACGAGTTTGCGGTACTCGAAATAAAATGCCATGAGAACTATTATAGAGTTTATTAGAACTATACAAACACGTATAACACAGGCACAAATATAACCGAACACAACAAATCCAAAGTTATGCAGAAGGCCGTAATTCAATAAAACTCGCAAAGTCCGTCACTAATAGAATCCCGAATGTACACACATATCGCCTTGATCGTGGTTCTCGCTCGACTGCCCCCTCTCCTCATCAGGCCGTCGTTTTATACCTTCACAAATACAAATGTGCCCGTATCGTAGACGACATAATCCGCAACACCTGGCTAATTATTCGGAACGAGTACAATAAAACAATGGGCTGTTCTCTAGAAACGTATGCCAATAAATAAGTAAAGGAAAGAAGACGATCATAAAATAATTACAATCAGTTCAAATACCGACAGGTAATATAATGTGCTTTTAAAGATCTGTACGTGGAATTTGTCTTTGTCGGAGCCTAAGTTGTAACACTATATATTAAAATTCTACAATCCTATCTGTCTGCGATAAACAGAACTTTTTCAATCATTACAACCTCATTTCATTACTACATAATATTATTATACATCACACATGTTACTCGCCTTACATACGTCTAACATAAATGTTACTAATAAATAATATATATAATAACTTAAGTACATAAAAAGCTGTAAAAGGCAAAATATATATTCTGAATTCGCAAAAGACTTTAAATTTAATATATTAACAAAACACTATATTATTTTCTTCTACTTCTTAAGTAGAGTAAACGCGGTCGAGATGCGAGCACTGCGCAAAATCTGCGGAGTGACGCTCGCGGACCGCGTTCGTAATACCGAAGTAAGAAAGAGAGTTGGTCTGAAAGAGAGTGTCGGGGTGAAGGTAAGGAAAGGAATGCTCCGGTGGTTCGGGCATATGGAAAGAATGCATGATGAAAGAATGACTAAACAGATATACAACGCAAAAGTGGATGGATGCAGAAGTCGTGGAAGGCCACGACACACCTTCCATGATCAAATTGATCGTGTACTAGCAGAAGCTGATGTCAGGAGCCTTAAGAACAGACGAGTGTGCATGACAAGAGTTATGAATGTCAAAGAGGCAAGTGAGGTGTGTAAGAATAAGCCTAAATGGCACTCTGTTGTTCGTGCCTACCCCGCAAGGGAACTGGCGTGAAGTTATGTATGTATGTATGTATGTACTATCTTGTTTTCGACTACCATACCTACATTGCCATTAATTAAAAATTTCTTATGCTAGGTTGCCTGAAAGAGATCGCTTTTAACGATACGACCGCCTGTTGTTTTGTTAAAAAGTATTGCAATTATGAATTGTTTTTATTCTGTTGAGTAATAAAGTGTTATTTATGTATATAATTGGTCGTACTCTATTTTTTCTGATAAATATAATTTAGGAGTCTTCAGGTCACGTCTGAATAGGTCTCGTCTACTATCTTCGCCTATAAACGCCAACCTATACAATAATAAAAAAAAAACTAATATTTTCTTAAATTTTCGCGACTTGTATACATAATAAAAAACTACGTTTTAACGGTTTTAAGCGCGGTAATTTTATTTGATTTTGGTTTTTCCGACGTTTCGGCCACTTTTCAGTGGCCGTGATCACGGAAGACAAAGATGTCAAGTGTCAACGAGTATTGTTAAAGTTTTATTTAGCCTACCGCCAACTTATTAATTTTAATTATTTAATTTTAATTTTGTTTATGGTTATTATTTACTCTATGGGAGCCTAATCTAATTTACTACCGCTTCGCAACATGTTATGGCTTGAAGAGAAGAAGCGGCGCAAGAAACTCTTCAGCAAACATGCCTAGCTCTAATAATTTTATATAATACTAAAATGGGTGGAAGGAAAAATAAAAGTAATTATCAGTCTATAACGTCGGAAAAACCAAAATCAAATAAAATTACCGCGCTTAAAACCGTTAAAACAGTTTTATTTAAAAAAAAACTATTTAAAATTCTGAAGTTATAACACATACACTAATAACTCATTTCCAATGTCACTTCTGAACAATTCGTATGTTAATTGTGTGCAATGACCATTGCTGGTATGCTAAGTGGCCACAAGAGGGCCATTGGGTACAGGCGCATCGTTGTATGCTTAAACACATAACAATATGCAGACGTCATTTGCATCAGTATATTATTATGTTAACGTAGTACAAACATTATTTCAATAACTAAGCGCAGAGCTTCTTATGAAGAAAGAAAGAAAACAAATATCTTAGAAAGGAACAAAATATTATGCGACACACGACAAAAGACATAACACAGAACATATTTTAAAAAAAATGAGTGGTGCTACTTTTTTTTTTATTGCAGGAGATCAGCAGACTGGCAGACGGCCCACTTGATGGAAAGCGGTTACCATCCCCTATGGACATTTGCAACACCAAAGGTGCTACAAATGCGCTGCTACTCTCTTTAGGGAAACTGGAACCTGGTTACTAATGCCGGAACACAAGTCAAGGTTGTTATGGCGACATACTTTAGAACAGGGGTGGTAGCCATCCAGTCGGGAAAATGCCCTACCACCTTGCTGTGGGTGGAAATTGTATTCTTTCTCCGTTCCTGCACGGATAGACTTACTAAATGAGTCTATTATAGCGAGAGGTAGAGGTTAAATGATACTTCAGATAGGAGAGAGCAGTATTCACTGTCGAGTGCTGATGTGAACTGAACTGAACTCATTTATTTTGGTAACGGTAACCTGAGTACAAATATTAACAAGTCGTACAGCTAGCACAATGTGTGAGCAGAACGGATGATGTGCGAGCGAGATAGAGTAACTATTAATATGTGCGATCAGGCGTTGCGCTAGCCATCGCCGATCACGATCTCTCCATGTCCCCACGAGAGACGTCAGGAGACATAGCCCCCCATAGGATAGACTAGGCGTGATGCGGTCCGCCGGGATCCTTCCCCTCGAGCTTTATATTACCCGTCGCCCGGTTTCAATTAGTTTTATCCGTGCAGGAACGGAGAAAAAATACAATTTCCTGCGGCCTGGCGGCCTGTCGTAAGAGGCGACAAAACAACCCACAGCCAGGTGGTAGGGCATTTGCCCGACTGGATGGCTACCACTCCTGGTCTAAAGTACGTCGTCATAACAACCATGCGTTGTGTTCCGGCATTAGTGACTAGGTTCCAGTCTCCCTTAAGAGAGCAGCAGCGCCTTTATAGCACCTTTGGTGTTGCAAATGTCTATAGGCGATGGTAACCGCTTACCATCAAGTGGGCCATCTTCCTGTCTGCTGAACTCCTACAATAAAAAAAAATAGTACATTGTGTTAAGCCCCCTAGGGAGCTGGGCTCGAGCGCCTACGTTCTGCAGATGTGTCGCTAGGCTAGGATGTAGCGTAGTCGCGCCTGTATACACAGTTTGACGGCGCGGTGGCGTTGTTGTGCAGACGCGCGCTAAGATACTATTATAAATAAAACCAGCTATTGTGATATCTTTATTACGCCTTTAACAAAAACAAAATAAGAATGAAACATATTTTAGACGCTAAAAACACTATACAAAATGTTAAGTTGTCTCTGACTCTCAAACTAGGTATAATTAATTACCTATAATATGAGTCAATTTGAGGTTCCTCACGCCAATTGACAGCGTTAATATTAATGATTTCCGTGTATGTGGTCATGTTTATGTACATATACATTAGGATGTGTGTGTGCGTGTGTGTCAAGGCCATAGACTTTAAAAAAAGGGTATATCGTTTCGTGACATTACAACTGTCACTTAAAAACATTTTATATGTCATTGCTTTGTAAGTGTCACTTTTTCATTCTAAAATAAATGGTTAACTGATCAGCAAAAGGTTTTTATTTAAATCCGACATTATCGTTAAGTAGAATCAGCGAAACAAAGCAATAGATTTATTTATTTATTAGAATTTATTATGGCTAAAATTCTTGACCATCCAAAGGTTGCCTGGAAGAGATTGCTTTATGCAATAAGGCCACCCATTGTACTATTACCTTCTAATTTTTATACATGTAAATGTGTTACTGTTTTTAAGTTGGTGTACAATATATTGTTGTTATAGGTCTTTTCTTATCACGACATCAAACAGTGTGTGTGTCTGTAGAGAAGGAGATAAGAAAGAAGAAGGTAGGATGAAAGTTTTAAGTTTATTAAGTTACTTAACAACCGCTTCAGTGGCGTCATAGTTAAGCGAGAGAAAAAAATTATAGACCTTATTCTTTATTTTATATTTGAGCTCTAACTCAGCTGCGAGAGTCATAAATGCAGTTGTTTTTGAGAAATATTACGTACTGTAGTATGTAAGCATTTGTACTGTCTATTGCTTAGATATCTCACTGGTCTATTGTAAGGGGGGCCAGCGCGCAATAATTAAGTATTTCATTTTTAATTTTTTTTATTGCAGGAGTTCAGCAGACAGGCAGACGGCCCACTTGATGGAAAGCGGTTACCATCGCCTATGGACATTTGCAACACCAAAGGTGCTACAAATGCGCTGCTGCTCTCTTAAAGGAGACTGGAACCTGGTCACTAATGCCGGAACACAACACAAGGTTGTTATGGCGGCATACTCTAGACCAGGGGTGGTCGCCATCCAGTCGAGCAAATACCCTACCACCTGGCTGTGGGTTGTTTCGTCGCCTCTTACGACAGACCGCCAGGCCGCAGGAAATTGTATTCTTTCTCCGTTCCTGCACGGATAATACGATACGATACGTATTTGAACACGTAGCATAAATGTAGTACGTAAGACTGTAATTTTGTTAAACGTAACGGCAATAAAGACATAATTCACATTGGGACAATGTAGTTTTAATACTACTACCTCAGACTACGAGCAGCCCCCGCGCGTAACACATGGCGACCCTGCCAGGATACAAAATATAGATGTAGCACAAGGTTCTTTGCCAAAATGACTACGAAACCCTAAAGTCCTGGACTTTGAATAAACATAAATAGCAATAAAGAGAAGAAAGAGAGTGTCGGGGTGAAGGTAAGAAAAGGAATGCTCCGGTGGTTCGGGCATGTGGAAAGAATGCATGATGAAAGAATGACTAAACAGATATACAATGCAAAAGTGGATGGATGCAGAAGTCGTGGAAGGCCACGACACACCTTCCATGATCAAATCGATAGTGTACTAGCAGAAGGTGATGTCAGGAGCATTAAGAACAGACGAGCTTGCATGACAAGAGTTATGAATGTCAAAGAGGCAAGTGAGGTGTGTAAGAATAAGCCTAAATGGCACTCTGTTGTTCGTGCCTACCCCGCAAGGGAACTGGCGTGAAGTTATGTATGTATAAATAGCAATAAAAATGGCTCATACAAAATGGTGTGTATTGTTACGCGTAACAATTTTTCTTTACAAGAATATGATAAATGAGCCGTATAATAACGCGGCGGGTGCCGCTGCCTACACAATGACCTGAAGCCCTTTTTTGTGTACGGTTATTGCCTGGAAAATGGCACATTTAGTACATCTACGGCTCGGTGGTAAGCGACAACGGACCTACTAAAGACCTTTCAAAGTACAAACCACTAAATCGACTACAATTACTAAAATGTGAGAGCTGTTTTTAATACGCTTTTATTAGCTTCATACGTATGGAATCTTTCAAGTTTTTTTTTTATATTATTAACATATCTACGGACTCGAGTTCCGTACCTTTTTATACTACTTAATTTCTATGAAAGATTTAAGAGTCCATACACGCTTATTGTTTACTTTTGTTACTGTGTGTGACATTAATTTAGTGATTTATATGTTATGGTGTACCTTAAGATTAACTTATTATATTAGTTTATCCTATTTATAATACTAAACTTATACTAATGTAGAGTGTATCTGTTACATGCTGGTGTTGTGAGGAAGGAACTTTCCGGTTTCCGATTGAGCTGAAATTTTGCACGTATGTGTATATCACGTGATTATGCAATAATATGGTACCATGGAGCTGAACTGATGATGGAGTCGGAAGGTGGCCATAGGAACTCCTGTACTAAACAAGATAGACCCGTCGTGTTTGGGCTCGTTTTACTTGTCTTGGCTAGCACTCTGCTGCTACATGATATGCAGGATCTCAAAAGCTTGTATTTAAAAAGCTTATTTTTACATAACGATCCATTTTTATCATAAGAGTGTATTTAATTATTTTTTCAAAGTTTTTTATTGGAACTTAAGGTTCCTCTTGCCGCAAAAGGTCGAAAGTGAGGTGCAAAAGAAACAACCTTTCGTTGGTATTTAGTGATTAATAATTTACCAAAAAAAATATCGTATATCTTTACGATACGAGACTTAACGTGGTTTTTGTGTAATTGTTACATTATTTTTTTTAATAAAGAAAAAATGCGGCTGGCGTCTATTTTGCTCATATTCAACGTGGTAACGCCACCAGCCTTTTGGGAGCGTTCCCGGCAAGTGACAATGGTTTGGGACCAATATTTTATCTATATTTTTATTTAGTTCTAGTTTTTAATTTTAAGTTTATTTTTCATACTATACTTTAATTGTAGTTGTATTTTTTCTTTTAATATTCTTTAGTGTAATTATAGATAGATAGATAACTCTTTATTGTACACCAATACAAACATGTACTTAAAGACTAAAATTATAACAGACGAGCTTGCATGACAAGAGTTATGAATGTCAAAGAGGCAAGTGAGGTGTGTAAGAATAAGCCTAAATGGCACTCTGTTGTTCGTGCCTACCCCGCAAGGGAACTGGCGTGAAGTTATGTATGTATGTGTGTATGTACTAAAATTATATCTAGTTATGTACAAAGGGCGGTCGTATCGCTAAAAAGCGATCTCTTCCAGACAACCCCCATTAAATATCCTCAAATAATTATCCTCTATGTATTATATATTTTATTCTTTAATTTAATAAATAATATATATAAAAATGAAAAAAATAAAGAAAATAATTCACCAAACCACCTCCAAATTATTGACATGAAAACATTTTACTCCTTCAATTATTATCAAAACAGGATAAAAAAAAATTTGCATCTTTATAAAAGTAAGACTAATAACTTGGATTGTTATTTTTTTTTAATAATAGTTTATTTTATTCTTAATGAAATAAACAATCCAACCAAGAACCAACTGCGTCTATGGAATCTCCGCTATCGCCCGAAAACTTCTTAAGGGTGTTGGCGTTGTTACAAGCCTTAAAGTGTTATGTTATTTTTGGCAGTGTTTTTTTTCAAAAAACGTCCTGTTTATTATATTGGGTAAGTGTTTGGCAGTACGCTCACTATGAAAGTTAGCAGAGGTGAAAAACGTACGCTGCTTTAGTTATTTGACTATAATTGACTATAATTTGACTATAATGTCGCCATAATAACCTTGAGTTGTGTTCCGGCATTAGTGACAAGGTTCCAGTCTCCCTTAAGAGAGCAGCAGCGCATTTGTAGCAACTTTGGTGTTGCAAATGTCCATAGGCGATGGTAACCGCTTTCTATTAAGTGGGTCGTCTGCCTGTCTGCCGAACTGCTGCAATAAAAAATAAAAAAAATCTCGCTATCCACGAAGGCCTTTACTCATGTTTGAACATGCAAGTACATGCATAATTGCACATTGCAATAGTGTGCGCGTCTGGATGATCAGTTACAAGGGTGCCTTCCCTTATACCCGCCTGTGGTCTCAAACACAGATATGGTTTATTACAAACTAGACTTTGCCTCGCGGCTGCACCGCGTGTCGAACCCAAAGCAGCGGCTTTATTTTACTTACATAGAAACTTAATTCAGTTTTTTACATATACTAATAACAAAGAAACTAAGTCTTTATAGCGTGGACAACTACCCAGAAAAACATAGAGGTGAGTCGAAACCAACCTGATTTGACATGTTATTTAAGACAACGTAAGTACTTGTTAGTGAATTGAAGAAACGTGATTGCAGCGCCATCTATTTGCTAATCCGTCTATTATATGGAAATAGTTTATCAGGATAAAAAGTATCCTAAGGGTTGATTCGGGATTTAAGCCAGCTTTGTGTCGAGTTTCATTCATATACGTCCGAATTATCCGCCCTGATTTTTTTCACATTTGAAACGCAATGTTACAAACTTGAACCGTTTACAGATTTATTATAGTATAGATAGACAGATAGATAGAACGTCTGGGGACCCTGGGATCTTAGACCATAACTTTATTTCCTTTATTGGTTTATCCTTTTAAACCATTCCGTAACACTCGGCAAAAGATCCAACGTCAAGAGATGGTGCCATCTGCATACACGGTCAATCGCCGAAACGTCAAACAACAAAATTCAAAAACTTCAAAACTGTCCGGGGTCCAGGCGCGAGGATCAAAGGCCGAGTAAGTGATTTTCCTTCCTTGCTCTCACATCCTATTTACCATAATAAAGTATTGTTCCGAACCGCTACTAATCCTTCACAGGTGTTTTATTAATCCTTCGAATTTAATAATCTATTGTTCTCGTTAGTCCCTTTGTATGCCTTCCGGCAAGACAATTTGAATCCTTTCTTCATTGTTCAAATGACTTTACACATTCTTAGAAGCCATTAAGCTTGCAGGTTCAAGAATTCTAAGGAATACTGCGCATGTTGCTGGGTGAGTCATGTCTATTTTACAAACATATAAGGTCGGCCCGATTGAAAGAGAGTTACTTGAGTTTCAACTGCGATCGAGGCGTTACCTAGTGTACTTTCGGAGCGAGTATCTTATAACAATGGACTTTGCGCGATTTGTGTTATTACGATTTTCTGTTTTACGGCTTGGAATTGTTGTTATCGGTTATGTTTGCAAAAAATGTGAATTACGTGTGTGTACTTTTAATAAAGATATTGTGTGATAATTCCAACGGCATTTTTAATTCGTGTCCCTCAAATACGTAACAATATTTATCTATACTTAATATTATAAAGAGGTAAAGTTTGTGAGTTTGTGACGTTGTAGGGGGTAATCTCTGGATCTACTAAACCGATTTTAAAAATTCTTTTACTGTTCGAAAGTTACGTTAGTTAACAGGGAGTGTCATAGGCTATATAACATGACGCTATATACCACTGGAGTGGTACAGAGCGCGGGTGAAACCGCGCCGGGCCGCTAGTTAAAATTAACCTATACCTGAAAAAGATATCCTTTTTTTATGATATTAGCAAAGGGTAGAAAATAAGGAGGGTAGGTATCTCAAGTTTACAATGACGACTTGACGAGAGATGAAAGATCTCAAAATCTACCTAAATTCCGTTCTCAACCGCCCTAAGCCCTTTTTGAAGAGACCTCAAATGCTATAAGGCAGTCATAGGTACTGTTAGACTACACTTCAAGCTCTAAGCCTTCCTCAGCTCTACAAGGCTTTTGTATCTGCGTGAGTGCCGGCTTTAGGCCGGGGCCTACAGGGTGCCGCGCGCGCCGGATTTATTTCTGACTAGCGGTCTCGGTAGACGTTGCTTTCGCCTGGTAAAAAATAAAAATCTAGAACTCATTTCCAGTGCCATCTACCGGCTCTAATCGTGAATCTAAACCACCTGGGACCACCCACTCAAACATAAAATTTCATCAAAATCGTAGAACCCGATTTCAGCGCCAAGTACTTTCTTCATATTTTAATGATCCCTAATGCTTATATATAACCTATTTCAATCAGGGATAATGTTGCATTCGAATCCTGAAAGAATTTTGAACATCGATCCAGTAGTTTTGAGTTTATTCGTTACAAACATACAAATCTTTCGTTTTTATAATATTAATATAGATGTATAAGTATATTACTGTGAAGTTTAATCAAAATGCGCTTAGTAATTTTTGAGTGGGAGAGTGACAAAGATCCATCCATACATAAATGCGTGACTCGTCCGGGGCACCTAGATGCTTTTTTTTATTGCAGAAGATCAGTAGACAGGCAGACGGCCCACTTGATGGAAAGCGGTTACCATCGCCTATGGACATTTGCAACACTAAAGTTGCTACAAATGCGCTGCTGGTCTCTTAAGGGAGACTGGAACCTGGCCACTAATGCCGCAACACAACTCAAGGTTGTTATGGCGACATACTCTAGATCAGGGGTGGTAGCCATCCAGTCGGGCAAATGCCCTACCACCTGGCTGTGGGTTGTTTAGTCGCCTCTTACGACAGGCCGCCCGGCCGCAGGAAATTGTATTCTTTCTCCGTTCCTGCACGGATAAAAAGTTAAGGTTAAGGCTGGCCCTGTCTGTAGAAAAGTGTATAATAGTACCGGGTTTACATCGATTCAGATATTAATACTACATTATTATCTTGTACTAGATATGGCAGCGAAACTTCGTTGGCGTTGTCATGACGACGTTTGTTAGTGTATTGCAACGAGGGCACCAAAACGCTACCGCAACGCCTCTTCTCCTAAGTCGTACCCTCCCTGCTGTCAATCGTGACTTTGATGGCATTAAATACATAAAAACTTACTTCTAGGCTAATAAAATATATATATAAGTATACTACATGTTTGTGATCATCTTTGCGTGTTTTGGATAGTTTTGGACCAGGATGGAATAGGTTGGCTTAGTTTGGGAATGGTTGGCTGATGTTGGGAAAGGTTGGAGGAACCGGCCGCTAGGATCGTCCATGACGACCTCCAGCCGCCGTAAGCTACGGCCGTGCGGGCGACCGGCGGGGAAACCGGACCCGCCCGCACATAAAGGCCGGAAAGGAGGGACGCGCGCCGATCCGCGCGCCCCCTCTCACCTCGCGGTGAGGTAGAGGAGCCGGAGAGACCCAGATCTCCGGCTACCAAATGGTGAGGCCAGCCCGCAAAGGGGCCGGCCGTCGTCCGTCCGGGCTGGTGCTGAATGCGCGAGCGAGCCCACAGCCCGGACAAAGGACGCTCGGGATCGGACAGGGGTTTTAGTGGGTATCCCTAACCGCGGCGTGGCAATAGTATCTCACATCTCAACGTGGGGTGCTAGTGCCACCCCGACCTGGCGAATCCCACTCACGGGCCGCGACCTTTCCCCCTCGCGCGACCTACGGTCCTCAAACGGATTTCCCCTATATAAAAAAAAAACCGGTCGCTGTTCCGTCCGGGCTGATGGTGAATGCGCGAGCGAGCCTACAGTCCGGATGAAGGACGCTCGAGGATCAGACAGGGGCTTTAGTGGGTAATTCTAACTGTGGCGTGGCAATAGCATCTCACACGTGAGGTGCTAGTGCCACCCCGACCTGGCGAATCCCACTCGCGGTCCTCAAACGGATTTCCTCTGTATAAAAAAAAAACCTGTCACTGAGAGTCCCACGCATCCACGATGCAGGCCTTATGCATGCATTCTAACCCTTCTCCCGAAGGGTCCGAGGATGGTGTCCAAAAACATTCCCCCTGCGTTATCAAAAAAATAAGGAGGAAAGCATTTACGCATTCCCTCGGACCCCGGGGAAGATTAACTAGAGAAATGCGGGGCTCCTGGAGGCCGGTTCTGAACATACAAAGGCTTAAACTTTTTAGCTTAAGCTTTTTTCCATGCAGGAACGGAGAAGGAATACCATTTCTTGCGTTGGGGCGGCCTGTCGTAAGAGGCGACAAAACAACCCACAGCTAGGTGGTAGGGCATTTGCCCGACTGGATGGCTACCACCCTGGTCTAAAGTATGTCGCCATTACAACCTTGTGTTGTGTTCCGGCATTAGTGACCAGGTTCCAGTCTCCCTTAAGAGGGCAGCAGCGCATTTGTAGCATCTTTGGTGTTGCAAATGTCCATAGGCGATGGTAACCGCTATACATCAAGTGGGCCGTCTGCCTGTCTGCCGAACTCCTGCAATAAAAAAAAATAAACCCCTTAAGTTCACTGAACCACAGAGGCCGTAAAGATGTACCTATCTCTTTTAGATCTTAATCCAGAAATTATTTCTTTACGTGTTCTACGAGTGGTAAGGGACGTTTGGGAAATGCAGGTAATGCAATCTACCCCTGAATGCAAGAATTTATGGCATCGTAAATGTATGCTGTAATCTCCTTAAAGTGCAGAGTGGCTAGAAGGGGGGGTTTGATAGCGGGATGAGTCTTTAGAGGATAGATTCTGAAGGGACAACCACAATAACCATTTTGGGGGTGCATTATTGAATTATTTGATAGCTCATCTTGTGTAAGCCATTTACGCCGAATATTTAAGTCTTATTTGCTTAGTGAAACTTCTATATAGACGGGGTCTTATGATTTTTTCGGTCACGAAAAAGCGTTACGGCCGCGTGGAGGTGCGGCATAAGTTTAGAGCAAACGTGGTAAGAGGCGGCATAATTTTAGAGTAGACTATGGTTTTTTTTTTGGTTCCGGATCGAATTCAGTTTCTTTGTTTGATAAAATAAAATATGTTTAAATAAAAAATGCATTCATTAAAATGTACCTACCTAATCTAATGAAATCATAATGAAAAATCGAAATATGTGATGGGACACATAGTAGAAGCGAAACTTCAACGGACAAGTGAAAAAACGAATGGCAACGGACAAGTTGCCAGGTGGTAGGGCATTTGCCCGACTAGATGGCTACCACCCCTGGTCTAAAGTATGTCGCCATAACAGCCTTGGGTTGTGTTCCGGCATTAGTGACCAGGTTCCAATATCCCTTAAGAGAGCAGCAGCGTATTTGTAGCACCTTTGGTGTTGCAAATATCCATAGGCAATGGTAACGACTTTCCATCAAGTGGGCCGTTTGCCTGTCTGCTGAACTCCTACAATAAAAAAAGTGGCAAAATGAATCTGAATAAAATTTTAACTTGAATTATTACGGGTAGGTTTTCCAATTGGACAACTACATTAACAATCTGCCTGTAAAACTCCAAGTTAAAATTTTGTTGCGATTCGTTTTGCCACTTATCCGTTGAAGTTTCACTTCTACTACGTTTTTTTGTTAAAAACAACTACGGAACCCGGAAGAGGAAAACATTTATCTTTTTGCATTACAGTAAAATACAAATAGACGGATATTTTTTAGGGATGGGCCGAGTGTGGTTTAAACCGAATACGAACTTCAGCCGAACATTCGGTTAAAACAAAAAATTCGGCCGAGATTCGGCTTAGTTTCGCCGCGCTTTCTTTAGAGCGACACGTCGTAACTTGTGACTTGATAACGCTGAATCAACCTGCCTCTAGTAAATTTTAAATACGAGTAGATAGACAAAATAACAGATATTTAAGCCTTTGATTGAAAATAAAACACCATTTCATAATTGTAAATTCTTCACTTTGTACAAGAAGTGATTTCAATCAAAATAAAAGTGGTGATTGCTGATGTCCGTTAAAAGAGTTTTTTTTAAATCAAGTTACGCATTATAATTAAGCTGTTACACTCCTTACTAATTATTGTTAGAAGAATACTAAGTTTATTTAATATTTGTTTCAATTTGACGTCTATTTAATTAGGGAAAGACTTATCAATCTCAATTAAGAAGAACTAATTTAATATAATTTAATTTTTATCATATTGCAAGTTAAGCTTTACATGTTTCTAACTAAAATATGATAATGATAGTATCCTTTTTCCATGATAATGACAATGAGTATATAAAGGCCTAATTTTATTTTACGGCTATGATAAATATGATTTCTATTAATTTCAGTCAAAATAGTGCAAGTAGTTATTTTACTTTCAATTTTATTGAATGTTTGGCAATTAAACCGAATTTCGGCTGGATACTGAAATTCGGCTCAAGCTGCCGAAATTCAGTCAAACCGAATGTAACACGAATTTCAGCCCATCCCTGATAATTTTATAAGTGTTTAGTTTTTGCCAATATAACTTCTTGTTTTTTCGCCTTACCCCAATCACAAATGAAACTGCAACATTTTATTTGATTATTATATCGACGTTTTAATCGTTGTGGAGATTATTTATTTAGCTTTATGGCTTGGCAGCTAGGCCTTTCAGCCAGATCTTAGTTTACAATATAGTTTCTTCATTTTCTTAAGCCTATGTCTAGCACAGCTGAACTGTAGGTTATCAGCTGATGCCATTCAACGGAGTTCTTGTGACAACTCAAAAAGCCACATTTGACTATACAGTTCACATTTCTCACAAAACACATAATTACTACTCAAAAACTATCAATATTCTACCTATAACTATTGTTCATTTTAGAGTAATTTTACACATTTTTAGAAAATAAAACTGCACAGCACAACGTCTCCTTTTAGTTCCCGCCAAAAACTCCTCATTGTGAAGATGGTCTGGAAGATATCACCAGCGGTGATAAGACCTCGTATAGTCTATATGATTTGATTTTATTTCATTTGATCTGTATCTACAATAAAGAACATTCATTCATTCATTTTGACGGCCTCTGTGGTTGAGCGGGCTAAGCCTTTGCTGGCTTAGCTCACTGCAACGCAACGCTCCGGGTTCGATTCCTGGTATAGTAAATTTCGGCAATATATTTCTCCGTTATTTACTATGGTCTGTGTGTCTGGGAGCGGCCCCAGAGTAGTCCGTTGTATATTACCCATAACACAAGCGTAACTTGCTTAATATAGGGATATACAATATGTGTGTTTGTCTGCCGATTATTATTATTTCACATATATATTTGTTTATTCTTTTTTACGTTTTTTATAGTACATTATGGTACTAGTGTGTAACATTGGTGATTACCGCCGAGGCGCCATTGAGACTCGAGCCGTAGGCGAGGGTCTTAAGAGAGCCGAGGACGGTAATCATCAATACACACGTGTATCATACGACGTTTTTCAACACACTTGTGAATAAAATAACAACAAAAACTCATTTTATTTAGTAGATAAAAAAAAGTTATATATGAGTGAAAGTTTTATTTATTAAACACGTACGAGTTAAAATTATCTATTTAAATAAGAAGTTGCATGAAATGAGCAAGCAATAGGAACATCAATTTATTTGTTCTATAGAACACGATCTTTTTTTTTTGAATAAAAACTTTTTTAAGAACAAAGCAACTCAACCAATAAAATTAAAAAAAAAATCTATAACTCACTAGTGAGTTATAATGTTTTTTACTCACAGTTTGATAATGGGTGTCATTCTGTGCCTAATTGCGGTGACCATAGAGCCACTTTATGAGCAAGTGTGTTGAAAAATATATTAAATGATAAATTATTTCACGTATAAATCAAGTAAATTCATTGAACTTTAGTAACTGTGCCTCAAAACAAACTTATAGCAATTTCGAGTTCGTATCAAAAGTAAATAATCTAAACTATTCCTTTACAGCAGAACTTCGATTAGCGACATCTGGCGGTCGAGATTTATCTTGCTCACGATTTGATAGATAGCCCCAAACCTAACCAAAATTATTAGATCTGGCAACTTGTAAAACTAGACCTTATTCTAAGGTAATAAGGTTTATAGACGTATTGAAGCAATATTGGTTTTCCAATAAATCTTTGGTGTCTATTCGGTGGAATTCAATTTTGCTGGATCTAATGAGGTTTGATGTGTTTATTGGCTTTGTGTTCCGATATTGCAAATTCATGCTTATTATGCGAGATAGACTCTTAGACATTTTGGGCGTAGAAATGGCTTATTTCAACACGTTCACTGCAATACGGGGTCTAAGTGACCCCGAAAGTCTCTCGCTTGCGGTGGAGCTAAGAAACTTCTCTGTGGTGCGAAGGGCGTAACGTCAATTTGGTTAAATGTTTTTGTTTTGGTTTTCATCTGTGCAGGAACGGAGAAAGAATACAATTTCCTGCGGCCGGGCGGCCTGTCGTAAGAGGCGACAAAACAACCCACAGCCAGGTGGTAGGCCATTTGCCCGACTGGATGGCTACCACCCCTGGTATGTCGCCATAACAACCTTGAGTTGTGTTCCGGCATTAGTGACCAGGTTCCAGTCTTTTTTTTTATTGCAGGAGTTCAGCAGACAGGCAAACGGCCCACTTGATGAAAAGCGGTTACCATCGCCTATAGACATTTGCAAAACCAAAGGTGCTACAAATGCGCTGCTGCTCTCTTAAGGGAGACTGGAACCTGGTCACTAATGCCGGAACACAACGCAAGGTTGTTATGGAGACATACTTTAGACCAGGGGTGGTAGCCATCCAGTCGGGCAAATGCCCTACCACCTGGCTGTGGGTTGTTTTGTCGCCTCTTACGACAGGCCGCCCGGCCGCAGGAAATTGTATTCTTTCTCCGTTCCTGCACAGATATATCTCTCAGTCTCCCTTAAGAGAGCAGCAGCGCATTTGTAGCACCTTTGGTGTTGCAAATGTCCATAGGCGATGGTAACCGCTTTCCATTAAGTGGGCCGTCTGCCTGTCTGCTGAACTCCTGCAATAAAAAAAAAATTAGAAAAATGATGAATATATAGGTATCTAAGATGTGCTAACCAGATTTCCATGCTGTACTGTGACGGCCAGCGGTTTCAGAGCTGTCCAGGATCTTTATTTTCAATGAGATAATGGCTTAGGATATAAGATTATATTCGCCATCGAGACATTTACATGAGATGTATTCTGTTCGCGGGACGATACAATAATGTCTTCTCGTTTTGGGAGGCGTTCCTCGATTTTAAATTCAAAAATATTATATTTCTCAATTCATTATTACTACTAAGGAGGTTAGTCGTTACAGTACTTACCTTAATACGGTGTTGTCTTGACCTAGTGCCGCACAACACAATACAAAAAATTATAAAAAGTTTATAAAAAGTTACGAGGCTCAATAGGCCTCGTGGCGCCATAATGGTAGTTTTAGTACAAGGTCTAAAACGCCCCGTACCGCAGGAATGAAAAGTATATATATATTAATGCCGCCGTGAACGCGTCAAATTAACTTTTTCTGAGGCTTTACTCACGTTGTAAAAGGATATGTGTGTCATGAATACTTAGAAATGTCGAACTTGATTTTTACTTCAAAGTACCTAACGCTAAATATACGTAACGCCCAAAATGTAAGTACAAAAATGTAATGGTGAAAGTGTGAAAATAAAAAAATGTTATAGTGAAAGTGTGAAAGTAACAAAACGTAATAAATAGTAAAAAAACATGTACCTATAAGAAAACTTTGTATTAGATTTAAGTACATTAGAAAAAAGATATAAAAAGAAAGAAGGTAGTGCTTTGCCATTTTTGGCGTGTAAAATGTATAAAAACAGATGGAGTGCTATTTATTCGTGCATCCGTGCAGGAACGGAGAAAGAATACAATTTCCTGCGGCCGGGCGGCCTGTCGTAAGAGGCGACCAAACAACCCACAGCCAGGTGGTAGAGCATTTGCCCGACTGGATGGCTACCACCCCTGGTCTAAAGTATGTCGCCATAACAACCTTGAGTTGTGTTCCGGCAATAGTGACCAGGATCCAGTCTCCCTTAAGAGAGCAGCAGCGCATTTGTAGCGTCTTTGGTGTTGCAAATGTCCATAGGCGATGGTAACCGCTTTCCATCAAGTGGGCCGTCTGCCTGTCTGCTGATCTCCTGCAATAAAAAAAATAATAATAATATATGTATTCATCGAAACAACAGCGCTGGTCCTCACGGCGTAGAGGAGCGTCCCCGAGCGGCGGATGGGGGAATGGTCGGTAGTACAGCCTAGCTACGATTCCGGCTACGTCCGATGGACCCGCTGACTAGCGATGGGTGTGGTCCTCCAGCATTTTGGAGTTGTGCAGAGGGTTAACGCCCTACTCACGGAAAAAAACCTAGAGTTGTGAAATCGGAAACGAGAAATAGCATGTCTCGTTTCGGAGGCCAAGACCCACTTTGGGTCGCTGAGCCAACGGAGTATCGAAACAACAAACATGGATTTATGGTCGTCATACAAGTAGGTAGTCTGTACTAATATTGTAAAGAGGAAAGATTTGTATGTTTGTAACGAATAAACTCAAAAACTACTGGACCGATTTCAAAAATTCTTTCACCATTCGAATGCTACATTATCCCAGATTAATATAGGCTATATAAAAATTAGGGATCCTTATTAAAACTTCAATAATCTAATCCATCAATGTAAACAAAGTACTTGGCGCAGAAATCGAGTTTACGATTTTGATGAATTTTATGTGTGTTTGAGTGGGTCCCGCGATGGTTTGGATTTTTTTTTTAATTGCAGGAGTTCAGCAGACAGGCAGACGGCCCACTTAGTGGAAAGCGGTTACCATCGCCTATGGACATTTGCAACACCAAAGGTGCTACAAATGCGCTGCTGCTCTCTTAAAGGAGACTGGAACCTGGTCACTAATGCCGGAACACAATACAAGATTGTTATGGCGGCATACTTTAGTCCAGGGGTGGTCGCCATCCAGTCGAGCAAATACTCTACCACCTGGCTGTGGGTTGTTTAGTCGCCTCTTAAGACAGGCCGCCGGGCCGCAGGAAATTGTATTCTTTCTCCGTTCCTGCACGGATAATCGGTAGGTGGTGCTGAAATCGGCTTAAAAACATCTGCTGAGACCGTAATCTTATCGTATACTAATATATAAAGCTGAAGAGTTTGTTTGTTTGTCTGTTTGCTTGAACGCTCTAATCTCAGGAACTACTGGTCTGATTTGAAAAATTCTTTCAGTGTTAAATAGTCCATTTATCGAGAAAGGCTATAGGCTATATACCATCATGCTAAGACCAATAAGAACGAAGCACCAATGAACAATGTTTCAAAATCGAGATTTTTTTAACTATTCCACGCGGACGAAGTCGCGGACAGAAGCTAGTAATACTATAAATTTGTTTTAAAACAGTCAACGTTTAAAAATTCATAATTTAAGTGGTGGGGCCTTTGCCCGACTGGATGGCTACCACCCCTGGTCTAAAGTATGTCGCCATAACAACCTTGAGTTATGTTCCGGCATTAGTTACCAAGTTCCAGTCTCCCTTAAGAGAGCAGCAGCGCATTTGTAGCACCTTTGGGGTTACAAATGTCCATAGGCGATGGTAACCGCTTTCCATCAAGCGGCCGTCTGCCTGTCTGCTGAACTTCTACAATAAATAACAAATATTTTTTTTTAACAAATCTTGAACACTATAATTTGGTCAATACTAATTTTCTAAGTCATATCTTGAAAGAATTAATGCTTATTTCCTTTATACTTATATAAGTGGGAATTTTATAATAGATTAGAGGGACTAAACAGATATACAATGCAAAAGTGGATGGATGCAGAAGTCGTGGAAGGCCACGACACACCTTCCATGATCAAATTGATCGTGTACTAGCAGAAGATGATGTCAGGAGCCTTAAGAACAGACGAGCTTGCATGACAAGAGTTATGAATGTCAAAGAGGCAAGTGAGGTGTGTAAGAATAAGCCTAAATGGCACTCTGTTGTTCGTGCCTACCCCGCAAGGGAACTGGTGTGAAGTTATGTATGTATGTATGTATGTATTAGAGGGACCCGTATAAATTTAATGTTAATAATAATTTATTTAATGGTTACTTTGTATGAAATCTATATTTATGGTTTCGTAGTGAGATATAGAAAATGGTGGACTTTTATAAAAACCCGACACGTACTTGGCCGATGTTTTCCCTTGTTTCGTCTAGAAGATACGACAAAGAAACACTATTAACCTGGTACAAGTCGGTCAAGGACCCAATTTAAGAGTAATAGCCCTAGAGGGTGGGGTCTATGGAACCTTATTGAATCAAGGATCAGTGAGCTCGGCGGTCGTAAAGCGGCCTCCTAAAATGTATACAAATGAAAGTGTGTCACCGACATATGTACCCACAGTCAGTCTATATACACATGCGTGTACATATGTGTTGCACACACACATTTGTGTCGTACACACACGTATGTGTTGCACACACACGTATGTGTTGCACACACACATACGTGTTGCACACACACGTATGTGTTGACACACATATAGGCTTTTTTTAATGGTCAAAACTCATTGTCCCAGGCGAACAACTTGGGACAACAACACACTTAGGACACTAATACTGTCTTTATATAATTGTAACAAAACTTACAAGTATACTTAATACTACTATTTTATACTAGTTAACACACATTTTGGACAGGATTTGGAAGAAGGTTGGAAAAGGTATATTGGTAACTAGCTGTGAACGCGACTTCGCCCGCGTGGTATGTTTTTTCGCGAAGTTACTCTTTATAACATCACCTGTCTGCCAGTGAAAGTTCCGTCAAAATCCGTCCTGCCGTTTCAGAGAGTGCTACCAAATAACTTTTTGCTGTACTAGGCACTGCAACGCATGCCGGGTGCAGCTAGACTAGACGTGAGAGACCGCATAATTTTTGGTTCCGATTCGAATTCAGTTTTTTTGTTTGATAAAACAAAATATGTTTAAATAAAAAATGCTTTCATTAAAATGTACCTAACCTAACCAAATCATAATTTTCACTAAACCTGGGAAAAATTTGAAATGTATGCTGGGACTCATAGTAGACGTGAAACTTCAACGGACAAGCGGAAAAACGAATGGCAACAGATAAGTAGCAAAACGATTCGCTACAAAATTTTGACTTGTAGTTTTACGGGCAGGTTTGAAATTGGACAAGTACATTAACAATCTGCCGGTAATACTTCAAGTTCAAACTTTGTTGCGATTCGTTTTGCCACTTATCCGTTGCCATTTGTTTCTCCACTTGTCCGTTGAAGTTTCACTTCTACTATGTGTCACACACACAAACACGCGCGCGCGCACACGCACACGCACACGCACACGCACGCGCACACGCACGCGCACGCGGACACAGACACACAGGCACACAGGCACACAGGCACACAGACACACAGACACACAGACACACAGACACACACAGACACACAGACAGACACACACAGACAGACACACGCACACGCACACGCATACGCACAGACACACAGGCACAGACACACGGACACACGACACACGGACACACAGCCAACAGACACACACACACACAAACACAGACACACACACACGCACACGCACACGCACACGCACACGCACACGCACACGCACACGCACACAGACACACAGACACACAGACACACAGACACACAGACACACAGACACACATACACACAGACACACAGACACACGGACACACGGACACACGGACACACGGACACACGGACACACGGACACACGGACACACGGACACACGGACACACGGACACACGGACACACGGACACACGGACACACGGACACACGGACACACGGACACACGCACACGCACACGCACACGCACACGCACACGCACACGCACACGCACACGCGCAAGCGCAAGCGCAAGCAGACACAGACACAGACACACAGGCAAACAGACACACAGGCACACAGGCACACAGGCACAGAGGCACACAGGCACACACACACACACAGACACACACATACACACGCTCACGCGCACACACACACACACACACACACACACACACACAGAGAGAGAGAGACACACACACAGACACACATACACACACAGACACACACACACATACACACATAAACACGCTTACTTTTGAATAATTAGTGTAACTATAGACAATTATTCCAAGAACAGAATAGTACCAATTACGAAGAAGGTGCCCAAGATATAATGTATTGGGATTTTTTTGTACAAGAACTAGCTGAATAGCTCCAGATGGCTGTTTCAGTCAAACCGGGCTTGGTGGGCTTCCCGACTCCCGAGCCCGGGATCGGCGCGCTCGAGGGGGGCACGTGCTGTGAAGTTCAACCTGCGTGGTCCGTGGTTGTGTTGGGGACCAATGTATTGTACTTATATATAGCGGAGACTAGATTATTCTGACCTCAGTTATATGGATTTAAGATTATCTGGATTGGCAGTTATTTCATGACTAAGGTTGCAATATTTTAGTAAAGTATAGAACAGAACAGAATAGAATAGAATATATTATATTATATATTAAAATTACCAGCGCCCCGGCGCGGTTTCACCCGCGCTCTGTCCCGCTCCCGCGGTAGATAGCGTCATGTTATATAGCCTATGACACTCCCTGTTAACGTAGCTTTCCAACAGTAAAAGTTTTTTAAAATCGGTTTAGTAGATCCAGAGATTACCCCCTACAACGTCACAAACTTTACCTCTTTATAATATTAAGATTAGATTTATTTTATAGTACACGTCTGACACGCAACATAATCACGTTTCTTGCCGTATAAGTTATTATAGTTTCATAACTCAAATTATAGTTGTATTTACTAATTAATCAGGACTCTGCCACGAGTTAAATTTGTTGACAAAATCTAAAACACCATCATCTATTTTTCTCGGCTTGTCATAAAGCTTCGGTCGTACCTTTAACGATCGTTAAATATATTATTATTTTGTACTATGGCGACCGCAACCTTTGCCGATCGACGGGATATTTATTATTTACCCACATTTTCTTTAATCGTTAGGTAAACTTCTAGGCGCTAAGAACCTCAGCCAGAAGGCCCAGCTCGCCATACACAACGCGGTGCTGGTACCTACGCTCACGTATGGAAGCGAGAGTTGGGTATGGAAGAGAGAGCATGAAAGTAGAGTAAACGCGGTTGAGATGCGAGCACTGCGCAAAATCTGCGGAGTGACGCTCGCGGACCGCGTTCGTAATACCGAAGTAAGAAAGAGAGTTGGTCTGAAAGAGAGTGTCGGGGTGAAGGTAAGGAAAGGAATGCTCCGGTGGTTCGGGCATGTGGAAAGAATGCATGATGAAAGAATGACTAAACAGATATACAATGCAAAAGTGGATAGATGCAGAAGTCGTGGAAGGCCACGACACACCTTCCATGATCAAATTGATCGTGTACTAGCGGAGGGTGATGTCAGGAGCCTTAAGAACAGACGAGTGTGCATGACAAGAGTTATGAATGTCAAAGAAGCCAGTGAGGTGTGTAAGAATGGGCCTAAATGGCGCTCTGTTGTTCGTGCCTACCCCGCAAGGGAACTGGCGTGAAGTTATGTATGTATGTTCTTTAATCAGTGGTCTGTTAGACGCCATAGGCTGCGTATAGCGTGACGCTGTACGCGACCGACTAATGCTTTTTATGAAAATACACGCATTTTTCTGTTCTTAAAACCACTACTGTACCAGAAGCGATTGAATATCCACTCCCGCTGCACCCCGGTGCGCCACAGCTATGCAAGCCGCATGCGCCGCAGAGATGAGCACCGTGTGCTATGCTACACGCTAGAGGATCTACCGCTAGCACAGAGGCGGGCACCGCATCGTTTCACCCCTCGCATCTTTATAAAGAACATTGTACATTGCCATATGTCTGTGTTTACGCGTACGAAATCGGAACCCGCTGCACGTGCCGCCGCGCTATAAATGGAGAAAAGTCCGCGAGACGCCACGCTACACGCGTGACGGCCGCGTCTTCGCAAATGGGACCTTAGAAGCTACGCTCATCTACGCATCAATTCTCTAGACCGTTTATCATGCGTAGGATAACGTTGTTAAGGGAACTTCCCTCTGTGTTACGATATAGGGTTCTTTAAGATATTTTATATTTCTTTGAATTCAGGATCGACCGCTGCGACGCGTCTAGTGTGGCAAACGGCTCTAGACTCCAGTAATCACTTTCAACCATTTGCTTGTTAGAGGCAATAGGAAAACCTGCAAGTTTTTGCGACTATAACGTTTTAAAAAATTTTAGCGCAGCGGTTTCTTTGATTTTTATTTCCGACGTTTCGGCCACTTTTCAGTAGCCGTGATCATGGAAGACAAATATACTGCACATCTTCGAAAAGTGGCTGAAACGTCAAAAAAGAAATCAAATGAAATGCCGCGTTTAATTTTTTTTTTATATATGTGACTCGTTGCATCGTTGCCAAATATCGAGCTTTCACTTTCGAGCACAACTAAACATTCGTGAAAATGGAACAAAAACTAATTACTTTCGTCTTTATAATATTTGTGCGAGTCATAGGGTCGCAAGCACAAAACCAAATCGCTAGCAATCCGACCAAAGCCTAACCGAGATAAATGTGTACATATTTTCTCGCTCAATTATTCGCGGGAGGGTAGTCACGCAAAATCATTAATTCAAGAGTGCGTGGGTAGAACAAAAATGTTGTAAACAAATCGCTCTTGCGGACACCGGCCAGGCTGTTTATTTTATTATAATCACTATGGTAACGGGATGTTAAATAATTTTTTTAAAGTATTCTCGTCTTTAAATTGTTGCAATGTTGAACCTCAGGTTTTGAATAGGTCACAAATAGAAATTAACATAATAGTTCGAGTCGTGGTAGCGTAATGGCTAGTGCAAGCGTCCCAAACTCAGAGGGCGCGGGTTCGATCCTGGCCGGAACGCATGCACCACTTAGTCAGTTTTCTGATCTAATGTGATCTAATTATTACAATTATCACGTGCTAATAACGGTGAAGGAAAACATCGTGATGCAACCTGCACATCGAGATAACCGGTGTGTCAAACCTGCCAAGCCGCCTTAGACAAGCGTGGCGGGTATACGTCCGTTCCCCCTATAATGGGAGGCCCGAGCCCAGCAGTGGGACATTTATGGGCTGATATCATTATATATTATAATAGTTCACTCAGACGAATAAATGAATGTGAACAAACGCGTCAAATGAAGTGAAGTATTCTATACAAACAAGTATGCGTTAACTTATGTAATATACCTGGTTTACGTCTGGTCGCCGGTTCCTATACTTACCAACCGTTCATTTCCCCTACTATCGGTTGAAATTTGACATAAGCTCTATACAAATAATGTCAAAATTTTACCATTGATATAAAGCAAGTGAAAACGACAATAATGTTCGTCTGCTTTAAATTACTGACAACCTTTTAAAAGACGAATGTATGACTGTATACATATCCCTTTCCAACACGCTTCCAAAGGCATAAGTGAAAATAGTACGGATGTATCTATTTTATTTATTGCACGAGTTCAGCAGATAGGCAGGCGGACCAACTGATGAAGCGGTTACCATCGTCTATGGACATTTGTAACATCAAAGGTGCTACCAATGTGCTGCCGCTCTCTAAAGGGCGATTGGAAACTAGCCACTAATGCTGCAACATAACTCAAGGTTGTTGTTGTTATTTTTTTTATTTATTTTTAAATACAGGAGTTCAGCAGACAGGCAGACGGCCCACTGGATGGAAAGCGGTTACCATCGCCTATGGACATTTGCAAAACCAAAGGTGCTACAAATGCGCTGCTGCTCTCTTAAGTGAGTCTGGAACCTGGTCACTAATGCCGGAACACAACTCAAAGTTGTTATGGCGGCATGCTCTAGACCAGGGGTGGTAGCCATCCAGTCAGGCAAATGCCCTACCACCTGGCTGTGGGTTATTTAGTCGCCTCTTACGACAGGCCGCCCCAACGCAGGAAATTGTATTCTTTTTTCATTCCTGCACGGATAGAATTATACATAATATATATGGTTATTGACGGCATACTCTACTAAGCCATCCAGACGGGCAAATACCCTACCACCTGGCTGTGGATTATATTTGTTGCGGACAGAATCACCCCCCTAACCTTTCCCCGGGAACTCCCAGACCCCCCTGCCCCGCTTACCGCGAATATGTAGCTCGCTAGATTAGCAGCTAAGCGTCTGCTGAAAAGTAGTACGTACCTTAGCGAGTGCGGTGCGAGCCACCGGCATGGTCCATGGTCAAGTATACAAACAGTTTCCGAATCAAGTAATACACACAAAAGAAGACTCTACAGCCATTTGGACTCTCAGCGTGACTTTCGTGGATCTTGTGAATACCAGTGTGTTTGATCAATGTTGATCGGTGAAATTGATACAATTAGTGCTTCAGTGTTCAGAGGAACATCCGGGTTCTAGTGCTCACTTGTGTTGGTTGATCTTGAACGTGCCGTTTAGTACAGTAGTGCTGATCATACCTATTGCTGTTGTAAGCGCCTACAATTAATACAGTCCATATTTAAGCAGTGTTTCATTGAGTACACCACCTGCACCGCACAGTATTCTTTCTCGGTTCCTGCAAATACTATAATCAGTGCTTATTTTTCTGACGGCTGTCTAAATAATGTACCATTTATTACAACACACGTTGATGCTAAGGAGTTAATAATTCTCAAACTGTAAACTAAAGCTGTCATTAGCAGCTAACTCGATGTCATTCAACTCATTTAAGTGACAAATTAGCGCGTATCGATTTTAGCTTTGTAGCCAATTAGCGGTTTTAGCAAAACGACCACGTTTTGTCTACGGTGTTTTTGCAACCCAATACTTGTCACTAATTAGTTTGCTGGCGATACTATTAATGCTTATTTTCTGACGATATTTTTCTAGTGGAACACTTACAAGCCAATAGATGGCGCTGTGCAATAATTGGTATCACAAACGTTTCCCGAAACATACAAAGAATATATACAAATTTTCGACGATAACAAATGGGCCTAATTCTACGAGGAGCAACATTAGCCTTGCTGGAAGATTTTCCTTTAAGACGGAGGAGCATCCATCTCACTCCTCCACCCTCTACGGGGCACCCCCCTCATTTTAACTATGATTTTATAGGTTTCGTGTGGTGCACACGAATCCAAGCTCAGACAAGCACAAGCTCGATTGTGAGTGTGGATTATCATACATTGGGCAAACAGAGAGGAGCATAAAAACACGGGTAAAAGAACACATTGCTGACATGAACCACACAAGGTCTACGAAGTCTGATATCAGTGAACACACGCTGGATAAACCCAACCACTACATCAGATTTGATAAACCACAAATCCTCGAGAAAGAGAATCGTTTCATACCTAGAATGATGCGTGAGGCTATTGAAATCAAGAGAGCCTAAAAATTAATAACCCAGGCTCAGAAAAGAAAAAAACAACACACATGACACTATATAGGACAATATATATAAGTATAGATATAAGGCCCACACTGCACATGCACTTCCTCACAACACCAGCATGTAACAGATACACTCTACATTAGTATAAGTTTAGTATTAAAATTAGAATAAATTAATATAATAAGTTATTCGTAAGATACATACACCTTAACACAAAAATCAATAAATAATGTCGCACACAAGAACCAAAATAACTAATAAGCGTCTTAAATTAAAAAAATTAAATCTAGAAATTAATTTGTAAAAAAGGGTACGGAACTCGAGTCCGTAGAGTTGTTAATAATAATAATAAAAAAAAGAAACACCTAAATTTCAATAGAGAAGATGGTTAGCAAGTACTTGTTTGGGATCCGATCATCATAACTATTGTTACGACCGACAACAGTGGATTCACAGCTGCATACCATAAAAGCACACTTTATTACCTTCCCGCATTTAGACTTCTTTTGTTTACTTTGTGTTTAAAATTTGTAATTAAGAAAACAGCCCATTGTGTATTGTAATCACAACTGGCTAATGACTACCACCTGGTGTGATTCTAAGAAATTCAGTTCACGCGGCCGAGAGACATATTGTATTTGTGCAGTATAAAGCAATACCCCAATGGAGAGATCGGCAGTCGAGCGATAAGCACAAGCGAAGCAAGACGTGTGTACTACATTCGGTAATCTATTTAGTGACGGACTTTGCGCGTGTTATTGAATCGTGCATTACGTTTGCACTGGTTGTGTTCAGTTATATTTGTACCTGTGTTATACGTGTTTGTGTAGTTCTAATAAATTCTATCATAATTCCAACTGCATTTTAATTCGAGTCCTGCAACTCGCAACACTATTAAGACCCAACCCCGGCAAAAACCAACTGTCAGACCTCAAGACACTGTGAGCTCTTTCTGCGTGCAACGGAACACAAATCAACTTGACTGATAATTTATTTTATTTTTCCTTTCACCCATTTTAATATTATAAGTAATATTATTTTATTATTATAAGTAAATTTAATACAATAAGTTGGCGGTAGGCTAAATAAAACTTTAACAAACGTCGAATAATAAAAATCAAATAAATTACCGCGCTTAAAACCGTTAAAACGTAGTTGTAGTAAATATATTACTTTATAAAAAATATGCAGTTTTTCTCAAGAAGGGTGTCATAAAAAAATCATCGAGGCCAGCAGCGCGTTGCTGACATCTCTGATGTTGTGAACGTCCATGGGTGAAGGTAACCGCTTTCCATCAGATGGGGCGTCAAACTGTCTGCTTGTTTTATGTTTTAAAGTGACGTGTACATTATTGCCTAAGCTATGACCATGTGAATATTTGGAATATAAAGCAAAATTCTCCCTCAACGTCGTAGATCTGGAGACGGGAATAAATTAAGGCTTAATTGAAATATGCATGAATTATTCCTATAAATCCACTTTATATCCAGTCATAGTCGACACAGTGTAGTGTAAGTAGTGTAAGAAGTCTAGCTTTAGCTAGTTGCAGTCAACTGCTATTAAAATAATTATATACATAAAAAGTAAAGTAAACGCGGTCGAGATACGAGCACTGCGCAAAATCTGCGGAGTGACGCTCGCGGACCGCGTTCGTAATACCGAAGTAAGAAGTACAGTTGGTCTGAAAGAGAGTGTCGGGGTGAAGGTAAGGAAAGGAATGCTCCGGTGGTTCGGGCATGTGGAAAGAATGCATGATGAAAGAATGACTAAACAGATATACAATGCACAAGTGGATGGATGCAGAAGACGTGGAAGGCCACGACACACCTTCCATGATCAAATTGATCGTGTACTAGCAGAAGGTGATGTCAGGAGCCTTAAGAACAGACGAGCGTGCATGACAAGAGTTATGAATGTCAAAGAAGCAAGTGAGGTGTGTAAGTATAAGCCTGAATGGCGCTCTGTTGTTCGTGCCTACCCCGCTAGGGACCTGGCGTGAAGTTATGTATGTACATAACAAGGATAAGTATTGCGGGCTAGTATTTTGCCTCTTCTTCTTGATACAGTGATAATACATTGCAAAGCTGTGTAAATAGAACAAGAAGTCTTGTGGCTGGATTCTTTATCTTACTATTCATTTATACAAGGATACATACATACAAAGATGAACAAAAATAAAAGAATTTTATCTATAGGTGTTGCGGGTTAATATGCAAAAAGATGCAGAATCTGTCTAATATCCTCATAACCGTGGGTAGAAAATTGACATGTCCTACATGTATGGAGCTTATGTCAAAATGAACCAGTATTAAGGCAAATGAACTGCTCGTAAATTATAGGAACCGCCCATTGGTTTTTAACTTAAATCACACAAATTTCGAAAAATAGTCTTCAGTAGAACTTAGTGAAGATAAAAACTTGAATTTGTTGTAATTGTGATGCGTGATTCTGCTTCTACATCTTCATCGTTCTACACGATATTTTGTTAAATCATTTTTTTAATTTTTTTATTGCAGGAGTTCAGCAGACAGTCAGACGGGCCACTGGATGGAAAGCGGTTACCATCGCCTATGGACATTTGCAACACCAAAGTTGCTATAAATGCGCTGCTGCTTTCTTAAGGGAGACTGGAACCTGGTCACTAATGCCGGAACACAACACAAGGTTGTTATGGCGGCAAACTCTAGATCAGGGGTGGTCGCCATCCAGTCGGGTAAATACCCTACCACCTGGCTGTGGGTTGTTTTGTCGCCTCTTACAACAGGCCGCCTGGCAGCAGGAAATTGTATTCTTTCTCCGTTCCTGCACGGATATTTACCATATTATCCTTACATATCATTACTGTTCCACGTAACCAGTATGGCCGTACCGCTAAAACCAGATTAATAATACGTTATACAACAGCTCGTACACACTTAGTCCACTACACATCTCTTGATACTGTGGCCGGGATAAGCGGGCTACACCCGGAGCGAGGCAAGTTTTAATTGGACCATTGTCGCGAAGTTGAGTTTTATTGTCACGCCATATTTAGCCTCCCGTTTGATCTTCGCCATGACGAGGGTTGAGGGGACTGCCCATCATTCTTTCCAACCACTCATCAAACGCGATTACAGTCAAAAATAAAATACTATAGACTCTATTCACATTCACAAAATTTGCTATCGATGAGTGGAAAAATCACAATGGAATTCCATTTTTTTTTATCTGGCCATTTTAAATAATTGCCAGGATAAAAATTAGTCTAGATATTAAGTCCAAGAATTTGCTATCGATCAACGAAAACCGCATCGAAAGCGGCTCAGTAGTTTTTACGTGAATCCCGAACATAAAGACAAAGTGAGAAACAGAAAAAATGCATCTTGTTCTCCATCGTTCATAAATGTAATCCAGTTGTTTTTTTTTTTAAGTAGCTTCAATGCACAGACTCGGTTTTTTTAGTATTCTATAATATTATAGATTTTCCAAAATACAAAGCGTCTCTAGCTGTCGTAAAGCCTCAAAGTTTTTTCTATACAAAATGTTAAAGTTTACAGTCAACATAAAAAGTTACGACATTACATCGATCCCGTCACTAATATTACTTAAGGGACAAATGCATAGAAAGCACTTTAAACTTTTATATTGTAAAAAAATGTATATTCTATCTATACTAATACTAATAATAACATTATAAAGAGGAAAGACTTGTATTTTTGTATGTTTGTAAGAAATAAATTCAAAAACTGCTGTACCGATTAAATTCTTTCACCATTAGAATGATCCATTATCCCCGAGAAACAATAGCTATATTTATTATTAAAAAAATAGGGACCCCAACTAAAACTTCAATAATGTAAGGCAAGGTGTAAAAAATAGCCATAAAATATCTTTCACCGCATGCGGTGTGGAAACTATTAATACATACATACATAACTTCACGCCAGTTCCCTTGCGGGGTAGGCACGAACAACAGAGCGCCATATAGGCTTATTCTTACACACTTCACTTGCTTCTTTGACATTCATAACTCTTGTCATGCACGCTCGTCTGTTCTTAAGGCTCCTGACATCACCCTCTGCTAGTACACGATCAATTTGATCATGGAAGGTGTGTCGTCGCCTTCCACGACTTCTGCATCCATCCACTTTTGCATTGTATATCTGTTTAGTCATTCTTTCATCGTGCATTCTTTCCACATGCCCGAACCACCGGAGCATTCCTTTCCTTACCTTCACCAAACTATTGATAATAGAACAAATAAACTTTGCGATACCATATATCCAACTATTGTAGTTATGTTACTATAACTACATTTTACATTTCAAAAGTTGATAGAAATTCCAACCAAAATCAGACCATGTTATCTATACCTTAGTATTAATCCTTATCCAAAGTAATCATTTTGTATTCAAGACTGTTTCAATACCTGTAGATTACTTTTTGAATTATTCACATCGGATATTCCATTCAAAAGATATTACGAATTTAAAAATGTCAATCTAAACAAAGTACTTGATGCTGGAATCGGGTTGTAGGATTTTTTTTAAATTGAATGTGTTTGAGTGGGTCCCGGGATGGTTTAGATTCACAATTAGACCAGGTAGGTGGCGCTGGAATCGGGTTATAGATTTTTATTTTTCAAGATAGGACAATGTTTGCCGGGACCGCTAGTAATAAATATAAAAGTGATTTGCTTTTTGTTTCTTCTTCTCCCTTGACGTCTAATTAATGTTAAAATAAAATCTGTTTTATTATAAATTATTTCAACATAGATCATAACTTATAAAACGCAGATTATTTATCTGCACCTTAAGTCATAAGCAGACTTAACCTAAGTGGTTAAGAGGGTTGGACAGATGAATGTGGTTAAGTCATGTTTTTGTTTTATTTATTAGTTACTTTGAAAGTAGATATCTTTTTTGCTAGAAATTTATCTTATTTCCACTCATGTCTACTGTATTATATACTAGCGGCCCAGCGCGGTTTCACCCGCGCTCTGTCCCGCTCCCGTGGTATATAGCGTCATGTTATATGACACAATACCTATGACACTCCATGTTAACGTAGCTTTCGAACAGTAAAATAATTTTTAAAATCAGTTTAGTAGATACAGAGATTACCCCCTACAACGTCACAAACTTTACCTCTTTATAGCATTAGTATTATATATAAACAAAAGAGCTGCTACTCATTTTTACAAACGAATAATTGAAATACGCAAGAGATAGAATTGAGCAAATTTAGAGTGCGGTCTATAAATATTACACTATGTATACAGTATATTGCCTCTGTATAAAAAATTAATTGCCTAATATTCTAAAAGTTACTTTGTGGTGGTTATTTTAACTTAGAAATTGCATGTTTTTTTATGAAGGATACAAATAGAAATTAGATGATTTTTTTTTCAGATAATTACTTTAGCTTTAAATCCCGGTTGCAACACATATCTTCGCTTCTATCTGATACGTGTGAGCCTATAACCTGATTTCTAATATTACTGCTTCACATCGCATTATGTTCGGCATATCACATTGTGTGTGGCGATGAGCAGTTTCGACATTAATAAACATTTAATAAAAGCGCAATCCAGCCAAAATTACAATCGAGTCATCAATCAACGCGCTTAACCAATCGAGATTATTTTTATTCTTTTGAGTCAATTTTCGACTCGATGGCCAGTCGGCGGACCAAACTAATCGAGACTCGTACTCATAAGTCGCTGCAACTATCGAATGAAAATAATCAAGACTCATAGAAATTTGAACAATCGAAACAATCGACATGAACATCTCGAAACCGATTCGTTCGTGATATTTTTGCGAAGCCATATTGTGCTTATAACGTCCTCACGATGTCAGCTAGCGTTCATATGTCCCGTTCGTTACTATATCTTACTATTCATTCAGGTTTGTATATATATTCATACATATAAGGTCATACATATGTAAGAAGCGAAGCTTATATGTATGTAAGAAACTCCCCAGCAACACGTCTAGCTATAAAGAAAAACATTTTATAGCTAGACGTGTTGCTGGGGAGTTTCTTGCCGCTTCTTCTCCTTAACAGCAATAACACGTTGCGAAGCGTAGTACATAGAATAGGAAGTAAAATTAAATTTTAAGCTATATATGACCTTCAAAAAGTGTTCTTCAGTGGAACTTACTTTGAATAAAAACTTTTGAATTTGAATTTGGATACTGTTCGGGCATCTGAAATACATATGTGTTAATAAAGCTTATCTTATACTACTTAAAATTACTTAAAACCTAGTTTAACTTAGTTTTATCCGTGCAGGAACGGAGAAAGAATACAATTTCCTGCGGCCGGGCGGCCTGTCGTAAGAGGCGACTTAACAACCCACAGACAGGTGGTAGGGCATTTGCCCGACTGGATGGCTACCAGCCCTGGTCTAGAGTATTTCGTCATAACAACCTTGAGTTGTGTTCCGCCATTAGTGACCAGGTTCCAGTTTCCCATAAGAGAGCAGCAGCGCATTTGTAACAAGTTTGGTGTTGCAAATGTCCATAGGCGACGGTAACCGCTTTCCATCAAGTGGGCCGTCTGCTTGTCTGCTGATCTCCTGCACTAAAAAAAAAGACTTTTGCAACACTAGAGGCGTTACCAATGTCATTGTACAACTATTAGTATTTTTTTAATGCTGAGCACAGCACACAGGCTGACGGCCCAACTATGATGGAAAGTGGTTACCGCCGCCTATGGACATTAGCTGTACCAGAAGTCCTGCCAATGTGCTGCCGGCATTGAAACAGAAACTTGAACCTGGCCACTGATGCCGGAATACAACTCAAGGTTGTTATAGCGGCATATCAAAGAGCAGGGGTGGCAGCCATCCCGCCGGGCAAATGCCCGACGACGGGCCACTTACAAAAACTTGGCGGGCCCGCGAGCCGCGGGTTGAGTATAGCTGCTCTAGACCAAATGCCTTTTTTGTCGCCTTTTAGGGCAGGCCACTCCATCATCATATTATCCGTGCAGGAACGGAGAAAGAATACAATTTCCTGCGGCTGGGCGGCCTGTCGTAAGAGGCGACTAAACAACCCACAGTCAGGTGGTAGGGCATTTGCCCGACTGGATGGCTACCATCCCTGGTCTAAAGTATGTCGCCAGAACAACCTTCAGTTGTGTTCCGGGATTAGTGATCAGGTTCCAGTCTCCCTTAAGAGAGCAACAGCGCATTTGTAGCACCTTTAGTGTTGCAAATGTCTATAGGCGATGGTAACCGCTTTTATTTCTCCTTTCCTGCATGAAAAAATATTTGTATATGTACATAACTGACTCCGTTGGCTCAGCGACCCAAGGTGTGTCTTGGCCTCCAAAACGAGAACACGCCACCTGTTTCTGTCCTGCGATTTCTTGCCAGGCTTGAAGCTCACACAGGTCAGCCTCCACCGGTACTTGGTGCGACCGACCAGACGTCGCCCATCCGATCGTTCCAAATAGGCCCTCTTCACGCTTCGATCCTCTCCCATCCGTTCCACGTGACGGAGCCAACGGAGGCGGTGAGATCTCTCCTATCATGTTAGGCAATTTCTTGCCAGTTATGGGCTTGAAGCTCACACAGGTTAGCCTCCACCGGTGCTTGGTGCGACCGACCAGACGTCGCCCATCCGATCGTTCCAAATAGGCCCTCTTCACGCTTCGATCCTCTCCCATCCGTTCCACGTGACGGAGCCAACGGAGGCGGTGAGATCTCTCCTATCATGTTAGGCGATTTCTTGCCAGTTATGGGCTTGAAGCTCACACAGGTTAGCCTCCACCGGTGCTTGGTGCGACCGAACAGACGTCGCCCATCCGATCGTTCCAAATAGGCCCTCTTCACGCTTCGATCCTCTCCCATCCGTTCCACGTGACGGAGCCAACGGAGGCGGTGAGATCTCTCCTATCATGTTAGGCAATTTCTTGCCAGTTATGGGCTTGAAGCTCACACAGGTTAGCCTCCACCGGTGCTTGGTGCGACCGACCAGACGTCGCCCATCCGATCGTTCCAAATAGGCCCTCTTCACGCTTCGATCCTCTCCCATCCGTTCCACGTGACGGAGCCAACGGAGGCGGTGAGATCTCTCCTATCATGTTAGGCGATTTCTTGCCAGTTATGGGCTTGAAGCTCACACAGGTTAGCCTCCACCGGTGCTTGGTGCGACCGAACAGACGTCGCCCATCCGATCGTTCCAAATAGGCCCTCTTCACGCTTCGATCCTCTCCCATCCGTTCCACGTGACGGAGCCAACGGAGGCGGTGAGATCTCTCCTATCATGTTAGGCAATTTCTTGCCAGTTATGGGCTTGAAGCTCACACAGGTTAGCCTCCACCGGTGCTTGGTGCGACCGACCAGACGTCGCCCATCCGATCGTTCCAAATAGGCCCTCTTCACGCTTCGATCCTCTCCCATCCGTTCCACGTGACGGAGCCAACGGAGGCGGTGAGATCTCTCCTATCATGTTAGGCAATTTCTTGCCAGTTATGGGCTTGAAGCTCACACAGGTTAGCCTCCACCGGTGCTTGGTGCGACCGACCAGACGTCGCCCATCCGATCGTTCCAAATAGGCCCTCTTCACGCTTCGATCCTCTCCCATCCGTTCCACGTGACGGAGCCAACGGAGGCGGTGAGATCTCTCCTATCATGTTAGGCGATTTCTTGCCAGTTATGGGCTTGAAGCTCACACAGGTTAGCCTCCACCGGTGCTTGGTGCGACCGACCAGACGTCGCCCATCCGATCGTTCCAAATAGGCCCTCTTCACGCTTCGATCCTCTCCCATCCGTTCCACGTGACGGAGCCAACGGAGGCGGTGAGATCTCTCCTATCATGTTAGGCGATTTCTTGCCAGTTATGGGCTTGAAGCTCACACAGGTTAGCCTCCACCGGTGCTTGGTGCGACCGACCAGACGTCGCCCATCCGATCGTTCCAAATAGGCCCTCTTCACGCTTCGATCCTCTCCCATCCGTTCCACGTGACGGAGCCAACGGAGGCGGTGAGATCTCTCCTATCATGTTAGGCGATTTCTTGCCAGTTATGGGCTTGAAGCTCACACAGGTCAGCCTCCACCGGTACTTGGTGCGACCGAACAGACGTCGCCCATCAGATCGTTCCACATAGGCCCTCTTCACGCTTCGATCCTCTCCCATCCGTTCCACGTGACGGAGCGAACGGAGGCGGTGAGATCTCTCCTATCATGTTAGGCGATTTCTTGCCAGTTATGGGCTTGAAGCTCACACAGGTCAGCCTCCACCGGTACTTGGTGCGACCGAACAGACGTCGCCCATCAGATCGTTCCACATAGGCCCTCTTCACGCTTCGATCCTCTCCCATCCGTTCCACGTGACGGAGCGAACGGAGGCGGTGAGATCTCTCCTATCATGTTAGGCGATTTCTTGCCAGTTATGGGCTTGAAGCTCACACAGGTCAGCCTCCACCGGTACTTGGTGCGACCGAACAGACGTCGCCCATCAGATCGTTCCACATAGGCCCTCTTCACGCTTCGATCCTCTCCCATCCGTTCCACGTGACGGAGCGAACGGAGGCGGTGAGATCTCTCCTATCATGTTAGGCGATTTCTTGCCAGTTATGGGCTTGAAGCTCACACAGGTCAGCCTCCACCGGTACTTGGGGCTACCGAACAGACGTCGCCCATCCGATCGTCCCAAATAGGCCCTCTTCACGCTTCGATCCTCTCCCATCCGTTCCACGTGACCGAGCCAGCGGAGGCGGTGAGATTTTATCTCTCCTATTATATTAGGCTCGGCGGGAGGTTTTCAATTTCAACGTTGGTTCGGACCCTCCAGCTGCCATCGTCTCTCCTCGTTGGACCCAAAATCTTACGGAGACCCTTTCGTTCAGCCACTAATAGCCGCTTCTCTTCCCTTCCAGTAAGCGTTCAGGCTTCCCAACCGTACATCAGCATGGACCGTATGACGGTTATATGTAAATAAGGGATTTAGTGTTAATTTTAATACTGTCAAATACATTTTGTGCGTTGATTTTAAAGTTAAAACATGCAGGTTAACGGGCAGCCAGGACACAAATTGCGCCAAGAGCGGCGCATTTCGCCGACTCGGCCCGGTGTGAGTCATTAGCAGGCAGTAATTAACCGTGGACCTACCTACCTTAAGTCGGCCCACTAAACCAGCGATATGTATTTTCATTCGTGCAGGAACGGAGAAAGAATACAATCTCCTGCGGCCAGGCGGCCTGTCGTAAAAGGCGACAAAACAATCCACAGCCAGGTGGTAGGGTATTTGCTCGACTGGATGGCGACCACCTGGTCTAGAGTATGCCGCCATAATAACCTTGTGTTGTGTTCCGGCATTAGTGGCCAGGTTCCAGTCTCCCTTAAGAGAGCAGCAGCGCATTTGTAGCAACTTTGGTGTTGCAAATGTCCATAGTCGATAGTAACCGCTTTCCATCAAGCGGGCCGTCTGCCTGTCTGCTGACAGCAATAAAAAAAAAATTATACCTTGTTTTTTCTTATCAGTCAGATTTTGCTGAGTTAGGGCTTGTTTAGAATTAGTTAACCTTTTGTTACCCTCTTACGTATAATTTCCATTTTAAATAACTCTTAAGAAACATTATTTTCTTTCTTTCTTAGAAGATTATTTGTGATAAAATTTTAGTTACATTGTGTCTTTAAAGATAGATGAAAGAATAGGCCGTAAAATCATCCTCCTATGGTGTTTCTTTTTTTATGGCAGTACAACGTTTACCGGGTTAACTAGTAATCTATACTTCTGTACTAGTCTATACTATCTATAATAATAATATAAAAAGGAAAGACTTGTACGTTTGTAACGAATACACGCAAAATCTACTGGACCGAATTCAAAAATTCTTTCACTATTAGAATGCTACATTATCCCTGAGTAACATAGGCTATTTTTAATTTAAATAATCGGATTCTATATTTTTTTCAAGGCAGGACAACGTCTGCCCCTAGTTTTTATATATTACACGTTGTATACGTACGTAGTATGAATGTAAGCGTAATTATTATATTCATAAAAAATCATGACGATGTTCCTAATGATTTCTTACTTCAGTCAATTAAAGATAATTGATAATGAAGTAAAATATAACAAACGCCTGTTTCGTGGCCCTAATTCATAGGGACCACCGAATTAATTCTCGCAGAGAGCTCTGGCTGCCAAAATTTGCAGAAAATTACTTCTTTGTTGTGAGGAGTGGTCACCGTATTGTCAGTTTGCAGATTGTTGTGTGGCCTTGCCTAATCTCTAGTTTTGTAGAAGGGTCTTTTATAGTTTATTTAATTAAAGGAAATATATAGAACTAGAGATAATCTTTTTTAAAATTCTTAATCACTTGTTATATATTCTGTGTCAACATTAAATGATAATCATTATTCCGTCCATTAAAATCTTTGTTTTTTATTGCAGGAGTTCAGCAGACAGGCAGACGGCCCACTTGATGGAAAGCGGTTACCATCGCCTATGGACATTTGCAACACCAAAGGTGCTACAAATGCGCTGCTGCTCTCTTAAAGGAGACTGGAACCTGGTCACTAATGCCGGAACACAACTCAAGGTTGTTATGGCGGCATACTCTAGACCAGGGGTGGTAGCCATCCAGTCGGGCAAATGCCACCTGGCTGTGGGTTGTTTAGTCGCCTCTTACGACAGGCCGCCGGGCCGCAGGAAATTGTATTCTTTCTCCGTTCCTGCACGGATAAAAAAATAAAATAAATAAATCTATACTAATATTATAAAGCTGAAGAGTTTGTTTGTTTAAACGCGCTAATCTTAGGAACCGCTGGTCCGATTTGAAAAATTCTTTCAGTGTTGAATAGTACATTTATCGAGGAAGGCTATAGGCTATATTATATTTTCAAAAAAAATAGGGATTCTTACTAAAAGTCAAGTAAAAAATGACCTGAAAAAATCCTTACACGGCGTGCGCTGTGAAAACTATTGATTATAGTTTTTTAATTGTCTACAAAAAATATCGCGTAACCATATGTCTAACTATTGTAGTTATCTCACAATAAGTGTTTTCTTTTATTTTTTTAAATAATTAAAATGCCGTCGCTCCAAAAACTCTTTATTTTGTATCTTGGTATTAATCCTTATCAAAATAAATTACTCCATATTCAAGACGAATTCAATTTCTTTCTAGAACTTTTTGAATTATTCAATTCGGACGTTTCATTCAAAAGACATCGTGATATTTAAAATGTAAGTATTAGTGTTGTAGCCAAATATACTAATATTGTTTGATTGAACGCGCTAATCTCAGGAACTACTGGTCTGATTTGAAAAATTCTTTCAGTTTTAAATAGCCCATTTATCGAGGAAGGCTATAGGCTATATATCATCACGCTAAGATCAATAGGAGCTAAGCACCAATGAAGAATGCCTCAAAATCGGAGGGTTTTGAAAGTAAATTCCACGCGGACTACGTCGCGGGCACTACTGGTAAATAATAATAGCCCATAGACTTGGGGTTTGACACATCGGTTATCGCGATATGTAGGTTTCATCACGATGTTTTTCTTTCACCGTTGTTAGCACGTGCTATATTTATAACAATATGCACATTAGGTCAGAAAATTCTCATGTGCATGCGTAAAGGTCGTTTGCTTTGAGTGACTATCACGACCGCTTGATTCTTGCCGCTTCTTCTCCTTAGCAGCAATAACACGTTGCGAATCGGTGTACATAGAGTAGGAAATAAATATAAGTAGTTACGTATACCACCATCGCTATTATCATTTCAATTCATTCCTGGGGTTGTCTGGAAGAGAACGCTTGTTAGCGATAAGACCGCCCTTTGTACATAGCTAGATATAATTTTAGTCTAAGTTCTTTTTCAATTAGTGTATAATAAAGTGTTATCTATCTAAGTAAATTTAAATTTTAACTTATATCTATGACCTTCAAAAAATGTTCTCCAGCGGAACTTATTTTGATTAAAAACTTTTGAATTTGAGTTTAGAGTTTATATATATATATATATATATATATATATATATATATATATATATATATATATATATATATATATATATGTAATTGAAATTCACGTATATCGCGACTCTCCAGGATATCTCAGGAACTATAATACCTATAGACTTGAAATTTGGCATGGACCTCCCTTTCGCCAAGTAGAGGTCAGCTTAGAACGGATTTTACGGCACGGAAAGCGGTCGGGTATCAGCTAGAAATCTATCTATATATCTTATATATAAAATTCTCATGTCACAATGTTCGCTCCCATACTCCTCCGAAACGGCTTGACCGATTCTCATGAAAATTTGTGTGCATATTGGGTAGGTCTGAGAATCGGATAACATCTATTTTTGATCCCCCTAAATGTTAAGGGTAGGCCACACCAAATTTTTTTTTAATTTTTAGATAATTTTTATATTTTTCTATTTTTTTTAGGATACAGCATTAAAAAATACATACAACCCTCAATTTTCACCCCTCTACTATCAACCCCTATTTTTCCATCGCGATTTTTTTTTAACTAACAATCGATCAGTTATCCCTGCTAGATGTCTACCGTTGTCACCTCTCATCTAGCAAACATCACGGAGTAGGGATGAGTGGGTTCCCGGATGGTTTAGATTCGCAATTAGAACCGATAGGTGGCGGCTCTGGGATCAAGTTCTAGAATTTTATTTTTTAAAGGCAGGACAACGTCTGCCGGGGCCTCTAGTACTTATATACTCTTTTGTTTATTGTTAAAGTCAAATCAACAGTGTAGTCTTGGCGAAATCTGTGATTATAGAAGTATAGTCTTTGACAACAGAACCTTAATGTTCAAACTTATAATTAAGATTAATTATGGTCGAATTTCGACCACGTTAAGTTATTAGTTATACAGTTATTGCATTGTTCTTCAAATACGGTTCAAAGAACAATTTAAATGCGAAAGATTTATCGTCCCTATAGAATTCTGCTACGTGCTGAATAATAAGTTAATATTATTTACTAAGTCTAGGTCAATACTATGTCTAGGTCATTTTGATTCCATTCCTTCCAAACATACAAATAGGCTTGTGTTGTATTCAAGAACTAATAATAATAATAATAAAAATATTATTTGATCTTCTTTTATGATTAGTACATACATACATACATAGCTTCACGCCAGGTCCCTTGCGGGGTAGGCACGAACAACAGAGCGCCATTCAGGCTTGTTCTTATACACCTCACTCGCTTCTTTGACATTCATAACTCTTGTCATGCACGCTCGTCTGTTCTTAAGGCTCCTGACATCACCTTCTGTTAGTACACGATTAATTTGATCATGGAAGATGTGTCGTGGCCTTCCACGACTATGATTAGTAGATAACACTTTATTCCATAAAAAATAAACTATTACTAAATAGACGATTACAATATTGTCACGGTAAAAATAATAGGCGGCCTTATCGCTTCAAACAATCTCTTCCAGGCAACCTAATGAAGGGGGTGACCCGTATAGGGTGGAGTCGGTGGAGGGGTGAGATGGAATGCTCCTCCATCTCAAAGGAAGATCTTCCAGCGAGGCTAATGTTGTTCTTCGCAGGCCTAGACCCTTCTGTTATAGTTGAAATTCTATATATATTCTTTGAATGTTTCGGGAACCGTTTGTGACATCAATTATTGCACAGCGCCATCTATTGGCTTGTAAATGTTCCACTACACTAATTTAAAGTATATCTATAATATTATAACATTCGAAACATTCCGTATGTGTACATTGAAGCTATTTAAAACAAGCAAAAAAACAACTGGAATAGACTATATAAACGATGGAGAACACGATGCAATTTATATTTAATTTCTTGTCGGTTTGTCTGTTTGTTCGGGATTCACATAAAAACTACGGAGCCGATTTCGATGTGGTTTTACTGATCGACAGCTTATTCTTAGACTTAAACTCTACGATACTTTTTATCTTGGGAATTCCGCGGAAATATTTCCGAGAATTATTTAAAATGGCCAGATTTAAAAAAAAAACGAATTCCAATATGATTTTATTACTGATCGATAGCAAATTTTATGTGTAATATTATATGTGTGATATTTTTTATATCGTGAATCCCGCGGGAATTTTCCCGGGAGCGGTTCGATTCGGGTGTATAAAATAGCTTATTCCGGCATAGTTTTCACTAAATCGATAGCTTATATTATTTTTTGAACGCTGCGACACTGTGCCCAGGGAATCCCGCGGCAACTTCAAAACAAGTGTAGACGAAGTCGCGGGCATATCCTAGTTTTTAACAAATTTGGCGATTTAGGTACAGAGTATTAGATAGGATATAACTTAAATATACATACTAAAACTGTTTTATAAATTAAATCACTTTTATTTTATACTAGCTGTGCCCACGACGTCGTTAGCGTGGAATTTGTTTTCAAGACCCCCCCGATTTTGAAACATTCTTCATTGGTGCTCCGCTCGTATTGGTCTTAGCGTAATGATATATAGTCTATACCCTTCCTCGATAAATGGGCTATCGAACACTGAGAGAATTTTTCAAATCAGATCAGTAGTTCCTGAGATCGGCGCGTTCAAACAAACAAACTCTTCAGCTTTATATATTAGTATAAGATTATTAGCTAGCGGTCTCGGCAGACGTTGTCCGAATTGAAAACAAATGTAGAACCCGATTGCATTGCTACCTACCGGGTCCAATTGTGAATCTAAACCATTCTCGAATCTACTTGAACACAGACTAAAAATTTCATCAAAATCGGTCCAACCGTTTAGGAGGAGTTCAGACAGAAACACACATACAGAAGAATTATATGTATAAAAAGATTGGCGCTTCTTCTTCTTAAAACATGGAAAACTCGTTGCGAAGCGATACACAAAGAGTAGGAAGCAGCCTCAATTTTTAGATTTTCAGCTTAGATGTATAACTTTTTTAAATATTGTCCTGTCGAACTTAGTTTAAATTAAAACTTATGAATATTACTTATCGTAAGTCGTAGTAGCTTAATTGCTAGTGCCCGGGTCTCATTCCAATGATAAGGATTCACAAAATATCCTAATCAGTTTATAAAGTGTTCAGATTCAAATTCAAAAGTTTTTATTCAAATTAAGCTCCACTGGAGAACACTTTTTGAAGATCATACATACATGTAAGTCAAAATTTTAAATCTACTTCCTATTCTATGAACACCACTTCGCAACGTGTTATCGCTATTTAAAGAACAAGCGGCAATAAGCTCCCCAGCAACACGTCTATATATTACATAACATTGTGTATTACTGAAAATAATGATTCCTCTAACAACCGTTTTTTAAGAAATACCGATAGATGTCACTAGTAGTGTTTTACATCGCGATATGGTTTCCCAATCAACACGTGATATATCAATTCTCGTAAGTTACTATCTTCGTGCCTCAATCTAATGAGTAAGGAAATTATTGGGCCCAGGTGACTCTGGGCAATGTCCTTGATAGGGCGAACGAGTTTTTGAAGGGCTCAGGTCGTCCCTGGAGTTGTCCGCCTACTTTGCGGACGACTTGGGTGAAGCGATCTGCCTTGTTTATTAAACTAGTTATGGGAAAAATCACTCACCAAGAAGAAAAGAGTGATATATATCTTTTTAATACAAATGATATATAGGTAGGTAGGTATATGATGGTAGGCGTCCCGACGGAATGACTCTAATTCCCTGGCAGCGTGGCAAGCCTTTGGTGTGGGATGCGACTTGCGTAGACACGTTGGCCGCATCCCATTTACCAAACACGTCTAAATCAGCCGGTTCAGCGGCGGAAACAGCCGAATCACTCAAGCGGCGCAAATATGCAACCCTCTGTGAGAGTTATATGTTTGTGCCGTTTGCTGTCGAGACGCTTGGACCGTGGGGTCCTGAGGCCATGAGCCTCTACCAAAATTTATCGAAACGACTCATTGACTCTTCGGGTGATCAGAGGGCTGGTGCTTAGCTCGGCCAACGGATCAGTATGGCGATCCAGCGAGGAAACGTAGCCAGCCTTCTGGTCACCTTACCCATAGAAGACGGTGATCTGGGCTCAGTATTCTACTTATAGTCTTGAGGGACTATGAGTAGAATATAATACAAATAAGTTAAGTTTTCTTGCATTGTATTCGAATATATATTCAATAAATGATATATCAACTCTTTTATATCTTTAACTCTTTATAGTAAATAGTGTCAGCGTCAATTGCAGACAAGATAATAAGATTAATTACATTAAAACAAAATTACACCATAATATTATAGTGTTACGATTTATTTTGGCTTGCTATTATATTCGGTTTCCTCGTTCACTTACTACGCATGCGCAGTGCGCGGGCTAATCATTCTCTCTCTTTTCTCTCTAGTTTCTTCTCATTCGTATCTAGTCATCGCGTGGAACAGAAATGAGCTGACGAGTTAAAAATATAAAGACACATTTTGAACGCAAGTGATATACAGATCTAATCACTCTTCGCGTCGGATATATATCTTTTGAGTTAATCACTCGGGAGTTACACACCGCTATATTAAACAGTTTTATTTATGACTTTAATATAATATATACTAATACTGCGGCCCCGGCAGACGTTGTCCTGCCTTTAAAAAATAAAATTCTAGAATTCGATCCCAGAGCCACGTACCGGTTCTAATTGCGAATCTAAACCATCCGGGAACCCACTCAAAAACACAAAAACAAAATCACCAAAATCGCTCCAGATGATTAGGAGCATTCCAGAACCCGATCTCAGCGCCACCTACCGGTTCTAATTGTGAATCTAAAAGAGTAATATAATTTTTTTTATTATAAGTCATGACAAAATAAAATTAAAAATCTTGGCAAATAATTAAACTTTATAATTAATAAATAAAAAATAGGGGTTGATCGTAGAGCGGTGAAAATTTAGGGTTGTATGTATTTTTTAATGCTGTATCCTAAAAAAAAAAATCTAAAAATTAGGGGTGGATTACCCTTAACATTTAGGGGGATGAAAAATAGATGTTGTCCGATTCTCAGACCTACCCAATATGTACACAAAATTTCATGAGAATCGGTCAAGCCGTTTCGGAGGAGTATGGTAACTAACACTGTGACACGAGAATTTTATATATAAGATTTTATACTATTTCGTACGGGTTAAAGAAGAATGCGCTAGCGAGCCCACAGCCCGGATAAAAAACATTCGAGACTTGGACAAGGGTTTTAGTGGGGTGAGAAACCGGCGACACGGGTCCGGGAGCAAGGATGCAAGACGCCTTCTACAGGCACATTTTTCTTATGGTAATAAAGACTTAGGCTGTGACCGAATGCGTCTTAGTAAAAGCGTTAAAATCACATAGCCACAGTAATGTATATGTAGGAATCGTATTTGTTATTATAAAGTAATCATATGACGGAAGTAGTCAATAACCGGATAGAGTATTCTTTCATGTAGTAATCAAATTCAAATTCAAAAGTTTTTATTCAAAATAAGTTCCACTGGAGAACACTTTTTGAAGGTCATACATGTAAGTTAAAATTTATTTTTTTACTTCCTATTCTATGTACACCGCTTCGCAACGTGTTGATGCTGTAAAGGAGAAGAAGCGGCAAGAAACTCCCCAGCAACACGTCTAGCTAAATATTGTTTTTCTTTATATTTCATATTCTATTTATATCTCAAATTCTTTTTTTTAATAAGTATTGTATAGAAGTAAGTTACAGAATTACTTTTTGAAGAATTAATGGAGTTGTAGCAAACAATGCATACTCAATAAGACCAAGACAATAAAAGGAAAGAACAATAATATTATAGTTATAATAATGACATGACGTGCTAAAATGTTATGTTGCAATATGTCTCCACAAATTCCTTACAAACATGGAAAGATTAAAAAAAAAAGTTATACAAAATTTAGTATAAGAGGTTGGAGCTAGGTGCTATGTAAATTAATTTTTGTCATTTAAATATTCTTCAATAGCGTAGTATCCCTTTTTTAGCAAGATGCTTTTTAATTTAATTTTAAATTTAGTGAAATCTCGGAATCGGAAGTCATATAACCGGATGTCAACGTAGAAGCATCTATTATTAATCTAACGGATATCGGAAATGGAGTAACTGGATGTTGGAAGTTAATACGTATGGCGGAAGTTGGTTTTATGAAGGAAGTGTAACTGAAGTGGCGCCACAGCATTACCGGATGGTGTCATTGCGGCGCGCTACGAGGACCTTTTAAATACGCGGTGTTCGGCCAGAGGTGGGGCAGTCTTAGTAGTAGTCTTGGACGAGGAGCACATAATATAATTTGGTCGATAATTACTGCTTGATAATCACAGTATTCTTGCTGCTCGACACCTGACAAGCGTGGATGCAACTCTTGGAGCTGTCCTAATATTTCTGTGTATTAATGTGCAATATTTAATATCGTAATTGTGATAATTCTAGTGTAATAAACTTTGATAATATTTTAGATTATTATTGTGTTATTCCTGAAGCGTCATTCGTTCGCTCCCGGTGTGAACCCGACATATATAAATACGTTATCTGTGAATATTTAACGTCAATAATAATCTGCAGAGTGACGCTCGCGGACCGCGTTCGTAATACCGAAGTAAGAAAGAGACTTGGTCTGAAAGAGAGTGTCGGGGTGAAGGTAAGGAAAGGAATCCTCCGGTGGTTCGGGCATGTGGAAAGAATGACTAGACAGATATACAATGCAAAAGTGGATGGACGCAGAAGTCGTGGAAGGCCACGACACACCTTCCATGATCAGATTGATCGTATACTAGCAGAAGGTGATGTCAGGAGCCTTAAGAACAGACGAGCGTGCATGACAAGAGTTATGAATGTCAAAGAAGCAAGTGAGGTGTGTAAGAATAAGCCTAAATGGCGGTCTGTTGTTCGTGCCTACCCCGCAAGGGAACTGGCGTGAAGTTATGTATGTATGTAATAACAATGTCGCATCCCAAATAACGCATTAAGCACATCGCCATATCTGAGTGAGGCAGCTTAAATCTTTAACATTATCCCAGATGAAGCAACACCTTTAAAGTATTTATACTAGCTTTTTTAAACAAGTCTATGTAAAGATACCATACTGTCTAAGCATACATCTGGCGACCGCTAGGGACCACTGGCCTTCACAACTCCACCCTCTCGGAATATACTAAACATGTTAAATGCCCCGTTTTCCCTCATTTCCCTTGATAATTTATAGAAATAGGGGGTCGGCCGGCGTCTGAAACATCCGTAGGGCTCTTTATATCGAATCAGGGGAGTACACGTTTTATATGTGTGAAATTAGATTTATTGTTGAGGGTAAAGCAAGATAAACGCTTTATGTTTTAACCACTAAGGATGGCAAACCTCTTCCGCGAAATGTTATCTATACCAGTGGTACTCAACCTTTTTTTCATAGGGACCACAAACACGTGTTAGTCATAATGTCGCGGGCCGAAAAAATAATTAGGTAATGATTTCTTAGATTTTCGCGATTCATTCATCACGTATAGTGTAATATTTATTGTTATTTCCTGACGTTTCAAACACGTTGTGTTGACAAGTATTATCTAGGACCTATTTACTCAGCGCGCTCTAAATTTTTGTAATGCATGCGAAATTCAAAATGGTTTATTGGGCCAACCACAAAAGGCCGGCGAGCCACATGGGACCCGCGGGTTGCAGATTGAGTATAGTTGATCTATACTTTAAGTTTGTAAATGGTTTGAATTTTAGAAAATACAATTTTTATAATTTTTGTCTGTCTGTTAGTGCATCACGAGAAAACTACTGAACGGATTTAAATGAAACTCAACACAGAGCAAGCTCATATCCTGGGGCGTAACTTAGGATACTTTTTATACCGATAAATGTCGTCGATTCCGCGGGATAGACGAAAATATCGAAAAAGATGGCGCTGCGATCTCATCCTGTTTGAACACTACTGAGCATATATGAATGAAACTACACAGAGTTGGCTTATATACCGCATCAACACTTAGGTTATTACTAATTTGGATTTAGGCAGATATCTAGACAATATGGACTTAGTTTCTTTGTTATTATTATATGTAAAAATCCGAAATAGGTTTTTGTGTAAGTTTTTTTATTTTTTTTATTTTATTGCAGGAGTTCAGCAGACAGGCAGACGGCCCACTTGATGGAAAGCGGTTACCATCGCCTATGGACATTTGCAACACCAAAAGTGCTACAAATGCGCTGCTGCTCTCTTAAGGGAGACTGGAACCTGGTCACTAATGCCGGAACACAACTCAAGGTTGTTATGGCGACATACTCTAGACCAGGGGTGGTAGCCATCCAGTCGGGCAAATGCCGCCTCTTACGACAGGCCGCCCGGCCGCAGGAAATTGTATTATTTCTCTATTCCTGCACGGATAAAAAAATAAGTAAAATAAAGCTACTGCCTAGGGTAAACTCTAGTTTTTAAATATAAATAATGATGGCGAAAATACACGGTTCATTTAAGTTTTTCAAATTGTGTAGAAATGAAACGTAACTTAAAAAAAAAGCGATTTAACAATCAATTTAAAAATGTTTACCTTGTTACTTTTTAACTGCATATCTACTTATTGGTTATTCAACGTTTGTCTTAAATTATGTAGTATTTTCAAAGGTGGGGTATTTGCGATAGTGTTAAAGGTTTAGGCTATTTCACGCAAATATGGCGATGGGTTTATTGCTTTATTTGAGGTGCGACATACACTAAAGGGCCATTTACATAGAGGGAGTTTATTGCCTCGAAGATATGATTGTCGAAAGCAAGAAAAAAATATTATCATGTAAACTAAGCATACAATATCGTACGTGGAAGGGCGATAATCGCCTGGTCATTGAATATTGACGTCTCTGTATAAATAAAATAGAAAATACCGTACTCATCACCGAGCTTGAAAGACAAGTTTCGCATTCAAATCGATTCAAACTGATTTGTACGATGCTCGCATGAACTTGAAAGAATGTCATACAAGTTATGCTTTAGAGAAGTCGAGAAATCGTAGGCAAATATTTTAATGCGATTTGTGTCATTGTGTAAACAAAATTTTAGGTGATAATTACCTCACGATTATCGTATGACATACTCGTAGGTCAGTCAGTCTTTGTGTTTTGGTTGAATGAAAACCTGTCAATGTGATTATTGTCCAAAGAGTTTATTGCCTACGAAAATAGTATACGATTTCTCGCCCTAAAACGTGCGATAATCTCTCTCCATGTAAATAGCCCTTTATATGGCTATGCGTTAACGGCGTTATTTCTTAACGCATTAAATTAGAAGAATTCGGCCACAGCCTTCTTTGACATTAACGCAGATGAAGACACACTACAAATGTGTGTTTAAAATAAAATCGTATAATGTCATTACATAATTTTTTTGTCACTTTGAAAAAAATTATATAGAAAACAAATCAATATAAGAATTTAGAAGCGAATTATATAATAGTTTCATTAACTTCGATACGTCTTATACTAATATATAAAGCTGAAGAGTTTGTTTGTTTGATTAAACGCGCTAATCTCAGGAAATACTGATCTGATTTGTAAAATTCTTTCAGTGTTAGATAGCCCGTTTATCGAGAAAGGCTATATATTATCACGCTAAGACCAATAGGAGCGGAGCACCAATGAAGAATGTTTCAAAATCGGGGGGTTTTGAAAACAAACTCCACGCGGACGACGTTGCGGGCACAGCTAGTTTTAAATAAATCCGTAACAATAAAATATTGCTGTATATGAATAACTATTAGAAATACAAATAATAAAATATGGAAACTTTTAAAATCCAAAATAACAAAAAAGAAAACGAAAAACCAGTTAAAAAAGTCACTTATTATACTTTTTGAAAAGTTTACGTCTCTTCTCTTAATAAATTGAAAGAAACGAAATTATTAAGCTACTACGGCTTTTGCCATATTACGTAAAAGTGTGAAATAATTACACTCAAAGTTCGTTGACCTTTGCATTTATAAACAGCTGTAAAGTAAAAGCAATGTGGCAAAGAAATTCTTGAGAAGTAATTATAACGTAACCAAAACGTAACTTCAAATAGATTCATCAGCACCAACGATCGTTTACTAACAAACAAACAGACAAACGTACACATGCAAGAGTGATTTAACTTTAAATATAAATACACCCTTTACAAAGTTGTAAATGATATTTAACAGGCATCTTATGATATAGGATAAACTATACCAGCGGTTCTCAAACACTTGTCGTGTGACACACTGTTGTGTCGCAAACACCTGTCAAGTGTGTCGCGAGATTTACAAATACGATAGTTTTATTTAACGTGACTCAGGGGAATTTTGATCTCTGGGGTAATTAAGTTTATTTGACATTACTTAAAAACTAATCGAAAATATACAACTGCTGCCATTCTGCAATGAAAAACTGTAATACTTACAACAACTCCGAAGGGTTTATGGTAATAAAAAAAAATCAGGTGTCTTTGGGACACCCGACAGAAGTGATAACTTAAACTAATCTAAATTGGTCCAGTAGTTTTTCCGTGATCACTGAACAGACAGACTGGCGCCGTAACGCGTGACGTAACGCAACAGTTTACCCTCCCATAAGAAGTTATCACTTCAAAAAACAGTCACTGTACCTATAATCAGAGAACCTTACTATTTAAATACATTTCATACACTCACTCTACACAAACATTTTTAGAACATCTCGCCATCCCTCCAGCAATTTTACAGTACAAGAAACTTAGCAAACTGGCACAATTGATAGCGGATTGAAGTCATTGATAAACAATTTTAATTAAAAGGGTTATTATGAATTACAAGAATTTAATACATTATTGTTTGGAAATTTTAGACAATATTTTATATAAAATATTATATTTAAAGTTTTACATGTAGTAAAATAAATCGAACACAGAAAAAATCTATCGCGTCTGCCAACATGAAAATAAAATTTATTGAATACCGTCTATATACAATGAGAGATTTTGAATTATAATCTACACAATTACCACATCATATTAGAGATAAATATTGTTACATGAAATTATGGTAAATTATAGAGAACTACTATATACAAAACAGGCGCTAATCACAGAATAAATAAAAATTTAACATTATTATTCAATTAACGAAATGGCTGATTGAATCGTCTAGAAATAAGAGGGTACAATAAGATTAATTATTAACCTTAAAAGAAACCTGACAAGAACAACTATGCAACTAAATAAATGTAACAAAATATAAAATCTGGGTACCGTTCTCGAGTATTTGATATGGATAGCAAATTGAGACAATGCCTATCAACAATTCATCCTCGCATAGATAAACTTTTTTTTTTATTGCAGGAGATCAGCAGACAGGTAGACGGCCCACTTGAAGGAAAACGGTTACCATCGCCTATGGACATTTGCTACAAAGGTACTACAAATGCGCTGCTGCTCTCTTAAGGGGGACTGGAACCTGGTAACTAATGCCGAAACACAACTCAAGGTTGTTATGATGACATACTTTAGAGCAGGGGTGGTAGCCATCCAGTCGGGAAAATGCAGTTAAGTCGCCTCTTACGACAGGCCGCCCGGCCGCAGGAAATTGTATTCTTTCTCCGTTCTTGCACGGATAAAAAAGCAAAAGTTACCAAGTCAAATCGCACACTAATTGTAAGTTCCTATATTTTACCTTATATCTTTGTATGTTATATTCGTACACAATAAAAAATAGATTAGAATTTAATAAATGAACCTATACGTCTTACACTTCAACTATCAAATTGTTTGCATGTAAGTATGTAAGCGTATCGCGAATTTATAAGGAGTATGTTAGATCGTCGATGAGTAAAAAAGGTAGAGAACCGCTGTACTATACTATTGTTGGGAAAATGGCACCTTGTATTATTGATATTAATTAAACTGATCAGCCAAATTAAAACCTATTCGGTCAATATACAGATAGCAATATGCTATCGCAAACAACTGCTGTAGTATAACACTGTGTTGTAGATGTTAGCGTTCACTTCCAGACAACTCAATTACAGTAGAATCCATTTATTATGACTCCGCCTATGTTGACCAACCGCTTAATATGAAGTAATTACACAGCATAGTTTGGTTTTCATATAAATGTCTTTATAACAAAGTCAAATATAATGACCTCTCTTATAGTGACATGTTTATTATGACCTATACGTATTATATCAGACTTATTATGACCTATTTTTAATAAATGATGTCCGGTTATAGTATTATTACAACTTAGGCCTCCACAAAGACAAATTCCACGTACAGATCTGTAAAAGCACATTTTGTTACTTGTCGGCATTTGAACTAATTGTAATTCTTTTGTGATCGTCTTCCTTTGTTCACTTATTTATTGGCATACGTTTCTAGTTATTGTAGAGAACATCCTATTGTCCTATTTTACCCGCTCAGGAGTATCATTAGCCAGGTGTTGCGGTTACAAGTACAAGCTAATTCTAGGAAATTGTGTCGACGTTGCCGGGCGGGCACATTTGCATTTGTGAAGTATAAAACGACAGCCTGATTGAGAGAGGGGTCAGTTCAGCTACAACTACGATACAGGCGTGACGAGTGTACATTCGGGAATCTAATAGTGACGGACTTTGCGCGTATTATTGAATTAAGATTTTCTGCATTACGTTTGGATTTTTTGTGTTCGGTTATATTTGTACCTGTGTTATACGTGTTTGTATAGTTCTAATATACTCTATAATAATTCTAACGGCATTTTAATTCGAGTCCCCCTAACTCGTAACAGTATTCATAGCGATATTGAAAATGATAATTTGGCCGTATTCTTTACACAATTATGTTAGAGATTGTTATTACCATAATGTAAAGAAAAAATTAAAACAGACAAAAGCTATTGATTTATAATGTAAAAAATGAAGAATGTGTAATGTACGTACAATTTATTTTTTCTGATACGAAGTGTCTCGTCGTCCAGTAACCGAATGACTAGCCAATCTTATAGGAAACTTTTTAATTACCGGACGACTAGCAAGATCCTTCTTAACCAACTTCAAAAAAGGAGGTTCTCAATCTGTTGTGTAAATATTTTTTATGTATGTTCAGCCATAAGTTCGTTATTTCTTAACTGATGTTGATGATTCTTTTTTCGATCGAAGCAGCAAAGTTTTGAAATGGTCTTACATAAATTTTATTGCTAGCAAACTTTGGGTTCCGAAGATATAGCAAAAATCCTTGAAATCAGGCTGAGATGTGAAATTTTTGCGGTTTTTCTGCCATAACCTTTTTTGTTTTTGAACTGATTTTGGTCATTCTTTTTGCGTTCGATTCAAAATGAACCTCAGACTCCTATAGCCAAATTACTTTTAAAATCCTATCTCTAGTTTTATTTCGTATTGATACAAATTACTTATAAATTTAAAACTTTGCGGTTGGTTAAGTGAGTAAACTGGACACCATTTTACACGTAACACAACTGTTTGCGATTAACGCCACTTCTTAATTGCATACAATCTAATTACATCATAACATTATCTTAGTAAAAATCACACATGTCACTTACATACGTCTAAACATCAATACCTAATCATTTCTATATAAACCCTAAATACATAAAAAGCTGTGAAATCACAAAATACATAAATACTAATCGAAAGCAAGTTTCATTAAATTGAACACCAAATCAACAACTTAATACAGTATCTTGAGAATTTCAAATACGAAGTGGTGTTAATTAATAGGGGTTGATTTTTAGACCTCGTCGACCCCCAAAATCAGTTTTCGTTTATGACGACACCTGGGAAACCGATTTCGACCCCGGGGGTCTATATCGACCACTTGGGGAATCACTGGTTCCGTTTTCAACAAAATGTCTACGAGACCCTAGAAAACAGATTTTTATTAAATAAAAATAATTTACCCTGAAAATCCTTTAAATTTTTCATGAATGTAAAGTAATAGAGTAATTTTCTCCTCGAATCCTTTGAAGCAGCAAAACAAATAGCCATTTAGCTACAAAAAGAGGTTTATTTTCTCTCGAGAAAATCTAAATAGAAAATATTGTAAATTAAATTCTTTGTTTACAGTCTTTGTGATTTCTTTCTTTATTTTGCACTGAGATTACTCCACGGATTCGTGCACCGTATTATCAAACTCCTCTCTTATTCCCAAAGGATGTTTTACATCATCAGGGTTTCAGATTGAAGATTTGTTCCCAAATAATTTCCTTTTGAAATATTAAAAAAAAATTTGGGGCAGGTATAAAATGATGTCTGGTATACGAGCCAAGCACTAAACTGTGGCCAATCTAATTACCACGATCACGTTAAGGGGGGCTATTTATTGAAAAAAAAAAACCAACAGCGCATATTACAATAAGGCTAATGACAGGTTTTTCTATAAAGTTAACACGTTCACTGCGAAACGGGGTCTAAGTAGCCCCGAACGTGTCTCACTTGCGGTGCGGCTAAGACAACTCTGTAGCGTAGAGAGCGCAACTTCAATTTGGGTCAGTTTAGATAAAAGATGAATATATTATGTGTTATTAAACTACAGTTCCGTGGTCTAGTTACCTTACGGGGTTACATTGAAGTAGTATCGCACAACAAAAAACATACATACATACAAAACTTCACGCCAGTTCCCTTGTGGAGTAGGCATGAACAACAGAGCGCCATTCATGCTTTTTCTTACACACCTCACTTGCTTCTTTGTCATTCATAGCTCTTGTCATGGACGCTCGTCTGTTCTTAAGGCTCCTGACAGCACCTTCTGCTAGTACACGATCAATTTGATCATGGAAGGTGTGTCGTGGCCTTCCATGACTTCTGCATACATCCACTTTTGCATTGAATATCTGTATACAAAAAAACGAAAACCATAAACTATTTTAGGTATAATCCAGAAAAGCATTTTAGTTTTTAAACTATTACGGGGCTCAATAGACCTCGTGCCGCAACCGTGGTAGTTTTAGTATAACGTCTAAAATACCCCGTACCGCAGGAATGGAAAGTACATAGAAGTCAGTGCCGTTATGAAGGTGTTAAATTGCGAACAAACGAGTGAACTAAATTTGTGTAAAAATGCAATAAATATATACATAAGTTTATAAGTGAAATACTTACTTACTTACTCCGTTGGCTTAGCTACCCAAAGTGGGTCTTGGCCTCCGAAACGAGAGCATGCCACTTTTCTCGGTCCTGTGCGGTTTCTTGCCAATTACTGGCTCCTAGCTCCGACAGGTCAGCCTCTAGTCCATCCTTCCAGCGATATTTAGGACGGCCGACCGGACGCCGACCTACCGGCCGTCCCAAACATGCTTTCCTCACGCTGCGATCCTTTCCCATCCGTCCTACGTGACTACGTTATAAATGAAATAAGAAATAATAGTAATAAATTGTTTGCGCACTTAGTACATAAGGCTTCTAATTATTAGTTAAACGAGAAGAAATAAAGATATCAATCACATTGGGACAATGTAGTTTCAATACTTCGACAGCCTAAGAAACTACGAGCTCATAACACTGAATAATAAATTCATCACATTGGGGTCTTTTCCAATATTCAATCTGAAAACCCTGCCATCATCAGGATCATCATCCAAGATAAAAAACCATTTTAAAACTTGCAAATATAAGTTTTTTTTCGGGTCGGTATGTCAGGAACGACGTTATCGCTCGCGATGTAGGCATACCCAGTGTTGAGGAGTTTGTGGCGAAGATGGCGCGGCGAATGTTTGACCGCGCCGACAACGGCGGCCACACGTCACTCCACGGGATTGCCCCGCACGGCCACCAGACCATCAACGCACCTGGCTGCCGACTCCTTGTGATCTCATACGCTCACATAATCAGCGCGTGAGGTCGTAAAATCCACTAAGTTGCTGACAGGTCACTAGAAGCCACAGATGGCCACCTAAAGCCCAAGATGGCCACCGAACGTCAATGAATGGCCAACTAAGCCGCGGAAGTAGCCAGCGGAAAGCCTGCGAAGGCTGCGAAGTCAACGCCATGCGGAGAAGACTCCAGCAGCTCCAAACCCAATTACCAGTGGGTAGTTGCCCACTGAGTTGCAGCCGGGGTAAAGAGGTAAAACCTCGAGGCCGCAACCTCCTCATTAAAAATAACGAGGAAGAAGACCCTGGACATAATTTTTTTTGAAGGAATGGAGAAGGTATATCTGCCAATCCTGTGTCTGGGCGGCCTCTGTGGTTGAGCGGGCTACACCTCACTGCAACGCAGAGGTTCCGGGTTCAGTTTCTAGTATAGTCAATTTTGGAAACGTATTTTCTCCTTTATTTACTATGGTCTGAGTGTCTGGGATCGGCTCGGCGTAACACAAGCGTAACTTGCTTAATTTGGGGATATACAATACGTGTGTTTGTCTGCCTATTATAACTGTATGTCATCAAGACCACGGACCATAATAATTGACTTGGATTTTTGGAGGGCTTGCGTGGGGCCATAGGAAGGCCAACACGTAGAGGCCCCATGACAAATTTAATCTAATTGTGACGTGACGCAGACTGGCGATTATCTACACCATATAAAAATGCATCCAAGGACAAGCGCTGATTATTATTGTTATCATATTGTAAGAGAAGACAAAACAACCCACAGTTAGGTGGGCTTTTGCCTGTCTGGATAGCTACCACCCCTGATCTAGAGTATGCCGCCATAATCACCACGAGTTGTGTTCTGGAATTTGTGGCCAGGTTCCAACACCACCTTCGAAGCTAACAGCACATTGGTAGCACTTTTGGTGTTGCAAATGTCCGTAGGCGATGGTAACCACGTTCCATCAGATACGCCCGCGCCGTTAGCATGTCTACTGTTAGTGCAGCAATAAAAAGGATCACATGAAATTACGTAATCCCCTATGTTAATTCTATGAATCACTCATAGCTTCGTATATTAGTATTACGAGGCGATAAGTCAATGACTTGTACAACGGGTTGGTTTACATGTCTATATTTAAATGTAAATTTTTTTGTTCCAACTATGTCCCACTGGAGAATATATTTGCGAATTCTTCATACTTATAAACGTATAAGTTCTGTGGGGGTTGATTAAGTTGAGTGGTGCGTCGATAATGGTTACCCCGTTGGATATGGTGCTGCACCACTGGCGAGAGCCCATGGCTCAATCGCCCGAGAGGTGAGTACAAAACAAGACGACGAGTTATTGTACTCTTGCAGTATATTAATTTCTTCATTGCTCCTAATTTAACTTAGACTATATATACTGAAACCTTATCATTCACGTGATGTGCACACCAGTATTCTAATCAATATTAAATATTTTATTTACACGTTTATTTTTACACCTTCCATGATCAAATTGATCGTGTACTAGCAGAAGGTGATGTCAGGAGCCTTAAGAACAGACGAGCGTGCATGACAAGAGTTATGAATGTCAAAGAAGCTTTTTATCCGTGCAGGAACGGAGAAAGAATACAATTTCCTGCGGCCGAACGGCCTGTCGTAAGAGGCGACTAAACAACCCACAGCCAGGTGGTAGGGCATTTGCCCGACTGGATGGCTACCACCCCTGGTCTAGAGCATGCCGCCATAACAACTTTGAGTTGTGTTCCGGCATTAGTGACCAGGTTCCAGACTCACTTAAGAGAGCAGCAGCGCATTTTTAGCAACTTTAGTGTTGCAAATGTCCATAGGCGATGGTAACCGCTTTCCATCAAGTGGGCCGTCTGCCTGTCTGCTGAACTACTGCAATAAAAAAAAAAAAAGAAGCAAGTGAGGTGTGTAAGAATAAGCCTAAATGGCGCTCTGTTGTTCGTGCCTACCCCGCAGGGGAACTGGCGTGAAGGTATGTATGTATGTATTTTTACTGATACAGACAGATGCCCAATCTTGTCGGCAACTCTAACAGCGATATCGTCTATCTGTATTTACATAGCATCACGTTCCTGTATTAACCATAGTCTGTACCTGTGCTAAGTTCTATCTAACTTATAATTTCTAACTAGAAATTAAATTTAATTCCTGGTGTGCATTCACAGTTGGATAAACCTAACCACTGCATCAGATTCGATAAACCACAAATCCTCGCAAAAGAGAATCGTATCATACCTACAATGATGCGGGCTATTGAAATCAAAAAACACCCAAATTTCTATAGAGAAGATGGTTGGCAAGTACCACCTGTTTAGGATCCGATCATCAAAATTATTAAGACCAAAACCCGATAGAACCAGCTACCGGACATCAAGACACAGCTCTTTCTGCGTACACCGGAACACAAACCAACTTGATTTTTTTTTTTTTACCTCCCACCCATTTTGTTACGACCGACAAAGACAAATTCATACCTGCATTTTATTACCTTTCGCTATTTGGACATCCTTTGTTTTCTTTGTGTTTAAAATTTGTGATAAAAAAAACAGCCCATTGTGTATTGTAATCTTTTACGGCTTATTGTTGTATTGTGATCACTGACAGGTATCTCGGATTTAAAATACAAGCTGATTCTAAGAAATTCGGTCACGCGGTCGGGCAGACATATTGCATCGGTATAGTATAAAGCAATGCCCCAACTGAGAGATGAGGCAGTCGAGCGATAACCCAAGCGAAGCAAGACGTGTGTACATTCGGTAATCTATTTAGTAACGGACTTTGCGCGTGTTGTTGCATTTGTACCTGTGTTATACGTGTTTGTATAGTTCTAATAAACTCTATAATAATTCCAACGGCATTTTAATTCGAGTCCTGCAACTCGTAACATTATATAAAATTATTAGAGGTAGGCATGTTGCTGGAGAGTTTCTTGCGCCGGTTCTTCTCTTCAAGCCATAACATGTTGCGAAGCGGTGGTAAATTAGATTAGGCTCCCATAGAGTAAATAATAAACAAAATTAAAACTAAATAATTAAAATGAACAAGTTGGCGGTAGGCTAAACAAAACTTTAACCATACTCATTGACACTTGAGATCTTTGTCTTCCGCGATCACGGCTACTGAAAAGTGGCCGAAACGTTGGAATAATAAAATTCAAATAAATTATCTCGCTTAAAATCGTTCTAACGTAGTTTTATTATGTATACTAGTCGCGAAAACTTAAGAAAATACAAAGCATTTTTTTCAGATTTTTAATCAAATAACACAAAAGTTAGAGAGAGTGGACGTGCATTATTCTTACAATTCTCGAAGCTAATATCTTCTCAGCTACCAAAGAAGTGATTCAGAAATATCATCATTTATATGCTTACAAGTGTAAGAAACCGTATAACAACTATGTATAGCGCTTCCAATCTAATTTAAAATCGAATAATAATTTAATTTAATAGCTTTTGAGTCATATTTCTTTCTCATCCCAAGGTTGTCTGGAAGAGATCGCTTTTACCGATAAGACTTTATAGACACTTAAAACGTACTGTTACATGCCGACAACAGTGAATGCACACTTGCCTGCGATAAAGCACAGTTTATTACCTTCCCGCATTTGGACTTCTTCAGTTTACTTATAAAAACAGTCTATTGTGTATTGTACTAGTTTATGGCCGTTCGCAGGAATAATAAAGCAGGTGTGCGGATTACGTAGTTCTAGGAAATTAAGTCGACGATACGGGCAGGCGCACTTATATTTGTGAAGTATAAAACGACGGCAGGATGGAGAGGGGAGGCAGTCTAGCGAGAAGCGCACTCAAGCGACGATTATGATACGAGCAAGACCTGTGTACATTCGATGAGCTATATAGTGACGGACTTTACGCGTGTTATGGAATTGTGCTGTTTGTACTGGTTGTGTCCAGTTATATTTGTACCTGTGTTATACGTGTTTGTGTAGTTCTAATAAATTCTATAGTAATTCCAACGGCATTTTTAATTCGAGTCCCGCACTCGTATTTTTATCAGCTGTTTCAAATGTAAATTGCCATATTTCCTCTTAGCAGTCACTTAAACTACCTCTCGATGTTGATTATTTTTGACAGTTATTTATGAGTTACTTTACCACCTATTATCCTTAAGAGGAGTTTATGGTTAAGAATTTCACTAATCAGTTGCTGAGCAGTTTCTTAAAATTTAACAAACGATTATAAGTAAGGCCCATTTTCTCTAAGTTTTTCTGTAATGGTGTAAAATATAGTTATCTATCTTATTTTTGTTTGATGAAAATGTAAGGTCAGTCTTTACGAACTTCACTACAGAACCCAAAAAGAACGTAATGTATAAAAAAGTATAAAATAAAAGTTTCATTGGCAGTCTACTAGATAAAACATTACTTGATACGACATATTTGAAACTTAAGCTAGATAAAATCAGCTGTGCAATCTCAAAACCAAGCAAGTGCATTCCAAGAAATTTCATATCACAGCACAACAAAATGTTATGAATTTTAACGATATACGATATGAAAATTATTGCTAAGCTAATTGGGAGCGATCTCATATATTAATACAATCATTACGTGTTTTGGCAAGCATAATGCAAATGCATAGTTCACACTTGTCGGGTGTCGGCCCCTACAAAATATCGGCTGTTCTAATGGCAGAACACTTACCCGACACCGTTTTTTTGTCGACGCCGACAAGAAATGTTGGGTGTGCTGCCTTCTCTCGCTCGCTAGCTTAAGAGCAAGTATGACGCCGTTCACACTTGTCGGATGCTGAACCCGGCTAGAGTTGGGTAGGACATGATTTTAAAATGAGTTTGTAGGAGTAACATGACATTTTGTACCGCGGCAGTACATTTGAAGCGTTGAGGCCGGTGAGACGGTGAGCGCCATTCCCTCATTTGTCCCATACAAAACTTCTAGTTCGGAAATGTTCGTTAAGAATCGGATGTGATCGGCCTCGGTCACCTCATTTTACTAGCAGTCGTACATGTCATGTTGTCCCTCTTTGTCATGTGAATATTCGTAGAGATGTTATTGTACTGTTGTCCTCGTCCGTCCTTCCTCTTACATTTGACGCGTGAGTAGTAGCGGGACAAAATTTTTGAAGTAGTACAAATTTCAATTTTGAGCCGGACAAATGTACTGCCTCACACATGTACAACTCATCACTAAACCCGGTGAAACTCTCCCAGCTCCCCCTTCTTCCGCCCATCGTTGGCTGCTCTCTGCCGCAGATCGCGCACACACATATCGCGGCTCCAGGTTCAATCGAATAGAAAAAATCACTTACTAGGTTTTGAAATCGCCCAGATGAGTACTCTGAACCCGAAGTCTCCAAAATCCGTTCTTATAAAAACCATGTAAACTGTCCTTAATCTACGAATAGTTAGATTAGTAACGGTCTTATTTGAAACATCAATATTAGGTTAAATGTTTACTTAATTGATAACTGCGATAATTGTATTTGAACTTCGGTTAACCAACTTAGCAAATGGTTTGTACCGATTTGTGCTATTTGAATTTTCAATATGTATAATAGGAATATATAATCGGTTAAGGCTTTGTGCGGTGCAGCGGCACTCCTCAGCCTCTTTGAAGAAAGAGAAAGAAAGAAAGAAAAACTTTATTTGAAGAAATTGCGACGCAATTACATTCCTTATACATTTCTATACACAAAGCATATTTTGAGAATTTGTGCGCCGCATTTTCAGCAAACAAGGTTTGCACTCAGCATATTGTTGTGTCGGAACAATATCCGACACAACACTGATTTTCAGTGCAAACCTTCCTTTAGGTGTAAGACCAAAATGACCCAGTTTTGTTAATTAAATAATAAATAAGAATAATAATTAATAAAACTAATTCTACTTATATAATATTTAAATTGTAAAAAAACAAATAAATAAATTTTAACAAAAAACCAACAATAAATACGTTGCTACAAGAGCTCTTTCAGAGGTAGTTTTAAATTTTGCAGTAGCGTTGTTTCAAAATGCTGGAACAACGTTCCTCCTCCAATAAGAAATCTGCAGTCAGTTAAGGGGTTTTTTCTATTTTATCTCTTTCGTTGATGAAGAAAGAGGGAACTATGGATCTAGGGCTATAGTACCAGATTCTATATAATAAAAAATCAAACACAAACTACCCACCTTAGAAAAATGGGCGACAGTTTGACATTTACATAGATACATAACTTCACGCCAGTGCCCTTGCGGGGTAGGCACGAACAACACAGCGCCATTTAGGCTTATTCTTACGCACCTCACTTGCTTCTTTGACATTCATAACTCTTGTCATGCACGCTCGTCTGTTCTTAAGGCTCCTGACATCACCCTCTGCTAGTACACGATCAATTTGATCATGGAAGGTGTGTCGTGGCCTTCCACAACTTCTGCATCCATCCACTTTTGCATTCTATATCCGTTTAGTCATTCTTTCATCATGCATTCTTTCCACATGCCCGAACCACCGGAGCATTCCTTTCCTTACCTTCACCCCGACACTCTCTTTCAGACCAACTCTCTTTCTTACTTCGGTATTACGAAGTTGGACATTTATTATAAACATTAATTTTACAATTCTTAAATTGTTTACTATTATAATAAAACTCATTGTTAATGCCGCCGTTATGTAAAAATTAATGCAATATATAAATATTTCATTTGAAATCCATAAATTCATAACGATATGACATAACAGCTCATTATAATAATGCATTCATACATAAAAATACGGTCAAAAAGAATAGCATACATAGTGCCGAGCATTTTGTTCGGCTTTAATAAATTTCCATTAGACGATGTTGTTCTGATTTAAGTTATCTAGATAAAATTTATGCATAAAACTAGTAGCACTCGCGGTTTCATTCGCGTGGTGATGGAAAATCGTTATAATTTGGATAATTCACACTATATCTTTATAAATTATAGCCTATGTGTTATTCTGATGTATAAGCTATATTATTGTAAAGTTTCATCAAAATCCACTCAGTAGTTTTTGCGTGAAAGAATAACAAACATACATACATTCTTACAAACTTTCCCGTTTATAATATACTTATATAAATATAATTTAAAAAAAAATATTTTCTTAAAAGAGAAATCCTTGGTTTTATGGACCCAAAAATCATGATCTTCATAATGTCTTAATAGTATATATAGCACTTTGCTAAAAATGATAGAATTGTTTTTTAATAATTTAAAATAAACGTGTTTATTAATATGGTGTAGTTAGGAATGAAGTATTTGCAATTGATTCCTGATTGTTGGAGCGTATTTAATCGACTATTATATGTACTACGCTGATTTTGGTATCCGTTTTGTTAACCAGAATTCTATCAAAATAGTGTAAAAAGAAGAAAGTCAGAATGTTTAGTTATGTCACGTCCACCCTCTCTCTGTACCAGGTCCTTAATTCAGTGTAGTGTAACAAGAATTTTATTCAGTTTAAACTCGTCGTTCACACTGATAATTAATTTTTTAGATGTTGTGCTTGTAACTTCAATAGTTTGATGTTATACAAAACAAGTTTTTCTAAGTAAGACATCCAAAGTAAGTTAAGTTTTCCTTTATTCTATTAGTTTATATTATTATATTGTCGTATAGAATATAGATTACAATATGTTAATGCACATCACTAGCCATCATATCAATTAATTAGCACATTACTAGTAATCATACAAACTAATTTAGCACATCACTATAATCTGCCATTTTGTCAGCGACGCACGCACATGTAACACACAATGCATACAGTAATGAAAAATTAAGGTAAAAACCATCCGCAACAAATACTTTGATACTTTAATAATGGGCTGTGTGAAGGATAATATGATAATTTGTGGTGTGATAAAGGAAGTATTCCAGAATAAAAGAGATTAGATGGAAAAGACATATTATGCCGATTCCAAATTCTTAAGAGAAGGTGAAACAAAAAATAGAGAGGAAGAAACTGCATCAGTTTAATGTTCGCCAAACTTTCTTACCGTATGTTTTTCAAAAGGGGTTCACCGTTAATAAGAGCGATCTTATAAATCATAGCCACAGAGTAATAAAACGTTGCTCCAGTTTAATTCACACGGTAAATCACGGCTCTGGTAACACTGCATGCGTTTTTTACTCTGTGGTGTTTTAGATTGATGGGATGGGCTTTCGAAGGGGGTTTGAATGTTTTGTCTCATTATCCGCACCATCGATTTTGATAAATGTTTATTAAAGTTACACAATTAAGGCTACCGAGGACCATAGAAAAGTTGGAAATTACTATACATTTAGTCACAAACGTTGTTGTTAAATTTTCCAGTGGCCCACTTGATGGAAAGCGGTTACCATCGCCTATGGACATTTGGAACACCAAAGGTGGTTCAAATGCGCTGCTGCTCTCTTAAGGGAGACTGGAACCTGGTCACTAATGCCGGAACACAAATCAAGGTTGTTATGGCGGCATACTCTAGATCAGGGGTGGTAGCCATCCATTCGGGCAAATGCTCTACCACCTGGCTGTAGGTTGTTTTGTCGCTTCTTACGACAGGCCGCCCGGGCGCAGGAAATTGTATTCTTTCTCCGTTCCTGCACGGAAAAAAGTTTGAAGGTAGAAGAAACAATCGCCCGTCTTTCTGGAATGCGAATAGGTATAATGTTACAATGAGATATCTGGAAGCATCAAGTACCCTTCGGGAAGTCATCGGTAACGTCAAGAAGCTGTTGAAGTCCTGAAGGTGCTGAACTGGATGGAGCAGCCTTCCTTGCTGATATTATTTTAAATATCACATAGAAAAAAGATAGTGAAAACGAGGATCAAAACAAGCATCTAAGAAAAACTGGTGGAAAATCTGAAACGGTCTACAAAAATAATTCTCATTTCACACAGCATACAATCTTAGCATACGAATGTAAAGGATCCTGTGCTTCTTTGGAAGTAATCAAGCGTCGCTGTCAGTAGCTTATTAGGTTTCCTGTTTGGAAGCATTAGACCAATGCGCTGGGCACGCCAGGAAGGCGCAATGCAGGCATGCAAGTAGGGATGAGCAAGAGACGTTTATTTTGATATCGATAAAAAAATAAGTATCGATAATAATCGTTCGCGTTGCTGTCATCAAACTGATGAACAGTCTGTTTGTAAAATGCCCACTGGTAATAAAAATTGTTTGTAAATTTTATTTATCTCACGATGCTACTGTGAAAACTCTACTGACATTACTTTGACTTGTAGTTTCTAGTTGTAGTTTACATATTATACTTATAATTAAAATTTGTAAAATGTAACACTAGAAGAAATTTTGATTTAATGCAGAATAGATTAACTTAGTCATTTTTATAGGCAATATTTCGTACAGTGTTAGAAATAATATGCAAGAAAGAGGGTAGGTAGTCTAGCAGTGATGCCATTTTTGTGTTTTTTTGAAGTTGTGTGATCGAAGTGGTGGAGGTGTAATCACTATAAAAGGCAGCGCGGCGCTAGTGCTACACTAGTTACCTGCGGGTAGTTGTTCGCCGAGTTGAAGCCGAAGTAATGAGAGATATCTCGAGGCCTCCACTTTCTTCAAGGTAACAACGACACATGAATTAAGAAGACCACAGTATTCTATACTTTCATTTGCCTCTTGACTTCTGGACTAGTCGGACGTCTGTTAGGCTCATATTACGAAAATACGAATTGATGTTTCTTAATCGTTTTTATCCTAATTTATATACTTAGCACAATTTTAACAAGACTTACCAGTTTATTTTCCGTTTTAGAGACTTTAGAAGTCATATCCATAGAACGATTTAAATAAAACACGTTATTAAGAAACGTTAAGACTTTAAAATAAAAATATTAATTATAAACACGCATTAAACCTGTCACATATATTGTAATGCCGTTTCAAAATCAAGAAACGATAAATAAGTAGTGAAGAAACCTTACCTTACATTGTACATACATACATACATACATACATACATACATACATACATACATACATACATACATACATACATACATACATACATACATACATACATATATACATACATAACTTCACGCCAGTTCCCTTGCGGGGTAGGCACGAACAACAGAGCGCCATTTAGGCCCATTCTTACACACCTCACCTTACATTGTATTATACGTATAATCCCCTAAGACTATAAGTAGAATACTGAGCCTAGGTTATTGAAGTCAATGGTTAAGGTGACTAGAAGGCTGGCTACGTTACATCGCTGAATCTCCATACTGATCTGTGGCCCGAGGTAGGAACCAGCTCTCTGATCTCGTAAAGAGTCAATAAGTCGTCTTGAAATGTCATTAGAGGCTCATGGCCTCAGGACCTCACGACCCAAGCGTTTCAACAGCAAACGGCACAAACGGTAGTTAATAATTTTAATCAAGATATTTTATTAATAGTAAATTAAGAAATTCATCGACAAAACGATTTCACATCACTATACATCCATTTGTAACGCGTGATAGGGATGCATCGTCGGTCTCTGTGGAAATCCAAACGGGAAATTTTCGACATCAGATCCTTTGCCAAGCAATTTAAACGAGCCAGTTTCTTTTATTTCCATTTCGGATACTTCCGGTACACATTACACGGGTGTTGGAGAAAATCACAGCGTGAGGAATTTTGATTGAAACATGAGTTTTCTCATACTTTTTTTTAGGACCTAGGTACCCAAAACTAATAACCGGCTAACTACATGTCATACTTACATTGAGAGGTTCCGTAGGAGTGATGAATGGCCGCTGTTTTTGCAATTAGACTACGAAACCGGACACAAAAGTATTTAATAGACAACACTTTTTATCTGGAGAACAGATAACTGTAATATTGTGATCTACCATCGCATTGCATTACACGCACACTTCACAAACAAACCAAGACACACAAAGAGCCTAAAAATTAATAACCCAGACACAGAAAAGAAAAAAACAACACACATGGCACTAGATAGGACTATATATAAGTATAGATATAAGGCCAACACTGCACATGCACTTCCTAACAACACCAGCATGTAACAGATACACTCTACATTAGTATAAGTTTAGTATTAAAAATAGGATAAATTAATAATAATAAGTTAATCTTTAGGTACGCCATAACATATAAATCACTAAATTAATGTCACACACTAACAAAAATAAACAATAAGCGTGTATGGACTCTAAAATTTTTCATAGAAATTAAGTAGTAAAAAAAGGTATGGAACTCGAGTCCGTAGAGATGTTAATAATAATATAAAAAAAAAAAAAAAAATTGTGATTTAAAGAATACGATTTCCGCCAGGTGTTAAGGCATTTGCCCGTCTGGACGGCTACCAGGGGTAGTAGCCATCCAGGCGGGCAAATGCCGTATAATAATAAAAGGCTTGATAATATTAAAATGGGTAGGTAATATTATATAAATTATTAGAGCCAGGCATGTTTGCTGAAGAGTTTCTTGCGCCGCTTCTTCTCTTCAAGCCATAACATATTGCGAAGCGGTGGTAAATTAGATTAGGCTCCCATAGAGTAAATAATAACCATAAACAAAATTAAAACTAAATAATTAAAATGAACAAGTTTGCGGTAGGCTAACTAAAACTTTAACAATACTCATTGACACTTGACATCTTTGTCTTCCGTGATCACGGCTACTGAAAATTGGCCGATACGTCGGAATAATAAAAATCAAATAACTTACCGCGCTTAATACCGTTAAAACATGGTTTTATTAAAGAAAACATACATATATAACTTTACTCCAGTTCCCTTGCGGGGTAGGCACGGGCTACAGAGCGCCGTTTAGGCTTATACTTACACACCTCACTTGCTTTTTTGATTTTCATAACTCTTGTCATGCACGCTCGTCTGTTCTTAAGACTCCTGACATCACCTTCTGCTAGTACTAGAGAAAACCACGTTTTTGAAATAAAATAGCAATACCATACCTTTTAACTCCAAGGAAATTAACTTACGCTAGAAGTTCTAAATAAGAAAATACGTTGGGAAGATAAGAATAAAGCTCGTGTATTGCATTTTTAAATTCTTACCTGCTTTCGTGGCCGGAGGCTGTTCGATACTCCGTGAAATAGAAACCTCCAGCGTCTTGTGCTGTATGTATTTCCTATGATTCCAACTGGCTGAAATGGCATAAGGATATTTTAGAGAGATATGCATGTGCTGACATTTTTATAGTGAGACAAATGCAATTTAAAATATCAGTCAGTTCGCGAACTATTACCGTACATGTCTAAAATACTTACTACTTTTACTGTGAATCGTGTAATAGATGATATGAAAATATTTAATTAATGAAGTTATGTATTTGCCAAACACCATAACAAAGGTTATGGTGTTTGAAAGAGAAGAAACCAGTACGAATGCAAGGATAATGGTAGATGATGTTATGCTGGAGCAAGTGAGTGAGTTTGTATATCTTGGATGTGCTTTTAGCAGGGATGGAAGGTACACCGCTGATATAGAAAGAAGAGTGAATTTGGGGAATAGTGTGAATGGAGCGTTAGGTAAACTTCTAGGCGCTAAGAACCTCAGCCAGAAGGCCCAGCTTGCCATACACAACGCGGTGCTGGTACCTACGCTCACGTATGGAAGCGAGAGTTGGTTATGGAAGAGAGAGCATGAAAGTAGAGTAAACGCGGTCGAGATGCGAGCACTGCGCAAAATCTGCGGAGTGACGCTCGCGGACCGGGTTCGTAATACCGAAATAAGAAAGAGAGTTGGTCTGAAAGAGAGTGTCGGGGTGAAGGTGAGGAAAGGAATGCTCCGGTGGTTCGGGCATGTGGAAAGAATGCATGATGAAAGAACGACTAAACAGATATACAATGCAAAAGTGGATGGATGCAGAAGTCGTGGAAGGCCACGACACACCTTCCATGATCAAATTGATCGTGTACTAGCAGAAGGTGATGTCAGGAGCCTTAAGAACAGACGAGCGTGCATGACAAGAGTTATGAATGTCAAAGAAGTAAGTGAGGTATGTAAGAATAAGCCTAAATGGCGCTCTGTTGTTCGTGCCTACCCCGCAAGGGAACTGGCGTGAAGTTATGTATGTATGTATGTATTTGCCGTGCCAAGGACACATCGTGACATTAAACTGAAGGTACTTTTAGGTAGGTAGGATTTATATTTTTAGCTACCTGATAAATAACAATAATAATAAGGGGGGCTTTGTGGCGAAGCCTTAGGTGAGTAGCGACACCTTTGACCTGACTCCGGGGGCCCAAGGCAAGGCCCCCACCTCCGTGCTTGTATTAGCCATATTTATCCGTGCAGGAACGGAGAAAGAATACATTTTCCTGCGGCAGGGCGGCCTGTCGTAAGAGGCGACTTAACAACCCACAGCCAGGTGGTAGGGCATTTGCCCGACTGGATGTCTACCACCACTGGTCTAAAGTATGTCGCCATAACAACCTTGAGTTGTGTTCCAACATTAGTGATCAGGTTTCAGTTTCCCTTAAGAGAGCAGCAACGCATTTGTAGCAACTTTGGTGTTGCAAATGTCCATAGGCGATGGTAACCGCTTTCCATCAAGTGAGCCGTCTGCCTGTCTGCTGATCTCCTGCAATAAAAAAAAAGCCATCCGGCACGGCGTGGAGATCGCTAGAGCTAAAACTCAAGCTCCAAGGGTGGAAGTGATAAATGGCATAACGTCAGAAGTAGCTTCGGTGAACCTGCAGCCCACTTCTCTACACCCTTTAGCCACTCACACCCATGTTGCCCTTGTCTTACATGGCATTTTTGGGACCCATGCAGGGAGTTGCGAGTCACCGTCTGCCCATTTTTCCATGTTCCCTGAACATTGCGAAGGGCAGACGCCATAGTCCCCATATTCCCATACCCCCAGTACCGCTAGCAGTTCACCCCAATAGCCCGGTACTTTTTGTCTTCATTTCCCTCAGTAGTCCTACACTGGCCGGGGCTTGTCCTTGGGTGCATTACTATATGGTGTAGACAGGGATAATTGCCGGTCAGTGTCATGCCACATTTAGATTAACTTTGTCAAGGGGCCTCTACGTGTTAGCCTTCCTATGGTCCCACGCAAGCCCTCCAAAAGTCCGGACCATTTTTATGACCCGTGGTCTTCAAACACATACATTTCTAATAACAATAATAAATCTTTATTTCAGGCAATAAAATACCCATATAAAATTACAACATAATCAATTTTTTTTAATTAAAAGTTTATTATCTTTATATATATAAATCTTTTTAGGAATAACTTTTGTAATAAGCTTTAGATTATACGATTGCTAAAATATGAAGACGATGTTGCTGATGTGACAATATAAAAGAGGCGAAGGCCTAATAGGGCGCATTCGGCGTTCGTCTGTCAAACAGAGTGAAGCTATGTTGAATGTCGTCAAGCAGTAATTGCTGAGACTGCTAGTACTGGAAAAGAGTACGAAAGTGTTAACAATATAAGATTTTTATTATTTTATTGTTAGCGTAGATAGTTTTCATATATAAAGTAAATATTTTAGTTAAGAATTGTCTTGGGTTACTGGTTTTTATGATCCTGGGCGGAACGCATGCACCACTTAGGCAGTTTTCTGACCTAATGTGCATATTGGTACAATTACCACGTGCTAACAACGGTGAAGGAAAACATCGTGATGCAACCTGCACATCGAAATAACTGATGTGTCAAACCTACCAAGCCGCCTTGGACAAGCGTGGTGGGTAAACTGGAGGCCCGAGCCCAGCAGTGGGTGAGTTACGGCCTGTTATTATTTAATTTTTTTTACTGGTTTTTAATAGAAGTATGTAACTTGAAGTATAATCCATGAAATATCTTTTAATGTTATGACATGAATAAAACGCTTTGCTAACATATGTATGAAATATGTAAGTATATTTATCTATTCTTCTTCTTCTTCTTCAGCCATTCTCAATCCACTGCTGGACGTAGGCCTCCCCAAGTACGCGCCACATATCCCGGTCTCGCGTCTTCCTCATCCAGCCCCTGCCGGCGATCTTGCGCAGGTCGTCAGACCACCGGGCTGGCGGGCCGGTGGTCCGCCAGCCCGGTGGCGGATTTTAGATTAAGTATCTATTCTACCTAATCTAAAATCTAACATGGGCATCAGTGATGGGGCGGCGGGGGTAGACAGCGTTAGCATATAGAATAGCAGCACGGTAGCGGAGTGGTAGGAGCGCGTCTGCGGCGTTGTCTACACAAGTGCTGAAAAGGCTCATGATAAAGTTTAACGTTTTCGTCATTTGTCTACAGAATCATATTAATAGAATAATTAAAATTCCTGATAAAACTATTCAAAGGACATAAAAAAAAAATAATTTTCCTTGGAAATATTTTTGAAGTTCTACATACATAAATTTTTGCAGAATTTTCTACTTTATAGTTCAAAAGTTAGGACAGATTTTTAAGCTCACGTCTTCTCACTTATTGATTTAAAGAGAATAATTGAAAAGCGTCCTAATAAATTTTCAAGATCTGTCTCAGCTTCAAACATAGCGGGAGCGGCGCGGGTGGTGGATTTCGCAAATGTGAAATTCGATCGACAGCGGAACGGATTAGTGATAGCGGAGCGGAATCCGCAGCGGGACGAGCGGGCAACGTCGGCGCGCGGCGGAGCAACAGTACGTAAACCAGTTTGCATTTCCCGCTCGTGGTGTACTGTCCTAACTCTTTCATGATCATTTTCCACTTTTACATAAAAAATTCTCCTCGTATATTTTGCAAAATGTAGTCGAAAGCTGCTACCGGATATCAATTGCCCACTTAAAGAAAGAAATAATTCCCAAAAACTCAGTCACGATAACTCGACTCGTGTACACAAGTAGGAAAGATATTTTTCTGCGTTTTCCGCCCATCCTGCCTCCGCTTCTCCCAGCTTCACCGCTCCCGCTGTGTTTGAAACCTAACGATTCCCTATTTGGCAATCTAGCTAGGAAGACCTACAAAACCATCATCTATTTAAAAACATATTTTACCTGACACGACCCAACAGCAAAATGTCAACCAACTTCTAACAAGGTAGGAATGAAAGCCCCATTTTACCCCGTCCTCCCCTTGGCCTGACGAACTTTCGCATTTATTAAAGCCAAAGTTCTCTAACAATGAAATAAATTAGGTTTTTAGTTCGTCCCCGACACAAATTAAAAATAAGTTATGCGCAAAGTTCCGCGGTGTATGAAAAATATTTTTTTATGTTCGAAGTAAAGTTATTCGTAACAAATTTATTTTTGGTTGAGGCTTTTGAAGAGACGGATATGCTTACTTATGTTGCTCAAATATTGATGCTTATCAGCCCATAAATGTCCCACTACTGAGCTCAGGCCTCCCATTATAGGAGGAACGGACAGTATCCCCGCCATGCTTGTCCAAGGCGGCTTGGCAGGTTTGACACATCGGTGATCTTGATGTCCAGGTTTCATCGTCATTAGAGTCGTGATAACGTAATGGCTAGCGCACGCCTCCCAAGCTCGAAGGGCGCGGGTTCGATCCTGGCCCGAAAGCATGCACCAGTTAGTCAGTTTTCTGATGTCTAATGTGCATATTGTTACAATTACCAAGTGCTAACAACGGTGAAAGAAAACAAACTTTTTACATACATACATACATACATAACTTCACGCCAGTTCCCTTGCGGGGTAGGCACGAACAACAGAGCGCCATTTAGGCTTTTTTTTTTCTTTTTTATTGCAGGAGGTCAGCAGACAGGCAGACGGCCCACTTGTTGGAAAGGGGTTACCATCGCCTATGGACATTTGCAACAACAAAGGTGCTACAAATGCGCTGCTGCTCTCTTAAGGGAAACTGGAACCTGGTCACTAATGCCGGAACACAACTCAAGGTTGTTATGGCGACATACTTTAGACCAGGGGTGGTAGCCATTCAGTCGGGCAAATGCCCTACCACCTGGCTGTGGGTTGTTAAGTCGCCTCTTACGACAGGCCGCCCGGCCGCAGGAAATTGTATTCTTTCTCCGTTCCTGCACAGATAAAATTATAGGCTTATTCTTACACACCTCACTTGCTTCTTCTTCCTTCTTCTCCTTCTACAAAAACAAACTTTTTGATTGTATTAAATTTGAATGTAATATCTTGGAATGCGTTGCTGCGTTTTTAAGTTGTTTTTCCCACCAATAACGTTACACTGATTAACTCCGTTGGCTCAGCGACCCAAAGTGAGTCTTGGCCTCCGAAACGAGAGCACGCCACTTTCCTCTGTCCTGTGCAGTGTCTTGCCAACTGTGGGCTTGTAGAGCGGTCAGGTCAGCTTCCACTCTATCCTTCCAGCGATACTTGGGACGACCAACCGGTCGCCAAGCGACTGGTCGACCCTAGTATGCTTTCTTCACTCCCCAATCCTCCTCCATCCGCTCTAGATGCCCGAGCTAGCGGAGACGGTGAGATTTTATCTCCCCAATTATGTTGGGCTGGGCCATGAGGTCTTCTATTTCGGTGTTAGTTCGGACCCTCCAGCTGCCATCTCTTTTCATTGTTGGGCCCAAGATTTTTCTGAGAACCTTCCTCTCTGTGACCAGCAATTGGTTCTCCTCCATCAGTGTCAGTGTCCAGGCCTCACAGCCGTATATCAAAATTGGTCTGATGACAGTAATCACGTTACACTTCTGAATAATACTAATTTGAGTACCTATAAACAATATAAGGATATTCACAATTTCAACACCAGGCATAGTAATAGACTGATATTGCCATCTTTTAGATTACAAAAAGTATTGTCCTCTTTCTTGGGGGTTGGTATACGCTTCTTCAATAAGATTCCGAATGAAATATTAGATCTGTCTTTCACCAAATTAAAAAGTATCTTGCTAAAAAAAGGGATACTATCAAAGAATACTTAAGTAACAAAACTTCATTTACATAGCAGCTCGCTCCAGCCTCTTATACTATATTTTGTATAACGTTTTTATCTTGCCAAGCATGTAAGGAATTTATGGAGATATGTTGCAGTATAAAATTTTAGTACGTCATGTCATTATTACAACTATAATAATATTTTACTTTCCTTTTATTATGTCTTGCTCTTATTCAGTATGCACTGTTTGCTACAACTGCATTAATTCTTCGAAAAGTAATTGTGTAACATATTTCTGTGTAAAATGTATTTAAAAAGAGTTTCAGTTAATCAATTTTTAGCTAGACGTGTTGCTGGGGAGTTTCTTGCCGCTTCTTCTCCTTAACAGCAATGACACGTTGCGAAGCGGTGTACATAGACTAGGAAGTAAAATTAAATTTTAACTTGTACGTATGAAAAGTGTTTTACAATGGAACTTATTTTAAATAAAAACTTTTGAATTTCGATTTGAAATACATACATACATACATACATAACTTCACGCCAGTTCCCTTGCGGGGTAGGCACGAACAACAGAGTGCCATTTAGGCTTATTCTTACACACCTCACTTGCCTCTTTGACATTCATATTGAAATATATCTTGTAAAAACGAAATCCTTTCTCTCGCCTTTTTAATCTCGTCTTCTTAGCCCCATAACAGACTATGTGTATTGGAGGATAATGGAAGGGATGTTAAGGAAAACACCGAAATGATGGGAGAATGTTATTGAAATGAATTATAAATTAATAAATTACGAATAGCCTATGGAGTATGTATTATTTCTTTTCTTTCATCATTATTCTGATAGCATAAAGAGCGTCCGTTTCCGAAGCAGGAAACTTTTCTGCTTTCTTTTTTTCCACTTCGCGCAGTCTTCGGAATTCATTAGGGTTAAATCATTGGCAGGCATAATACACTTTTTTTTCCCCGGGGGAAGCGCGGTGAGGCGTGTGGGATTCGCCTCTTCGGGGAAGCACTAGCACTCCCGCAAGAATGTTATTGCCACATCGCCGTTGGGGATACCCTTGCATTAACCCGTGCAGGAACGGAGAAAGAATACAATTTCCTGCGGCCGGGCGGCCTGTCGTAAGAGGCGACAAAACAACCCACAGCCAGGTGGTAGGGCTTTTGCCCGACTGGATGGGTACTACCCCTGATATAAAGTATGTCGCCATAACAACTCAGAGTTGTGTTCCGGCATTAGTGACCAGGTTCCAGTTTCCCTTAAGAGAGCAGCAGCGCATTTGTAGCACCTTTGGTGTTGCAAATGTCCATAGGCGATGGTAACCGCTTTCTCTGCTGAACTCCTGCAATAAAAATAAAAATAATCCCTTGCTGATCCACGCTGCGTCTGATGTCCGGTCTGTGGGCTAGCTCACGCATTCACCTCACCTCGCCCGAGCAGACGATGGCCGGCCCGTTCACGGGCTGGTCCCTCTATTGTAAGCTGGATAACTGAGCTTCTCCCACTACCTCGGGTGTCATCACGAGGTGAGAGTGGGCGCACGGGTCAGTTCGCGTCCCTCCTCTCCGGCCTTTATGTGCGAGGCACCCTATTTCGTTACAGGTCGTTTTCCGTAAAATGTGAGAATTTGATGTGATAGAGCTATGTCGGAATCATCCTTTTGGTTACAGCTTGTGGGGGTTGATTAAGTTGAGTGGTGCGTCGATAATGGTTACCCAGTTGGATAGGGCAACGCACCACTGGCGAGCGCCCATGGCTCAATCGCCCGAGAGGAGAGTACAAAATAAGAAGACGACTTGTTGTACTCTTGCAATATATTAATTTCTTCATTGTTCTTAATTTTACTTAGTCTAAACTATAGTATGAAAAATAAATCTAAAATTAAAAACTCGAACTAAATAAAAAATTATAGATAAAATATTGGTCCCAGACCACTGTCACTTACCGAGAACGTTCCCAAAAGGCTGGCGGCGTTACCACGTTGAATAGCAATACTTAGCCTTTGAGAAAAATAGACGCCAGCCTTTTGGTCGCGTGAGAAGTCTATTAAACGGTCGTTAGGACCCCACGGACCCAGAGTTTCCACCCCAAACGCCGCAAATGTATAACTATTTCCGACAGCGGCGTACTTGCGGCGCTTGAGGGCCTCCTGTTCGGCTGCAGCAGAACCGGCGTTAACGGACGTACTTGAAAGATGGGACGTCACCAGAGTGTCAACGCATGTAGCATCCCACACTAAGGGGTAACCCATCTTCCAAGGTACTAACGTCATCCCATCCGGTCTCCTGCCATCGTCGCGGCACAAGCCGTTTGGTTCCAGAAGGGCAGGTACCCCTTAGTCTATATATACAGAAACCTTATTGTTTAGATGATGTGCACACCAGTATTCTGATCAGCATTGAATATTATATTTACACGTTCATGAGATTGGACATTTTTGATGATACAGACAGATGCCCAATCTTGTCGGCAACTCTAACAGCGATATCATCTATCTGTATTTACGTAGCATCACGTTCATGAATTAACTTTCTTAAAGTCTTCTAGTCTTTAATTGCGCTAAATTATACTTCAATAAATTGGTGGATGAAACGTGATGCATCACAGTTCTTAGGGTAGCCTGCCGTCTATATCCGCTAGATATAACGGAACCCCTAATCTAGATTATGCCATCATAATAAGCTTGAGTTGTATTTGCGCGCAGCTCGTCGCGCATACAATATATACTTGTGGTACACGCTGATGGCAGCGGGTCTAGGATACCCAGGTCGATGTAGTCGTAGAAGTTTTTTTTTATTTTTTATTAAATTCAATTTAACCTCTTTCATGGTTTAAGAAAGAGGGAACTATGGATCTAGAATATTTTACTATATAATAATTTAAAGTAATATGATTTTTTTTTACATTAGCCACTTTATCTACTTAGTTTTTTTTTATCTATCGAAACGCAGATCGATTACATCTAATATCCTTATATGTGTAACAATTTATTCTTTCTTAGTAGGTAGTCGTAGAAGTTAAAACACTGTTAGTTGGTAAAAACTTGTAATAATATTACTTTAGTCTGCCTTCGGCTACAACCCAAACGAAAGAAGAACAAAAATGCAACTACAATGTTGCTAGTAAAAAATATTTTATGTTGGTGTTGCCAACAGTATTCAGGCTTCAGTGGTCAGGTTCCAGTCCCCCTTATTAAGCCCGGCAGCACATTTGTAGCTTTGGTGTTGCAAATGTCCATAGGCGACCTGTATGCTGTGCTATACTCCAGCAATAAAAATTATATAAATTTCAACACTGCTTTGGTATATACGCGAATGCTCTTTATAACAGCCAATCTTTATAAAGTTTCCAGTCTCAATGCCTGGAATGGGGCTTCGAGTAAACGAATTGAATACTTTTGTGGATTAGAGGATTGGCGGTCCATCCATTAGAGCAGATACGGTCTCGGACAATACAATGGATTAGATCGATCCATTGGACTTTTCAGTCACCTTCATACAGTTACAGATCGAGATCGACTTCTAAGGAAATTAATAGGACTGTTTGGAGTAAATAGCAAAACATTAAGGTAAAAACTCCTTCTTGCCTGATGGAATGATTTGAGTTCCTTCAAGCAAGTAGCTCAATGTTTTTGAGATCATCAACAAATTTACGATCAATGACGCCATTGCATTTTGCCAAATAATCTTTTGCTGTTGATGCTGTAAGCTTGTAGAATGTATTGCCGATATATATTAGAGACACCAAATCACTGATATCTTTTAACAGGTTTGTCAAAGAACATTGTCTTAATTTCTAAACTGCTTTCTGAAGTGAAACTTCTTTAAAAACGTTGAAAATCGATGAAACGAAAAAGCATCACTAAAAGGAGATAAACGTATAGATCTATAGAAATAAGTCTGCACGAGAATGAATTACATGGTGCAGCATAGATTGGAGAGTCAATACGACCGATGATTAAACATAAGTCCAATTTGGGCCGAAATAAAATTGATAACAAAATTTTTTGACTAAAATAGTGAAAAATTTAAAGCGATATTTATGAAGTTCATTTTGAATTATAATATGTTAACGAATGTCGGCAAAAGCAATTATATTTTTTTTTTTATTGCAGGAGTTCAGCAGACAGGCAGACGGCCCAGTTGATGGCAAGCGGTTACCATCGCCTATGGACATTTGCAACACCAAAGGTGCTACAAATGCGCTGCTGCTCTCTTAAAGGAGACTGGAACCTGGTCACTAATGCCGGAACACAACACAAGGTTGTTATGGCGGCATACTCTAGACCAGTGGTGGTAGCCATCCAGTCGGGCAAATGCCCTACCACCTGGCTGTGGGTTGTTCTGTCGCCTCTTACGACAGGCCGCCCGGCCGCAGGAAATTGTATTCTTTCTCCGTTCCTGCACGAATAATTATATTAATAAAGGTTAGAGAAGAATATCTGTGACTATATTCTCTGAAGTTTCACTTATACTGCTTGTGAACTGTACACACACTCAATTTTTTTAGTTTCTTTCGTATATATGTAGGTATACACTATTCATGTATTCATATTTTCTATTCAAAGTCACTTGTGTATTTATAATTAGAATTTTATTTGTTTAATGTCATATTTTACTATCAGCATTTAGAGGTACACCCCGTTCCTGATAACTTGGGCCGCGGGGTTACCAAATTCTAAAAATTAACATCACAGTATCGTGTTATAAAATAGATCATAAATAAAGATTATTACAAAACGTAAATTATTCTTAATTTTTGTCGGATTTTTCTAGTAATTAACGCAAGTGTTGGTGTTTTTGACTCTAGCTAAGGTGTTAACATTTTTGATTGTTGGTAACCCTGCGCGTTAAGTTATCGTGAACGGGGAATAAGATACCTCTCTAAATATTGATAATAAAATATGACATACATAAGTCGAGCGTCTCATCAAAATGAAGCTATTCACGGAAAATTAGCTTAATAGTAATCAGAAGCAAAAATGGACGGTGGATCCCCGACTACAAAATTCAACTCTTCCAGAATCTATCTCAAAGAACAAGCTCGCAAACCTGTTCTATATGTTGCTAGAGATTTCTTACACGATCGACATGGCGTTGCTTTTAGATCAATTTGGTTTAAAACGTTACAAATTTCAGTGTATCCAATAACATCTATCCGTTAGACTGTAAATGAATATTCTATCAGTCTAGCCTATTCCAGATCACGTCCATTAAGCTTCCGTACGGATCGAAATCTCGCCTTTAAAACGTCCTATGTTTACGTATCCAGATTTAGAGTGCAACAGTTCAGCGATGCTGCAATTTTAAGGCTAAAATCAATTAAATCAGAGATACAAATATGCAGCTTCTTAAATTCGACCTTGATTGACGGCCTCTGTGGTTGAGCGGGTTAAGCCTTTGCCGGCCTACCTCACTGCAACGCAGAGGTTCCGGGTATTCGATTCCTGGTATAGTAAATTTCGGAAACGTTGTTTCTCCGTTGTTCACTATGGTCTGGGTGTCTGCGATCGGCCCCAGAGTAGTACGTTGTATATTACCCATAACACAAGCGTAACTTGCTTAATTTGGGGATATACAATATGTGTGTTTGTCTGCCGATTATTATTATTATTCAGTAATAAAGATTATCTAGCATGCATAATACCTAGAATAGAATATGTTACAACCTAGACCCCGAAAAAGACAAATTCCACGTACAAATCTGTAAAAGCAGAACGGGGAAAGAATACAATTTCCTGCGGCCTGGCGGCCTGTCGTAAGAGGCGACAAAACAACCCACATCCAGATGGTAGGGTATTAGCTGGATGGCTACCATCCCTGGTCTAGAGTATGCCGTCATAAGAACCTTGATTTGTGTTCCGGCATTAGTGACCAGGTTCCAGTCTCCCTTAAGAGAGCAGTAGCGCATTTGTAGCACCTTTTATGTTGCAAATGTCCATAGGCGATGGTAACGGCTTTCCATCAAGTGGTCCATCTGTCTGTCTGCTGAACTCATGCAATAAAAAAAAGTGTCAAGTTACATGTTTCGCCTTGACAAACATAATTTTTTTTTTTAGTTTTGTTTACAAGCCGCTTGTATTCCTTATGACTTACATATAGATATTATGATTATATTATTGATTATGTTACTGATCATGATGCTATTAGAATTACAACAAATATTTAATATACAAATACTATCTTAATATATATAAATTACGTGTCACGTTGTTTGTCCGCGATGGACTCCTAAACTACTTGACCGATTTTAATCAAATTTGCACACCGTGTGCAGTTTGATCCGACTTGAAAGATAGGATAGCTTCCATTTGGATCCGGTAGGTGGCGCTGGAATCGGGTTCTAAATTTTATTTCTTCAGGGCAGAACAACGTCTGCCGGGACAGCTAGTGATATATAATAAATATGCGATTTAGAAAAACCTAGTTCTAAAAGATCTCTTGACCAATGTCCCTGACATGACAGGGGTGAAGCCTGGCCTGAACGGCCAGTTTTTTTTTTAAATTCCAATAGGCGGCAGTAAGCACTTTCATGATCTGGGTCATCTGCCTGTCTGCCAGCTTCGAAACAAAAAAAAAACTCCAGCAACAAAAGTCTGTCATGTCATTGGCGTAAAAATTGTAATTCATCGCGTCGCTTACATATTAAAACAGTATAAATAAAATTTTCAAACCAATTAGCCCGGATGAACGTCAGCCGTTCATCCGGGAATGACGATGTACTCATTATGAGGTTGGATGAGTTCCGCGTGACCTGGATTAACCATGTCCCGAGCACATCTGTCACCCTGACCGACGTAACAGATGCGGTGGTCCCGGTTATAACTTTTTTTTAAATTAAATTGTTGGACGTTTTTAATAAGTACAAAGTCATTTGACTATTGAACCCATAAGTGAAATCTTGAAATCATTTTATCGCAGATATTCCATATCTTATAAAGTACTTAACGGATCTCAAATTATTTTTTGTTAATTCGAAGGTAAATGGGGGTAAATTCGTTAAACGGCTATGTTTTTACTCAACTTTATAGTGGACACTATTAGTTAGTGGTATATACCAAAATATACATTCCTACCACATTTCGTTTCTAAGACCCACATGATTTTGAGTAACATGGTTGTTTTTCAATCAATGGATAGACAAACAAACTGTCTATAAAATAAATTTTTCATTGGTAATCAGCACAAAATTCACTGAGGAGAAATATTACAATAAAAATAAGTAAAGTAACAAAGAAGTCGATACGATGTACAAGGAAACGTGAACTTGCATGTTAATATTTCATTATAATACAACGAACACTGCCAAACTGTTTCTGGAATCACGCTTCAGAAATAACCTTTCTTTCATAACAAAAAGTCATTTTAATTATTATAAAAAACCAAGTCTCTTTATGTCTTTGTAAGTCGAAACCTCATTGCGATTTTACTGCTCAATATTTCACGGTACTGTGGCGGCGGAAAAAATTCGGGTACTTTATTTATGCAAGGCAGAGAAATCCTCAATGTAATTTTATATTTTCTGTTTGGCGCTTGCATACGCGCTGTATTGGATTATTCATACCACTTACATCTATTATCATTTAGAGTTGTTCTCGCTTCGAATACATATTACCCGTGCGCAGAAGGTTTGCCGTTAGCCGCATGACGTCACGCGTCGATGGCCAGTAGGGTTGACAAAAAAGGTTACACCATTTATGTAAACTTTTTTGTTGTTGCAATAAATTTATTATCGTATATAACCTGCGCGTGACTTATATACCTATATTATGCTTGCTGACTCCACAACATTGATTTAAAAAAATCTAGACGTACTCCAGCCCCGTGAACCAACGACCTCCGTAAGGTCACCGACAGGAGTTAGTTAAGGGAAGAAGATAAACTTAAGACGAGGCCTACGTCTGACAGTGGACAGTGGTCGGCTACCAGACACAAAGATCTGCCTATGAGGCGTAACGTATTCTCTTTTTATAAAATAAATTTTGAGTTTTTGAACTTTCCCCAAAGCACTCATGACTGCATGCATGATACTGGAAGCACAAGTTGCTATGTGGACAAAACTCAATCTTATCTAAAAATATGGAACCATTCAGATTTTAGTCCGAACCATACTTGACCATTACATTTTACATCTACAAGTTCTTTGTTAAGGTATCGATTACTGCGAAGGAAACAAAGGCAGTTTCAGTTATTCGAATATTTAAATCTGTGTGGGAGAGGTCATAAAATATTTCAACATTACGTTCAGAGTTAGCCGATCTTTTATAAATATATAAGGGAAACAAGGACCTTCTGTGGGAACTAGAAATTTAATTATTTTTACTACGTAGTTTTATTTTCAAAAACATAAATTTGTTCTCGTTTACAGTAGTTTTAATTTTTGGTGAACAATAAAGTGTTTTCATTCATTCATTCAATTTTGTTTAAATTTAAAAATAATTGGGTATTTTTATTTTATTTTTTTATTGCAGGAGTTCAGCAGACAGGCAGACGGCCCACTTGATGCAAAGCGGTTAGCATCACCTATGGACATTTGCAACATCAAGGGTGCTACAAATGCACTGCTGCTCTCTTAAGGGAGACTGGAACCTGGTCACTAATGCCGGAACGCAATACAAGGTTGTTATGGCGGCATACTCTAGACCAGGGGTGGTCGTCATCCAGTCGACCAAATACCCTACCACCTGGCTGTGGGTTGTTTTGTCCCCTCTTACGTATGTAGTGAAACACTTGCAAGCCAATAGATGGCGCTGTGCAATCATCGATGTCACAAACGTTTCCCGAAACATATAAAGAATATATACAAAATTTCAACTATAATAGATGGGCCTAGGCCTGCGAGGAACAACACTAGCCTCGCTCGAAGATTTTCCTTTGAGACGGAGGAACGTTCCATCTCGCTCCTCCAACCGGTAGGGTCACCCCCTTCACGTATAAGAACATAATGGTATAAAACTTTTAAAATATAATTAAATAAAAGATTTTTTGTAAAAAATAGTATATTGGAAGAAATATATTCTTGTATAAAAAATGTCAACTGTTCAGTGAAAAGCGACCATTCTTAATTGCCACAAGAATTCCGTTGTTTGATTGAATCAAGTGGTTCAAATTAGAATTTGAGGTTTGTATAGGTCCGACTTATGCTTAATATCTATTTACTAATGCAAGGGTAATTGGTCGATGATGTTCTGCTGGAGCAAGTGAATGAGTTTGTATATCTTGGATGTGCTTTTAGCAGGGATGGAAGGTACACCGCTGATATAGAAAGAAGAGTGAATTTGGGGAATAGTGTGAATGGAGCGTTAGGGAAACTTCTAGGCGCTAAGAACCTCAGCCAGAAGGCCCAGCTTGCCATACACAACGCGGTGCTGGTATGCTCACGTATGGAAGCGAGAGTTGGGTATAGAAGAGAGAGCATAAAAGTAGAGTAAACGCGGTCGAGAATCGCAAAATCTGCAGAGTGACGCTCGCGGACCGCGTTCGTAATACCGAAGTAAGAAAGTTAGTTGGTCTGAAAGAAAGTGTCGGGGTGAAGGTAAGGAAAGGAATGCCCCGGTGGTTCGGGCATGTGGAAAGAATGCATGATGAAAGAATGATTAAACAGATATACAATGCAAAAGGGACGGATGCAGAAGACGTGGTAGGCCACGACACACCTTCCATGATCAAATTGATCGTGTACTAGCAGAAGGTGATGTCAGAAGCCTTAAGTGTAAGAACAAGCCTGAATGGCGCTCTGTTGCTCGTGCCTACCCCGCAAGGGAACTGACGTGAAGTTATGTATGTATGTATCTATTTACTTGAATATTAATTCATTACCATAGGCTAGATATTTAAAAAATCGGGCAATCACACAATCAAGGTTTCTGACGAGGTGTCTGTCAAATGTACATTATTTTCGTCATTTAACTGCGGTACAATAAAAACATCGGGTTCGATTCCTAGCATATACATTTTTTTAGATGACTTACCGTTTCGGTGCGTACGGTCTGGGTGTCTAGGATCACCCCAGAGTAGGCCGGTGTCCTCGATCTTTCAGAATTTTCCATCTTATATAGTTCAACGATTAAATGAGCCCCCCCCCCCCCCCACACATACACAATTTACTACAACTTTGAAAGTTAATATATATATATTGCTAGGATATGCCCGCGACTTCGTCTCCGCTTGATTTGAAATTTCCGCGAGGTTCCCGGGACACCAAAATACGGCAGAATTTAAAAAATAATGTAAGCTATAGTTTTGGTGAAAACTGTGGGAATGAGCTAATTTTTACGCACTCGAATAACTAAAACCCGCTCCCGGGAAAGTTCCCGCAGGACTCCCAGGACAAATAGTAGTGTAGAGTCTAAGAATTAGCTGTCGATCAGCGAAATCCGCATTGAAATCAGACAAGTAATCTAAAAAAAATTGCCTCGTCTTCTCCATCGTTAATATAGTCTATTTCAGTTGTTTTTTTTTAATGGCTCCAATGTACAGACACGACATGTCTAGAATTTTATAATATTATAGACTTTTAAATGGTACGAAATATTATTTTGTTTATTTTAGGAAGGCGAAAAATTTTTCTATTCAAAATCAATTTAGCCAATTTTAGCCACTAATCAAAATTTTCATCACACAGTCACATACGTCGACGGCCTCTTTGGTTGAGCGGGCTAAGCCTTTGCGTACCTCACTGCAACGCAGAGGTTCCGGGTTCGATTCCTGGTATAGTAAATTTCGGAAATGTATTTTCTCCGTTATTTACTATGGTCTGGGTGTCTGGGATCGGCCCCAGAGTAGTCCGTTGTATATTACCCATAACACAAGCGTGTAACTTGCTTAATTTGGGGATATTCAATGTGTGTTTGTCTGCCGATTATTATTAACTTAGAAGTGATATTTGGCTGATATATATTTCGCTGATATATATCACGTATTACGTGACAATATTTATGAAACTATGATAATGAAATCTGATAACTAATATCCCATCTATGACTTACATAAAATAGGGATCCGAGACAGTCCGTCGGAAACCATTTTTAAAAGAAGAGTTAAAGAACACTATCTATTCTAATTAACTGATATATATGTATATGTATGTATGTATATGTATGTGTATCCGTGCAGGAACGGAGATAGAATACAATTTCCTGCGTTGGGGCGGCCTGTCGTAAGAGGACTTAACAACCCACAGCCAGGTGGTAGGGCATTTGCCCGACTGGATGGCTACCACCCCTGGTCTAAAGTATGTCGCAATAACAACCTTGAGTTGTGTTCCGGCATTAGTGACCAGGTTCCAGTTTCCCTTAAGAGAGCAGCAGCGCATTTGCAGCAACTTGGTGTTGCAAATGTCCATAGGCGATGGTAACCGCTTTCCATCAAGTGGGCCGTCTGCCTGTCTGCTGATCTCCTGCAATAAAAAAAAAACTAGGTATGTATAGATATATGTGTATGTAAGTTATGTATGTATATCTGTATGTAGTGGTAAAACAATAAGTTAATAAAACATTTAGCAGTAAATTTTATTGTGATTAAAATAAATTAGCATGTATGTAGTTTATAATGTAATATTTATTTTCAATAAGTACTTTTATGTAACAACTTTCATGTACACAACCCTGACTCTTGTCTTCCCACTCTCGCTAGACCCATAGGTTTGCTGGAAGAATTTTTTATCCGTGCAGGAACGGAGAAAGAATACAATTTCCTGCGGTCGGGCGGCCTGTCGTAAGAGGCGACTTAACAACCCACAGCCAGGTGGTAGGGCATTTGCCAGACTGGATGGCTACCACCCCTGGTCTAAAGTATGTCGCCATAACAACCTTGACTTGTGTTCCGGCATCAGTGATCAGGTTCCAGTCTCCCTTAAGAGAGCAGCAGCGCATTTGTAGCGATGGTAACCGCTTTCCATTTAGTGGGCCGTCTGCCTGTTTGCTGATCTCCTGCAATAAAAAAAAAGAAAACTCTTTTTAGGGTTAAGCTCGCCTTTGTACATGCCCCTATTTTGTAGTTTTATTTGTATCTATTTTGTATATAATAAAGAATAAAGAAGGGATTTTGATTATGCCGAAGTATAACCCTAAAACAAAAGAAGAAATTAAACCAAAGAAATATACTGAAATATAGCTTTAATCAGTTTTTAATAATAATGTATGTATCGTATTTACATAGCTTTTACAAACTAATAATAAAACTGGTTGATCTACAGTAAACATTGTAAAAATACATAAAAGTTGTACATTTTGATATTAAACAAACATTGGAATACATAAAGCACATAAACATAATAAAAATGAGTTTATAATCAAATAATTGAGAAAGACACCGAACCGACAAGCTGTGTATAAACTCTTTGCAGGAGTTTATGGTCGTTTGACTTTATGTATAAAAAAGATTGAAAAATGTAATGTCAATTTATATCCGTGCAGGAACGGAGAAAGAATACAATTTCCTGCGGCCGGGCGGCCTGTCGTAAGAGGCGACTAAACAACCCAGAGCCAGGTGGTAGGGCATTAGCCCGACTGGATGGCTACCACCCCTGATCTATAGCATGCCGCCATAACAACTTTGAGTTGTGTTCCGGCATTAGTAACCAGGTTCCAGACTCACTTAAGAGAGCAGCAGCGCATTTGTAGCAACTTTGGTGTTGCAAATGTCCATAGGCGATGGTTACCGCTTTCTATCCAGTGGGCCGTCTGCCTGTCTCCTGAACTCCTGCAATAAAAAAATAAAAAAAAAAATGGTAAAAATATATTCGGGTGATATATTAATTTTTATTTGGAGTTTTACTAGAATATATCGATCACACGATATAACCATCGTCCCTACGTCCACATTTTGATTATTCGAGTTTCGGCACCAAAATGTGGACTTAGGGACGATGGCTATATCGAATTTTGATATATTTATCGTCCATTTAAACGAGTCCACATCTGTATCATCTCATCAATCCGACTATCAATTAAATTATCCGATTATCAACAAATGCCTTGATATCTAAATTGCTGGCGTTCTAATGAATACCCAATAATACGAACAATCATACAAAAGTAAGATAAATAACGCCAAACTGATTTATTTACCTTTTAGCATCGTTGTTCAGCTTAAATCTAGATAAAGTGACGGCAGGATCTTAAGATTCGTTTTCCCACTTTTCTCCTTTGTTGTGTATTGATTTTCACCATAAATCGCCATAACAACCTTGAGTCGTGTTCCGGCATTAGTGACCAGGTTCCAGTCTGCCTTAAGAGAGCAGCAGCGCATTTGTAGCACCTTTGGTGTTGCAAATGTCTATAGGCGATAGTAACCGCTTTTCATCAAGTGGGCCGTCTGTCTATCTGCTGAACTCATGCAATAAAAAAAAACTATAATTTTTATGTTTCAAACGAATGTTGATATCATCATCAGTATTTGATTATAAAACTCATGTTCGCAAATCACAATAAAACAAAGTGGGTGACTACTCAACTTAAATCAAGTATTAAAAATAGTAGATAAGTGTAGTAACTTCATATTATGTACTTTTCAAAATCTTTAGGCCGTCATACATACTGTTACTTATCAGTACTTTATGGAATTAACACGAAACCCAGGGAATCCCAGGAGCAGTCGGCTGCACCGCGACGAATCCCATTTCATAAGCTGTGAAGTAAATTTTGCAGTGCCCTCTTCTTAACATATTACAAGCAAAATTTCATTATAATTTATCTGACAGGACATAAAATATTAACCCTTGATAAAAATATGCAGTTTTAAAATTATGAACATTATGCGAGTGAATGTATTGAAATAGTCCCAAAATTCTACTATTCAATAAAGCACCTTTATTAAAATTAAAAAAAGTAATCGACCGCAATGCAATCTATTTGAAGCAGGAAGCCAGGCGGGATCCCTTTAAGAATCTTGCACATGGTAGAAAACAACGTTTTCGGCTTCTAAAAAAATTCATCGCAGAAACCATTTTTTGTTTTGTTTAAATCACAAAAGTTTCTGCCAAATAGACTTGTGAATAACAAATGACAGAAGAAGAAATATATCATCTACCACAAAGCATTAGATAAAATTCACTATTTTGCAACAATTGATAATCAAATTGTTTAAAAAATATCGTTTCTAGGCCATTTCATGTCATGTACTTAATTCGTCTTAAAATTAAAAACATCGATGGATTACATAAGAAATAAATAAGTATTAAAAATAAGCACCAAGTTGCATTACTGTTTTAACTACTTTACATTATAAAAAAAAGTTCTTAAATAACTTTCAAGTTAGTGTTGTCTGAGAAACGAGTCTCTTTGTTATAGGACAGTATTGTAATCTCGAGACTTCTGAGCATTAAAAAGTCTGAACTGATTTATGGCCCGTTACAGTTCATTCATTCATAAGCTTGATATAAGTAATTTCAAAATTCAACGAAGCGATGGTAAGACGAGTGAATTAATAGTAAGATATAAGATATAGGAACCGACCATTATACAACCTCGCTCAATTCGAAATATCAATAAATCAGCGTTAATTATTGTAAAGGTTAATATTTAAAGCAGCCTTAGAACATATTATGCTTTTATATTTTAAAGAGGTATTTATTCTTCATATGCATCTCGACTCCTCATGCGGATAAAATAATAATTCCATTTTCAACTGTTACTTGACATTAAGTAACCATATAATTAATTAAAATTTAATTTCTGTAAAGTAAAACTTATGATAAATACTAAATATCACAGAAGGGTGTAACCTGTCTCACAGAAAAACTTAAAACAGACTACTCATGTTAGTTAGTTATTACAAGTCTTTCAATATTACGACGTACTAGGTACCAGATATATTTTTTACTTTTAACACATCTAGTAATACTGTCCGAAACGATTTCGGTTACTACGACCTCTATATCCAGTTTGAGATAGGTATTATGAACGTTTGAACTTTGGTTTTCGAGCCGAATATTCTGGAATGTGCCTTTACACTTTGGACATGTCAAAACGCCTAACCAAGAGTTGTATGTTATAATAATAGGAGGTCGGGTCTTCTTGTAAAACCTCATGAGTGCTAATGGCATAGACAAAATATGATTCTTGTATAGAATACAATTACAAATCAAACGAACTTCAATAAAATATGTCGAACCAAAAGCACAATCTTATACTTAAATGATTTTCCAACAGGTCTTTATACCATCGTGTCTTCGTGTCAAGCTTCTTTATTAGCTTCACTTCATCTAGTACGCTCGATATAAGTGATACATAATAAAATATTAATTTTCGAGAATTTACCGGTAAATCTCGAAAAAAGCCTCGAGTCTCCAACAACACCAACCGTTATATTTAAAATTATTCTGCCCCTAGGAACTGTTCGCTATAGCGATAAGAATATTCGCTTAGCTTCGGAAATATTGGTTTACTTTAAACTCGTTGCTTCTCGAAAGTTTGTTGAGATTATAGATAGTTTATCGGTCGATTATTTACTGGCGTACAACGCAATATCTTTCGTGGAAACTCAAGTTTACTTCGTACAAAGGAAATCTTGGTAAAATATTGTGTTGTGGAAAGTAAATTACTTTAGTCTCGCTATTGAGAGATTGTTTCGAGAATTATAGTTTTGAAATATTAATAATTATTTCATGTTAGTTTGAACTACTCAAATAATTAAATAAGGGACAACTTTTCATATGTATACATTGGTATAAAATTTAGTATGAAATACTTTACAGATCGAAGATGGAAAAACATATTCAGTACCTACGTTATAAGAGCATGTGCCAATCTTGATACATCAGTAACATGTATACGAAAAGAAATAAAATGATTTTAGCAAACAACCAATTCAGTTAATACTATGAGGGCGGGTTTTTCAATCATCAGATAAAATATATTATATTATTATAACAGCCCATGAACGTACCACTGCTGGGCACGGGCCTCCCACTATTGTGGAGCGGACCGTATATCCTCCTTGAACAAGGCGGCTTGGCAGGTGTGTGACATCAGTTATCTCGATGTGCAAATTTCATCACGCTGTTTTCCTTCACCGTTGCTAGCGCGTGGTAATTGTAACAATATGCACACTAGGTCAGAAAACTTCCTAAGTGATGCATTCGTTACTGCCAGGATTCGAACCCTCGCACTTTGAGCCCTAGACGTGTGCTAACCATTACGCTACCATGACTTAGGATAAAATATATCAAGAAAAAATAAATAATGACAGCTGCTTAAATGAAACATTCAGTCCGGTATTAATTTATTCGACTGATAACTTATTTAATCATTGAAAAATCTGCCTTTAATGTAATAAATAAAAAAATATTTTATTTTCCAATTTACGAATATTATTATAAAAATGATAAATAATAACTATTTTCTTTATGTAAGGTTCAATCAAAAAAATTTAAGACTGAAATATAAACTATAAAATTTTCTATTTTGATATCATTACAATAATTTCTAAAAACAATATTAGCTTTAAATGACCAATAAAAATCGACAGAAAAATTACCTATTAACAATAAATAAATTTACAAAACATGTCTCAGCAGTTAGAAACTAAAATAAGGTAACTTAGAACGGACAAAGTTAGTATTTTAGCACAAAACACAAGACGATAGACAAAACCTCTACCTAGTGGATACATTTGAAATTTTTGTGACACGAAAATCATTCAAAAACATTACAACATACAAAAAATTAAAAATATATTGATATTCAAATATATTCAACAGGTATCAGTGAAAATGTTGAAATGTTCGAAAACTTTTAACTTTTATGTAATGTCAATTTTAGAATCACAGATATTTTTTTGAAAATTTCTGTATTTAACAATATTAGTCCTAACATTAAAACTTTTCGAATATATCAAACACAGAAAAGAGAAGAGACTAAAACTGACCACAAAGATATAAAACACGCTTTAACAAAAACTATTAACGTAATTAATAGTTAGAAAGCGGCCAATATTACAATTCAGTCTTACAATAAAACTAAAAACATCCTAGCACGTCTAAGATAGGAACCCTGTGTTAAAGAAATCGCATACATACCATCAAGCCTCTTTCCCATGCGGGTAGGCAGATAACATAGATCTCCAGTTGCTACAATTTTTGGCACACAACTTTATTAATCTCTTCCTGTTTCAAATGTTCAAACTGATCAATCGATAAAAAAATTATCCGTGCAGGAACGGAGAAAGAATACAATTTCCTGCGGCCGGGCGGCCTGTCGTAAGAGGCGACTTACGACGACAGCCAGGTGGTAGGGCATTTGCCCGACTGGATGGCTACCACCTCTGGTCTAAAGTATGTCGCCATAACAACCTTGATTTGTGTTCCGGCATTAGTGACCAGGTTCCACTTTCCGTTAAGAGAGCAGCAGCGCATTTGTAGCAACTTTGCTGTTGCAAATGTCCATAGGCGATGGTAACCGCTTTTCATCAAGTGGGCCGTCTGCCTGTCTGCTGATTTCCTGCAATAAAAAAAAATGTCTGCGATTTGTTTCTGGTAAGTGCCATTTATTTGAAGTACGAAAATTATAAAAGGATTTTATCGTCGAATCTTTTGGCTATTATAAACATTCCTTGCCTTGCAAAAAGTTTCCTGCAAGAATGCCTTGATACAACCTTTCAAAACAAAGTTTGCGCTTATGTAGACGGTACCCTGATACGCCGCTACAGAGTTGTTCTCTAAATTTCTACGTAGGCTTGAAGAGAAGAAGCCAAGAGCCGCAACATGTGGCGAAGCGGTGATAAATTAGGCTCCCATAGAGTAAATAATAACCATAAGCAAACAGATAAAACTGAATAATTAAAACGAACAAGTTGGCGGTAGGCTAAATAAAACCTCGACATCTTTATCTTCCGTGATCATGGCTACTGAAAAGCGACCGAAACGTCGGAATATTAAAACCAAATAAAACGTAGTTTTATTATAACAATTATGACTTATTTTACAAGGTTTCCAAATATCTAGCTATAAACCATTCCTAAACACAGGGCTCCTTCAAAGCTAGAGAAGTCAATTTCAATGTGAATGTATAAAGGAATGTCGAATGAAATATGTCGATTTGAGAGCTCTGTATTTTGCTTGCGGCAGCATTGCATTGCATTGTAACGTCGACTGTAAATGGAAAACGTTCTGCATATTACTGCATACAAAATAAACATCGCAGCATAATCCCGCTACCTGTATGCATAATTTTTGAAAAAAGCGAATAACATAATAATATTTTTCTTTCCTTTTATTGTGTCTTTGTCTTACTGAGTATGCACTGTTTGCTAAAACTCCATTAATTCTTCGAAAAGTAATTGTGTAATTTTAATGTTTAGCTAGACGTGTTGCTGAGGAATTTCTTGCCGCTTCTTCTCCTTAACAGCAGTAACACGTTGCGAAGCAATGCACATAGATAGACTACGAAGTAGAATTAAATTTCAACTTATATGTATGACCTACGAAAATGTTCTCCAGTGGAACTTATTTTGAATAAAAACTTTTGAATCTGAGTATTCTTAAGAAAAATTTACACGCCCCACAGGCAAAACATATGAGCCTAAGCATCCTTATGCCATCTTGTATTTATGTATGTTTTTAGCCAATAAAGGAATTTGAATAAAGTAGTTACTCTATCATATCTACATATTTGTGTTGTCTTCTTCTCAAGTTTCCGGAAGAAGTTTAACGATTTTCAAAATTTCTCCATATTGCTAGCTGCATTATCATAAAATCAGTGCCAAAGGCGTTAGAGCTAGTAACAACAAAAATAGAATAGAAAAAATAGGCCAAGTGCTTGTCAGTTTACGGACAACAAATGCTTCTGTAAAGGCGACCCACGACGTAAAATTTTCGAAAACTCGCTATTTTGGCAAAAACGTAATTCTAATAAAATCGTTTTTTGGATGAAATGTGACAGGTTTGACATAGTAAAAAACTAATAAATAGGGATGGACCTTATACGTATAATTAAAGGATGAATACTTTCTTCCTCAATGTAGATAAAAGTGTACCTTCGTTACACAGATTAAAAATTATATATAAGTCAGTTAAATTCACTTTCAAATTTGTAAAATGTGTGTCTCTAACTATGAGATGGAAATTTTTGACAAAAATCAAGTTAATAGAGTAGAGCTTAAAAAATAATTTCAAGAAGGTCCTTTTAGTTATTTTTAATACGTATCAATAGGATACTGACTTACGGGTTCAAGACGTGGATACTGACGGTAGGACTGCACCACAATTTTCAAGTAGCTCAACGGGCAATGGAGCGAGCTATTTTGGGTGTTTCTCTTATGGATAGAGTTAGAAATGAGGATATCCGTAAGAGAACGAAGGTAAGCGACATAGCTCGCAAAATTAGCAAGTTGAAGTGGCAGTGGGCCGGTCACATAAGTCCTGGTGTGGAAGCGTAAAGTCGAACGCCCTCCAGCCCGATATACTGACGAATTGCGCAAGGTCACCTGGATGAGTGGCGCCGAGTTAGGGAGGCCTACGTCCAGCAGTGGACGGTTATTGGCTGACGACGAGGATACATAAGGATCTGAATACCTAGGTATCATAAAACGTAACAACAAATTAAACTTGCGTCTAAATCAATCGAGATAGGGGTCTTAATAAGTTTCTAACTTTACAGACAGTGGTGTATAAACAAACGAAATTTGACACTAAGGATTACGTTGTTACAGTGCTCAATGCGATGCAAAACTTCGTAAGCAGAAACATTACAAAATTTAGAATAAATCAGTCTTGAGACGAAAGGATGGTATAACAGGCAAGTGGTAGCTACCAAAATGTCTTAAACATATAGTACCGAAGAATAAATACTTAAAATATGTAACACAGTGTTTACAATGATTTCTCATGGCATTATAACTCTAATTACAATACACATAATGTTTAGAATCCATCCACCATTTTAATGACTATACAAATACTTCGAATTCATATACCGCGGGAACAGTTGTTATCTTTTTTTTTTAATGTGCAGACAAGCGCACAAGTTACAACAGTTAACTTTGGACCGAATCCAGACGCCCAGACATTAATGAAGCGTTTATGTGGTACGAAATTTATCATCTTAGGTATCGAACCTGGCCTCTTTGCATTCTAGAGAGCTAGCTGAGCTAATATTTAGATCTCTCAACCACAAAGGCCAATCAGAGAGGTTATACATATGTCCGAGCAATCTACTAATAGTTTTTGTAAAACCAAATCGATCAATATAAATGTATGATTAAATGTCTCAGAAATGTGTAACCTAAACCATCAGATATAGACACATCTGCCTTCTAGATTAATAAACTTTAGCATTCAGAAGATATTTTTAAGCTTTATAAAGACTTAAAACGTCAGTTTCTTTACATATAAAAATCTTAAAAACAGTGGATAGCTTCTAAACAATCGTTAAACCTCTTAAAAACTGGTCCATAAAAACTTGTACGCAATAGGTAAAAAATCTAGCGCAAACGCAATTATAATCTATTTACAACACGAGCACCTAGAACTCATTCTTGTAACATCACCGAACACACGTTTCACTCAAATCCGTCCAGCTGATTGGCAGTGTCCTTTTCACTATAGGTCATTCGATTCTCGTCTTTAAACAACACCTTTCACTTTAGCAGGCAAATTATATGTCACTTTAATGTAAAACCGATTTAATTTATTATCGATATGATATCGATGTTAACAGTTGTGAATATTCACTAAAAGCTCATTGGCACTTTGGTGGGGGAACCCCAACTTACTACTACACTTCCGTGCCGTCTTCTCCTTCATCTTCAAACAAAGGCTCATTTGGGCTCACCTCAGTTGGAAGCTTCTTCTTAGGTTTAGGAGGAGGTCGAGGAGGTATCTTCCCACTCCTCCCTAAAGTACCTGATTGATTAAGTGAGGTATTCCCTTCATTTTTCTTCGGATCTTCCTTAATAGGAGAACCGGTTTCCTCTTTATCCTGCCTTGGTCTTCTCAAAGAACCCGTTTCTGGTTTACCTTTTCTTAAAGTATTTTCAGGAACATCCGCAAATAATGCCTTTCTTGGCTCAGGTTGAGGAGTTGAAGTACTCTTTGCAGTCCAACTCATTCTGTTAGCCGGCTCTTGAGGTCCAGGCGTTGAAATTTGCGAAGCAATGCTGTTCCTGGGATTGAACTGTTGAGGAACTGGTGATGGCGCTAGTTCTTGTTCTTCGATTGGAGCGTAGTACACTGGATGTGGGGTTGGATATGATGTTGGCGTCGCTGGTAAGGGCCTATTTCTCATAGGAGATAACTGGTTTTCTAGTCCAGCTTTGTTTAGTGATAAAACAGAACTGCCATTAGCTGTAGTTCGCAGTCCCAGGTTATCATACAAAGGTTCTTGTGCCTCAGTGCTCGGTAATATAGCGGTACTAGCAGTACTAGACCAACTAGGGACTCTGGGTCGTCTCGGAATAGTGACATACCCTTGTCGTGGTGTAACCACTGGAGGAGTAATTGGTGCCGTGAACGGGGACTGGGATCTCGAATATGGCAGTGTCCTAAAGAGGTTCTGATTTGTTGCCATTCCATAAATTGGCGAATGGATCGGACTAATGGGGTTTAATTGTGGCGGTAGCCTTGTAGTATCTGGCACAGTGGAAGCGTTTGAAGCTGCAGGTGATATCTGTGCAGCTCTTGGCGGGAATGCAAGGAGATCGGGCGGGTAAGCCCGTCCATCTGCACGGCCGTATTCTATGTTGAGAGCATCTTGTGACCTTTTCGTTTGTTGGTCCAAGTCGAGAGATCGTTTTTCGTCTTCGTTGTGGGCTGAAACAGAAAAAATAAAATTTTACGATATATTGGTGTCATTAAGGTGTAAACAAAATTTCAACTTTGAACGTAATAATTATATGGTCTGGAACTTTTATGTTTTCAATGTGCAAGAACTTTTATGTCCGTCATTTCTATATTTCTGTAATATAATATAATCTGAAATTAATCATACGAATTAAAATTTTATTAAATTCAATGTTAATAACCTTCACAATTAACATTGAATAAATAAAAGGTCTTTATTCAAATTTCTGCAAATGAGTCTACGTTGATGAAACGCGCATCTTTCCCGCATTATTAAAATTACTCAAACTTAATAAATCGCAAGTTCACTAACTTTCATCAAGGACATTAGCATCTCAAAGTTATTCTTGCTAATCGACTAAATTAGAAATAAAACCTGAGCAAGTGTGCAATTTACTTAATTAGCAACTTAAGAACATTTAAAAGCAAAAGTAGATAAGATTAAGTTGTGAGACCTGAGGTTTCATTTCTGTAAGGGTGGTATACTTAAAGATTGTAGAATTTGAAATTTAGGATTGCAAAGAATATAAGCGATTTTTTTTAAATGCCGTCAAACAACTTAAAAATAATAGCTTGTTTGGTAAATGCTCTCATTTCTAACAATAAATTATTATAAAATAAAGAAATATATGTGCTCACCAAACACAGAGTCGTTGTCCAGCAAAGTTTTGTTTAATTCTGACATTTCCGTAGCCCCACTCATTATAGACGGGGGTGCGTCGTACCTTCTCGGTGGCTTTGTAACTGGGTTCACTGCGGTTATTAAACTTTTCTCTATTTCTGGAATCACTGAACCTTCTATTAAAGCTTCTCCGTTTGTCGTATTAGCTTTTTTATTTACCCTACTTTTTCTACAGCAACAACATATTACTACTAAAAGGATAATCAATATTGCAGCTGTGCAAGACACACCAATTAAAACTCGAAGGAGATTCTCATTCATTCCAACCGGCACAATGACACTTGGTGGAGGTTGAGCTATAGCTAGTGTTAGACTCCTTTCTTCAACACCTCCAGCATTTTTAGCGACGCAGAGATAGTCACCATTGTCTGTATTGCTTACATCAAATATCGTTAAATTTACCCATTTACTGTTTTCTGCACTGGTTTCCGTGATAACGTATTTTATTTCACCCTGATATCTATATGAGCTATCGATAATTTGCGCATTCAATACCCAATTTACTTCTGGTAAAGGATTGCCATTGACTTGGCAAGACAATGTGACGTTACTATCTAAAGAATGTAATGTGGTAGCTGTGGATGGGTAGACAATACTTGGCCTGCAAGCAAAGTCATTGGAGTCCAGCTCTTTCCATCGTTTTCCATGTACTTTTGGAGGTTCAGCACAGAACACGTCCGACGTGTAGAGATTTTTGCTTATAACCCAATTCCTAAAAGGTTGAAGATAGCAATCACATCTCCATGGATTGTCATGAACATCTAAATTTGATAACGAGGTTAAAGTATCCAATGTATCCTTTTTAAGATACTCTAGTTTATTACCGTCCAGTCTTAAAATGGTAAGTTTCGGGACATTTATGAATGTTTTCATTCCTAATTGCACAAGTCTGTTGTTGCTCAAGTCCACTTTTTGGAGGAAAGCAAGATTATTAAAGAGTCCATCATCAAGCTTCTCTAACTTGTTATCGTTTAGTAGTATCCATCTAATTTTTGGAGTATCTTTGAACGTATCAGCATGTAACGTTTTCAAATCATTTTTTGACAAGTCCAGCTCAATCATGATGGCCAAACCACTGAAACCGTTTCTCTGTATCGTTAGCAATTTGCATTCACTGAGCGTTAGTTTCCACAGGTTTATTAAGCCTACATTTTGGAAGGCGAGTCTTGTGATCTCATACAGCTCGTTACCAGTCAGGTTTAGTTTTTGGATATCAGGGCTCAATGTTTTAGGAATGTCTTGGAAGTGTGAATGTGAACAGTCTGCTTGTTTATCTCCGCTTGCCCAAACACATTTACATTCTTGTGGGCAATTACTCGTAAAGTCGGCCTTAGCTAACGTCGTAAGAATGTTCAGGATTAATATTTTCAAAATTGTCTTCTCCATTTTTTGGCTGGCTCTTTCCACTTCTGTAACAAACAAAATAATAAACTTTGATTTATGTTCTATAGTGGTGCAAAATTGTGTTGCATAGCTAGTACGAAATGTACAAAGTTTTAAATATAAAGGTTGGCGGAAATGCTTTCCTGGCCAGTTTAATAGTGGAGGAATTTTAAAATTCAATTTGTGACACACTTTTGTGAACATTAAGCTGAATAAGTGACTTTAGAGTATATTAAATAAATCTTTTACAGTCAAAAGTAAAACGATTAATTGGAACTGATGTAAACATTTCAAATGATGACGATGATGATGATGATGCTAACATTGAAGTATTAAGCCATGATTAGTATAAATATTCTTTATCTTTTAGATATAGATTACCATAGGTTTAATATTAATTTATATCTTTATACATAAAATTATACTAGGTTTTGTCTGCGGCTACGCTCGCGTAAAGGTAGATGCTGTCAATCAAATCGAGTTCTTTATATTATATAGAACAGTATATTTTTTCTACATGAAAAGTAGCCCACGCAATGAGCAAACACGTCGTCATAGCAACCTGCTATGAACCATTAAGAGATCCACCCACAAAACTCTGGGACCCAATTGTAGCGCCACCTACAGGGTTGAATTAGGAATTGAAATCATCCAGGGGCGCACTCAATCACACAAAAAAAATTCATCAAAATCCTGGAACACGAATGTAGCGCCACCCCTCGGGTTCAAATGTGAATCTAAACCTTCCAATGTCTCATAGTCGCTGACAAAACAGTGGAATTCTATTATCTTTATGATACTTCTAATTCAAGGCCTGCCACGCACTTGGGCATGATTTTTAAGAAATTGACGCTTTTTACTATCACATAATATTTATTTATACTACACAAATGTTTTTACTACGTCGATAAAGAAGTTTGTTTATAATATCAGTTAAGAATTCAAACAAGTACTAACTAAGCTTGTAATTATATAAATTGAAGTTTACTTTAAGTTAATGTAACCTTCTTCTTTTACCTTCAGTCCCTTAAGGCTAAAAGTAAAATACGAAGCCCAGATCAAAGTAACTATCTCAATTCAAATAAAGTTAGGGATTTTTTGACTTATAAAATAAGTCTTTTATTGAAATTAATATTTGTTCTCAAAGGCAAAAGAAGGCTACCATTTGATATAAAAATCTAAAGGCATAAACAGATTATTAACAAGCTACCTGACGGGGCGTTTCATACACAACGGGTATCGTGACGACGTCACGTCATCGCGTCAATTTCTGATGTTAGACAGCCAGAATGTCGCTTGATAATCAATTGATTGTCCATTTCTCATTTTTTGTGAGATAAAATCTAAAAAGAACTTAATGTGTGCTTAAGACCACACGCCAGAAGTGAACAGGCGAATAACGCTCACTGTCTAGGTATAGCAGTGACGCGTTGACTATATATCACTCGCTCTCTTAATCGACTCGAGCCGACTTTACCCGAACGTACCCGAACGAGGCGTTACATAGCCGAACGTGATGCGTGAGTACAGGTTTCATGACAGTTTTCGAACAATTGACGCGTGAAATCGTGTGTTGTCCAGAAACAAACCTCACGCGACGTACTGAGTGGCGTCTTTACCTCCACTATTGTCAAGACGCTGATCAGAGCGAAGGGATCGCATCGCGTTTGATAGTGTTACGTCACATCGGGTGTTTATAATTTGTTTCAAGTCATAGAATTATACAATTATTACACAGCTTATGTTACAAATAAATGTTAAAATCTGTCACGGTCCTTAACTCGTATTTTCGGTACTTGTTGGAGTAATAAAAGGAGTTAAACGCTCTTACAGTGGAATACTACCGAGTGAGAAAATGCATGTACTAGTAAAGTTTCATGTAAGTAACAAAATTAAACACCCCTACTGTAAAAATTTCTACACACCGTACTAATATATAAAAGCTAGAGTAAATGTTGTTTGTTGAAACAGATGATATATTTGCAAAAGGGTGTGGACATATTTTTCTCAAAAACAACCTTCAAAACAGTAAAATAGGGCATGAAAATTTGTATAAGTGACTTATAATTTTTCAATCTATCCAATTACGTATAGCTAGTTTGACCATAATAATACTTACTTACTTCGTAATACCGAAGTAAGAAAGAGAGTTGGTCTGAAAGAGAGTGTCGGGGTGAAGGTAAGGAAAGGAATGCTCCGGTGGTTTGGGCATGTGGAAAGAATGCATGATGAAAGAATGACTAAACAGATATACAATGCAAAAGTGGATGGATGCAGAAGTCGTGGAAGGCCACGACACACCTTCCATGATCAAATTGATCGTGTACTAGCAGAAGGTGATGTCAGGAGCCTTAAGAACAGACGAGCTTGCATGACAAGAGTTATGAATGTCAAAGAGGCAAGTGAGGTGTGTAAGAATAAGCCTAAATGGCACTCTGTTGGTCGTGCCTACCCCGCAAGGGAACTGGCGTGAAGTTATGTATGTATGTATGTATGTAGTTTGACCATCTAAGCAATTATTAGTAAATTTGGTTTAGCATCGTTTTTTGTTACACTTAAATGACCCGCCTTAGTCTGAATGTGGTCAACAGCTTTAATTATGGAATACTAGCTGCGCCCCGCGGTTTCACCCGCATGGTGATGGAAAATCGTTAATCCAATTTAATCGTTATATATCTTTATAAATTGTAGGCTATGTGTTATTCTAATGTGTAAGCTATATTGTAAAGTTTCATCAAAATCGATTCAGTAGTTTTTGCATTTTTTTTTTGTTTTTTTTTTGCAGGAGATCAGCAGACAGGCAGACGGACCACTTGGTGGAAAGCGGTTACCATCGCCTATGGACATTTGCAACACCAAAGTTGCTACAAATGCACTGCTACTCTCTTAAGGGAGACTGGAACCTGGTCACTAATGCCGGAACACAACTCAAGGTTGTTATGGCGACATACTTTAGACCAGGGGTGGTAGCCATACAGTCGGGCAAATGCTCTACCACCTGGCTAAAGAGTAACAAACATACATCCATACATTCTTATAAACTTTCACATTTATAATATTAGTAGGATAGGATACGATTAGTAGGATTGTATTGTTTGTAATTAGCGCACTAATTCATGGCACACCGTGCAAGAATTTATTGAACTTAAACATAGACCTTCCTCGCTAATCTTAACTAACGAAACCTAAACCCGAGTTACCATCTCGAAATAGGGGCACGCGGCACGCACAGTAGTTTTAATGGGCGGCCATTACAAATGCAGCCGGAATAGTTTTACGCCATGTAAGTGCATGTTAAGTTCACTGAGCACAACTCAAAGCTGTAATAAAACATGGGAAGTTACTTTAAATACTTTCCAAAACGTCGGAATGTATGTGAGTTCGATGGGTGTAATGTGAAATATGTTTACTAGTGGTCGCCCGTGGTCGAAATCCGACCATAATAATTTGTTGTCAAAGACTATACTTCTATAATCACAGATTTCGTCAAGGCTACACTGTTAATTTGACTTGAACATTATGCGTGTGTATCAAATACATGGTAGTGTGTGTAATGGTTTTTTTTATTGATTTTTAAAAAAATATTAGCATTTTGCACTCCTTCTTTATATAAACTATAAGTGTACGAAATTTCATACTCCTCCGTCCGCGCAATTTTCGTAAAAAGGGGTACAAAGTTTTTGTTTTACGTATTAATATATATGTGCTTTTAGCAGGGATGGAAGGTACACCGCTGATATAGAAAGAAGAGTGAATTTGGGGAATAGTTTAAATGGAGCGTTAGGTAAACTTCTAGGCGCTAAGAATCTCAGCCAGAAGGCCCAGCTCGCCGTACACAACGCGGTGCTGGTACCTACGCTCACGTATGGAAGCGAGAGTTGGGTATGGAAGAAAGAGCATGAAAGTAGAGTAAACGCGGTCGAGATGCGAGCACTGCGCAAAATCTGCGGAGTGACGCTCGCGGACCGCGTTCGTAATACCGAAGTAAGAAAGAGAGTTGGTCTGAAAGAGAGTGTCGGGGTGAAGGTAAGGAAAGGAATGCTCCGGTGGTTCGGGCATGTGGAAAGAATGCATGATGAAAGAATGACTAAACAGATATACAATGCGGAAGTGGATGGATGCAGAAGTCGTGGATGGCCAAGACACTCCTTCCATGATCAAATTGATCGTGTACTAGCAGAAGGTGATGTCAGAGTTATGAATGTCAAAGAAGCAAGTGAGGTATGTAAGTATAAGCCTAAATGGCGCTCTGTTGTCCGTGCCTACCCCGCTAGGGAACTGGCGTGAAGTTATGTATGTATGTATGTATTTATTTAGTTGCATAGTTGTTCTTGTTAAGTTTATTTTTAAGGATAATATTTTTTTTTATGTACCCTCGTTTATTTCTAAGCGATACAATTGGTAATTTCCTTAATTGAATAATAATGTTATATTTTTATTTATTCTGTGATTAGCGCCTGTTTTTTTATAGTGTAGTCTCTATAATTTATCATAATTTTATACTACAATATTTATCCCTAATAATTCAAGATCTCTCAATTGTATATAGACGGTATTCATTACATTTTATTTTTATGTTGGCAGACGCGATAGTTTTTTTTACTTTGTTAGATTTATTTTATTACATGTAAAACTTTAAATATAATATCTTACATAAAATATTATCTAAAATTTCATGTAATTCTTGTCATTCATAACCTATTTATTTAAAATAGTTTATCAATGACTTCAACCCGCTATCGGTTATGCCAATTTGCTAAGTTTCTTATACTGTAAAATTGTTGGAGGGATGGCGAGGTGTTCTAAAATGTTTGTCGAATGTATAGACTCAGTGGATGTAATGTTCTTAAGCCGTAAGGTTCTGTGCTTATAAGTATTGTGATCAGTTGCTGTTCTTTTATTACCATAAACCCTTCCGAGTTGTTGCAAGTATTACATATGTTTAATAGGGTGTTAGGAATTAGGGTTGTCAACCGTACTATAATATATAGTAGATAGATAGATAGATAACTCTTTATTGTACAACAATACAAACATGAACTTAAAGACTAAAATTATATCTAGCTATGTACAAAGGGCGGTCTTATCGCTAAAAAGCGATCTCTTCCGGACAACCCCAGGAATGAATTGAGATGCTAATGGCGATGGTGGTATACGTAATATATAGTACAAACTACTTACATTTTAATAATAAATACATAAATTATATATATATATATACAGAAATTTTATATATTAAATAGATATATACTCACAACAAAGGATATTTATTTACAATTAAATATCTACTAATAAAATTAAAGAATACAATGCAAGAAAACTTAACTTGTTTTTATTGTATTCTACTCATAGTCCCTCAAGAATATAAGTAGAATACTGAGCCCAGATCACCGTCTTCTATGGGTAAGGTGCCCAGAAGGCTGGCTACGTTACCTCGCTGGATAGCCATACTGATCCCTTGGCCGAGGTAAGCACCAGCCCTCTGATCACCCGAAGAGTCAATGAGTCGTTTCGATAAATTTTGGTAGAGGCTCATGGCCTCAGGACCCAGGGATATATACTTAATATACATACTATACAAATACATACCTACAAAATGTATAAATGTTTATAAGTGAATTTAAATATCATATTGCAACGACAGGTAGTATTTTTTGATCATACTTTTAAATATCGCTAGCGATTTTGCTTGTCTGATTGTAACAGGAAGCGCGGTCCAGAGCTGTATACCCTTGACAGGAAAGGAATTGTTATAAAAAGTTGAGTTATGCGCAGGAGTGTTTAATTTAAGTTTAGTAGAAGGGCGTAAAATAGTATTGTACTACATTTCGGGTCGGCGTACTATATATACTGTTGAAGAAATATATAGTACGCAAAAATACTATATTTTCAACACCGAACGAAATCTAACAAGCAAATATTTATTTTTAAAAATAATTAACGCACCTTTTCATTAAACTTTGAGTGAGGCGAGTTCGTGTAACCGAATTCCGGACTCCGAACACATCTACAGTCTTTTGTCTTTGGCTCCCACCGATCTCTATTCTCTATACTAACTGGAGGCGCTGGCAGCACGTCAAAGTTGTCAATATCAAATTGACAACATCGAAATAATTTGATTTCATTGAATAGTTGAATGTAATAAAGCATATGACACTTTTATTTCAGACAAAACATTGTTAAAAAAATGCAAGAAGTGCAAAGAAATATAGTTTTTATAAAAATAAATAACTAACAAATATATCTTTGTCAATTTTTAATTTTTTTCCATAGAATACTATATTTTTTTATAACTTAATTTGAAAAATACTGTATTTCACTGGGAAAATGTTGGCAACTGTGGGGGACACTGCCTACTCAGCGAATCGCATCGAATGTCATGCGACGCGCTCCGAGTGGCAGTTGTCTACCATCATCCAAAACCGCGACGCGTTACTCATTGTAATAATATAATGCACATGTATGAGTGAATAAATAATCTTGGTTTACTAGAACACGCATTCGTTTACCACATCCCCACCCACCTGCACATCTAAATATGTGCATAGCAACCATAGTAGGAATACTAATCCAAATAATGTTGGTATAGTCACTATCTTTATAAAGTTATGAACCGTCAAAAACGATGAACTAGGATTTAAAAATAAATTAAACTTCAATCATCGCGTCCTACGCTTTTATTGCTTCCTCATAAAAATTACGACTGTTATAGCACCGGTCGTCATTCGGAGCACACTTTCGGTTTATAGCGCTTCAAATGCAGCAACGATGCTCGCCCTTAGGGATATACAAATATTATTATTTTCGAGGGCCCCGATCTCTTGAACCTTTATAAAGAGCTTTCGAAGCATCTGATTAACTATTCAGATCAGAAGGTTTGTTCATACCTCGATTAACGGATCAGTAGGGCAACCGGACGAGATAACAACGGAAAGTTTTTGGTAACTTACCTATGGGAGAAAATTTCTTTATTGTATTAGCTAGATATTGTATGCAAAACATATATATATTTACAAGTTTAGCGGGACTCGAATTAAAATGCCGTTGGAATTATTGTAGAGTTTATTAGAACTAAACAAACAGGTATAACACAAGTACAAATATAACCGAACACAACTAATCCAAACGTAATGTAGAAGGTCGTAATTCAATAAAACGCGCAAAGTCCGTCACTAATAGATTACCGAATGTACACACGTGTCTGCCTCTCCCTCCATCAGGCCATCGTTTTATACTGCACAAATGCAATGTACCCGTATCGTAGTCGACTTAATCCGACACACCTGGCTAATTACTCGGCCGTAAACGGCCATAAAAGAGTACAATTAAACAATGGGCCGTATGCCAATCAATAAGTAAACAAAAGAAGACGATCATAAAAGAATTACAATTAGTTTAAATGCCGACAAGTAATAAAATGTGTTTTGTTTCAGATATGCAGGTGGATTTTGTTTTTGTCGGGACCTGAGTTGTAACAATATAATATTTATATATTTATTACAAAAATATAAGTAGTATCACTATGTTTAGTATACCACCATCACCTCTTTATAGACACAAAGAAAAAAAAAATATTTGAAGAAATAGCGACGTACCTACCTACATTGCTGACATGTATCTTAAAAATAAAAACAAGGTTTGCACTCAGCTTATTGCTGTGCCGTCATAATATCCGACACAACGCTGATTTTCATTGAAAACCTTCCTTTGGGAGTAAACTAAAACGACCCGAATATAGTATGAATTTAATTTAAAAATGATTTAATTTGTAAATAATAATATAAACCTACATAGAATAAACAGTATAAATGTTTTGTTAACTTTTAACTTTATGATAACTCCTTTACAGTGCAGGCTGTCAAACTTTGGAATGCGCTGCTTCTTACTGTCAGAGAGGCCAAAACATTGCCTATATTTAAGAACTCACTCAGAAAGCACTACTTTTTCTCAAATAATTATGCCTAATTCTTCTTATACTGTTAACCAATAAAATATATCTATCTTTAATAAATATATTTGTACATATTTAATTTATAAAATAGTTTAAGTATATTCATTTAATTTTTAAAATAGTTTAAGTATATGTTTTCAATTTATAAAGTAGTTTACGTATGTGTATTTAATTTACAAAACGGTTTAAGTATATGTATTTAATTTATAAAGTAGTATAGGTAGGTATATGTATTTAATTTATAATGTAGTTTAGGTAGGTATATGTATTTAATTTATAAAATAGTTTAGGTAGGTGTATGTATTTAATTTATAAAATAGTTTAGGTAGGTATATGTATTTAATTTATAAAGTAGTTTAGGTAGGTATATGTATTTAATTTATAAAGTAGTTTAGGTAGGTACATGTATTTAATTTATAAAGTACTTTAAGTATGTATGTGTATTTAACTAATAAGATAGGCGAGTTATGTGTATTTAAGTTATGTCCTATGTAATGCTCTGCACCACCTACAGCGACAGATTAATTTATAATATTCCTAAAGTTAGGTTATCTCGAAGAGATTGCTTTAACTTTAAGCGATAAGGCCGCCTATTGTTTTTACCATGACAATATTGTAATCGTACATTTGTTTTTTGTAATTGTGTATTTGGTGAGCGATAGTGTTGTCTATCTATCTATCTATCACCTTTATCATTCCAATTAATTCCTGGGTTTGTCTGTAAGAGATCGCTTTTTAGCGATGAGACCGCTCTTTGAGCACAATTAGATATAATTTTAATCTGTAAGCATGTTTTTGTATTGGTGTTCAATAAAGAGTTGTCTGTCTATGGTAAAATATAAGTTTTTAGAGTCTCGTAGCAATTGTGGCGAAAACCCTTACGAAACCGTCATAGTCAAGTCTCGTCCATACGTCATCTGTCTTTATATGTTAATCTTTTTTTTCAGAAACTGCTAGTACTCTCTCATTTCTTTCACTATATCCCAATTGGGGTCAGATCAATATGTCTTTCCCTTCCACACTCCTCTATTCTGACATACATTTTCTGTCACACCACAAATCATCATCCTTCACACAATCCATCTATTTCTTTTTTTGTCTACCTTTATGTTTGTAGCCATCCATCTTGTAGTTTAACATTCTTTTTGTCAAGTGACTCATCTCTCCTCATCATATGCCCATACCACCTTAATCTTCTTCGTCTCAATTTTTAGTCACGGGTGCAATTTTCAAAGATCCCCATATGTACTCATTTCTCACCTTTTCCATTCTTGTAACACCACACATCCATCTCAACATTCTCATCTCAGCTGATTGGAGACGTTTGTGGTTTATCACTTTGGTGGTCCAATATTCAGACCCTATAGCATAAGTTCTATGTGGATGCAGATTTGATAGGGAAGTAAGTATATACACGTGCTACTAGAGGTATACACTGTTTTCTTTAGTAGATAATTTTAGTACATCACACACTTTTCTGCAGTCAATTACACTACTGAATTAAATGTCTTACACAAGATAATGAATACCTAAAGTTATATATTAAAATAAAAAATGGTTTATAAACACATAATTTAGCTTAAACTGTGACGCATGCATATAAAAATAGGCTTTAAAATATCCTCTTATATAGAAATTATCTAAGTAGATTTGATTGCTCGCCCCTCTATTCGTCCGTAAATAGTTCAAAATTACTATTTACTTGATTAACCCCTAGTAGGTGAGATGACTTGCATTAAATATGACTATTGATGCACATCACTAGCCATCATATCAATTAATTAGCACATCACTAGCAATCATACAAACTAATTTAGCACATCACTATCACCTGCCATTTTTGTCAGTGACGTGCGCGCATGTAACACACAGTGCATACAGTATCAGAAAATTAAGGTAAAAACAATCCCCAACTGTGACATTACATACATATATACATACATAACTTCACGTCAGTTCCCTTGCGAGGTAGGCACGAACAACAGAGCGCCATTCAGCCTTATTCTTACACACCTCACTTGCTTCTTTGACATTCATATCTCTTATCATGCACGCTCGTCTGTTCTTAAGGCCTGTTCGTAACGTCTGTTCGTTATACCGAAGTAAGAAAGAGAGTTGGTGTGAAAGAGAGGGTCGGGGTGAAGGTAAGGAAAAGATATGCTCCGGTGGTTCGGGCATGTGGAAAGAATGCATGATGAAAGAATGACTAAACAGATATACAATGCAAAAGTGGATGGTTGCAGAAGTCGTGGAAGGCCACGACACACTTTCCATGATTAAATTGATCGTGTACTAGCAGAAGGTGATGTCAGGAGCCTTAAGAACAGACAGCAATTACAATTTGTCATTTTTGTCTAATACCTATATTAAATAAAACAAGCACATTTCTACTCCAGTTTTAAAACAGAACGCACATATATTCAAGATCGCCATTTCACGGCACATGGAATGGAAGGTTACAGTGCAGTATTCTGTCGTGCCGCAAAGCGTAAGTATTAGCGATTTGACACTTTTTGAAAACCAGTCCATCTGCTTTGGACAATTTCATATATTTACAAAGAAATGGGGAAGATTTAACTAAGCAGTAAGTTATTTATGTGTCTGTAATTAGAGGCCGTCCGCAACACACGCCCGTTGTTATTCACCTCGATCAATGCATCACGCTCGCACCATAGCGACGACGGTTCTACTTGACACTTATCATTATATATTGGCTAATTTAAACAATATTGTTGCGGACAGAGAGCACCCCGCTGACCCGCCCGCCGGAGCACACCTCTCCGCGCCCCGCATACCACCGACGCCCATAGCTCGCACAGTTAGCAGCTAGGCGTCGGACGGAACGTGGGACATAGGAGCGGCCTTGGAGGCCGGAAATGCTCACTCACTTGCTCATTCGCTTCACATTGCTTAATAACACCAATACGCACTCTCTGTATTTCTTTTATATATAGTTTAATTATAAATAATGCCAATTATAAGTCATACAGTCCACATCGAGTTTTATTTGAAAGAAGAAATTGCCACCAATAAATACTTTTATAATTTTTAGCCTTCGTTAATTTGATGTACAAGCAACATTACTGTAAACTACGTTAAAATCCGTTCAGAAGTTTTTGCGTGAAAGAGTAACAAACATCCATTCACTCTCATAAACTTTCTTGTTTACAATATTACTATCATTTAGTAGCCTTTACCCATGGTTACTCTCGCGGTAATGTAGATTTTGTCGACCAATTCAGGTTGTCGATCGACACTAAAAGCATCAACATAACATCGATATAGGTTCTTGGCCAATACTAGGCAATATAAATCAGGATTAAGTCAAGGAGTAGAAAAGAAATAGAGAAGTTTATATTAGTAAAAATGGTTCTACTTCTACTTGTAGAACGACCGTCTAAAAGTTATTTTATAAGCCTTATAAACAGTATACATTTGTTCTGGATGAAAGTTACGGTATATCCTTTTCTATACTTCTGAAAACGCGTATGCAAAATATCGTGATAGTCTAACAAACAAATAGAATCTCTTCCGAATTTACAGCCATGAAGAGCATACCTACCTGTCCTTGTCAATAAACCGCTACCGCCTATATGTTACGACCGCCCCCGAACTCAAACATAATGCACAGATCACACTGTGGAACGCACTTACTTGCGGAATTGCTCCGCCTTTATATCCTCCCTTCTTCGCATTTCGCAATTATTCCCTCCATCCCTCCCGTTAAGCGTGCAAGGGCCGTACCTCGTGAGTCCTTTTCGATGGCGTCTAATTTATTGTTCATTTGAACGCGATTTGAGACGATTTATACGTCACATTGTTCCCACTTGACGTATTTACGCAGGTGAATTCAATTTAGTTTCTATGTGTAATCTTTTTAGTAGAGGTGCGGTGGTGGCTGGTGGTAACACGTGACTCGGGGTGATATCGGGAGTAGGAAAGTAAACAACGAGCACGACTGCTTGTAATGGCGTTTCTTCGCGACTGATATGGGAACTGACAAACTGTGTCCCACATACTACTATAACTGGTAGTGCCAGCGAAACTTCGTACGCGTTGCCATGACGACGTATTTGTTAGTGACGTGCATCGACGGCGTAAAAAAAAAATTGCGACTGCAGGGACCTCTTGCCTATCGGAATAAAAGGTGTCGTAAGTGTTAATTGATGCCTGCCTGCAATGCATGAAGGCGACCGTTTTTGAGCACTACGTCCTCCCCGTCCTGACATACGGGGCCGAGACCTGGACACTGGCGGTAGGATTGGTCCACGAATTTCAAGTCGCTCAACGGGCTAGAGCAAGAACTATGTTGGGTGTTTTTTCTTATGGACAGAGTTAGAAATGAGGATATCCGTAAGAGAACCAAGGTAACCGACATAGCTCGCAAAATTAGCAAGCTGAAGTGTCAGTGGGTCCGTCACATTTTTCGCAGGACCCATGGCAATGGATTCAGGACTTTCTGAATATAACTAAAGCAGATGTCGCTTTATTTTATTTTTTCATTTTTATATATTTGTTTATATAACATGATGAAAGAATGACTAAACAGATATACAATGCAAAAGTGGATGGATGCAGAAGTCGTGGAAGGCCACGACACACCTTCCATGATCAAATTGATCGTGTACTAGCAGAAGGTGATGTCAGGAGCCTTAAGAACAGACGAGCGTGCATGACAAGAGTTATGAATGTCAAAGAAGCAAGTGAGGTGGGTAAGAATAAGCCTGAATGGCGCTCTGTTGTTCGTGCCTACCCCGCAAGGGAACTGGCGTGTATGTATGTATGTATGTTTATATAACTTTTTTTATTTTTGTTTCTGTTTTATTTTTATATCATATTTCCATATCAGAAGCGGCTCGTCTTTTCTGATATTCAGCATTTAAGTCAGGTTTAGGTCTAGAACGGGACACAATCGCCAAGGCGACAACAATTCGCACAAATCTCATGCTGTAAGTATCGGAGAATACAGACTCCTGCAAATAATTACAATATTTTACGACCCCTTAATTATATATACTAGCTTATGCCCGCGACTTCGTTTACGTAGAAGGTGAAAATATTTTTAAATCTTAATGACCGCCCGCCGGCCTTGCACATCATAAATGCGCGCGCAGTATGTAATCAAAAAGAAAAAATACCCCCTGATTTTGAAACATTCTTCATTGCTGCTCCCCTCCTATTGTTCTTAGCGTGATGATATATAGCCTATAGCCTTCCTCGATAAATGGGCTATCTAAAACTGAAAGAATTTTTCAAATCAGACCAGTAGTTCCTGAGATTAGCGCGTTCAAGCAAACAAACTCTTCAGCTTTATATATTTTTTTTATTTTTATTTTTTTTATTGTAGACCCGGTTTGTCTCCATCTTGTGGCATGACGGAGGTACTCTTTTCTTTTGAATTATTATCTATTCATAGGTTTCTATTTTTTCCTATCTCTGTTCTACTTTATTTGTTTGCATACAAAACACTAATACAGGGTTTGTTGGGTATGTGGATACGGATGAGTTATACTGTGTGGATTTAGTCAGGGGATGGTTTAAACACAAGGATTTATGAATGGGGAAAGGGATTGGTGAAAAGTTGGGTTGGGTTGGTTTTGGTTGGGAAGGGTTGGTAAAGTGTTTTATCTTTATTTACTGTTTTCAACTCTTATTTTCTATTTTTACATAATTCTTATATACTATTTACATTACATTTACATTAATTTTGATAGCCTAAATTGTTACACATCTTATATTTGACATGTTTTATTCTCTAAATTTATACAGTTTTAAATAAATTTTGTTTCTAAATTAGTTGATTTTAAGGTTATAATATCGTTAATTCGAGTTCTAAAGTAGACTAAAAACCTATTTTCCAGTTATAATAATATCTTATATCTATTTCCTTTATGACGTTCGCAAATTTGTAGAGGTAGCTTAATTCTACTGTTTTATTGTACAATATATATTCTTATGTTACTATTTACTCTGACGCTGTCAGTGAATATACTATAGTATATAACTACAGTGTCATATGTTTGCACTTGTTTGTTACTAAATTCTGCTTCTGGTCAATATATATCTACTCTAATTATTTTATACTAACTTTATTTTATTTTATGTTTCAGATTTATCTACCTGTTCCGGGCAGCTGCAGATGGTGATATGGTGAGTACTTTTATTGTATCGTGTTTTATGTGCGTGTTGTGTGTCGAACTGTCTTTTAGTGCTGTGTGTGTTGTGCTTGCTGTTGTGTTACGTAAACTAGCTACTTTTGCACTAAAAGTAGTTGGTTTAATTTGAGATGTCGTTGGCGTTGTGATAGCGTGTTTGTTTTTTATGCCAAGTTTGGTGCATGTTTGTTTGTGTTGGCGTGTGTTTGTGTGTGTTTGTGTTGCAGTGTTGGTGTTTTTTTTTTTTTTTTGCTGTTGTTGTCTTTGTCGTGTGCTATGTGTGTTGTGTGTTGCTGTTGCCCGGATTCCGTTTGATCGCCATTGATGTTGGTGTGGTGTGGTTTCCCACCCCGGAGCGTTGCCTACTATCTAACGTTGCTTCCGGTTTCAAACAGAATAGTGGGACCGTAGGCCGCTCTCGTTGTCTTTTCAGTGTCACTGCTATACTGTCAGGTATCTAGTTGTTGTATCCAACGATGTGCGGCTTCCGGTCCATTGCTATTTTGTTGTCCCCGGTCGCTGTTTTAGTAGTAGGCCACGGTCGTGCGCACTATCGCGTCCCATCTTTTCCTTACTGGGCAGTCCTCGCTGAACGCGTTATGTCCTGCCTCTGCCCTTTTTTCTTTGACGCAGTTCTTGCATTTCGGTGGCGCACCCACCGCATACTCCTCACATTCATTTCTGGTGTGGGGGCCACTGCAGTGGCTACACATCACCTGGGTCTCCGTGCATAGCTTTTTGCCATGCCCGAAGCCCAGGCAGATGGTGCACTGCGTCAATGGCGACCTATCTGTTACCTGCAGGTTTTGTAGGTCGATCCTTACTGTGCCTGCTTCTGTGAGCCTCTTCCAAAGGGCCGGTGACACTTTAAATACCACTCTGTGGGTATTCGGGTTTCGTCCTCGGATCTTGTAGGCGATTTCCATAAGGTCTTCTCCCTCCCCAAGGCCCTCAAATACCCCTTTATTCTGGTTTCTGAGGGCTTTGTGAAGGTCGTCGTCCGTATGCGCCTTGAGGACACCCGTTACCATCACCATAGGTCTCTTATTGGTGATGTCTTCTGCCACTAGGTCCGCCCTTTCCTTCTTTAACTTGGCTTTGAGCTTTTCGCGCTCCTCCACTGTCCTACAGCTGACGATAACCTTGCCGTCCTTTGCCTTCCTGACCTTCTCCACCTCTACCCCCCCTTCTTTGGCGTTAAGCGCCACTCTGATGCCTTTGAGGGTTTCATCGGCAGTACTGTCCCCTGACTCTGAGGTTATCGCCACTGAGTGCAGTGTCCTGTAAGTTTGGAGCCTAGCCCCAGACCCCTCAGACACTGCCCTTGCGTAGCTCATGTTCGGCGGCCTGCACTCCTCGCTCACACTCTCCCTGTGCTTAAGAATAACCTGCTCAAGGTTATTCGTACTCTCCAGGTTCTTCTTCAGGAGTTTGGAGTGCTCCTCCATACGTTCAGCGAGGATGTCCCACTTCCTACTGAGCTCCTCCCTATCCTCTCTTTCCATAGAGGGTCTGCTCTGCGTAGGGTCCTGCATCACGACTTGTGTTTGCGCGTCCTTGCATTCTTTCTTCTTCGATTCCCCCGGGTCCTTCCCCGCCATGGCCGCTAGGGCCTCTTGAGCCTCCTCGAGCTCCCTGTTACAGTGGGTTAGCAGGACGTATATACGACCCACCGCATATGATACGCCCTGCTTTATCTCCGTTTTGAGATTTCTCGAGTTAGACAAATGCTCGTTAAACTTGTCCATGCATTCTCTGGCCTCCAGCATCCTGTCTTCCCTTTTACCTCTGACTGCCACTTTCTTCGTTTCCTTTGGCGGCGTCCGCTTCGTGAAGGTTTTATTCACATTCGCCATCGGTTCCTTGCTGGGGCCAGCTACTGCCTGGATGACTTTCTTGGGGGGCGGGGAGAATTTCTGAGATACCACCTTTTTCTTTTGTCCCGGCCTCGATGTTATTGGGCTGGGACTAAGTGATGATAAAGATGGACTACTTTCGAATTCTACATCTTCGAAATTAATTACTTCCGCCTGCTTCGTCTTTGCTGGCGTCCTAAACATCTTGTTTAGTTTCCTAATTTAAACGTGGGTCCTAAGCTAATCAACTGGCGCAAAAACACCAAGTCGATGGGTCAAATCAATAAAAATAAAGAATAGTATATATTGAACCAGTCAACAGGGTAAAATAATAAACAATAAATTATTTATTTGTCACTTATTTTATATTTACAGCCTAAAATTAACTTAACTAATTACAGTCTAATTTTTTATTTTCAGGTACCCCGAAGGAGGCGCCAGGCGTCAAGAAAGGAGGATATAGGTAAGTATGGACAGGTAAGGTAAGTAAGGTAAGGTAAATAAGTATGAGGTAAGGAGGTTTGGTAAGGTAAAGGTGCAGGTAAGGTACAGGTAGGTTTGAAGAAGGTAAGGAAAAGGTAAGGTTTAGATTGGTAAGGTAATCTGTGCAGGTAAGTATAAGGTAAGTTTTTTATTTCTATATTGTGTGAGGTATATGCACTGACTGTGTTTGGGTAATGACTGTGTATATGTTATGCAAGTTTTGTGTGTAAGGTAAGTAAGGTGTGTGAGGTAAGTATGTGTTGTGTCAGATATGATCGCCTGGTACGTGTCTAAGTGTGTGTCTGTGCGTGACGACCGTGAATGTTCGGTGTTTTGTAAGGTAAGTGAGGTAAGTGTGAGTGTTCCGCTATTCTGCCAGGCCCAGATTGCTGGTCTCTGCGAGCCGATTCTGGCAATACCAAACTCGGCTGTCCTGGGACCAGCAATGACCGAGTTAGAAGCAGAATAGTTTCAGGGGGGAGGTAGGAGGTGGGAGGGGATTCCTGTAGATAGTGCTCGATGTGCCGAACAAAACGAGCCCAAGGTCCACTACACTAGGTAGTATAGTTCTCCGTCAAATTGATTTCAAAAATCCAGAAAAAATTCTGGATTTTGTGTCTGGGATTTTGAAATCCTCCTACTGGGTCAGGTATCACCTTAAAATAGGCGAGTTTGGGCTCGTTGTGAAGGGTTCGTCGAGCTCTACCAGATTCCGGTCTCAAACCGTTACAAAATTTTAGGCCGAAAAAGTCTGATTTTTTGGGCGCAGTCGGTAGCGGGAGGTCTGGGCTTCACTTTGAATCCAACCGCGATCTCGTGAGCCCAATAGTGTAGGAGATATGGCCGAGCAAAGTTTTTCAAGATGGCGGCCTAACTGTCAAAACCGAACTTTGACCGCCAATATCTCCGGTTCTATTGGTCCTAGAACCCTAATGTTCGGGTTTTTCTGGGTGCGCCTGAGGTCCTCTATGCGTCTAGGTTGAAATCTAGGCACGAAAGTTCGGCGCGAGATATCCGGGTTTTAAGGCTCGGATCCGATACTCTTCAGAGAGCTGATACTAACTAAGAAAACCCCGTTTCTCTAGGACCTATAGTTCCGGAGAAATCTACAATTTAAATTTCCCAATCTGGCCGCCGAACTGTCAAAGTCCGGCGCAAAATGGTCGTATCTCCTTGGATATTAGTCCGATTTAACTCGGACTTCGACTGGGCGTATGCCCGGTTCAAACTACACCCCGCTACGGTGGGGGTTTATGTCAAAATTTTTGACCCCTTTTTCGTGGCCAGTCCGATGCAGAAGCCCTAAGAGACAGCTACGCAGAAAACCCCGTCGCTCTACGCCCAATAGCCGCTGAGAAAACGGGAATTTAAAAATTCCAATATGGCGGCCGCCCTTAGCCAAAAGGTCGTGAAATTCTGTTTCTCGGCCAAATATTGACCGGGGAACGTCGTTTTTAGGCTCAATCTCTTCGTCCCGACGAGTCCTCTACGTTGCTGTCACTATACTAATTTTATCTACTATATTTATCTATATATATGCAAAAATATCCTAAAATGTCGATATCTCGGTAACTATCAGCACTAAAACTGCCAAAAAATGTCCAATCGACGCCAAGAAGTGTGCTCTATTTTACTACTAAATAAAATAATTTTCCCCAATATAAAAATTGGGGAAAAGTCAAAATATTTTGAAAATTCAAGTTTTTGAATTTTTACTTAAAATTTTTATATTGTCAAAAAAAATGGGTTTTGACGCGGCTGAGTAGAGCTTCTCAGCGCGCTCTAAACTACACTTTCAAAACCCACGCGCTGTCGATACTTTCTTATGATAAAATTCCGCTGGAGCCGGAAAAGCGCCGTCCTTCAACAGGTCTTCAACCCCCCCTAACCTCAAGTCGATTGCTCCAGTAGTTCCGGAGCAATTTTGAGGTTAGGAAGTTGTTTTTCTAACCCTGGTTGCCCCGGGTTTGCTCCGATCTTCGAGCTTGAGGTGTCTATCGACGCGTCTTCCGATTCCCTCGCTGGCTGCCGTGCCGGATTTTTGAGCCCTTTGGACTTTTTCCGAGTTAAGCTCGAAAAACAAAAAACACCAAATTTTTTTGTCACTTTTTAATTTTTTTAAAATCGTGGATGTAAAAATTTTAAGGTCGTTTCTGGCCAATCGGGTTTGTTTTTTGCGCTCTATAAATAGGTATTTTTGATTCTCCGATCGGACCAGAATTGGCGATTTTCACTCCACGTTTTTTCAATTTCCCTGGGATATCTTTGTGGCTGGAGTTGGGATTTCACTGCACTGTTTTCAGGGGGGTGGGGGCACGTGAGCCCCACAAAAGCCGCCCCTAAAAACTATACCTCACCGATCTTGTTCGTCCAGAAAAAATTCACAAAGTTTTTGAAAATAGTTTTTCGTCAATAACTTTTTTGTGCGAAACGTTATCGTTAAACTGTTTGCATAGGCGGATGCGCCTCACTTTTCCGCACACGATGATGTATAGCACTTGTTTGTAGCACTCGAAAAACCTATTTTTCCGAATTTTTTAGTCGGGAGCTCTCGAAAAATCGACTGTTTCCGAGCGCGGTTCGAGCGGAACTCCAGCTTTATATATTAGCATAGATTAAATATTGTTGAGGTCAGAATAGTAATAACACGTCTTTTGTTTAATAATAAGATTTATTAAAAACTAAGGGGCACACACAGTAAGTAGATAGTTTTAATTATTTGTAAAAACAGAATTCATAAAATATAAGGCTAGACTAACGTCGTGATGTAATATAATCATTATGAGTGTTTTATGTTTTTTCAAAATATTGTCTCAATGTATTTTTCATTTTGCAAACATGTTTACGGTAGATAAGCTAACATCCAATAATGATTCAACTATAGATAACAAGAACTGTGCGTTTGTTCATCCTCGATGTGTACGTACAGTCATGTTCAATGAACGCTTGTTGCAGGGTCGCGGTAATATTGACCCCCCTTAGTAAGTAACAGTTTTACAATCACGCTATAGTTTAGTACGGATAAGACGTCAGTAGAACCACTCCGAATTTTAACTTGTACACTCATTGCCGTATATAGCCTTTTATGCGCCCTATGCGAGCTTCTATAACTGCGCCCTTGTTGTTTTTAGATATTATGGGTACCCTAGCTGAGCAATGCTATGTATAGGCCTACTTTATTTCATTCAGGGTGATAAAATAACGCACAAGGACCTTGACGTTGGTGGACCAATTATCTAATATTTAGGAAGGAAAATCTATTTTTTTAAAGAACTAGAACACAGATACGCTCGTGCGCTGCCAAAAAAATGAGCGCGATGTTTTGTCTAATTTAGCAGACGTTTTTAATGATACTGGCATGTAGGTACATATGTGTTGGAATCGAGCACTAGGGGCGCAGCGGGAACTTATCAGGAGATGGATGAAGATGATGTAAAAATAATAGTGCTGCCTGGTCTGGCCGTTCTTGCGCTCCCCAGAGTCTCCGCCCTGTGCCTGGGCACCGGTGGCACCGCCCTATTTACGGCACTGTGTACAATTATGGCCGATTCCTCTGTCTTACCGACCGTTCATTTGCTTCACAAACGGTTACAATTTAACATAGGCTCCATACAAGTAATGTCAAAATTCAACCGATTGTAAGGCAAGTAAATGAATAATAAGATATAGGAATCAGACATTAGTAAAAATCAGTAAAACCGCGTATACAGCATGTTTTTGCTTTTCGCGGAACCCCTAAAAAAAAGCAAAAAAAGTAGCTTAAGTATCTCCTTATAACATCAGCTATCTGCCAATGACAGTACCGCCAAAATCGGTCCAGGCGTTTCAGAGATTGGCCGGAACATCCAGACAGACAGAACAAAATTATAAATTTTGATTTTCGATATATGTACCGTGTATACTTTCATATGCATTTAATGAAAAGCTGTTATTTTGACATTACAAACAGATACTTCAATTTTATTTATTGTTATGTATACCTATAGATATACTCATACGCTCAATCATATTAATACATGAATTTTTTCCCTGCAGGCACAGAGATTTTCAAATCACAACAATTCTAAATGAGTTTCACTTCAAAAAAAAAAATCTCGCGATGATATACCAAATAGGTGTAGGATCTTACCTACTTTGGAGTCCTGCCTTTCTCACTTATATTTTTACTGTTTTAAATATTGTTACGAGTTACGCAGGACTCGAATTAAAATGCCGTTGGAGTTACTATAGAATTTATTAGAACTATACAAACACGAATAACATAGGTACAAATATAACTAGACACTACTAGTACAAACTGCACGATTCAATAACACGCGCAAAGTCCGTCACTATATAGCTTATCAATGTACACGTCTTGCTTGTATCGTAATCGGCGCTTGACTGCCTCACCCCTCCGTTCGGGCATTGTTTTATAGTAAACTGTACAATACACAATGGAAGCTCGTGTGCTGGGTTCTTCTAAGAAAATGTAATTTGCACACCTGCGAACGGCTAACAAAGTTTAAAACATTAATAATAATGATTAGTTCGACACTAATGGCGGCCATAAAACTAGTAGAAAAACAATAGCATGTTTTTCTTAATTACAAATTCTAAACACAAAGTAAACAAAAGAATTCCTAAATCCGGGAAGGCAATAAGCTGCGCTTTTACGACCGGCAGGTGTGCGCATTTCTTTGTCGGTATGTAACAGTATTATGAAACCTGTCAAATATTGGCCGGTTATTGTATCTTACTATTTATTTATAATAAAGCAACTTACCATCAGTTGAATTTTGACATTAATCGTATTGAACCGGAGGCAAATTTTAATAGATAGTAAGGCCAATGAACGGTGTGTAAGATATATGAAGCGGCCATAAGTGGATAATGGCAGTGTAGTACAACTTATATACCATCATTACTGTCGGCTAAAGGTCTTTTATTTTTATTTTTTTATTGCAGGAGTTCAGCAGACAGGCAGACAGCCCACTTGATGGAAAGCGGTTACCATCACCTATGGACATTTGCAACACCAAATGCGCTGCTGCTCTCTTAAGAGACTGGAACCTGGTCAATAATGCCAAAACACAACTCAAGGTTGTTATGGCGGCATACTCTAAACCAGGTGTGGTAGCCATCCAATCGGGCAAACACCCTACCATCTGGCTGTGGGTTGTTACATAAAATTGTTAGTATCTATTATTTTTTTATTATTTAAGTACAGTGGCAGAAGTCGTGGAAGGCCACGACACACCTTCCATGATCAAATTGATCGTGTACTAGCAGAAGGTGATGTCAGGAGCCTTAAGAACAGACGAGCTTGCATGACAAGAGTTATGAATGTCAAAGAGGCAAGTGAGGTGTGTAAGAATAAGCCTAAATGGCACTCTGTTGTTCGTGCCTACGCCGCAAGGGAACTGGCGTGAAGTTATGTATGTATGTATGTATGTATTTAAGTAAAAATCCACATTATTCCAACAGAAACCATAAAATATAACATCGTTTAAGCATAACAACGGTTAATCATTTCTAAGGAACTGCTGTTATTTCTTTTAATATTCAGATTTATTAATCAACCCTCTTTATGCCGTGCGAGGTTTCCGTAATTGTAGGTATTTGGGTTAACTTGGGCATAACGCGATCATGCCTTTTGACCGTTAACTGGTTCAATAAATATATTGTTTCAAAAAATAAGGGAAAGAGAATCAAATAAGACGTTTATTAGCTGAATTTCTTATAATTAGATACACGACTAGATGACATAATTATGTGTAAGTAATATTATCCAGTGACGTCACACACACACACTTGCAGCTAATAACTCGCTCGTGAAATAATATTGAGTAACTTTAAACTTAAGTTCATCTATACTTAATATTATGAAGAGGTAAAGTTTGTGAGTTTGTGACGTTGTAGGGGGTAATCTCTGGATCAACTAAACCGATTTAAAAAAATCTTTTACTGTTTGAAAGATACGTTAACAGGGAGTGTCATAGGCTATATAACATGACGCTATATACTACGGGAGCGGAACAGAGCACGGGTGAAACCGCGCCGGGCCGCTAGTCGTGCGATAAATAAATATCTAAAAGCAAATGATGTTTCTGACTGTACATCATAACAATGAAAATTAGTAATGGGTTAAAAACGGAAAGTTTCTTAGTAGAAAACAGATAAAAATATTATATTTATTTTAGTAGGTTCAAAACGGAATAGATTTTGAGTTGAAAGCGGAAAAAATATTTTTTCAACACACTTGCTCATAAAGTGGCTCTATGGTCACCGCAATTAGGCACAGAATGACACCCATTATCAAACTGTGAGTAAAAAACATTATAACTCACTAGTGAGTTATAGATTTTTTTTTTTAATTTTATTGGTTGAGTTGCTTTGTTCTTAAAAAAGTTATTATTCAAAAAAAAAAAAGATCGTGTTCTATAGAACAAATAAATTAATGTTCCTATTGCTTGCTCATTTCATGCAACTTCTTATTTAAATAGATAATTTTAACTCGTACGTGTTTAATAAATAAAACTTTCACTCATATATAACTTTTGTTTATCTACTAAATAAAATGAGTTTTTGTTGTTATTTTATTCACAAGTGTGTTGAAAAACGTCGTATGATACACGTGTGTATTGATGATTACCGTCCTCGGCTCTCTTAAGACCCTCGCCTACGGCTCGAGTCTCAATGGCGCCTCGGCGGTAATCACCAATGTTACACACTAGTACCATAATGTACTATTAGGTACTTAAAGTAGGTAGAAAACGGAAGCATCCAATTATGTATGGCATAATATAATATGTTTTAAAATTTATTTATATATAAAAGAGCGAGTACTAAAATCCAATAGAACAATATTATCTTACTATTAAAATATTATATTAAAAACAATTACAAAGTCTGTTTATAGCGTTATTTGTCAAAATCTAGAACGCTTCATCATTCTGTAAGGCGATAAAAATGCTGAGTGTTTCGAAGGCGTCGAACTTGAAGGGCGTCGGAAGTTCGGAAGAATCAAATTTGTCAGAGATTTTATTTTATTGCTGGAGCATAGCGGATAGGCTGACGGCCCAACTGTGACGGAAAGTGGTTACCGTCGCCCATGAACATTTGCAACACTGAAGGTGTTACCAATGTGCTGCCGAACTCGTAGATAGGGCTGGAACCTGGTCACTAATGCCGGAACACAACTCTAATTTGTTATGACAGTATGCTCTAAACCAAGGGTGGTAGCCATCCAGACGGGGAAAATGCCCTTCCACCTGGCCGCAGGAATTTAGTATTCTTTCTTCGTTCCTGCACGGATTATAATAACAGGGAAAACGTTAATAAATTTTTAATGCAAAAAAGACGGAATATTAATGAATTCCAGTGTTTAATAAAGTATAGAAATTATTTAAATACTCTTACAGGTAAATTTAGTTCGTGACGTTTTTGCGTTTGTAGTAGTGTACGGTCAGCACATAAGTAAATTAAGTAATACTTTTTATATATTTTTATAGGCAGGTGCTTAATATGAAACTAATAATGTTAAAAAATATTAAAATTATAATATTAAACATAATTTTTAATGCTAAATTGTTGGTCCCTGTTCTGAAGAATGACATTTGCTTTCTGATAGCACCTTTCCGACGGAAGTCAGTGATATTCCGGTTGATTTAGCACCTAATTGAGCGGGAGTCATAATACTGCTTTCATTGATATTGCACTCATTTTCGTCATATTTGTACAAGTTATACAAAACTTCTTTAGTCTGGGAAGTCAAAAACTTACCTCGACCAAGTTTCAACATAGGAACCATTTTAATGAACAAATTTAATATCAAATAACAACAATTAGCAACTAATAATACCACTGAACAATAAATAACAAGAACTAAAATCAATTAATTTATTAATTACCAAACTAAAACCAAATTTTTGAATGTACACCAAATTGCACAGGCTAATACTAGACAAGACACAAGTGCTATTTGAATTTAAATTTACATTAATTTTTTATAATTTGTTTATTTTATATACTTATTCTCTTCTCATTTTGTTTTGCTGTGTACGTGATTGGTACCATCATTATATATATTATTTTATTTATTATTAATGATTATGTGTATTTTTAAATGTATTATTTTTTATGATATGTCATCTTTAAATATGTTACAGTGTTATCATTATTTAACTGCATTGTATAGTATGTATTATTATGTGTGCGGTATTGTCCTTCGTGACTTACTGATCCCAGGTAGAAAAACAGCGCTGGTCTTAATTGGTCAGCATATGCTGTGACTGGGTCTAATTTTAGAACTTATTCTATTTCTATTATTATACTGTTTGATAATACTCTGTATTGTTTTTTAATGCCGCTTAAATTAAATGACCCCAAAATGCCGTTAAAATTAAAAGGATAGGTCTATAAATCCATCATTAGACCTGTCCTTTTGTATGGCTGTGAAGCGTGGCCTATATTTGAGCGACACAAGCAAGAACTGCATGTCACGGAGATGAATATGCTGCGTTGGATGTGTGGAGTGACGCGAAAAGATTGGGTCAGGAACTCCCGCATCCGCGGCAGTCTTCATGTCCGTGACATAGCAGACAAACTGCAAGAGTGTCGCTTACGCTGGTACGGGCATGTTTTACGGAGACCGGCTAATTATGTGGGGAACAAATGTTTAGCCATGCCACCTCCGCCTGCCCGGTCGAAGGGGAAGGCCCAAGAATTTTTTCCAGGTGGTAGGGCATTTGCCCGACTGGATGGCTACCACCCTTGGTCTAAAGTATGTCGCCATAACAACCTTGAGTTGTGTTCCGGCATTAGTGACCAGGTTCCAGTCTCCCTTAAGAGAGCAGCAGCGCATTTGTAGCACCTTTGGCGTTGCAAATGTCCATAGGCGATGGTAACCGCTTTCCATCAAGTGGGCCATCTGCCTGTCTGCTGAACTCCTGCAATAAAAAAATAAAAATAAAAGAAATGTTGGCTTGACGTTGTGAAGGATGACATGCGTGCCAATGGTCTCAAAACAGGGGATGCCGAAGACCGCGCGAAGTGAAATAGAAAAAGTAGGAAAGCGGCCGCGTCGGAGTGAACACTCCGAACGCAACCGGGATTTAACGCTCGGATGATGATGATGACTGTATTGTTTTTGTCCTAAATAAAATGTCTTTCTTTCTATCTTTAAATAGTCAGAACTCACAGCAATTAGCCATGTAAATAATTATTATTTATTTGCCTTTTGATTGTAAATATATTTTCTTCTTCAAAATGTAACGAACCCCTTTTTGCTGATTGTACAAGGAATTCAAAGTTTCTAGTTTACAATCCCTGCAAATATACAAATACTACTACAAGCGCAAAAAGTTCTTGATGCTAATTTACCTATACAAAGGCCGTCAGCGTTTATATTGTTACGAGTAGCGGGACTCGGATTAAAATGCCGTTAGAATTACTATAGAGTTTATTAGAACTATAACATCACGTATAACACAGGTACAAATATAACCGAACACAACAAATCCAAACGTAATGCAGAAGGTCATAATTCAATAAAACACATAAATTCCGTCACTATTAGATTCCCGAATGTACACACATCACACCCGTATCGTAGTCGTAGCTTGACTGCCCCCCTCTCTCCATCAAGCCGTCGTTTTATACTTCACAAATGCAAAAGAATCCGCAACACCTGGCTAATGATGCTAATGAGCGCGTAAAATGGGACAATAGGCTATTCTCCACAATAATTAGAAACGTATGCCAATAAATAAGTGAACAAAATAAGACGATCATAAAAGAATAACAAATTGTTCAAATGCCGACAGGTAATAAAATGTGCTTCTACAGATCTGTACGTGGAATTTCTCTTTGTCGGCGCCTAGGTTGTAACAATATAAAACTTCAAATGGGGCTTTTCAAATGCCTCAACTATAGTAACGCAGAAATGAATATGAAGTGAAGCTGTTCTAAGTTGCAAAACAAAGCTGACGAGACAACTTCACCGATACCAATGGCGTGTAACAATAAATTTTATTTCCATCTTACGTCTCGACATATTTCCCTCAAATACGTACGTAAATATATTTACCGCAATATAGGTCAAACTTATGGCATGCGTTGTGTTTATATATAAACTTTTATAGTCAATAGTCTAATCCGGAAATGGGTTGGAAGTAGACTGCTATTATCCTTTTTGTTCCCCCCGCCCCCACTGCTTTGCGTTAAAGCTTGCTACAGACATACAAGCAACACAAGGAAGAATAAGCTTTTATTAAAATAAAAGAATATTAATATGCAAACAGTTATGGTAGTATGGTGTTTGCGGTAATATGTAAAATATATAGACAAAATCAATTACAAACTAAAAATAAACTAAGTTATAAATAAGTCAGATGGAAGCATACCCGCTGGCCATCGACGGGATGTTCACCCCCATTTCCTAGAGCTCCCACGCTCAACTACCCAACGGTTCTCTAGAACGTTTACCCCGCGTACAACAATGATCTGGAGGGAACTTCCCGCCGAGGTATTCGCTCTGTGCTACGACATGGGGTCGTTTAAGAAGGGCGTTATAAAATTTCTTAGAGGCCGGCAACACCTCTGGTGTTGCAAACGTCCATAGGCGACGGTAACCATCTTCTATCATATGGGGCGTCCACCTGTTTACCTGATTCAGGCAATAAAATAAATAAAGTAAAATATATTTGAATAGCCTTGTTTTCCGTGCAGGAATGGAGAAAGAATACAATTTCCTGTGGCCGGGCAGCCTGTCGTAAGAGGCGACAAAACAACCCATAGCCAGGTGGTAGGGCATTTGCTCGACTACATGGCTACCACCCCTGGTCTAGAATATGTCGCCATAACAACCTTGAGTTGTGCTCCGGCATTAGTGACCAGGTTCCAGTATCCCTTAAGAGAGCAGCAGCGCATTTGTAGCACCTTTGCTGTTGCAAATGTCCATAGGCGATGGTAACCGCCTTTCATCAGGTGGCCCCTCTGCCTGTCTGCTGAACTCCTACAATTAAAAAAAAAACAGAAATGCATTTAAAAAAATTCAAAAGCTACTTAACTGTTGTGTTGTGTTAGATGAAAACTGGTTTGAGTAAACCAATTTTCATTTCATTCTTAAGTTCTATAAATTACTTCAAATTCAAAAGTTTTTATTCAAAATAAGTTCCACTGGAGAACACTTTTTGAAGGTCATACATATAAGTCACAATTTAAATCTACTTCCTATTCTACGTACACCGCTTCGCAAGGTGGTATCGCGGTTTGAAGGAGAAGAAGCGGCAAGAAATTCGCCAGCAACAAGTCTAGCTAAAATAATAATAAATGTCTTTCTTAGGCTTCAATATATTAGAGTTTTAACAAAATCATATAGACATATAAAAAAGGTGAATAGTAAACAACAAATTTGATGAGTTACTATAAAATACGGTTGTACTCAAACGAGGAACAAGGCCTGTATCAACACAGTACTGTTTTGAATTAATCAAAGGTAGTAAAAGATACAAAGGTTAAAAAAACCCATCTCATAGTGACTTATGGATAAGGTGAGAAATGAGCATATAAGGGGATCTTTGAAAGTTGCACGCGTGACTGAAAACTTGAGAGGAAGAAGACTAAAGTGGTATGGGCATGTAATGAGGAGGGATGAAAGTCACATGACAAAAAGAATGTTAAACTACAAGATGTATGGATTGTGTGAAGGATGATATAATGATTTGTGGTGTGACACACTCTGTGTGTCCTCACATATGTCAAATTAGAGATGTATGAAAGGAGAAACATATACTGCCGATCCCAAATGATTGGGAGAAGGTGAAATAAGAGAAAGAGAGAGAGAGAGAGAGCGACTATCGCTTGTCTTAATCCATACTAACATCATATTATAAATGCGAAAGTAAGTCTGCCTGTAACGCATTCATGGAAAAACCATGACACCGTTTTGCTGAAATTTCTTGTATAAATAGTGTCAACAGCGAGAATGGATATAGCATACTTTTTATTCCGGAAACTGGGATAGCTACTGCGGGATACGAGTCGGAGTTTTCCGCGGACGAAGCCACGGGAAAACACGAATAAGAAATAAAAGTGGATAGCAAAAAGTTAGAAACTGATTCCATAACTGAAGTTCTGGATACAACTGGGATTTAACACTAGATTGATAATCGTGAATTGCCTGTAACCGCCTTTACATCAAGGCGTCCACACGTCTCGGCAGTACAATATTCCTTTACAAAACTAATAAAACAAAGATTTCGGCTGCCATATTCATACCCGGATAACCGGGCACGTTGCCAGGGGAAGCCTTGCGCGCCTTATGCTGTATTAGATTCATTCATAATAAATAAACCTTTGAAGGTGTAAACGTAAAGGTTTTCGAGGAAATCACAGGGAAAATTCACCCTGTGTGAAATTGCGATTTTCATTTTCAAAGTAGATTTTCGCTTTTCATATAATTATTAAACTAAAATATATATACAACCACTTCTTTCACCACACAAACATGTAACAGCTACACTCTACATTGAATAAATATACTTGAAAATAAAAATTGGAACTAATTTTTAGTAAAATTTAAATTTAAATTTAAACACCTCAACACACTAAGAAATCTAACATAAGATGTCATACACAACAACCTAGAACTAATTTTTAGTATAATTTAAATTAAAAGTACACCTCGACACACTAAGAAATCTAGCATAAGATGTCATACACAACAACCTAGAACTAATTTTTAGTATAATTTAAATTAAAAGTACACCTCGACACACTAAGAAATCTAGCATAAGATGTCATACACAACAACCTAGAACTAATTTTTAGTATAATTTAAATTTAAGGTACACCTCAACACACTAAGAAATCTAACATAAGATGTCATACACAACAACCTAGAACTAATTTTTAGTATAATTTAAATTTAAAGTACACCTCGACACACTAAGAAATCTAACATAAGATGTCATACACAACAACACAAATTAAATCCGTGTAAAAAAGGTACGTAACAAGAGTCCGTAGAGTTTGTTTCATAAAAAACAAAGAAAACTAAGTTAATTATATTGTATTCTACTTATAATCTCTTAAAAATATAAGTAGAATACTTAACTTAAAGTTTTCTATGGGTGGGGACCAGAAGTCTCTCTACGTCACCTATTAAATAAATAAATAATGTTTTTTCTATGTTCATAGTTATTCTGTGGACCTGATCTATAGTAAAATGTTTTTCTCTGAATCCAAATTGGTAATCCGGAATTAGGTTTCTATCTGATATAATTTGTTGAAGGCGTTGCAATAATAACTTCTCAAATAGGTTTGACATTAGTGGAAGAAGAGAAATTGGATACCTACTTATGCAAAATGGAACCAACCCACATACAGTGACAGTGACAGTTTTGAGAAAAAGCCGTTTTTATTAAAATTTTGCGTACAAAAAAATATGTCTATATTTTGGATAAAACATTTAGAATATTGTATATTATATTTTCTCGTTATGATTTTTATTGAGTCGATAGGAGGTGCATTTTGAAAGTCTTCTGCATACTTAACCCAATTTTGGCATGTTTGTGGATTGGTTCTGTTTTGCATAAGTAGGTCCAATTAGTCTTTATGATGTTGCTTCATGGGATGGTTTACCAGATTTAGGTACGATGATAACTTCAGCTACTTTCCATATATCAGGCACGTATTTTATTCTAAACACACCATTAATAAGGGTGGTTAGTTTTACCATCACTTTTCTCGGTAAATTTCGGAGACCTTCGGCGGTTATGAGGTCGTATCCAGGACTTTCTTTAGTTTTAATTTATTTATCTCTTTCTTGACTTCACTGGGGGAATTAATCACTTCGTCTTCTTGTGATGTTGGTCCAAATATGGGGTCTACATCGTACCCTTTCATCTTAATATGTGATTCTCTAGTGAAATGAGATTCAGATATTAAACATACGTCAATATTTTCTGTGTTAAGGACTGTAACTCATTTTTACGTCGAAGGAATCCGATGGCTTTCCACGAAAAAAATCATATTCGAGATATCATTTTTGTTATTTTCTGGGTGTTAATTTCGAGCTTCTTTAATCTTTAATCAAAAGATGTCATTAGATTTAATATATTGCTCAGCTTTTCATATATATTAGTTTTGTGAGTATGTTGTAGTACTTTTTGGTTGGGGTATATCACCTCTTCTGATTTGGGCATAAGATATAATGTCCGTGACAGTTTGGCTTGAAATATACTTTTTACTTCCAGGAATCTGGTTCATGGGAACTTGCTTTTACTTTAGTGTTTTATTTTTTATTTGTTGTAACTCTTTAGCTACCATACAACCTCCATAGTTTGCTGGGTGGGAATTACCACAGTGAACATACTTCGGTTTAGTTCCTGCAGGTTTTTCGCAGTCTTTTGTCAAGTGTTGAACGTATATGAATGAAAATCGTCATAATGCTGGCTTATAACCCAAATCATTACTTACAATAGGTTTTACCCCGATAAAAGACGTCGTTTACCTGAAATAGATCGATTAGCAAAATGGATGGCGCTACAATCGCTTTATCTCAATTCACTAATAAATACCTAGGTATTCATAAACAACACGTCATCTATACATTTCTGTACAATGAAAAAAAAATGCTAAATACCTAGTCAGGGGGATGTAAGAAGTGAAATAGAACTAATTTAGATTTTTTTCAAATTTTTTGTTTCTCTGTTTGTCTGTCTGTTTGTAGCGGCTAATCTCCGAAACGACTGGACCGATTTAAATGAAATTTTGCATAGTGGTAGCTTATATCCCTGTTCAACATATAGGATACTTTTGATCCCGAAAAATTGAAGAGTTCCCGTGGGATAGTTAAAAAAACCGCACCACGCGGACGAAGTCGCGGGCTTCAGCTAGTTCAATATATTACCTCAAATCAAGTTGGCTTCGACTCATCTGTATGTTTTGCTAGGCAGTTGTGTAGACTATAAGGACATAGTTTCTTTGTTATTGCAGTGAATTTAAGAAGAAACAGTAAAAGATTTAGGTCTGAAAAATTACAGAATTTATCCTCCTTTGACCAAATGTGTTATTTAGAATAATAATATCCCATCAGAAATCATTATTCATGTTTCATAGGTTTTTTTAGTTTAACATCCATAGTAGTTATAGTATTTAGTTCCTTTGCTTGTTATTATACATTTTTCAAAACATAAAAATGAAAGTTTATTTCACGAGCTTTTAGCTTAAACTACGTGTTCATGTGAAAACATGAAATCAATGAGAGAAACACAAATGACGAGGCTGTATGGTCTAGGAACTTTGTCTGTTCTTCAAGTAATGAAGAACAAAAACACTACTACCTAAACTACTTTTTCTTCTGAGATAATGTTATAGTTATTGACTGTTTCACGCAGACGTAGCGATGAGTTAAATACGTTATTAGTGATGTGATATTGTTATTAATTGGTGATTATGTTAAATATTGACAGATAAAGCATGTATATATAATAATGTAGCTATGATTTTTAAGCGATTTTCACTATCAGCTAGACAAATTTTCATTAAAGGTTTATATATATATTTTTATTATATATACTGCCAGGTGGTAGAGTATTTGCTCGACTGGATGGCGACCACCCCTGGTCTAAAGTATGCCGCCATAACAACCTTGTGTTGTGTTCCGGCATTAGTGACCAGGTTCCAGTCTCCTTTAAGAGAGCAGCAGCGCATTTGTAGCACGTTTAGTGTTGCAAATATCCATAGGCGATGGTAACCGCTTTCCATCAAGTGGGTCGTCTGCTTGTCTACTGAACTCCTGCAAAAAATTTAAAAAAATATATATAAAAACCTAATTAAGTTTTTATGTAAGTAACATAGAGCTACTACCTAGAGGTTTTCACGAGGCGTAGCCGTGGGGAAAACTCTAGTAGTAATGTAAATTAGAAATTATTTGTATGTTTTTTAATTAGGAATAAATTACTTAATTTAAACATGCTTATGTATTATATGTAATTTTATGTTGTTAATAAATTTTAAATTTTGAATACATAATATAAATATTATGTTGAGATGTGATCTATTCAGATTACTGATTTAGATGTCATTAGATACGCTAGTTCTTCGTATGTAGTTAAACCATCAGACAAATGAAGCATGAAAAACTTCGTAATTCTTCGTAACAAATCACACACAAAATCAAAATCAGTGTCTAATTCTCAATACTTTCCAAATTAAATTTAAACTTAAAAAAAGGTACGGAACAGGAGTCTGTAGAATTATTTGAAAAAAATATCACTACCTACCGCTTGCTATAGTTTTGCACAAATATTAAAAATTTTGCTGGGCATTTTGTTACGCCACTACTTCTCCTTTAACAGTAAATAAGTCGTAAATAAAATTAGTTTCGGAGCGGTGATAGACTTATGATTATAAGATGAAGTATTTGTTGGTGAACTCCAACGGTGACACCAAAAAACCGCAGCGCGATCTGTTTAAAGTGAAACTTCATTAGAATAGTTGTAATTTGAAAATCGATGAAAACTAAAACTCTTTTTAGTTTTCATCGATAAACACATAACATTCACCCTAATATACTTCGAAATAAAACACATTTCTCTTTATCCGTTAGTATTAATTTTCAATTTACATAAAACTTAAAAGGTTTCAAATGAATTTTAGCTCTATCTGTATATGCATAAAGCAGATATTCTTTTATACGTAGATCAAAGGAAATTCTGCGTACCAGTGCATTGAATTTTGAACTTTATGTAAGTGACTTAAAATGTAATTTTGATTGAATTTTTTGAATTGAGTATATTGTCTGAAGCTCCACTTCTACTGCGTGTGAACTGCAGAACCACACGTTTTTTCTTTATATTCATGTATCCTACAGAAATGACGTCATGAATAGTGGTAAAAAACATCCTAATTGTAGACCTGGAATATAAACTAGCTCCGTGTCGAATTTCATTTAAATCCCTTCAGAATTTTCCACGCAATGCTCTAACAGGCAAACGTGACATAACCATACATAAATTCACATAAATAGACATTTTTTGTCCGTGCAGGAACGGAGAAAGAATACAATTTCCAGCGGCTGGGCGGCCTGTCGTAAGAGGCGACTTAACAACCCACAGCCAGGTGGTAGGGCATTTAACCGACTGGATGGCTACCACCCCTGGTCTAAAGTATGTCGCCATAACAACCTTGAGTTGTGTACCGGCATTAGTGACCAGGTTCCAATCTCCCTTAACAGAGCAGCAGCGCATTTGTAGCAACTTTGGTGTTGCAAATGTCCATAGGCGAAGGTAACCGCTTTCCATCAAGTGGGCCGACTGCCTGTCTGCCGATCTCCTGCAATAAAAAAAAGACATAAATTCTTAAAATCGTATTTTCGGAATCTGCTGGTCCGAATTAGGCCACCTGATTTCTGTTTCTGATCAAATCTGATACATATAATACTAATGGCCCGGCGCGGTTTCACTCGCGTTCTGTCCCGCTCCCGTGGTATATAGCGTCATGTTATATAGCCTATGACACTTCCTGTTAACGTAGCTTTCCAACAGTAAAAGAATTTTTTAAATCGGTTTAGTAGATACAGAGATTACCCCCTACAACGTCACAAACTCGCAAACTTTATCTATTTATAATATTAGTATAGAAGTATAGATATACATACACAACTTCACGCCAGTTCCCTTGCGGGGTAGGCACGAACAACAGAGCGCCATTCAGGCTTATTCTTACACACCTCAGTTGCTTCTTTGACATTCATAACTCTCGTCATGCACGCTCTTGTCTTGTCATCTTAAGTATAGATATACTCGTATATATACTCATTTTCAATCCATTAACTGAACTGAAGGTACTTAAGACCATTTTTTTTTCAAAATTAGCACAATTAAATTTGAAAACTTCCATCAACACTTGAGATACGTGAGTTGTCAGTAAACACAGCAAAGTATGATGATATACTAAACAAACGACCTACTTTTAAAGGTCTAAACATCAAGTTTCCGATCTAGAGGGCGAGTAAACACAATTACCGTTAAATATAATAGGCCAGAATGTTGTATAATTAGAAGCGAGGTCCTTGCATACTTGGGTAGGGCTGGCAGAACGCCATAACAGCGAAAGGTCTCGTGGGAAGTAAAGACTCGCAATATTAGTCTTACTTTAGATGAGTAGTCGAGGCCGACAACGCCTTGACAGCGTCCTTGGTGTTGCAAACGTTCATAGTCTGTGGTGACCTTTCCATCATGTGGGCCGTCTGTCTATTTGCCAGCTTTTGGCAATAAGAAAAAGTTGGTATTTTTTTCTTTGTTTTAATTAAAGGTACTCCAAATAAGAAAGATGGTGTTTAAACCAATAAACTAACACTCTTACCAATAAGTTCATACTCTCATCAATAAACTTATACCTTCACCAATAAACTCATTCACTCATCTGGTACCGAGCTTAGATTGTTTTTTTATTGCGAAGCGAAGTTAATTATGTTTTATGCAATAAATTAATTGGTTTGAGGCTGATAGACGGTCTACGTAATGGAAAGTGGTTATCGTCGCTTATAGACGTTTACAACATCAGGGGTAAAGCCAACGTTTCCAGCCTTTAGGATGGGATAGGACAGGGAAAACGGGTAATAGGGAAAGGGAAGTGCACCCTCGGATCTGTCACTCATTGTACCAAACATTATACCTCAAGGTCAGTTTACGTCGATTTTTTGTAAGAACTGGTCACACTTATCGAGCCGGCCCAATAGCTGTGACGAAAGTAATGAGTCCAGCATGGCTCTATCATGTCAAAAACTTTTTCCTTGTAGCACCGGGAAGAGGTGACCAAACAACCCACAGACAAGTGGTAGAGCATTTGCCCGACTGGATGACTACCACACATGGTCTAGAGTATGCCGCCATAACAATTTTGAATTGTGTTCTGGCATCAGCGGTCAGGTTCCAGTTTCTCCTTCAAGGCCGGCAGCACATTGGCAGCACCTCTGGTATTCTAAAGTCCCTAGGCGACGGTAACCACTTTCCATCACAGTTGGGCCGTCAGCCTGTCTGCTGTGCTTCAGCTATAAAAAATAAACATTTTTCTTTTTTAAGTACCTTTTATAAGATTTCAAAGACAATATCAAACATAGAAAAATAGTTAATTTAGTATTTATTGGTATATAGATAATGTTTAAACACAAAATACTAACGACACACCTTCCATGATCAAATTGATCGTGTACTAGCGGAGGGTGATGTCAGGAGCCTTAAGACCAGACGAGCGTGCATGACAAGAGTTATGAATGTCAAAGAAGCAAGTGAGGTGAGTAAGAATGGGCCTAAATGGCACGCTGTTGTTCGTGCCTACCCCGCAAGGGAACTGGCGTGAAGTTATGTATGTATGTATGTACAAAATATTAAATAAAAATCGTAAAGTTTCTTAACTGTGCCAACCCTATTGCAATCTTATTGACAATGCCTGGCCCGGAACTGTATCGTGCTCAGGGGAGTTATATACTTCAATTCCGTATTCATTCTTTGTGTTTTGTAAGTGTTTAATTGCGCAAAAGACGTTTTCAAAATATTTTGCGGTGAAACAAATTCGTTTACACAGCTTTTGTGAGATACACCGAGGAGTATTGACTGAGGGTTTCCCGCAATGGCGCTTGCGTAAACGACTAAAACAGTTCGGAGAATTTTATTCCTAGTATTTATCTCCCATAATTACAGTTTCTGTATCTTTGTTTTCTTTATTTCTTCAAATAAACTTATTTATTTATATACTTCGACGTAGAAAAGCCATGCTGGAATCATTATCTTGATTATAAGCTCTTGAGGCCAGCTCGGTCGGTGTGGTACCATGCCTTTACAGAATATCGGCGTGAAATGCCTAGACTTGAGGTAATCGTGTTTCATACCATGAATGACGAGAGTTCCGATGGCCCACTTCCCCCTCTGCCTATTCCATTCCCTTATCCCATCCTCTATATCCCAATCCTCCTGTCTGATCCCGTTATCCCAATCTAAAGGATGGAAACGCATTGGCTGCGCACCTAGTGTTATAAACACCCATAGGCCATGGTAACCACTTTCCTTTAGCTGGGCCATTTGCTTGTTTGCCAGCTTTCCAATAAAAAAAAAAACAAGCTAAGTTCTGTCTCCGGAGGAATGAGTGAGTTTTAGATTAGATTAGATAACTTAATCTTATTCTTTATTTCTAACACTTTATTGCTCGCTAAAATAAACAATTAGAAAAACAAAATGCATAATTGTATATTGGTGTATAGTTTATTGGTGAGAGTGTAGGTTAATTGGTGCGAGTGTAAGTTTATTGATGAGAGTGTGAGCTTATTGGTTTAAACACCATATTTCTCATCGAGTTACTTTTAATAAAAAAAAGAAAGAAACACCGCTAACTAATAAAGTATCGACAAACCGTCAAAACAGACCACCTCTCTTGAATACGGAGCATTATTAAGTGCTAATACAAACAAAATTCATCATAACTCTTACAACATCGACCCAATTCCAACTGAATCATCAATTAACGTCTACAGCCGCTAAGTGTTTTCCCTTAACGAGTACGAAATGGGAATAGGGTTAGAGGCTAAAGAATTTGATGTTTGTTTTTCCTTCATTGGATTGAATATGAATCGAATTTTAGGGTTTCGTAGCCATTTTTACAAAAAACAAATCTTAACTAATATCATAAATGCGAAAGTTTGGATGGATGTTTATTGATCAATCACGCCAGAACGGCTGAACGGATCTGGATGAAATTTGGCACAGAGATAGATTATAGCCTGGCATAGCACATAGGCTACTTTTTATTTTGGAAAAATGTAAAGTTCCCGTGGAATAAAACTAAAGCGAGAGTATCTCGGTTTGTCTGTTACGCTTTCACCCAAAAACTACGGGACCGTTTTGGCTGAAAATAGCATACTATATAACTTAATACCGAGAATGGCAACTGGATACTATTCATCCCGGAAGATGCGATAGTTTCCGGGATAATATAAAATATATTTTTCGGGGGGCGAGTAGCGCCTAGGTAAAACATAATGCAATATGTCTTGTGTTAAAGCATACATACCTGGTACAGAAATAGACGGGACCTTTGAGAAGGACATAAAATACTTGTATAATAAACGTATACATATAATGTCAGTTATTTTTAAGAAAAATGACTTAGACATAAGAAACAGACGGACAGACATAAAAGAAGAAAGAAAACGTTTATCTGCCAAATGCGATATAAGCAAATTATAATAGACGAGACAAAATATGTTTGTAGTTGCCGCTGTTCGACAAACATCCGTGCAGGAACGGAGAAAGAATACAATTTCCTGCGGCCTGGCGGCCTGTCGTAAAAGGCGACTAAACAACCCACATCCAGGTGGTAGGGCAATTGCCCGACTGGATGGCTACCACCCCTGGTCTAGAGTATGCCGCCATAACAACCTTGAGTTGTGTTCCGGCCTTAGTGACCAGGTTCCAGTCTCCTTTAAGAGAGCACTAGCGAATTTGTAGCACCTTTGGTGTTGCAGATGTTCATAGGCGATGGTAACAGATTTCCATCCAGTGGGCCGTCTGCCTGTCTGCTGAACTCCTGCAATAAAAAATACAAAAAAAAACAAGGTTGGCACTCAGCATATTTCTGTGTCGGAAGATACTCCGCCTCAGCACTGATTTTCAGTGCCCACCCTCTAAACTACGCATATTAACTTGAGACTCGTATAAAAATATCATTATTTAGTCATAGCAAAATTTAAATCTAAAAATACATAGAAGCATTATACGTAATAATAACAAGAATATACCCCCGCAAGGGGGCATTGTGGCGAAGACTTAGGTGAGTAGCGACACCTCGGACCCGACTCCAGGAGCCCAAGCAAGGCCCCGGCCTCCGTGCTTGCCTTCGCCAGCCGGTACGGAGTGGAGATCGCTAGAGCCAAGACTCAAGCACCAGTGGTGGAAGTGATAAATGGCATAACGTCAGAAGTAGCTTCTGTGAACCTGCAGCCCATTTTTCCATGTTCCCTGAACATTGCTACTGGCAGACGCAATAGTCCCCATATTCCCAGACGACTAGTACCACTAGCAGTTCATACTAATAGCCTTTTTGTTCTCATTTCCCACAATAGTCCTACAGTGGCGGGGGCTTGTCCTTGGGTGCATTATTATATGGTGTAGACAGGGATAATCGCCGGTCAGTGTCACGCCACATTTACATAAAATTTGTCAAGGACCTTTACGTGTCTGCCTTCCCATGGCCCCACGCAAGCCCTCCAAAAGTCCGGGCCATTTTTATGGTCCGTGGTCTCTAGAGGTTTTTGCATTACAAAATTGTCATGTCTATCCGTTATTTACCTTATATAAAAATTAATAATATATTTAATATAATTTATTGGGGAGAGTGACAGTCGTAGAATTAAGCGGGGTGAAATAATTTATAAAATTTCATTGTTAACGTGCTGAGTTTTAAATTTTAGTAGGGCATTGACTTCTGACCAGGGTGAAAAATAGCGAAGATTTTTTTATTAAAATCCCTTGCTAACCTCGTTTATTAAAGTAAGTAACCAATATATATACATAGTTAAAAGTTAGAATAAATAGCAATAGATATAAGAAATCCACTACATAAGACGTAAGCCGGTACTGCAGCACCGCAGCTAGTATTGTTAAAATGATATATACATTGTGTAAATTAGATACTAAGATATTAAATAAAGCACTAACTACTAAGAGATGGGAAAAAACGGAAACCCATAAATAGAACAATAAATAATAAAGAAAAGATAAACTCCGTCATGACTCAAGATGGAGAGCCCGGGCATAAAAAAAAAAAAAAAAAACCTCGTTTATTAGTTTGAAATTAATCCACTTTTCATAGAATTTTAAATATAACGGTATATTAAAATAGGACTGTTTTCAAAGAATACGAATCCAAAGTATACCCGAGAAACAACCTGAATAGGATCTAGCACGAAATATTTACAATTCCTTATTTCTTTACGTATAACTATCTAGCGGACGAATAATATTCCCAATAGAAACCAAACCATCCCAATGAGTTATGAGAAAACTTATTGCGATGTTGTGTGTGTGTATCAAATATAATTTAGTTAGCGGCATGACCGATCGGTTACCTCTGGTGATTCGACAGCCGCATGTCATTGGCATCTGAACCATTCACTGAACCGTTCTATCGGTCATTTCATTCAGTACGGTGACCGAATTCGGGGTTAATGATTTATAGATCAAAGCCGGGTTTCTATATATTCATATTTATTATTTTTAACCGACTTCAGAAAAGGAGGAGACTCTCAATTCATCGGGATCTTTCTTTTTGTTTTTTTTTATGTATGTTCACCGATTACTCCGAGATTTATGATCCGATTTACGTGATTCTTTTTTTTTCGACGCGGAATAGCTTCCATTTGGTCCCCTAAAAATTTTACATAGTTTGGCCCAGTAGTTTTCATTTTATGAACATTTTTTATGAAAAATTTTCCATTCCGTTCAATATGTATACCGATTACGCTGAGATTTATGATCCGATTTACGTGATTCTTGTTTAGTTTGATGCGGAATAGTTGCCATTTAGTCCCCTAAAAATTTAACATAGTTTGGCCCCGTAGTTTTCATTTTACGAACATTTTTTTGTTCCCGTTTCTTGGGACCTATATTTTTTAAGGAGCGCGGCACCTTTCGTAGGTGTACCCATACATAGCCAGACACTAAAAAGTAACAAATAAAAAAAAAAACTTCGTTTAAAAAAACCGACTTCAAAAGCTAAAAAACTAAAAAGTATAAAATAACTTATTTGTAAAGCTATTATTATTAATATATATTATCTAAAACATCTTAAAGTCGGTGCAAAGTACAACATAAAAATTACTATATTTTGAAAATTACTAAGCACCGACTTTAAGATGTTTTAGATAATATATATTAATAATAATAGCTATAGAAATAAGTTATTTTACACTTTTTAGTTTTTGAAGTCGGTTTGTTTAAACGAAGTTTATTTTACGTTACCATTATTGGAAAATTGGCATTGCTTGTATGAAGTTTACTTCAAATTTTAATTACTATTAAAGTAATTACATGATATTGGAACCGGTTGTGTTGGCGATGAAAATATCACCCAACACATTATTTATGTTTTTTTTTTTTTTTTTTTTTATTGCATGAGTTCAGCAGACAGGCAGACGGCCCACTTAGTGGAAAGCGGTTACCATCGCCTATGGACATTTGCAACACCAAAGTTGCTACAAACGCGCTACTGCTCTCTTAAGGGAAACTGGAACCTGGTCGCTAATCCCGGATTACAACTCAAGGTTGCTATGGCGACATACTTTAGATCAGGGGTGGTAGCCATCCAGTCGGGAAAATGCCCTACCACCTGGCTGTGGGTTGTTAAATCGCCTCTTACTACAAGTTTGGCAAAATTATGTATGACATCAATAATATATGGTCGACCACACTAACTGTCCTAGCTGCCCTAATCTGCACTTAAACTAAATAAAAATTCGCATTGAACTGAATTTATTATATTATATTGGACTTGACTTTATGTTGTTGGTCCGAAGACCTTACAACTTTACCGGGGTCTTTGGGGCGAGTGCCTTCGCGAAGCGAAGGCGCTCGAGCCCGGGGGGCAACTTGCTCGAGGGAGCTCCCTAAGGAGTTTTACCTCGGCTGGACTGTTGCCATGAATGGGGAATGAATTTAATGATGCCCACCATAGGGCGACACAAAATACTAATTGAGAACGGGCGACGGGTAATATAAAGCCCGAAGGGAAGGATCACGGCGGGCCGGGATCGGTGGTTTGCGGTGGCCTACGCTATCTTACTGCCGTTTCGCAACGTGTTATGGCTGGGAGAGAAGAAACGGCGAAAGAAACTTCCCAGCAACACGCCTAGTCTATCCTGTGGGGTGAGCTATGTCTCCTAGCGTCCCTCGCGGGGACGTGGAGAGATCTTGATTGGCGGCGTCTGAGACGCCGCCGTCTGTGTCTGTCTGTCGGTGCCTGCCAGCCTACTGTTCTAACCGTGGGCGGACTGATCCGGGCCAGCCGTTTCGTAATAACGTCGACTCTGTCCGTCAGGACGTTACGCGGTCGTCGTACAAGAGTCATGATCGGGAGGATGCATGTTTTATACAGAGTAAGCTTGTGTCTGAGGGACATTTTGCTTCGTTTGTCTATCATGGGTGCTAAACGACCCATCACAAATCGCGCTCTATTTCGGACTATAGTGATATGCTCGTTGAAGCGCAAGTTCCGATCTAGGGTGACACCAAGATATTTGGTGTACTTTGCCCAGGGGATTTGTTGGTCATAGAGCGAAATGGTTTTTAGGCGAAGGCTAGCGCGTTTGGGGGAGCGAAGCGTGCCCGGGGAAAAGAACATTGCTGCGCTTTTCTCCGGGTTTACCTCTATCCTCCATTTGCGAAACCATTCGCCTAGTTCTGTGACAGCTGTCTGCAGCCGGATGCAAGCCATTTGTCGGTTTTGATCTGATGTATAGAGTGCGGTGTCATCCGCAAAGAGGGCCAACTCCACATCTGGAGTTTTTGGGATGTCGCTGGTGTACAGCGTGAAGAGTAGTGGCGACAGGGCCGAGCCCTGTGGTACACCGGCTGTGAGTGGGTGAGGGGACGAGCGCGTTCCCTCCACTCGAAAACGGAAGCTACGACCTAGGAGGAAGTCTCGCAAGATGAGCACGAGTCTGTCTGGCATACCGAACTGGTACAGCTTGTAAATCAAGCCGTTGTGCCAGACCTTGTCGAAGGCTTTTGCTACGTCTAGAAACAGTGCGGCTGTTCCTATAGGGCGGGGGCGATGGGCAAAGTGAGATAATATGTGCTCCGTGATGCGGTGCACCTGTTGGACGCATGAGTGTCTGGCACGGAAGCCAAATTGCTCATCGGGTATTAGATGTTTGCTGAAGGCAAAATCTCTAAGTCGAGAGAGGATGACCCTCTCGTAAAGCTTGCTGAGTGCGCTCAGTAGGCTGATTGGACGGTAGCTAGACGGTTTATTAGCCGGTTTTCCCGGCTTGTGAATACCGATGACATCTGCTTCCTTCCAGATCGCGGGAAAGGAGCAGTTTGTTATGGCGGCATTGAAGATGCTCACTAGAATTATAATTAGATGGGCGGGTAGGAGTTTTAAAACGCGATTGTTGATGCCATCGGTCCCTGGGGCCTTTCGCGGTTTGAGAGACTTGATCAGATCTTGCACTTCTTCGACCGTGACCGTGTCGAGTGTGGTTTCCGCTGGTAAGGAGGATCTACGTTCGACCTCGGAGTCTACCTCCGTCAGGTGTGACTGGTCGACGTTTTGCGTAGTGGGGGAGCATTGAAGCTCTAGACTCTGAGCAAGGCACTCGGCCTTCTCCTCGTCATCGAACGCCTCGGTGTTGTCGGCTCTTTCTAGCGCGGGTATGACAGTAAGGGTGTCTGATTTGAGAGCTCTAGCCAGCTTCCAGTATGCCTGGTGAGTTGGCTCGATATCCCTCAACGTTCTGTCCCAACGTTGTTCCCTGACTTCCCGGATACGTAGTTTGACCTCGCGCTCTAGTTCGCGGAGTCGGACTCTGTTATCCTCGGTGGGATATCTGTCGTGAGCTCTGGAGGCGGCTCTCTTTTCCCTCAGCAGTACCCTCACCTCGTCCGGCAGGCATAAGTGGCGGTCATCCTCCACTGGCACCTGCCTGGACGAGTTCCGCACTGCGGATTGAAGGTGGCTGGTGAGGGCCTCGATTGCCGTCTCCGTGTCATGGCGGGACACGATGTGGTCCGGGATGCGGTCCAGGTCTTGTGAGCTGGTTGCCTTGAGGAGGGTCTCAAGTCTCAACCAATCCACAGAGGTCCTAGTTTCAGATGTCTGGTCTGTCTGTGGTCCTAATCTGAGGATAACCGGACGATGGTCCGAGTCGATATCGTCCATCGTTTCGATCGAATGGAACTGAAGGGTTACGCCCCTCAGTAATGCTAGGTCGAGAGTGTTTGGGGTCCCCCAGTCGCGGTTGGGGGGGTATCTTGTGGGGGTCATGGGAGTTAGTATATCAAACAAAAGATTGTCTGATATATTTATTAGGGCTCTGCCATTGGGGTTAGTGGTATTGCAATTCCACTGCTCGTGTTTGCAATTCAGATCTCCGGCTATAATAACAGCCGGGCCTAAGTTGAATAGGGTTTCTAGGTCTTTCTTAATAAGGGTTTTTTGGCATGCGAGGTATGCTGAAACTATGACTAGAGGTTGGTGGCCAGTCATTGCTAGTCTGCAGGCGGATACCTCCATACCGTCTAGTGGGGGGGTGACTACAGGCATGCAGTGTAGGGATCTTCTGAAATAGATCAGGGTGCCGCCACCACGGCCTACCCTGTCATGTCTAGTGATCCGATAGTTAGAGATCTTTGGATCTCTATTACTCGGTTTCAGGAAGGTCTCCTGTACTAGTAGTATATCTACTTGATTGGTAACCAGGAAGTCATGGACCAAGTCGCGCTGGTTTCGAAGGCCATTGGCGTTATAAGTCGCCAGAGTCAATGAGCGTGGTTTATTTCTACCTACATGCGCCATTTGTTACCGGTAACAATAATTTGACTAGGTTGTTTAGTTACAACGATCTAAGTATTTGGAGGAGGTACGCGTGATCCATTTCGATCACGAGTTGATCCCGGAGGGAGGGTTGTGTTGACTCTGAAACTTGCCTCAGTTTCCGAGCCAAGAGTTGGACCTCTTGCAGGTCGAAGGGCAAGTTCTTGGCGAATTTAGTCGCCAAAGCTAAGTCCTCCGCTATAGAGTGGTGGGCCGATGGCCCTGAAGGTCCCTTAGAAATGGGGGCGAGGGCGGGGGCGGGGGTGGCCGAGGGTAGGCCGGCCATAACTGGGGCACGCGTCCTTAGCGGAGGGAACGCTTCCGTCGTGGGAAGACCCGTCCAGTGGTTTACCACTGGGGGGGGGGCCGCCACGAATGCGGGTTTGTTCGGCACTTTTCTAGTGCCTTTTTGGGCATTGCCCTTTCCGACCTTACGTTTGGGTCGGGGGGCGGCAGGGCAGCCTCTGTAGTTAGCGGGGTGACCCGCTTGGCCGCAGAGGATGCAGCTCGGTGGCTCCGGGGAGTCCCGGGTGCGAGTGCACTCCGAGGTCCCGTGGTCGCCCAGGCACTTGACGCACCTGGGACGGGATTGACAATGTAGGGCAGAGTGCCCATAAAGTTGGCAGCGATGACACTGCCGCAGTGTATGTTTTTCGTGTGGACGTTCCACACGAAGGCCAGAGAGGCCACAGACCTTCTCAAGATCGAAGATCTTTTTCCCCTCTGGGGAGAGGTCGAGGACAACCAATACTAGGTTTAGAGGGGACTTTGTGGCGTCGCCTCTGTGCATACGGTGCACTTCGTGCACTGGTAGGGCTTGGGACTTAAGGTCCTCTAGAATATAGGAACTTTCAATTTCCTGAGGAAGTCCGCGGATTACAGCCCGAAGGCGTTTTTCTTCTGGCAGGGCGTAAGTGTAGTAACCGATTTTACGGTCACATAATAAAGTAGTTAGGGCGCGGTGGTCACTTGAAGACGTGACCATAACTTTGATGCCGTGTTGAGTATCACGGGCTTCCTTTATGGAGATTGCCTTACCTGGCAGTTCTTTAGCGAGTTGAAGCCAATGGGCTTTCTCGCGGATGGTCAGGGGTGGCGGCGGGCGTTGTGAAGGTGGCCCAGGGCGGCTGGAAGGTGCCGCTGTCGGTGTTGTGCCCGCTGTTGGGGCGGGGTTGGGGGGGACCTCCCTCTGGGTCTTACGTTTTTTAGTACGATTAACGGTTATAAAACCGTCATCGTCTTCGCGGTCTAAGGGGATGTTCGCGGGAGGCGCGACATCCATAGGAGTAATTTCATCGGCCGGTGGAAGAGGGGCATCCCTGAGGTTTTGCGGACCTTCAGAGGATAAATCGATTTCTCGACGAGAATCGATTACGCGATGGATGGGCGAACGTGAACGCGATGTCGTCGAACTCGCAGAGCTCGAACGCGGTTTTGTCGATGCGGAACCGCGAGAAAACGAGGCGCGCGACTTTGGTGCCACACGATGGGCATCGTTGAGCGGGGGTGCGGGCGGCGGGCGCACTGGTAACGCAGCGGGTATGGATGCGGGGGGCGCGGGCGCTACGGCAGAGTGCAGGTGGACCGCGGTAAGCGCGGCGGCGGGGGTTGCGGGGCGTGCGCTAGTCGCGGCAGGTGCGATGGTCGCGGCAGATGCGGGTGCGGGGAGGGGGGCCTGCGCGGGGGCCCTTTGCACGTGTGACTCGCGGGACACAGGTTTCTCGGAATTAAGTTCCGAAATAACGGGCACCATTGATTGGGACTCCGGAGTCCTCAAAAATTGGTCGAGAGCTTGAGGGAATTGCTGTCGTAAAAACGACAGCAAACCCTCTAGCAACGATGGGGAGGGCTCCACGCCGTCCATTGTCCCTGAGGGGGACGAACGATTTGGTGGAAAAACCACCTGATGACGCACTTTTCACTGCACTGTCACAGAAAAAATACAGATCGACCGGGTGAACGAACGAACACAACGAACACGAATAACGGACTGCCGAGGCGGAACGGGAGACGTGCGCGCGCGACGAAACGTAGTATGACGACATGAGTCATGATTTTAAAAATACATAAAGTTCTTTTATAAATGTATCAAGTACAAAGTTATTATTTTAATTGCGCCTGATTTTTAAATTGTCTTTTTAGTGTCGTGATAGCTCAGTGGCTAGAGCATCTGAAGCTAAATACATTGACGTGGTTTCAAATCTTGGCCGGTGAATACGCACCGTTAAACTAACTTTTCTAGTCTAACGTGCATATTGTTACATTTACCACAGGCTGACGGTACAGGAAAAGATCGATGTAATCGATGTGTGAAACCTGTGAAACCGCATTGAACAAATATGGCTAGTGTTTGACTAGTGTACCATCCTTTCTTGAGTCCATCAGTTAATTAATAAACAAAACTATTTATACTAACATTATACAGAGGAAACATTTATATTTTTGTATGTTTGTAACGAATAAACTCAAAAACTACTAGACCAATTTAAAAAATTCTTTCAACGTTAGATTGCTAGATAATCCTTGAGTAACATAGGCTATATATTTAAATAATCATGTTCTAAATTTTTTTCAAGGAAAGGCAACGTCTGCCGCGACCGTTAGTGTACTATAAAGTTTCATCGAAGTTAAGTCTAAAAGAATGAACCTCTACAAAGATCTATTAAACCGACTCATTGACTCTTAGGGTGATCAGAGACCTGGGTCTTACTTCGGTAAACGGATCAGTATTGCGATCCAGCGAGGTAAAGTAGACAGCCTCCCGGGAAGGTTACCCGTTGATTTCGATGATCTAGGCTCAGTATTCTACTTGTAATCTTTAGGAACTGTAGGTAGATCGCGATATATCTTATCCGTGTGGGAACGGAGAAAGAATACAATTTTCTGCGGCCTGGCGGCCTGTCGTAAGAGGCGACTAAACAACCCACAGCCAGGTGGTAGGGTATTTGCTCGACTGGATGGCGACCACCCCTGGTCTAGAGTATGCCGCCATAACAACCTTGTGTTGTGTTCCGGCATTAGTGACCAGGTTCCAGTCTCCTTTAAGAGAACAGCAGCGCATTTGTAGCACCTTTGGTGTTGCAAATGTCCATAGGCGATGGTAACCGCTTTCCATCCAGTGGGCCGTCTGCCTGTCTGCCTAAGTACTGCAATAAAAAAAAATATATATATATATATAACTTAAGTTTCCTTCATTGTATCAGCTTATAATTTTACACTCTTATTCATATTTGAATTCATTTTAACTCAAGATAATTTTGCAGGCTTCTTAAAGAACCTTAAGTCTAAAATTTCGTATATTATACCATAGAGGGTATGCATATCTTAAGGCCTTGTAGAACATAAACCGTATTACTTCATTTACCCTTCACTTTTATTTGACTATGTACGATGATAAAACACAACATAACATTTTTTATACAGAGTGCACGGCTAAAATTCATAGCTTAAATGTATCAATAAGCGGTAAAAGTGAATGGGTACGGTACACGTAAAGTGGGGATTTATGGACGGTGCCTTCCATGGGAGGATGGGTGGGGCAGTCTGCGAGACAATGGACCCATATCGGTGGTCGCCGCAGACCGTGTAATGTTATGAGGGTTTGTATGGTTCAATGAGGAAGAGGCAGCGGTGGCGGCAGCGAGTCGCTTTTTGCTAGAAATAATTTGAATAAATAAAAAGTAGCTTTAACAAAAAAAGAAAACCATGAAGACAACTATTCAAGTAATAATACTATAATTATATTAAATAACAGTTTAAATAAACCTAAACCTACAAAATAAATCCATAAGTAAAAAAAAATACACCAAATTGCTGTCGGAACTTTAACTTATAGCCGGGTTATATATCTTACTATTCATTCACTTACCTTATCATCAGTTGAATTTTAACATTACTTGTATGGAGCTTATGTCAAAATTTATCCAATGGTAGGAAAATGAACGGTTGGTAAGATACAAGAGCTAACGCACACATTTGATGTGAAAGCCATCTAATCTAATTAATACATGAAAAACTACACACTAATAACAGCCAACTGGACCAAATACTCCTTGTCAGGCATTCATAATCCACTGCCGAATGTAGGCCTGTCCAAGTTTGCACCACATATTCCCCTCCTCCACTTTCTTTATCCAGGTCCTCTACTGACAACATTACACAAGTAGTCAATTACACTACATTTACTGGAAAATGGTCTTTCTTTAGGACTAGTAATAACGTCATACAGTCAGCTGTTGACAGTCAAATCAACTGAGATACTTTTTATCACCTTACAAAATGGCGACGACTGCTAGATTTGTACGAGCGTTGCAAATTATGACGTTATTTCTATAATGAGTCAAAAAGCGTATTAATTGTAGTTTAAAGACTAATTAAAATCATTTCTATCATGATATTTTAAAGTTGTGATGATTTATATGAATTAAAACATTTTATAGGAAATTTATTTTAATTAACGCATTTTATCTGTGCAGGAACGGGGAAATACAATTTCCTGCGGCCAGGCGGCTTGTCGAAAGAGGCAATAAACACCCACAGCTGGTAGGGTATTTGCCCTTCAGGATGGCTACCACTCCTGGTCTAGAGTATGCTGTCATAACAACCTTGGGTTGTGTTCCGGCATTAGTGACCAGGTTCCAGTCGTCCTTTAGAGAGCGGCAGCGCATTTGCACCATTGGTGTTGTAAGTGTCCATAGGCGATGATAACCGCCGCTTTTCATCATATGGGCCGTCTGCCTGTCTGCTGAACTCGTGCAATTAAAAAAATGAACATCTTTTCAAAATTTATACTGATATGTGTCACCTCATTCAAAGCACATAATAGTTTTAATCATTGTCGTCACTTTAACATTTTACAAAAATTTCGTTTAGATAGATAGATAGATAGATAACACTTTATTGTACACCATTACAGAAAACAGAAAATCTTATAGCCTAAAAATATTCTAAACGTGCACAATGGGAGGTCTTATCGCTAAGAAGCGATCTCTTCCAGACAACCCGTTTATTGAACCAATTAAAACATATTCATAAAACCGCTACATGTAACCGCTATCTTTTGTTCCGAAAATGACGATCCTCTCCCCTTCCTAGAGCAAATATTGTATTTACATAACACGCTGCTAGCCTATAACTTGTGCCAGATAAAACTTCGTCCATAAGCGTCGACGTAAAAAATTACCGTCCGCACGAAACGGCGAGTTTCGTATATTGGCATAAAGTGATTTTTATACAGCTACATCAAATGTTTCGCTTTAGAAGGCTCTATAAAAATGTTACGAAGCTAACTTCCATAGAAAATTATTTCGTACGTGTCCCACAACGCCATGTACGGATATAAACATTTTAAAGGTGCTCGGAGATGAATGGCAGAGTGGCTTGCAATTTGTGGTTTATGGCTTTGGGGGAATAAAAGACATCTTCCAATGGAGTGTAGGACAGACAATGTCACACTCCTCTCCGATATAACTTGAGGTATAAGAACATTACTACCTACATTTCGGAACTCACTTAGAAAGTACTATCTGTCTCTAAATAAATATGTGTAATATATTAAACATTTACTTTTTTTCTATTATAATATTTTTTTATTGCAGGAGTTCAGCAGACAAGCAGACGGCCCACTGGATGGAAATCGGTTACCATCGCCTATGGACATTTGCAACACCAAAGGTGCTACAAATGCGCTGCTGCTCTCTTAAGGGAGACTGGAACCTGGTCACTAATGCCGGAACACAACACAAGGTTGTTATGGCGGCATACTCTAGACCAGAGGTGGTCGCCATCCAGTCGAGCAAATACCCTACCATCTGGCTGTGGGTTGTTTAGTTGCCTCCTACGAGAGGCCGCCAGGCCGCAGGAAATTGTATTCTTTCTCCGTTCCTGCACGGATAATATAATATATAAAATGCTTGTCACGTAAGGATGTATATTTAAATTGTACAGTCCTATCTTTTTTCTGCTTCACCTACATCGCCAGATTAGTTAAGAATTTCTTTTAAGCCAGGTTGCCTGGAAGAGATCGCTTTTAGCGATAAGGCCGCCTGTTGTTTTGCCAACAAGTATTGTAATTATATATTTTGTTTTTGTGTTTCTTTATTTTGGTCAGCAATAAAGTGTTATCTATCTATAAGAAATAAATACCTGAGTAATCTCGCGATCAGGTTTTGTCTAGAACTTGTGTTATATCATTCATTTTGGTCACAATATCTGCCAAATAATTAATACTCATTATTGTTATCTATACAGCATCTGAGCCGAAAAAAATTCTTAGGAAGATCTAGGACTTTAAAAACATAAAATAATGATTAAATGTGAAAAAATAATGTATGTGTACAGTTCACACACAGTAGAAGTGAAACTTCAGAAACAGAGAGACAGAGGCAATTAGACAGTTATGCTGTTATAACAATTCAGATAAAAATCTCGTATGAGATTTAAATTTCCTTAATCAGTTACATCAGTTCACCCTGATAGTAGGGGAACCCAAGACGCTAAATGTGGAGTTACTCCAGCATCGCGGGGACCTTTTGGATTGTGAAGATTAGATGCTAAAAAGAAAAAAACGTTATATGATACATCGTATGCCGTTTCACTGGTGGGGGGAGCGTGTACAGGTTAATAAAAAAAAGAGTCGCACAGAAATACCCAAGCGCGTCAGATAATCAAAAGGGATGTTAAGTAAACCCTAAAGGAACTCCTATTCAAAAGACTGACGATTTGGATGTGATCAAAAGTCATGGCCGATTTTTGAAAATGCAAAAAAAAAACGTAACATTGAAATACTCGAGCGCGTCAGATTAATATAAGACGGTTCAGCTTCATGTCGTTGTCGTGCTGACCCATAATCTGACAATTATGTGAAGGAATTTCCTTAATCTGACGGTTTAAAAAAAACTGAAGAATTAAAAATATCCCCACCCTATATGAAAGGTTAATATATGGTGGGAGTAGATAATAGGATGCAAGATTCCTCTCCTTATGTTATTCTGCCACGCTCGAGTAAATCCCAAAATCCCCGCTTTGCCTCCCTTACTATAACTAATACAAAATGTGAAAGAGTATTCATTAACACGGCTACTAAGACACCTTTAAAGCCGCACCTTAGAGAAGTGTTTGAAAAGTTAAAAGTTATTATAAAACCTAGAACAGAATAGTCTTTATTGCAGACAGGAAAGTAGTTTACATGAGCGTTAACAATAATTTAAATAGTACAAGCGGCGGCCCTATCGCTTCAAGCGATTTCATTCAGACAACCTTCTGAAAATAGACATGAGTAGAAGAATAGAACAAGTGCGAACGAGACCTTTAAATATTGATAATAAAATATGACATTAAAAAAATAAAATTCTAATTATACATACACAAGTGAATTTGAATAGAAAATATACATACATACATAACTTCACGCCAGTTCCCTTGCGGGGTAGGCACGAACAACAGAGCGCCATTCAGGCTTATTCTTACACACCTCACTTGCTTCTTTGATATTCATAGCTCATGTCATGCACGCTCGTCTGTTCTTAAGGCTCCTGACATCACCGTCTATTAGTACACGATCAATTTGATCATGGAAGATGTGTAGTGGCCTTCCACGACTTCTGCATCCATCCACTTTTGAATTGTATATCTGTTTAGTCATTCTTTCATCATGCATTCTTTCCACATGCCCGAACCACCGGAGCATTCCTTTCCTTACCTTCACCCCGACAATCTCTTTCAGACCAACTCTCTTTCTTACTTCTTAGAAAATATAAATACATGAATAATGTATACCTACATATATATGAAAGAAACTAAAAAAAACTGTGCGTGTGTCACACGCAGTAGAAGTGAAAAACTTCAGAGAATATACTCACTGGTAATTCTTCTATAACTTTTATTAATAATTCCTTTAGCCTACATCTGTCAATATATTATAATTCAAAATAAACTTCTTGAGTACCACTGTCAATTTTTCACTATTTTAGTCTCAAAAATATTATTATCACTTTTATTTCGGTCCAAATTGGACCTATGTTTAATCATCGGTCTTGTTGACTCACTAATCTGTGCTGCTCAATGTAAAACTCGTATCTCATTCTCTCGCAGGCTTAGTCCTATAGATTCATGTGTTTATCTATTTTTAGTGTCGCGTTTTCGTGTCATCGAGTTTCAAATCACAACGATTCTAAAGAAGTTTCACTTCAAAAGACGAGAATTTGTCGGTTGAAAATATACATAGAGCCACTACCGCCGGTGTATAGTAAGCAACATTTCTTTCCAATGTTTTAAAGTTTAGTAAACCATTGTTCAATACTGAGCTCTTCCAGCGAATCTTAGTTCGCTGTCGCTACTGTGGTGGCGACAATATAACGGCAGCGCCAAAAAATTCAATCACAGCGCCACCTTTTGGTTATATTCGTCTATCGCACGGAAACGACGTCATTTATCGGGATAGAGAGTATCCTAAGTTTTGACCCGGGATATAAAAAGGTAGTCCTATGTTGAGTTTCATTTAATTCCGTCCAATAGTTTAACTCTGTAACAGACACATAAAATATCTAAAAATTGTATTTTAGGAATCTGTTGGTCCGAATTAGTATCCCTGGTTTGTTCTCTTTTTTACATTCAAAGTAGAAACTTAAAATCCCTACAGAATTATTCTATTGTTACAACCTAGGCGCCGACAAAAAACAAATTCCACCTGCATATCTGTAAAAACACATTTTATTACCTGTTGCATTTGAACTAATTGTAACTCTTTTATGATCGTATTCTTTTGTTTACTTATTTATTGACATACGTTTCTAGAGAACAGCCTATTGTTCTATCGTAATCATTAGCCAAGTGTTACGGGTTAAAGTACAAGCTGATTCTAGGAAATTCGGTCCACATTGCATTCGTGCAGTATAACCGATGGCCTGATTGAGGCAGTTCAGCGACAACTACGATCAAGGCGTGAATTGTGTACAATCGAGAATCTAATAGTGACGGACTTTGCGCGTTTTATTCAATTACGATGCATTACGTTTGGATTTGTTGTGTTCGGTATATTTCTACCTGTGTTATACGTGTTTGTGTAGTTCTAAAAAAACTCCACAATAATTCCAACGGCATTTTAATTCGAGTCTCGCAACTCGTAACAATATTATAGCTTATTCAATGTTCGTATCGCCAAAAATGTAACATGAGAGTGTAAACACGGCATCTAGTAGCCATCTTGTCAATTCCGTCGAGGCGATATTTTGCCGCTCCCTCGTCCGATGACAAATGATAGACAACTAGCGGGATACGGCGGGACCTTCACAGAAAGGGCGGGTTATTAGGAACGCTCAAATGACCCGACAGCCTCCGAAATCAATCATGATATTGCGGGAATCAATCGACCATTCACTCTGACATACAGCCCGAATTTTCTATCGTTCGTAATAATAATACCTACATAACGTGTAGGATGTGTAATTGAATGTTTAGGTATAGGCCCTAAGTTTGATTTACATTCGCATTAGTTAAGTAGTTAGTAGAGATGTGCCGACTAGTCGGTAAAGCCGAATATCCGGCCACTATCGTAGTCGGCGACTATTCGGCAAAGAGCGCCGACTATCCGGCTTCTTACTTTGTAGTTTATCTTTACTTTACTAATACATTGTAATCCATACACGAGACTTTCTTCTTGACATGATTAAATTTTAATTTAACTCGTGTTGTTAAACAAAAATATTGTTTTTATTTTTACACTAAAACATCGCCCTGACTTCTGACCCGTACAAAATTAAAAATCAAAACATGTTTTTTAATTATTTTTTTAATTGCAGGAGTTCAGCAGACAGGCAGACGGCCCACTTGATGGAAAGCGGTTACCGTCGCCTATGGACATTTGTAACACCAAAAGTGCTACAAATACGCTGCTGCTCTCTTAAGGGAGACTGGAACCTGGCCACTAATGCCGGAACACAACTCAAGGTTGTTATGGCGGCATACTCTACACCAGGGGTGGTAGCCATCCAGTCGGGCAAGTGCCCTACCACCTGGCATAATAATGCGAAGTAAACAAAACAAGTTCCGACAGGTTGGGCTTGCACGAATCAGGTATAAACGAAGCGTCACGGAAATCCCCGAAACCGTTATCGGCTTGGCTGACTAGTCGGCCTCTTTACAACCGACTAATCGGCTAGTCGGCCAACGTCATAGTCGGCACATCTCTAGTAGTTAGATAAGTTTCAAATAAGTCCTTATTATGTTTTAGATTTTAGACAGTCGTCGTCAACAACCCATTGGTGTCCACTTCTGGACATAGGCCTCCCCAAGTCTGCGTCACCTATCCCGGTCCTCCGCTGTTCTCATCCATTAGATTAATTTAGACATATTTACTTAATCGATAACTTATTACTTAACTCGAAAAATCTTTCCAAAAGATGATAAGGACTTAACTCGAAATTTCGCCAGTTTCGCAAGTTAACCAACTACTTAACTGATACAAATGGAAATTAGGGCTAAGAATGTTGTCTAAAACGATTTCTGTTACAGTAACCGTTGTGAACTGTGCGCGATAAGGTTCTGATCTGCGAGCCGATCTAGTGCTAGTGTGGTGAGAAGGCTCACAGTGGCTAAAGAATTTTCATACAGATTGCGTACGTGCGTGTGTGCGTGCGTGCGTGTGTGATTGTTATATGCATATTTGTTGTCACTAAATCGCTAAATCATCGCTACTTTTTTCCCGGGAATCCCACGGAATTTTTTCTGGGAAAAACTTTTTTTTTTTATTTATTGCAGGAGTTCAGCAGACAGGCAGACGGCCCACTTAATGGAAAGCGGTTACCATCGCCTATGGACATTTGCATTTGCTATAAATGCGCTGCTGCTCTCTTAAAGGAAACTGGAACCTGGTCACTAATGCCGGAACACAACACAAGGTTGTTATGGCGGCATACTCTAGACCAGGGGTGGTCGCCATCCAGTCGAGCAAATACCCTACCACCTGGCTGTGGGTTGTTTAGTCGCCTCTTACGACAGGCCGCCCGGCCGCAGGAAATTGTATTCTTTCTCCGTTCCTGCACGGATAAAAATGCTCAGATTGAAAAAAAAAATCGAATTCCAATGCAATTTTTTCACTAATCAAAAGCAAATTTTATATAATAAAATGTGTGATACTTTTTTATCCTGGGTATCCCGCGGGAATTTTCCCGGGAGATTTTTGGAGTTGTTCGAGCATACAAATTAGCATATTCCGACACAATTTTCAGAAAAACGACAGCTCACATTCTTGTTTAAATGCTGGGATACTTTGTTTTTTTTTTTTCTATTGCAGGAGATCAGCAGACAGGCAGATGGCCCACTTGATGGAAAGCGGTTACCATCGCCTATGGACATTTGCATCACCAAAGGTGCTACAAATGCGCTGCTGCTCTCTTAAGGGAAACTGGAACCTGGTCACTAATGCCGGAACACAACTCAAAGGTTGTTATGGCGACATACTTTAGACCAGGGGTGGTAGCCATCCAGTCGGGCAAATGCCCTACCACCTGGCTGTGGGTTGTTAAGTCGCCTCTTACGACAGGCCGCCCGGCCGCAGGAAATTGTATTCTTTCTCCGTTCCTGCACGGATAGAAGTGTCCAGGAAATTCGCAAGAATTTCAAGTGAAGTGGATGAAGTCGCGGGCATATCGTAGTATTTATATAAGACAATTTCAGTACGCTCCCTTAAAGCTACAATCCTCGTTTCAGATATTCATAAGAATAATTAAACAAAATGTACGACTCGCAGCAAAGGGTGTTTAAAATTATGTATTTATGGCGCGAGGCTATTGCGCCGGGATCAACAAGTGGCCACAAATAGCCTGATAACTTTATCATCCAGATACCCAAGAGAAATCTGAAGGATAATGAACTTGGCAATTTTTCACTGGCAACATTTGCGTCGGGGAGGTATTACGGTTGCAATTTGTCACATAAACAAAACAATTTGTAAAGTTTTAGGTTTGTTCTTTGTGTTGTAGAAATACAAGGAGGAAATTGAAGATTTGGTTCTTATATTTGTTGCAAAGTTGGTAAAGATGCCCACGTAATGGAAAGCGGTTACCATCGCCCATGGCTATTCGTAACACCAAAAATAAAAAAACTTCGTTTAGAAAAACCGACTTCAAAAGCTAAAGAACTGAAAAGTATAAAATAACTTATTTCTAAAGCTATTATTATTAATATATATTATCTAAAACATCTTAAAGTCGGTGCTTAGTAATTTTCAAAATATAGTAATTTTTATGTTTTACTTTGCACCGACTTCGAGATGTTTTAGATAATATATATTAATAATAATAGCTTTAGAAATAAGTTATTATATACTTTTTAGTTTTTTAAGTCGGTTTTTTAAACGAAGTTTTTTTATTTTATTTGTTACTTTTTAGTGTCTGGCTATGTATGGGTAGACCTACGAAAGGTGCCGCGCGCGTTAAAAAATATAGGTCCCAAGAAACGGGAACAAAAAAATGTTCGTAAAATGAAAACTACTGGGCCAAACTATGTTAAATTTTTAGGGGACTAAATGGCAACTATTCCGCATCAAACTAAACAAGAATCACGTAAATCGGATCATAAATCTCAGCGTAATCGGTGTAAATATGAAAAGGAATGGAAAAAATTTCATAAAAAATGTTCATAAAATGAAAACTACTGGGCCAAACTATGTCAAATTTTTAGGGGACCAAATGGAAGCTATTCCGCGTCGAACAAAAAAAGAATCACGTAAATCGGATCATAAATCTCGGAGTAAACGGTAAACATACATAAAGAAAAGAAAAAAAAACTCCCGACGAATTGAGAACCTCGTCCTTTTTTTGAAGTCGGTTAAAAAGTGCTACCAAAAAAAACTCTACGTACAAGCCTTATTTATTTATTAATTACATATATGTTTTTGTGTTTTATGTAAAAAAAATGTGAATGTATTATTTGTTTTTTATGTATAGCGTATTTTTTTTAAGTCAATAAATCTTTTTCTTTCTTTCTTTCTTACCAATGTGCTGTCGCTCTCTAAAGGGGGACTGGACCCTGGGCACTAATGCCCGAACACAAGTCAAAGTTGTTATGGCGGCATATACTAGACCAGGGGTGGTAGCCATTCAGACGGGCAAATACCCTAACACCTGACTGTGGGTTGTTTTGTTGCATTAAACTATATCTCTGGCCTATATGGATAAACCGTCAATAGACGTCTGCAACACAAGGTGCAAAGCTAACGCGTGGCCAGCGTTTGGGATGCATTAAACGAGCTAGGATAGAGGAATCGGACAAGAGGAATGAGATAGAGGAACCAGACAAGAGGATTGAGATAGAGAGATGGGATAGGGAAGATGGGATAGAGGGAGGGGAAAGTGGACCATCGAAAGTCACTCATCGCACGAAACACACTTAGCTCGAGGCTTCACGCTGATATTCTGTCTGTCACACTAATCGTGCCGGCTCTAAGATCTGTAATCAAAATGATGATTCCAGCATGGCTCCACCATGTCAAACAAGCTTATTATTATCTTAGTGGTAAACCCCTGTTGAGTCTTAAATTTCTTCTTTGGAGCTAAGTCGACTTTCTTACTTTTTACTGTACATGATCTTTATTACCGGCTTGGGTGGCTATCCTATGGCGTCCAACGAATTTGTCTAACTTTTGGCCTTTCTGGACCATTGGGGAGTTCGTGTCCTCCTTATATTGCCCTCATTTGGACATATAAGGTCACGAGAGGTCGGTCGCTAAGGGCCAAAGTAGTCCGGTGGCTGAGCATTGATTGAGACAATTCCTTGGAGGTTTGTGTTGCGGCCGTGGTCAGCGAGGTCAGATATCCGCCATGCCGACATTGCCACGAAATATAATAGAGGTTCTTAATTAAGGTTGAAATGTCGAACAGGAAAAAAGTACGGATTAGGTTGTAGTCGTTATGCTTACCTCTCCTTTCAATTATGAACATTTCCACAGCTGCAGGTGGGAAAGTAGCTAAGAAAACAGGCAGCACGAAAGTGTCTGCTTGCTGCCGTGGAAATAGGCAGAATGTAAACTACTAGATACTACTGCGTTGGCGCAACGACCTGAAGTGAGTCTTGGCCTGCGAAACAAGGACACGTCAATGTTCCTTATTCTACGCAGTTTCTTGCTAATTATTATTGGCCTGAAGCATGTATAGATCACTGTCCAATGTCGTCCCAAATATACTTTCTTTCCATTGCCATCGTCTCCCATCTATTCTAGTAGACTGAGCATGCGCAGGTGCTGAGGTCTTATGTCTCCTATTATGTTGGGATCGACAGAACAGACGAGCGTGCGTGACAAGAGTTATGAATGTCAAACAAGCAAGTGAGGTGTGTAAGAATAAGCCTGAATGGCGCTCTGTTGTTCGTGCCTACCCCACAAGGGAATTGGCGTGAAGTTATGTATGTATATATGTTGGGCTCGGTTATAAGATTTTCGATCTCGAGTCCAGCACCTTCAGCCTTCCAGCTACCATCCTCTTTATGTTATTTTGGATATAACTTGGGTTTTACTTGCCACCGACTTCAAGATATAGAAAGAAGTCGCTTAAATATTTATTTTTTGGTTTTCAGTCAGAAGTCGGTTTTGATTTTTTTGTTAAAAAAAAAACACCAACAACCCTAAACACAACATCCCTTATAGGTGTTTAACATAAACATAATTTGATATTCGAAGCCGCAATGGCCAAACAGCGGATATTGGAAAATCATTTTCGCCCCCAACTTGGGAGGTACTTGTTAATTTCACCGAAACACCGTTACGTGATCAACGGCTAATGTGTTTGCAAGTTTTAGCGGATTACCCTGGTGGCGGACGAGGGTGATCAATGGCCAGAGGTAAAATCAAATATTGTCAGGTTCGGGAGATTAAGTTAAAAACATTGTAAAACGATGTACGGTGGAGGAATGAAAAAGTTCGCCAGTTTTCAATTTGATTCATTTAACGTCCCGCGAGCACATGTTACCTTTTCAAAGTAAATCATAGAACGGACTGTTTCACAGAAAATTATGTTCAATTGTTTGATAATAAAGTTTAAAATTACTTGAATCAAAGTTGTTTGATTTTCTATCTTGTCTACGAAGATCGTTTAGAAATGCAAAACTTTTTTATTGGTTTTAATATTTATGACAAGCGTAGTGATTATATCTGCTTCAATTTATATTGTTAATCTCAACGTCTGTCATTGCCAACATTGCAATTTTCTTTTTTCACGTTTCTATGTATACATACAAATACATAAAATTAAGTGTCTCTTTGTAACGTCAGAATAACAGCTTCTTACTAAATATAATAATAATATAATAATAATATCAGCCCATTAATGTCCCACTGCTGAGCTCGGGCCTCCCACTGTAGGGGAATGGACAGTAAGCCCGCCACGCTTGTCCAAGGCGGCTTGGCAGGTTTGACACATCGGTTATGTTGATGTGCAGGTTGCATCACGATGTTTTCATTCACCGTTGTTAGCACATGGTAGTTGTGATAATATGCACATTAGATCAGAAAACTGACTAAGAGATGCATGCGTTCTGGGCAGGATCGAACCCGCGCCCTCTGAGTCTGGGACGCGTGCGCTGGCCATTACGCTACCACGACTAAATATATATGAAAGTATATACGATTATTACGATACCTACATAAAAGAAAACCATAAAAACAAATTTGTCGGTCTGGAAGTTCCGTCTAATCTCTGAAACGGCTGGAACGATTTTGACGGGACTTTCATTGGCAGATAGCTGATGTTATAAGTAGTAACTTAAGCTACCTTTTTTTTTACCGCTGATGAAGTCGCGGGCATAGCTAGTATTTTATAAACGTAACATTTATTAAAATGTCGACAGTACTGTTTCTTATACTCGTGCAAGCAAAAGTCGACTTTAAGGTGACGAACATTTTCATTCTGCGAGTGTACATAAAATATAAACCAACGACTGATTCCTATATCTTATTATTCATTCACTGGCCTTACCATCGGTTGATTTTTGACTATGTATTTTTACGAATTCTAGCATGGTATGGCTAGTGAAGAGAGTGCTACGATGCTACAAATTAAGTAGGACACTTGAATACATTTTATAATTAGATATAAACTGCCTTTTATTTAAACTCCTCTTGCAGTATCTGTCAGTAGTAGTTACTATAAGTAGTACAAGTCTCACAAAAGTGTGTCTTTTTTACATTTAAATTCCAGCCAATGGGAGCGAGTTTCATACACAGCTCTCATTGGTTAGTTGAATCCTTACGTCCTGGCTACCACAGCTATATAAGTATTGGTTATAACGATAACAAAAGGAGATCATTCAACATTTGGCAAAATGAATTTATTTAAAAAGATTAAGGAATTTAAATGCATAGTTATACATTTAATTAATTGTGTGGTTCGAAATTATGATTAAATATGAATATTACACAGAGTAGAAAAGAATATGTTGGTGCTATGGTTTACTTAAAGTAGAACTTGTTGTCAAACGTCAAAAGTCAAATATCAAAAGTCAAATGTCACAATATTGACCTTGAACTAACTTGCTTTACTTTTGATTATGAGAGAGTTACATAAATTAACTCGGTTTTATTGCAAATGTTTCTAGTTAACATTTATAAGCGAAAAATTGATTTGGAAACCCGAACGCGTGGTAACCGGGGTTTTTTATTTTATTTTTTATTGCAGGAGTTCAGCAGACAGGCACACGGCCCACTTGATGGAAAGCGGTTACCATCGCCTATGGACATTTGCAACACCAAAGGTGCTACAAATGCGCTGCTGCTCTCTTAAAGGAGACTGGAACCTGGTCACTAATGCCGGAACACAACACAAGATTGTTATGGCGGCATACTCTAGACCAGGGGTGGTCGCCATCCAGTCGAGCAAATACCTTACCACCTGGCTGTGGGTTGTTTAGTCGCCTCTTACGACAGGCCGCCAGGCCGCAGGAAATTGTATTCTTTCTCCGTTCCTGCACGGATCGTGGTATATTAAGCAAAGGAAGAATACAAAATCTACAACTATGAACGTGGAGAGTGTATCTGTAGAACTGAAACACTCGCGTGCGTATTTCATTAGGCAGATTTGACACATTGCGTACGTCACATAAAAGTCCTGGTAGCGCAATGTCTAGCGCACGCGTCCCAAACTCAAAGGGCGCGCGTTCCATATAAAGTAACTGGATGTGTCGATTTTCAATGCTGAATCACGTCAAGGTATTGCCACACTCAGAGTGAATACATTAAAATTTTTTGTGTCAATTAAATCATTAATCAATGAGTTTGAATAGAATTTTGTAGAGTACTTACAGTCTTAAGTTGTTCTAAATGTATTCTCTTCTAAACATCGCGAGATGTAGTATCTTCTTTAAGTCGTGGTAGCGCACGCATCCCAAACTCAAAGGGCGCGGGTTCGATCCTGGCCGGAACGCATGCACCACTTAGTCAGTTTTCTGATCTAATGTGCATGTTGTTACACTTACCACGTGCTAACAACGGTAAAGGAAAACATCGCGATGAAACCAGCACATCAAGATAACCGATGTGTCAAACCTACCAAGTCGCCTTGGACAAGCGTGGCGGGCTTACTGTCCATTCCCCTATAGTGGGAAGCCCGAGCCCAACAGTGGGACATTTATGGGCTGGTGATGCAAAAAATTTATACACCTTTTTACGAAAATGAAAGTATTACGAGTATGAAATTTCGCACACTTATAGTTTACTAGCTGTCCCGGCAAACGTTGTTCTGCCCTGAAAAAATAAAATTTAGAATCCGATTGCAGCGCCACCTACCGGGTCCAAATGTAAGCTTTCCTATCTTTCAAGTCGGATCAAACTGCACACGGTGTGCAAATTTGATTAAAATCTGTCAAGTAATTTAGGAGTCCATCGCGGACAAACAACGTGACACGTAATTTATATATATTAAGATATAGAGAAGGAGTGCAGAATGCTAATATTTTTTTAAAATTATGCATAAAAATACATTACATCAATAAAAAAAAACATTACACACATTTGAATTTAACAATAAACAAAAGAGTATATATGCGTGTGTGTGTCAAATACATTGTATTTGACACATACACGCATATATACTCTTTTGTTTATTGTTAAAGTCAAATTAACAGTCTAACCTTTGGCGAAATCTATGATTATAGAAGTTATAGTCTTTGACAACAGAACCTTAATAATGTTCAAACCTATAATTTAAATTAATTATGGTCGAATTTCGACCACTGGGCGACCACTAGTTATATTTGTTATACGTCCCATGCATAGTGTCAACAGTGTCAACCACACTAAAATGATTATATTTTGTACAGCTCTTAGAACCCTAAAAAACTCCTCTTTACAATTAAATTCTTTACATGAGCAAACTCCACCAAGACGAAACAAACAGAGCAAGTAAATAACATATCGGGTTCAGTACGTGACTGTGGGCCGGTTCGTCGGTTATTTTGGTTGGACTCCCCTCACCCGGGGGGAACCCGAACGGATGTTGCCGGCCACTGCGGTTTGTTTTGTGAAGTTGGTACACCTATTGTTTGAACTGTTGTTTTAGATGACGTTCTCGGAATTTTAATGGCGCTCGAGGGCAAGCGGACGAACGGTCTTGATCGTAGACATGACTGACTGTAAACCCTGTCCACTTGCGGATGTATTTTGACCTTTTAACTGGGTGCTACTCGGTCGCGGAGATTTAGATAGATAGATAACACTTTATTGCTCACCAAAATACACAATTACAAATTTATATGAAAGTCGTGTTAGTTACACTATTTATAACTCTTTTTTTATTGCAGGAGATCAGCAGACAGGCAGACGACCCACTTGATGGAAAGCGGTTACCATGGCCTATGGTCATTTGCAACAATAAAGTTGCTACAAATGCGCTGCTGCTCTCTTAAGTGAGTCTGGAACCTGGTCACTAATGCCGGAACACAACTCAAAATTGGTATGGCGACATACTTTAGACCAGGGGTGGTAGCCATCCAGTCGGGCAAATGCCCTACCACCTGGCAAACCTCAAGAATACCTCAAGAAAGGCTGGACCAATTTTTATGATTTTTCTGTTTTTGGAATTGTCTTCGTCCGGAATAGGATAATAGGTATTAAAATATGATATTCATCAATAAAAACAATATCTTTAAAAAACACCAGTCACAACATCAGTCTAGCCATTCATTTGTTATGATCTTTCCCGGCCGATGCCGGCTTATGGTGATTGCATTTGCAACTCATTTTCATTTGTTATAAATGATATAACAAAATTTGTGTGTGTTCAAATGGGTCCCACGGTGGTTTAGATTCAAATTTCAACTAATTTATAATTATTTATAATTTATCTTTTCAAATAGAATAAATCTTTTTTTCTATTTCAGAAGATATGAATACAAAATCCTAATTGCAAAGCAAACTACCTAAGTGGCGTACAGAGCTAGTTAGTTAATATAAGTGTCTGCGATAAACAGAACTTTTACAATCATTACAACCTCATTTCATTACTTCATAATATTATTATAAATCACACATGTCACTCGCCTTACATACGTCTATCATAAATACTACTAATAAATAATATATATAAATTATAAACATAAAAAGCTGTAAAACACGAAATATACAAGTGAAAACAACACAGATTTTTAAATTTACTATATTAACAAAACAATAAGTATCCGTGCAGGAACGGAGAAAGAATACAATTTCCTGCGGCCGGGCGGCCTGTCGTAAGAGGCGACAAAACAACCCACAGCCAGGTGCTAGGGCATTTGCCCGACTGGATGGTTACCACCCCTGGTCTGAAGTATGCCGCCATAACAACCTTGAGTTGTGTTCCGGCATTAGTGACCAGGTTCCAGTCTCCCTTAAGAGAGCAGCAGCACATTTTCGGCACCTTTGGTTTTGCAAATGTTCATAGGCGATGTTAAACGCTTTCCATCGAGTGGGCTGTCTGCTGAACTCCTGCAATAAAAAAAAATAAAAAAAAACAAGCAAACTATTGGGCAACATTTCATCGTGAAGCAAAAATCCCCCTGATTATAAGAATAATAAGGTAAGCAAACTGAGAGGGCATAGAATTTCATAAGGTATATAAACATCATTGGATCGCCTTGGTGGTGTGCGATTCCGGTCAACGAATTCCCCGTATAACACGGTACACAAAAAGCGGCCTATGAGCTCGGACGAATTCGGCCGACGTACGCCGCTGTGAGAGTGTGAAAGTCGTGGTAGCGTAATGGCTAGCACTCGGGACGCATGCACCAGTTAGTCACTTTACTGATCTAATTAATATGCATATTGTTACAATTACCACGTGCTAACAACGGCGAAGGAAAACATCGTGATGCCACCTGTACATCGAGATAACCGATGTGTCAAGCTTGCCAAGCCGCCTTGGACAAGCGTGGTGGGTATACTGTCCGTTCCCCCTATAATAGGAGTGCCTGAGCCTAGCAGTGGGACATTTATGGGCTGATATTATAAGCCGCTGTAAAGCCATAGCCAGTTACCCGTGGGTAGTCGGGGCAAAGAGGCAAAACCTCGAGGCCCCTTCTCGATTTGATACAGAAGAAGAAGCCCCTGGAGAGCTCGGGTGAATGGGCGTGTAATGAGGAGGTATGAAAGTCATTCGGGAAAAAGAGGTGGAAGTAGACTGAAAAAGAGATGGATGGTTTGTATGATCCTGCAATTTAAAAAAAAGCTAGGTTTTAACCGTTTTAAGCGTGGTAATTTATTTGATTTTTATTATTCCGACGTGATCATGGAAGACAAAGATGTCAAGTGTCAATGAGTATTGTTAAAGTTTTTATTTAGCCTACCGCCAACTTGTTCAAATGTTGTTTAAATAATTAAAATGAACAAGTTGGCGGTAGGCTAAATAAAAACTTTAACAATACTCATTGACACTTGACATCTTTGTCTTCCGTGATCACGGCAACGGAAAAGTGGCCGAAACGTCGGAATAATAAAAATCAAATGCATTACCGCGCTTAAAACCGTTAAAACGTAGTTGTATTATGTATACTAGTCGCGAAAGCTTAAGAAGATATTAAACAATCAACAAAACAGAAAAGTCCTAAAAAAAATTAATTTTTTTTAGCTAAGCGTCTCAGGAATTTATTCCACTCCTGAAAACAGATGCAAAGCGGTATAAGTACAGTCTAACGTAGTTACATTATATGTATGACATTCTGAAAATGTTCTTCAACACAGCTCAGTTTGAATAAAAACCTTTGAATATATCTAGTATATCCGCTAAATCATCCGCTCAGACGAAAATCTACATTCGTGTTATTAAAAATACAAAACCAGTTGCACTCGAGACCTGTTTAAAATTGAACACTCACAAAAACTCCGTACAAAAGTATGTAAATACTGAAAGGATGTAAAATCAAGACACTATTTTGCATTGTAAAGGTGGAGATAGAAAGCTTGTCTTTACAGATTAACTGCTTCTGCGACACGCTACGTCACTTTGTATTCTTTGAAATTGTGTACGAGGCTTTATGCTCACGCTCGCGAGAAAATACCCTGAGATCTAGGTAGACAGGCGAAAACTTTGAGCTTCCATTTATGTGTGTTTTGTAAGGCTACGGTGCTAAGGGTCCCAAATTATCTCTCTTTGAAATATACTATTATTTCTATCTATATATATAAAAATAAGCTGGATGGACTGTGTGAAGGATGATATGATGATATGCGGTGTGACAGAAGAGGTATGTCAGAATAGAAGAGTGTGGCAGGAAAAGACATATTGTGCCGACCCCAAGTAATTGGGATATGGTGAAAGAAAAGAGAAAGAGAGATATAAAAATAAATTGCTGTTCGTTAGTCTTGCTAAAACTCGAGAACCGCTGGTCTGATTTGACTAATTTTGGTTTTGAATTATTTGTGGAAGTCCAGGGAAGGTTTAAATATAAAAAAATGCTTGGAATATAGAAAACTGATATAAACTGATAGAAACTGTTCCTATCTGTCAAATATTTGATGTTCGTCCCGTCGTTTAAAAATCAATTAAATTTAAAAGTCGTTCAGAAATCAAATTAAATTTATAAGTGAAGGTTTTGTTCAATTTTTTTTTTGTATTTGAATGTCAAACGTTTGATGTTCGTCCCGTCGTTCAGAAATCAACGTTTTTTATTTATTGATTCTGAGGCGGTGCGAAGTTTGTCGGGTCAGCTAGTGTAAAATAAAAATTAAATAATAGAATACAATGTGCGTCTGAAAGAGAGTGTCGGGGTGAAGGTAAGGAAAGGAATGCTCCGGTGGTTCGGGCATGTGGAAAGAATGCATGATGAAAGAATGACTAAACAGATATACAATGCAAAAGTGGATGGATGCAGAAGTCGTGGAAGGCCACGACACACCTTCCATGATCAAATTGATCGTGTACTAGCGGAGGGTGATGTCACGAGCCTTAAGAACAGACGAGTGTGCATGACAAGAGTTATGAATGTCAAAGAAGCAAGTGAGGTGTGTAAGAATGGGCCTAAATGGCGCTCTGTTGTTCGTGCCTACCCCGCAAGGGAACTGGCGTGAAGTTATGTATGTATGTATGTACAATGTGCGTGTCTTTGTGTACACACGTACAAAGTAAAACTTTTTTGCCGCATCTCATTTTTCATTTATTTTTAAAACCTCAACCTTTTAAATTTCATTTAACCTACTTAGGCTAAATGAGGTTTAATAGCCAAATGACGAAAATAATGGGCATTTGTTAGCGCTACAGGACCCTTCATAGTTTATTACTTATTTTTTCCCTTTGCGCTACGATATGGGGTTATTGAAGGGCGTTATACAATTTCGAAAGAATGACTAAACAGATATACAATGCAAAAGTGGATGGATGCAGAAGTCGTGGAAGGCCACGATACACCTTCCATGATCAAATTGATCGTGTACTAGCAGAAGGTGATGTCAGGAGCCTTAAGAACAGACGAGTGTGCATGACAAGAGTTATGAATGTCAAAGAGGCAAGTGAGGTGTGTAAGAATAAGCCTAAATGGCACTCTGTTGTTCGTGCCTACCCCGCAAGGGAACTGGCGTGAAGTTATGTATGTATGTATGTATGTATGTATGTTATACAATTTCCTAAAAGGCTGTCAACACGTTGGCAATGCCTCTGGTGTTGCGGACGTTCATAGGCGACGGTAACCACCTTTCATCAAGGGAGCCGTCTGCGTGTTTGCCTGCATCGAGCATTAAAAAAATATCCAATACTTCCAGGCCGGGTAACATCCAACCAATTGGCGGAATAACTGAAATATTCGGGTCATTCGTGTAGGGACCCCTCCCGAATAACGAATCATCTAAATTAAGTTCATATGAAAAACTACCTCAATAAATATCACATATCCTGAACAAGTTCCGATTGAGTCTTTATATAAATGGCTGTAGGGCGATTTTCTTGAGCGCATCATTTTCCACGACCACGTATTTTAAAACTGAGGCTAGATCGATCATTTTTGGTCACGCTAATCAATGCAAATTATTCTGGTCAACAAGACACTTGAATAATTCTTAATAATGTTACAACCTAGACGCCGACAAAAACAAATTCACACCTGCATACCTGTAAAAACACATTTTATTACCTTTCGGCATTTGGACTTATTTATTGACATGCGTTTACTAATTGTTCTAGAGAACAGCCCATTGTTTTATTGTACTCGTTTATGGCCGTTGCGGTCGACTCATAACCCAGGTGTGTCGGATTTAAAGTACAAACTTATTCTAGGAAATTCAGGCCACGCGGCCGGACGGACATATTGCATCTGTGCAGTATACAGCAATGGCCTGATGGAGGGAAGAGACGTGTGTACTACAATCGAGAATCTTTTAGTGACGGACTTTGCGCGTTTTATGGAATTACGACCTTCTGCATTACGTTCGGACTTGTTGTGTTCGGTTATAGGTGTTATAAGTGTTTGTATAGTTCTAATAAACTCTATAGTAATTCTAACGACATTTTAATTCCAGTCTCACGCACTCGTACCAATAAGATACAGGACTTTCAAATAAACATGTGTTACATTTAGTTACTTGTATGTTTTTTTTTATTGCAGGAGTTCAGCAGACAGGCAGATGGCCCACTGAATGGAAAGCGGTTACCATCGTCAATGGACATTTGCAACACCAAAGGTGCTACAAAGGCGCTGCTGCTCTCTTAAGGGAATCTGGAACCTGGTCACTAATGCCGGAACACAAAGCAAAGTTGTTATGGCGGCATGCTCTAGACCAGGGGTGGTAGCCATCCAGTCGGGCAAATGCCCTACCACCTGGCTGTGGGTTGTTTAGTCGCCTCTTACGACAGACCGCCAGGCCGCAAGAAATTGTATTCTTTCTTCGTTCCTGCACGGATAAAATGGTTGTTCTTGTCAAGTTCCTTTTAAGGTTAATAATTAATTTTGTAATGTACCCTCTTATTTCAAAACGATACAATCGGCCATTTCCTTAATTGAATAATAGTTATGCTATATTTTTATTCATTCTGTGACTAGCGCCTGCTTTTTATAGAGTAGTTTTCCATAATTTACCATAATTATATGTAACAATATTTATCTCCAGTATGATGTGGTAATTGTGTAGATTATAATTTAAAATCGCTCAATTGTATATAGACGGTATTCATTAGATTTTATTTTCATGTTGGCAGAAGTGATAGATTTTGTTGTGCCAATTTGCTAAGTTTCTTACACTGTAAAATTGTTGAAGGGATGGCAAGGTGTTTTAAAAATGTCTGTTGAGTCTTTCAGTATATGAAATATATTTAAGCCGTAAGGTTCTCTGATTACAATTATAGTGACCAGTTGCTGTGTTTTTATTACCATAAACCCATTCGAGTTGCTGTAAGTATTACACATGATAGGGAGACGAGGGTAAGTGCGCGTATTGACGCGCCTCCACATGGGCGCCGGCGTCAGCCGGGAGCTCGGAAGCGCAGATACGCGCATGACTTCGCTCTCTAGGATAATATCGCTTCAGGGGCCCTCGTGCATCAAGGGAGCAGAGCAGTCTTCACCCCTGTCGTCGAAGTGAGTTAGCTCTTCCAGGGGCTTTCTCAGACACTTATTGCGCTAGGATCGGCGTGGGCGTAACTACGTTCTAAATCTCATGCCTTTCCTGCCATAAGCGCGGGGCCGTCGGAGGAGGGTGGTTTTAGTGGGTATTAGCCATTTGGGCTCGAGACTCCACACAAGCCGGTTGATTACTGATTGGATTGCCCCTTCTGGGGAGGCCTCCATGATCAACTATGGTCTAATCCCTTACAAAGGACCCAGTATTGTGCGTAAATGATGCGGTCGAGTGATTCACATGTAGCTAAGTCCAAATAGGCAATTTGACGTGTTTTAAGAGACCTTTGTCCAAGTAAGAAGTCAAGATAACATTCGGTACTAAATATATACCTATATAGATACGTCTAGAAGATACGAATGCACACATAATACATTATGCAGTGTGAAGTTACCGCAACCTGACGCCGAGGTCGCATAGCATTCGCGATAACTGGCCCACTTTGCACATGACTAATTATTGACTAATTACGTGTGGAATCTTCCAACGTGATGCAACGTAACTGTTCTGAATGTTAAATATTGAAAAATATGCACATAATTGTCGGCATGATATGTAGAATCACGTAGAAGATATACGGAACGCTTCGTAGTTGACTGCCTGACTGGAGTAAAGCAGACAAGCTGACGACCTACCCGATGGGAAGTTGTTACGGTCACCTATAGACATTTGCAACTTCAGAGGTGCTGACAATATGTTGCCGGCCCCAAAAGCGGGTCTGGAATCTGTCAAAAAATATGTCGAAAAACAACTTATGGTAGTTATTGTTGCCTTACTCTTCTAGACACGAGGTGATAGCCATTCAGACAAATGTTTTATCATGTCCCCTAAACTTGTCCCTGGTGGAAGGGGTAGGTTTTTTTATTTATTTTTTATTACAGGAGTTCAGCAAACAGACAGACGGCCCACTTAATAAGAAAGCGGTTACCATCGTCTATGGACATTTGCAACACCAAAGGTGCTACAAATGCACTGCTGCTCTCTTAAGGGAGACAGGAACCTGGTCACTAATGCCGGAACACAACACAAGGTTGTTATGGCGGCATTCTCTAGACCAGGGGTGGTGGCCATCCAGTCAGGCAAATGCCCTACCACCTGGCAAGGTCCAAGAAATCCTGGATTGACGTCTTAAGGATCGATAAGTGTGTCTATACTTTAACAATAAGGGTTGCCGAAGTGTGCGCAAAGTGGAGAACAAAATTATTAAGCGGATAGTCCAAACATAGTGAGCTGTAATTGGTAGTGAGGTCAAGGCACACTGACGCAGAGTCAAAGAACATCCAAACGTCAAACTAAAAAGTTTCATCTTTTATAGTAAATAGTTTGATCACAACCAAGCCTAATATTAGAAGATGATGCGGTTGAACATGGGGCACGCCTACCTAGAAAGTACTTATTCACACGTGACTTTTGTTCTGCAATGTTATACAATGCAAAAGTGGATGGATGCAGAAGTCGTGGAAGGCCACGAGACACCTTCCATGATCAAATTGATCGTGTACTAACAGAAGGTGATGTCAGGAGCCTTAAGAACAGACGAGCGTGCATGACAAGAGTTATGAATATCCAAGAAGCATGTGAGGTGTGTAAAAATAAGACTGAATGGCGCTCTGTTGTTCGTGCCTACCTTGCAAGGGAACTGGCGTGAAGTTATGTATGTATGTATGTACTTTTGTTCTGTATGTAGTTCCACCTTGACAAATCAAAATGATCTTCGATTATCGCATAGACATTGCAGGGTGCCTACCATCAACGATTTCAATAAGAAATCAAATTTTCAAGTCCAACATCGCGATAAGAAAGGACATGTGAACAAACGCGACGAATCCCGGCGCCCGTTAAGCCGTCAACTATACGTTATTCTGTTTGATCACGTCGCCTTGGGATTCCGGGAATCCCGGGGGATTGGCTAGGGAATCAAATTTACATATTAGCTCCTCACTGCGACATTCCAATCTGTGTTCGGGATAAATATTTGATGTGCGTTAATCATTTTAATGTCTGCGTTGGAGCTACATTTCGGAATGGGGTTTACACGGCTTTATGTCTTCTCAATCTTGGATAAATCATGAAAACGGGACTTGGGCGAATGTGAAATAATACTATATTTATATTATGTTTTTTTATTGCAGGAGATCAGCAGACAGGCAGACGGCCCACTTGATGGAAAGCGGTTACCATCGCCTATAGGCATTTGCAACACCAAAGTTGCTACAAATGCGCTGCTGCTCACTTAAGGGAAACTGGAACCTGGTCACTAATTCCGGAACACAACTCAAGGTTTTTATGGCGACATACTTCAGACTAGGGGTGGTAGCCATCCAGTCGGGCAAATGCCCTACCACTTGTGAATTATTATATGACCATACTAGTATAATTTGAAGTTACGAAGTCGTGGTAGCGTAATGGCTAGTAAACGAGTCCCAAACTCAAACGGCACGGGTTCGATCCTGGCCATAACGCATGCACCACTTAGGCAGTTTTCTGACCTAATGTGCATATTGTTACAATTACCATGTGCTAACAGCGGTGAAGGAAAACATCGTGATGAAACCTGCACATCGGGATAACAGATATTGCAAACCTGCCAAGCCGCCTTGGACAAGCGTGGCGGGTAAACTGTCCGTTCCGCTATAGCGGTAGGTCCGAGCCCAGCAGTGGGACGTCTACGGGCTGTTATTATACTAGTATAATTTGCTCGACACGTTAACGTGCCAGTTCTACTGGAGTCGAATAATATATATTGCACGTGGCGATAGAAGGCGTGCTGATAAAATAATTGAAATGGATTCCATTTTTCAAATACGGCTATATCAGTCGTTTCAGCAACATAAACGGTTGAATCACTTTTTTTTTTTTTTTATTGCATGAGTTCAGCAGACAGGCAGACCGCCCACTTGATGGAAAGCGGTTACCGTCGCCTATGGACATTTGCAACACCAAAGGTGCTACAAATGCGCTGCTGCTCTCTTAAAGGAGACTGGAACCTGGTCGCTAATGCCGGAACACAACACAAGGTTGTTATGGCGGCATACTCTAGACAAGGGGTGGTCGCCATCCAGTCGAGCCTACCTACCACCTACCTACCTACCTACAACCCTACCACCTGGCTGTGGGTTGTTTAGTCGCCTTTTACGACAGGCCGCCAGACCGCAAGAAATTGTATTCTTTCTCCGTTCCTGTACGGATAAAATCACTCAAGTCATCTAACTTTATGTCGTATGCTGCTGAGACGTTTGGACCGCGAGGTGCTGAGACCGTTAGCAAGTGTCTCAAAATGCTTGGTCAACTTTCCAGGTAATCATATTACGAGTACCTTGGACAACAAATCAGTACGGCGATCCGAGTTGACGTAGCCGCCAGCCTTCAGGGCGCCTTATACGTGACGATTATCTGGGCTTCTTTTTGTTTTCTTTTTTAATTCTAGGTTTAGAATTTAACTTACAGTTTTAAAGAATTATAGGTAGAATACAAAATAACTAGTTTGCCAGGTGGTAGGGCATTTGCCCGACTGGATGGCTACCACCCCTGGTCTAAAGTATGTCGCCATAACAACCTTGAGTTGTGTTCCGGCATTAGTGACCAGGTTCCAGTTTCCCTTAAGAGAGCAGCAGCGCATTTGTAGCAACTTTCCAACAAGTGGGCCGTCTGCCTGTCTGCTGATCTCCTGCAATAAAAAAAACTATATTTATACCCAAATAAAAATTTCGCAAAATTCTTATGCGAACGCGCATACGCCTCGAAAGTTAATAAAGTTTAATCCTTAAAGCAATTATTGGAACAGGTACCGCATCATATAAAATATATGTAAGTAATATGTTTAATTAATATTAATATTTTTTCCCATTTAAATATTATTGTATATTATATGTACCTATCTATCAATGTATTTTATTTAGATATGTATGTATGTATATGTGAAAATATATATTTCTTTCACTTATTAACTTATGTATATATTTATTGAATTTTTACAGAAATTTAGTACGCTCTTTTGTGCGTAATTTAAGTTTATAGAAAAACTTGTTAATAACCCTACAATTTAAGTACTTTTTTGTTTCTTTGCATTATTTTAATATGCGCTGTTGGTTTTTTTTCAATAAATAAATAAATGCAGCACTATAACAAAAACCGTTTATTATAATAATATTTAATACGAACAAAATTACTTTTGTAGAAAATATGCATTCAAAATTAATTGAAACTCTTCGAAAACTTTAGAAGAGAAAATTCCAAATAAAACTTTGAGTATTTCTAAAAATAAAAGTGAAAAGTTTTCATTGATAACTGCGAATTTTATCAGTCGACGCGACGCAGTAAATTGATTGATTACGTTCTATCAAAAGCATCGTTCGGACAGCTACGAAATTATTTTTCCGTCTTTAAAATATTCAAGTACTGGTCATATGACGTACAATTTAACGGATTTTGTGGTTCAGCCCCTTAAAAAGGGCCTGGAGTGCGGGATTTGTATGCCACACAGAGTTGCAGTAAGCTGTACTTATTTCGAAGATATTATTACTTTACTTAATTAATACATTTGCCGCATATGGAATACTGCTCGCACTTATGGGCTGGAGCACCAGCTTGCCAGACTGACCCTCTCGACTCCATTCAGCGTCGCGCCGTTCGTATAGTCGACGATCCCATACTAACAGGCGGTTTATAATCGCTTAGCCTTCGGAGAGACTTTGCGTCCCTCTGCGTATTCTACCGCCTGTACAACGGAGAGTGTTCCGAGGAACTGTTTGATTTGGTGCCAACGCCCCATTTTTACAACCGCACCGCTCGTCATCGGCGGGGTGTTCACTCCCATTTCCTGGAGCTCCCACGCTCAACTACGCAACGGTTCTCTAGAACGTTTATTCCGCGTACAACAATGACCTGGAGAGAACTCCCCGCCGAAGTTTTCCCTCTGCGCTACGACATGGGGTCATTTAAGAAGGGCGTTATAAAATTTCTTAGAGGCCGGCAACGCGTTGGCAACGCCCCTGGTGTTGCAAACGTCCATAGGCGACGGTAACCGCTTTCCATCAAGTGGGCCGTCCGCCTGTTTGCCTGCTTCAGGCAATAAAAAAAAAACATTTTTGTATCAAACCATAATCTTATCCGTGCAGGAACGGAGAAAGAATACAATTTCCTGTGGTCGGGCGGCCTGTCATAAGAGGCGACAAAACAGCCGACAGCCAGATGGTAGAGTATTTTCCCCCCTGGTTTAAAAATGCCTCCATGACAACCTTGAGTTGTGTTCCGGCATTAGCGGGCAGGCTCTAGTCTCCTTTCAGAGAGCGGCGGCACATTAGTAGCGCCTTTGGTGTTACAAATGTCCACAAAATAACAGATTAGGCTGAGCCAGATGCAATTCATGTATTCGCTATCACAGTGACAGGAGGAATAAAAAATAGTTATGGAAAATTCAATAGAATATTTAAAAATACTTATCTAAAAATCGCCAGTGCTTTGTAATGTGAAAACGTAGGTCTTTGTCATGCTACCAAAAGGTCTATACTTCTGGAAACAGATTAGCGTTACTATCCAGAGGCAATAAGGTCATTACTTTTTTTTTTTATTGCATGAGTTCAGCAGACAGGCAGAGGGGCCACCTGATGAAAAGCGGTTACCATAGTCTATGGACAATTTCTAAGAGACCTAGGTACTACCAATGTGCTGCCGCTCTCTAAAGGGAAACTGGAACCTGGCGGCTAATGTCAGGACACAACTCAAGGTTGTTATGGCGGCATATCCTAGATTAGAGGAGGTAGCCATCCAGACGGGTAAATATCTGGCTGTGGGGTGCTTTGTCCCCTTTTACGACAGGCCTCCCGGCCGCAGGACTTGTATTATTTCTCCGTTCCTGCACGGATAAAAAAAAATATTATGTATTTTGGGAACCTTCCCTGATAAAATATAACACAGTGAATAACTTAATACCTCAACTAGGTGTATAAGCTTCACCCCTAAATTCTACTTTTTTTGCAGTTTCGCTACATTATCATTTAGCAGCATATAGATTACACATTATTACAAACTTTTCAGAAATTACTGTGTGTTTTACGGCCTCTGTGATTGACCGGGCTAAGCCTTTGCTAGCCTACCGCGCTGCAACGCCGACATTCTGGGTTTGATTCCTAGTATGGTAAATTTCGGAAATGAATTTTCTCTTCTTGAGGAGAACTTACACTGATGTATTCACGATGCTTGGCAATGAGGGATCGACTTAGAAGAAGACTGTCGTCTGTTAAGTATTTAGTATTACAAGATGTCACCTCAGTAGTCATGAGCACCATAGTGTATATTATTAATATCACATAGACAATCCTCATAGATAATATTTTAAGTCGATTTATCAGATGATTCGATTTATAATTAAACTAGGGGCCTCGACAGACATTGTCCTGCTCTGAAAAAATAAAAATCTAGGACCCGATCCCAGCGCCACCTACCAGTTCCAACGGGATAAAAAGTATCCTATGTCCGTCTCCTGGTTCTAAGCTACCTCCCTACCTATTTTCAGCCAAATCAGTACAGCCGTTCTTGAGTTATAAATGGTGTAACTAACACGACTTTCTTTTATATATATATACATACATACATACATACATACGTAACTTCACGCCAGTTCCCTTGCGTGGTAGGCACGAACAACAGATATATATATAAATATATATATATATATATGCATATAAGTGCTTAGTAGTTTTCAAAATATAGTAATTTTTATGTTTTACTTTGCAGCGAGAGTTGATGTTTTAGATAATATATATTAATAATAATAGCTTTAGAAATAATTTATTTTATACTTTTTAGTAGTAGACCTACGAAAGGTGCCGCGCTCCTTAAAAAATATAGGTCCCAAGAAACGGGAACAAAAAAATGTTCGTAAAATAAAAACTACTGGGCCAAACTATATTAAATTTTTAGGGGACCAAATGGCAACTATTCCGCATCAAACTAAACAAGAATCACGTAAATCGGATCATAAATCTCAGCGTAATCGGTGTACATATGGAAACGAATGGAAATTTTTTCATAAAAAATGTTCATAAAATGAAAACTACTGGGCCAAACATGTCAATTTTTAGGGGACCAAATGGCAGCTATTCCGCGTCGAAAAAAAAAATAATCACGTAAATCGGACAATAAATCTCGGAGTAGTCGGTTAACATACATAAAAAAACAAAAAAAAAGATTCCGACGAATTGAGAACCTCCTCCTTTTTTTGAAGTCGGTTAAAAAAGGGGAAACCCTGCCCAAATAGTTAATATTCGGTAGTTTCTTACCCAAATCTCTGCAAGGCTGTTACATTAGTTAACAATTTATTTATAAGATATCTATGACTTGAAATATAAATCCTAAGCAATTCATCCCGTCCACGGACGAGAGGTCCGCCGAGTGCGACACAGCCCGCGTCCAATCTTGCGAAATCTAGATGTTTACTAACTAAATTCTGATTTAATTCAAGGAATGGCGGAGTGGGAAATTGATTTATTATTCCACGAGTTCTCTAAATTAAAACAAGACAAAGGTGGGCGAAGGTTTCGAACTTAGATATTCGCCTGTAAATCTTTCGGCCGCTAAGAATATATTTTCGGCTTCGTGAAATGTTTTGAGAACTTTGTGTTAATAGCTTTTAAAAGATTCTCGAGTTTCTGTTTTTTTTCGAAATTAATCCATAACAATATCAGTTGAAGGTCTCCTACATTTTTAAAGGCAATGATAATATACCCGTGACATTAGTCGAAGGCGGTTCGGTGGATCACATATCGCTTGCCTTCCACGTTTAAAGTAATACGTAAATTGTTAAATAACTTGCTATAACCTTCTATAAGGGCCAAATTTAATTTTAAAAAATCCACAAGCTACCATCAAAATTGCCGCACCAAAACCAAGAGACTTATATCGTCTCTTTTATTCTAATACATATTCTATGTAGTTAGAGGGAGAAATCATCAGTTCAACCTTCATTTCAAATATCTGTATTTGACCACAAATTTGCGGGACTTCCCAATGAGCCGTGTGTGACAGTTTCGACAACTTTGTAGTGGTTCCGACTTACAGGATAAATTAAAAAAATTCGTGGTAGCGTAATAGCTAGCGTACGCGTCCCAAGCTCAAAGGGCGCGGGTTCGATCCTGGCCACCACTTAATCAGTTTTCTGATCTAATGTACATATTGTTACAATTACCACGTGCTAACAACAGTGAAGGAAAACATCGTGATACAACCTGCACATCGAGATTACCGATGTCTCAAACTTGTTAACCCGCCTTGGACAAGCGTGGCGGGTATACTGTCTGTTCCTCCTTTATGGGAGATCCGAGCCCAGCAGTGGGACATATATGGGCTGATATTATAAAGAAGAAATTAAAGAATTTATTCAAAACTATAAACATAAGTATACATAAGAAAATATTGTATCGCAAACAACTGCTGTAGTATAATAATACTGTGTTGCAGTTGTTAGCGCCCAGACAATTATTATACATTATTATAAAAATAAAATTATCTCATGGGACCATGGGGGCCTGAGGCGCACAAGCTTTATCGGGACATAGTCAAACGTCTGGTGGATGTCTCACGTGACCAAAAGACTGGTTTATACCTCGCACAGCGCATCAGCATTGCCATTCAGAGAGGCAATGTGGCCAGTCTTTTGGGCACGTTTCCGACTGAGACCGGTCTAGAACTAGATTTTATACTTTAATTTTAGTTTATATATATAGTTTATTTTTAGTTTAATTTATTGTATAGTTTAATTTATAAGTTAATTTATTTTTAGTATTTAATTATATGTTTTAAGTTAGTTTTAGTTTGATATTAATTGTTATTTTAATATAATATAGTTTTGTTAAAAGTGAATAAAATAAATATAAGAAAGATGAGTGATAAATTATCTCAAAGTTTATATACATTTAGAAATTATTTCATGATAACATTGGTAATGTATGTGGAAATTTATAGGTGTGTAAATAAAGATTATAAAAACAAATGTATTTTTGACATTCCAGTATCGTGCAACATTTTCAATCAAAGCAATGATCCCGAGGGATAAAACTTGAAGGTAAATAATACGTGTAGTAAAATGAAAACGACTGAAGTAAACAGCTCAATTCAGTTCGATACCGTTGGGATCAGATGTATAGACCACAGTATATAACTAAACGGTAATTGCACGGCTCCGTTTGGCACAGAAAAAGTCGGGATTGTTTTATGGGTTGATCGAGTGTTTACTTAAATCTGAATGTTCTGTCATTTAAGAGATATCTCACAAAGCGCTTACAGTGTAACAAGACAGTAGCACTTGTTTTTATTCGAAATAATGCCGGTCTTACTATTCATTCACTTGACTTATCATCGGTTGAATTTTAACATAACTTATATAGAGTTTATGTGAAATTTCACACAGATAGTAAGGCAAATGAACGGTTGGTAAGATATGGGTACCAGCCAATATAAATAGGGTTTATGTCCTCCTATTTAATCATATACACCGTTCATAGTTATCCTTTAATCTTATACTAATATATAAAGCTGAAGAGTTTGTTTGTTTGCTTGAACGCGCTTATCTCAGGAACTACTGGTCGTATTTGAAAAATTATTTCAGTGTTAGATAGACCATTTATCGAGGAAGGTTATATATCATCACGCTAAGACTAATAGGAGCGGAGTACCAATGAAGAATGTTTCAAAATCGAGAGGTACTTTTTTTTTAACTATTCCACGCGGACGAAATCGCGGGCAGAAGCCAGTATTATAATAAGCCTGTTGCCTAAAATGATATACATTTACGGAATAATTAAAGACATTTTTATTAGTGTACTAGCTGTACCTAGCATGCGTTGCGGTGTTACGTAAAGTAAATAATAGTTTGGTTTTATATTCCTGTTTTTAGGCCAGACATCCTAGCGGGCGTACTCAGAACACCTTACCCAAAGTTTTATCACAATCTGATCAATGGCTTAGGAATGCATAGAAGACAAACGTATAGACGTTTACTTTTATTATTATATAAATGAAACGAAAACTAAGCATAATTAATTTCTCTCAGTGTTACTACAGCCATATTCCCTCAATTTATCTTCTATGTAATATATTTACATTAATGCATTTCATTACATGAGTTATGCACAAATAATTTGTTTTCGTTACTCTGTAAAAGTTACGATTACACGAGCTATATTTCCAGTCTATGGGCTACTTTGTCGATATTAAAGAATTGTGTCTACTGTATTCTTCTATATACTGTGATACAAACGTAAGCGCAGGCCATTTATCACTTTGATTGTACACCGTGTATTTCACCGGTGGAGCTTGTTGGACGGATGTACAGTGGGAATTGAAGGTGATAACTTGATTAGACGTTCCACAGAGATGCTAAGAACTTCATAAAAGTAAATGACAGGCTAATTAAAAAAAATCTTATCAAAACAATACACGGCTTTATCGCTTACTAGCTTCTGGCCGCGATTTCGTCCGCATGGAATAGTAAAAAAAAACCCCGATTTTGAATGTTTGGTGCTCCGCTCCTATTAGTCTTAGCATGGTGATATACAGCCTATAGCCTTCCTCGATAAATGGGCTATCTAACACTGAAAGAATTTTTCTAATCAGACCAGTAGTTTCTGAGATTAGCGCGTTCAAGCAAACAAACAAACACTTAGCTTTATATATTAGCATAAGATGAGGATCTCTAAAGCACAATACATACAAAAGCCGCCGACCTGCCGACCTATGTCGGCAACTTTTTCTCGGCGGGTCGGTGGTTTTAGTGTGTATTGCGCTTTACAAGCAACTTTGACATTCTTAGCTAATTCTTACATATGGAAATAAATATATAAGTACTTCGAGCAGTGCGTCCTCCCCGTCCTGACCTACGGGGCCGAGACATGGACACTTACGGCAGGATTGGTCCACAAGTTCCAAGTCGCTCAACGGGCTATGAAGCGATCTATGTTGGGTGTTTCTCTTATGGATAAAATTAGAAATGAGGATATCCGTAAGAGAACCAAGGTAACCGACATGGCTCGCAACATTAGCAAGTTGAAGTGGCAGTGGGCCGGTCACATCTGCCGCAGGACCGATGGCCGATGGAGTAAACGAGTCCTGGAGTGGAGACCGCGTCTCGGTTAAACGTAGTGTCGGACGCCCTCCAGCCCGATGGACCGTCGACCTGTGCAAGGTCGCCGGTAGGCGCTGGCTGAGGAAATCGGAGGACAGGGATGAGTGGCGTCGTCTTGGGGAGGCCTACGTCCAGCAGTGGACTGCAAATGGCTGACGACGATATATGTACATAGACAGCAGATATTAATGTAAAGCGATGTAGGTACTTACCGCAAATTTTTAAATAGTTCCAAAGCTGAACATCTGTATAACGAGGAATTAGAGCAAAATGTTCACAAATATGTCATTCAAGTGTCTTTAATAAGAGGTTATTACACAGGTACAAATCGGTTTTTATCTAGCCTTGTATATCTATATATCTGAGACTAAAAACCATAGGCTACCTTTACTCGACAGATGTCAAACAGTTCCAGCTGATTACGGAACAGAATACGCTAAACCGCTTTGTGTTTCGTTGATCCGAATTTATTACCTGAAACAAAAAACGCAATCATTTAGTCATTTTTACTTTCTGAAAAACAATATAAAATTAAAATTAATAAAGACTTAAATTACGGTATTACCTGTGTGATTCTTTTTTCCCAATACTACTAAAAAAATTCTAATGTCATATTATGGGAAGCTTAAAAGGACTATTATGAATAATCGCTTGGTGATATAGACACGTGTCTAGATATATTAGCATCTTAGTGTGATATATTCGTACAAATTTACACAGGTAACAATTCCTCCTGACTGCGCAGTAGACTAATTTTCAGTAGCGCGGGAAACGTCCGACCGTGTACGAATCGTGTAAGCGGAACAGAGCTAAGAAGGCATAGCCTTACGTAGATTATTTTCATGTCGAAAACCAGTCTGCACTTTTCTGCGCAAACGAAGTAACAATAAGTTATGTAAAACTTGTGGGACGCCGAACTTCAGAAAAATAAAATGCAGGATATCAATATTTCTATTTCACTTTCAACCTCTAAATACAATTCCATTTATCAACTTTACACTACTCTTCAAACATTCAGCTACATATACCGCGGCAGAATAATCGATTCCAACAAACACTAGCCGATTTCATATTTTTTGCGCTAAAAACCACCACCACTCACCGACTTCCATAAACGGTCGCTATCTCAAGTGGTGCCATCTTTAAACAGCGAATGTTTGCGGGAACAAAGTTTTCATAATAATACAACTATCTTTGCTATCAGACAAGCAAAATCGCTACCGATATTTAAAACTATTGTTACAACCTAGGCGCCGACAAAGACCAATTCCACGTACAGATCTGTAGAAGCACATTTTATTACCTGCCAGCATTTGAACTAATCGTAATTCTTTTGTGACCGTCTTATTTTGTTTACTTATTGTGGAGCACAGCCTATTGTTATTAGCCAGGTGTTACGGATTATAAGTAGAAGCTGCTTCTAGGAAATTACGTCGACGTTTGCTGGGCGGGCATATTTGTGTAAAAATAAAACCAGGGCCCGATGGAGAGGGGACAGTTCAGCAACAACTACGATCAAGGCGTGACGTGTATACAATCGGAGATCTAATAATGACGGACTTTGGCGTTTTATTGAATTACGACCTTCTGCATTAAGTTTGGATTTGTTGTGTTCGATTATATTTGTACCTGTGTTATACGGGTTTGTATAATTCTAATAAACTCTATAATAATTCTAAGAGCATTTTAATTCGAGTCCCGTAACTCGTAACACTATGACCAAAAAACACTACCTATCGTTGGAATACGTACGATATTTAATTTCATCTATACACAATTATATATTTTGTAGATATATATTTGTATGGTCTGTATATTAAGTATATATAAAAAGTAAGTAGTTCGTACACTACCATCGCCATTATCATCTCAATTCATTCCTGGGGTTGTTTGGAAGAGATCGCTTTTTAGCGTTAAAACCGCCCATTATACACAATTCATACATAGATTCACGATTAGACCCGGTAAATGGCGCCGCTAAACTCCTAAACGGTGGGACCAATTTTGATGATTTTTTTTGTGTTTGTTCAAGTGGATTCGAGAATGATTTAAATGAATAAGGTCCGGGCGATGGTGCTGCAATCGGGTTCTAGATTTTTATTTTTTAAGGGCAGGGCAACGTCTGCCGGGTACAGCTAATAATTAGATATAATTTTAGTGTTTAAGTTCATTTCTGTACTGGTGTATAATAAAGTGTTATCTATCTATCTATTTGTCGACTACTTTTTTCACAACTGTCAAAGTTATACATCGTATACAATTACTTACATAGTTTCATTTAATCTACTTACTACTACTATACTTCCATGACATCTCCTATAAATACATATTAGCTGCATTATATTTACAATATTATTTATAATTTACAATAGACTGTAATCTGCTGTCCATGTCTTCTTCTTCAGCCACTCTCAGTCCACTGCTGGACGTAGGCTTCCCCAAGTACGCGCCACATATCCCGGTCTCCCGTCTTCCTCATCCAGCCCCTGCCGGCGATCTTGCGCAGGTCGTCAGACCACCGGGCTGGAGGGCGTCCTACGCTACGTTTGTCCATGTATATCATTTTTTTTTCCTTTTCTTTGTTGCATAATAATTACAGATAATTTAAGAATTTCCTCTGAGTCCGCTTGCCTGGAAGAGATCGCTTTTAGCGATAAGGCCGCCTTTTGTTTTACCAAGTAACTATTGTCTTTTTGTGAATTTTTTTGTAATTTTTGTTTTGGTGAACAATAAAGTGTTGTCTATGTCTATGTCTATGTCTATATTTTAGGATGCGAACACACTGTAGTACTAAATTACGAAAGCGGCCTAAAATCCTTTAAACAAACACACCATCAATCTTTTCTTTGCGTCCCACACAAAGTTGTAACACATGAAACTAGATATTCGCAGCTAGTTTGTGACTAGACAAATTGTTTATGACGTCGCGCGCCCAGAACAAACGATCATTTATTTTCACAGCCTTTAACAATTACGCAAGTTACATAATTCCGGAAAATCCCTGCGGGCTTATTTTATGTCAAAGGCACAAAACCAAAATATCAAAACTTGTTGAATAATCAAATTTAAACTCGTTAAAAAGTTTCTTAGAGTAAGGCAAAAGAGCACTTTACTAGTCTGCTTGACTTGAAATTCCCGGGACACAAGTACCGCAGCATTTAACAACGAATATAACCTATCGTTTTAGTAACAACTGTGTCGGTATAAGCTAATTTTCATGTATCAGAAAAACTACAAACCGCTCCCGGGGAAATTTCCGCGAGATTCCCGGATAAAATATATCACACATTACATTACATTTGCTATCGGTCAGTGAAAAAATCACATATGAATTTGATTTCTTTAATATATCCATTTTAAATCATCACCAGGAAAACTACTACGGGAATCCCGGGATAAATAGTAGCGCAGACTTTAAGTCTAAGTATTTGCTGTCGATCAGCGAAAACCCCATCGGAATCGGTCCAGTGTTTTCGTAACGTTTTTTTTAATATTGACCTGATGTAAATAGACATTTTCTGTAATTTTCTTATAATTGGATATAAGGAATATTATATATACTTATAATATGATAATTGATAAAAACTAAAAGTTAATTTTAAAAATAAATAAACTAAACTATACTATAGATAAAGCTATACTTACAAAATAACATAATTCTATAAATAAAAAATTTACTCCAAATCGCTGTCAGCGGGGAGCGTGCCCAAAATACTGGCCGCATTTCCGCCTTGAATGGCTACGCTAATTCGTTGCTCTAGGTGCAATATACCTAGTCTTGTCATAAATATTGTAACAAATAATTTTTTTTTCTATTGCAAATAACATTTATAAGTATTACAGTGCGTTAGTTTAATAAATAAATATAAAACAATTTAAAACATAAAAAGCTTATTCTAAGTAGTCTCCATTGGCTGCAATACAGTCCTTTAAACGTTGAGGCCAGTTATCAATATAAGCACGCACTCTTTCCATGGGAAAATTCTTCACTGCCAATCGTATGGATTGTTTTAGGGACTCCAAATTATCATGGCGTTTAGAGCAAGCCGTACTCTCTAAAACTGACCATAAATCATAATCCAGCGGATTAAAATCGGGACTAGACGACGGCCAGTCTACAGCTCTGATAAAGTCCGAAACGTTCGTTTTCAACCAAAACTGCGTGGACTGAGCTTTATGACCCGGCGCCGAGTCTTGCTGGAAAGACCATTCTTGGTTATTGAACATGGTGTTGTTTAGGGGCTTAACTACCTTCTCAAGAATGGTATTTTGATACACTTGTGCCTATGTTTTGATACCTTTTTCACAAAAATATGGCTCTGTCACTCCTTCATAGCTAACACCCCACCAAACCATCACTGAAGACGGATAATGCCCACGTTGCACTCTGTCGACTAATTGAGACGCTTCCTTAGAGCTTTGAGCATAAATAAGGTCATTTTGTTTTTTAAAATGTTGCTCAACTGTAAAAATGTTCTCATCCGTAAACAAAAATTTTCTGTGACCTCCCTTTGCGTACCGCTTCAGTAGTTGTTTCGATTTCACCACCCCCCTCTATTCTTTTTTAAATTATGAGTTAAGAAATGACCAGTGCGTCTCTTATAGGCTGCAAGTCCTAAGTCATCTTTTAAAATACGCGACATGGTTCTAGGTGATATCTTCATCTCCCGAAATAAAATCTTTTTCTTTCGGACAGGATTTTATCGAATTCTTTCCCTTACCGCTTTGACCACCTTTTTCGTACGAGCACTACGTGGACACAAACAGAGGTGGTCTCATTGTACCTATTAATAGCCCGGTACACAAACATTTGACTAATACCAAGCGTATGGAGAGTTTTAAAAATTGCATTTGGCTCCATATCTACTTTGTGTAATGCAATGACAGCGATTCGGTTTTCTTTATCGCCCCACTCCATTTTAATATCGCAAAATGTTGTACAATGAATTGGCGCCAAAATGAGATAACACAATGAACAATCATATAAAAATAACATATTCCAAATTCAAATGTAATTATTTTGTTTCTTTTTAATTGTAACAGTATTTATGGGCAGACTAAGTATACTTGTTATCTTCTTCTTACATATAAAAATGAATCGTAGAAATGTATGTACGCACATAACTTGAGAACGACTTTACCGATTTTGATTAAACTTTTTGCGTGTGTTTGGGTGGGTCCCCGGGTGGTTTAGATTTACAACTGGAACCGGTAGATGGCGCTGGGATCGGGTTCTAAGATCCTCCTAATCTCCTGAGCCAATTTTGATGATTTTGTTTTTGTGTTAAAGTGGGTGTCCCCGGATGATTTAGATTTACAATTGGAACCGGTAGGTGGCACTAGAATCGGGGCCTAGATTTTAATTTTTTCAGGGCAGGGCAAAATTTGCCGGGACAACTAGTTTATTATATTATAATGTTACAAGGATTTTTTCTATTAAATATATAACATTTTTCCCTAGTAATTGTTTGAGCTAAATTGTTTATAATATAACTTACTTTTTAGTGGAAACTTGATACATATTACATTTAATACAATAGAAAAAGACAATTAAATACTAAAACTAAACTACAGTATGAAAAATAAACCTAAAATTAAAAACTAGAACTAAATAAAAAAGGAGGGCATAATCCATAATCCATAATATAAATAAACCTAGCTTAAAAATAAAAATAAAAAACCCTGTATCAAGGCCCGTCCAGCCCCATCAGACCACTGTCGCTGGGCATTGTACCTAGAAGGCTGGCAGCATTGCCTCGCTGGATACAGAGGCTAATCCTTTGAGCGAGGTAAGCTCCAGCCTTCCGGTCTCTTGTTATATCGACCAGACGTTTTTTAATATTTTTAAATAATTTGTTGGCACTTGGCCCCCATGGGCCCAAACTTGATTGATATGCATATGTAAGTATTCATTTTGTGTTTTATATTTAAGAATATTATACCCACTGAATATTTGTAAAATATATCTACATGTCCTCATGGACGTCCGGACCCCACAAAATAAGTTAGGTTCGTTTATTAATAAGCATCCAGAGTTCCAATAATCATACGACCAGCCATTCGAAAGTATAATAAGTTACCGTGAAGCGACGTGAAATCAAGCTGAGTAAAATAACTATTTACGAGTTACTTTCTAAAACGGTGCCAATCGCACTTCAAATAAAAAAAACTTATAACTCTCTCCTATTGTCTATTAAGTGGCTTTTAGTTATTACTGCGACAGTCAGTTTAAAAAGCTATAGCAGCACAAGTACTTTTGCTATTTTTATTCGTTTGTAGTTGTGTAATAATATTTTAATTTATTTTTATTTTTTATTGCAGGAGTTCAGCAGACAGGCAGACGGTCCACTAGATGGAAAGCGGTTACCATCGCCTATGGACATTTGCAACACCAAAGGTGCTACAAATGCGCTGCTGCTCTCTTAAGTGAGTCTGGAACCTGGTCACTTATGCCGGAACACAACTCAAAGTTCTTATGGCGGCATGCTCTAGACCAGGGGTGGTAGCCATCCAGTCGGGCAAATGCCCTACCACCTGGCTGTGGGTTGTTTAGTCGCCTCTTACGACAGGCCGCCCGGCCGCAGGAAATTGTATTCTTTCTCCGTTCCTGCACGGATAAAAATCTTTAATACTGGTCTTAATAAAAAAATAAAAATCAACATGTAATTGCAAAGTAGTAGTGGTCGACCGTGGTCGAAATTCGACCATAATAATTAATTTAAATTATAAGTTTGAACATTATTAAGGTTCTGTGTTGTCAAAGACTTCTATAATCACTGATTTCGCCAGAGCTACACTGTTAATTTGACTTTAACAATAAACAAAAGAGTATATATGCGTGTGTGTGTCAAATACATTAGCATTCTGCACTCCTTCTCTATATAAACTATAAGTGTGCGAAATTTCATACTCCTCCGTCCGCGCAATTTTCGTAAAAGGGGTACAAAGTTTTTGCTTCACGTATTAATTGCAAAGTATAAATAAAAATGTGAAAAAAGTATATACTAAAAATATACTATATATTATACAAATTAACTGTAATTTTTATCTAAGTTTTAACTCAGAGTGCAGATTTAACAGAAATCATACAACTTAATAAGAATAAATCTAGTTATACTGAAACTCGATTCTTATATATAATCGGGAACATTTATAAAATAGCTTCATTCTTTTGGTAAAGTTCGACACAATTTTATCCAAGAAGGATTACCCAATTTTTCTAAACTAACAATAACGTCTAGACTAGTGCCTATTACGCTGAACCCACTATTTTTCAAGTAAAATATCTTCTTTACCACATTTCAATTTATTCGTAAATCCTAAGACAAGTTCTCACTGTCGAAATCTGTCATTTCTCTAATATTAATAGATGAAAAAAGACCACTCTTATTTATAATGTACTAGCTGTCCCGGCAGACGTCGTCTTGCCCAGAAAAGCTTCAATCGATATGCCGACAGCAGCGCCACCTACCGGGTCTTTTCTTTGGCTTATGCACAACAACTTTGCTTTAGCATCATGATCATCACATGATCAAATGTATAGTTTACGATTCTATAAAGGACATACAGACAAACATTCATTTTTATATATCAAGAGTTTTTACCGCGGTTTCGCCGCAGGTCAAGCCTCGGTGCTTAACCCTTGTTTATTTACAACTAGCTGTGCCCGCGACATCGTCTGCGTGTTTTTTTTTTCACGGAACCTTAAGAAAACGAGTAAAAAAGTAGCCTAAGCTATTCTTATAACATCAGCAATCTGTTAGTGAAATTGCCGTCAAAATCGGTCCCACCGTTTCAGAGAGTAGCCGGTACATTCAGACAGACATTTTTTTCTATAATTGATTTTTTTATACAAGTGCCGTATATACTTTCATACGCATTTAGTAAAAAGCTGTTATTTTGACATTACAAACAGACACTTCAATTTTATTTATTTATAAAAATGTATAGATAGAATATAATAGAATATGATACTTTATTGTTAAACTGTGTAGGAAGGTGGTTTAAATAGAATTAAGAAACAACAGTTGACCCGATGAGAGCGTTTTTTTTTTACAAGGGGACATCCATTTGCGGACCCCCCGCCGGCGAGACTTCGGCGGGGGAGTGTGGGACTCGCCGGCTAGAGAAGCCGGAATACTCACTAAAACCCTTTGGTGCCACCTGACGCCATGAGCCGGGGTCACGGGATATGCGTGAGCTTTTCTTCCGCGACCCCGGCTGGGGCCCGATGAGAGCGTACAATAAACATTTGTTACGTAATTAGGTATAATTGGACCTACTTATGCAAAATGGAACCAACCCACATACTGACAGTTTTGAGAAAAAGCCGTTTTTATTAAAATTTCGCGTACAAAAAAACATGTCTATATTTTGGAAAAAACATTTAGAATATTGTATATTATATTTTCTCGTTATGATTTTTATTGAGTCGATAGAAGGTGCATTTTGAAAGTCTTCTGCATCCTTAACCCAATTTTAGCATGTTTGTGGATTGGTTCTGTTTTGCATAAGTAGGTCCAATTAACAATTATATGATAGATTAATTAATCACTATAGTTTTCGTTAATTTTTTACAAGCATATTATGTTTTTTATAATTTTTTTATATTTCGAAAAACCAGCAAACTTTCATATACAGGTTACATTGCATTACATGTAAATCTAAGCTCTTTTGGAACTTGGTTGCAAAATATTATTTTCTTCTACTTACACAAAAACTTAATTAGGTTCACATATACCAACATTCAGTGAAAAACTAACTGATGATAAAAACTGTTTAAAAATCCATTTCGTGGTTTAGAAGGAGTTAGCGGATACACAGAAAGACAGACGCAGAAAGCGACTTTGTCTTATACCATATAAAGAAGATGTCTTGAAGTCGGTGCCAAGCAATAGATAAAAAGCAACAACAAATATGCAAAATGCATCGACTTCAAGGCGTTGTAGAAAATACTTATTTTGATTATGCTTTTTAGTCACTCTTTAAGTCGGTTTCTTTTTTACTAGAAAACTTATTTCTCACTTTTAAGCTGTACTGAATCCACCGCAAAAAGAATGATCAAAATCGATGCAGAAATAAAAAAGTTATGACTGAACATAGTTATGTACATCCGTGCAGGAACGGAGAAAGATTACAATTTCTCGCGGCCGAGCGTAAGAGGCGATAAAACAACCCAAAGCCAGGTGGTAGGGTATTTTCACGTCTGGATGGCTATCATCCCTGGAGTATGCCGCCGTAATAACCTTGAGTTGTGTCCCGGCATTAATGGCCTGGCTACAGTCTCGCTTTAGATAGCAGCAGCACCTTTGGTGTTACAAATGTCCATATGCGATGCTAACTGCTTTTCATCAGGTGGGCCGTATGCCTGTCTACTAAAGTCATACAATAAAAAAAATTACACGACCAATTAACCATCCCTCTTATTTAAAGTAGGTTAAGATAAAATAGTATTTCCAAACTTCTCCAAGGGACCCAGTATGCCCCCGTAATAACCTTGAGTTGTGTCCCGGCATTAATGGCCTGGCTCCAGTCTCGCTTTAGATAGCAGCAGCACATTGGTAGCAGCACCTTTGGTCTTACAAATGTCCATATGCGATGTTAACCACTTTTCATCAGGTGGGCCGTATACCTGTCTGGTGTACTCATACAATAAAAAAAAATTACACGACCAATTAACTATCCTTCTTTTATAAAGTAGGTTAAAATAAAATAAAATAATATTTCCAAACTTCTCCAAGGGACCTATCTTGGGACGTAATAATTTTCAATACATTTGTTAGATGTATCGACACGAACATATCTCTCTTATCCCGGACTATCCAGGCGGTATTGATCGCTCGCTAATGGCACTTTTTATTGCCCTATCGTAAAATGAGCACTTAAACTCATATCATATACGCTTGAGACGTATATTAAAATACCTCTTTATTATGTGACGTGGGCGAATATGATATACAGTAAGTTAATAACAATTTCATCAAACAAATTTTAAAATGAGTTATTCAGGTTTCTTTCTGTACATTTCTTTTGTGAAGTGAAAGTTTCTTCAGGCACGTTGGGCACTTTTTGGACGCGGACAAAGCACTAAACTCGCGTTACCGTCACGCTCAGATCAAATTTTATGCAACTAAATGCGACATTTTTTATCGCGAGAATTTTCCCGGAAGTGGTTTGAAGTTGTTCGGATGCATAAAAATTAGCTTACGTTCTTTTTTACTTCACGCCAGTTCCCTTGCGGGGTAGGCACGAGCAACAGAGCGCCATTTAGGCTTATTCTTACACATCTCACTTGCTTCTTTGACATTCATAACTCTTGTCATGCACGCTCGTCTGTTCTTAAGGCTCCTGACATCACCTTTTGCTAGTACACGATCAATTTGATCATGGAAGGTGTGTCGTGGCCTTCCACGAAAAGAGATAATAATATGAAAATCATCCATCCACTTTTGCATTGTATATCTGTTTAGTCATTCTTTCATCATGCATTCTTTCCACATACCCGAACCGCCGGAGCATTCCTTTCCTTACCTTCACCCCGACACTCCCTTTCAGACCAACTCTCTTTCTTACTTCGGTATTACGAACGCGGTCCGCGAGCGTCACTATATATATATATATATATATATATATATATATATATATATATATATATATATATATATATATATATATATATATATATATATATATATATATATATATATATATACATACATACATAACTTCACGCCAGTTCCCTTGAGGGGTAGGCACGAACAACAGAGTGCCATTTATCTTACACACCTCACTTGCCTCTTTGACATTGTATATATATATATATATATATATATATATATATATATATATATATATATATATATATATATATACATATATATATATATATATATATATATATATATACACCGATCGATCGCGCCCAGTATGCTGTAATCATGATAACGATTGGAGCACGGCACTACTACTAAGTACGCAATAATTACTGTTTTTGGTGATGTTTACAATACAAGCTTGTACTATTTCAGTGTTTCTCAAGTTTTTGGATTAGCGCCCACTTTAGGAAAAATTATAAACCCAACGCCCCCCTACAAATGGTTCATTTAATTTTTTCCCAGAAATATGTAGGGAGATAAACAATAACGGCTAAGGTGGTGTTATTTTGTTTATTCAAATAAAAATTACGAAATTACGTGACATTCTAATATCGTGATGTGTAGAGCAGAAACTACATATAATAAAGGGAGAGTATATTTAAAAAATATTTTACATTTATCCATTCCATTATACTTTGCACCACCCACAGATTTTTATTTAGCGCCCTCTAATATTACATGAAGTTTCAATCGCCCCCTCAGACAATCTCAGCGCCCGCTGGAGGACGCTACTGCCCACTTTGAGAAACTATGGTTTAGATTCACAATTAAACCGGGTAGGCGGTGCTGAAATCGGGTTCTAGATTTTTATTTTTTCAGATCAGGGCAATGTCCACCGGGCTCGCGAATAATAATACCATGTTTGACATGTCGGTTATTTCGATGTTGCAGATTTCATCACGATTTACCGTTAGCACGCGGTAATTGCTACAATATTGGCGGCAGTTGCTTCTTTCAAATAAAACTCGTTGTGGACTATATGACTTATTATTGACAATATTTACAATTAAACTATACATAGAAAAAAATACAGAGAGTGCGTATTGGTGCTATTGTATGTGAGCAATGTGAAGCGAATGAGCAAATGAGTGAGCATTTCCGGCCTCCAAGGCCGCTTCTTTATCCCACGTTCCGTCCGACGCCTAGCTGCTAACTGCGCGAGCTATGGGCGTCGGCGGTATGCGGGGCGTGTAGAGGTGTGCTCCAGCGGGCGGGTCAGGGGGGCGCTCTCTGTCCGCAACAATACAAATTACCAAGTACGCAATAATTACTACTTTTGGTAATGTTTACACTACACGCTTGCCCCATACGATCGGATGATTTCCTATCCGATGACGTGTGCCCGTGTAAACATACATACATATGTACACCGTCACGTGCCCGCTCCGGATGGTCCAATTGAACTCGTTCATTCAGCAAACATCGACCTTAATTAACGGGACGGTTGTAATCAATCAGCTGTGCTGTGTTCCGGTCTGCTGTCTGCATGTGTGCACGACGCAAATTCAAACACTTTATGGGTGAAAAGTGTCACATTCTGAAACTGATTGAAAATCTTCGTTTTACGCTAATATTAGACGTATCAACCAAACCGCATCAACTGTATTGAAAGATGCCAAAAATAGACGGTTCATTTGTTTTATGATTTTTTATAGAAATGAGGCAGTGTCAGCTTTAAAAAATAAGGCTCAGGCAGACAAACCTTTTCAAGTTCTTTAAATAATTATATTATTGTGAAGTGGTTTATAATTTGATTTAAAAATAAGCGAATTAAATCCTTCCGAAAATGTCAATCAATATTATTTTAATTAAAAACACTACCAGCCACATTTTGATGACCACCTCAGGAAAATGTATTCCTCCACATATTATTATGTATTATATAATATAAAAATTTGATTTTAATTAAAAACTACATGAATGTAGTAAGGAATTTTGCAGCCGAATCTCGAGCTATTAGGGCACCAGGAAATGATCAATGCTCGACCCCGTCAAATGTAAAATAAACCATTGGACACAGTATATAATAAGCTTATATAATAAATATATATAAAAATCAATTGCTGTTCGTTAGTCTCGCTAAAACTCGAGAACGGCTGGACTAATTTGGCTAATTTTGATTTTGAATTATATACTTGGAATATAGTAAAAATGATTCTGAGGCGGTACGAAGTTTACCGGGTCAGCTAGTAATAAATAAATTATAAAATGACATCTCTTTGAAGTTCACGACATTTTTTTTTGTAATATATATATACATACATACATAACTTCACGCCAGTTCCCTTGCGGGGTAGGCACGGACATCAGAGCGCCATTTAGGCTTCTCTCTCTCTTTTCTTTCACCATACCCCAATTACTCGGGGTCGGCACAATATGTCTTTTCCTTCCACACTCTTCTATTCTGACATACCTCTTCTGTCACACCGCATATCATCATGTCATCCCTCACACAATCCATCCATCTTTTTTTTGGTCTACCTTTAGATTTGTACCCATCCATCTTGTAGTATAGCATTCTTATTGTCACGTGACTTTCATTTAGGCTTATTGTAATATATATAGGTTTTGAAATTGTATAATTTTTTTTAAATTTGTTTCCCAATATGCTTACATTCATATACACAAACACATATTCGACTGTGGTACAGAAACCTCATAGGTTTATTCGTGTCGAAGTATCGTGTAAAATACAAGTTGTGATACATAGTGATACTTTGAAATGAAATCTATCTTTATATATATAATCCTTCTGTACATGTGTTGACAGTGAACTCCTAAACGGCTGGACCGATTTGAATGAATTTTTTAGTGTGTGTTCAAGTGGATTTGAGGATGGTTTAGATTTTTTTTTTATTGCAGATCAGCAGACGGGCAGACGGCCCACTTGATGGAAAGCGGTTACCATCGCCTATGGACATTTGCAACACCAAAGTTGCTACAAATGCGCTGCTGCTCTCTTAAGGGGGACTGGAACCTGGTCACTAATGCCGGAACACAACTCAAGGTTGTTATAGCGACATAATTTAGACCAGGGGTGGTAGCCATCCAGTCGGGCAAATGTCCTACCACCTGGCTGTGGGTTGTTAAGTCGCCTCTTACGACAGGCCGCCTGGCCGCAGGAAATTGTATTCTTTCTCCATTCCTGCACGGATAGAAAGATTAGATCCATAATTGAACCCGGTAGGTGGCGCTGCAATCGGGTTCTAAATTTTATTTCTTCAGGACAGAACAACGTCTGCCGGGACAGCTAGTACAATTATAAAATTCTAAACCTGCCGTGTCTGTACATTGAAGCTATTAAAAAAATAACTGAAATAGACTACATAAACGACGGGTACACGATGCAATTTTTTTTTTTGGATTTGTTGTCTGTTTTTTCGGTATTCACATAAATAATTTCGATCCGGTTTTTGGCTGATCGACAGCAAATTTTGGACTTAAAATCTGCGCTACTTTTTATCTCGGGCATCTCGCGGGAAGTTTCCCAAGAGCGGATTGTAGTTGTTCGGGCGCATAAAAATTAACATATTCCGACACATTTTTCACTAAAACTTATATAGCATACATTATAATGCAAAAGATATACAATGCAAAAGTGGATGGATGCAGAAGTCGTGGAAAGCCACGACACACCTTCCATGATCAAATTGATCGTGTACTAGCAGAAGGTGATGTCAGAAGCCTTAAGAACAGACGAGCGTGCATGACAAGAGAATGAATGAGAGAGCTATGAATGTCAAAGAAGCAAGTGAGGTGTGTAAAAATAAGCCTGAATGGTGCTCTGTTGTTCGTGCCTACCCCGCAAGGGGTATTATAGTCGAATTTTTACCACGGGCGACTATAGTATATTTACATGCGTCGGATTTTGGTCTCTGACTGAACTCAAGGTTGTGATGGCGGCATTATATACACCAAATTATCATAGAGAGGAAATCAACACAATAAAACACCGTAACATCCTGCACAGATGTGAGTGAAACATACTCAGTTTTTTTCAATACAAATAAAAACCATTATGTATGGTGACGTCATAGGATACGTGTACAATGTACAAATTTTTTTGTAAGCCTTTCCCTATTTTAATGCGTGTTATTAAATTTATTGAAGATTCTGTTGTAAAACGAAGGCAGTAAGGTTGGGAATAAGTCTGGCATTATAGAGATATAACTTAGAGTAAGTTGGTTTTGCGGTGGTAGAAATATGTTTTACTAGATGCGGTACATTTGTACCTACAAATAACATTGAAACGAAGAATTATCTATACTATCTATACTAATATTATAAAGAGGTAAAGTTTGTGAGTTTGTGACGTTGTAGGGGGTAATCTCTGGATCTACTAAACCGATTTTAAAAATTCTTTTACTGTTAGAAAGCTACGTTGACAGGGAGTGTTATAGGCTATGTATCTATAACATGACGCTATATACCACGGAAGCGGGACAGAGCGCGGGTGAAACTGCGCCGGGCCGCTAGTTTATTTATAAGACGCATAATACGGTGGTTGAGTATACTATTTATCATCTTTTTTTTATATAGTGGTTCGCCTTTGACTGCTATCTCACCTGTTGTTAAGTGAAGATGTGACCTAAGCAGGGGTCCTCTACCATCTAGGTAGCGGAGGATTTATCCCTCCTGTTGACGAAGTGAGTCTGTCCTGCTTCCCGGGGCATTTTCAAGTACTGATGGATCAAGGTGGGCGTAACTACGTTCTAAATCTCACGCTCTTCCTACCATAAGCGCGGGGTACATGGGAGGAGGGTGGTTTTAGTGGTGTATTGGCCGATAGGTTACTTCTCCACGTAGAGGGAGGTACCTTGCTGAGTCTCCACACATGCCGCACATTTTGTCTGTGCAGGAACGGAGAAAGAATACAATTTCCTGCGGCCGGGCGGCCTGTCGTAAGAGGCGACAAAACAACCCATAGCCAGGTGGTAGGGCATTTGCCCGACTGGATGGCTACCACCCCTGGTTTAAAGTATGTCGCCATAACAACCTTGAGTTGTGTTCCGGCGTTAGTGACCAGGTTCCAGTCTCCCGTAAAAGAGCAGCAGCGCATTTGTAGCACCTCTGGTGTTGCAAATGTCTATAGGCGATGGTAACCACTTTCCATCGAGTGGCCCGTCTGCCTGTCTGTTGAACTCCTGCAATAAAAAAAAATAAAAAAAAATGCCGGCGATCGACTCTGTTAGCCGCGCTATCTTCAGTGGCTAACTCTCATCGCTCTGGTCTAATCCCTAGCAAAGGACCCGGTAGTGTACGAAATGTATTTCCCCCCGCCTCAAAAAAATTGCGATCTAAATCGAGATAAGAGCGTAACAAGTTACGGCGTCATATCTAAAACTATTTATTATTACAAATGCAAATTAATACAATTTTAATATGGTATATCAACAATATCTATATATATAAAAATTCATTGCTGTTCGTTAGTCTCGCTAAAACTCGAGAGCGGCTTAACTGATTTGGCTAATTTTGGTTTTGAATTATTTGTGGAAGTCCAGGGAAGGTTTAAAAGGTAAGTGAATATAAAAAAAAATGCTTGGAATATAGTAAAAAAAAACAATTTCGCTTTCCCTTAGAAACTATTCCTACCTGTCAAACATTTGATGTTCGTCCAGTCGTTCAGAAATCAACGTTTTTATTTATTGATTCTGAGTCGGTCGACATATAATATCAGCCCATAAATGTCCCACTGCTGGACTCGGGCCTCCCATTATAGGGGGAACGGACAGTATACCCGCCACGCTTGTCCAAGGCGGCTTGGCAGGTTTGACACATCGGTTATCTCGTCGTCGGTTGTTAGCACGTGGTAAGTGTAACAATATGCACATTACATCAGAAAACTGCCTAAGTGGTGCATGCGTTCCGGCCAGGATCGAACCCGCGCCTTTTGAGCTTGGGATGCGTGCGCTAGCCATTACGCTACCACGACTTAATTAAGGACAAGGGTTATTATTTATCATAAGGTAGCTTCTTGCTGCTACCAGACACCCGAAGAAGATACTACTTCTCGCGATGTCTAGAAGAGAATACATTTAGAACAACTTAAGACTGTAAGTACTCTACAAATTTCTATTCAAACTCATTGATTAATGATTTAATTGACACAAAATTGTTTAATGTATTCACTCTGAGTGTGGCAATACGTTGACGTGATTCAGCATTGAAAATCGACACATCCAGTTACTTTATATGGAATGAATATTTATTTTTACACGATATATATCTCGCCTGGGTCATTGCCTTCCATATTATATTACAGCGTTTGTATATCTGGTTTTATTGCAAACATTCGTCAAGTGATTCCATTCGTAAGCGTTCAGATTTATGTCTTAATACTATTATAGCTTGTCAGAGAAAAGGACTTTTTTTTGAATGACTTCAACGCACTCGGCAATTTTGCCAATGTCGAAGTTTTAGAATGAAAAGGCGGTAAAAAAGAATAAAATTTGCCCAATTTTTTGCATGTTATCTGCAAACCCCGAGATATAATATGTATAATAATAATAATAAAATATAGTGCTTATGGCATTTTTGGGGGCCCATGCAGGGAGTGGCGAGTCACCGTCTGCTCATTTTTCCATGTTCCCCGTACATTGCGACGGGCAGACGCCATAGTCCCCATATTCCCAGACCCCTAGTACCACTAGCAGTTCACCCCAATAGCTCGGTAATTCTTGTTCTCATTTCTCACAATAGTCTTACACTGACAGGGGCTTGTTCTTGGTTGCATTTTTATATGTAGACAGAGATAATCGCGGTTGGTGTCACGCCACATTTAGATTAAGTTTGTCAATACGTGTTGGCCTTTTCATGGCCCCACGCAAGCCCTCCAAAAGTCCGGGCCATTTTTATGGCCCATGGTCTTCAAAGACATACAATAATAATATATGAGCCCATAAATGTCCCACTGCTGGACTCGGGCCTCCCATTATAGGGGGAACGGACAGTATACACGCCACGCTTGTCCAAGGCGGCTTGGCAAGTTTATGTATTTATTACTAAAATGTAAGTAGTCGTACTATATATAGTTTGCCTATACCACCACCGCCATTATTACTCAATTCATTACTGGGTTTGTCTGGATGAGATCGCTTTTCAGCGATAAGACTGCCCTTTATACATAACTAGGCATAGTTTTAGTCTGTAAGTTCACTTTTTGTATTGATGTATAATAAAGTGTTGTCTATCAATGTATGTAAATAACGTGAAACATTAAATGTAATGAATGTATGACAACAAATAGTGTTTGTTTGTAATTGACCCTCATTAATACACAACAACGCAACACAAAATATTTGTTTAAGACAACAAATGTGTACTCGCTTTATCTCAAGTCCTGTAGAACAAAAACAATTCCAACAAATATATGTAACTTCATTAAAATGAAAGCAGTCAACGATACACTGTTTCAACTCAACGTACCCGTGAATAATTGGACTACGGCTAGAAGTCATTGCTCTTAGAAATAATAATGCGAATATTTTAAAATACACACTAAATGTAACCTCTTTTATTACTAAAAAAACACATTAAACATTATACTATGAATTAATTAAAGCAAAATATTATTATAAAACTTAGTTATTTGGTATTCTACCGATAATCAATTAAGGCTCCTGTTGCCGCAAAAGAGCGAAAGTAGGATACCAACGAAACAACTTTTCGTTTATATTTGCTAATCAATAATTAACCAAAAAAAAATACCGTCTTTTTTTTATTTATTGCAGGAGCTCAGCAGACAGGCAGACGGCCCACTTGATGAAAAGCGGTTACCATCGCCTATGGACATTTGCAACACACCAAAGGTGCTACGAATGCGCTGCTGCTCTCTTAAGAGAGTCTGGAACCTGGTCACTAATGCCGGAACACAACTCAAAGTTGTTATGGCGGTATACTATAGAACAGGGGTGGTAGCCATCCAGTCGGGCAAACGCCCTACCACCTGGCTGTGGGTTGTTTAGTCGTCTCTTACGACAGGCCGCCCGGCCGCAGGAAATTGTATTCTTTCTCCGTTCCTGCACGGATAAAAGTCTTCGTCTTCGCGATATGAGCACGTAACGTGGTATTTTCTTAATTTTCCTACTGTTAATTTAAGTTAAGTAAAAAAAAAACACCTCCAACTTATTGACATGAAACCATTTTACTTCTTCAATTTTTATCAAAACATGTCAAACAAAATGTCTGGATTTTATAAAAGAGGCATAAAGAATTTGTTTTTTTTTTTTTTTTTAATTCCACTTTTTTTTATTTACAATTAAATAGTAATGCATCAGAAAAACGACCGCATCTATGGAATACTCGCTATCGCCCGAAAAGTCAGAACCGAAAAATCCTCTAAATTCCATCCGTGCGGTAATGAATAAAGAATATAATTTCCTGGCACCAGGCGGCCTGTCATAAGAGGCGATAAAACCATCCACAACCAGGTGGTAGGGCATTTTCCCGTCTGGATGGCTACCACCCCTGGTCTAGAGTATGCCACCATAACAACCTTGAATTGTGTTCCGGCATTAGTGGCCAGATTCCAGTCTCCCTTAAGAGAATAGCAGCGCATTTGTAGCCCCTTTGGTGTTACAAATGTCCGTAGGCGATAGTGACCGATTTACATCAGATACTGAACTCACGCAATAAAAATTTAAAAAATCCTCACAGATGTTAACGTTGCTACAAGCCTTAAGACTATAAGTAAAATACTGAGTGAAGCGTAGGAAGTCTTCAATGAAGCACCCTTTGGCTTGAAATATGCGTATATTTTAATATGTTGCGAATTGACATTAAATTTTCTTGCGCGTACAAATTTTCGTCTTCGTTCCGTTCTTGAATTTCGAATATTGGCGGTTTGGCCGTAGATAATGAGCGTTTTCATAGTAAAAGGTTAATATTGCGCGTACACACCGGCGCGTGCGTATTGGTTTCATGTCCGATTGCATCAGTGTGTATCATCCTTGGTTAATCGTGCCGCGACATACCCCCGGCCTTGGATGCTGCAGCATCCAAAATTTGACCCTCAGCACAGTCAGCACCTCCTCGCAGAGAAATGACATATTCTGGTCATTGTGCGCTTGATGAGTCCAGATGTCGTCCCAATCTCCACTACTCTCGTGGCGCCGTCTTCTGCGCCAGGTAATGTTTCCTCACGATGTTTGAAGTGCCACTTTAGTAGGTAGCATGTTAGTCTTGATAACAATTTGCGCATGTAGTTAGCAAATTTGTGGTATTGCCCTCCACTTACTCCTCGTCTGCGTGTCAAAGATGTATTCTATCATCTATTGCGTCCAGAAGTACTGTCCTAGCTGCTCCACTCGCTAGTAACATGACAGACGATGCTCTGATGTGTCTCTGTCGTCAGCACACACAGGAGATGTCATGGTACGGCTAACGAGGAAGTAGGCAGGACTCAAGGGATGGAAATAGAGTGGTACCAAGGATAGGATACAGACTGGATGAGAGTTGAGGATGGCATCCACTTGTGTTAACAAAGTGCTTCGATCCTCAAATGTCATGTTATGCGCGCGCGCTTCCATTCACACGGTGTAAATGGAGTTTATGAGACATGACTCCCGTTTCACACAGAACACCGAAATGAAACAAGTGTGAAAGATTGACGGTGAATTTAATGTGTAGACTAGTGGCTTAGTCATGAATGTTAAATGAAAATTTAGAAACTTATTCATAGTCGTTCTAAAATTGTAAGTAATAGTTGAGAACAACAACAGAATGTCATCTGCGATTTACTTCGTCATAAACTAATGCGAGTTCATGTGAGTAAATATACATCAAGGGACAGATTGCCTACGAGTTAAAGCATTGCGCGTGTAGAAATGCACGTAAACAGGCAAATGCACGTAGATAGGCAAGTTGAAGTTGACGTGAGGTACTTAAGTCACTCATTTAAATGATTATGAGTCCTACCTTTTAATCCTATATAAGTAACCTAACGCACTAGTGAATTACCTAACTTACGAAGTGCAGTCGTGTCAGTAATCATCACCGTCAATGTAACGTAAATACCAGCACGTTGTAGACCTGTGCATGAGTCGTGAATGCTCGCATTGAAAGTGGAAAATATGTACAAATGCTTACTACAATTAAAGGGAAATCATTTTACGAAAATAACAACTAATTGGACTAAGCCAACTGAATAATTTTAGTAAAATAAAAATATAAATTAAATTCGAAATTGATATATAATATGTGTGATTGATTGTAATTAAATAGATATATTATATTGAAAGTTTATATGATGAATGGTGTGAATGAAAAAGTAATGTGTCATGTGTAGTTAGAAAATGAAATGCGAATTCTTCCAACTACAGCGTGAAGTTAAAATATTGACAAAATTATGTGATTGAATTGAATATTCTTCTGTTTGTATATAGATGGGTGCGCGAGTCCCTTTGTAAAGCAGCAGACTGTTGTTCTGCTTAGGAACATGTCTATACCAAAGATTCAGCTGTCATTTTCAAGTGGAATGCGAATGCGGAATCCTCCGGCACTATTGCGTGTATTAGTGACAACGAAAGATCGTTCGCATCTCAGCTTGTCAGACAATGCGACCTGAACCCTTGGTAGTTTCTAAGACTACCAGAACTGACATGACTGCTTACTGTTAGAACTATGTATAGATTGCGCGATATTACATTGTATAGTGTCACTGCTGCGCATGGTAGAATTTACAGGGCCTGACACTATCCAACCAAATTGTGTATTTTGTAAATATGGACCGTTTGGTATACGTACCCTACCTTCGATAAGTAGGTCCCAAAATCGATCTGCGCCTATTAATATGTCGATGTCTTGGGACTCTAAAAATTGTGGATTTGCCAACTGAATATTCTCAGGGACCCTGAACTGTGTGCGTGGTATATTAACAGCTGGCAATGTCGATGTTATTTGCGGTAAGACGAAACACTTGATGCGCGTGGAGATGGTGTTTATGCGTGATTTAATTTCTAGATCACAGGTTTGCGTACACTGTGATGCAGAATTACCTACTCCTCGAATTTCGTGAGTGGACTGTAATAGTGGAATATCTAATAACCTGCATAAAGATTGTGTTATAAAACTACATTGACTCCCATTGTCGAGAAGAGCGCGTACTACGTGTTTATTATTATATTTGTCTACTATCTCGATCAATGCGGTTGGTAACAAAACGGGTTCAATATTTGAATTGTGTGCGCATAAGTCGTTACTGTGAAATTTATTTAGATGTATAGATTGGTGTAACTTGCTACTCAAAGCAATGACGTCCGCGGGGGCGGAGTGAGGCACGAGGGAACAACCACCTGTGGATGCGCATGCGCACTGCGCATCCCCTGTGATTGCGCTGGCGCAGACCTCAGTTGACGACGGAAGCGTCGTTGTCGTGCTAGTGTCCTTGACCCCGTTACTATGAATTAGCGTGTTATGTTTATTATTGCATTTCCGACATGGGCCAGACCTACACTCGTTTAAAGCATGACCCGAGTGCAAGCAGTTTTTACATAAGTTGTGATTAGATATAACGTTTAACTTAGCGTCGAGATCTAAGTTTAAAAACTTTTGACATGCATACAGTGGATGCCTCGCGTTACAAATAATACATAACTTAGTATTGCGGGTCTGATTGTGCGGTTTATTGCTGGAAACAGTGTGACAGTGGATTTTAGTGTTGTTGTGTGTATGTGAATGTTGTTTTGTGTTGTGTGCGTGAACAATATTTTTATTATGTGACACTGATAGTGTTTCTAGCATGTCAGCCCTGAGTTTTAGAAAATGCAATAAGTCGTCTACCTTAATAGTCGCCTTTGAGCCTCTCTGGTTTAGATGTGTGCATTTATATTGTTCCCATTCGCGTTCTGTAGTCAAATCTAATTTTGAGGTTACAATATAAATAACTAATGTATCCCAGGAGTCTGTGGGCTCACCTAGGATCTTTAATGCGCGTAAATTCTTTAAAATGGTGTCTATGAGCGTTCGTATCAGACTAGGTGACTCTTTAGGCATAGATTGAATATTAAATAAAGCTTTCACGTGATTGTGTACCAAAAGACTGCTGTTATTATAGCGATTTAGAAGTAGTTCCCATGCGACAGTGTAGTTGTTTGAAGTGAACTCCAGGGAGTCTATTACCAAGACTGCGCTGCCTGTCAATGATGATTTAAGGTAATGAAATTTCTGTATGTCACTTATATCTGTATATTTGTGTACAAGAGACATAAATGTGTCCCTGAACTCCAGCCAATGCTCGTACGAACCATCAAAGGTTGGCATGGCTATCGTCGGTAATTTAACCGATCTGTGAACGTCACTACACCTAGAACTGCTTTCAGCAATCTGTCCATTATTGAGCATGTACTCAGCCTCGACCTGCGCGCTGTAATAACTGCCTTCAAACGTTTCGCGTTCATTTAGCTGCTCATCTAAATCGTTTTCAGAGACCGACTCTTCGATTTTCGTTTGAATGCAATTAAATTCAGCGAACAAGCTTGTGGCACCCTGAAGCCGTAGCTTTAAGTCTGTGCGTGATTTTGCAGGCAAAACATCATCACTAGTATGAAGTGTATTTAAATAGTTTGTGAACTTAGTGAATCTGCCTTTAATAATGCCTCGCTTTCTGATTAAAGCTCGTAAGTGATCTACGCAAATGGGATCATTGTCTGACGGTTTAGGGGACTTTGAACGTGATCTGCCACTAGGTACACTAATATTATCTGAATTCATTTCGGTGATTGTGAGAAACGGGAGTACTTACGTATACTGTGACCTTTGCGCGAATTCAGCAGCTGCCGGTGCAACCAAGCTGATGATCACCTTGTATTGCTGAAATTAGCAATAAACACAATATTAACACAAGTGAACGCGTAGGATTTGGAATGGTGTGGATGGCTGACCGTACCAGATATTCCTGCAGGATAGTTGCGTGCTTCTATTCTTCACAGGCTCTGTATGTAGTCAGCAGTTCCAAAAGTCGCTGGCTTTCCTTGCGATGGAAGTCCAAATCCGGCTCGAAGGACCATATGAAGCGTAGGAAGTCTTCAATGAAGCACCCTTTGGCTTGAAATATGCGTATATTTTAATATGTTGCGAATTGACATTAAATTTTCTTGCGCGTACAAATTTTCGTCTTCGTTCCGTTCTTGAATTTCGAATATTGGCGGTTTGGCCGTAGATAATGAGCGTTTTCATAGTAAAAGGTTAATATTGCGCGTACACACCGGCGCGTGCGTATTGGTTTCATGTCCGATTGCATCAGTGTGTATCATCCTTGGTTAATCGTGCCGCGACACTGAGCTTAGGTCATTGTATTATATGGGTAAAGTGCCCAGAAGTATTGTGTAAACTGTAGTTAACAGACTGTATTTTAAGATATAATGAATTAAAAGAAAATATGATATTAATGCGTGCTATATTTCCTTACATCATTTTTGACATAACATAAAAAGATAATCAAACAAAAATAAGAACTTAAAGAATCGAATAATTTAAAAAATATATGTCCCATGATGTTTGGACAAAGCTGGCTACGTTACCTCACTGGATTTCCATACTGATCCGTTGTCCGAGGTAGAACCCTGTCCTCTGATAATCCCAAGACTAGACGAGCAGTTTTGATAGTTTTTTGTAAGGTTTCAGAAGCACGTGGTAAATAATATTCATGGTAGTTTGGCGGTTATGGCACACTGGTGTCGTTTTAATGACGTGAGTTCGAAACCTAATTGGAAAACATTGGTTTTCATGGCCTTATGTGCATATTTCTAATGTATCAAACACCCCAATCTGCTTTAGATTGACGTGGCCGGTATAACCACAATTGCAGTTGCATTATACGATACATAGTTGTAAAGTACAATCTAGAAATAATCAGGAAACAGTATACTGACATCGAGCGTTGTTTATCTCTTTTGTTCGTGCACAAATATGTCACTGTCGCGCTCCCTCGTGGCTATAGTGCGTGCGAAACAGCAATATAGCAAATTTGCTATAATTATAACGTGAGTGAAAGAGACAAGTGATGATGTGTCATTCCAGTAATAACATCACGAAAAGATCTCAATGCATCGCGGCCGCATTAAAATAAGCTAATCTACGAAACCATTACTCTCAAACTTCTCTAAGCTTTATTATTAGTTTACATAAAGTGCTGTAGCACATTAACCCACGAACAAACAGACAAAGAGAGCTAATAATCATTACTCTGGTATTACATTGGTCGGTTAACAGACAAAATGCATTAGGTGAGCTAAATTTAGTTCAAAATGTTCAGACCTATGTATTTAAAATTAAACACGATCTTACTTACTAATTTAGTGGGGCGATGTTTTACTTCGAAAGAACATTTGGGAAATGTTTTACTAGTTCACGATAATAATACCTAAAGGTTTACAATTTATTATATTTTAATTCATACGAAGAATACAAAACTTTTTGAATGAATGTCGTGTTTTAAGTCTTTTTTGTACTCTGTCGAGTTGTATTTCTACTGCTATTAGTTTTAAGGAGCTGTACTTCCTTATATTGAATCATCCAAAATGTAAAAAAATATAATCTGATTTTAACAAGTTTTGATTTGTTTGATCTTAAAAAGCGAATGAAGATATGTTTTTCTTATTGCACGAGTTCAGCAGAAAGGCAGACAGCCCTCCTCATGGAAATTGGTGCTACAAATGCGCTGCTGCTCTCTTAAGGGTGACTGGAACCTGGCCACTAATAAAAAAAGAGGAACACATCTCAAGTTTGTTATGGCGGCTTGCTCTAGACTAGGGGCGGTAGCCATCCAGACGGGCAAATACCCTGCCACCGGGCTGTAGGTTGTTTAGTCGCCTCTTACCACAGGCCGCCCGACCGCAGAAAATTGTATTCTTTCTCCGTTCCTGCACGGAGAACATGTGGTAGTATGGTATCCAGATATCAAGATATTGGGACTGAATCAAATAACGATACCAATAATGCTGCGCGCAAACGGGCCATCAAACACAGGCACACGTTTTTTTTTATATTGACTAGGTTCGTGTTTGACTGACATTGCACCAGACGTTAGGCGGAAATGCAGTCTAAGGTGGAGCACGCTTACCTAGAAGATACCTGTTCACGTGAGACTTAAAGACACCTAGATTATATTTTTCAGGAAAAACAGACGACGGTAAAGAGTTCCACTCTTCAGCGGTGCGTATGATGAAAGAGGAAGCATAGCGTTTCGTCCGCTTCGTTGGTATTTCCACCATATATCGGTAGCGTGAGTGCGTACGTCTGCTTGTCCGGTGGTAGAATGGTGAGGGAGGAACCAATTCATGTAATCCCGTGGCACACTCCCCGAAGTGTATCCTATAGAATACCGACAAACTGGCGACCTTACGTCGATGACTTAGGCTCTGAAGCCTCTCGTCGAATAGTTGGTTATTGCCTATCAGTTTCCTAGCTCTTTACTCTATTGAATCGAGTGTCTCTAACTGGTATTTAGCTGAGCCATCCCAAAGATGAGAGCAGTACTCCATGCAAGACCGCACTTGTGCTTGATAGAGATTCAGCAACTGAAGTGGTGTGAAGTACTGCCTCACCTTTGATAGAACCCCTAGCTTTTTGCCAGCCAGCTGAGCAACAGACTCTATATAGGAGCCAAAATTTAGATATTGTACGGTGAGTCGCTACAAAATGTATGAAAAATCGTGTCGACTGCTTGTCGCTGCCCACCGGTGGCTGTGGTCGGCAGCTCTATTGTGCCCAACCTGTCACACAAACTAAAAGTCCGTCTGGACGCCTTTGACGACCAAACTAGACTAATTAGGGGAGAGTAGTGTAATGTTTTTCTTGTGTTTTTATAGCGTGAAAATAATTATTTGATACGTCGTCATAATTATCATTCGGTTATTAAATAGTGAGAATATCAAAATGTATTTTATTTCGAATATAGCCTATTGTAAAATCCTTTTTTTTATTGCAGGAGATCAGCAGACAGGCAGACGGCCCACTTGATAGAAAGCGGTTACCATCGCCTATGGACATTTGCAACAGCAAAGTTGCTACAAATGCGCTGCTGCTCTCTTAAGGGAGGCTGGAACCTGGTCACTAATGCCGGAACACAACTCAAGGTTGTTATGGCGACATACTTTAGACCAGGGTTGGTCGCCATGCAGTCGGCTAAATGCCCTACCACCTGGCTGTGGGTTGTTAAGTCGCCTCTTACGACAGGCCGCCCAGCCGCAGGTAATTGTATTCTTTCTCCGTTCCTGCACGTATGAAAATTTTTATAAAATTTTTATGCCTATAATAAGAATGTGTTGGTTATATAATAGCATCAGTAGAAATAATACTGAACTAGACATTTTTAATGACGATATCTTGAAATTTAAAAGTGGCGTAGCCAAAAGTTATTCTTTAATTAAGCTGAAATCATTGTCTTTATCCCTGCGTGTATTAAAAGCACGTTCTAGCACTAATAAATACCAGAACGTTCTTTTAACACTTCACTGTGTCATTTCAGATCGTAATATGTATGTAATATTTTAACAGCAGTATGTTAAGAAGATCAACATGTTCATATTGTAATCGTTTAGACTTTGTGGCAATTTTGTGTTGTACTCTGTTTTATACTTTTTTTTTTTTATTGCAGGAGTTCAGCAGACAGGCAGACGGCCCACTTGATGGAAAGCAGTTACCATCGCCTATGGACATTTGCAACAGCAAAGGTGCTACAAATGCGCTGCTGCTCTCTTAAAGGAGACTGGAACCTGGTCACTAATGCCGGAACACAACACAAGGTTGTTATGACGGCATACTCTAGACCAGGGGTGGTCGCCATCCAGTCGAGCAAAAATACCCTACCACCTGGCTGTGGGTTGTTTAGTCGCCTCCAGGCCGCCCGGCCGCAGGAAATTGTATTGTTTCTCCGTTCCTGCACGGATAAAAATATAATACGCCGCATAAATAAAAATAAAGTAAAAAATGCCTTCTAATTGGACCTACTTATGCAAAATGGAACCAACCCACATACTGACAGTTTTGAGAAAAAGCCGTTTTTATTAGAATTTTGCGTACAAAAAAATATGTCTATATTTTGGAAAAAAACATTTAGAATATTGTATATTATATTTTCTCGTTATGATAGTTATTGAGTCGATAGAAGGTGCATTTTGAAAGTCTTCTGCATCCTTAACCCAATTTTGGCATGTTTGTGGATTGGTTCTGTTTTGCATAAGTAGGTCCAATTAACGGTTGTTTACAAAATAGCTACGGCTAAGTTGTCAACCACTTCGCCTACTGGCTAATGGCTGTCGAATAAAACCGACAAGTTGACGGTTTAGTCGTCCGCCGTCAGCTGTCGCTTGACAAGTGATTCACCATAGATAAAACTTTCTTTCAAGTTTTTTAGCCAGCTATTGAACTACCATTAGGGACCATCCACAAATTACGTCACACGAATTTCATGCTGTTATCGCCCCTCCCCGTCCTTGTCACAGATGGTCACATTCGTGAATCTCCTGCCTTTTTAGTGTGACATCATATTTTGTAATTTTACATAGAGAAATTATTAAATTAAATCAGCAGATCCGTAATTACCTTAAATATACTTAGATTTTAAAATGTGACGTCCCGAAATTTAGGACCCCTCCCACCCCTTGTCACACAATCAATTATCCGTGCAGGAACGGAGAAAGAATACAATTTCCTAGGGTATTTGCCCGTCTGGATGGCTACCACCCCTGGTCTAAAGTATGTCGCCATAACAACCTTGAGTTGTGTTCTGGCATTAGTGACCAGGTTCCAGTCTCCCTTAAAAGAGCAGCAGCGCATTTGTAGCACCTTTGGTGTCGCAACTGTCAACCGTTTTCCATCAAGTGGGCCGTCTGCTTGTGTGCTAAACTCCTGTACTAAAAAAAAAACAATGTAACACTGTTTCCAGCCGAGACCCCCTCCCTCCCCCCACGTGTCAATTTATTATTGGCGCCTTAGCCGGATGGCCAAGTTTTCGGAAATTCCATTGGTTACCAAGACCTACATTTTTAATGGATTGGATATTCTTAGTATTCTTCTTCTGTGCTACGCTATACTATTGTACATACATACATACATAACTTCACGCCAGTTCCCTTGCGGGGTAGGCACGAACAACAGAGTGCCATTTAGGCCCATTCTTACACACCTCACTTGCTTCTTTGCCTTCTTTATACTATTGTATTAATGATATAATAGAGTGGATAACAGTGTAATCAATTGCGACATATCATCTTCAAAACATCGAGATTTTGTACGAATGTACAAAGTTACGATGCCAAAATTACATTGTTTAAACAATCATTAAAATTATTCATATCATAATATTTGAAAAGTAATATAAGGCGGTGTTTTAAAGCCATTTTTTATATGTAAATAATATTAAAAATTATTGTAGCATAAGGCATCTACCAAATACCCAATATTCAAATTAGCTTAATAAACGCTTCATCTAAAGCTACCATATAAAAAACATTTCAAATACAAAATAAATAAATACATAATCAAACATGGCTATTTTCCGAATCATTAACCATAAGCAAACACGCAAGAACATATTTGGTTAACTTCATCAATTAAAAACAGATATCTCAAATAAAACCCGTAGATTTTATTTGCCATAGTAACGCGTCTGTGATTCCATGTTGGGCCAATGTTTGTATAAAACACATCGTCATTTGAGCTACTTCTTGTGGTACAAAGAAAGAAAGATAACGATTTATAATAAAAGTACAGCTGTGAGTTATTTAAAATAATATCATAAAATGTCTTCGAGGCCGGCAGCGCATTGGTGAGATCTCTGGTGTTGCAAACGTCCATAAGCGACGGTAACCGCTTTCCATCAGATGGGCCGTCTGCCTGCCTGCTGTTCTCCAGCTATAAAAAAGTACAAGTCATTGGTCTTAGCTAAATGACTGCGCAATAAAAATAATTAGGTATTGCTTAAGTTTCTGCAGATCTGGAAAATATTTGGCGATGAGATGGGGCCGGATTTTTTAACGACACTTGCTGCCTACCGCTTTATCATTTAAATAAGTGTTAATTTTCTTTTAGAAACTGAAACTTCAATAATAATACTGTTAACTATTTTGTACTACAGCAACACTGGCGCGATGCAACAGCAGCGCCACCTCTGTCTTCCCTTCGCATTTTCTACATGTACCACATAAACTGCTCTTACGCAATAAATCAAATATATTATCAAAAAGCTAGTGTGTGTAATTGGAAATCTCTCAGACCAATCCCCTACAAATACTTTAAAAAAAAATTAGGTATTGATTCACAAACCGACGCTCAAAGGTTAAAACATAATACTTATGTTCTAAATAAAAAAAAATCTGTTTATATAATTTAACATATAAATTAATTTAGACGGTGTAAAGTAATCATTTCATAATGCGTTTAATTTATTGTCTAAGACATTCATGTGATTGATTGACTCAAATATAATACAATTTTATACTTGAAAGAATGACAATTTTGTGGTTGTTCTATCGTCTATAACCATCGGGCTTCACCTGTAATATTGTTAAGGTAATTGAATGTGGCCAAATAGGTCTTAATATAGAATAGCTAATTAGTGCATACACAATGTATGTACGTTATCTGTCAATATTTAAAATAATTAACAATAACAATAACACCGCATCACAAATAACATAGACATAGATACAAGTCTAATCAATAATAGAAAACAACCGCCTATAACTTGCACCACAAACAGACGCAACAGCATGCGGCAGTCGCTTGGCGGTTTTTTGTTGCATTGTAAACATTTTTGTGAACGCACCATACATAAACATGTTAGTGTAACCGAGACGCGGTGGATTTGTTTGTTTGTATGGCGCTAAAATGCACAGCGGGCAACGTACCTACTAATAAATCAAATTAAAACTACGTTTTAAGGGGTTTATGCGCGTCATTTATATGATTTTTGATGAAAGAATGACTAAACAGATATACAATGCAAAAGTGGATGGATGCAGAAGTCGTGGAAGGCCACGACACACCTGCCATGATCAAATTGATCGTGTACTAGCAGAAGGTGATGTCAGGAGCCTTAAGAACAGACGAGCGTGCACGACAAGAGTTATGAATGTCAAAGAAGCAAGTGAGGTGTGTAAGAATAAGCCTAAATGGCGCTCTGTTGTTCGTGCCTACCCCGCAAGGGAACTGGCGTGAAGTTATGTATGTATGTATGTATTTATATGATTTTTATTCCGACGTTTTGTTCACTTTGCAGCCATGTTTCGGCCACTCACTTGTTCACGAAGCTCACGAAAAGAGGTTTCACTATCATATGAATGGCGAGGCAATCCAACTGCTTGACATCACAATCCTAGTGCCAGGACTCAAAAGAACTAAACCATTCGACTTAGTGTAGTGTACATACATACATAACTTCACGCCACTTCCCTTGCGGGGTAGGCACGAACAACAGAGCGCCATTCAGGCTTATTCTTACACACCTCACATGCTTCTTTGACATTCCTAACTCTTGTCATGCACGCTCGTCTGTTCTTAAGGCTACTGACATCACCTAGTGTGTAGTTAGTGTAGTGTATAGTGCAAATAAAAACATAAGTGAAATTTAGGACAAGAGAAGATGTGAATGCGCCCTAACAGACAATGACTAAGTCAAGTGCAAATGGAAACATTCTTAGATATAATTTTATTTTGTAGAATATTAGGTTAAAATGACTACTCAAACTATGTGTATATTGAACGGATAATAACTCAACGGATCCGTAGCCTGCCTTCTGGGCACCTTACCCATAGAAGATGGTGATCTAGGCTCAGTATTCTACTTATAGTCTTGAGGGACTATGAGTAGAATACAATACAAATAAGTTAAGTTTTCTTGCATTGTATTCGATTATATGTAATTCAATATTCACAGTTAAAATTAAATTAGCTATGAATGTCAAAGAAGCGAGTGAGGTGTGTAAGAATAAGGATGAATGGCGCTCTGTTGTTCGTGCCTACCCCGCAAGGGAACTAGCGTGAAGTTATGTATGTATGTATGTAAAATTAAATTACTTATTGGTACTTTTAGGCATAGGAAAACGTAAGCATGTTAAAAAGTAGTTTTAATTATGTGTACTAGCCGCCAAAACTTAAGAAATTAATCAATCTAAATTAATTAATTAAAGCCAAATTTGTTTGTATTGTTGAACCAGTTAATAAAAAATCATCCACAGTTAGGTTGTGGGCTATTCGCCTGTCTGGACGGCTACCTCCGTTATAGAGCACGCCGTCATAATAACCTTGAGGTGTATGTAGAACCCTTAGTTTTGCATATGTCAATAGGCGAGGGTACAGGGTCAACCACAAATTACGTCACACTAATTGGGGAGGGGGTCGACGAAGTGTGACATTGTGTGAGAAGGGGTGGAAGGGTGGTAGGATATTTGCTCGACTGGATGGCTACCACCCCTGGTCTAGATTTCCGCCATAACAACCTTGATTTGTGTTCCGGCATTAGCGACCAGGTTCCAGTCTCCCTTAAGAGAGCAGCAGCGCGTTTGTAGCACCTTTGGTGCTGCAAATGTCTATAGGCGATGGTAATCACTTTGCATCAAGTGGACCGTCTGCCTGTTTGCTGAACTCATGCAATAAAAAAAAGGTCCGAAAATTTCGTAGTCACAATTCAAAATCAAATATATAGTCTGTTGTATTCCACCAACATAAAAGGCGCAGTGGTGGAATGGTGATGTAGGCGAGTAGATCAAACAGCTCTTCAGGACAATCCCCATATTACAGACGGTAGGATACACTTCTAAGCGTCTCTTCTAAGGGCTAACGGTTCTGAACCACGTGTCAGAATATTATCGGCGTCAATCTTAATGTCATCATCATCATCATCCGAGCGTTAAATCCCGGTTGCGTTCGGAGCGTTCACTCCGACGCCCAGGGTCCGCTTTCCTACTTTTTGTACACCACTTCGCGCGGTCTTCTGCATCCCCCGTTGTGAGACCATTGGTACGCATGTCATCCTTCACAACGTCAAGCCAACATTTCTTGGGCCTTCCCCTTCGACCGGGTCCTGGCGGTGGCGGCATGGCTAGACATTTGTTCCCTACATATCGTCTTCAATCTTAATGTATTCAAGATTAATTAAATACTATTTGAGAGGAAAGTATAATTATTTTAAAAACTTAAGTGGAAAGCGATGTAGATATTTCATTAGAGATAATTGAATCACAGGTCAGTCTAGAGTCTAGACATTTAAATGCCCCAGGGATATTAAATACATATTATACAGGCTGACTTTGCCATTGGACATCCCTTCACAGAAATCGATCCTTACAAGCTCCACTATGATTGGGTATAAAAATACAGGAAGTGTTTATTTGTCTATCCGTGCAGGAACGGAGAAAGAATACAATTTCCCGCGTTGGGGCGGCCTGTCGTAAGAGGCGACAAAACAACCCACAGTCAGGTGGAAGGGCATTTGCCCGACTGGATGGCGACCACCCCTGATCTAGAGTATGTCGCCATAACAACCTTAAGTTATGTTCCGGCATTAGTGACCAGGTTCCAGTCTCGCTTAAGAGAACAGCAGCGCATTTGTAGCATATTTGGTGTTGCAAATGTCCATAGGCGATGGTAACCGCTTTTCATCAAGTGGGCCGTCTGCCTGTCTGCTGAACTCCTGCAATAAAAAAAAATAAAAAAAAATATTTCACGGTGATGCAAGCCGATACTAATCCTTTGCAGGTGTCTCAATGCCCCATTGAATTTGAGTGACCTATTGTTCGCGCTAATCTCTTTGTTCACGCCGCCGTAATACATCATAAAACCTTCTTTCCTCTGTTGGTATTTCATGCGAATTCTTGGAAGTCATTATGCTAACCATTTAATGAAATATCTTGTAAGACTTTTATCTTCCAATCTACGTTAAGGTGTTATGGATTCCTTTCTCTGATCGCCCAACATTTATTTTTTGTTTTAATTTCTTAACCGTTTTTATTATCTTTTTTAATTTTATTAATAAAATTGCACTCATAGCAACGGAAAATATGGCTAAATCGCTCTCCATCTTGATAAACTATGACGTTTCTATGATCGTAAGTGTAATATGTAAAATGTAAAAATGAAGAACAGCATCATTTAAATATGATCATAGATTTGTTTTGTTGCTCGAAGCAGGCAAACAGGCGGACGACCCAATTGATGAACGGTAGTTATCGTCGCCTATGCACGTTTACAACACCAAGGGCGTTGCCGGCCACCAAGAAATGTTACAATGTCCTTCTTCAACGACACCATGTCGTAGCGCAGAGGGAAAGCCTCGAAGTTCCCTCCAGATCATTCTTGTACGCGGAATAAACGTTCTAGAACACCGTTACGTAGTTGAGGAAAAAATGAGGGTGAACATCACGGAATTTGATAGATATGAGATCATATTTGTTTGATAGATATATGATAGTGTAATCGGGCCTTAGCTCCAGGCTAACCGTTTCATACCGATGTTCTACGAGAGGGTGGTATCACACCGATCAAGCCAGCCCTAAGAGCTGTAATCAAGACTAATGATTTCAGCATGGCTCTACCATAGCAACGTAACCGGAATGCTAAGTGATGATGTTTTACACTTAACCGTCAGTAAATAGTTTTATGTAACAACGTGGTCTACCTTAACTTAGAACAATTACAAAAAATCCATATCTACAATACTTTCTAGGCTATTGGCAGACTTATCATTCAAGCAACCTAAATTGCAAGAAATTCTTAGCTAATCTGACAATGTAAGTGGTGCAGGAGAAAGGATACATACTTAAGCTACATGAACATATATTAGTTACTCCGTTGGCTCAGCGACCCAAGATGGGTCTTGGCCTCCGAAAAGAGAGCATGCCATTTTTCTCTGTCCTGCGCAGTTTCTAGCCAATTATTGGCTCGTAGCTCCGACAGGTCAGCCTCCACTCTGTTTCTCTAGCGATATTTGAGACGGCCGACCGGACGCCGACCTACCAGCCGTCCCAAATTTGCTTTCTTCCAAATGTAATAGATTATAAGTTTTTGGAAAAGAAAATAACTAAAAAGAAACAAAAAATATGAAACAAAATAAAGAACCCCTTACCTTTAAGATAAATAAATAAGAAAACAAAAAAAAAAAGGTTTCTTCGCGCTGCAATCCTCTCCCAGTCGTTCTACATGACCGAGCCAGCGGAGGCGGTGAGCTTATATTTCTCCTATTGTGTTAGGCTCGGCTACGAGATACTCAATTTCGAGGTTGGTTCACGTATTAAAATTATAATAAAGAAACTTTCAATTAATAGGTTTAATAAAAGGATCAATAACCGCGGGACTCCAACAATGCGACCCCGAGGTCGTATTCAAGCACGGTCGGGGAACAGACACAATGTGGGTAAATTAATGACATTTTAGGTACCATGCTCGTAATATTGATTGGCAAATGAAATATTGGCCTTAGTGGGAATTTAGTGATTGCTTCGTCTATTACATCTGTATAGTATTACATCTGTATAGTTCTAGTCGTACAGTTTGAAATTGTCATGACCGTCCGTACTTCTGTCCGTCAGTCTTTGTCACAGTATTTTTTTCTCGGAAACTACTAGGTCTATAATCTATACTAATATTATAAAGCTGAAGAGTTTGTTTGTTTGTTTAAACGCGCTAATCTCAGGAACTACTGGTCTGATTTGAAAAATTATTTCAGTATTAGATAGCCCACTTATCGAGGGAGGCTATAGGCTATATATCATCACGCTAAGACCAATAGGAGCGGAGCACCAATGAAGAATGTTTCAAAATCGGGTGGTTTTGAAAACTAATTCCACGCGGACGACGTTGCGGGCACAGCTAGTATGTATATAATTTACATAGTCTGGCCATGAGTTCTATTACAAATGTTTCCAATACACAATACGTATCGCCAACAGAGGACGTTTACGGAGGAATTTTACTACAAGTATTTACATCATCTAAACAATATATAAAAAACTTACAAAAAAATATATATATCTTCTTTTTTTGAATTCGGTTAATAAAAAATGGATTCTAATCCACTATCGGTGGGGAGCGTTCCCAAAATGATGGCCGCATTTTCGCGCTGTGTGATAATGTTAATGCGTTGCCTAAAATCCAGGCCAGCCTTTTGGTCACGCGGGACTTCATTCAATCGCACTGAAAGGTCTCTACGGAGTTGAGAGAGTTCTTACATCCCCACAGCCCCACAGTTTGAACCCCAAAGGCCACTTTTGATGACAATTGATTGATGCCCAGTGCATTTTATCCCATCAATAAAAAAATATTGATAAGTAGAAACAATGCACGATGAAAGAATGACTCAACAGATATACAATGCACGACACACCTTCCATGATCAAATTGATCGTGTACTAGCAGAAGGTAATGTCAGGAGCCTTAAGAACAGACAAGCGTGCATGACAAGAGCTATGAATGTCAAAGAAGCAAGTGAGATGTGTAAGAATAAGCCTGAATGGCGCTCTGTTGTTCGTGCTTACCCCGCAAGGGAACTGGCGTGAAGTTATGTATGTAATAAATATTCCAATTTAATTATCAACCGCACAAATAATATCGAAATTAAACATCGATTTTATACATCACTACGCAAATGCGTTGTTCACTGGTAATGTTGATTCCAGTCGATTGCTTTCACTATATTTTGTATACATAATCCTGTAACGTCACTAACATAATTACTGAACTATATACATTGCTTTCACGCTTAATTAAGGGGCAAAACGCTCTTTTTATTTACGTACGGTACAAATTAGTTTTTTTTTTCACTATAAAACGGCATGCGGCAGGTGGATGAGCTATGAAACTAGCGGACGGTAATAAAAGAAGAAAGTCGTAATAAAATATTTTTAGAGCATACACCTGTTGCTGTAGACGCAATCGTGTGGACAATCATTGTTTTTTTATTGCCGGAGCAGAGGAGACAGGCTAACAGCACACTTGATGGGAAGTGGTTACCGTCGATTGCATGGGCGACGGTAACCACATTTGTAACACCAAAGGTGTTTGCACCAATGCACTGCCGGCGTCGAAAGGGAGATCAGAACCTGGACACTGATACCAGAACACAACTTAAGGTTTTGATACGTAACCATTGAGGTACCACCAACATAAGAAAATTTACTGCTATTCAGGAATTTTCACAGGTTGCCTTCAAGATATATCAGTATAAATTGCAATACAGTTCCTGCGTTAGTAGGATAACATTTTAGGGAAACTCTATTAGGACTTGGAATAGATCAGGCCCAAGAATTGTTGTTAGCCTATCGTCGCAAGGGGTGACATACTTATTAATGATATCACGACCACGTCGAAGATTATGTAAGCTGCAGAGAGAAATTTGGGAATACGGACCATGAGCTGTGTAGCGGCTTTTTGGGATGCAACTGGGAATTAAAATTATAAGCATACTTGCTATATGCCACTTAGTAATTTTATATTAATGTAATTTCAGCATTTTTATTAATGAGGAGCATGCCGCAAATTCGCTACTTACGAATAATCGAAATAAATTACATATCACGTCTACAATTAAAAAACTGAATTTATTTAGACAAAATTCGCGTTTGCGTAATGTTAGCGTAGAGGTATATTTTAATTCGGTGATCAGTCGTTAACCAACCACCGCCTACTGCTGGACGTAGGCTTCCCTAAGTTCACGTCACACATCCCGGTCCTACGCTTTCCTCATCCTATGTAAGCCAAGTAAAATTCCAATTTGTAAGCGGGTACCAGCGCTTCCAGTTTGAATAGTTCGCCCTGCAGTCACCAATAACAACTGCCTAGCGCGGTAACTAAGGCGAACCCCCTACACTCAAATGAAGTCCAGACAATAATCAGAGTTATATAAAAACTACTAAAACCTACAAAACTTAAATGACCCGTGACACTATAACGCTTAATAAATACAAATGTTTATATAATTCGAAAGGAATATCATCTCAAACTCATGCACCAAGACTATTGTTTCAAAATATAGACCTTAGAAAATTAAGGTCTCTATTAAGAGTTTTCATAATTAATATTAACCTTAGTTAATGTTACAGAAACAACCCTTAAGTTAATCCTTAAGTGCTTAGGGGCACTCAAAAGTAATTGCAAGCTTAAACAGTAATGAAATTATAATCTTTTATCGCTCGTTTCGGTGGCCCAAACCTCACATAAACCAGAATGCTGTTGCAAAGCGTTTTGGCGAAGGAATTTAATGAGAAAAAAAACGGTTTCTTGGTAATTTATTAATATCTTATAAACATTCGGAGAACTACCGCGTATCGACCAATTTCCGCTGATTATTAAACTCATTTCCTGCGAAACCCGAAATAATATTAAATATAAAGCATTATTTGATAGGCTGTAGGTATACCGAAATAGACAATGAAACTAATGAGACAAGTCTATTTTCATGTTACGTTGGTTTGGGCATGTAGAGAGGATGGATGAAAATATAATCACAAAACAAGTGTATGACAGCATTGTGAATGGTAGAGTACCGGTACACCGTGACGTACACACCATGATCAAACAGCAGAATCGTTAAAGAGAGGTCAGGATCTTATCCGTGCAGGAAAGGAGAAAGAATACAATTTCCTGCAGCCGGGCGGGCTGTCGTAAGCGGCGACAAAACAACCCATAGCCAGGTGGTCTAAAGTATGCCGCCATAACAACCTTGAGTTGTGTTCCGGCATTAGTGGCTCGATTCTAGTGTCCCTTAAGAGAGCAGCAGCGCATTTGTGGCACCTTTGGTGTCGCAAATGTCCTTAGGCGATGGTAACAGCTTTCTGCTTTTTTTTAGTCTGCTGAGCTCGTGCAATAAAAAAAATAACAATAAAACTATGAAGGGGAAGTAACAATCAAATGTATCCACTTTCACATTAGTACATTAATTAGTACAGCGTCTCCTCTCTCTTCTAGTCTTTTGATGAGCTGATATGAGATAATAATAGGTTGGGGAAAAAGTCTTTTCGCATATAGTATGTATGAAGTTATAATAAGATCTCTTTGGCTATACCATTTGTATTTGGCAAAAAGTTATCCAACAAAATGGCACCTACATGCTTTAGTCAAATGTAAATACGAAGAAACTTTTTCCCCAACCTAATAGATTGACGGTTGGATATGGCGAAATTCTAAAGAGTTAATACCAATCAAATGGAATGTTGGCCACCAAAATCCTAATTTCTTAAAAAAAAAAACGTGTGCAACGAAACAAAATATATCCACAACTAGTCATGTTCGGGATAAATAATGATGGGGACGAGGGAAACAACCGAATCGCAGTGCATGACGACATCTTCGACTATTTTCGGCTTTTGTTGCGATTATGTCGATTTTTCACTCGACTTCAAATTGTTATGCTTCCAAAGATGACTAGTGAATAAAACACTTGCATCATCTACTCCAATCAACAAAATCGAAGTGCATGTCTATCATTAGAAATATGCCAACATTTAAGTGTAAACTGCTATAATTACACTCATATACGACGTCACCGACGTCTTAAAAGCCCGTATTAAAAACTTTTGATTGTCTGTCTGAAACTTTGTTTCGAATTGGATCCGAAACGGTTCAACAACAACAATACTCTTAATTGTACAGAAACACAATAAAAGTACAATAACACACTTAATTGTCTTAAAACTCATGTAGGATAAGATAGTAAAAGATTGTAGGCAGAGTTAGTAGATATTGCTTTTTAAGCAATAAGGATTCTAGGTAATTAACCGATTTCAATGAACAGGTATTAAGTTTAATTTTTTTGTATGTACTCAAAAACCTAAAACACTATATCGTTGTAGTATTACGATTTTTTTTAATGCAGGATTTCAGCAGACAGGCAGACGGCCCACTTGATGGAAAGCGGTTAGCATCGCCTATGGACATTTGCAACATCAAAAGTGCTACAAATGCGCTGCTGTTCTCTTAATGGAGACTGGAACCTGGTCACTAATGCCGGAACACAACTCAAGGTTGTTATGGCGACATACTTTAGATCACGGGTGGTAGCCTTTCAGTCGGGCAAATGCCCTACCACCTGGCTGTGGGTTGTTTTGTCGCCTCTTACGACTGGCCGCCCGGCCGCAGGAAATTGTATTCTTTCTCCATTCATGCACGGATAAAACGATATTGCATATTAGGTTTGTAGTGGAAAAATCTCCGTCGGAAGCTCATTTCAAATATCTAAGGTACAGAAGAGAAATATACTTCAAATCCTTTGCGTAGATGAAGCAAGAGTCTCACGAAATTAAGCATTAATGGAAAGAAAGAAAGAAAGAAAATAATTTTATTCAGTACAAATTACAATGGATACTGTAGGTACAAATTCAAAACTCTCACTTCTCTTTCACCATGTCCAAATTAATTGGGGTCGGCACAATATGTCTTTTCCTTTTCACTCTCCTCTATTCTCACATACATCTTTGTCACACCACAAATCATATCATCCTTTACACGATCCATCCATCCATCAGCCGGTTGTAAAACAAAGCCAAATCTAAATATCTCTTATATGAACAAATTAAAAACTAACATATCATAATCTTGTCCTGACAGACACAGAAAAGACAAAATCCAACACACATGGCACTAGATAGGACTATATATAAGTATAGATATAAGGCCAACACTGCACATGCACTTCCTCACAACACCAGCATGTTACAGATACACTCTACATTAGTAAAAGTTTAGTATTAAAAATAGGCTAAATTAATATAATAAGTTAATCTTAAGGTACACCATAACATATAAATCACTAAATTAATGGCACACACTAACAAAAATAAACAATAAGCGTGTATGGACTCTAAAATTTTTCATAGAAATTAAGTAGTAAAAAAAGTTACGGAACTCGAGTCCGTAGATATGTTTATAATATGAAAAAAAAAACTTGTTCTGAAATGGGCATCAGTCTCAGCATAGTGCTGGTCTTTTAAAACCAACGCTGATCTTCCGCTGAGCCCTTAAGGTACTGTCTGTGAGGAAAGCTTGACTTATGAACCCCCAACCAATAGCGTAGTGTGATGGTAAATATAGAACGAAGATATCGTACTTTAATAATTCTTCGACTCCCCACCGTAAGGACGGTAGATAACGCAGGTATAAAATATTGTTACGAGTAGCGGGACTCGAATTAAAATGCCGTTAGAATGATTATAGAGTTTATTAGAACTATATAAACACATATAACCGAACACAACAAATCCAAACGTAATGCAGAAGGTCGTAATTCAATAAAACGCGCAAAGTCCGTCACTATTAGATTCCCGAATATTGTGTACATTCGGGAATCGTCACGCTCGTCTTGTAGTCGTAGCTCAACTGCCTCCTCTCTCCATCAGGCCGTCGTTTTACACTTCACAAATGCAAATGTGCCCGCCCGGCAACGCCGACACAATTTCATAGAATTAGCTTGTAATCGTAATCCGCAACACCTGGCTAATGATGCAAGCCTGCAAGCAGCCGTAAACGAGTACAATAGAACAATAGGCTGTTCTCCACAATAACTTAGAAACGTATGACAATAAATAAGTAAATAAAAGTAGACGATCATAAAAGGATTACAATTAGTTCAAATGCCGACAGGTAATAAAATGTGCTTTTACAGAGTTGTACTTGGAATTTGTCTTTGTCGGGGCCTAAGTTGTAACAATATTTTGAAAAGATTGTCACGTGTTAGTTATGTGTCGATAGGTTCGATTTAAAGACGAATCATTTTCGGCTTCAGGCAACAGCTGCCGACACTAGGAAATACGGATATGAACTGGAATATAAATTAGCCCAGTGGCGGATTTCTGGAGCCCATGTACAAGCAGTACATACAGGCAACTGTTGAATATATACCGTTACATATATACACTAAAATCACACTCAGTTTCCAACTAATATATTTGGAAGCAAATTGTTTGAGGTATTAGTTTGAGAATATTTCCTTGATTATAATTACGAGTGAAGGTGCCTCGTACTAAATACTCCAGTTAAATTAAGTCTGAAATCAAAATTTATCATACAAATGTGCATTTTTGATATAATGTAGTTTTTATGATACAATTGATCGTGTACTAGCGGAGGGTGATGTCAGGAGCCTTAAGAACAGACGAGTGTGCATGACAAGAGTTATGAATGTCAAAGAAGCAAGTGAGGTGTGTAAGAATGGGCCTAAATGGCGCTCTGTTGTTCGTGCCTACCCCGCAAGGGAACTGGCGTGAAGTTATGTATGTATGTATGTATGTATGTTCATGATACAAAAACAATGTGTGAAGGTTTTCCTGTCTGCAACCCTCGGCAAGGACTGATTTTTTTAAAGTTTCTTTTTGCAATTACTCGAAAACGGTAAAAGTTAGAAAAAAAGTTCTACTACAAATTTGTAGAGCTTAAAATTTTACATAAAAAAGGTTCTATGACTAAGGGACAATATTTGTTGTAAACTAGCTTCTGCCCGCGACTTCATCCGCGTAAAATAGTTACTTTGGGCTAACGCTAACTTTAACCCGCGACTTTGTTTACGTAGAAGGTGAAACGCACGCAGCGGAAGCTCTAAAAAAAAAACCCCGATTTTAAAACATTCTTCAGTTGCTCCGCTTCTCTTGGTCTTAGCGTGATGATATATAGCCTATAGCCTTCCTCGATAAATGGGCTATCTAACACAAAGAATATTTCAAATCAGACCAGTAGTTCCTGAGATTAGCGCGTTCAAGCAATCAAACAAACAAACTCTTCAGCTTTATATATTAGTAAGTACGGGCCACCTTACTATAAGTAGGTTTAGAAGCAAGTTTTACGGTGTCAAAATAATGGTTTATACAAGTTTATAGCTTACTATCTTCAATTCCAGCCAGGTGTAGAGCATTTGCTCGACTGAATAGCTACCACTCCTGGTCTAGGGTATGACGCCATAACAACCTTGAGTTATGTTCCGGCACTAGTGGCCAGATTCCAGTCTCCCTTTAGAGAGCAGCAGCGCATTTGTAGGACCTTTGGTGTTGCAAATGTCCATTGTTGATGGTAAACGCTTTCCATGAGGCGGACCGTCTGCCTGTTTGCTGAACTAAAGGTACAAATAAAAACCGAGATCTTACCCAATTTTGACTAATATTGCTGAACTATAACTCTCGAACAAACAGATCTCCTTCCGCAATTACGATAGTGTTTATTTAGTATGTAAAGCATAAAATTAATAATTAATGAGTAACAGTCTTATAAGATTATATTCCGGATTCATATCGTTGTATAATGGCTTGCTTGATCTTTGACTCCTTCGAGAAAACTTAAGCCTCCTTCGCACTATGCGGGTAACGGGATCGCAACAGCCGAAATTGTAACCGCAACACGTTGGGTACCGACTTGTTAGGACAAGTTTATTGAAGTGAAACTTCTATAATTATATACGGGGTTTTCAGATTTTTCTGTCACGAAAATGCGTTACGGCCGCGTGGAGGAGCGGCATAACTTTAGAGTAGACTATGGAAGTGTTTTTTGGTTCCGAATCGAATTCAGTTTTTTTGTTTGATAAAATAAAATATATTTAAATAATGCATTCATTAAAATGTACCTAATCTAACCAAATCATAATTTGCAGTAAACCTGCGAAAAATCAAAATGTGTGCTGGGACACATAGTAGAAGCGAAACTTCAACGGACAAGTGGAAAAACGAATCACAATGGACAAGTACATTAACAATCTGCCCGTAAAACTTCAAGTTAAAATTTTGTTGTTATTCGTTTTGCCACTTGTACGTTGCCATTCGTTTTTCCACTTATCCGTTACCATTGGTTTTTCCAATTGTCCATTGTGATTCGTTTTTCCACTTGTCCGTTGAAGTTTCACTTCTACTACGTGTCCCAGCGCACATTTCGATTTTTCTATATAACCGACCTGCGCGCCGGTGATTAGTCAGTGCAATTGCTTTATAAGTGTATTGCAGTAAACGCAATTGTATTTATTCTCTCTTAACTCAACCGCATACTGAACCGGATAATTTGTCCATATAGCAACCGTCCGGTTGACAGACGATGACGCCGCAGAGCGACCGCATCGGTAGCCGTAGCGTAGTGCGAAAAGAAATCAGTTTTACATAGTTTTCCTGCCTGCTGCCGCCGGACGGCCACCCGGATTGAGGCTAGCCGCTTAATGCTTATGAGCACTTTAATCATTAACTTCAAGAACTCAAGTAACCCTGTACTTTTAGTTTCCAAAACGGGAACTTAATGTATAAATAATAATATCAGCCCATAAATGTCCCACTGCTGGGCTCGGGCCTCCCATTATAGGGGAACGGACGTATACCCGCCACGCTTGTCCAAGGCGGCTTGGCAGGTTTGACACGTCGGTTATCTCGATGTGCAGGTTGCATCACGATGTTTTCCTTCACCGTTATTAGCACGTGGTAATTGTAACAATATGCACATTAGATCAGAAAACTGGCTAAGTGGTGCATGCGTTCCGGCTAGGATCGAGCCCGCGCCCTTTGAGTTTGGGACGCGTGCACTAGCCATTACGCTACCACGACTTACTAATTTAATGTATGTATATAATTATTTGATTTTTTAACGGGAAGTTCAAACGTGACGTATATGCACCAATTTTTCATTTTTATTTTAAGTAAAGAACTGACATGTGCGTAACCGTCCACAGGTATCGAAGAGTTCCGTAGATGTAGTAAACTCCAAAACCATAAAAAGCATTTAATTTTAATGGTATATGCGGGCGCGATGCGATGGCCGGGAGAAGGCAATGGGACGTGGAGGGAGAAGCAAGGAAGGACTCACCTCGCCACCAGTCCGCCGCCACACTGCGCTCGTCCCCCGGGGTTCACACACTCACTAGCATTAGACTTTGATAATTAAATGTGGTTATAACAGTTTATTTCTATTTGTTTAATGTTCCAACCATTTATCTACATTTTATTTTTTATTGCTGTGACAGCCGTGACAATCCCTTAATGTCTCGTATTGCGCATTCTTCTTTTAAAAGTTTACTCTTTTCTTGATGGCGAGGATGGGGAGGAAGAATTTACAAGGAGGTGTTCCTCGGCGCAACCAGTATATATTCCATCAAAATAGTATGGGTATGTAATGAGAAGGGATGAAAGTCACGTGACATATTTAGTCAATCAATTAGGCAATCATTTACGAGCATTCGGCTGGAGTATTTCTCCAAGGAAATACTAATATCTATCTACAGGCAACTCTTCTCTCATATAACCCCGCCATCTGAAGCAGGAACTTAACCAGAGAGCTGTGCCGTTCCGAGTCTTCGACGCTGCCTCACAGATAGGTCCATCTACTGGCCTGAATACGGGCCTCTGCATCCTGCCGGCGCCCTGAGCGTCCTACCGGCGCACTAAGCGTCCCGTCAACCCTGAACGGCGTCTCGAGCGCCCTGAGCGCCCTGTCGCTTGCTGCCCTGCTGCAGTTGACGTGACAGCAGCTTGCGGTCCGCTGCCGTCATTGGCAGTTACCCTAATCTACTCTCAAAGGTTTGGAGAGTTTTAAGATGTTACGCATTTAGGGCCTCGATACGTTTCCTTCGGTTTATCCTATATTATTATAATAAATAAGTATTGTTACGAGTTGCAGGACTCGAATTAAAATGCCGTTAGAATTACTATAGAATTTATTAGAACTATACAAACACGTATAACACAGGTACAAATATAACAACACGCGTCACTATATAGATTATCGAATGTACATACGTCTTGCCTCGCTTGTGACTATCCAATCCTATGGGCCATTGCTTTATACTGCACCGATACAATATGGCTGCCGGCCCGCGTAGATGGAATTTCTTAGAATCAGAGTTCGACACACCTGTCTAATGACTGCCATAAAAGATTACAATACACAATGGGCTATTTTTCCAATCACAAATTTTAAACACAAAGTAAACAATAGAAGACGGTCATAAAAGCGTTTCAATGTTATTAGCCGACGGGTAATAAATGTGCTTTGTTTACAAATATGCAGGTGGCCCAAATCGTAACAATATTATAAGTGATATCCTGACTTTTTATTTCGCTACAAAATGTATATCCCAAATATGTATCATTCAATAGAAACTTTATACAATTGTTAGAAAACAGTTTCTCCAAAGAAAATAATACAAGTGAAGCCCACCACACACGCGTTATTTATTTATGACCGTTCCTTTTGTAATCGATTCGTCGCTTCAACAAAATCTCTTACACACATCCTCCCGGGAATACGAGGGTGTTGTGTTTAGGGGCGTAATAGATTTCCCAGGACGATGGAAATTGCCGGAAAATCAACGGACACATTGTTCAAATGTAATCTATTCTCTATACTAATAAATCAAATTGAAACGTTTGTCTGGCATTTCGCTGGTTTAGCAACTACCGACTTTTGTAATCCTTCTTATACTCCATCCAAATGCTGCCTGAAAGACATCAAGACTTGACTTGACTTTACGACATTTTCGAATCTTTTTTTTATTGCATGAGTTTAGCATACAGGCAGACGGCCCACTTGATGGAAAGCGGTTAGCATCGCCTATGGACATTTGCAACACCAAAGGTCCTACAAATGCGCTACTGCTCTCTTAAGAGAGACTGGGACCTGGTCACTAATGCCGGAACACAACTCAAGGTTGTTATGGCGACATATTTTAGACCAGGGGTGTTAGCCATCCAGTCGGGCAAATGCTTTTCCACCTGGCTGTGGGTTGTTTTGACGCCTCTTACGGCAGGCCACCCGGCCGCAGGAAATTGTAATCTTTCTCCGTTCCTGCTCGGATTTTTGGACAATAAGTATACATACATATATTCATGTTATCACGCTTGATTCGCATAGGGGTGGCCAGTGACGATGGATTTCCACTTGATATGATTCTGATATACTCGTACATCTTTTGCTTGAATCTCTTCATACATTCACGTCTACGCAATAAAGTATATTCTGTTATCATTCTAAAAAAAATGCTCATCAATTTATACGTCGTCCTAAATGACCGTTTTTAAGATCGCAGTCAATGGTTGTTTAAGCCGACATTCACGACTCATTTCAGTCTTTCAGTTTAGACGGAGCAACCAAAGTTACGATATAAACATAAAATTTAGGTCATTTAATGTCATTGATTACTGTATTCTTTCTGTTGTGACTTTCAACCAAATTGTATCAATTTGGTTCATCGGTCTGATTATGTTCTTACATACCGATAAAGAAGTACGCACAACTGGCGGTTTTGCACAACTTCCCGGATTTAGGAATCCTTTGTTTACTTTGTGTTTAGAATTTGTAATTAAGAAAACCATGCTATAGTTTTTCTACTTGTGGCCGTCATTAGTATCGAACTAATCCTTATTGTTATTGTTTTCAACTTTGTTGGCCGTTCGCAGGTGTGCAAATTACATTTTCTTGGAAGAACTCAGCCCACGAGCTTCTATTGTTTATTGTACAGTTTACTATAAAACAATGCCCAACCGGAGGGATGAGGCAGTCGAGCGAGGATTGCGACACGAGTAAGACGTACATTCGACAAGCGATATAGTGACGGACTCTGCGCGTCTTATTGAATCGTGCAGTTTGTATTAGCAGTGTCTATTTATATTTGTACCTATGTTATACGTGTTTGTATAGTTCTAATAAATTCTATAGTAATTTCAACGGCATTTTAATTCGAGTCCCACACTCGTAACAATATTATATTACATTACATTATAATTTTTTTATATGTAGACATGTGACTATATTTTCGTGTGATTTTTTTCAATATTGACCTTTTTTAACATTTTATGTAATTTTGTTATAATTGTAATTTTTCTCTTGTATCAAATTGTATATTACATATAAATTATTTTTAGTGGAAACTCGATTGATATAATATTAATTACGTATTTTATATTTAAGAATATTAATTATTGTATGTTTCCCAAATAAATACATGTAGCGTTCTATACTCATTTAACACTCGATTATGAGTATTTACAGATGTAAATAGTTGTAAGAATAAGCCTAAATAGCGCTCTGTCGTTCGTGCCTACCCCGCAAGGGAACTGGCGTGAAGTTATGTATGTATGTATGTATGTAAATAGTTGTAGCTTCGGCATTTTGCCTTTTAAATGTATTATAATTGTACGCACGTTTTGATTAGCTGTATCAATCAATACTAATATTGTAAAGAGGAAAGATTTGTATTTTTGTATGTTTGTAACGAAATAACTCAAAAACAACTGGACCGATTTTAAAAATTATTTCACCATTAAAATGCTACATTACCGCTAAATAGCATAGGCTATATTTATTATTAGAAAAAAAATAGGGATCTCTACTAAAACTTCAATAATGTAACTCATCAATCTAAACAAAATATTTGGCGCTTGAATCGGGTTTTCGGATTATGATGAAATTTTATGTATTTCAGTGAGTCCCGGGGTGGTTTAAATTCACAATTAGATTCAGTAGGGGGCGCCGGAATCGGGTACTACATTTTTATTTTTTCAGGGCTGGACAACGTCTGTCCAGACCGATGGTTAATATTAAAATTCACCATCGTAGAAGATGCTAGATTAGCTAGATAATCATTTCCTCTTAATAAAAGGTCTGCAGCATGTGAGCACGAGAGCAATATGTAAACACAGAATCACGCTCGTGTTTCCAATTATTTGGCTTCCGCATATAAACCGCCAACGACTGGACGTGTTGTGTTTACATATTCGCGCTGCCCACTTTCCTCGCCGCATTCCTGCGGCGAGGAAAGTGGGCAGCTTAAGCAGCTTTGTTTAAGGCCTTATATGATTTGTTTTTTTACACCTTCATTCAATATTAAAAGATATCTAACTCCTTCATCACAGAGTACGTTGTATATATCATTTTAGTCTGATTAATCAATAAATTCTCAGTAGCCGTTTTCGCAAATGTAAGGTTAAACATGAAAATTGAGTTAAAAACACGCTAAATGCAGTCAAAACGTTGTTCTAAACATTATATTACAATCTCGAAGACTTGAGAAAACACTACGTAATAATTTGGCTGTACCCTATAGAGCGGTCTTTTATACTCAAACTTGGGAATGTGCACGATGACTTTTGTTTCAAACTAAGAGTGGATATAGACTTGCTCTTGTTTACATTGATAGGAAAAGTTTTTGTTATGACCAATCTTCATTTTTAGGGGGATATAAAAAGTTCCAAAAGCCGAGGTCTCTTAAAAATCTTACAAATAGACCGATGGGGGCATGTTTTTCGGTGCTGGCAACATCTTTGAGTATAAATCAAAATTGGAACGACGAGTGAGCGAAGCTGGGAATTTTAAAGCGCGTTACTTGCCGTACTCAGAGAGCTTAAAGGACGATTAACTTAAAGACCAATTATTAGTTTTCTTTCTGTTATTTACTATTGTCTGGGTATCTGGGATCGGCTACAGAGTGGTCTATTTTATATTATTATTTGGGGAAAAGTGTGAATGGAGCCTTAGGTAAACTTCTAGGCGCTAAGAACCTCAGCCAGAAGGCCCAGCTTGCCATACACAACGCGGTGCTGGTACCTACGCTCACGTATGGAAGCGAGAGTTGGGTATGGAAGAGAGACCATGAAAGTAGAGTAAGCGCGGTCGAGATGTGAGCATTGCGCAAAATCTGCGGAGTGACGCTCGCGGACCGCGTTCGTAATACCGAAGTAAGAAAGAGAGTGTCAGGGTGAAGGTAAGGAAAGGAATGCTCCGGTGGTTCAGGCATGTGGAAAGAATGCATTTTTTTTTTATTGCAGGAGTTCAGCAGACAGGCAGACGGCCCACTTGATGGAAAACGGTTACCATCGCCTATGGACATTTACAATACCAAAGGTGCTACAAATGCGCTGCTGCTCTCTTAAGGGAGACTGGAACCTGGTCACTAATGCCGGAACACAACTCGAGGTTGTTATGGCGACATACTTTAAACCAGGGGTGGTCTAGGACCATGCATGATGAAAGAATGACTAAACAGAGATACAATGCAAAAGTGGATGGTTGCAGAAGTCGTGGAAGGCCACGACACACCTTCCATGATCAAATTGATCGTGTACTAGCAGAAGGTGATGTCAGGAGCCTTAAGAACAGACGAGCATGCATGACAAGAGTTATGAATGTCAAAGAAGCAAGTGAGGTGTGTAAGAATAAGCCTAAATGGCGCTCTGTTGTTCGTGCCTACCCCGCAAGGGAACTGGCGTGAAGTTATGTATGTATGTATATTATTATATGTAGTATATTGTATATTACCCATAACACAAGCGTAACTTGCTTAGCTTGGGGACATACAATGTGTGTTTGTCTGCCGATTTTTTTATTTATTGAAAGAGAAAGGAAATCGGAAACTAAATGTGATAACAGCTTACGATATATTAGATTACTGTAATCCGAAACCATTTACTCGATTATTTATGCCCTATTAATGAATATATTGAACTACTGTACAGTTCAAGTAACGCTTTACAAGTGTAGTGTAATTCATCAAGTAAACAAGTTTGTTCGGTCCGATATAGATGTTTCGAGTTGAAACTTCTATGGTACAAGTTATAGGAAACAAATAAAAATAACACGCTTCTGAATTTTCACTAATGCAGTACAATACAGAAGCAGAAGGCGTACCTAATGGAACTTGCCTACAGTCTCCTATGGACATTTGCAATACCAGAGGTGTTACCACCGTGGTGTCAGCTTCACAGTAATCTTGTGACACATGTCTTGAAAACGCCATATTCAAATAATCAAAACTTTATTTACTCTTCTCACTACAACAAAAGTCTATAGCAGCCTGCTGTAAAAGATAGGTGCTAAGAAACGTACATTCCGTAAAATTCCCTCGCCAGCAACTGGAAGTACATCCATATTTCCTCGACACTTGCAAGTTGTCCACCGCCGTAGAGGTCGCTTATTTAAGCTATACGTCACTCAAAATACCGTCGCCGACATTGCGTAGGCCACCTCCTACTACTGCAGTGTTCACCTCCGAATTGACCGCGTGTAACTCGCTTCTAGATCTCCTCTTTCACTGAACTGCCCACTAAACTTTTCACTAAACTCGTCACTGTCTTCGTCGTCTTCTACTTAACTCTTTTTCCAACTCTCTCGTATCGAACTTGTCGCTTTGCTGTCTTCAACTGAACTTGTCGTAGGCACGCCTTACGTTGCTTATATAGCCGCAAGAATCTTCTGGAACCCATAATTACGATCTTCTTTTCGTCATTCTTTTATTTACTGTCTGTCCCTTTCTAAACATCTATCTATCTCTGTCTTATCCTTCCAGAATCTTCTACCTTTTTCTAAAAGTCTTGAGACCGGCTTACGCTACCAGAAAGATCTACCCTCGGTCGCCACAATACAATAAAGCATAGGTTACATTCTTTAAGACGAAATATAAAATACTCTCCCTTATAACTCATACCACACAACATTAGACAGATTTATCACGGGAACGCTTCTAAGACTAATTACAACAGAATGATTTAACAACTGCATTCTAAAATTGGATTTGCCCATTTTTAAGGGCACCCCCAGGAGCAGGCGTTCGGAAATAAATCGTACATGAACAGAGGCCAATGTTAATTACTTTTATGGGACACATAATTAAGCTTGATTTATATGGGACCTGATAACTTTTGTTTTTTATGATTTATTCATCGTTTTTCAGCCACATTTTATGACGCTTTTTAGCGCCTTTGTATACAAGCACCGCACCATCACTCTGTGTAGATTAGGAGCGATCGGGCCGCTGACGCACTTTCACTGTCAAAAGAGCGTTAAATCCCAGTTGCGTTCAAAGCGTTCGCTTCGACGGTACAGGGTCCGCTTTCCTACTTCTTCTTCTCCACTTCGTGCGGTCTTCCTTTCATTGAAACCATTAGTATCTACGCATGTCATTCTTCACAACGTCAAGCCAGCATTTCTTGGGCCTACCCTATTCGACATTTGTTGTAAAATGAGGCCGTACTAGTGTAAGCAACTCTCTTACAGTTTGTTTGCTATGTCACGGACGTGAAGACTGCCGCGGATGTGGGAGTTCCTGCCGCGGTCCTTCCGCGCGACTGCAGGCATCCACCACAGCATATTCATATCCGTGACATACATCTCTTTCTTGTGTCGCTCAAGTACAGGCCACGCTTCACCGCTATAAAAAGGACAGGCCTAATGATGGATTTGTAGGCCTGTCCTTTTCACTTAAGCGGCATTCTGGGCTCGTAAATGACACCTCTCACCACGCCATGGACACTGGGTGGACAATGTTCATATATACACAGCAATTCACAGAATAGCAGCGCGGTGGCTGGCGTGTTGACCGTGCTGTCTACACGAACGCTTAGAATCGATTATTCATGATCGTGTTGATAGACAAGCGAGTTTGCCTTCAATGTTTAATGTCTACTTCAGGTGATCAGAGGGCCGGACCCTACCGTGGACTACGGATTAGTATGGCAATCCAACGAGGAAACGTAGCCAGTCTTCTGAGCACCTTACCCACAGAAAACATGAGCTAGGCTCATTATTCTACCAATCTTGAGGGATGATAGAATACAATATATGTGTCAACTTCTAACAGTAAGAAAACTATATGTATTGAATGTAATCCTAAAAACTTTTGATTGTATGAAAGCATTGACAAAGGAAAAAGGAAAGGGAAATATATAAAAATCACCAGGGTTAATACTTCGTTCGCTAGTCACCAATATAAAATGCATTCCATTCATATATTTAGTCAAATTAATAAAGAATTACAATTTAGTAATATGAAATATTATGACTAAGAAAATTGTCAGACCGGAAGGCTGGAGCTTACCTCGCTCAAAGGTTAGCCCTTGTATCCAGCGAGGTAATGCTGCCAGCCTTCTAGGTACAATGCCCAGCGACAGTGGTCTGGTGGGGCTGGACGGGCTTTAATATAGGTTTTATTTTAATATTAGTTTTTTTTTTACTATTGTATATATGTTTGTAAGTTAGGTTTATTTATAGGATATTTTAGATTTTTAATTAATATTAATTTGTATAGGCTATAATTAAATAACTTGTAAATATTAAGAAAATTGTTACAAATTGTTTTTTTTTTTATTGCAGGAGATCAGCAGACAGGCAGACGGCCCACTTGATGGAAAGCAGTTACCATCGCCTATGGACATTTGCAACACCAAAGTTGCTACAAATGCGCTGCTGCACTCTTAAGGAAAACTTGAACCTGGTCACTAATGCCGGAACACAACTCAAGGTTGTTATGGCGGCATGCTTTTGACCAGGGGTGGTAGCCATCCAGTCGGGCAAATGCCCTACCACCTGGCTGTGGGTTATTAAGTCGCCTCTTACGACAGGCCACCCGGCCGCAGGAAATTGTATTCTTTCTCCGTTCCTGCACGGATAATTGGTTATTATTGAATGTGACGACTTTTGGTGTATATTACATAGAATTCTTAGTTTGTAAACATAAACACTAACACTTAGTCTCATACATCTACACATACACACAGATATTAAGTAAGTATTATTGTAATAAAAGTTATCTTTTAATGTTAAAGTTAAGTGAGAGCAGGTCTTTCTGACACACACAAGTATATATTAATACTTAATAGAAGTATTAATATATACTTGTATATATTAATACTTAATAGAAGTATTAATATATACTTGTGTGTGTCAGAAAAAAACTCTTTGGAACCTTTGGACCACAATAAACAATTAATATTATTAATATAACTCTAAGCTAAGTTTTCTTTATTGTATTACTTTATAACGTCAGTGCCTATTTATTATCTACTAGCTGCGCCCGCAGTTTCACCCGCGTGGTGATGGAAATCGTTATATTTTGGATAATTCACACTATTTGACTGTAAAGTTTCATCAAATAAAGTATCCGTGCAGGAACGCAGAATGAATACAATTTCCTGCGGCCTGGCGGCCTGTCGTAAGAGGCGACTAAACAACCCACAGCCAGGTGGTAGGGTATTTGCTCGACTGAATGGCGACCACCCCTGGTCTACAGTATGCCGCCATAACAACCTTGTGTTGTGTTCCGGCATTAGTGACCAGGTTCCGGTCTCCTTTAAGAGAGCAGCAGCGCATTTGTAGCACCTTTGGTGTTGCTAATGTCCATAGGCGATGGTAACCGCTTTCCATCAAGTGGACCGTCTCCTGTCTGCTAAATTCCTGCAATAAAAAAAAATAAAAAATCCATTCAATAGTTTTTGCGTGAAAGAGAAACAAACATACATCCATACATTCTTACAAACTTTCGCGTTTTTAATATTTATATAGCTAAGGATTATAGAGATGTTTCAATCATGATTAAATAATTCACCTACTTCATGTTTGTAGGTATTGCATGTAATCCAATTCACTAAGGAAATCGTGGTTCTTTCTGTATGTATGTTATTTTCTTCATTAATACACTATTCAGATCGATTGTTCTTCTATAGTTGCGAGTTGCGGGACTCTAATGAAAAATGCCGTTGGAAATACTATAGAATTTATTAGAACTATACACAAACACATATAACACAGGTACAAATATAACTGAACACAACCAGTACAAACGTAATGCACGATTCAATAACACGCGCAAAGTCCGTCACTATATAGATTATCAAATGTACACACGTCTTGTCTCGGTGCTGATTATCGCTTGGCTTCCATATCTCTCCATTGGGCCATTGCTTTAAACTGCACCGATACAATATTGCTGCCCGCCCGCGTAGATCGAATTACTTAGAATCAGTTCGACACACCTGTCGACACGACTGCCATAAAAGATTACAAGACACAATAGGCCGTTTTTCTAATTAAATTTTTTAACACAAAGTAAACAAAAGAAGTCCAAATGCGGAAAGGTAATAAAGTGTGTGCTTTTTGGTAGGCTATGGTATGTTATTTTCTTCATTAATACACTATTCAGATCGACCTTTTCGGTAGTAGGTCTCGAATAAACATTGTTCTACACTCAGGTAATTTTTGAGCCCGTATTTTCTGAGATACCTCGCATTTTCCGAAACAAAATTATTCTACGTAATATCTCCGGGGCTGTATTAATGTGAACGTTAACTGCTAAACAACTTAACAAACGAACTTTCTTATTTAGAAACACACAAAAGCTATGAAACTTATTACAATAATAAATACCTTTAAGTTTAATCCTTGGTCCTTTAGAGAGCGTGTCACATCTGAAACAAAAATTTCATATTTAAAGAATACCATCCATTCTTCTTAAGGCTATTAAGCTGTAGTTTATTTTTATTACAAGCTTTTATTTAACTTGCAATGGATGTATCTATGTATGTATGTAAGCTCGGGTGGAATCTTGCAAGTTAAATTTGACCAAGTTCCCGGTTTCCTATTGAGCTGAAATTTTGCACGCATATGTATATCGCATGACAATGCAATAATATGGTACCATGGAACTGATCTGATGATGGAGTCGGAAGGTGGCAATAGGAACTCCTGTACTAAACAAGATAGACCGGTCGTGTTTGGGCTCGTTTTACTTGTCCTGGCTAGCTCTCTGCTACATCATATCCAGGATCTCAAAAGCTTGTATTTAAAAACCTTTTTTATTGCTTGAATTGGGCAAACAGACGAATGACTCATCTGATGGAAAGTGGTTACCGTCGCGTATGGACTTTAGAATGGCGCCTTCGTCCTCTTTCTACCATCGCACCGCTCGCCATTGATTGGGAGTTCACCCCCACTTCCTTGAACCGCTTCGCTCATGTACGCAACGGTTCTGTAGAACGTTTCTCTCGCGTACCGTGGGGGTTTGGAATGAGCTCCCAGCCGAGGTTTTCCCACAGCGCTACGATATGGAGTTTTTCAAAAAGGGTGTCATAAAATTTCTTCGAGGCCGGCAGCGCGTTGGTGACATCTCTGATGTTGCAAACGTCCATAGGCGACGGTAACCGCTTTCCACCAGGTGGGCCGTCAGCCAATTTGCTGTACTCTAGCTATAAAAAAAATGGACGTTAGTTAAACTAAAGGTGCTGCCAACGTGTTGCCAGCCTTTAGAATAGTTCAGAGGGGATGGGATAGCAGTCAAGGTCGGTCCACGTCCAGGCAGGTCGCGGTTGTTGTCCGCTAGGGTTCCTGTAGCTTCGTAATTGGCCAAAGCAGACACAGGAGGGGTTTCTTATCCCCTCGACGACTGTCCTGTTGGGAAGTCCGTAAATAGGATTTCTCCCCACCGTACAAAAAAAGAGAATGGGATAGCAGGGAGGAATTAAGGGGTGTATGCACTGGATAAGTCAATTAAATTAAAGCGTAAATTGGTAAACTATACTGTTTGTTCACAATAAAAAAACGAAATATATAATATACCTATATGTCGAAGCCGTATAATTTGTTAAAAAGTATATGTAATTTTACCTTTGAAATTACAAATGTCACTTTTTTTGTTGCTTCTGTGTCGACAAAACAGGAAGATTTTCGAAATCATCAAAACTAATGGTATTTATCAACATACTATTAGAAATTTGAATCTTCCAGCTTATTTAAAAAGTCACGAGTCTATCATCACTTCCAAATCATTTATTGTTAAAGGAAAAGAAGCGGTGCAAGAAACTGATGGTTTATAATCCGACTCGTTAGATAATAAATTCGCGGTTCTTAAAATATTCCGCTCACATATAGAAACAGACAAAAATAAGACCTAAGTTAAATAAATAACTTTATTTTCGTCCCATATGACGTATTTATCTCGCACAAACTGACGAAAATACCACCTTTGCTTCGAGTAAATTACAGAGTACTTACTGTACAGACATAATTATAAGGCCGACAGGTCACGATAAGGCTTCCCTGAGAATCTGAAGGTGTCTTAAAATAAAACAATATCTATGCTATTTTAGTAGTTTGTCGATCAGGTTTCATAATTATTAGATTACTAGCTGACCCGGCAAACTTCGTACCGCCTCAGAATCAATAAATAAAAACGTTGATTTCTAAACAACGGGACGAACATCAAACGTTTGACATTCAAAACCAAAAAAATAAAAAACTTCACTTTTAAATTTAATTTGATTTCTGAACGACTTTTAAATTTAAGTGATTTCTTAACGACGGGACGAACATCCAATGTTTGACAGGTAGGAATAGTTTTTAAGGGAAAGCAAAATTGTTGTTTTTACTATATTTTAAGCATTTTTTTCATATTTACTCACCTTTTAAACCTTCCCTGGACTTCCACAAATAATTCAAAACCAAAATTAGCCAAACCAGTCCAGCCGTTCTCGAGTTTTAGCGAGACAAACGAACAGCAATTGATTTTTATATATATAGATTTTATATGGAATTTTGATTTACTGAGGAAATATTAATATTTGTAGAATATAGAGCAAAAAGCGTTTGGACTATATTTTTTCTTTATCCCAAGGCTGTCTGGAAGATCGCTGTCAGAGATAAAGCCGCCATTTGTATCTATTTCTAAGCTCTACTTGTATATGGCAAAGTATATATACTCTATTGAGAAATTCTTTGCCTTTTATTTTATTTAGGGGTCCAGCAGCTGCTATATTTAAAAAAATATCTGCTATGTAACTTACGAAGAGACGTAAAATAAAAACGTTTAACTTTGTCTCAACCGGTTGTAGTACAATTAATACAACTTACTATGCCAATGCATACAGCACCTAATTATATTACAAACTTTTATTTAACTTGCAATGAATGTACCTATGTATCTATGTAAGTTCGGGTGGAATCTTGCAAGTTAAATTTGACCAACTTCCCGGTTTCCGATTGAGGTGAAATTTTGCACGCATATGTATATCATCGCGTGACAATGCAATAATATGGTACCATGGAGCTGATCTCATGATGCAGTCGGAAGGTGGCCATAGGAACTCTTGTACTAAACAAGATGGAACCGTCGTGTTTAGGCTCGTTTTACTTGTCTTGACTAGCACTCTGCTGCTACATGATATCCAGGACCTCAAAAGCTTGTATTTAAAAACCTTTTTAAAAAGGTTGTAATTATAACAGCCCATAAATGTCCCACTGCTGGGGCTCGGGTCTCCCACTATAGGGGAACGGATATTATACCCGCTACACTGGTCCAAGGCTGCTTGGCAGGTTTCACACATCGGTTATCTCGATGTGGAGGTTGCATCACGATATTTCCCTTTACCATCGTCAGCACGTAGTAATTGTAACAATTGCCTAAGTGGTGCATGCGTTCCGGCCAGGGTCGACCCCACGCCCTTTGAGCCTGGGGACGCGTGCGCTAGCCATTACGCTACCGCGACTTCATACATACAATACAGCACCTATCAGTTCACAAATTATCATAACATCCTTCACACAACACACAATAAATCTGTGTCTTGTTTGGTATACCTTTTATACATATCAATTTTTACAACGTGCAGAAAACTGAGAAAGAATACCTACTAATTTCTGCGTCTAAACGGAATGTCGTATGAGATGACAAAACAACCCACGGCCAGGTGATAAGGCATTTGCCCGTCTGGATGGCTACTATCCCTGGTTTAAAGTGTGTCGCCATGACTATATTACCTTGTGTTTCGGTATTAGTGGCCAGGTTGCAGTCTCATCTTAGAAAGCAGCATATTTGTAACAACCTTTGGTTAGCAAATGTCCATAGGCGACGGTAACTGCTTTCCAACAACAAAAAAATGTCTCCTCGTAACATGTCAATACCAACATGGGAATATTTTTTTTTCTTAAATTTTCGCGACTTGTATACATAATAAAACTACGTTTTAACGGTTTGAAGCGCGGTAATTTTTCGGATCCAATTATCAAAACTATTAAGACCCAAACCCAGAAAAAACCAGCTGCCAGACCTCAAGACACTGTGAGCTCTTTCTACGTACAACGGAACACAAACCAACTTGACTGATAATTACCTTTATTTTTCCTTCCACCCATTTTAATATTATATAAAATTATTAGAGCTAGGCATGTTTGCTGAAGAGTTTCTTGCGCCGCTTCTTCTCTTCAAGCCATAACATGTTGCGAAGCGGTAGTAAATTAGATTAGGCTCCCATAGAGTAAATAATAACCATAAACAAAATTAAAATTAACAAGTTGGCGGTAGGCTAAATAAAACTTTAACAATACTCGTTGACACTTGACATCTTTGTCTTCCGTGATCACGGCCACTGAAAAGTGGCCAAAACGTCGGAAAAACCAAAATTAAATAAAATTACCGCGCTTAAAACCTTTAAAACGTAGTTTTATTATGGGAATATATGTAAAAAATTAGGACAAAGTGGATAAATAATTTTCGTAAGAATTTTTCCAAAAAACCAAAGTGTACGTATACTTTACAACATGACTAGGATTTAAACTGAAGTGACGATTTACATAATTAATGCAATGATATGCGTATAATTATGCCCGCTGAAGGAAGACGTTCCATTACGATGGTTGTTCAATGGCCTGGAGAGATTAATTGATGGAGATCGCTTCCAGCTATTTCACAAGTGTTGCCAGAATCTATTTGTAATTTACAAATATTTTTCGAACATTAGGTACAGCCCTTGTCGCAGCATAATGCTAACTTCTAGACTCATTGACAAAGACGTCATTTTTCGGGATGAACAGCATCCTAAGTGTTGACTCACAATATAACATAAGCCAGTTCTGTGTTGAGTTTCATTTAAATCCTTTCAGCAGTTTACATTTCATGCTTGGACCGTTTTAGTATCACGCCAAAAGAAAAGTTTGCATTGAAAATCAGCGTTGTGTCGAAAATAATTCCAGCACAGCAATAAGACAACCTTGTTTGCTGAAAATGCGAATTACCAATTTTCAAAATATGCTATATTTTTAAATCTAGTCTAATTCTTTCTTTGTAACACACCTAAATTCTAAAAGTAGCATTATCGGAATCTGCTGGTCAGAATTAGCCACCCCGATTTTCTCTCAACTTTAAAGATTTATTATATTACAGATAAAATAACAGACAAAGTAACGAGTGTTTAAAAGCTAGTAGCCTGAAAAATGTAATAAATATCTGTAAATTGTCGCGATATGGCAACATTGCATTCGTTTGTAATAAAGTCAGCCCATTAACGTCCCACTGCAGGAAGATCTTAGTTTAATGTTTTATAGATTGGAAGAATATTCATTGAACATTAAATGCATTTGATTATATCGTAATATTTAAAATATTGATTCGCTATTCACGTTCAATATTCAGCCGAGCTGATCGAGACAATTCATTTCCGATAGAACAGAGATGAACGATTACAGGAAGGTTATAAATAGAAATTATTTGACACTCCGACGCTTAGCCTACAGAGGCAGTATGGAGTTGGCGTATACAACAACCAATCTTTGAGGTCGTTCTCAGATTGAAGAAAAGAGACATACATACATACATACATAATTTCACGCCAGTTCCCTTGTGGGGTAGGCACGAACAACAGAGCGCCATTTTATCCGTGCAGGAACGGAGAAAGAATACAATTTCCTGCGGCCGGGCGGCCTGTCGTAAGAGGCGACTTAACAACCCACAGTCAGGTGGTAGGGCATTTGCCCGACTGGATGGCTACCACCCCTGGTCTAAAGTATGTCGCCATAACAACCTTGTGTTGTGTTCCGGCATTAGTGACCAGGTTCCAGTCTCCCTTAAGAGAGCAGCAGCGCATTTGTAGCAACTTTGGTGTTGCAAATGTCCATAGGCGATGGTAACTGCTTTCCATCAAGTGGGCCGTCTGCCTGTCTGCTGATCTCCTGCAATAAAAAAAAAAAAAAAAAAATTAGGCTTATTCTTACACACCTCACTTGCTTCTTTGAGACATTCATAACTCTTGTCATGCACGCTCGTCTGTTCTTAAAGCTCCTCACATCACCTTCTGCTAGTACACGATCAATATGATCATGGAAGGTGTGTCGTGGCCTTCCACGAAAAGAGATAATAATACGAAAAATTAAATAATATGTGCTACGTTCCCGAAGAGACTCACAACGGCCAGGTTTACGACCGCGATTTTTCCTGTTACACTTGCTTGCGGACGTCACAATCATAAACTCTAGTGGAACGGATTATGGGGCGTTGATGTCATACACGACGAAATACACAAATGTCATTGGTTGATTTGAAAATCGCGCCTTTTTTAATGTCAAGAGATAAGAGAATTAATGCTCTGTGGTCAACGCCCACTTCGACCCACCTCTTGACATGGGTCGTAGTGAGCACTGTGTGACCGAAAATGATGACGTCATTAGTAACATTTTGATTATTAGCAAATAGAGTAAAAAACTATGTGTGTGTGTTCAATTCACACGCAGTAGAAGTGAAACAAAGTGAGACAAGGGGTGGGAGGGATTCTAAATTTCGTTAAGTCACATTTCATATATCATACATACGTACATAACTTCACGTCAGTTCCCTTGCAGGGTAGGCACGAACAACAGAGTGCCATTCAGGCTTATTCTTACACACCTCACTTGCTTCTTTGACATTCATAGCTTTTGTCATTTCATATATCATATCGTTTAATATATTTAAGCTTTAAAACACTTAATTTCCAACTCTATCTGTATTAGCACAGTTTTTAAATTATTAAGCATAATGTGTTGTTATTCGTAAGATAAGTCACATCTCTGTCTATGGTCAATAGTGATGTGCAAAGCTATAGATATAAAAGAAAGTCGTATTAGTTACACTATTTATAACTCAAGAACGGCTGAACCGATTTGGCTGAAAATTGGTGAGGAGATAGCTTAGAACCAGGAGACGGACATAGGATACTTTATATGCCGTTGGATCCGGTAGATAGCGCTAAAATCGGGTTCTAGAATCCTCCTAATCACCTGGAGCGATTTTGGTGATTTTGTTTTCGTGTGTTTGAGTGGATCCCCAAATGGTTTAAATCCACAATCGGAACCGGTAGGTGGCGCTAGGATCGGATCCTAGATTTTTATTTTTTCAGAGCAGGACAACGTCTGCCGGGGCGTTTGCCCGCCTGGATGGCTACCACTCCTGGTCTAAAGCATGTCGCCATAACAACCTTGTGTTGTGTTTCGGCATTAGTGACCAGGTTCCAGTTTCCCTTAAGAGAGCAGCAGCGCATTTGTAGCAACTTTGGTATTGCAAATGTCCATAAGCGATGGTAACCTCTTTCCATCAAGTGGGCCGTCTGCCTGTCTGCTGAACTCCTGCAATAAACAAATAAAATAAAATAAAAGCCTCTAATGCCGGAACACAACTCAAAGTTGTTATGGCGGCATACTCCAGACTAGGGGTGGAAGCCATCCAGTCGGGAAAATGCCCTACCACCCGGCTGCGGGTGGTTTTGTCGCCTCTTACGACAGGCCACCCGGCGGCAGGAATTAGTATTCTTTGGAGAAATGTTGAACGACGTTGAACGCTGTATACGTGAAATAAATATAAAAAAACAGAAGTATAAAACACATTGTCATTAACTAAACAAATCCATCCATATGTAACAGGATTACGCCGTGCAAGTGGATGGTTTGTTAGTACATTCCTCAGAACGTGAAGTGCTTTACTTTGCAAATACAGATTCTGAGCTGCTACTCAGGCCCTCACAAGAGTTTACATAGATGTATAAATGCGTATAAACATCACATTACATCACCACCAAGATACGTTAATACAGTAAAACCGCTGAGTTCTCCCGTGTGCCCATAAAACTCATGTGTCAGACACAAACACCAGGTAATGAACACCCCTATCTGATAACAAGCGCCCTTTGTGTTTTATTTTGTACTTATGATCGGCACGTGTTCTTTCTTATCCTCTGAGAAATTTCTTAGTTCTATTGTAGATACGACGTACATTACACACCATGATCAAATCAACAGAGGTGTTACAACGAGGTCAGGTTTTTTTTTATTGCAGGAGTTCAGCAGACAGGCAGACGGCCCACAGGATGGAAAGCGGTTACCATCGCCTATCGACATTTGCAACATCAAAGGTGCTACAAATGCGCTGCTGCTCTCTTAAGTGAGTCTGGAACCTGGTCACTAATGCCGGAACACAACTCAAAGTTGTTATGGCGGCATGCTCTAGACCAGGGGTGGTAGCCATCCAGTCGGGCAAATGCCCTACCACCTGGCTGTGGGTTGTTTAGTCGCCTCTTACGACAGGCCGCCCGGCCGCAGGAAATTGTATTCTTTCTCCGTTCCTGCACGGATAAAAACCATATCAAAGGTATAGGTAAAAAGCACATCAAATAAACGTGCATGTATGAAGAGGTTAATGAAAGTAGATGAAGCGAAAGTTGTTTGTCAGGATCGTCGCAAGCGGAGATCTATAGTCTCTGCCTACCCCTATGGGAAACAGGCGTGATAATATGTATGTATTGTAGATACCTACATTAAAGTCGGAAATATACTTATATACTTTGACGGCCTCTGTGGTTGAGCGGGTTAAGCCTTTGCCGGCGTACCTAACTGCAACGCAGAGGTTCCGGGTTCAATTCCTGGTATAGTAAATTTCGGAATCGTATTTTCTCCGTTATTTACTATGGTCTGGGTGTCTGGGATCGGCCCCAGAGTAGTCCGTTGTATATTACCCATAACACAAGCGTAACTTGCTTAATTTGGGGATATACAATACATGTGTTTGTCTGCCGATTATTTATTTATTTATTATACTTTCAACACGACGCGAACCTATGTCACGTACCGTGAGGTTAAATATAAATGTACTATTTCATTTCTCATATTCTCCAAGTACACTTGAAGTTGCCTTATCACAAGGATGAAAACATAGCTTTTAAACCCTTGAGCTCACTATTAGCACATATGTGTCCGCGATGAGTGCAGACGCGTTTGTGCACGTGATCGTTAATTGTGTTGTTGTCTCACTCTGTTTATATAGGAGTTGTATGATTTGTATGAAATGGGTATATTTTCTTGGTATATTACGAGATAGTGATAGTGTTAGTCTTGCGGCTTTTTGGTATATCGATAAGTGTATCGATATTTGTCTTAAGGGTTAAAAGAAAGAATTGTTTTATTTAAAATTGGACCCAGACTCAGCGTAATTGCTAGCCGCTAAGAGCAGCGCTGTTCTTCCGCCTGGGGCCAGCAGGTGGAGTCACGGAGAACAATACAACATTATTATTAGACAAATTTGCAACAAAATAATAATAATAATACATACATACATACATACATACATAACTTCACGCCAGTTCCCTTGCGGGGTAGGCACGAACAATAATAATAATAAACATAGATATATAAACATAGTGAGATACGTGAACTTTTCGTCCTTGGAAAACGTTTCTCCCTGCTGTCAAAAAATTTAGACAACTATGCGAACCATAGATAATACATATGACTCATGTCTCAACGTCTTTTACAGCCACTGTTAAATCGCGGCATAAATTGTAATAAAATAATATCAACAATTTTGTAACATCAGTGGCGTTTTTGGCGGGAACTGAAAGGGGACGTTGTGCTGTGCAGTTTTATTTTCTAAAAATGTGTAAAATTACTTTAAAACGAATATAGTAGTTTTTGAGTAGTAATTATGTGTTTTGTGAGAAATGTGAACTGTATAGTCAAATGTGGCCTTTTGAGTTGTCACAAGAACTCCGTTGAATGGCACTAGCTGACTACCTACAGTTCAGCTGTGCTACACATAGGCTTAAGAAAATGAAGAAACTATATTGTAAACTAAGATCTGGCTTAAAGGCCTAGCTGCCAAGCCATAAACTTAAATAATAATAATAATGTAACATCAGTGACAAAAAAATACTGGCTGGTAGAATGCCACAGAAAAAAAAATTACTTGACGTTTAATATGTGATGTACGTTTCATCAGATTTAGATATGGATTTAACGCCTGATTTTATTAGAGAAGTAGTTGTTTCTATGAATAAATCAGTTTTCATTTACTTTCCTCATATTCGAAATGAAAAGCAGAGTGTTAACCTTGGGTGAAAGGCCTATTTAGGCACTCGTATTATTAGCGCCCTCGTTACGCTTGTGCCAAAGCATCTCATACCTAAATAGGTCACTGTCTCCTCTCGTGTAACAATCTACTATTTTCTATGAGCAGAAACGCTTTATCAATGCGCGACACGACGCCGCACTTCACATACGACGCGATCCCCTTGGCCCACATCGGCGTGCTGATGGTAGTGGGGTAAAAAGTCGACCAGACGCGTCGCACAAAATGTGTTTCTGGACAACACCCAATTGTTCGAAAACTGTCCTGGCATGTGTACTTTCTAGGTTTTTTGTCGCAGAAACTGACATATGAACGATTAAATGACATTATCAAACGATGCCCTGGCTGTCAAACTTAGGAAATTGCCATGGTGAAATGTCTCAAAGGGAATGGTTAATGTACACTGATAATGTATATCAGTCTTATTCGAATGCAGCAAATCGCAAACGACCGCGTGGAAAGGGTACAATGGGCAAAGTCGTATGCTGCTAAGATCCCCTCAGGTGGCAAGTCAATAATGTCTCCGGCTTAAGATCCCTATCCATAGTTTATTTATAAACAAATCGGCCTGAACATTCTATTCGTGCAGGAACGGAGAAAGAATACAATTTCCAGCGGCCGGGCGGCCTGCCGTAAGAGACGACTTAACAACCCACAGCCAGGTGGTAGGGCATTTGCCCGACTGGATGCCTACCACCCCTGGTCTAAAGTCGCCATAACAACTTTGAGTTGTGTTCCGGCATTAGTGACCAGGTTCCAGTCTCCCTTAAGAGAGCAGCAGCGCATTTGTAGCACCTTTGGTGTTGCAAATGTCCATAGGCGATGGTAACCGCTTTCCATCAAGTGGGCCGTCTGCCTGTCTGCTGATCTCCTACAATAAAAAAAATGAACTGCAAAAATCAAATATTACCTCTCACATATGACCCTTCGTTTACATTAATCCCCAGTTCTACAGCAGCAAGCAGGAAAGTGGACAAAAGTTCTACAGTTTTACATAACTTTTATTTCTAATTGGCAGTTTTCGTTTGCGCAAAGGTTCTTTAGAACGTATCTCTTGCGTACCGTGGGGATTTGGAATGAGCCCCCAGCCGAGGTTTTCCCACTGCGCTACAACATGGGGTTTTTTTTAAAAAGGGTGTCATAAAATTTCTTTAAGGCCCGCAAAGCGTTAGTGACACCTTTGGTGTTGCAAACGTCCATAGGGACGGTAACCGCTTTCCATCAGGAGGGCCGTCTGCCTCTTTGCTGTACTCCAGCGATAAAAAAAAACTGCAGACCGGTTTCCGACATGTAAATAATCTATATTGAACTTTATTCGTAAACGGATATGGCAGTGTTGTCCCGCTTACACTATAGGGGAACACGGACAGTATACCCGCCACGCTTGTCCAAGGCGGCTTGGCAGGTTTGACACAACGGTTATCTCGATGTGCAGGTTGCATCACGATGTTTTCCTTCGCCAGTATAAGCACGTGGTAATTGTAATATGCACATTCGGTCAGAAAATGGCCTAAGCGGTGCATGCCCAAGTCTCTTTCTTACTTCGGTATTACGAACGCGGTCCGCGAGCGTCACTCCGCAGATTTTGCGCAGTGCTCGCATCTCGACCGCGTTTACTCTACTTTCATGCTCTCTCTTCCATACCCAACTCTCGCTTCCATACGTGAGCGTAGGTACCAGCACCGCGTCGTGTATGGCGAGCTAGGCCTCCATTCTTCTTTCATGCTCAAAAGCTATATTCGTAAATGAACAACCTGATAAAGCAATCAAATAAATTCCACTTTATCTGTTATCAGAATAAAGGAATATATTTGGTATTGATTAAAGGAATAGCCATAAAATCAGACTAGGCGTAGTACTTGACCCGGTTTCCTGTTTATCGACATAAGAAGCGCCGCTGATATGGTGAGAATACCTTTTTATGACCTCCTTATTCGATACGATGTTTTCGAATTAAATTTATGTTATACTAGAGTTCAACCGTCAAACACAAGTGCTCGCCTCTTGTTTAAAGAACAGGCGTTATAATACAGGTTACATTGTATTATAACCCCGACACACCTTCCATGATCAAATTGATCGTGTACTAGCAGAAGGTGATGTCGGGAGCCTTAAGAACAGACGAGCGTGCATGACAAGAGCTATGAATGTCAAAGAAGCAAGTGCGGTGTGTAAGAATAAGCCTAAATGGAGCTCTGTTGTTCGTGCCTACCCCGCAAGGGAACTGGCGTGAAGTCATGTATGTATGTACATTGTATTAAATTATTATGTATTTGCACCCGGAAGATTCACTTCATTTCATATCACAGACTATCCCATCTTTTTTTAATTGCAGGAGTTCAGCAGACAGGCAGACGTGATGGAAAGCGGTTAACATCGCCTATGGACATTTGCAACACCAAAGGTGCTATAAATACGCTGCTGCTCTCTTAACCTAAGTACCGACGTAAGAAAGAGAGTTGGTCTGAAAGAGAGTGTCGGGGTGAAGGTAAGGAAAGGAATGCTCCGGTGGTTCGGGCATGTGAAAAGAATGCATGATGAAAGAATGACTAAACAGATATACAATGCAAAAGTGGATGGATGCAGAAGTCGTGGAAGGCCACGACACACCTTCCATGATCAAATTGATCGTGTACTAGCAGAAGGTGATGTCAGGAGCCTTAAGAACAGACGAGCTTGCATGACAAGAGTTATGAATGTCAAAGAGGCAAGTGAGGTGTGTAAGAATAAGCCTAAATGGTACTCTGTTGTCCGTGCCTACCCCGCAAGGGAACTGGCGTGAAGTTATGTATGTATGTATGCTCTCTTAAGGGGCACTGGCCACTAATGCCGGAACACAACTCAAGGTTGTTATGGCGACATACTTTAGAGCAGTGGTGATAGCCATCCAGTCGGGCAAATGCCCTATCACCTGGCTGTGGGTTGTTTTGTCGCCTCTTGCGACAGGCCGCCCGGCCGCAGGAAATTGTATTCTTTGTCCGTTCCTGCACGGATACTATGATCGCCATCTCCTGAGATGAAAATTATATATGTCCATTATCGGTATTAAAACTACATTTAAACAAAATTACAGCAAAACCGATCCAGTACACCTAGCAATTTTTCCGTCAAAGCTTAACAGATAGACAATGATGCGATAACAACGCAAGTTGTTATCGTATTTTTTTATAGATGACGATTCCGAGAGGTTCCGAAACCCAACCAGTTGGACCAGAGCCTTTCCTGCCTTTGCCACACAGTTGGTTTAGAAACTACATAAATCAAAGGACAAGGGCACTACATCAACAACTTTGGGACAACCTGGAGGATTGCAGGCAAGCCAAGCTGGCAATACCTCGAGTAAACCTGCATTTCTCCAGGAATATCTTAAACCTCAGTCGGTCCCGGCTGAGACTAGTTATTAGTGCAGCCACTGGACATGGCAATTTTAACAGACATCTTTTTAATATAGGTGTCACTGACAGCCCCCTGTGCAGAGCATGCTTGGAGGAAGAAGAAACAGTCGCCCATGTCCTGCTTGAATGCGGAGAGGTGGCCCAATACAGGGCGAAGTATCTGGTCGCCCCAGGTAGCCTCCGAGAAGTCTTCAGTAACGTCAAGAAGCTGTTGGACTTCCTGGAGGAGCTGGGCTGGATGGAGTAAACCCTCATCCACCCTCGCACGCAAAATAGGCGCTTTGTCGTCGAGCTGCGGAAACCGCCCGCTCGCAGAAGAAGAAGAAGATAGATGACGATTTTTTATATCTATAAACTTGAGAAATGATTGGTCTCGCATACAAATTTTCAACCGGTTGTAGTTGGAACCAATATGCAATAGTAACCTGCAGTGTTGAGCAGTACATCATTTTAAAACGAATTTGTACGAGTAACATGACATTTTGTACTGAACTAGTACAGTGTACCATTTCAAGTGAGGCGAGGACATTTGTACGTTTTGTGCCGCGGCAGTACATTTGGTGAGCGTCATTGTCCCGTTCAAAACTAGTTCGGAAATGTTCGTTAAGAATCGGATGTGCTCGGCCTCGGTCACGTCATTTTACTAACAGTCGTACTATGATATTGTCATGTTGTCCCTCTTTGTCATTTTAGAGGCGTTATTGTACCGTTGTAGCATAAGCCTCGTTCCGTCGTTCCTCTTACTTTTGAGTAGCAGCACGAAATTTTGAATTAGTACATTTCAAATTTGGAGTCGTATCAGTACAAATGTATTTTATACGGGACAAATGTACTGGCTCACAAAGGTACTACTCATCGCTAGTAACTTGTTTAGTTTGGAAACAGATCATACCAAAAATAACTTAATCTGTGGACCAAATCCACTAAAGCAAATCGGACTAATTACTTAAGAGACGGTCCTCTACTGACTCAAGATTTATGGGTGACACGGCGTAATTAATAGCTGGATTGTTTTCGAGTTATTAACAATTGGCGACCAACAGTCAGGGGCCCTATTCTGCTATTCCAATATTTTGGCGTTACAAATTACGATTCCATTGCGATTGGATTTCCACAATATTTTCTCGATGTCGTCGCGGCAGAATAGTACAAAAAACTGGTATTACCAACAGATGAAATAGCGATAGCCGAAATGAATATTTTTTTGTTTAGTTCCCAAACTGGCCAACTCAGCTTTACGTACTTTTAAACAAATTTGAAAGACATGGAGAATATGGTTGCTGAATGATGAATGGTTTGAAAACAGCATGCATAAAAATATTGGGGAATTATCCAAAGAAACATTGAAAAGCTATTAAAATTTTTAACAATTAACAGAATACCGAAATCAGGCAAACCTACGATGTAGCAGGTAATATAATAAAAGACTATATTATACCGCATACATGTCTTAAATTAAAAAAAAAAAAATATAAGAGAGCGGGGTTAGTTTTGCCTTGGCTGTCATTTCGATTTTTGTGGCGGTGCTGCCCTGAAGTGTCCGCAAGTCCAGGGGTGGTGCCGACGGTACTGGGCTTGGTATCTTGGACAGTCAGGGATGACCTTCCAGGTGCACTGCGCAACGAATCCTTCACTTCTTTTCCACAAAACACCAAGCCTCTTGACGGCCTCTGTGGTTGAGGGGGCTAAGCCTTTGCCGGCGTAGCTCACTGCAACGCAGAGGTTCCGGGTTCATTCCTGGTACAGTAAATTTCGGAAAGTGTCTGGGATCGGCCCCAGAGTAGTGCGTTGTATATTACCCATAACACAAGCGTAACTTGCTTAATTTGGGGATATACAATATGTGTGATTGCCGATTATTATTATAAAAAAAGTCAAATTTTAGGAAGGGGTAAAAAGACCCAAAACGTGGGTTATAAACATTAATTAAAATTTAAATTGACAAAAAAAAGCAATAATTATCTTAATAAATGTTAAGATTAAATTACGTGCTGGTCGTTCAAATTTTACTACGAAATGACCCATCGAGCACCGATGCGCTGTCAAGACGCGCGGCCTGCGAGCCGCCGCGACCGGTTGCTTAGACCACTAAAAGTTAGTGTATCACTCGGCGATACTCGCGTTTATTATTTTAAACATATATGTAATATTACGTTACAAAGATTGAGACGACACTGTACAGCGATTTTGACGAGATAGTAGTAGTAGAATATCCGTGCAAAAACGGAGAAAGAATACAATTTCCTGCGGCCGGGCGGCCTGTCGTAAGAGGCGACAAAGCAACCCAGAGCCAGGTGGTAAGGTATTTGCCTGTCTGGATGACTAACACCATGGTCTAGAGTATACCGCCATAACAACCTTGAGTAATGATTCGGCATTAGTGGCCAGGTTCCAGTCTCCCTTTAGAGAGCGGCAGCACATTTGTAGCACCTTTCGTGTTGCAACTAAATCACAGAATAGATTATTCCCAAAAAAGTATGTTTAAACGTTTGACAACAACATTTAAAATTACTTAAATCAAAGTTGTTTGATTTTCTATCTCGTCCGAAAAGATTGTTTAGAGATGTAAAACCATTTTATTGATTTTATTATTTTTGATAAGCGTATTGATTACATACTCTTTGTTTTTGATTACGTGGGTTAAGAGCGTCGTATCAAGTAACATGAGGTACCGCATTAAATGATAATATATGTAACAATTAATTGTGATGTCCTAAAAAGGCTCTTGCTCAGCATATTGCTAGTTTCACAAAACCAGCGCTGATCTTCCGCAAGTACCTCAGAAGGTAAGATGCCACGGCTTAGCTCCACAAAGCAAATTAAAACAATAAACAAATATTATAAAATTATACAAAAAGTATATTAATATATGTAACAATTAATTGTGATGTCCTAAAAAGGCTCTTGCTCAGCATATTGCTAGTTTCGCAACCAGCGCTGATCTTCCGCAAGTACCTCTAAGTGATGCCACGGCTTAGCTCCACAAAGCAAATTAAAACAATAAACATTAGTTATAAAATTATGCAAAATACATTACTAGTTTATATGAACATTATTCGAATTACGAATAAAAGAAAATACATACATACATAACTTCACGCCAGTTCCCTTGCGGGATAGGCACGAACAACGGAGTGCCATTTAGGCTTATTCTTACACACCTCACTTGCCTCTTTAACATTCATAACTCTTGTCATACAAGCTCGTCTGTTCTTAAGGCTCCTGACATCACCTTCTGCTAGTAAGACGATGAAATGAGATCATGGAAGGTGTGTCGTGGCCTTCCACGACTTCTGCATCCAATAAAACTTTTGCAACAAAGTGTCAACCAATAAATTGTTTAGTCATTCTTTCATCATGCATTCTTTCCACATGCCCGAACCACCGGAGCATTCCTTTCCTTACCTTCACCCCGACACTCTCTTTCAGACCAACTCTCTTTCTTACTTCGGTATTACGATCGCGGTAAAAGAAAATAACAAAAAAAAAACCGGACAGAAATGGCGAACAAGACAAAAATAATAATAACTTGGTAATGGTTTGTCATAGCGTAATAATCGACGTATTATAATATTATAAAATACTTGTGTCGTATTTAAGGTCTCTCTGGCGAAATTGATGGTCAATTAAGAATTCGATGCAGCGTAACGAAAACTCCCCATGAAGGCAGCCGAACGATGCTGCTGAGTAGCGAGCTTTTTTTTTTTGTTTTGAGGCGAGGATAAATGCTTAACCGATTTACGCACAAACTGGGTCATTGCTAGGGGAACGACACGCGTCGGTCGGGGGCGATAACACTGCAGCAATAGTATGCTCTTGGCAGCGCTCCGTCCGCGATCGACGTCACAGAATAGTGTGGAAGACTCCGAGCGTTGCTGCACGGGTGAGCAACCCCAATACCCACTAAAAACCCCCTCCTCCCTGACGACCCTGCGCTTTGTATGTGTTGGAAAGACTGAGATTTAGAACATAGTTACGCCCAGCCGATCCAGCGCAATAAAGTGCCTGGAGTGTGCCCTGGGAGAACACACCCCACTTCGTTGTGCGGGGGTAGAAGGTCCTTTGCTCTCCTAGCAAGCTAAAGGCTCCCCTGAGTAGCGAGCTGCACCGAGCCTTGCCTACAACCGAGTGACCTTCTTGTTGACTTCCACGAAAGCTTTTCGTGAAGATATAAAGGTGTTTTATTATTTATAACACCAAAAAGCAAGCAAGCTAAATGTAATTTTTGACGATGTTTCATTTTTAATATAGAATCAGATTTGTGTCCTGCGGTTCTGATCTGCTTTTGGAGAATCGCTTTCTGAAATTAACATGTGTTGTTTAGTATAAAGTTCGACTTTATTTTGATACTTGTCATATCAATAATACAAATCTGTTACAGCGGCTGCTTTTGGTCTTGCTGCTCTTGCGTGGGCTTCAAGAATTCTTTCTCGAGTAAAAGGAATATCTAGTGAGAACTGGTTTCAATTCACCCAGCCACCACGACTTCAACTCTTACACAACGTCACCAGAGCTAAATCTTGACATGCTGATGAGCATAAGATTGCATAGGGTTCTGTATTACTTCTTTAAAAGTGAATGTAATTGTTTTAAACACGCTTATCTGACGATAGATATACGAATTTGGCGCCAAAAGAGTTTACCCCACGGCTGCGCCGCGGTCAACCTCTAATGCGTGTCTCTTGTTTAAAGAGCAAGTAGTACAGGTTACATTGTATTAAGTTTTTATGTATTTGCCCCCGAAAGATTCACTTCATTTTATATCGTGAACTATACCACCCCCGTCTATATGTAAACTACATAAATGACAAAAGTTGTCAAAAATGACAAAATAGATAACATGGACCAAGTGGACCAAGTGGACCCAGTGGACCCAGTGGACCAACTGGATCCAGTGGATCCAGTGAACAAAGTGGACCCCGTGGACCCCACGGATCTAGTGGACTAAGTGGACCCAGTGAGTCCAGTGGACCAAGTAGACCCAGTGGACCCAGTGAGTCCAGTTGACCAAGTAGACCCAGTGGACCCAGTGGTTCAAGTGGACCCAGTGGACCCAGTGGGCCCAGTGGACCCAGTAGTCTATGTGGACCCAGTGGACCCAGTTGACCCAGTGGGCTAAGTGTTCCAAATGGATCCAGTGGACCCAGTGGACCAACTGGACCCAGTGGACCCAACGGACCTAGTGGACCAAGTGGACCCAGTGGATCCAGTGGGCCCAGTGGAACCAGGAGTCTAAATGGACCCAGTGGGCCCAGTGGACCAAATGGACCCAGTGGGCCCAGTGGACCCAGTAGTCTAAGTGGACCCAGTGGGCTCAGTGGACCCAGTTGACCCAGTAGGCTAAGTGTTCCAAATGGACCAAGTGGACCCAGTAGACCCAGTGGACGAAATGGACAAAATCACAAAACCAGTGCTAGTTTCCGGGATAAACTTTACATAAATCTATCCCAAAATGTATCCCATTATCCGGGATAAAAAGTATCCGTTGGCCACTCTCGGTATTCGAATGATATATGTACCGAGTTTCAGCCAAATGGGTCCAATAGTCTTTCCATAAAAGGATAACAAACAAAAAGACAAATATATTTTTATCCCGGAAACTATCCCATTTTTCGGGATAATAAATATCCTATTTTTTTTTTTTTTTTTATTGCAGGAGTACAGCAGACAGGCAGACGGCCCACTTGATGGAAAGCGGTTACCATCGCCTATAGACATTTGCAACACCAAAGGTGCTACAAATGCGCTGCTGCTCTCTTAAGGGAGACTGGAACCTGGTCACTAATGCCGGAACACAACTCAAGGTTGTTATGGCGACATACTTTAGACCAGGGGTGGTAGCCATCCAGTCGGGCAAATGCCCTACCACCTGGCTGTGGGTTGTTTTGTCGCCTCTTACGACAGGCCGCCCGGCCGCAGGAAATTGTATTCTTTCTCCGTTCCTGCACGGATAAAAATCTCTCTCCTATGTTCATTCTCGGCATCGAAAATATATATATATATACTGAGTTTCAGCCAAATCGGTCCAGTAGTTTTTCCGTGAAAACGGAACAGATAGACAGACAGAGTTACTTTCACATTTATAATGTTAACAGCGATAAGTGTGCGAAATTTCATACTCCTCCGTCCGCGCAATTTTCGTAAAAAGGGGTACAAAGTGTTTGCTTTACGTATTAATATAATGATACTCTACAGCTTTGAGTATCGCGCTTAGGTGCGATTTCATGTTTCATTCAAATTAAGTTATTTTAAGGGACGCCTCACTTAAAAAATTAATTTATTCTTTGAACAAAATTGACACTTAACTATTGTTACCTAGAACAGTGGCTTCTTGAATAACACAGAGTATTAAAAACATCTTTTTCATTTCTCACATTCTGAAAGTGCGCTTGGAGTTGCCTAATCACAGGGATGAAACAGCAGCTTTCGTGCCTGGAAAGCGTTCTCCCTGCTGACAAAAAATTTAGATTTTTTATTTCTATTTAAGTTTATGGCTTGGCAGCTAAGCCTTTAAGCCAGATCTTAGTTTCCAATATAGTTTCTTCATTTTCTTAAGCCTATGTGTAGCACAGCTGAACTGTAGATAATCAGCTAGTGCCATTCAACGGAGTTCTTGTGACAACTCTAAAGGCCACATTTGACTATACAGTTCACATTTCTCACAAAACACATAATTAACTATCAATATCGTACAACTATTGTTCATTTTAGAGTAATTTTACACATTTTTAGAAAATAAAACTGCACAGCACAGCGTCTCCTTTCAGTTCCCGCCAAAAACTCCTCAAGAAATTTAGAAAATTATGCGACCCATAGATAAAACATGCAACTCATATCCCAAATTTTTATCAGCCACTGTTAAATCGCGGCAGAAATTGTAATAAAAAAAATATCAACAATTTTGTAACCTCATTTTATAATTATAAATTACTTTTCACTAAATTATTATTTAATTTACATAAAATTGAGCTAAATATTTACTATCATCATTGCCAAAAAAAAACCACTGACTGGTAGAAAGCCATAAAAAAATTACTTGACGTTTTAGTGACGTACGTAATGACGTTTCATCAGATTTAAAATATGGATTTAACGCTTGATTTTATTTGAGAAGTAGTTGTTTGTTTAACTAATCAGTTTTAATTTACTTTCCTCATATTCAAAATGAAAAGCAGAGTGTTAACCTCGGGTGAAAGGTCTATTTAGGCACTCGAACTATTAACGCACTTGTTACGCTCGTGCGCCAAACTAAATAGGTCACTTTCACCTCTCGTCTGACAATCTATCATCACACCTCTCATAGAAGTAGCAGCAATAGTGGAGTTGGTAGTCAAATCCCCTGACACACTTTTTATCATCTTACAAAACCTCGCATCGCAGGCTCCTTGTATGTAGTAGTAATTGCGTAAGTCATTAAAAGTATTCCTTCGCGATATTTGGTTATTAAATTAAAAAGATAAAGGTAATTAAACGTCTCTTGTTTTAAATATAACGATCAATGCATATAAAATGTAGAATTGCACTTTTAGAAGTCACTGAAAAGCGCAATAATTTAGTATAAAATAACTTTGTACAGTTTGTACACTTGCTCTTGGTTGTAGTGATTTTTTTTTTATTAATAACTACGGACTCTAGTTCCGTACCCTTTTTTACAATTAAATTTAAGAAGTTCGGAAGTTTTACACGCTTATTTGTTACTTTGTTATTGTGTGTGACATTTAATGAATGCATGTTTGTTTTTTTTTAATTTTTTATTGCAGGAGTTCAGCAGACAGGCAGACGCCCCACTGGATGTAAAGCGATTACCATCGCCTATGGACATTTACAACACCAAAGGTGCTACAAATGCGCTGCTGCTCTCTTAGTGAGTCTGGAACCTGGTCACTAATGCCGGAACACAACTCAAAGTTGTTATGGCGGCATGCTCTAGACCAGGGGTGGTAGCCATCCAGTCGGGCAAATGCCCTACCACCTGGCTGTGGGTTGTTTAGTCGCCTCTTACGACTGGCCGCCCGGCCGCAGGAAATTGTATTCTTTCTCCGTTCCTGCACGGATAATTGTGGATTGTGGTGTACTTTAAGAATTACATGGTTGTAGAGGTGGATGCTGGCAGTAGTTGGTGGAGTGCTGGTGCTTTCTTAAAGTATAGTGAATAAAATACACCTTGTTGCTTTTAGGGATTTATTCTCGTACTATTAGATTTTGGATGCTGATCCCTGGGCTCAACTTAGTGGTAGTTGAAGTCGTATATTACGACTAATAGCAGCTCGTAGCAACTTGATAGCAACTCAATTACAAAGTATTTTTGAGCATTATTTAGACTAATGTTATAATATTAAAGTAGGCCGCAGCGTCAGCAAAACGCTGTACGTTGCACCGTACAAACTTTTATAATTTAACTTTATTTTAGATAATTATACAAATTTAATTTGTCTGAATTTTAGTATGTGTAATAATTCAGTACATTAGCATTGTTACAACTTAGCCCCCCGACAAAAACAAATTCCTCGAAGCACGCTATTTCCTGCGGCATTTGAACCAATTGTATTATCTTTATGATTGTCTTCTTTTGTTTACTTATCCATTGGTTATTGTGGAGAACAGCCTATTGTACTCGTTTATGGCCGTTTGCAGGCATAATTAACCAGGTGTGCGGATTACGGTTTCTAGGAAATTAAGTCGACGATACGGGCGGGTACACTTCTATTTATGAAGTATAAAACGACGGCCGGATGGAGAGAGGAGGCAGTGTTGATTAGCATAGGCGTGTTGCTGGAGAGTTTCTTCCGCCGCTTCTTCTCCTCCAGCTATAACACGTTGCGAAGCGGTAGTAACGATAGACTAGGATCGGCTCCGCCGGCGGAGTCGATAATTGGTCCCCAAAACAATCATTTCAGCCTGTTGGCTTAGCTCTTTCAGCCTTTAACGGCTAATTCCCAATATAGAGTCAATCCCCCGCAGCGGTCGAGCCGAGGTCGAACCTCACAGCAGGTGCCTCCTCGAGCGTGCTGCTCCCGGGCTGAACGCCTCCGCTCCCACGGAGTCGTGAAGCCCCCAAAGTCCGGTATCGCTGAAACAGCTATCTGCGGCTATTAAGCTGGGTCCAGCTCCAAAAAAAAAAAAAAAAAAGAGGAGGCAGTCAAAGCGGAAACACAAAGGAAGGCAAGACGTGTGCACATTTAGTGTCCGACTTTGCCTGTATTATTGAATCGCGCATTACGTTTGACTGATTGTGTTCAGTTATATTTGTACCTGTGTTATACTTGTTTGTATAGTTCTAATAAATTCTATAGTAATCCCAACGCCATTTATAATTCGAGTCCCGCACTCGTAGTATAATGCTTTTTAATAAAAACAAAAATATGTCGCTCCTCTCAGTTTATATTTGACAGGCGAATTTTTATGTAAATTTTCCAACCCATAAGTGGCTACAAAAATAGAGCTCAAAGTGTTTTTATCGGTAAGCTTACAAATACTTTTTATTCTCGTAACGCTCGCTGAACTTAATCGAAACCGATTTCAAAGGATGTGCTTATATCACACGCGCAGAGCGTTGCAAATTACAAATACCGGACAGAAAATTGTATATTGTTGCGTACCGATAATAATCCTTTATAATACGTGTTTCATTATCCCTTGGAATTTAAATTATCTTTACTTAACTTTTTAAACGATTGTCTTAATTATTATTCACTATTACTTGTTTGTGTTAATCTTTTATTTTGTATTGCAATTTCAATTCTTTGTCAAGGGCTAAACCCTTTCTGTTAATTGCAGTAAGACGACATAAACCAATTTTTTCTATTGTTAGAATTTTGCTGCAGGTTCTTAGACGCTATTAAGCTTACAAGTTTGAGAACTCCAAAAATGGCTGCATATTGCTGAGGGACATGTTTATTGCACGAATATATACGGTCGGCCCGTTGAGACAGGATTAGTTGAGTTTCAAATGCGATCAAAGCGTTACTAAGTGTACTTTCGGATCGTAACAATATTAAGTTGTGTGAAGTGGCCCCTCTGTACCTATATTACATGCCGCAACTTTCGCTTTTACAAGGCAAGGTAACAAGCACACATCTGCCGGTACAACTTCTTAATTAGTGTTGTTTACGAAGACGTGCGGATATGTTTGAAATATTCGTGTAAGCATTGTGAATGATGACGTGAGTCCTACTTATTAAAGGATTTTGTTCTACCATGCTTCAAACGATATCTTGGAGATATTTTTATCCGTGCAGGAACGGAGAAAGAATACAATTTCCTGCGGCCGGGCGGCCTGTCGTGAGAGGCGACTTAACAACCCACAGCCAGGTGATAGGGCATTTGCCCGACTGGATGGCTACCACCCCTGATCTAAAGTATGTCGCCATAACAACCTTGAGTTGTGTTCCGGCATTAGTGACCAGGTTCCAGTCTCCCTTAAGAGAGCAGCAGCGCATTTATAGCTAACCACCGATCCCGGCCCGCCGGAATCCTTCCCCTCGGGCTTTATATTACCCGTCGCCCGTTCTCAATTAGTGCTTTGTGTCGCCCTATGGTGGGCATCATAAAATCATCCCCCTCTCATGGCAACAGTCCAGCCGAGGTAAAACTCCTTAGGCAGCTCCCTCGAGCAAGTTGCCCCCCCGGGTTCGAGCGCTTTCGCTACGCGAAGGCACTTGCCCCAAAACCCCCGGTAAAGTTGTAAGGTCTTCGGACCAACAATCAAGTCCAATAAATAAAAAAAAGCGCATTTGGAGCAACTTCGGTGTTGCAAATGTCCATAGGTGATGGCAACCACTTTCCATCAAGTGGGCCATCTGCCTGTCTGCTGATCTCCTGCAATAAAAAAAAGATATAAATCGTGTTCATTTCTTATTTTTGTGACTAGTACACATAATTACAACTACGTTTTAACGATAAAGTGCGGTATTTCATTTGAATTTTATTTCGACGTTGCGACCATTTTTCAATAGCCGTGATCACGGAAGACAAAGATGTCAAGTGTTAATTAGTAATGTTAAAGTTATTATGTAGTCCACTCCCAACTTGTTCATTAAAATTATTTAGTTTTTGTTTATGGTTATTATTTACTCTATGGAAGCCTTTAGCCTATTTCGCTTAAGTAAATTAGATTAGAATGACTCAGCCATAAAATAGCTAAGTAGCTCCTTTTTATTTCGTAAATTCCATGTAATTAGTATTATCTAATTAAGTGTTACGGAGTTACGATTTTCCCCTATTGGACGGATCGACTAAATTCAATCAATTGGGTTGAAAAGTACACGACGGTATACGATTCAAATTTATGTTTATATGGATTACTTTATTTCATTCAAATCCAAAGAAGAAATTAATAGTCTAATATGGGCTTTTTTAATTATTAACAACTCTACGGACTCGAGTTCCGTACCCTTTTTTACAACTTAATTTCTAGATTTAATATTTTGAATTTAACACGCTTATTAGTTATTTTGGTTCTTGTGTGTGACATTAATTTATTGATTTTTGTGTTGAGGTGTATGTATCTTACGAATAACTTATTATATTAATTTATTCTAGTTTTAATACTAAACTTATACTAATGTAGAGTGTATCTGTTACATGCTGGTGTTGTGAGGAAGTGCATGTGCAGTGTGGGCCTTATATCTATACTTATATATATTGTCTTATTTAGTGCCATGGTGTTGTTTTTTTCTTTTCTGTGCCTGGGTTATTAATTTTTAGGCTCTTTGAGTGTCTTGGTTTGTTTGTGTAGTGTGCGTGTAATGCAATGCGGTCCATAATGGGCTATGAGTATTCTTCTGCCATGCTATCACTTAGATAAGTTTAGGCATCTCGTTGGTATAAAGATAGAACCAGTCGTAAAGAATGTGAAACCCGTGAGCACCATTCAAATCATTCACTTACTACAACAATGTTTTTACAGTCAAGGCTTTACAGCGAACGGAACGCGCTGCCTGTTGCTATCAGACAAGGAAAATCAGTACCGACATTTAAAATAATAACGAGAAAATATTAGACGGCCTTGGAATAATATGATGATATTTAAATGTACATACATTCATCTATAAATATTTATATAGCATTATATTAATACGTGAAGCAAAAACTTTGTACCCCTTTTTACGAAAATTGCGCGAACGGAGGAGTATGAAATTTCGCACACTTATAGTTTACTAGCTGCGCCTACTTTTTCATCCGCGTGGTGATGAAAAGTCGTTATATTTTAGATAATTCACACTATATCGTTATAAATTATAGCCTATGTGTTATTCTGATGTCTAAGCTATATTACTGTAAAGTTTCATCAAAATCCATTCAGTAGATTTTGCGTGAAAGAGTAACAAACATACATCCATACATACATTCATGCAAACTTTCGCGTTTATAATATAATATTTATAGGATATAGAGAAGGAGTGCAGAATGCTATTTTTTTTTTTAAATTATGCATAAAAAATACATTAAATCAATAAAAAAAAAAACATTACACACACTATCATGTATTCGACACAGACACGCATATATACTCTTTTGTTTATTGTTAAAGTCAAATTAACAGTGTAGCCTTGGCGAAATCTGTGATTATAGAAGTATAGTCTTTGACAACAAAACCTTAATAATGTTCAAACTTATAATTTAAATTATGGTCGAATGTCGAACACTGGGCGACCACTAGCTTTTGCAGATATGCATTTGTGTGATATGTACATAAAGTATATATGTCATTTATGTACGTATCTATTATTAAAATGTAAGTAGTCGTACTATACGATACGTATACCTCTATCGCTATTATCATCTCTTTTCATTCCTGGAGTTGTCTGGAAAAGATCGCTTTTTAGCGATAAGGCCAATCTTTGTGTATAATTAGATATATCTGGAAGTTCATTTTTGTGTTGGTGCAAAATAAAGCGTTATCTATCTATCAATGCTGATGTCAGAAAGCCCAACACGTAAGTTCACGGAAGTAATTAATATGACCATCATGCCATCATTTAACAAAGTGTCAAATGGTAATGTTTGACAGTTCAAGTTTCTACAGACTGATGGCCTACAATTAAGAAATGCGCTTTCTAAAGTCGGGTTTCATATTTGATTGTAATTATAGCTTGAGGAATTATGCTTTGTAATAATAACACTCTATAAAGTACCAAACTTTACTCTTTTACTGTCAAAAAATTGAACTATTGTCATTTCAGTATGCAAGTATAAAAAGCATTTAAGAAGTTCTAGATCCAAATATCATAATCCAAATGTTACGACCTAGACGCCGACAAAGACAAATTCACAGCTGCATACCCGTAGAAACACATGTTATTACCTTTCGGCATTTGGACTTCTTTGTTTTCTTTGTGTATAAAATTTGTGATTAGAAAACAGCCCAATGTGTATTGTAATCCTTTATGGCAGTCGTTAACCAGGTGTGTCGGATTTAAAGTACAAACTGATTCTAGGAAATTCGGTCTACTCGGCCGAGCAGACATATTGTATCTGTGCAGTATAAAGCAATGCCTCGATTGAGCGATAATCTCGAGCGAAGCAAGACTTGTGTGTAAATTCGGTAATCTATTTAGTGACGGACTTTGCGCGTGTTATTGAATTACGATCTTCTGCATTACATTTGGACTTGTTGCGTTCGGTTATATTTGTACCTGTGTTATACGTGTTTGTATAGTTCTAATAAACCCTATAATAATTCCAACGGCATTTTAATTCGAGTCCGCCAACTCGTAACACAAAGATCATAACTTTTAAGACTTTGGAGGTTAATGTTAATAAGACAGGTCCGACGCACGACTGGAGTTTACACCTTAAGTACGATTGTCTTTGAATATGTACTAATCGATATTATTTTAGATCTTATGTCACAACATTAAAGTTCGAAATTGTATAACATAAAAGCGTAATGCTTGTATTATTTACTCCTCATAAAATTTCCACATCGAGTGCCTTTTATGAAAATCGATTCTTAAATATTAAATTCCTTTTAGTCAGTGTAGCATTTGAAGCGCATATCCATTACATCTGTTTGTCAATTTTCATCAATATAGATGGGGTACTTTCCAATAAAAATTACTAATATACAAAGACAAATCCCCACAAGAATGCATGATGAAAGAATGACTAAACAGATATACAATGCAAAAGTGGATGGATGCAGAAGTCGTGGAAGGCGACGACGCACTTTCCATGATCAAATTGATCGTGTACTAGCAGAAGGTGAGTGATGTCAGGAGCCTTAAGAATAGACGAGCGTGCATGACAAGAGTTATGAATGTCAAAGAAGCAAGTGAGATGTGTAAGAATAAGCCTAAATGGCGCTCTGTTGTTCGTGCCTACCCCGCAAGGGAACTGGCGTGAAGTTATGTATATATGTATGTACAAATCCCCGCAGGAACGGAGAAATAAGTTTCCTAAGAGGCGACAAAACAACCCACAGCCAGGTGGTAGGTCATATGCCGCCATAACAACCTTGAGTTGTGTTCCGGCATTCCAGTCCAGTCTCCGTTTAGAGAGCAGCAGGACATTGGCAGCACCTTTGGTGTTAGCAATGTCCATAGGCGACGGTAACCGCTTTCCATCAGTTGGGCCGTGCCTGTCTGTTGAACTCATGCAATCAAGAAAGACAAATAGACACACGAAGATATAAAACACGCTACAGACCACCAGACAGGTCTACCAATATTGATGTAAAGTGATGAGGGGCCATCCATATATACATTACACGTTAATGGGGTCACCGAAGTGTGAGATTGTGTGTCAAGGTGTGGGAGAGGGTCCTAAATTGCGTGACGTCACATTTCAAAATCTAACATATTTAATGTAACTAGTGGTCGCCCATTGGTCGAAATTGTATAATCACAGATTTCGCCAAGGCTACACGGTTAATTTAATTTTAACAATAAACAAAAGAGTATATATGCGTGTGTGTGTCAAATACATGGTAGTGTGTGTAATATTTTTTTTATTGATTTAATGTATTTTTTATGCATAATTCCGTTTGCTGTCGAGACGCTTGGACCGTGGGGTCCTGAGGCCTTGAGCCTCTACCAAAATTTATCGAAACGACTCATTGACTCTTCGGGTGACCAGAGGGCTGGTGCTTACCTCGGCCAACGGATCAGTATGGCGATCCAGCGAGTTAACGTAGCCAGCCTTCTGGGCACCTTACCCATAGAAGACGGTGATCTGGGCTCAGTATTCTACTTATAGTCTTGAGGGACTATGAGTAGAATACAATACAAATAAGTTAAGTTTTCTTGCATTGTATTCGATTATTGTTAATATTTAAAAAAAAATAGTATTCTGCACTCTTTCTCTATATAAACTATAAGTGCGCGAAGTTTCATACTCCTCCGTCCGCGCAATTTTCGTAAAAAGGGGTAGAAAGTTTTTTCTTCACGTATGAATATATAGATTACGGAACAGCTGTTTTAATTTAATAATTTTATGATGTAAAATTGCAAAATACATGATATCACACTACGCAAGGAGTCCCACGAATGTGACCATCTGTGACAAGGACCACGGAGGAGTCAAAAAGTCATGAAATTCGTGTGACGTAATTTGAAGATGAGATACTCATCAATATTCAACAATCGATTTTAGTTAGGTTTTCCATGCAAAAGTGTAAATGTGTGACCTAAAAACATAAAACTAATAGGAATCCTAAACGAGGAGTCGGGAGATCACCTGCTCGGCCCCAAGTGAATATGTAATGGTTGACCCGAATTTGAACGACTTTTGGGGACACTTTGGGACACTCCTCACCGATAACTATTGGATGCACGAGATTACATATTGTGTTCGAGTGATATATTATTAAAATTGTAAAAGGGACCTGTGTGCTTGTATATTATAGATATTGCAATATATACCTTGTTTTGGGATGAAAGTTTCTTATCGCACGTTACTTGGTGGATGGGAGCTAGACGAAAAGAATTCAAAAGGAAAAATGCTGACTGTTGTATATTATTATACAATTTCGAACTTTAATGCAATGAAATAACAACTAAAATAATATCCATTAGTGTGATATATATGTAACGACGGCCTCTGTGGTTAAATGATATATATATATTTCCATCCGTGCAGGAACGGAGAAAGAATACAATTTCCTGCGGCCGGGCGGCCTGTCGTAAGAGGCGACTTAACAACCCACAGCCAGGTGGTAGGGCATTTGCCCGACTGGATTGCTACCACCCATTAGTTTAGCATTAGTGACCAGGTTCCAGACTCACTTAAGAGAGCAGTAGCGCATTTGTAGCAACTTTGGTGTTGCAAATGTCCATAGGCGATGGTAACCGCTTTCTATCAAGTGGGCCGTCTGCCTGTCTGCTGAACTCCTGCAATAAAAAATATATATATACACATACATAGTCATATATACACATATACAGTAACATATTTCAAAATACATAAGTTATCATAATAAATGTATTATTATGATTATATCTATGGTTCTCGCTGTCCTTTCAAGACCATAAAAAACGACAAAGAGATAAATTAAAAATCCGATAGTCCCCCATACGCGTTACCCCCTTGGGAGGTCCCAAAATGTCATCGGCGAGGTAACATATCGGCAACGGAACGCATTCCAACGGCGGCGATATTGAAATATTTCGTGTTTGTCATAAGGTAAAAAAATGTTCCGACTTTTACGTATATTACTGTTTAACCCAGTTACAGAAGGCGTGCGTAATTGCGTATTTCCTTTTTTTAATATGACGATGATGGATTGCAAGGCTTGTCATGGAAAGAGATTTAATAAACATGGATGTTTTTTTCTTTTACACAAAACAACAGTATATTGTTACAACTTAGGCTCCGACTAAGACAAATTCCACGTACAGATCTGTTAAAGCACATTTTATTATCTCTCGGCGTTTGAATTAATTGTAATCCTTTTATGATCGTCTTCTTTTCTTCACTTATTTATTGGCATACGTTTCTAGTTTTTGTGGAGAACAGCCTATTGTCCTATTGTACTCGTTTATGGCCGCTCAGGAGCATCATTAGCCATGTGTTGCGGATTATAAATACAAACTAATTCTAGGAAATTATGTCGACGTTGCTGGGCGGGCACATTTACATTTGTGAAATATAAAACGATGGCCTGATTGAGAGAGGGGGTCAGTTGAGCTACAACTACGATCTAGGCATGACGTGTGACTTTGCGCGTTTTATTGAATTACGACCTTCTGCATTACGTTTGAATTTGTTGCGTTCGGTTATATTTGTACCTGTGTTATACGTGTTTGTATAGTTCTAATAAACTCTATAATAACTCTAACGACATTTTAATTTCGAGTCCTGCAAACACGTAACAATATAATTGCTTAGCTGTGTATCATACGTTCTTTATGTTGTCCAAAATTGCAGTATTCAACCAGTTTTTTGAGAGTTGCGTAGAATGTATCAAATGACTCCCTCTTCCTAACAAAGATTTGTTAAAATTATAGCTGTTTATAACCACACTTTGTTTAGACTTCAAATAATTATCGAAAATTGCTATTACGTCTTCTAACTTTGCCTTGTCATCGGTTTTTAGGATGTTTAAGTAGAGTTCTTGAGCTTGAATACAATTTAAAAAAAATGCCGCTTTTCTTGTTTCAGTATACGTCTCAAAGCCGGCCGCCATCATAATAATCTTAAAGCTTTGTTTAAACCTCAACCATTGAGGATAACAATCTTGAATATTAACCAGGTTTAAACTTTGGCATTTTATATTCAACTAGCTTCTGCTCGCGAATTCGTCCGCGTGGAATAGTATAAAAAAGTACATACATACATACATCCATAACTTAACGCCAGTTCCCTTGCGGGGTAGGCACGAACAACAGAGCGCCATTTAGGCTTATTCTTACACACCTCACTTGCTTCTTTGACATTCATAACTCTTGTCATGCACGCTCGTCTGTTCTTAAGGCTCCTGACATCACCTTCTGCTATAAAAAAAGTAAGTTAAAAAAAACTGCCAATTTTGAAATGGGCTATCTAACACTGACAAAAGTTTTCAATTTGTTTCGGTGTTTCGTTTCTTGATATTAAAATCACATTTTTTTTATTTTTTTCATTGTAGGAGTTCAGCAGACAGGCAGACGGCCCACTTAGTGGAAAGCGATTAAATGCGCTGCTGCTCTCTTAAAGGAGACTGGAACCTGGTCATGAATGCCGGAACACAACTCAAGGCTGTTGTTATGGCGGCATACTCTAGACCAGAAGTGGGAGCTATTCAGTTGGCCAAATACTCTACCACCTGGCTGTGGGTTTCTCTGTTCCGGCACGGATACATAATTTATACTACTAGATAACTTATACTTACACTCGTCAAACTTATAAGTCGTGCGCAGAAGGTTTGCCGATGACGTGATGGGAGGCAGGAGGGGTCCGCCTCGCGACTCGGTGTCGTGTAGTTCTTAGTATTACAATTTTTTTTTTAATAAACAACTCTACGGTCTCGAGTTCCGTACCCTTTTATACAATTAAATTTAAGAAGTTGTACTCGCTGACTTGTTACTTTTGTTATTGTGTGTGACATTTAATATATGAATGTTTGTGTTGTGGTGTACCTTAAGAATAACTTATTATATTACATACATACATGCATACATAACTTCACGCCAGTTCCCTTGCGGGGTAGGCACGAACAACAGAGCGCATTTAGGCTTATTCTTACACACCTCACTTGCTTCTTTGACATTCATAACTCTTGTCATGCACGTTCGTCTGTTCTTAAGGCTCCTAACTTCACCTTCTGCTAGTACACGATCAATTTGATCATGGAATGTGTGTCGTGGCCTTCCACGACTTCTGCATCCATCCACTTTTGCATTGTATATCTGTTTATTCATTCTTTCTACATGTCCGAACCACCGGAGCATTCCTTTCCTTACCTTCACCCCGACATTATACTAATGTAGAGTGTATCTGTTACATGCTGGTGCTGTGAAGGAAGTGCATATGCAGTGTGTGCCTTATGTCTATACGTATATATATTATCCTAACTAGTGCCATGTGTGTTGTTTTTCCTTTCTGTGCCTGGGTTATTAATTTTTAGGCTCTTTGTGTGTCTTGGTTTGTTTGTGGAGTGTGTGTGTAATGCAATGCGCGTTGGTGAGGGTATGTGTGTAAGTTTTGTTGTTAGTTGTGTGTTTGCGACTGTGTGGTGTTATAATTTATTGTTTAATTGTTATGATAATGAGTCGACAGGGAATTGTTGTTGAAAAATTTTCAGTTGGTGTTAGTGATGATGGATGGTTTAGGTGGGGGATTATTGGCCCTCCATTAAACGTTGGACCACCGTCTTGTCTCCCATACGTAGAGAGATCCGTGAGTACTACTTAGACAAGCCCCGGTCCCAGTCGTAGGAAGCGGGAGGCGCGACAATGAGCAAAGCTTCTGCTCACCACTAATACAACACTCTTTTTCGAGAAGGGTTAAAAAAAACAATAACTCGCAGCCAACATCGTAGATAGCTTGAGCTGACTCAAATAGCGCGTATAAGTACCAAAATGCGTAATCATTCGTAAACCGCTCTGAAGCGAAATAAAAAATAATAAACGAAATATTTGAACCCGTGTAAGTCGGTCATTGAATTCGGTCGCCCTTTATTAAAGTCCTCGAAGGCGGTATTATAAGACATTTAACACTATATTAACAAAGGCCGAAAGTAAAATGGCCAAAGACATTAATGTGAGTCAAGGTTCCGTATAATAACTATGTATATAATTTTATATTAAATACTTATTATCTATTAATTAATAAGTGCACTTTCAGTTTTAATCATGTTTATTAAACTGAGTTTTTGTAATTATAACCACATAATCTATAAGGTAAGGAAAGGAATGCTCCGGTGGTTCGGGCATGTGGAAAGAATGCATGATGAAAGAATGACTAAACAGATATACAATGCAAAAGTGGATGGATGCAGAAGTCGTGGAAGGCCACGACACACCTTCCATGATCAAATTGATCGTGTACTAGCAGAAGGTGATGTCAGGAGCCTTAAGAACAGACGAGCTTGCATGACAAGAGTTATGAATGTCAAAGAGGCAAGTGAGGTGTGTAAGAATAAGCCTAAATGGCACTCTGTTGTTCGTGCCTACCCCGCAAGGGAACTGGCGTGAAGTTATGTATGTATGTATGTATGTATAATCTATAATGTTATAAAATTCTAAAAATGCCGTATTGAAGCTATTAAAAAAAAACAACTCTAATAACAAAAATCAAATAAATTAAAACAGTTAAAACGTAGTTTTATTATCTAACTAGCTTCTGCCCGCGACTTCGTTCGCGTGGAGTAGTTAAAAAAAACTCCGATTTTGAAACATTCTTCATTGGTGCTCCGCTCCTATTGGTGTTAGCGTAATAATATATAGCCTATAGCCTTCCTCGATAAATGGGCTATCTAACACTGAAAGAATTTTTGAAATCAGACCAGTAGTTTCTGAGATTAGCGCGTCCAAACAAACAAACTCTTCAGCTTTATATATTGGTATAAGATAGACTATATAAACGAAGGAGAACACAATGCATTTTTTTGTGTTTCTTGTCTGTTTAGGATTCACGCAAAAACTACTGGACTGAATACGATGTGGTTCTCGCTGATAGACAGCAAATGTTAAAAGTGACGTAAAATCTTCACTACTTTTTATCCTGGGAATTTTTCTGGGAATGATTCAAAGATTTAAAAAAAATGAAATCCAATATGATTTTTTCACCGATCGATAGCAATTACGTAATAAAATGTGTGATATTTTTTCCCGGTAGCGGTTTGTAGTTGTTAAGGTGCGTTAAAACTAGTTTTAATTCTGACACAGTTTTCACTAAAACAATACCTTAGCTTCTTTTTCAAATAAGGTGCTATTTTGTGTTGCGGGAATTTCAATTCAGACGTAGACGAAGTCGCGGGCATATGCTAGTATACTTATGTAATTTATATACTTGACAAGAAATTTAAAAACAACGCATTATATTCTCTATCGTTCATATAGCCTATTTGAACAGTTGTTTTTAATAGCAATATTTAATAATATAATTTTTATACGCGCAGGAACGGAGAAAGAATACAATTTCCTGCGGCCGGGCGGCCTGTCGTAAGAGGCGGCTAAACAACCCACAGCCAGGTGGTAGGGCATTTGCCCGACTGGATGGCTACTACCCCTGATCTAGAGCATGCCGCCATAACAACTTTGTTGTGTTCCGGCATTAGTGACCAGGTTCCAGACTCACTTAAGAGAGCAGCAGCGCATTTGTAGGTGTTGCAAATGTCCATAGGCGATGGTAACCGCTTTTCATCCAGTGGGCTGTCTACCTGTCTGCTGAACTTCTGCAATAAAAAAAAAGCATTTTTTTTAATAAACAAGGCACATTTAAAATTTTATAGATATTAGATCATTTAATAAGAAAGCTTTGGGTAATATGATGTAGGAAACCTACATAGACACTGGCCGTTTGAATAAGCTTCATTTTTTATAATTAAAATTGGTGTCGATTAACATTGTCAGTTGCTATTGAACTGTTTGATTTGTAACATTATAATTATGCATACATACATAACTTCACGTCAGTTCCCTTGCGGGGTAGGCACGAACAACAGAGCGCCATTTAGGCTTATTCTTACACACCTCACTTGCTTCTTTGACATTCATAACTCTTGTCATGCACGCTCGTCTGTTCTTAAGGCTCCTGACATCACCTTCTGCTAGTACACGATCAATTTGATCATGGAAGGTGTGTGGTGGCCTTCCACGACTTCTGCATCCATCCACTTTTGCATTGTATCTCTGTTTAGTCATTCTTTCATCATGCATTCTTTCATCATGCATTCTTTCCACATGCCCGAACCACCGGAGCATTCCTTTCCTTACCTTCACCCCGACACTCTCTTTCAGACCAACTCTCTTTCTTACTTCGGTATTACGAACGTGGTCCGCGAGCGTCACTCCGCAGATTTTGCGCAGTGCTCGCATCTCGACCGCGTTTACTCTACTTTCATGCTCTCTCTTCCATACCCAACTCTCGCTTCCATACGTGAGCGTAGGTACCAGCACCGCGTTGTGTATGGCGAGCTGGGCCTTCTGGCTGAGGTTCTTAGCGCCTAGAAGTTTACCTAACGCTCCATTCGCACTATTCCCCAAATTCACTCTTCTATAATTATATTTAATTGATATAAAGTATAGTGCAAGTACAATGCCTTTCATTATATGGACACACATACACCAGCAAATAAATGTAAATATAGTCAGATAAAATATAGTTATAGTTTTAAATAGTGTATCAGAACCAAGCCATGGCATCACTTAGTAGTTAGTCCCTGCGGAAGTTCAGCGTTGGTTGTGTGTGGTTGGACAATATAATTATGTTTTGTTTACTAGTTTGCATTTCCTTGTCTTTTGTCCTAAATAAATACTTTCCTTCTTCTTATTCTTCTATTCTTAAATAACTATATATATACAGTTCTTTATTGTCTAAAGCGTACAAACAGACGAAACGGCCCACCTGACGGAAAGTGGTTTCCGTAGGGATACCAATGCCTTGCCAGCCTGAATAATGGGATGGGGACGATAAGGTGGGATGGGCTAACTCCTCTCATAGTTCCCGTCATGGGGGATCGCTGCTCCGGGGTAACAGCGGACTTCCCCTCTAATTGATGCCCTACTGCCCCCTTCACAGCCCTTTTTTTTCAACGCTGGGGGAATGCATTTGTGCATATCCTCAGGCCCCGGGATGCCACCAAGGGGTATGTGGGACTCCCAGCTGCTGGTGTTGCACACAAGCTTAAACGTTAGAGATTGCAAGCACCGACCGCCAGATTACTAAACCTTCCAGCGTCCCTCCGCATTATGATGAGGCACCACGGGACCGTAACCATGGGTATGACTGCCGTGACACCTAGATGCAAGCCGACAAGGAGGGGTGTCCCTGAGACTAGAACACCCCACGGCCCCATTCACAACCCTGCCACCGGGGTGTCCTAAAAGAGCCGTACTTAGGGGTGTCATGGTGGCGTAACTGTGTACTAGATCCCGTGGCGTCCCGTAAAAGCGTTGGGTAATGGGGCGGCGGTTGAGATTTAGTGGGTAATCTGGTGACCGGTTTCTCGCGACTACTTCTGCTCCGGCGAAGTCTGCGAGGAGAACCAACCTCTAGGAGTCTCACACGCCCCTCGGTGTTTCTCTCCCAGACCCGAGGATTGTGTCCAAAGACATTCCCCATGCGTTATCTATGGGCTATCCCATCCCTTCTATCATCCCCACTATCCCTTACGCAAATGAGCTTTTATAAATGTGAAGCTATTTAAATATGATCAACAAATGAAAAAATTACCATCTAGTTTTAAAAGGATTGCTTCTATCGACATCATTGTAAGGCAGAACCCTAAAACCTACATTTTTATACGTATTGACAGATCAATTGAATCTTTATCGGGGTACAGAGCTCCATTGAATAGTGGAGCCGATGACCCTTGGACCCTATTCACGCATTCACAGCCGGCTTACATTGTAATAAAAATACGAACCTCCAAAGGGTCTACGGTGTAAATGGTTTCTAAGGGCTCCTTAGTTTTTAATATTATTATTGTGTAACTACGAATATATGGTTTAGGGTGCTTTTCCACCAGAGATGTGCTATTCAGCTATGCTGCGAGAATGTAAAAGCTAAGTTACAAAACTATGTGACCGTTTCTACTGATGCCCAAGCTATGTAGCGAAGCGAGTAAGATGTGCTATGAAATGCGCCTCCGCATTTTGGTGACAAACACGCGCCTACTGTAGGTACACTGCTGTGCATAAAGCTACACCACTCGCGACCATCCATAGCACGCATCCTTCCATATAAAAAACGTAGCTTAGTTGAATCAGTTTCCATCAGTGCTATGTGGACCAGTGAATATGATACAAATACTACCCTCGTTGGAATATATTTAAATTTATATGTATGTAGGTATGTAGATAGATAGATAACACTTTATCGTACACCATTACAGAAAACTTACGAACTAGTATTATACTAATTGTGTAAGTACAAAGGGCGGTCTTATCGCTAAGAAGCGATCTCTTCCAGACAACCCGTGGCAAGAATATTTCTGATTAGGAGTGGCGATGGTGGTATACATATAATTATTGTACGATTACTTACATTTTAATAATAAATATATAACTATACTATATATAAAAATATACACATAAGTTATATACATATACAAGATATGGAGATAAAATGCAACTATTTAAACATAATAAATATGTAACGTTTTTTTTTTATTGATTTAATTGTCATCGAAGAAGATAATATATATATATATATATACAACTTAATTTATTAAAGATAAAAACTACAAATAGTAAATAGGTCCCAAATCACCGTCAGTTGGGAACGTTCCCAAAACGCTGGCTGCATTGCCACGTTGTATGGCAACGCTTATGCGTTGCCCAAAATACAGGCCAGCGTTTTGGTTTCGTGAGACATCTATCAACCGTTTTGATAGGTCTCGATAAAGGCGATGGGCTTCTGGACCCCATGGCCCGAGAGTTTCGACACCAAAAGCCGCAAATATATATCCACTACCAACGGATGCATATTTGCGGCGTTTTAGGTCCTCTTGTCGGGCGGCAGCTGCACCAGCTACCACAGCCGTATCCGGAAGATGGGACGCTGCCAAAGTGTCAACGCACGTTGCGTCCCAAACTAATGGTCGTCCCATCTTCCATGGCACCAAAGACATCCCGTCCGGTCTCTTGCCCTTGTCTGACAGCAACAGGCAATGTGTTCCAAAGTTATGTATGTATGTTTGTAGATATGTATTTGTATGGTATATATGTTAAGTATATATATACATACATACATACATACATAACTTCACGCCAGTTCCCTTACGGGGTAGGCACGAACAACAGAGCGCCATTTAGGCTTATTCTTACATACCTCACTTGCTTCTTTGACATTCATAACTCTTGTCATGCACGCTCGTCTGTTCTTAAGGCTCCTGACATTATCTTCTGCTAGTACACGATCAATTTGATCATGGAAGGTGTGTCGTGGCTTTCCACGACTTCTGCATCCATCCACTTTTGCATTGTATATCTGTTTAGTCATTCTTTCATCATGCATTCTTTCCACATGCCCGAACCACCGGAGCATTCCTTTCCTTACCTTCACCTTAAGTATATGTCTATTTAATATATAAAATTTCTGCATATATATTTTTAATGCTGTGGTACTTTGTCTCCAAGGAATCCCGCAAGAATTTGAAATCAAGCGTGGACTATGTCGCGAGCATATCGTAGTTATTTATATAAAGCGCAATACACACCAAAGCCGCCAACGCTTTAATCTTATTTAAGGTCTATGAACTCGATGTTTTTAGAAGCACACTAATTATATTCATATGTTCGTACCTTAAAAAACAAACAAATCTTTGACGACTTTGGAAGCATAGAACTCTACACCTGCCTTCTTTTACTACGGATTCTATTGCTTCTATTACATAGTGCTCGCAACTTATCTCGTAAAATTAAGAGCGTCGCTCTACTCGCTCCGGTGTTGCCAGTCTATGAATAAGCATCAAAGTCATTTACATATATCACATTAATCTAAGATAATCTTCTAAATGCTCGGGCTCGATCTGGGATACTGTTATAGTTATAGAAATTAACGAATAAACAATTTTTTTTAGCACCGGCAGCCCTAATTCGTATCCAGCCGGGATCGCGGAAGAAAAGCTCACGCATATCCCGTGACCCCGGCTCATGGCGTCAGGTGGCACCAAGGGGTTTTAGTGGGTATTCCGGCTCCTCTAGCCGGCGAGTCCCACACTCCCCCGCCGAAGTCTCCCCGGCGGGGGGTCCGCAAACGGATTTCCCCTTGTAAAAAAAAGCCCAAATTCGTATGAAATTTCGACATGGCGGCTGTAGTTCAATTTTTAACCACTTCACAGACAAGTTGGGCGGACTGTAACTCGAATATGGATGGACACTTACATAGCTTTGAAGTAATTAAAAAACTAGTATGCGTAGTTTAATTAAACACGTCAAACATTAAAACTTCTTCGTGTGTTGAGCGAATTGATTTCCACTTTGACCCCTTGTCGAGTACAAGCATTGACCCTTCAGTGGGCAGGTCTTAGCCCTTAACGACTTTGGGACAGATTTTTATAGTTCTACATCAATATTTCATGTTAAAGCCGTCTGGAGCGTACGTGGCGTTATTAAACGAATTACTAAAGTGCTGATGAGAATATTTCGTGATTGTAGCATAGAATGACTTGCTGACATGCATACCAGTTTTACGTGTAAACTTTGATTTTATATGACGGAGGAGTAAACACCGTGGTGTCTTTAAAGAGTATGACGCCAGTAATGCTGACGTCACGATTTTTGGCTTCTTGGTGATGACCCCATATTTGAGTCCTCGAAATAGAATTTGAAGAGTACTCGACTTCTCAGAGAGGTCCGCTTCGTTCGGCAGCTCCAGCAATAATGACAGACTTTTTTTTTATTGGACTTGACTTTATGTTGTTGGTCCAAAGATCTTACAACTTTACCGGGGTTTTTGGGGCGAGTGCCTTCGCAAAGCGAAGGTGCTCGAGCCCGGAGGGGCAACTTGCTCGAGGGAGCTCCCTAAGGAGTTTTACCTCGGCTGGACTGTTGCCATTAGACGGGGATGAATTAAATGATGCCCACCATAGGGCGACACAAAGCACTAATTGAGAACGGGCGACGGGTAATATAAAGCCCGAGAGGAAGGATTCCGGCGGACCGTGATCGGTGCTTCGCGGCGGCCTACGCTATCTTACTGCCGTTTCGCCACGTGTTATGGCTGGCAGAGAAGAAACGGCGAAAGAAACTTCCCAGCAACACGCCTAGTCTATCCTGTGGGGGGGCTATGTCTCCTAGAGTCACTCGCGGGGACGTGGAGAGATCATGACAGACTGTCGACAGTGGGGCCGTATTTATAGGATTCGGAGCACGTGCACTTGACCACAAATTTTTAGGTTAAGTATTGAAATTACAATAAAAACGTCGTTTTACATTAATTTCACATTGCAATAAATTCATAGTGACTAAATGTATTATTATCGTTTTTAATTGGTTGGTTGAATATATGTCGGCGCCTATTTGCGCCGACATATATACAACGAAGCCCTTTGCAATTTGGTAGTCAAACTGAAGATGTAAAAAGCAATCAGGGGCTCATTTCTGATAATTGGATACCGAATATATTCAAAGTACGAATCCATTGCGATAGTGTATTTTTTTATTTTTTTATTGCAGGAGTTCAGCAGACAGGCAGACGGCCCACTTGATGGAAAGCGGTTACCATCGCCTATGGACATTAGCAACACCAAAGGTGCTATAAATGCGCTGCTGCTCTCTTAAAGGAGACTGGAACCCGGTCACCAATGCCGGAACACAACACAAGGTTGTTATGGCGGCATACTCTAGACCAGGGGTGGTCGCCATCCAGTCGGGCAAATGCCCTACCACCTGGCAATTTAAAAAAAACTAAAAATTATAAACATTTATTTCGCGATTATTCGCTTATATATAGTTATAGTGTCTTGTCACGGGGACGCCATTAGAAAGAACAGAATACCGAAATCAGACAAACCTACAATTGAGACGATAGTGACCGGCGATTTTGACGAGATAGTAATGGTAGAATAGGCCCCAAGGTGTTTATTTCGTATATACTGTCGCCTTGTAACAGATTTGCTGCGCTTTTCACAAATCATTTGATAACTTTTGAAATATGAACCTGATATTTGACGGCCTCTGTGGTTGAGTGGGCTAAGGCCTTTGGCGGCCTGCCTCGTTGCAACTGAGAGGCTCCGGGGTCCATACCTGGTACGGTAAATTTCAGGAACGAATTTTCTCCGTTATTTACTATGGTCTGGGTGTATCGGATCGGCCCCAGAGTAATCCGTTTGCGTAACTTGCTTAATTGGGAGATATACAATATGTGTGTTTACCTGCCGATTATTATATTATATTATATAGTATCTTACAACAACTAAACATTGAGTAATTAACACTATATACATTAATTACAATATTTAAATGAACATTCTCAAATATCTCTGAGATAACAGAGAGTAAGTACCCCAGCCGGTAACACGGTTCTAAGTGTTTTAAGATAATTTAGACTACCAACGTATTTTTATGACTTATGTTTATATTAATTTTTTTAATACATAAATACAAAGGAAATAATGTATCAGACCAAAACTGTTCTTAAACATGTCTCATAGGTTTCAGTTTTCTATAGTATATATATATATATCTTGCCAGGTGGTAGGGCATTTGCCCAACTGGATGGCTACCACCCCTGGTCTAAAGTATGTCGTCATAACAACCTTGAGTTGTGTTCCGGCATTAGTGATCAGGTTTCAGTCTCCCTTAAGAGAGCAGCAGCGCATTTGTAGCACCTTTGATGTTGAAAATGCCCATAGGCGATGGTAACCACTTTCCATCAAGTGGGCCGTCTGCCTGTCTGCTGAGCTACTGCAACAAAAAAAAATAATTAGATAATAAATATTTTTAATGGAAGCCAATTCGATGACGGCCCCTGTGGTTGAGCGGGCTACTCACTGCAACGCAGAGGCTCCGAGTTCGATTCCTGGTATAGTAAATTTCGGAAACGTATTTTTTCCGTTATTTACTATGGTCTGGGTGTCTGAGATCGGCCCCAGAGTAGTCCGTTCTATATTACCCATAACACAAGCATAGCTCGCTTAATTTGGGGATATACTATGTGTGTTTGTCTGCGATTATATAAATTTAGTTAGGTTTACAAAGTTCTAAGTGTCGATTATTTTCTACTACACCTACTTACACCAAAAATGACCGCTTAGAATATTATATTAACAACATTAAGCAGTCGTTTAGACATTTCATTAACACAATAAAATCTTTATTTGTTGTCATAAAAGGTATATTTTTACGATTATTAGGAAAATTCTGGGATAACAATTGTTTATGCGCGTAAGAAGGTCAATAATACCATTTATAGTAGCTCGATGTTTGCTCGTAAAAATTGGTCTCTGTTGGCATCGGGGTTGCCCATTTACGGAAATTTCCATATATTCATAGAATTAATACGCTTAGAATCCGAGCAGGTGCCAGTAAATTGAATCACTTTTAAGTCAAACTTGAAAGTCTCAGTTCGCTTGTGGACGCGTCGGGCCGCAAGACAAAATCTCTGTACGACGAGCTCCAATAGTTCCAATTCCCTACTTTTTAGAAAGACTCTATATACTTGCAACACTATTTGTGCCTTTGTCTGAGTATCAGCGAAAATAATTACATGGCGCTTACGCACACATTCCCGATTTTAAGAGACAATATTACATACATACATAACTTCACGCCAGTTCCCTTGCGGGGTAGGCACGAACAACAGAGCGCCATTTAGGCCCATTCTTACACACCTCACTTGCCTCTTTGACATTCATATCTCTAGTCATGCAAGCTCGTCTGTTCTTAAGGCTCCTGACATCACCTTCTGCTAGTACACGATCAATTTGATCATGGAAGGTGTGTCGTGGCCTTCCACGACTTCTGCATCCATCCACTTTTGCATTGTATATCTGTTTAGTCATTCTTTCATCATGCATTCTTTCCACATGCCCGAACCACCGGAGCATTCCTTTCCTTACCTTCACCCCGACACTTTCTTTCAGACCAACTCTCTTTCTTACTTCGGTATTACTAACGCGGTCCGCGAGCGTCACTCCGCAGATTTTGCGCAGTGCTCGCATCTCAACCGCGTTTACTCTACTTTCATGGTCTCTCTTCCATACCCAACTCTCGCTTCCATACGTGAGCGTAGGTACCAGCACCGCGTTGTGTACGGCGAGCTGGGCCTTCTGGCAATATTGACTAAATAATTTAGTAAATATTGTGTCTTGAAATCGGGAATTTTAACAGCTGACAACACTAGCCAGTATATAAATTGATCTATTTATGCCGATGTTGTGTTTGTTGTTTACGTTTGTTTGGGAAATCATAGTAACTGGAAACAAAGTTAACGATTCCTGGAAGCGGCTTCGTTTGTGTAACATACGTAACCACCTCAAATGTAAATGTGAGTGTCTCTGATATTTGTTGGTTGCTTCTACCCGAATGATCCAATTTACCTGAAATTTGATATAATGTATGTACTTTCGAGAGCCGCATTATAAAGTAATGATACATCAATTACTTTTTCCAAAAAATGAAATGTTATTCATTAAATAAGGATTCAAAGTTTATCTAAAAGGATTTGTATTAATCGACTTTTATTTTATAGTGTTGTGTACGTTCGATACAAGGAATGAATGTGGGATAATTCTTAGCCAGAAAAATAGGACTGTTTTCAAATTCTTAAAAAAAGTTCCACTGGAGAACACTTTAACTACCAGACCAGTTGCTGTTCTTTTATTACCATACAACCCTTCTGTTGTTGCAAGTATTACACTAAGCTAAAATGAAGTCTACTTCATGTTCTATGTAGATCGCTTCGCGACATGTTTCTTTCACAACAACATCGCTTTTTAACTAGAAGAAACAGCATGTAATTCTCCAGTAACAATTCTAGCCAATAAATCATATTTGTCTATCTCGGGCTCTTGTTTTGATTACATAAATACCTTATACAATTACTGCTCGAAGAATTAATGGAGTTGTATTATCAATAATTACTTCGGGAATATGTCGTCATTACAATGCGCCGCTCATCCTTAGGTCGCCGTGCCAGTGAATCAATATTTACTTCTGCCGTTGATGGTTGCATATCGACTGACGATCCGTCTACACTACGGTGTACAGTTCTAAACAACAAATAATTCCTCGCGATGTATCTGCGCAGTAGATCAATGTTACTAGCATGCGACAGTGTACGAATCGTGTAAGTGGAACAGAGCTATGAATGCGTAAGAAGCAACACTGCCATAACGGGTTGCGAATAAAGTTCAATATACATTATTTACATGTCAGAAACCGGTCTGCACTTTTCTGCGCAAACAAACGATCGGATAATTGTGTAAAAATGTACTTTATATTTCAAATAATATACACATCTACCCTCACATATACTACAGTATCAATAATACATCGATTCCTAGTCAAAAATAAAGTTACTCTTGCATAATCCACGAAACATGCAGGTGTTATAAACACTCACCAAATTATTCGTTAAAAATAATACAAGCAGAAGTTACCAGTTTGTACAATTAGCACCAAAAACGCTCCGATTCAACACACAGAGCGTGCTGCTGGTAAACATTTCGCCCTTATCTAAACAGCTGAGTCCACAGCCGCATAATTAGTGCACTTTTATCTCCACCAACTTAATGGGCTGCTGGTTTCTTGCACGTGTGAGTAACGCCTTTAGTATAAATAGTTTTGATATTAGTAGGATTAACTAAATTGAATTTTGTACAAGGCACAGAACTGAACATTTCTATGGTTAAATTTATATGTTGTACGCTGTATTACAAACAAATGAGGTCGGTAATTTAGCATAAAGCCGTGTTGGAGGCGCTGATTTTCAGTGCCAATCCTGTCTCACTGATTAATATTTGATCAATTGTTCATAGTTAACTTAAAATTAAACGATATACATACATACTAACCCATAAAGCAATCATTGTTTTGTTAGGGTATATGGATATTATCCGTGCAGGAACAGAGAAAGAATATAATTTCCTGTCGTAAGAGGCGACAAAACAACCTACAGCCAGGTGGTAGGGCATTTGCCCGACTGGATGGCTATCACCCCTGCTCTAAAGAATGTCGCCATAACAACCTTGAGTTCTGTTCCGGCATTAGCGACCACGTTCCAGTTTCCCTTAAGAGAGCAGCAGCGCATTTGCAGCACCTTTGTTGTTGCAAATGTCTATAGGCGATGGTGATCGCTTTCCATCAGGTGCGCCGTCTGCCTGTCTGCTGAACGCATGCAATAAAAAAAATCTAAATAAACTAAATTATTGCACGAGTGCTGGTTTAGCAACTACCGACTTTTGTTGTACTTCGTATACTGCATCCAAAGATCGTTGGAAGAAATCGCCATGGGCGATAAGACCGTCGATTGTACTTGTATATTAATTTTCTTGATTTTATGTAGCATTTTTGTATAATAAAGTCTATTCTATTATCTAGTAAAATTAGAATTAAATTAAAATAAACTGAAAGTAGCACTTATAAAAACCCTTAAAAATTGTTTTAATTGTAGTGGAACACTTACAAGCCAATAGATGGCGCTGTGCAATAATTGATGTCACAAAACGTTTCCCGAAATATACAAAGAATATATACAAATTTTCAACCACAAAACGGGCCTAGGCCTGCGAGTAACAACATTACTGGGAAGTTTCTTTCGCCGTTTCTTCTCTCCTAGCCATAACACGTTGCTAAACGGCAGTAAGATAGCGTAGGCCGCCGCGAACCACCGATCCCGGCCCGCCGGGATCCTTCCCCTCGGGTTTTATACTACCCGTCGCCCGTTCTCAATTAGTGCTTTGTGTCGCCCTATGGTGGGCATCATTAAATTCATCCCCCTCTCATGGCAACAGTCCAGCCGAGGTAAAACTCCTTAGGGAGCTCCCTCGAGCAAGTTGCCCCCCCGGGCTCGAGCGCCTTCGCTTCGCGAAGGCACTCGCCCCAAAAACCCCGGTAAAGTTATAAGGTCTTTGGACTAACAATATAAAGTCAAGTCCAATAAAAAAAAGGAACAACATTAGCGTCGCTCGAAGATCTTCCTTTGAGACGGAGGAACATTCCATCTCGCTCCTCCACCCTACCTACACGGGACAGCCCCTTCGTAATTATTCACGAAACATGCTTTAATTCTAAGTATAGATAAAAAACAAAAGAAACAGAAGATAGGAAGCATTAAACGGAGCACTCGTCGACCCTCGAACCTAAAGCGAAACAGTATCCAAACACTTTAGGTATTACATTTGATCCCCAGTAAGACAATTACCGGATCCATTAATTGGGACAATGGCGTCAACAGATTATCAATCTGGGAATTAATTGCCGACAGCGATTCGCCGACAGGCGGACACAAGAGCGGTGTTGCGTACGTTTGATAATGTCGGTCAGCGGGATTGCGTTGCTCAGGGCCCCACCCAATTCTGCTATTAGGTACCGTCTAGTCAAAATCGGCAAACACCTCGATTTGCATGATTTCCAATTGTGAAACAAATAAAGATTAACGATATCCGCAATGCATGTAACTAAGGTTTGAAAAAAAAAAAATTAATGGACAGAGTGGTGTAGGGTATTGTTTGTCAGTTATTATCCGTGCAGGAACGGAGAAAGAATACAATTTCCTGCGGCCAACCCACAACCAGGTGGTAGGGCATTTGCCCGACTGGATGGCTACCACCCCTGGTCTAAAGTATGTCGCCATAACAACCTTGAGTTGTGTTCCGGCATTAGTGACCAGGTTCCAGTCTCCCTTAAGAGAGCAGCAGCGCATTTGTAGCACCTTTGGTGTTGCAAATGTCCATAGGCGATGGTCACCGCTTTCCATCAAGTGGGTCGTCTGCCTGTCTGCTGAACTCCTGCAATAAAAAAGTCAAATTTTGTAGAATAATGAATTTTTTATTAAAATCAATAAATGGTGAGAGCTTAGATAACAAAACCGATATAATTGTGGGCATCTCTTTCCTTCCCCCTGGTTTGAACTTAACACACCGGCACAATTAGCGGAATAGTACTTCAATTCACTAGACTTTGTGTTGGCCGGAAACAAAAACAAATCAATGAAAAAATGCCTGTCAGCTTTTTCTTTTTTAAATGAGTGCTAGAGCTAAATCTATACATCTTTATATATATAATTCTTCCGTACGTGTGTTGACAGTGAACTCCTCCTAAACGGTTGGATCGATTTGAATGAATTTTTTTGTGTGTTTAAGTGGATTCGAGGATGGTTTAGATTCACAATTGGACCCGGTAGGTGGCGCTGCAATCGGGTTCTAAATTTTATTTCTTCAGGGCAGAACAACGTCTGCCGGGACAGCTAGTATAAGTATAAAAATCAATTGCTGTTCGTTAGTCTCGCTAAAACTCGAGAACGGCTGGACTGATTTGGCTAATTTTGGTTTAGAATTATTTGTGGAAGTCCAGGGAAGGTTTAACAGGTGAGTAAATATGAAAAAATGTTTGGAATATAGTAAAAATAACAATTTCATTTTCCCATAGAAATTATTCTTACCTGTCAAACATTTGATATTCGTCCCGTCGTTTAGAAATCAATTAAATTTAAAAGTCGTTCAGAAATCAAATTAAATTTAAAAGTGAACTTTTTTCTTCATTTTTTGATTTTGAATGACAAACGTTTGATGTTCGTCCCGGTTAAGTTTTGACCACATTTTTTACTAAATTTGAAACATCCTGCAATTATCATTCAGCTTTTTTATTTATTGGTTCTGAGGCGGTACGAAGTTTGCCGGGTCAGCTAGTAAACAATATGTAACCAGCCAGTATTTTGAAAAAAAGAATGCATTGTGTTTGCATTTTAGGGATTTTTACCAACCTTCCGCTAATTTCCCCGGTGTGTGTATGAAATAGAAAATTTAAAATGGAAACGAACATTGGTTTAATTATAATGAAAATTTTCGATAAAATACTACATAGGCTACCAGTATCGCGATAAGAAAACTATTTTGATATGAGAACTAGAGCAGTGCCGCCGTAAATCCAACAAAAACTGAAAGTGGTTAATCATAACATTTGTCATGGATTTTCTAACCGCCCCTCGTTTTATCTTTAACCCTAAAGTCATCTGTCATTCGAGGGTAGGGCATATTTATGGGGATTGCAATTAATTGCTTTTTGAGAGTCACATGGTTTTTAATAGGAATTCAATTAAAATCAATGTACATAGTATAGGATGCTAATATTTTTATTATTTTAACAAACATGCCTAAACAAAAAAAAAATTAATGCGGTTTCTTTAGGATACTTGGTTGGAATGAAGTTTCGAAAACCATCGAAGAAGTTGTACAATTCTTCGATTCAGCGCGTGTAACTTTTATCGTATTGTTACATGCCGACAAAAAGTGAATGCACATCTACACACATACATAACTTCACGCCAGTTCCCTTGCGGGGTAGGCACGAACAACAGAGCGCCATTTAGGCTTATTCTTACACACCTCACTTGCTTCTTTCACATTTGAATGCATATCTGCTTGCCATAAACCTGGATTATTACCTTTCCCGCATTTGGACTTCTTTTATTTACTTTGTGTTTAAAAATTGTAACTAAGAAAATCATTACATTGTTATTGTACGTGTTTTATGGCAGTCATTAGGCACGTGTGTCGAACTAATTCTTGGAAGTTATTGTTTTGCGTCGAGGCATATTGTATTTGTATAGAATAAAAAGGAATGCCCGAACGGAGGGGTGAGGCAGTCAAGCGAGGATTACGATACGAGCAAGACGTACATTCGATAAGCGATATAGTGACGGACTTTGCGCGTGTTATTGAATTGTGCAGTTCGTACTGGTCGTGTTCAGTTATATTTGTAACTGTGTTGTACGTGTTTATATACATACATACATAACTTCACGCCAGCTCCCTTGCGAGGTAGGCACGAAGAACAGAGCGCCATTCAGGCTTATTCTTACACACCGCACTTGCTTCTTTGACTTTCATAGCTCTTGTCATGCACGCTCGTCTGTTCTTAAGGCTCCTGACATCACCTTCTGCTAGTACACGATCAATTTGATCATGGAAGGTGTGTCGTGGCCTTCCACGACTTCTGTATCCATCCACTTTTGCGTTGTATATCTGTTTAGTCATTCTTTCCACATGCCCGAACCACCGGAGCATTCCTTTCCTTACCTTCACCCCGACTCTCTCTTTCAGACCAACTCTCTTTCAACTCAACTTGTGTTTGTATAGTTCTAATAAATTCTATAGTAATTCCAACGGCATTTTAATTCGAGTCCTACACTCGTAACAGTATTTTTATCCGTACAGGAACGGAGAAAGAATACAATGTCTTGCGGCCGGGCGGCCTGTCATAAGAGACGAGAAAGCAACCCACAGCCAGGTGGTAATGTCTATCATAACATTGACTTGTGTTCCGGCATTAGTGAATAGGTTTCCAGTTTCCCTTTAGAGAACGGCAGCTCATTGGTAGCATGTTATAAATGTCCATAGGCGATGGTAACCGCTTTCCATCACGTGGGCCGTATGTCTGTCTGCTGAACTCATGCAATAAAAAATAAATAAATAAAACCTACCTATAAGCGGATCTACCTTTATCTAGTTTGTTGCCTTCTTAGTTTCAAGTTAGTATTTCCAGCATATTATTCGTACCTGCAACAAAAAAATAGTATTAAGTACTTCTCACTTCTTTACAAGTGTTCAGAGTGAGATTGTGTTTATTTGTCTCTGAGAGTAAAATGCCGATTGGAGTTATTTTGGGCACGTCAACTAGTTGTTTTCATTTACAGTACAAGATGACTAGTAATGTGTCGAATGTGCCTAGATATAATGGCAAGTGTCGACATCTTTATTTTGATACTTGTCATACTCGTAGCAAAAATCTGCTAAAGTTGTTTAGGCCCACTGATTTTTATTTGCTACAGACCAGCATAGATGCTAACTGTCCGCCTTACTATAATTGGTTAATATAAATAGGCAGTATTACAAATATATCGATAGTAGGACATAATAAGTAAGACGTATTAGAGCTGATTTTTCAATCGCCAGATAAAAGTCCTTCATAGAATAAAGTACAACATGGTAAAATTAAAAATGACTGTTACGTAAAGGAAACAGTTCAATTCTTTTGCTTTTGACTCTAGTAAGCTTATAATTTATTCCATGGTAACTTTTATCTGACAATTGAAAAATTGGCACTTAAACGAATTAACAAAAGATAGTAAAAAATATACACAAAATGTGTTAATCAGAGTAAGCAAATAATGTTTTAGATACTATCCTTGCGCAGGTTTGCCGATAGCCTCATGATGTCACGCGTCGATGGTCAGTAGGGTTGGCAAAAAAGGTTACATAAATAGTTGTTGCAATAAATTTATTATTATATATACTTTAGACAAATATATACAATACATACATACAAAACTTCACGCCCGTTCCCTTGCGGGGTAGGCAAGAACAACAGAGTGCCATTTAGGCTTATTCTTACACACCTCACTTGCCTCTTTGACATTCATAACTCTTGTCATGCAAGCTCGTCTGTTCTTAAGGCTCCTGACATCACCTTCTGCTAGTACACGATCAATTTGATCATGGAAGGTGTGTCGTGGCCTTCCACGACTTCTGCATCCATCCACTTTTGCATTGTATATCTGTTTAGTCATTCTTTCATCATGCATTCTTTCCACATGCCCGAACCACCGGAGCATTCCTTTTCTTACCTTCACCCCGACACTCTCTTTCAGACCAACCAAGTATATACAATAATAGTAAGTAATACAATACAATAATAGTATAATAGTAAGTCGTCATCGGAAAACCTTCAGCGCGTGGCTTATATAGTTGTAAACTGATTAAGGGCCGATTTTTCAAATACCACATAAAAGTTATTCACAGAACAAACACAGTATGGGAAAATTAAAAACGACAGTTGCATGAATAAAACAGTTGAATTGCTTCAATTTTGAATTTAGTCACATTATAATTATGATGGTGATTGAAAAATCGACCTATTAAATTAAATAAAAAAGAATAAGCCAATACATTATCTACACTCGTATACCATGATGTTTACGTACTCCTATGGTCAGGAGAGCAGATATTGTTACGAGTTGCAGGACTCGAATTAAAATGCCGTTGAAATTATTATAGAATTTATTAGAACTATACAAACACGTATAACACAGGAACAAATATAACAGAACACAATCAGTCTAAACGTAATGCACGATTTAATAACACGCGCAAAGTCCGTCACTAAATAGATTATCAAATGTACACATGTCTTGCCTCGCGGCTGGTTATCACTCGACTGCCGATCTCTCACAAATAACAATAAATAAATGTCTGTCGACCGCGTAGACCGAATTCCTTAGAATCAGTTCAACACACGTGGCTAATGACTGCCATAAAAGATTACAATACACAATGGTCTGTTTTTCTAATTACAAATTTTAAACACAAATTAAACAAAAGAAGTCCAAATGCTGGAAGGTAATAAAGTGTGCTTTTATGGTATGCAGGTGTGAATCCACTTTTGTCGGTCGTAACAATATGATAAAAAAACACATTACAATAATGAGATCGGCATTACAAGTACCTCCTTAAATAGTATTTCAAATTTTGTAGTCAAATATCTGCTCAATTTTATAAGAACGGTTCAATCCAAATACAATTGCACAACAACAACAAAATTGGAACAAACAAAATTGGGTCGTTTTGGTCTTACACCAAAAGGAAGGTTTACACTAAAAATCAGCGTTGTGTCGGATATAATTCCGGCACAGCAATATGCTGAGTGCAAACCTTGTTTGCTGAAAATGCGGCGTACAAATTATCAGAATATGCTATGTGTATAATAATGTATACAAAATGTAACTTATAATATCAGGCTATAAATGTCCCACTGCTGGGCTCGAGTCTCCCATTATAGGGGGAACGGACAGTATACACACATCGGTTATCTCGATGTATAGGTTTCATCACGATGTTTTCCTTCACCGTTGTTAGCACGTGGTAATTGTAACAATATGCACATTACATCAGAAAAGTGACTAAGTGGTGCATGCGTTCCGGCCAGGATCGAACACGCGCCCTTTGAGCTTAAGACACGTGTGCTAGCCATTACGCTACCACGACTTTTATAATAATAATGTATAAAGAATGTAACCAGCCGGCACGGAGTGGAGATCGCTAGAGTTAAGACTCAAGCTCCAGGGGTGGAAGTGATAAATGGCATCACGTCAGAAGTAGCTTCGGTGAACCAGCAGCCCACCTCTTGTCCCTGTCTTCTATGGCATTTTTTTGGGGCCCAAGCAGGGAGTGGTGAGTCACCGTCTGCCCATTTTTCCATGCTCCCTGAACATTGCGACGAGCAGACGCCATAGTCCCCATATTCAGACCCCTCCTAGTACCACTAGCAGTTCACCCCAATAGCCCGGTACTTTTTGTAATTATTTCCCACAATAGTCCTACACTGGCCGGGGCTTGTCCTTGGGTGCATTACTATATGGTGTAGACAGGGATAATCGCCGGTCAGTGTCACGCCACATTTACATTAAATTTGTTAAAGGGCCTCTAGGTGTTCGCTTTCCCATGGCCCCACGCAAGCCCTCCAAATGTCCGGGCCATTTTATGGCCCGTGGTCTTCTAAGACATACAGTATGTATAAAGAACGTAATTATGTCGCTTTTTCTTAAAATAAAGTCTTTCTTTGTTTCATTCAGTATTAAAATATCCAGATATCGAAAACGTGATATGCGAGTCCTGGGGCACAACAATTTCTCATATCATCGATAAGAGCACTAGCTGCGGGGCATAACGTGACACGAGTGCACCCGATCTCCAATCACGATGCACTTGAGATAAGCCCGGCACTAGTGTACACACGATATGCAATTTATAGACCAAAAAAGTAATTGCGTTTATTGCAAACATTTATACCGCCCAGTGGGCTATGGAGCGAGTTACGTTGAATGATTCTTTTAAGGATAAAATTAGAAATTAAGATATCCGTACTACTAAAGTAAGGTGATCTTATAAGCGTACAGTTTTTGATAAAATAGCTAGGTTTTTTTATTTATTTTGTATTGCACAAGTACATCAGACATGCAGACGGCCTATTTGATGGAAAGCACAAATGCTCCGCGTCCGATTATAAGTTCCGCGTGCGATTATAAGCCTCGTCGAAAGGCTCTTGTGCGACGACCGCGTAACGTCCTGACGGACAGAGTCGACGTTATTACGAAACGGCAGGCCCGGATCAGTCCGCCCACGGTTAGGACGGTAGGCTGGCAGGCACCGACAGACAGACACAGACGATGCGGCGTCTCAGACGCCGCCAATCAAGATCTTTCCACGTCCCCGCGAGGGACGCTAGGAGACATAGCTCCCCACAGGATAGACTAGGCGTGTTGCTGGGAAGTTTCTTTCGCCGTTTCTTCTCTCCCAGCCATAACACGTTGCGAAACGGCAGTAAGATAACGTAGGGCACCGCGAACCACCGATCCCGGCCCGCCGTGATTCTTCCCCTAGGACTTTATATTACCCGTCGCCCGTTCTCAATTAGTGCTTTGTGTAACCCTATGGTGGGCATCATTAAATTCATTTCCCTCTCATGGCAACAGTCCAGCCGAGGTAAAACTCTCGCTTCGCGCCCCAAAGACCCCGGTAAAGTTGTAAGGTCTTCGGACCAACAACATAAAGTCGAGTCCAATAAAAAAAAGCACAAATGCGCTGCTGCTCTCTTAAGGGAGAGACTGGAACCTGGTCACTAATGCCGGAACACAACTCAAGGTTGTTATGGCGGCATACTCTAGACCAGGGGTGGTCGCCATCTAATCAGGCAAATACACTACCTGGCTGTAGATTGTTTTATCGCCTCTTACGACAGGCGGGCCGGCCGCAGGCAATTGTATTCTTTCTCCGTTCCTGCATGTATAAACTGCAGTTCAAGTTAAAATCCAATTGTGGATCTAACCCATCCGGGTATCCACTCAAACACACACAAATAAAATCGTCGATTAGGAGGATCCTAGAACTCGATCCCATCTCCAATTCTCCCACTAAAAGACACACAAAAATTCATTAAAATCGATAAAGACTTTCTCAAGTTATGCGCATACATACATTTCTACGATTCATTTTTATTTACATAGAAAATTACAATGAGAAATATTCTAATGAGCCACTTTGTTACGCCTTTTCTTAGCCGTGAACATTAATTATATACATACATACATACATTGCGGGGTAGGCACGAACAACAGAGCGCCATTTAGGCTTATATGAAAAGTGACTATGGATTTATGACGTTAAATATGAAAACTATTCCATCTACTATTTTAAAATAAATATTTTATTATCGCACAGAAGCACTCGAGCAACAAGTGAGAATTGCAGCAATTGCTGTATATTTTTACATGCAACTCGGTATATTCTTGCAAGGGGCACCCCGTTGCCATGGCGACGTAATTCTGTTTAATCCCCTTTATTTCATGCCACCCTCCGCTGCAATCGCCCTCGACTGTTATTCGTCAAGCCTTACAGGACGTCTTCAATCACACCGTACTTGAAATAATAATACTGTCAATATAATACTCACAGACCGTGTCAACAATTGACATCTTTGTCTCCCGTGATCACGGCTACTGAAAAGTTGCCGAAATATCAGAATACTAAAATTCAAATACATTACCGCGCTTAAAACCGTTAAAACGCTGTTTTATTATTTATACTAGTCGCGAAAATTTAATAAAATATTACACAATATATTTCTTTGCTAATTCTGTCGCAAAATGGTAAGAAACAAACACAGTTACTTTCGCATTTATAATATTAGTATGGACAAAACCCAGTTATACACAAAGCTATAAAAAGAAGTTTCTTTAATATCATGAAGAAGACCATAAAGATTGATTACGTCCAACATAATTTTTGTTTACACAAACATTAATTTTATTGGCTCATTAAAGAGTAACTAGTTTGGGAGTTGAGAGTTATCTACTAAGTTTAATTAGATAACGCGTAAACTAAAACATTATTCCCTTTTGAACGGCGCTGATTTAGTGCTGCTTATATTTAAAAAAACCTTTATTATTTACTAGCTGATGCCCGCGACTTCGTCCGCATGGTATTTATTATTCCGTCAAAGCTGTTTAAGTAATTAAAGTTTTTTTTTGACTATCCCACGGGAATTCTTTAATTTTTCGGGATCAAAAGTATCCTATATGTTGATAAGGGATAGAAGCTACCACCATACAAAATTTCATTTAATTGGTCCAATCGTTTCGGAGATTAGCACGTACAAACAGACCGACAAACAGAGAAACAAAAATTTAAAAAAAATGTAAATTAATTCTATTTCACTTTTTGCAGGGGGATGCCCCTGCCTCGGTTTTTAGCAATTTTTTTCATTGTACAGAAATTCGACTTCTACAGTTTTATTACATGTATAGATTACTAAAGTATAGATACTAGATTGAAACTAAAAGGTCAAATATATAAATCTATCATACGACCAGTCATGCTATACGGGTCGGAATGTTGGGCCACTAAAGTGATAAACTACAAACGTCTCCACTCAGCTGAGATGAGAATGTTGAGATGGATGTGTGGTGTTACAAGAATGGATAAGGTGAGAAATGAGTACATAAGGGGATCTTTGAAAGTTGCACCTGTGACAGAAAAATTGAGAGGAAGAAGATTAAGTTGGTATGGGCATATAATGAGGAGGGATGAAAGTCACGTGACAAAAAGAATGTTATACTACAAGATCGATGGGTAAAAATTTAAAGGTAGACCAAAAAAAAGATGGATGGATTGTGTGAAGGATGACATGATGATATGCGGTGTGACAGAAGATGTATGTCAGAATAGAAGAGTGTGGAAGGAAAAGACATATTGTGCCGACCCCAAGTAATTGGGATATGGTGAAAGAAAAGATTACATGTATAGATTGTATTATTCGTTTAGCACTTAAATGATAACTAAGGTATTTCTGACTTTTACAAATTCAGATTTTTTTAGGAAAAATAAGAAGAGTTTATAATAAACACCGACCAAGTACGTACGGCAGCATTAGAAAGCGTTTCAAGACTTCTAAGGGAGCCGTCGGCACGTCGATGTCAACCGTGCTGTTTTACCATTACGCCAAGCGTACTGTTTTACCATCAACCTAAGCCAGCTCCTAATTATAAAGAATGTTTCATATTATTTGAAATAAACGTTACTGTGTGAATGAAGACTTTCTAGTCAGCTAAGCCGGCAGCCAAGAATTTGTCAGAGGGAGCCCCCTGCATTTTTAAGGCACCCCATCTGTTCACGAAAGTGCAGTTTTATACCCCCGTTACCTTACAAAACGCCGTGTAGCACGCAATAAAGATATTTTCGTTTATTAGGGTTCCTCATACCTTATGAAAATCTTGGGTAAATTTATTAGTGACAGTATTATAATATTTATTTATATTGTTACGACCTAGAACGCTGACAAAAACAAATTCACACCTGCATACCTGTAGAAACACATTTTATTACCTTTCGGCATTTGGACTTCTTTTGTTTACTCTGTGTTTAAAATCTGTAATTAGAAAACAGCCCATTATGTATTGTAATCTTTTATGGCAGGCATTCGCCAGGTGAGTCGGATTTAAAGTATAAACTGATTCTAGGAAATTTGGTCCACGCGGCCGGGTAGACATATTGCATCTGTGCAGTATAAAGCAATGCCTCGATTGAGGGACGAGGCAGTCTAGCGATAACCAAACAAGACGAGTTTGCGGGACTCGAAACAAAATGGTGTTAGAATTATTATAGAGTTTATTAGAACTATACAAACACGTATAACACAAGTACAAATATAACCGAACGCAACAAACCCAAACGTAATACAGAAGGTCGTAATTCAATAGAACGCGCAAAGTCCGTCATTATTAGATTCCCGAATGTACACACGTCACGCCTAGATCGTAGTTGTAGCTCAACTGACCCCGTCTCCCAATCAGGCCATCGTTTTATACTTCACAAATGCAAATGTGGCAGCCCGGCAACGTCGACATAATTTCCTAGAATTAGCTTGTACTTATAATCCGCAAGACATGGCTAATGATGCTCCTGAGCGGCCGTAAACGAGTACAATAGGACAATAGGCTATTCTCCACAATAACCAGAAACGTATGCCAATAAATAAGTGAAGAAAGGAAGACGATCATAAAAGGATTACAATTAGTTCAAATGTCGATAGGTAATAAAATGTGCTTTTACAGATCTGTACGTGGAATTTGTCTTTGTCGGAGCCTAAGTTGTAACAATTATATAAAATAACATGAAAAAACAAAACGTTTGGCTTCCACGTTCCTACTACGTATACGTGGAACTGTGGAATGCTCTAACAAAGACCGTGTTTCCCGAAAAGTACAATCTGGGTGTCTTCAAGTCTAGTGTAAAAAGGTATTATCTAGGTAAGCGTAGTCCATCTATCACCGTCCTAGATTAGGCATGATCGTTTAACATCGGTTTCCAAAATGTCGATCAGCAGTAATTGCCTATAAATATCAAACCTTTTTCCAAATTTTGCCAGGTGGTAGAGTATTTGCTCGACTGGATGGCGACCACCCCTGGTCTAGAGTATGCCGCCATAACAACCTTGTGTTGTGTTCCGGCGTTAGTGACCAGGTTTCAGTCTCATTTAAGAGAGCAGCAGCGCATTTGTAGCACCTTTGGTGTTGCAAATGTCCATAGGCGATCGTAACCGCTTTCCATCAAGTGGGCCGTCTGCCTGTCTGCTGAACTTCGGTAATAAAAAAAAAATTAAAAAAATCTGACGACGCGACGACACTTGTATGGTAGAGAGCTAGTAATAAAATGTAATTCACGCACGAGTTTTATAGCTCCAAATTTAAATTATAAAAATGACCGCACGGAACCCATCTACACCACGTAGACTTTCACGCTCGTCTTTTTTTCTTCGACATCTTTTCCCTCTTCATAACCCGTAATGGATAGAGATATGAATTTATTTGAATAAAAATAAGCTTATAGAATTCTCGTGCATAATATATATTCTTATTGAAATACGCATACAAAAATATTTTAATTAAGCACTAGTAGGGATAGGTAGCATTTTATAAAGGACTAGCTGTGCCCGCGACGACGTCCGCGTGGAATTTGCTTTCAAAACCCTCCGATTTTGAAACATTCTTCATTGGTGCTCCGCTCCTATTGGTCTTAGCGTGATGATATATAGCCTATAGCCTTCCTCAATAAATGGGCTATCCAACACTGAAATAATTTTTCAAATCGGACCCGTAGTTCCTGAGATTAGCGCGTTCAATCAAACAATATTGGTATATTTGGCTACAACACTAATACTTACATTTTAAACATCGCGATATCTTTTGAATGAAACGTCCGAATTGAATAATTCAAAAAGTTCTAGAAGGTATTGAATTCGTCTTGAATATGGAGTAATTTATTTTGATAAGGATTAATACCAAGGTACAAAATAAATAGTTTTTGAAGCAACGGCATTTTAATTATTGAAAAAAATAAAAGAAAACACTTATTGTGAGATAACTACATTAGTTAGACATATGGTTACGCGATATTTTTTGTAGACAATTATATGTTCTGCAAAGTGGTAGTACATTGTTTTGTTCTATAATCAATAGTTTTCGCAGGGCACGCCGTGTAAGGATTTTTTCGGGTCATTTTTATACACCTTGGGTTACATTATTGGACTGTTAGTAAGGATCCCTGATTTTTTGAAAATATAATATAGTCTTTAGCCTTCCTCGATTAATGTACTATTCAACACTGAAAGAATTTTTCAAATCGGACCAGCGGTTCCTGAGATTAGCGCGATTAAACAAACAAACTCTTCAGCTTTATAATATTAGTATAGATATTTGGCAGTACATTATTTAATTTATTTAAAAAAAAATTAGTGTCAAATTGACATCCAACAAGAATGATACTGCTGAGACCTTTTGGAGACTGGGTTCGTGGGGGCCAAGTGCCCACAAGCTTTCAAAGATATTAAAAAAAGGGCTAGTCAAGGCAACAGGAGATCGGAAGGCTAGTAGAGCATACCTCATTAATTAGCCTTTGTATGCAGAGAGGTAACACCGTCAGACTTCTACGTACACTGCCCGGTGACAGTGATCTGGGGTCTAATTCTGTTGTTATCCTCATTGAGATGAATGTTATGGGTACTTATGTTTTTTGTGTATTTTTGTTAACTACAATCATATATTCTTGATTTACATATACAACGTCTTATTACGCGTATTCTTTTTCTGTGGTGTACATACATTTACGACAATAAATCTATTCTTTCTTTCTTTCTATTACAATCTCATCAAAATCGCCGGACACTCTGGACTCAATTGTAGGTTTGCCTTATTTAAATTCACTAAATAAATGTTTAAAATGTTAATAGTTTTTCAATATTCATTTCGGCTAAAGCCATTTCTGCTAATGGTAATACCAATTTAACTTTTATTCCGCCGCGACGCTATTGATGACATATTATGAATTTAGTAGAATACACATTTTTGACACTCCATAGTGTATATTGTTATATTCCATTGCGATCAATGGAATCGTACTTTGAATATCTTCACAACGCCTAGATATAACAGAATTGAGCCCCTGGACGAGTTTTAGTTTAGGTATTTTTTTTTATTGTGCAAATATATATAGGTACATTTCCTTAATTGTTACTGTATGTACTACCAGTGCGAAGGTTTGCCGATAGCCTCATGATGTCACGCGTCGATGGTCAGTAGGGTTCACAAAAAATGATACATAAATAGTTGTTGCATTAAATTTATTATTGTATATTACTTTACATAATTATATACAATAATTTATTTAGGGAAAACCTACAGCTAAATACATTTGATTTGATAACTATAATTAACAAAAGAAAGCCAATGACAGGTTTTCACGAATAAGCTATTGGTGATGAATGATACGAAAGGTGATGAATGGTGGGACGCGGATGTTAAATCCAGCGTAGAGAGAAAGAGAAAAGCCTGGCTGGATTATGTTGCTTCCTTGCAACAGAATGACAGTATGAAAGAGATGAAGAAAGAAATTTATCGCCTCTGCAAGAATGAAACCAAAGCTTTAGTGAAAGAGAAGCGTGAAAGAATAAAATTGAAAGAAGAAGAGAAGCTGACGGAGAACTTCGAGGCGAATACCAAACTCTTTTGGAGAGAGGTTAAGAAGTCTCGGGGTTGTTCGTCAGCTTCCAGAATGGAAAGAATAAAATCTAAAGCAGGGGACGTTCTTGCTAACCCACAAGAGGTATTAGCGCGATGGAGTGAATATTTTAGAGAAATGTATGATAATATCCCGGATGCTGGCACCACGACTGAGTCTGTGACCGACTCCGAGGAGTCAGCATCCGAGATCACTTTGGAAGAGATCGAATGGTCGATAAGAAGTCTGAAAAATGGAAAGGCAGTAGGAATCGATAGTGTGTCTGCTGAGATGATCAAATATGGTGGAACCTGCGTCCGGGACGCTTTCCTGTCCTTATGCAACTTGTGCTGGAGGACGGGAAAGGTTCCCAAGGACTGGAGGCGCGCTGTCATCGTGCCCTTGTTTAAAGGCAAAGGGTCACGTATGGAGTGCGCCAGCTACAGGGCCATCAGTTTGATCAGCACAGCATCTAAAGTGTATGCGAAGATTATTGAAAAGAGAATGAGAGTTGTATCCGATGGATTACTGTGGGATGCACAAGGTGGTTTCAGAAATGGTAGGGGATGTATGGATCAAGTTTTCTCTCTCCGCAATATCGTAGAGAAGCAGCTGGCTATGGGCCGGAAGGTTCTCTGCGGTTTTGTGGATCTAGAGAAAGCATTTGACAGGGTTGTGCGGAAGGACCTCTGGGACATATTGCCCGGATATGGGATTAATGGCCAATTGATGCGTGCTGTGCAGTCCACTTACGAGGGCTGTATGGCATGCGTGCGAGTGGAAGGCAGCCTGTCGCCCTGGTTTGACGTCAATATTGGCGTCCGCCAGGGCTGCGTGCTGTCGGCTTTGCTGTTCATCCTATATCTGGACGATTGTCTCCAGAGAATAAGATTGATGGATGTTGGGGTACGGATGAGTGATCTAGTTGTAAGCACCTTGCTTTATGCGGATGATGCCGTGCTTTTAGCCGAATCGCCATCAGAACTGCAAACACTAGTCACAATGATGAAAGATGACTGTCAGGCGAGAGGCTTACATTTGAATGCGAAGAAAACAAAGGTTATGGTGTTTGAAAGAGAAGAAACCAGAACGAATGCAAGGATAATGGTCGATGATGTTATGCTGGAGCAAGTGAATGAGTTTGTATATCTTGGATGTGCTTTTAGCAGGGATGGAAGGTACACCGCTGATATAGAAAGAAGAGTGAATTTGGGGAATAGTTTAAATGGAGCGTTAGGTAAACTTCTAGGCGCTAAGAACCTCAGCCAGAAGGCCCAGCTCACCGTACACAACGCGGTGCTGGTACCTACGCTCGCGTATGGAAGCGAGAGTTGGGTATGGAAGAAAGAGCATGAAAGTAGAGTAAACGCGGTCGAGATGCGAGCACTGCGCAAAATCTGCGGAGTGACGCTCGCGGACCGCGTTCGTAATACCGAAGTAAGAAAGAGAGTTGGTCTGAAAGAGAGTGTCGGGGTGAAGGTAACGAAAGGAATGCTCCGGTGGTTCGGGCATGTGGAAAGAATGCATGATGAAAGAATGACTAAACAGATATACAATGCAAAAGTGGATGGATGCAGAAGTCGTGGAAGGCCACGACACACCTTCCATGATCAAATTGATCGTGTACTAGCAGAAGGTGATGTCAGGAGCCTTAAGAACAGACGAGCTTGCATGACAAGAGTTATGAATGTCAAAGAGGCAAGTGAGGTGTGTAAGAATAAGCCTAAATGGCACTCTGTTGTTCGTGCCTACCCCGCAAGGGAACTGGCGTGAAGTTATGTATGTATGTATGTATGTAGCTATTGGTTAATAGTATGTAGACGTAAAAAGTCACCGAGATGCTTAGTCACTATTGAAAAATTTAAGGCTTAGACACCGCTTGGCTATTGAAACATTTTTTGAAAATGGGTCGATGTCATCGTATTTACTTGCATTATTTAAATAATTACTTGCTCACACTAGTAATGAGCGTTGTGTATAATTAGTAAAACTTAAAGGTACATTTACTCTCCCGTCGCACCTTCGGGGTCGGCGTCTTCCGTCGGCCCAGCTACCTTCGGCGGCGGTTCCTGCTGGACTCTGCTTCTCTTCATCGTGTGGGACGACGACAGTTCAGGCCAATGCCGCCCTATCTTATATCCTTCCGTGGACAAAGTAAGAGGTTCGGCGGTTGTACAAAATAATCGGTTCAACGATTCCCCGCTGGCTATATATTCTCTTAAATTATATTATTAATATATTGTTAACTTTTTACTTTTTATCTTTTATTCAGCTTAGTCGACCTCCCCTCTATTTTTGGGCCTAAAACCCAAAACGCCGCAATGGGTTGATTAAAAAGTAAATAATGTAATACATAAAAGTAAGTAGTCATTGGAAAACCTTCGCGTAGCTTATATATAGCATAGCATCAAATTACTCTAGCCATGGTTATTTCAGTTCTTGTCAACGTTGAATTTATCGGCCATTACTGTACATTGTCATTGTAATGCAGCTCATTATATCACGGATAATGATTGCCTGTCGTTTGATATTTAAGCACCCCATCAGTTTGATTGCTTTACGTTATTATTGCACATTAATGTGCAATTACTTGCATTTGTCTTTTGTGTCTTTGTGTATAGGAGTAATGGCTCAGATTCTATATATTTTTTTATGGAAAAAGAAGGGCTTTTGAAGTGCAACTTCTATATAGACGGTCTTAGGCTTTTTCTGTCACGAAAAAGCGTTACGGCCGCGTGGATGAGCGGCATAAATTTAGAGTAGACTATGGATGCGTTTTTTGGTTCCGGATCAAATTCAGTTTCTTTGTTTGATAAATTAAAATATGTTTAAATAAAAAATGCATTAATTAAAATGTACTTAAGCTAACCAAATCATAATTTGCAATAAACCTGCGAAAAATCAAAATGTGTGCCGGGACACATAGTAGAAGTGAAACTTCAACGGACAAGTGGAAAAACGAATCGCAACAAAATTTTAACTTGAAGTTTTACGGGCAGATTGTTAATGTAAATGTCCAATTTGAAAACCTGCCCGTAAAACTTTAAGTTAAAATTTTGTTGCGATTCGTTTTTTTACGTGGCTTAATATATACATATGTAATGAGTTGACCTCACTGACTAACACTTTGTTTCACTGTCCACGTTTAAACATAATTGCAATCATCGACTTCACACTTCACTTTGCCCTTTACTGGTTACATATACCGCGATCGAATGCTTGTTTTCAACAAACACTAGCCGTTTTTATATTTTTGCGCTAAAATCTCAAATAGCGCCATCTTTAAACAGCGAATGTTCGCGGAAGCAAGGTTTTCATGACAAAACAAAGAAAGAAAGAAAAACGTTTAGTTGTCAAAGGCGACACACACAAAATACATACTTTTAATGAAGCAAAACAATTTTATAGTTGCATGCCGCAATTGCACAAATGAGGTTGGCACTCAGTAAAACTACTAAGTATTTATTTTACTATACTATTGAAGAATACTTAAATGACAAAAATTCATTTACATAGCAGCTCGCTTCAACCTCCTATACTAAATTAACGTTTTTTTTATCTTGCCATGCTTGTAAGGAATTTGTGGAGACATATTGCAGCATAACATTTTAGCACGTCATGTCATTATTATAACTATAACATTATTTTTCTTTCCTTTTATTGTCTTGGTCTTATTGAGTATGCATTGTTTGCTTACAACTCCATTAATTCTTCAAAAAGTAATTCTGTAACATACTTCTGTACAAAACTTATAAAAAAAAGTATTTGAGATATAAATAGAATATGAAATATAAAGAAAAACAATATTTAGCTAGACATGTTGCTGGGGACTTTCTCGCCGCTTCTTCTCCTTTACAGCATCAACACGTTGCGAAGCGGTGTTTATAGAATAGGAAGTAAAAATTAAATTTTAACTTACATGTATGGACCTTCAAAAATTGTTCTCCAGTGGAACTTATTTTGAATAAAAACTTTTGAATTTGAATAACAATCGTCAAAGTTATGCATCGTACACAATTACAAGATTCATATAATCTATTAAATGATGGCATTACTATATGAGTAATTACTACAACTATAGATAGCTTCATGACATCTATAAATACATATTAGCTGCAGTATATTTTAGGATGCCAACTCTATAAAGAAGACTGGTCAAAGAACTGGCCATATTTAAAAAAGAAGAAGAAAACTCGGACCTTTATAATACGAAAACCTTTATTACACATTCAAATTATCTTGTAATAAACAACATTAAAGAAGCATCTCAAGTAGAAGCACAAGTCTTAACTAATACCATTCAACAAACTGCAGTCCCAAAAGCCAGTGCAATGAATCTCACAAGTTCCGCGAAAGACTAATCTGTGTTTAAGTCCAAACTAAGTTGTGTACAAGAGTGGTTAAGTAAATGGACAACTTGGCCGGCACTTTCGTGCAAAAGAGCAGCACATCACCAAGTTACGGTTCAGTTCGTTGTTAAGCTGTGTTACTGGAAGGATACTCAGAGACGTAATGGTATTATGAACAGACTATTTAATGTCTCGATTAACTTGTGAAGTACGAGGCGAACATTTTTGAAAATAATTCACACTTTACTATATATATACTTTCGAAGAAAATTAGATTAAACATGATCTTTAAGTAATTTTGAGATGTGGGGTACTTTTTATAAAAAATGGTTTTCTCACGGTTTTTAGTGACAACCGATTATAGTTTGTGGACTGTCACGCACTTATCCGAATTTTATTAGGGTTCATAGTCAAAGACGACAACAGTGAACTGTGTCACTACAACACCCGTCACTGTGCTTAGAAATTATTGTTTTTCAATTCAATTTATTTTCCAGAAATTTACTTTTATTATATTGTTACAATTCAGGTCCCGACAAAAACAAAACTCACCTGCATATCTGAAACAAAACCCCTTTGTTATTACCTACCGGCATTTAAACTAATTGTAACTCTTTTATAATCGTCTTCTTTTGTTTATTTTGTGTTTAGAATAAAAAAATTCTAAACACAATAAAATAAAATTGCATCGTGGTCTCCATCGTTTATGTAGTCTATTCCAGTTGTTTTTTTTAAATAGCTTTAATGTACAAACACGGCATGTTTAGAATTTTATAATATTATAGACTAATTATTTTTTTACTAACGTTCTATAACATATATGCAAAGATTTACTAAGGCACCTACACTAGAAAACAGAAACCCTGTGTCGGCACCTACACTAGGAAATACAATCGTGGATGCTATGATGCATTTGACAGGGACTTTCTCCATTTTATCTTGGTTTGTTTATAGGTCACCTATATACATACATACATAACTTCACGCCAGTTCCCTTACGGGGTAGGCACGACCAAGGGAGCACCATTAAGGCTTATTCTTACACTTCATAACTCTTGTCATGCACGCTCGTCTGTTCTTAAGGCTCCTGACATCTATATAAACAATGTTATATTTTTATTCATTCAACAAAAAAGTCCAGACTGACTTCTTAGAAGATGTATGGGATTTTTTTTCCCTTTCTGACTCTTAGTACTCCAACAACGGTTGGTCCGATAGAAGTTTTTGATCAGCATTAGAAACAGGATCGATTGACATAAAAAAAAATATCTACAATTTTCATACAAAATGTACGGGGAATGTATTGTTTGCAATTTCTAGCTTTTTTAATACTCCAACTTGGATTGGTCCCATAGAAGTTTTTGATCAGTATCAGAAACAGGTTCGATAAGCATCAATTTTTTTTCCGTAAAATGGTTATTATCTTGCTAACTGTACATTTTTTGAAAATCTGTGAATCAGGATCAAAAAATTATGGAGTCTCTTGAGACTATTTTCGTGTAGCTGTAACGGTTAAAGTATTTCCCCTACTGCCCCGCTGAAAGTTTCCAGCGTGTATATGTACACACAATAATGAAACTCTCTAAATTTAGTCAGTTTAATGCATAAAGCAATCGGCGTGCAACTCGGCACTTACGAATAAGGTGTTCGGGTTCGACGCTATTTAAGACAACTTTGCTCATTACCCTAGTTTTTGGGGTGCATTCTTAATGGTGGACTACATGCAATCGATTCTAAGCTTTATCTTTAGATAAATAAAGATTGTAATTGCGTGGAGTGTGATAATGGATTTATGAGTATAGAGCGTAATGTAAAAGTTTGTGTTATCACATCGTCTAGGATACGGACGATATGTTTGGTTGTATTTGTAAGAACAGCTAAATCTGCCAATATCTATAATATTATAAATCTGTTAACATGAGAACAAGACTTGAGAATGGAATGTTAAGGTGGTTTGGACATGTAAAGAGAATGGATGAAAGGAAACCGACTTAATAAGTGTATGATAACAGTCTGGGTAGAGCTGGTGCCGGTAAACCAGGATTTACACAACACATACAAATTGCAGATGTCTTAAAGAATGATCTGATAAAAATCACTTACAATAAGCATGTATGTAAGGAAGAGATTAATGAAGGTAGATGAAGGAGAAGAGGTTTATCATCCATCGTCTCTGTCTACCGCCTGAAACAGGCGTGACAATATGTATGTATAAATCTATAGAGGTGTAGAGTTTGAGTACAATGAATTTTAAAACGAGAAAAAATCAGATGGGCTGATTCGGACCAGAAGACTCCGAAAATGCAATTTTTAGTATATTTGTAGACCATTTCTTTTAACTGTTTGAACTTCCAGAATTCGCAGTAGATATGACAGGCGCTAATTCAGGTGAGAATAACTATTGTAGATTACAAACAAGTAGTTGTTAGCTTGAAGTCGTTGAGTTGAAGTTGGTATTTCTAAATTGATGTAACATTTTTCTTGTGTGTCATGCTGACGTTTGTCAATAATATGTTTGTTTATCGCCTTCATTCTCCATCTTATGATAGGATACAGGGTTTTACTTTATTTTTTAATTTATTTCTTTTCTTTAAAACACAACTACTATAAGGGATTAGGATACTTTTATTTATTTTGCTTTTTCTTTCTTTCCTTTTTTTCAAATCTCTTATATCTGCTACAATATTGAATACTAATTCCTTAACACTATTACATTTATTATCTGTTACTTTTTATACTTTGTTTACACTGTTTTATTACTACCTATTGTGTCAAGTTGATATTGACAATTGATGATTGAAATTACAGTCGCGATCACATGACTATATTACGTTTATACCATGAAAACGACGTAATTTATTGGGATTAAAAATACGTCGATATATATGGGATATAATCTGTCGAGTTTCATTTAAATCCATTCAGGGCTTTCGACATGATACTCTAATAGATTAACAGAAAAAAAATTGAAGAGTTACATTTTACAAACCTGCTTGTTTGAAATAAACCCCTGATATTTTACAAGCCTTTATTTAACTTGCAATGGATATACCTATGTATGTATGTAAGTTCGGATGGAATCTTGCAAGTTAAATTTGACCAACTTCCAGGTTTCCGATTGAGCTGAAATTTTGCACGCATATGTATATCGCGTGACAATGCAATAACATGGTACCATAGAGCTGATCTGATGACAGAGTCTGAAGGTGGCCATTGAAACTCCTGTCCTAAACAAGATAGACCTGTCGTGTTTGGGCTCGTTTTACTTGTCTTGGCTAGCATTCTTCTGCTACATGATATCCAGGATCTCAAAACATTGTATTTAAAAATCTTTTTAAAAAGGCTTTTATTTCTTGTTCTTAAATTCATTGTACAAGCTTGATATTCCTAACATGTTTATTATATTATAGCTAGATTGTCTGTATTATCTGTGTAGTTAAATGTCTGTCATATCAAAAGCACGCTACCTTGCGTTTCTATAATTACATGATGCTTCACCATTTCAAATTTTCCATACACCCTTACAGCGCTATCATAATCGTCTCCGTACATAATGTATGACAGGCGGCTATCATACCATAAATTAAGCAATAAAATTCATATGACAGAAATGTAAGGCCAATCATCTAAATCTATATCGGCTTGGCGTCACGCGAGCAATTGTGGACCGACATAAACGATTCGGCCTTGCCATTGATTGTTCGTTTAAAAGACAATTATTATGCTTTTATCTTCACTGAATATTACATTATCTAATATTAGCTTTTTCCCGCGACTTCGTCCGCCTGGAATAGTTTAAAAAAAAAGTAAGTTAAAAAAAACTGAAGCATTTTTCATTGGTGCTCCGCTCCTATTGGTCTTAGCGTGATGATATATAGCTTATAACCTTCCTTGATAAATGGGCTATCTAACACTGAAAGAATTTTTCAAATCAGACTAGTAGTTCCTGAGACTAGCGCGTTCAAGCAAACAAACAAACTCTTCAGCTTTATATATTAGTATAAGATAAGATTACATATGTATTTTGCCAGGTGATAGTATTTGGCCAACTGGATGGCTACCACTTTTGGTCTAGGCTATGCCGCCATAACAACTTTGAGATGTGTTCCAGCATCAGTGGCTAGGTTCCAGTTTCTCCTTCAAGGCCGGCAGCACATTAGCAGGACCTCTGGTATGGCTAAGGTACATACGCGACAGTAACCACTTTCCATCACAGTTGGGCCGTCAGCTTGTCTGCTGTGCTTCAGCAACAAAAAAAAATATATGTATACATATATATATATAGATCATTTAATATAAAGACGGCGATGGCAAGCGACCGGACGGAATGTCGTTGGTACCTTGGAAGATGGGACGCCTGGACGCATCTTCCAAATACAGCCGTCACTGCCGGAGGAGCTGCCACACTTCAAGAAATCCTGAAACGCCGCAAATATGCATCCATCAGTGACGGATACATATTTGTGGCTTTCGGGGTTGAGACTTTGAGGCCACGGGGACGTGAGGTTTATCAACTTTATCGAGACCTTTCAAGGCGATTGAAAGAAGTCTCGCGTAACCAAAGAGCTGGCCTATATTTAGGGCAAAGGATTAGCATGCCCATACAACTAGGAATGCGGCCAGCATTTTGGGAACGCTCCCCACCGACAGTAATCTGGATTACATCTTTTACTTGTAAATATATTTATAATAGTATTTGATTTCTAAGTTTTTTTTGTAGTGTAATTTATTTATAATTTGGTTTGTTTTAAGTGTTTACTTTTAATTCACTAGACTGTTACCTGAAATAAAAATCTTATATTTATGTATTGAAAATTATGATTTAATATAAAGCCATCACAAATATTTTATAATCACAAGCCAAAGAAGGAATTACACGAGTGTGTTGAGATCATGAAAGAAAAATAATAAGATTAACACTCGCTCAGTAGTCATGTAACCGGGATTAATACCTAGCGAAAAAAAATGTGCTATACTCCTATAGCGTCAAATCCCACACTATTAAAAAAAAATCAACCTAAAGATAATAAGTAAATATTTAATTATGGGCAATACTGTTATGAAGTCACTACTAATGAAAATACTACTACATACTGAAGGATTAGGTTATCCGTGCAGGAATGGAGAAAGAATACAATTTCCTGCGGCCGGGCGGCCTGTCGTAAGAGGCGACTTAACAACCCACAGCCAGGTGGTAAGGCACATGCCCGACTGGACGGCTACCACCCCTGCTCTAAAGCATGTCTCCATAACAACCTTGCGTTGTGTTCCGGCATTAGTGACCAGGTTCCAGTCTCCCTTAAGAGAGCAGCAGCGCATTTGTAGCACCTTTGGTGTTGCAAAAGTCCATAGGCGATGGTAACCGCTTTCCATTAAGTGGGCCGTCTGCCTGTCTGCTGTACTCCTGCAATAAAAAAAAGGATTGTTTGTCAGAGCAAATGAACTTATATAGCCTGTATGATATACGTCTGTAGCCTGGATTATTAGTTGACAAAATGACGGCGAGATAACTTCATTATCATTGAAAAGCTGCGCTAGGTTACATAGAGATTTTTACATTGAACCAGAAAAAAAAACAATGTAATAAAGCTCTCTTTGAATTCACTCTTTCCCATTCAATTATTTGGGTTGGGCATGTCTTTTGTTTTGTTGTCATATTTCATTGTCTTTCTTTTCACTCTTATTTTGGCAACGTCTTTAATTTCACTACCTTCATATAATCCTTCACACTATGCATCCATTTCTTTTTGGTCTATATTTACACTACTGTCACATGATTTTAATCCCTCCTCATTACATATCCACACTACTATAATCTTCTCCTTAATGTTTCTGTTACAAGTACAACTTCTAAAGCCTTATTTCTATACTCGTTTCTCACTTTATTCTTTTTCGTAACGTCGTACATCTATCACTCAACATACTCATCTTAGTCGAGTGGAGTATAGTAAAATAAAGCGGTAATAAAAACTATTTCTTACATACACTACGTTGTTTTATTACTTCATAAAAGCTTATCAGAATGTTTCCTATGTGTGTGTACAATACATATGTGCGGTTGATAGATGCATTCTATCAAATAAAAGCGCGTATGAGGGGTATATATGGGGATTTGGTTAAATCCCCTTTCGCCCAACAGATAAGAGGATCTGACGGACTGCGGAAAGCCGCTATTCGCTGTATCGTATACTAGATCTCTTAGAGGCTTGCCTGCGTGTATACCATGTGTAGAGAGAGGAGTATATTTATCTTGTGAACAAAAGTGAATAGCCCAAGCGGAAACATATTTAAAATACATGACATTCCCTAATATAGTTTAATTAAATCATCTGTCAAGTTGACAGTAATACCGAAGTAAGAAAGAGAGTTGGTCTGAAAGAGAGTGTCGGGGTGAAGGTAAGGAAAGGAATGCTCCGGTGGTTCGGGCATGTGGAAAGAATGCATGATGAAAGAATGACTAAACAGATATACAATGCAAAAGTGGATGGACGCAGAAGTCGTGGAAGGCCACGACACACCTTCCATGATCAAATTGATCGTGTACTAGCAGAAGGTGATGTGAGGAGCCTTAAGAACAGACGAGCTTGCATGACAAGAGTTATGAATGTCAAAGAGGCAAGTGAGGTGTGTAAGAATAAGCCTAAATGGCACTCTGTTGTTCGTGCCTACCCCGCAAGGGAACTGGCGTGAAGTTATGTATGTATGTATGTATCTGTCAAGTTATTTTAACCGTGCAGGATTAGAGAAATAATACAATTTCTTGTGGCCAGGCGACCTGCCGTAAGAGACGACAAAAAACCTCCTCCTCGTCCAGACCTCTGGTCTAAAGTATGACGCCATAATAATCTTGAGTTGTGTTCCGGCATTAGTGTTCAGGTTCCAGGCCCTTCTTCGAAGCCGACACCACATTGGTAGCACACCTTTGTTGTTGTGAATGTCCATAGGGGGTGATAACCGCTACTTATACAATAGAAAAAATCTATAGCTTTAAAGACAATCGAATAAAAAAAATTGGTGTATTAATTGTAAAGGCTTGACGACTGATTGTCATTACTAATAAATTGACTGCAAACTATCAGAAAACATTTCGATTGTTCAGTCGAGGAGAGCGCTTTCTTTTCTCTTGTTTTTTGGGATTTTTGTCCAAATGGACATGCCAATTCCATTAGGCACCACTGTAGTATTTACTACATTTATCTCGAGCATTGGTGAGCACTTTTGAATTCTTTAGCTATTTCAGAAGTAGACTCACATACTTTGATTAATGCTATGTCCATTTTGTTCAATTGTTGTTTGTTCATCGGTAACCTCCTTTCACTGTTATACCAAAATCATTCCAGCGGTAAGTGGCACATCCTTCATTAGAACACTTTAGTTTTCTGCAGTATCTTTACCAATAAGTAGACTTTCTTGATAAATAACGTCCAGAACGAGTCCTTGAAGATACAAATACACTATGGAAGTCTTAGCTAATTTACCACCGCTTCGCAACATGTTGTGGCTTGAAAATAAGAAATCCATAGAGTAAATAATTAAAATGAACAAGTTACTCATTGACACTTGACATCTATGTCTTCCATTCCATTTCAACTTTAATTGTATTGATACATTGTTTGTAAAAATAAGTTTATAAATCAATATTGTAATTTTAATTTTACATACATACATACATACATAACTTCACGCCAGCTCCCTTGCGGGGTAGGCACGAACAACAGAGTGCCATTTAGGCCCATTCTTACACACCTCACTTGCTTCTTTGACATTCATAACTCTTGTCATGCACACTCGTCTGTTCTTAAGGCTCCTGACATCCCCTTCTGCTAGTACACGATCAATTTGATCATGGAAGGTGTGTCGTGGCCTTCCACGACTTCTGCATCCATCCACTTTTGCATTGTATAATTTTAATTTTGCACGCCCAATTATGGGCCGAATGCATTGATACTGTAAAAACCGTAACATCTTTGTAGATGCATTACGCAATAAATATATTCTATTCTATTCTATGATTACGGCTACCAAAAAGTAACCGAAACGTCGAAACAATAAAAATCAAATAAATTATCGCGCTTAAAACTGTTAAAACGTAATTTTATTATGTATACTAGTCGCGACTTTTTTTTATTGCAGGAGTTCAGCAGACAGGCAGACGGCCCACTGGATGGAAAGCGGCTACCATCGCCTATGGACATTTGCAACACCAAAGGTGCTACAAATGCGCTGCTGCTCTCTTAAGGGAGACTGGAACCTGGTCACTAATGCCGAAACACAACTCAGGTTTGTTATAGCGGCATACTTTAGACCAGGGGTGGTAGCCATTCAGTCGGGCGAGTACCCTACCACCTGGCTGTGGGTTGTTTTGTCGCCCCTTACGACAGGCCGCCCGGCCGGAGGAAATCGTATTCTTTCTCCGTTCCTGCTCGGGTAACAATGATATATTACTTAAGGTGGTGCAGGTGCTCCGTTACAGGCTAGAGGAGCGAGATGGAATGCTCCTCCGTCTCAAATAAAGATCTTCCAGCGAGACTATTGCAGTTCCTCGCAGGCCTAAGCCCATGTTATAGTTGAAAATTTCTATATATTCTTCGTATGTTTCGGGAAACGTTTGTGACATAAATTATTGCACAGCGCCATCTATTGGCTTGTAAGTGTAACTACAATAAATTCTTCATAGTCGGATTATTGTAGTGTGATCTCGAACTGCTCTTCAGCACTTAGTGAATAAAACGTCTAAATGGGTTTAAATGTAATCCTTTGTTGAAATATAATTGAACAAAACTAACCTGAAACTTCTTAATAAATTACAGTCTTTATTAGCCGATTTCAAAGATTTAGATACGGTATAAAAACTAGGGGCACAGCGATAATTTTCAAGTTTACCAGCGAGGCGTGGTCACGCGAGCTACGAGTAAACGAAAGCAATTTCACTAAAGATTACTTGTTAAAATAATATAAATCTTTATAATAAAAACAGTTGGGATATATAACTCTTTTTGAAGTGACAACTTTTTTAGGCACTTTTGGGACGGGGGGAAAAAGCAGTGACCACACACTAACAAAGTCTATACTCTAATAGTCTTTTTTATACGCAAATTCAGCATTATTATCTGATGTTATGTGATTAACGTCACTCACAGACACACAGGATGTCTGATGTCAGGAGCCTTAAGAACAGACGAGTGTGCATGACAAGAGCTATGAATGTCAAAGAAGCAAGTGAGGTGTGTAAGAATAAGCCTGAATGGCGCTCTGTTGTTCGTGCCTACCCCGCAAGGGAACTGGCGTGAAGTTATGTATGTATGTATGTACAGACACACATTTTTTTACAAACGCAATAGTGTTCGGATTGTGTGGAGAATATACATACAGGAGTACTTTTCCAATGGGCCTCAACCATTGACCCATATAATCATAAATCATTCAATATCATTTAATAGCGTCGTCATGTACATAGGTGCACTATGGTCTGATGTAATAAATAATAGAGTAGTAGTAAGTATTAATATAAACTGTATTTATATTTATATATATTATTTTATCCGTGCAGGAACGGAGAAAGAATACAATTTCCTGCGGCCGGGCGGCCTGTCGTAGGAGGCGACAAAACAACCCACAGCCAGGTGGTAGGGCATTTGCCGACTGGATGGCTACCACCCCTGGTCTAAAGTCGCCATAACAACCTTGTGTTGTGTTCCGGCATTAGTGACTAGGTACCAGTTTCCCTTAAGAGAGGAGCAGCGCATTTGTAGCACCTTTGGTGTTGCAAATGTCCATAGGCGATGGTAACCGCTTTTCATCAAGTGGGCCGTCTGCCTGTCTGCTGAACTCCTTCAATAAAAAAAAAGAGGAATTATAATAATAACGAAGTTAAGACATGTTGCTGGGGAGTTTGTAGCGCCGCTGCTTTTACTTTAAGAGTAGGTAACTAAAATTGCTTTGAAAGAGACTCATGACCTTCAATAAGTAATCTATAAGATTTCATTTTCAAATACATACATTTATTTTCTTTTTCATTATATGGCGTTTTTCGCAAAATTAGCCAATTCAATTCGAGTAGGATAATATCTAATGATACCGCTTTAGTTTTCATTAAAATCGGCCTTGAGACTTTTGGAGTACTTTTTCGCTATATCTTATAGTTTACGACTAAGCAGTAGATACCAGGTCGAATAGCTCTTTATAGCACTTTCCATTAAGTATTAGGCGTGTGTAACTCTTTACTGAACCGACTCACTGATCCAAACCATTTAGGTGTTCCAAAAGATTGGAACATCAATAATGTTTCAAATGCATCATTTGGATCTGGAACATCGCGATCTCTCTGACTCTCTGTTCAGCGCGATCATGTCGCTTACGTGTGAGAGAGACCGACCGCGAGAGAGCAGGAAAACAATAAAATATAAGCAAATTATAATTTATTAATGATCTCACAATTTGTAATTTTTTCAAATATTACTATGAATATTCATCTTGGTTTCAACCTTAACACCGTCTGCCTCGATATGCCTGCGACACGACATATATATATCTGTATTTTTATCTTTGACAAGTTTGACACGATGTTTCAAATAAAACGGCAGCCCGTTTCTCAGACTCAGTCCGCGACCTACCATAGCAAGACAACCATGATTTTATATATTTCACTCAATGTTCTAAATGTTCCAAATGAAACATATCAGTGATCCGGAACATTTTACTGTTCCAAATGCAAATGTTCCAATCACAAAAATGTGACATTTCTCCCACGCCTATTAAGTATACACATAATATTTATTTATTTATTTGGTTCGTTTACAGTTACTCCACCATAAAATTATAGGAGACAATTTAACAATACAATACTAAGATTAGTGTGTAACCTATTACAAACAAACACAGCTTAGGTTGTGAGTAAAAAAAAAAATTTTTTAGATAAAATTAGGATAAACAAATTTAGACATAAATTTATATAAATACGCAAGCACACATTTATAATATACTAGCGGCCCCGGCAGACGTTGTCCTGCCTTTAAAAAATAAATTTCTAGAACCCGATCCCAGAGCCACCTACCGGCTCTAATTGCGAATCTAAACCATCCGGGTACCCACTCAAACACACAAAAACAAAATCACCAAAATCGCTCCAGGTGATTAGGAGGATTCCAGAACCCGATCTCAGCGCCACCTACCGGTTCTAATTGCGAATCTAAACCATCCGAGAGCCCACTCATCCCTACTCCGTGATGTTTGCTGGATGAGAGGTGACAACGGTAGACATCTAGCGGGGATAACTGATTGATTGATAGTTAAAATAAATAAAAAATAGGGGTTGATAGTAGAGAGGTGGAAAATTAAGAGTAATATATTTTTTTTTATTCTAAGTCATGACAAAATAAGATTAAAAATCTTGTCAAAAAAATTAAAGTTTATAATTAACAAATAAAAAATAGGGGTTGATCGTAGAGGGATGAAAATTTAGGGTTATATGTATTTTTGTATGTTGTATCATAAAAAAATAGAAATTAAAAATTTGGTCTAAAAAATAAAAATAAAAATTTAGGGGTGGACTACCCCTAACATTTAGGGGGATGAAAAATAGATGTTGGCCGATTCTCATAGATACCGGATAAGCACAAAAAAATTCATCAAAATCGGTCAAGCCGTTTCGGAGGAGTATGGCAACGAAAACTGTGACACGTGAATTTTATATATTAGACGACTACATGAGGATTATAAAAAAAAATTAAGAAGTAAGTTAGTAACGATAATTATATTGGATGGAAGCACATTGTGCAATATTCGGCGAAACTTATGTAATGAATTGGCAAATATATCTAAAGTGGAGCTATATTTGTTGTATAGTTTAACCATTCGTGGAATATGAAGTAATAAATTAAAAATCCTTAGCCATCCCGTCCACCAATTTCCATAAGTCCTAAATGGTCCTCAAGGTAGGTCCTTATTGAAATGTTCATAATAAATTGTGAAAATAAATAAATAAATTTTAATTACTATCCTTTAAATAAACTACAGCACATTGGCCTTAAACTCCACCATTACCTCCTTAAATAGTTTAATAACAAACATAATAAGAGCTTTATTATTAATTTATGAATGAACAGCTATCAGAGACAAGGCCGCGGTTCGCGTGACACCGTGTCACAAATCACTGAGAATATAAATAAATCAATTTACTTATTTATCTTGATTTCTATTGTACTATTATAGTGATAGGTAACAACTAGTCGACACCAATATAATAATAGGATTATTGAATTGAAACTTCTTTAGCATCGTTGTGATTTGAAAATCGATGAAACGAAAAAGCTACACAAAAAGAGATAAACACATAAATCTATAGGACTAAGCCTGCGTGAGAATGAGATAAAATATATTATACAGCGTTTTATACTACTCCTCACTCTCGTCTACCAACCATTGTAGAGATAATTATATTCGATTGTACATTCTGCAGACACACACATTTTGAAGTAGAACTTCTATATAGACGTGGTCTTGCGATTTTTCTGTCACGAAAAAGCGTTACGGCCGCGTGGAAGAGCGGCATAAATTTGGACTAGACGTGGTGAGACGTAATAATGTTAGAGTAGACTGTCGATATTTTTATTGGTTCCGGATCGAATTCAGTTTTTTGTTTGATAAAATAAAATGTTTAAATAAAAAATGCATTAATTAAAATGCACCTAACCTAACCAAATCATAATTTGCAGTAAACCTGCGAAAAATCGCAATGAGTGCTGGGACACATAGTAGAAGTGAAACTTCTTCGCAACGGATAAGCAGATTGTTAATGTACTTGTCCAATTGGAAAACCTGCCCGTAAAACTTCAAGTTAAAATTTTGTTGCGATTCGTTTTTCCACTTGTCCGCTGAAGTTTCACTTCTACTATGTGTCCCAGCACTCATTTCGTTTTTTTTTTAATTTACATCAATCTATAGTGTCAATATCAATTACATATTTATTAAACTGAAATATTATAAGATAATACAATAAAGAAAATTCACTCAGTTACAGAATGAGCTCCCTTACAGAAATTAATCCTAGTACAACATATTTTGTTTAATCATCTCTTTCTCTCTGTCCTTCGAAATTATACCTACCTCCCTTTACTTGATACAGTCCACAATTATCAATAAAAACCCAGCGCCGCCGCATCACAAACAAAGCTTCACTAGTCTGTGTTCACTAACTAGCATTACAATAATTATTAATAATACAGAAACAAAAGAAATACAATATCGTAAATTCAGTTCTTCGTATATCGAGAGTATCCTCGAACAGGCTGTTCAAACCTAATTGGATGTACACAAACCCTTGTAGTACTAGGAAGAAAACACGCGTTTCAGGCTAATCTTAATTACATACATACATACATACATAACTTCACGCCAGTTCCCTTGCGGGGTAGGCACGAACAACAGAGCGCCATTTAGGCCCATTCTTACACACCTCACTTGCTTCTTTGACATTCATAACTCTTGTCATGCACACTCGTCTGTTCTTAAGGCTCCTGACATCACCGTCCGCTAGTACACGATCAATTTGATCATGGAAGGTGTGTCGTGGCCTTCCACGACTTCTGCATCTATCCAATTTTGCATTGTATATCTGTTTAGTCATTCTTTCATCATGCATTCTTTCCACATGCCCGAACCACCGGAGCATTCCTTTCCTTACCTTCACCGCGGCACTCTCTTTCAGACCAACTCTCTTTCTTACTTCGGTATTACGAACGCGGTCCGCGAGCGTCACTCCGCAGATTTTGCGCAGTGCTCGCATCTCGACCGCGTTTACTCTACTTTCATGCTCTCTCTTCCATACCCAACTCTCGCTTCCATACGTGAGTGTAGGTACCAGCACCGCGTTGTGTATGGCGAGCTGGGCCCTGAATTCCACTGAATTGAGTTTAATAGCAACTCGTTAGGGGATACAAATACGAGGAACAAAAGTATAGTTGTTTCATTTTGTTTAATATAAGGTACGCCTTTATTTGTTTAATATAAGGTATTACGTGGAAGCAATATTAATTTGGTAGCGTTACTTCGATTACGTGTCTCAGGGGAAACATTTCATTTTTGAAGTGAAACTTAGAATTGTCTTCTTTTTACTTCGAAATATAATAAAACACATTTCTCTTTACCCGTTACTATCAATTTTCAGTTTAAATAAAACTTAAAAGATTTCAAATGAATTTTAGCTCTATCTGTATATACTTAAGGCAGATATTCTTTTATACGTAGATCAAAGGAAATTGTGCGTAACAGTGCATTGAATTTTGAACTTTATGTTAGTGATTTAAAGTGTAATTTAGATTGAAATTTTGAATTATAATATGTTGATGGATGTACGCTAAAGGTATTATATTTATACTAGCTGACACCCGCCCGCTTCGCGTGCCGTAAAATACAAATTTTGTAAAATCCGTTCTTAGCTGACCTCTACTTGGCGAAAGGAAGGTCCATGCCAAATTTCAAGTCTATAGGTATCATAGCTCCTGATATATCGTGATGAGTCACTATATACGTGGATTTCAATTATATAATTGTTATGACTGAGGTGCCGACAAAGGCAAATTCACACCTGCAGCCCTGTAGAAACACATTTTATTACCTTTTTGGCATTTGGACTTCTTTTGTTTACTTTGTGTTTAAAATTTGTGATTAGAAAAACTACCCATTATGTATTGTAATCTTTTATGGCAGTCATTAGCCAGGTGTGATTCTTGGAAATTCGGTCACGCGGCCGAGCAGACATATTGCATCCGTGCAGTATAAAGCAATGTCTCGATTGATGGACGAGGCAGTCGAGCGATAACCACAAGCGGAGGAAGACTTGTGTACATTCGATAATCTATTTAGTGACAGACTTGTGGGCGCGGATTATTGAATCGTGCATTACGTTTGGACTGGTTGTGTTCAGTTATATTTGTACCTGTGTTATACGTGTTTGTATAGTTCTAATAAACTCTATAATAATTCCAACGGCATTTTAATTCGAGTCCCTGCAACTTATAACAATATATATTATAGATTAAAGATTAATAAAAGTTAAAAAAGAATTATCTGTGAGTATATTCTCTGAAGTTTCACTTCGCCTGCGTGTGAACTGTACACACATACATACACACACACACACACACAAACACACACTCGCACACACACGCACGCACACGCACACACACGCACGCACTCACGAACGCACGCACGCACGCTGCACGCACGCACGCACGCACGCACGCACGCACACACACACACATTTTTACGATTTATTTACTGTATAGTGTCGTAATAATCAATTTTGGTATAGGGCTGGTATAGCCTCGTAACACTACTCATTGTATAGTTTTAATTCAACATGGCTTTCATACCCAAGTTTATATCGATTACAATGCATACATGTTCAATATCCATTTTTTGCGAATAATTCGATTTGACCTTCTGGCAATTTTAATTACGTCCCGAAACCACTATTTGTAACTTTTCTAAAACATTATTTATTTATTTTAGAAAATGTCATATCACTACTTCCAGTAATAAATCAATCGATAAGTTCACACTCTTATCACGTACGTATAATGTGTTGCTCACGCGTGTGCGCATGATTGGCCGCACGAACATTTCACCGAGTTACGCGCCACACTACACTCTTGGAATTATAATATAGTTAATTGAACGTGTTTGCCTTTTGTTTGTTTTGTAAGGGAGATGCTGAGCGCATTCACTTCTTAGCTGTCTCACGTTGGGAGTCAGGTCTTTGGCTACAGGCGTTGCCCTCGGCAAATCTTGGCACACTTTTGGATGACGCGTCCTTCAGAATCTGTGCCAGCATTCGCCTGGGGCAACCTGTGTGGTCCCCCCACACTTCCGTCAATGCGGGGATAGGGTGGAACGTTTGGGACACCATGGACTATCTTGAAGTAGAAGCGCCGGTAGAATTTCCCGACAATATTGTTATGACCTGAACGCCGACAAAAGACAAATTCACACCTGCATATCTGTAAACATTTTATTACCTTTTCGGCATTTGGACTTCTTTTGTGTTTAAAATTTGTGATTAGAAAAACAGCACATTGTGTATTGTAATATTTTATGGTAGTCATTAGTCAGGTGTGATTCTAGGAAATTCAGTCCACGCGGCCGAGCAGACATATTGTATTTGTACAGTATAAAGCAATGCCCAATTGAGAGATGAGGCAGTCAAGCGATAACCACAAGCGAAGCAAAACGTGTGAACATTCGGTAATCTATTTAGTGACGGACTTTGAGCGTGTTATTGAATTGTGCATTACGTTTGGATTGGTTGTGTTCAGTTATATTTGTACCTGTGTTATACGTGTTTGTATATAAGTAGTTTTAATAAACTCTATAATAATTCCAACGGCATTTTAATTCGAGTCCTGCAACGCGTAACAATATATTATTTTAATTATATGTTTTAAGTTAGTTTTAGTTTGATATTATTTAATTTGAGGTGAGATTATGTACAATTTACCAGTTAATTCAATATTTTCTTTTACTAAATTAATAACTTCGTTCTCCCGATGATCAAGCGATTTACGTGCCGGCAAGTAGATCAAGAATCAAGGCAGCGCAACCCTATCACAATCAACTATTTCATCGTTCCTGTAATTTCTTTACGGAAATACAAAGAGAAACATTTTAGCATTCGCAATATATACGAATTCTCCATACGGGCTAATTTCCGAGTTACTATACCAGACGACAAAACATTTTTCTTTATTAAAGCTACGAGTTTACGAGCTCCCCGCCTGAATAATAAATACGCGGCTCAAAGAATAATGTATTATACCCAGAGAATCTTGCGTTTCATGTAAAACAATATGATGGGAATTAAATTATCGGAAGACACTCTGTTACGAAATTTTCCGTAACGTACATCCGAGGACATTTCATATCTAATCTATGCCGAGTTCCTTGGTAGACTTTTGTTACGTATGAAACATGACGCTCCTTTATAAGATTTTCTTTTAGCATTGTTACTTTTTAGCATGATAAACATTTACTAGAGTAACTAAAAAGCAAAACCTCAAACGTCGCAAATATGAGTCCATTCCATCCAGGATGTGATTTGTGGATCGCAAGGAAATCGAGGGTATATCGGTGCTATAGTTGTACAATTTCTATATATGTTTAATACATTGTTACAGGTCGCGAGACTCGAATTAAAATGCCGTTAGAATTACTATAGACTTTATTAGAACTATATAAACACATATAACACAGGTACAAATATAACCAAACACAACAAGTCCAAACGTAATGCAGAAGGTCGTAATTCTATAAAAAACGCGCGCAAAGTCCATAACTAAAAGTTTCCCGATTGTAGTACACACGTCTTGCTTCGCTTGTGGTTCTCGCTCCACTGTCTCGTCCCTCAATAGGGGCATTGCTTTATACTGCACAGATGCAATATGTCTGCCCGGCCGCGTGGACCGAATTTCCTAAAATCAGTTTATACTTTAAATCCGTAACACCTGACTAATGACTGCCATAAAATATTACAATACACGATGGGCTGTTTTCTAATCACAAATTTTAAACACAAAGTAAATAAAGAAGTCCAAATGCCGAAAGGTAATAATATATGTTTTTACAGGTATGCAGGTGTGAATTTGTTTTTGTCGGCGTCTAGGTCGTAACAATATTATTCCTAACGCTATCGAAGTACTTGCGCAACTAAACAGTGAAACAAAAATATTCAAAACAAAACCGGATTCACACTAAAAACCAAAAAATAAATATATAATCGACTTCTTTCTGCAACATCTTAAAATCGGTGTCAAGTAAAACATAAAAATTACTATATTTCGTTAATTTGTTGGTGATCTTTTTTGGTTTTTAGTATGAAGTCGGTTTTGTTTTTGTTGCTAGAAAAAATATCGTTTTAAAGTTACGTGGTATGGTAGCCAATAACAATGAAGCCAGTAAAGATAAGAAAACTATGATACAGGTAGAACGTATTGAGTTTTATATAACCTGTAGCAGCGACAGGTAGAGGGTAAATGATACTTCAGATGGCAGAGAGCAGTATTCACTGTCGAGTGCTGATGTGAACTGAAGTGAACTGATTTATTTTGGAAACGGTAACCTTAAGTACAAATATTAAAAAGTCTTACAGCTAGTATAATATATAGCATAATGTATGAGCAGAAAGGATGATATGCGAGCGAGATAGAGCAAATATTAATATGTGCGCTCTTGCATTACTCCTCCCATAAACCATTACCAACTGTTACGTTGATACCACATTCTGGCAAATAAAGATTGATTTGATACTAACCGTAAAAACTGGTTGATGCAGGTCACTTAGTTACCCGACAGGGCTCGCGGAGGGGCTAGGCCGTGTACACCCGTAGCCCTGGTGTAAGGCGAAGGAAGAAACACCGAGGGGTTGTAGTGGGTATCCCCAGCTGGAGAACGCGCCGACGCCGGAGGTTGAATATCGACCTTCGGTCGCTGTAAGCGGACGGAGCGGGTGTGGCCCCTTGGGGTATAGTTCTCACTCACCTAGGTGAGAGCGCGAGTGTTCCCCGCGCGCTCATTTCTCCTCTAGGCGAGTCACAAACCCCCACTCCGGACTAGACCTAGTAGATGCAGGGGGACTTCATTTGTCCCCCAGTAGTGGAAGAGGTCTGTGTGTGAGGCCCACGTTTGCCAGGGCACGCGGAGCTGGGAATCCCGAATATCCGTAGCCCTGGTATAAGGCGCAGGACGGAGCACCCAGGGGTTTTAGTGGGTATCCCTAACTGGGGACTGGCAATAGTATGGTACCAGTTCTGACTGGGCACGTTAGTGCCACCCCCGATCTGGCAAATCCCAAACGTGGGGTCGCGAATTATCCCCCCAGGCTTTTGTGCCTATCGCGGCTTAGCCCTCAAACGGATTTCCCCTGGCTAAAAAAGGGTATCCCCGGCTGCAGCGTGGCAATAGCACTTCCACTTGGCAGGTCCGTAGCTACTACGTGAACCGGTGTTGGCAGGGAGCCGGTCAAATTCCTTGCCATCAGATATGTTGAAGCCTAACAAGCAATCATATATGGTAAAAGAATAATGTCAAATACTTAGGGTGCTAGTGCCACCCCGATGTGCCGAATCCTACACTCCGTTTTGGTGATCAATTTCATACAACGTCTTTGTATAAACATACCTAACCGGAAGCTCGAGACCATCGAGATCCTTTGTATATAGTAGACCAATGCCTTGCATTTTAATAACTACGCAGCCTATCTATATAGATAAGTAAAATGATGTTTATTTTGACAAAATAAACATTCAAAAGTTTTTATTCAAAATAAGTTCCACTGGAGAACACTTTTTGAAGATCATACATGTAAGTTAAAATTTAATTTTACTTCCTATTCTATGTACACCGCTTCGCAACGTGTTAATGCTGTTAAGGTTAAGGTTAAAAAAATCAGGGTGATTAGGAGATTCCGAAAATGCATTTTTTTTAATATTTGTCTGTCTCTTTGGATATTCCCGCTAATCTCTGAAACGGCTGGACCAATTTTGACGGGACTTTCACTGGTAGATAGCTGATGTTATAAGGAGTAACTTAGGCTACTTTTTTTTTTAAATTTCGCGGGCATAACTAGTATATAATATTAATCTAATATAGCAAATTAAATAGGTTAATATGCTTTGTCTGTTGACATTATATGAAAGCAAAAGTCTCAAGAGCTTGTAAGTATTATGGAAGTATGAACAGAATAATTCCGATGTTGTAACCAGCGAGTGGCGGCGGCGGCGGCGGCACGAGCGTGTGCCGTCGCGATTTATCTTCACGACTCCCAGACGGGGGGTGAATGCCAATGTATACGACAGACGATATTTAAAAACCACAGCATGTTTAAATATAGTAGTCCAACATAAATGTTGACAATTAAATATTGGAAGTACTAACACGATCATTCAAATAAAGAACATGTTTCGAAATCTTTTATTAATTTACAAAAATAAAAGGCACAAGAATACTTAAAAACCAAAAAAACAAATGAAATATAATGCGAACGAAGAGCACCCCCCTGACCACCCTGCCGGAGCATAACTCCTCGCGCTCCGCATACCAGCGATACCTGTAACTAGACTAGACTCATTGATTTGATCAGTATGCCAATCCAGCAAGGAAACGTAGCCAGCCTTCTGGGCACCTTACCCATAGAAGACGGTGAACTAGGCTTGGTAGATTAACTACTTATAGTCTTGAGGGACTATGGGTAGAATACAATACAAATATGTTAAGTTTTCTTTTATTGTATTAGATTATGTATTTATAAATTTTCTTCATTATACTAGCTTATAATTACGTATATATGTATGTATATATTTGTTATTTGACTTATTTAGTTAAAATAATATTAATAATAAGATGTCAGAAATTGAACATAATTTTATATTCATAAATAATATTAAATTCTTTGTTATATAAATTTTCAATTATATACATTTAAAGTTTTAAAACAGTCCGAAGTACATTAAAATTTACTACATTTATAAAAGAATAATTAAAGGCATGTATATAAACGGCGTAAATATTCTGTATAAAAATGATTTTTCTTAATTTACACCATTTTCAAATAAAATTAATCATGAGAAAATAATAACAACCTATTTGTTATCAACTTCATTCCTGACGTGCAACGCCCACGCATTTTACACTGACCTCCCACACTGATTTACAGACACCCACCGCACTCTGCTGCCGGTTATATTATGCCACGTTGTTATAATAAATTATTTATTTATATCGTCAAACTTATGTTCATATTGAAATCGGTTTTACGGCATTTTCTTTATTGCGGAATGTGCCTTTTTATAAATAAAATAGTTGTGACAGCATAATATTAAGCAACCGTAAGAAACAAGTAAGTTTATTTGTATATAAAAAAAAGAATAGAACTCTTTTTTAACAGATTAAATTACATAAGAAAATACATACATAACTTCACGCCAGTTCCCTTGCGGGGCAGGCACGAACAACAGAGCGCCATTCAGGCTTATTCTTGCACACCTCACTTGCTTCTTTGACATTCATAGCTCTTGTCATGCACGCTCGTCTGTTCTTAAGGCTCCTGACATCACCTTCTGCTAGTACACGATCAATTTGATCATGGAAGGTGTGTCGTGGCCTTCCACGACTTCTGCATCCATCCACTTTTGCACTGTATATCTGTTTAATCATTCTTTCCACATGCCCGAACCACCGGAGCATTCCTTTCCTTACCTTCACCCCGACACTCTCATAAGAAAATGGCAACTTAAATAAACTTCTACATTATGATGTCATTCATAGAGAAAAGACAAAGTGATGGATGGATTTTGTGAAAGAAGATGTGATGATTTGTGGTGTGCCAGAGGACATATGTCAGAATAGAGGTGTATGGAAGAAAAAGACATTGAACCTACCACAAATGATTGATGAAAGAGAGATTATGAAGAAATCATTATATTAATACGTGAAGCAAACACTTTGTACACCTTTTTACTTAAATTGCGCGGACGGAGGAGTATGGAATTTCGCACACTTATAGTTTATATAGAGAAGGAGTGCAGAATGCTAATATTTTTTTTTAAATTATGTATAAAATACATTAAATCAATAAAGAAACATTACACACACTACCACCATGTATTTGACACACACACGCATATATACTCTTTTGTTTATTGTTAAAGTTAAATTAACAGTGTAGCCTTGGCGAAATCTGTGATTATAGAAGTATAGTCCTTGACAACAGAATTAGTGTTCAAACTTGTAATTTAAATTAATTATGGTCGAATTTCGACCACTGGGCGACCACTAGATAATGAAATTAGATGAAGCGAAAAATGTTTTGCGAGAACATAGCAAGTAGATCCATCTTCTCTGTCTAACCCTAAACAGTTTTGTCCGTGCAGGAACAAATACAATACAATTTCCTGCGTTGGGGCGGCCTGTCGTAAGAGGCGACAAAACAACCCACAGCCAGGTGGTAGGGCATTTGCCCGACTGGATGGTCTAAAGTATGTCGCCATAACAACCTTGAGTTGTGTTCCGGCATTAGAGACCAGGTTCCAGCCTCCCTTAAGAGAGCAGCAGCGCATTTGTAGCAACTTTGGTGTTGCAAATGTCTATAGGCGATGGTAACCGCTTTCCATCAAGTGGGCCGTCTGTCTGTCTGCTGATCTTCTGCAATAAAAAAAACAGGCGTAAACATACAAATGTATGTATTTTAGAAACCATGAATATTTAATGTGACTTTTAACGAAAATGGACAAGACAAACGTACATACATACATACATAACTTCACGCCAGTTCCCTTGCGGGGTAGGCACGAACAACAGAGCGCCATTTAGGCTTATTCTTACACACCTCACTTGCTTCTTTGACATTCATAACTCTTGTCATGCACGCTCGTCTGTTCTTAAGGCTCCTGACATCACCTTCTGCTAGTACACGATCAATTTGATCAACAAACAAAAGTGAACTATTTTAAAGATATATTAATATAAACAATTTAACAGCTATAATGTTAATGTACATATGGTCCCCTACAGTATTAATATACTCTGTGACCTATGGTTTATAAGCCATTTTTACATGGCTTCAATGCACACAGCGTTCAATTTTCCAATGTCAAACTTGAACAGCAAAAAGGCAGGTGGAATTTTTTTTTAATAAAATTAAATAAATTAAAGTAAACTCAGTCAAATTAAGCTGTTTATATAAATACTTAGTTGTCCTAACCCTTCATATAATAAGACAAGAAGATGACATTTAAAATCTTTCAATTCATGGCTGTGATTAAATTTTTATATAATAATAATAATAATACAGCCCATGAACCTCCGACTGCTGGGCTCGGGCCTCCTCTATAGGGGGACGGACAGTATACCCGCCACGCTTGTCCAAGGCGACAGGTTTAACACATTGGTATCTCGATGGTTTCAGGTTTCATCACGTTGTTAGCACGTGGTAACTGTAACAATATTAGGTCAGAAAACTGCCCAAGTGGTGCATGCGTACCGGCCAAGATTCGAACCTGCGCCCTTTGAATCTAGGACGAGTGCGCCAGCCATTACACTACCGCAACTTACTCCTTAAATTTTAATTCTAAGCTTATCGACTACGTATTTTTTACATCGTTAAACCCTTAATTAGAAAGCAACAAAAGTTCATTTGATTAACACAAGAATCGATAATTCGTGAAAAAAAGAATTTCGTTGTAATTATAAGACTTCACTGGCCCGTCGGTTTGGGGTTAAACAAATCAATCGAGCAATTTAAGACCTTATCCCTCTGACGTTAGAGTTGATTGTTTTCAAATCAGCCTTGGTTGTTATGTACGTAGTTTGTTAACCTTAATTTTATCATATCGGGCGATTTTCTCTTGGAAATTTAATTCGGAGTTTTGACAAGGCTTCCATTAAGCTTAACAAGTGTAAGTAATGTATTGAATACGAAACGCGATATGAATAGTTGATATTATACGAAAGTTTTTATTAGCTACTTCGACCGAATGAAATCATTCCTTTAATAGAATTTGCGATATTACGTTTTTGTTCGATACATACTTACTGTGAAAGACTAATGAAAAATTATAATTTTGTTAAAAGGGATGTGAATACATTTCACGATAGATTGTAACATTATTTATGTGTAAAAGTATTATTCATATTATAGACTAAGATTTACCGGCAAGCGCTTGAGGGCGTTGGAACCAAAACCGAATACCTGTTTTGTGATTTCAGCGGGACCCAAATTCAGATACCTTGGTTCACTACTGCAGAGTAATTGTGATATAGAGAGGGATGTAAGGAGATTAATAAATGTATCATGGCTGAAGTGGAGACAGGTAACCGGTGTGACGTGCGAAAAACTAATGCCACTGAAACTAAAAGGTCAAATATCTGTCATACGACCAGTCATGCTACACGAGTCCGAATGTTGGGCCACTAAAGTGATAAGACACAAACGTCTCCACTCAGTTGAGATGGAGGTTTGGTGTTACAAGAATGGATAAGGTGAGAAATGAGTACATAAGGGGATCTTCGAAAGTTGCTCCCGTGACTGAATAATTGAGAAGACTAAGGTAGTACGGGCATATAATGAGGAGGGATGAAAGGCGCGTGACAAAAAGAATGTTAAACTACAATATGGATGGGTACAGATGTAAAGGTAGACCAAAAAAAGATGGATGGATTGTGTGAAGGATGATATGATGAATTGTGGTGTGACAGAAGATGTATGTCAGAATAGAGGAGTGTGGAAGGAAAGTACATATTGTGCAATAATACCTCTCTATACCCCTTAGCCGCTCACACCCATGTCTTCTATGGCATTGCGACGGGCAGACGCCACAGTCCCCATATTCCCAGAGCCCTAGTACCACTAACAGTTCACCCCAATAGCCCGGTACTTTTTGTTCTCATTTCCGTGTGACGTGTGTACATTCCGGAATCTCATAGTGACGGAAATTGCGCGTATTATTGAATTACGACCTTCTGCATTACGGTTGGATTTGTTGTGTTCGGTTATATTTGTGTCCGTGTTATACGTGTTTGTATAGTTCTAATAAACTCTATAGTAATTCTAACAGCATTTTAATTCGAGTCCCGCTAACTCGTAACAATACGTAAATAAGGTTTTCATTCAACTGTACACAAATATGTATGGCCGAATCATACAGTTCGATTATCCGTAAAAAGCGATTCTCCGAACGAACATCCATGTCCCCGAATAGGTCCGGATAATCGACGCTCTACTGTATTTTGAAATTTGAAATCGCACTCAGATACTTCATTTTTGTCACCACTGTTAGATAATGGTTACGAAAACTAGCCCATAGACCCATAAATGGCGGCATACCATCAACCATAAAACGTGAACGACCTTGTATCTGGTGTAATCTACGACACGCAACGGGCCTACGACCGTCATTATGCGAACCAACTTGACACCGTGTGAGGCATTTCATGGGTTTTATTCTCGAGTACATTTTACCGTACATTTATTGAAGTTGTACACTAAAACACAATAAAAAAGCAGCCGACTTCAAGAGTACAATATCTTGAAGTCGGTGACGAGTAAAACATACATAAATAGTAACTTTCATGTTTTACTTGGCACCGACTTCAAGGTGTTGTAAAAATATTAACTTTTTGCTTTTTATTCACTCTTGAAGTCGGTTTGTTTTCTAGATTTTTTTAAAATATTAACTATATCATGTATCTTAAAGGTATATTAAAATTACAACGTGATCTAAGAAATAAGACTAATAAGTAATATAAATTAGCAGCAGGTGGCAGAAGGTGATGTCAGGAGCCTTAAGAACAGACGAGCTTGCATGACAAGAGTTATGAATGTCAAAGAGGCAAGTGAGGTGTGTAAGAATAAGCCTAAATGGCACTCTGTTGTTCGTGCCTACCCCGCAAGGGAACTGGCGTGAAGTTATGTATGTATGTATGTAAGTAATATAAATCTGGGCGTAAAATATTCGAATCTACCCTAAGAGCGTATATACATAACCGCGTTGCGGCGCCACGCCGCAAAGCTTCGTACCGTCGTAGAATGAAGTGACCATTTATCTATAATTCGTGAACGTTGTTGGACGTATTCGAGTTATAACTGCAAATGCAAATTTTCGCGTTGCGATGGGCGGCGCCGATTTCGGCGGGTAGTTTGCGATATAAAATGAAGTGAATCTTCCGGGGGCAAATAACACTAACATAAAAATTTAACACAATACCTGTATTAATGTCTTTAAACAAAAGGTACGCACTAGAGTTTGACCCGCGGCGCAGCGGCGTGGTAAACTCTAGTTATATTATATACATAGTCTTGCCATAAATATTGTTACAAAGATTTTTTTTTTTCTATTGCAAATAACATTTATAAGTTTTACAGTGCGTTAGTTTAATACATAAATATAAAACAATTTAAAATATAAAAAGCTTATTCGAAGTGGTCTCCACTGGCTGTAATACAGTCCTTTAAACGTTGACGCCAGTTATCAATAGAAGCACGCACTCTTTCCATGGGAAAATTCTTCACTGCCAATTGTATGGATTGTTTTAGGGACACCAAATTATCATGGCGTTTAGAGCAAGCCGTACTCTCTAAAACTGACCATAAATCATAATCAAGCGGATTAAGATCGGGATTAGACGACGGCCAGTCTTCAGCTCTGATGAAGCCCGAAACGTTCGTTTCCAACCAAGACTGCGTGGACCGAGCTTTATGACCCAGCGCCGAGTCTTGCTGGAAGGACCATTCTTGATTATCTAACATGGTGTTGTTAAGGGGCTTAATTACCTTCTCAAGAATGGTATATTGATACACTTGGCCGGTGTTTTGATATCGTTTTCACAAAAATATGGCTCAGTCACTCCTTCATAGCTAACACCCCACCAAACCATCACTGAAGACGGATAATGCCCACGTTGTACTCTGTTGACTAATTGAGAAGCTTCCTTGGACCTTTGAGCATAAATACGGTCACTTTGTTAAAATGTTGCTCAATTGTAAAAAAAAAAATTCTGTAACCTCCCTTTGCGTACTGTTTCAGTAGTTGTTTCGATTTTACCACCTTATTCTTTTTAAATTATGAATTAAGAAATGACCAGTGCGTCTCTTATAGGCTGCAAGTACTAAGTCATCTTTTAAAATACGCGACATGGTTCTAGGTGATATCTTCATCTCCCGAGATAAAATCTTTTGCTTTCAAACAGGATTTCTTCGAATTCTTTCCCTTACTACTTTGACCACCTTTTTCGTACGAACACTACGTGGACGGCCAGATCTTTTTCTGTCACAAACAGAGGAGGTCTCATTGTACCTATTAATAGCCCGTACACAAACATTTGACTAATACCAAGCGTATGGAGTTTTAAAAATTGCATTTGGCTCCATTCCTACTTTGTATAATGCAATCACAGCGATTCGGTTCTCTTTATCGCCCCACTCCATTTTAATATCGCAAAATGTAGTACAATTTACTGGCGCCAAAATGAGAAAACACAATGAACAATCATCTAAAAATGACAGATTCCAAATTCAAATGTAATATTTTGTTTCTTTTTAATTATAACAGTATTTATGGCCAGACTAAGTATAGTAAGTGTTAATATTAAAAAGACTTATCTGCACCGTAACGCATACAATCAAAGCCATCCCATTAACAGCGTAACCCGGTCACTTAGAATACAATACAATATTGTTCAGCGCTCAGCTAGTTTACATTACATTATTCATAACACGGTGTATCCTCCATATTTAGATCATTTCCTGCCACGCCTCACTACAAAGGGATGCCGTTGTATAACAAATATTATTATAATAGCTGCTGGTAATAATAATCTACCAATTCTATTGGTGGCAGTTTTTGGAAATTAAACTCGATATAATGGACTGTATGTATGATTATTATTATTAAACTATTTACATGAATCGAAATATACATAGAATAAGTGCGCGAGAGAGTCGAATGATGTAAGAGTGGTGAGTGGCAAGTAGCAAGTTAAGCAAGTTTTTGGTCTCCAAGGCCGCTCTTGTATCCCGCATTCCGTCCGATGCCTAGCTGCTAATTGCGCGAGCTATGGGCGTCGGCGGCATACGGGGCGCGGAGAGTAGGTGTGCTCCGGCGGGCGGGTCAGGGGGGCGCTCTCTGTCCGCAACGAATTCAATACTATTTTCTGATGGGCCTTCAGGGCCAAATCCTAAACTAGGCTAAATAGCGGAAAACACTCAAAGGATTTTCGATTAGATTTTTGAAAAATCATTTACCCTTGTCACGAGTCTAATCGTCGATTATTATACCAAACCATACTTTAACTTGTAAGGATCAATGTCTGTTAAGTAATTTTAAATGACAAACCAAGGGAAAGGGCTGTTTTTGAACAAAATGTTCTATTTACCATACATTAATTAAACCGCACCTCATTTTATGCAACATGGAAATGAATTATTCTATTTTCAATAGACGTCTAAATATTAAAATCTGTCAATGGGTGAAAATTGATTGATTGATTGCGTTCAAAATAAAGTGCGGTCAAACAACCGACGCAATTTGATGTTTGATAATTTAAGATTAACATTGCTATGGGCATGTAATGAGGAGGGATGAAAGTCACGTGACAAAAAAGATGTTAAACTACAAAATCGATGCGTACAAATATAAAGGTAGACCAAAAAAGAGATGGATGGATTGTGTAAAGGATGATATGATAATTTGTAGTGTGACAGAAGATGTATGCCAGAAAAGAGGAGTGTGGAAGGTAAAGACATATTGTGCCGACCCCAAATAGTTGGGAGAAGGTGAAATAAAATACAGAGAATTTAGGATTAATATTAGGTTCTAGGTAAGAAGATAAAAGCAGATAAATCTACTAGGGATGGAAAACCTTAAAAGATTTATGTATCTGCTCTTTTAATTTTGGCGGCATTAGTTTGTCATGTTCTCGTTTCGGAGGCCAAGACCCACTTTGGGTCGCTGAGCCAACGGAGTAAGTATGTAAGTTTGTCACATCTTACACTGGTCAATGAAATGATTGAATGAAAGTAGAATCACAAAACAAAGGTATGACAGTATTGTGAAAGGTAGAGTTAGTGTCGGGAGACCGCAGCGTATACACCATGATCAAATATACGTGCAGGAACGGAGAAAGAATACAATTTCCTGCAGCCGGGCGGCCTGTCGTAAGAGGCGACAAAACAACCCACAGCCAGGTGGGAGGGTATTCGCCCGCCTGGATGGCTACCACCCCTGGTCTAAAATATGGCGCCATAACAACCTTGAGTTGTGTTCCGGCATTAGTGACCAGGTTCCAATCTCCCTTAAGAGAGCAGCAGCGTAACCGCTTTGCCTGACTGCTAAACTCCTACAATAAAAAAAGAAAAAGAAAAATAGCAAAAGTGTTAAAAAGAGGTCAGGTAAAAAGCATCTCAAATAAACGTGCATGTATGAAGAGGTTAATGAAAGTAGATGAAGCGACATACTGTTGAACAGTATATTGTTCAATCCTAAAACGCTTCCGTATCTTAAAACCCGTTTTCACTTTCTTCATGAAGGTCATTTGAGGACTCAGAGACCATCTTTGAATTACCGACTAAGAATACCTACACATATTACACAGTTTTATGACAAAACATTTACTCTGCGCAAGCTGTAAGGCTTTAGAACTCACTACCTCAAAAGATAAAAGAAGCCAAGTCTATGAATTCGTTTAATGACCTCGTGAAACAACACTATCTCAAATTTGTACATACGTACATACATAACTTCACGCCAGTTCCCTTGCGGGGTAGGCACGAACAACAGAGCGCCATTTAGGCTTATTCTTACACACCTCACTTGCTTCTTTCACATTCATAACTCTTGTCATGCACGCTCGTCTGTTCTTATGGCTCCTGACATCACCTTCTGCTAGTGCACGATCAATTTGATCATGAAAGGTGTGTCGTGGCCTTCCACGACTTCTGCATCCATCCACTTTTGCATTGTATATGTGTTTAGTCATTCTTTCATCATGCATTCTTTCCACATGCCCGAACCACCGGAGCATTCCTTTCCTTACCTTCACCCCGACACTCTCTTTCAGACCAACTCTCTTTCTTACTTCGGTATTACGAACGCGGTCCGCGAGCGTCACTTCGCAGATTTTGCGCAGTGCTCGCATCTCGTCCGCGTTTACTCTACTTTTATGCTCTCTCTTCCATACCCAACCCTCGCTTCCATACGTGAGCGCAGGTACCAGCACCGCTTTGTGTATGGCAAGCTGGGCCTTCTGGCTGAGGTTTTTAGCGCCTAGAAGTTTACCTAACGCTCCATTCACACTATTCCCCAAATTCACTCTTCTTTCTATATCAGCGGTGTACCTTCCATCCCTGCTAAAAGTACATCCAAGATATACAAACTCACTCACTTGCTCCAGCATAACATCATGGACCATTATCCTTGCATTCGTTCTGGTTTCTTCTCTTTCAAACACCATAACCTTCTCAAATTTGTAACTGGATAATAATGTTATTTAGTTGTATGCTTGAGATGGTGTTGTTTGATGTCACACGACTTGTATATTTAGATAAACTAGTGTGGTCGCCCGTAGTCGTAATTCGACCATAATAATCAATTTAAATTATGAGTTTGAACATTATGAAGGTTCTGTTGTCAAAGACTATATTTCTATAATCACAGATTTCATCAAGGCTACATTCTTAATTTGACTTTAACAATGAACAAAAGAGTATATATGCGTGTGTGTCAAATACATTAGCATTCTGCACTCCTTCTCTATATAAACTATAAGTGTGCGAAATTTCATACTCCGTCCGCGCAATTTTCGTAAAAATGGGTACAAAGGTTTTGCTTCACGTATTAATATAATGTTTCCAGGGACAATCTTCTCTATTGTAATGGCATACGAAACCGTCCAATAACTGTAAAGAAAGCTTCTTAATTACATTACTTCTTTGCCATTGCCCGGAGTATTTCCTAAACCCGTAAACTATGTCACCTCACCCCACTTGCCCGATATAATCTTTTAATTGACGAAAAACAGACCTTAATGAATTAATCCTTTATACAGACATTAGAAAAGAGACCGGCGCAAAAAAGCTAATCTCAATTAGATACGGATAAGGGAAAACAGCGGAGGCGCCGGGAAAAAAATCGTGAAAAATGGCGAGATGAAAATGGCAAGTTAAAGTTAAGAATGTCATACAGGGGTTCTGTATTATGAAAATAAGCGCATTTGTGCACCTTTGGTGTTGCAAATGTCCATAGGCGAAGGTAACCGCTTTCCATTAAGTGGGCTGTCTGCCTGTCTGCTGAACTCCTGCAATAAAAAACTAGCAAAAAAGAAAGAACAACTAAAAAGCAAAAATTGTGTGTTTGTGTGTGTGCAGTTCACACGCAATAGATGTGAAACTTCAGAGAGTATACAGGCGAACATAATTATCCTTACAATGTTGGTAAAGATATGGTTAATCGCCTACAAAAGTGAATGCACACCTGCCTGCCATAAAGCACAGTTTATTACCTTCCCGCATTTGGACTTCTTTTGTTCCTTTAGAAAAACAGCCTATTGTGTATTGTACTAGTTTATGGCCGTTGGCAGGAATAATTAAGCAGGTGTGCCGATTACGTTTTCTGGGAAATTGCGTCGACGCTTGGCAGGTAGATATATTGTATTTGTATAGTTTAGTATAAAACAATGCCCGAACGGAGAGATGAGGCAGTCAAGCGACGATTACGATACGAGCAAGACGTGTACATTCGATACGGTATATAGTGACGGACTTTGCGCGTGTTATTGAATCGTGCAGTTTGTACTGGTTGTGTCCAGTTATATTTGTACCTGTGTTATACGTCTTTGTATAGTTCTAATAAATTCTATAGTAATTCCAACGGCATTTTTAATTCAAGTCCCTCACTCGTAACAATATTTAATATCTACATATTACATACGTGAAGCAAAAACTTTGTACCCCTTTTTACGAAAATTGCGCGGACAGAGGAGTATGTTTCGCATACTTGTAGTTGATATAGAGAATAAGTCACGAATGCTACTTTTTTTTTAAATTATGCATAAAAAATACATTACACACCCTACCATGTATTTGATACACACACGAATATATACTCTTTTGTTTATTGTTCAAGTCAAATTAACAGTGTAGCCTTGGCGAAATCTGTGATTATAGAAGTATAAACCTTTGCCATTAATTGTTATGGTCGAATTTGGACCACGGGCGACCACTAGTACAAATAAAATTACAACGACATAAATAATCTAATACAATAAAAGAAAACTTAACTTATTTATATTGTATTCAGCCCATAGTCCTTGAAGAATTTAAGTAGAATACTGAGCCTAGATCACCATCTTCTATGGGTAAGGTGCCCAGAAGGCTTCCTACGTTTACTCGCTGGATCGCCATACCAATACCAAAACTACACTGCACAGACACATTTCTGCCTTTCTATTCTAGTATAGACGCTTTTATTCTTAACTATTTTGAACCTTATTCGTAATAATTCAATCTAAATTACACTTTAAATCAGTAGCATAAAGCTCAAAATTTAATGCACTGTTACGCGTAATTTCCTTTGATATACGTATAAAAGAATACCTGCCTTAAGACTATACAGATAGAGTTAAAATTCATTTGATATCTTTTAAGTTGACTGATTGTAACATTTCTTTTTTTGCAGACGAAATATTTAATTTTATTTAAAAATAAACTTAATTACAAATAAATTAAACTAAAAATAAACTATATATACAAACTAAAATTAAACTATAAAATCTAGTACCAGATCACTGTCAGTCGGAATCTTGCCCAAAAGACCAAAAGGCCACATTGCTTCACTGAATGGCAACGCTAATGCGTTGCCCGAGGTATACCCCAGGATTTTGGTCACGTGGGGCATCCACCAGATGTTTGGCTATGTCTCGATATAGTTTGTGCGCCTGAGGCCCAGGTGGTCCCAAGGTCTCGACACCAAAAGCCGCAAATATGTCGCCATTTCCGATGGCTGAGTATTTGCGGCGTTTTAGGGCCTCCTGTTGTGCAGCAGCTGTACCGGCAGACATGCTAGTGGCCTGAAGATGGAACGCTGCCAAAGTATCGACGCAAGAAGCGTCCCATACTAAGAGGCCACCCATATTCCAGGGCACCAACGACATACCATGGGGTCTTTTGCCATCGTCGCGGCACAAGCCGTTCGGTTCTAGAACGACAGATACCCTAGCGGTGACAAGAGCCCGACGGATTATGTAATTAAGTATTGCATGACGTGAAATTCTGCCGGCACTCCTGATACACCATAACCCATTTTAAGTTTTATTTAACGTGAAAATTAATACTAACGGGTAAACAGAAATGTGTCTTATTTCGACTTGAATAAGGTTGAATTTTAAGTGTGTATCTCTTTTTAGTGTCATTACTTTTCATTTCGCATTATCGTTTCATCGAGTTTCAAATCACAACGATTCTAAGGAAGTTTCACTTAAAAAATATATTATTCTGTCAATACAAAATCAAAATCGTTTAACAAAAACAATGTACATACAATATACTGAGATCTCATTACGTCATATATATACAACATAAAATTTGAGGAACCCTAAAAACACCTACGTAATAGAATTAAATCTGCCTGCCCTATAAAGGGCGCGCGCTCCCTCCCTCCCTCCTTGGTTTGCATACGAACGATGTTATTTACCTGAAACAAAAAGATTTCATATTAAACATGGAGAACAATAACATATCGGCAACAAGTAAAATCTATACGATAATTGGCTATTACCTTTAAATATTAAAACAATTTAATGCTTCGCAAATGTGGCATAAACGTGATTGAAATACTATTGTTACGAATACGCGACTCCAATTAAAATGCCTTTGGAATTACTATAGAATTTATTAGAACTATACAAACACGTATAACACAGGTAGAAATATAACCGGACGCAATAAGTCCAAATGTAATGCACAATCCAGTAACACGCGCAAAGTCCGTCACTAAAATGTATACACGTCTTGCCTCGCTTGTGTTATCGCTCTGAATGCCTCCTCTCTCCATCCTGCCGTCGTTTTATACTTCACAAATAGAAGTGACTTAATTTTCTAGAAATCGTAATCAGCACACCTGGTTAATTATGCCTGCAAACGGCCATAAACGAGTACAATAGGCTGTTCTCTACAACAACCAATAAATAACGAAACAAAAGAAGACTATCATAAAGGTATTACAATTGGTTCAAATGCCGACAGGTAATAGCGTGCTTCGTAGAATTTGTCTTTGTCGGGGGGCTAAGTTGTAACACTATATTCAAATAAGCTGATTTAAATAGTCATAATGTTGTTTTGTTTATTTATAGACAGTTACAAACTGTATTAAAATGCCATGCTGGAATCATTATCTTGACCAGAGCTCTCGATCGGTGTGATGCTACACTCTTACAGAATATCGGCGTCAAATGGTTAGGCTTGAGTTAATTCTGTTTCGTACGGTGTGAGAGTTTCAACGCCTCTCTTTTCTCTATTTCCTATCTCCTTAACCCTGGCCCACCCTAGAGCCTGGCTACGCATTGGCATTGTCTCTGCTTTTGCAAACGTCCAATAGCGATGGTAGCCGCTTTCAGCCGCTTCAGCCATAGTTTCTGAATAAAGTAATAAAGAATAAAAAAGATAAAAGAATAGATAATAAAAGAAAATGCATAAAAGAGCGGATGCATAGAATAAACAAAAGAAAATATCAGCAAATAAAAAAGATAAAAAAAGGCCGGACAAATCCTGTTCGTCTGGCGGAGGGGAAACTTAAAAAAAAATACCGCTTCAGCCAATAAAAAAATAATATAATCAGTTTTTATAACACACTAGTGGACACCCGTGGTCGAAATTTGACCATAATAATTAATTTAAATTATAAGTTTGAACATTATTAAGATTCTGTTGTCAAAGAGTGTAGTACTTCTATAATCACTGATTTCGCCAAGGCTACACTGTTCATTTGACTTTAACAATAAACAAAAAAGTATATATGCGTGTGTGTGTTAAATACATAGTAGTGTGTGTAATGTTTTTTTATTGATTTAAATTATCTTTTACGCATAATTTAAAAAAAAATGCATTCTGCACTCCCTCTCCTAAGTGTGCGAAATTTCATACTCGCGGACGAAGCCGCGCAATTTTCGTAAAAAGGGGTACAAAGTTTTTGCTATGTTTTTGCTTCACGTATTAATATATAAATAAGAATTCCATATCTGCCGAAATGACTGCGGAACTTTAAAATCTAAATCTCAACAAGCGGTTGCTTCAAAGGAAATCTTCGAAAGAACGCGGCCAATAAATAACTAAATTATTATGATCATCAATTGTACCACTTTACAACCTGATCATACAAATACATCTATGCAGAACATCTGGCTATCTCGGACTACATGAATCATGCGGCCCACAGGAAATAACTCATTATAACTTCAAACACTGCATAAACTATATTCAAAGTTGGATAAACAAATGGAAAAAATGGGAGCTTGGCATGTTTTAGGTACAAATCGATAATTCATTATGATTAACCTATTTTTGGCGGGTTTTTGTTGAAGTATTTAGGTGCTGACTTCGAAAAGGACAGTGGGGTAGGTTGGTGTTTAATTTTTAATAATTAGTAGAGCCCTTCAATGTGAAAATTACTTTGCATGTCTGTTTTTTGTTTACGGTTTTGAGAATGAAGCGATTTCCATAAATCTTGCTATATATGTACATTAAGTTTAGTGGATAATCATGGGATACGTTTTAACCTAAAACTTTAATAGTTTCTAGAGGATACGGATTTGAAATTCACGCGAGCAATAGCGTGGGTAAAGTTACTATTGTAATGACAACAATTCACGTTCAAATTTGTATAAGGTTTTGAAAATTCTGTATGGTTCATCAAAGCACCCTTTTTAAAAAAGGAATATTTTAATTAAACACTATAAGTAATTATTTTTAGAGAAGCAACCGCTCACAATAGAAATTAACGACAGACTGAGCTAAACGCATTGAGAACAGGGTATATGATAAGTAAGGCTGCTGAGGTATCTCGGCAGTCTTGCAGGTAAGCATTAACCCTTGCAGTACATGGGTATAACACCTCCCCCTTTAAGAAGAGACTTTGGGGATGTTTCAAAGTCTCTGTGATTAAACTTTTACTCTAGTCGGAGCCTTAGGGGTGACTATTTCTATATCAGAATCTTTATCGGAAGAATCTTTTGAATCCGAATTCTGCGGAGAAAGTAATTTTAATTTAAATCTGGATGGTTGTGGTCGGTTGCCTCTAGGTTTACAAATTTTATAATATAAGACATAACTAAAATAACAAAGCATACAAATGAAAAGTAAAATCGTTAGGATAGAATAGTGTGTCCCATATCTTACAATGTGCGGGTTTTCTTTTATGGAATTTAGATCACTTAACATGTTTTCCAAAAGCATTTTGCTTTTCTTATTAAAATCGTCCAAATCTACATCATGTAACTTGACAGGAGACACATTATCTATTTCATTTAGTTTTACATGGTCGCAACAAGTATCATCAATAAGGTTAAATTCTGGAAAGCTATTGACAGGTGAAGTTATATTTAAGATATTAGAATTGGGTATAAGTGTTGTACTTTTACAATAACCAACACAATTTTCGGGGATATTAATGATACCTGTTCCAATTATTACAGTTTCGTACAATTTGGAATTGGAACAATCAATCGAAAGTTTGGTCGATTCTGATTGTATATAAATCCATTTATTGTTAGAGATTGATTTCCAAATATCTATTTTCCCGAACACTGTTTTCGTTTCACACTGCGGTGGTTTTTCACTAATTACCTTTGCTAGTAATTCACTCTCACAGCACTGTTTAGCGTCCGTGGAATAGACCGTTTCTACATTACAAATGAAGTTACCCGGACTTACATTCTTGCAGTTTCCGAGGTCATTAAAGATACAATACTGTGCCTTGTCTTTGGTCATTGCTATATATTTATTAGTTGGAAGTATCAAACTAAATGAGTTCGGTTGTTCAGGGTTATGCGGAGTAGGCAGAGCGATGTTGTGGAATAGCATGTATTCCTTGGTGCTTACTAACGGTACTTGCACAACAAACATGATTTTATTATTTAAATAATAACATACTAGTTTTGAAATACTTAGAATAAGGTGCATATTACTTAAATCTAAAACTACGGGCAACTCGAGGTCACCGGGCAAATGACGATGGTTATTAGCAAGCTCTCTGTATAATTGGTTTGGGGTTATAATGGCAGGATGCAGGATATTCTGACTACTAAATAATATTGCGTTGGTAATGTCTTCTAATTGAAATGATAACGTAAGTATCGATGCTTCTAAGGTGGTTAGGATTTCATTAACTTTTACTAATATTTGTAATCCATTTGTTAATTCGGTGATGTTTTTAACACTGACAGAGAGGTTGTTAATAGCGTTACTGAGATAAATTTCATTATCTTTTATTTTTTGTAAAGTTTCATTATAACGTTCTATTACAGATGTGGTAACCAGTATATTTTCCTTCATGAGCGAAATCAACTGTTTTTCGTTATTTTGTAATGCTGTTATCGCTTCATCGTATTTGAGAGCATCGTTTTCGTCTAAGGTGCCGAAAACTTGTTTCAGAATTGTACCTATCCCTCCTATCCAGGCACTGCGTTTTATGCGGTTATCTATTAAGTGTGAGATGGAGGAAAATTCTTTATTCATATCTTGATAACGTGCTTTTAGAGGTTGTAACATATTACGGCATTCTGTGTCGACTTCCATGATTCTGGTTTGACTACACAATTTTCCTGTGATCTCAAAAGCATTTTCAATGTTCTGTATATGGGAGGTAAAGTGTGAAATATCTACCGGTATTAGGATATTTAACTGAACATTTTTAATTTTAAGTTTTCCTAAGTAATCATAGTAGAGGCCTGGACTTGAAGTAATTGATTGGATGTAGTCTTGATCGGATTGGACCCGAGTTGCGCTGCAAATAATAATTAATGTAAGTCTAACTAACGTAAGTATTCTATTTTGTAATATCTAACCTAACTATTATAATATAATATAATTCTATTACTAACCTATATCTATATCTGTGTAAGTTATATATATTATTTTTCTGGTCTAGATTTTCTATTTCTAAGAGTTTCTGTTTTTATTTTAATAATTAGTAGGTTTTCTTCACAGGTTTCCAACTTCAGCTGGTTTCACCTGGTCATAATGGTGAGTAACATGACGCCGGTTAATAAGCAAGGTAAGAGTATTATTACCGTTTATTTTAATCACCTTGTAAGGTCCTTTCCAAATAGGCGATAATGCCTTACGTAATCTAAGGTGGTTTTTCAGGTACACATAATCGCCGATTTTATATTTGACTGAGCGAGTATGTGTGTCGTAATATGTTTTGGATGATTCTTTGGATTTTCTTATAAAATCTAGAGCTTTTTCACGGGAATATTTTAATCTATTTTGGAGCATACGGACGTAGTCGGGGTATGTCGCTCCTGGAGACTCGTTATAGATGGAATTTGGAATGAATGGTTTATTTCCAAACATCAACTCGTAAGGAGTAAAATGGGTTGTGGAATGGACAGAGGTATTATAAGCAAGCATGGCTGTATATACATAACGAGGCCAATTTGTTTGTTCCTCGTTAATATAGGATTTTAAATATTCCTTCAAGGTTGAGTGACTCCTCTCGAGAGCGCCTTGGGTTTGTGGATGGTATGGAGAGGACCAAAGGTTCTTGATTTTTAAGAATTCGCATGTTTTCTTAAAAAGGTCTGACGTAAAGTTGGGGCCCTGGTCTGTAAGGATCATTTTGGGGATACCAAAGATTGATATATAATGGAGCAAGCATTCGCTTGTTTCTTCGGCAGTAGTACTGCGGATTGGGTATGCGGAAGAGAATTTGGTGAGATCATCTTGGATTGTCAATATATATTTTAGTTTTGCAGGTCCAGCTTCAGGGAGTGGACCTACAATATCGAGGGATATTCTTTGAGAGGGTTCTGTTGAAGTACTGGTAATTTGCATTGGAGCGCGATTTATTTTCCTAAGGGCTTTGTTCTCTTGGCAAGATTTACATTGTTTCACATATGATTCTATATCACTACGCATCCCTTTCCAGTAGTATGTTTGTTTTATTCTATTATACATTCTGACAGACCCCAAATGGCCTGCTATAGGAATATCGTGGTTATCGACAAGGATCTTCTTAATTTCCGTAGGGGCTGGATATATAATATTATTATGATATATTTTGATTTTAATACGTGTGTCATGGAAAAGGTATGTTAATATATTATAGATTTTCACAAAGGAGTGCTTTTCAAACGGATTTTTCAGGTCGGATATACTTATTTCATTTATATCTTCAAAGACTATCAATTCGTTTCGAATTGTTTTCAGCGTTTGGAAGATTTCAGGATACGATGATTCGTCGAAATGATGTACTTTCATGAAAAGTAAGTAATAGATTTTATTATTGTATTCAATCCTTCGGAAAGAGAAAAGTTCTTTTTCGGCGTTATAAACGTTGGAGAGCGTTTCGGGATCACTTAGAATCTCTTGGATATAGGGATTAGATTCATCTAAGTCCATAGATGTAGGGACCAGTGTAATTTTTGTGGAAGACTTCATTAGACTCTCGTTATGTTCTTCGATATTTGTATTAAAGGAATTGTTTTTATCTGCCATAGCTTTCAGGAAAGTGGGGTAGTCGTCAACAGGTAAGTCAGGGCATGAACTGGTAGATGGAATTGGATCGATATCTGTATGAACATCGGGAATTGACTGTGAGCTCGGCACGCATTCAGGTAAGTTAGGTCTATCGACATTGGATGCAGTATTGGGAGAGATTGGTAATTCTGATGTATGTTCAGGTAAGTCAATTCTATTAGCGTCAAGTTGGTCATTGGGAAGTAATAGAGGTTCTAATACTTGTTCAGGTAAGTCAACAACTTCGTTTCCAGGTTCACCTCTGTAGTTTTCAATAATATCCGAAAGTGACATAAGGTCATCGTTTTGGTCGAGGGTATGTGGCGAGGTAGTAATGATTTCGTCGGGGTTAAAAGACGGTGGTGATATCAATAAGTCCATTAGATCTCCATCTACTGCAAGGTTGGAATCTGGGTTTCCGGGTTGGATTGGATTAACGGGAAAGCGAGACAAGGCATCCGCGTTAGAATTTATTTTTCCTTTCTTGTACTGAATTTCGTATTCGAATTCTTCAAGTTTCAGTCGCCAGCGGACGAGTCGTGACCCGGGGTCTTTGCAACTAAATAGCCATTGGAGTGGTTTGTGGTCGGTAAGTATTTTAAATCGGTGACCATAAAGGTAAGGTCTGAATATTTTAGTACCAAAAATTATGGCAAGGCATTCTTTTTCAGTAACTGTGTAATTGCTCTCAGCTTTGTTAAGAGTACGCGACGCATAGGCTATTGGGCGGTCTTGCCCTACTGCGCCTTGGGATAATATAGCTGATATAGCATGATTGGATGCGTCACAGGTTAGGATGAATGGTTGTGTAAAATCTGGATAGGCTAATATTGGGGCTGTGACAAGTTTGTTTTTTAAGGATTCAAATGCGAGCTGTTGCTCATTTTGCCATATGAATAGGACGTCTTTCTTTAACAAGGAAGTCAGTGGTTTAGCCAATTTGGCGAAATCGGGTATAAATCTTCTATAATAGGACACTAAGCCGAGGAAGGATTTGATGTCCTTCGGTGACTGAGGAATCGGGTAGTTTGTTACAGCTTTAATTTTATCAGGGTTTGGTTTAACGCCGTCTTCACCGATAATATGTCCTAGATATGCTACTTCCTTTCGTAGGAACTCGCACTTTTCTGGTTGTAGTTTTAAATTAAAACTACGAAGTCTATTGAATACAGCTTTTAGATTGTTAATGTGTGAATTTAAGTCGGCAGAATATATCACGATGTCATCTAGATATACGAAACAACGTGTTCCTTGGAGACCGGAAAGGCAGGTATTCATCAATTTCTGAAAAGTGGACGGGGCATTTTTAAGCCCAAATGGCATTCTGTTGAATTGGTAGTGGCCCTGGGGCACAGAGAAGGCTGTTTTAGGAGCATCTTCGGGAGAAATAAGGATTTGATGGAAGCCTGAGGTAAGATCTAGTGTCGAGAAATATTTACTATTTCCTAATTGGTCAAGGATCTCGGATATCTGCGGAATGGGGTAAATTTCACCAATGGTGATATCATTCAACTTGCGATAGTCAATTACTATCCGCCATTTACGTTGGCCCTGGGAGTCTGCTTTTTTAGGCACTATCCATATTGGTGAACTCCAAGGAGAGGATGAGGGCTCTATGATGCCTTGATTGAGCATTTTGTCGATTTGAGTTTCAACTTCTTTCTTGTGACATTCTGGGAATCTGTACGACTTAGTGTGAATGGGAACATCGCTGCTTGTTTTTATTTCATGGGCAAGAGCAGATGTGTGGGACAGCAGATCATTTGCTAAATGGAAAATATCTGAATACTGAGAACAAACTTCTATAAGAGCATTGGATTCTTCTTGATTGAGATGGTCTATTCTTAAGGAATTAATTACTTCATCGGTACGGTGAGTTGTTTCTCGAGGATTAGCATTGGTGCAAAAGGCGATGGGATGAAGTGGTTCAACCTTAAGGTTTAGGTTCGGATTAATGCTGATACTGGATTCTGAGATATTAGCGATTGTTAGGTTAACACGATTGTTGTCTTTTATCTTGACTATGCAATTGGATATTAATATGTCTTTAGAGACATGTTGATCTATGATAATGCCTTCTTTTAGGTTGGTATTTCGGATTGAACATTCTATAACGGCCTCGCTACGAGGGGGAATGACGTAGAAGGGATCGGAGAAGAGTAGTTTTATCTCCATGTTTTCTATTTTCAAAGTATCGTGAGTATAATCAATTTTACAGCCGAACGCGGTTAAAAAGTCAGTCCCTATAATACCATCGTAAGGTAAGTTAATGTTCTTGATGACATGGAATTTGAAGGATGCTGATTTGGATTTGTTTAATTTTAATTTTAGTTGAAAATGTCCTTCGGTCAGTGTTGGCTCATCGCCCGGGTCTATACCTTTAAGCTTAATCGGTTCTTTCGTTAGTTTCTGATTTTTGTGAATACTGGATTCTTTTATTAGACATATAGCAGAACCGGAATCAACTAAAAGAGATAATGGAATATCTGAGGCTGCCGAGTCTAATAGTACGTGAGGCAGGAGCTTTTTTGAAGTGTCTAAATTAATTTCGTAAACCTTGTTGTCAGTTATGTTGTGGCTTGGGATAACTCTCGGGTTTTTATTTACTGCAACAGGTGAGTGATCTTTTCTTAGATTAGGTTTTATATTATATGATTTTAATTTTGTTTCTTTTGTTTCAGATGCTGATTGCGGGAAACTGGATACTTCTGGAATAGGTCCGTCAGTTCGGGGCTGGTTACCCTGTCGGTTGGACTTTGTAGAAGAGTAAGGTCCGTCGGTTTGGGGCTGTTTACCCTGTCGGTTGGACTCTAGGATAAGGTAAGGTCCGTCGGTTTGGGGCTGGTTACCCTGTCGATTGGATTTTATGGCTGAGTAAGGTCCGTCGGTTTGGGGCTGTTTACCCTGTCGGTTGGACTCTAGGATAAGGTTAGGACCGTCGGTTTGGGGCTGGTTACCCTGTCGGTTGGACCTGAATGTATCAAGATAAGGTCGTTGGCAAGGATTGGATATGGTGTCGGCTTCCTGAACTCGTCTCGTGCGACACCGAGGCGAGACGCTTATTCGTTTAAAGGGGCTAGCGAAACATCAACTTCATCCTGCCCGATTTGTTCGTCCGGTTGATCAACGAAGTTCACCCGCGGTGGTGATCTTGGTGAATTTAGGGTGTTAGATGAGTTAGGATAAAACCTATAACGGTTATTGTTATATTCTCGTTTTTTACACGAAGAAATATCATGGCCGGCCGTCTTACAATAGCGGCAAAAGACCCTGGGTGGTCCTTGAGTTGAAGGGGTGAACGTCCTTTGTGGATTCGTATTATATTCTGGTCTGGGTGTGCTTGTGCTTGGTTTATTTCTATTAAAATTACTAGGTTTATGTTCGATCTGTGGGCGTCTATAAAGTGTCTGTTGAATGCGTTCTTCAGACACGGCTAAGTTAATGGCTTCGTTAAGCGTCCTGGGAGATCTACATCTGACAATGTTTGAAATACGGGGATGTAATCCCATAAGGAAATGATGGAGCGCAAGGTCTTCCATGGCCGCAGTGCGGCCGGGCAACTCCTTACTCTTCGTATTGGCTAGAGAAATTTCCGTCAATAGTTGTGAAAGGTGAGTTTCCACCTTAAGGGCGTATTGGCTAACATTCTCCTGCGGACCTTGTCTGCTTTCTTGAAGCTCCGTTAGGAGGTGGGAATAATGTTTTCTTTCGCTGAACTGATTTTTAAGAAATTCCTTTAGTTGTTCCCAGGACGAGAACTCTTTGATGGAGCAGGCTATCTCCGCTTTACCATTTAATTGGCTGAGGATATATTTAAATAGAATAGTTCTTTGAGTTTCGGATGCGAGTTCGTATGCATTTTCGCAATTAACTAAAAATGAATTTAAGGTTTCGCGGCTGCCGTCATATGCTTTAATGAATTTAAATAATGTGTTTAGGTCCAACTCAGACATCGCAAGGATTGCAGCTGTTTTCCTGGTGAGCCGAGGTGAAATAACAGGTGATTTCGCTTCCGAATCACTTACAATCTGTTCCGGTTCTGGAATAAGTACTGTGAGTTTTGTTTCTTCCTGTTTAGGCACTTTTGGCATAATTTAATTTATGAATGAAAAATAAATCGGAACAGATAGCAAGTTAATGTGATTACGACAACATTAATTATTAAGTTATGGAACCCTAATTTATATATAAAGCGATGACCAAAGACTAACACTTACAGTATTAGCAGTGCGTAGGCGACGGATATAGATGAGACGGACAGGAACATTCCGATGCGATAAGGCTGCGTATCGGGTTACCTCACTCGAAACTTTGTTCTTCAAATTGATGCGGATATTTATTATGTTTTCAGGTTTAGAATTGGAACTCCTTGGTTGATCGAAGGTAGGTAACTGCGGCTCAGGATACCTCTTCACAGGATATGCAGATCTACTCCAGGGGCTGACAGCGTCGTTGTAATAATACAGCCGGGTATAGCAGGATAATGTGGTAAGTATTTAGACCACTATCGGGAATCGGCGGTGTGTTTAACACAAACACAACTGGATACACGAGGATATTTGGTAAGTCTTGACACTTTTCATTAAAATCACGTATAGTTTTTAGAAATTAGGATTCTGGTTTTGCGAGATCCGGGGTGAGTCTGCGATGCGGTTGCTAGGCACTGGGGATTTCCGGATCCCACCGCTGCCACCAAAAATGTTATAAGGGAAATAAATTTACCCTTTTTAAAAAAGGAATATTTTAATTAAACACTATAAGTAATTATTTTTAGAGAAGCAACCGCTCACAATAGAAATTAACGACAGACTGAGCTAAACGCATTGAGAACAGGGTATATGATAAGTAAGGCTGCTGAGGTATCTCGGCAGTCTTGCAGGTAAGCATTAACCCTTGCAGTACATGGGTATCTGCTATCCAACGTGGCCAGCGTTTTGGGAATGCCCCCCCCCCCCCAAGACTCTGATTTAGGACTTATATATTACTTGTATTGTTTTAAATTACATTAAAAGGTATTATTACTAACTGCCCCCGTGGCTGAGTGAGTATAGCCTTTGCTAGCTTAGCACACTGGAAAGCTTAAGTCCCGGGCTCATTTCTTTGATTTTTCAGTTATTCACTATAGTCTGGGATCGGCTCCAGAATTGGTCTATTGTATGGGAGCTGCATACGTCTATTCATTGCAGCGGACAACGAACTACTGGCACGCACAACGCGGGAGCGCACATATTAATAGTTGCTCTATGTCGCTCGCACGTCATCCGTCCCGCTCACACATTGTGCTATATATTGTTCTACCTGTACAACTTGTTAATATTTGTACTTAAGGTTACATTTTCCAAAATAAATTAGTTCACTACTCTCAATACTCTCTGCCATCTGAAATATCATTTAACCTCTACCTCTCGCTGCTACAATTGTATTACCTGTAATACAAGCATAAATTGCTCAGTTTGAGTATATATGAACAATGCGTGTGTTTGTCTACCTATTATTATAACATTACGGTATATTTTAAATTTAAAAAAATACATTACTCTTTCATACATTTCTCTCTTAAATTTTTTCTAACCTCGAAAATTCATCCACAGCCTCTGGGTGCGAGTATTTGGAGCATGACTGTGCGTATTTATCTCACTTAATTATGTAAAAGGGGCGAGGAACAAATCCTCGGGTGTGCTTGGAGCCGTGTCAATTTGCGAAGGAATCCAGCGGGTGTTTCGGCAATGCCACCGTAAAATGTTATGTTAGACATATGATGGGGAGATTCGAGCAGACGTAGTGTTATTAGGGATTTGTTGCTGAATTTACGTTTCTTTCGCACGGTTGTAAATCTAGTAAATTCTCTTCAACTTATTCAAGATATTGAATTTTATTCGTGCAGAAACGAAGAAATAATACAATTTCCTGCGGCCGGGCGGCCTGTCGTAAGAGGCGAAAATAAACAACCCACAGCCAGGTGGTAGGACATTTGCCCGACTGGATGGCTTTCACCTCTGGTCTAAAGTATGTCGCCATAAAACCCTTGAGTTGTGTTCCGGCATTAGTGACCAGGTTTCTGTCTCCCTTAAGAGAGCAGCAGCGCATTAGTAGCCTTTGGTGTTGCAAATGTCCATAGGCGATGGTAACCGCTTTCCATCAAGTGGGCCGTCTGCTTGTCTGCTAAACTCATGCAATTTAAAAAAAATTGAGAAATCTTAATATTTATATTTTATAGCCGTATGTACTTAATACTATTTTGTATGAATTGATTTTTATATGCTTGCGTACACCACACTGCCACCGCGTCACCTCTGCGCCACCAAACTCTGTACCTACGCGCGATCGCGACGCCTTCACACTTTCCCTGTTGAGCAATAGAAATCACATAATAACTGCGCGGTAGCGGCATGTCAGTTGTGCATTCTACACAAGCGTTTAAATTTACTTTTCATCTCCAAAATAAGAGACTTTTCGTGTGACAAATCATAATTAAAAAGCTTTATTGACTCATAAATATAAAAGTTCATAGGTTTGTTTGTTCCATTTAACCGTTTTAAGTTAAATTATACGTCCCTCATACAGCAGACGCAGGTTACGTATAATAGGGAAACACGATACTTCCGCCGAATACGACAACGTGTACGCGAAATGAACACAGGGAACGTTCTCATATTGGACGAAGAAAATATTAAACGCATGAAAATAATACAACTTTTATTAGAACTCGAAATTGCAAGACTGCATCATCAAGACGCCGACACGTTCAGGGGCTTTCAGTATGTTAAATTATGCAAAGCCGGAAAGCGAGTAGTGTCACTACATGTATGGCGACTACGGTACAAATATTCCATGCATGGCGATGTACAGCTGATTGACTGACTTTATCAAGTTAGCCATTACAAGTTTTAATAATTTAATAATAACTAAAGCGGCGCAATTATGTAACCCTCAGTGAGAGTTATATGTTTGTGCCGAGACGCTTGGACCGTGACTCTTCAGGTGATCAGAGGGCTGGTGCCTACCTCGGGCAACGGATCAGCATGGCTATCCAGAGAGGAAAGGTAGCCAGCAGCATCTTACCCATAGAAGACGGTGATCTACGCTCAATATTTTGCTTATAGTCTTAAAGGACTATGGGTAGAATACAATTCAAATAAGTGAAATTTTCTTTTATTGTATTAGATTATTATAAATTTCTTCATTGTACTAGCTTATAATTTATGTATGTAAATAAAAAATGTATTCATCATAATTTAATTTATAATTTATACATTTACTAGGATTTTATCCGTGCAGGAACGGAGAAAGAATACAATTTCCTGCGGCCGGGCGTCCTGTCGTAAGAGGCGACCAAACAACCCACAGCCAGGTGGTTGGACATTTGCCCGACTGGATGGCTACCACCCCTGATCTAAAGTATGTCGCCATAACATCCTTGAGTTGTGTTCCGGAATTAGTGACCAGGTTCCAGTCTCCCTTAAGAGACCAGCAGCGCATTTGTAGCACCTTTGGTGTTGCAAATGTCCATAGGCGATGGTAATCGCTTTCCATCAAGTGGGCCGTCTGCCTGTCTGCAATAAAAAAAAAAAGATATGCGCACAATTCCGTCCACGCTTGACATGAAATTCCCGCGGAATTCCCGGGACATAAGGTATTCAGCATTTGAAAAAGGATGTAAGCTATGTTTTAGTGAAAAACTCTAAACGCTCCCGGGATAAAAAGTATCACATATTTTATTACATCAAATTTGCTATCACTCAGTGAAAAAATCACATTAGAATTCAAATTGTTTATGCAATCTGGTCATATAAAATAATTTCCAGTAAAATTACCGTGGGATTCGCGTGATAAAAATTAGCGGAGATTTCTGTCAGACAACCTTCTGGAGATAATTTTGTATATTTAATACTGGGTCGATACTGAGTGCACATTATAAACCAAGCGCTTCGCGTCCACCATTGCTCTACGCAAAATGAGTGAAATTCGTCGCCGGAGTCTGCTTTTCCTTATACCTACAACCGGTCATGGATTTACAGTAGGGACACTAGGGGCTAGTGCCTAGGGCTGCGAAATTTTCGAGGGCGGCAAAATTTGGAGTGTCAGCAAAAACATTTTCAACTCTATGCTACAAAAATCAATGATTTTCAAAAATTGGGAAGTTATTGGTTTCATGACAAATCTAAAAAATCGAATTCTCATTGGATATTTACGTTTTGAAGACCTTTACTCAAATAGTGTAGGATATAAATGATAGGGCGGTATTTTTCATATTGCCCCAGCGCGGCACTTAGGTAAATCCGACCCTGCCTACAACCTGTGTATGTATGTCTTTAAGTCCCGTGTGAATAGGTACTGTAACGACTAACCTCTTCAGTCGTTATGATATATTAAGAAACATAATTTATTTAAATAAAATCGTAGAACACCTCCCAAAACTCCTGTCAGTCGTTTGCCAGGTGGTAGGGTATTTGCCCGACTGGATGGCTACCACCCCTGGTCTAAAGTATGCCGCCATAACAACCTTGAGTTGTGTTCCGGAATTAGTGACCAGGTTCCAATCTCCCTTAAGAGAGCAGCAGCGCATTTGTCTGCTGAACTCGTGCAATAAAAAATAAAAAAACTGCTGACCGTTACAATACCTTTTAAATAAGCATGCTCCACTTTCGACCACATCTTCGTCTAGTATAAGACGAGATTATGGTCAAACGTGAACATATACGCTACCTACTCCATAAGGGTCCTGGCAGTCGTCGCCGAGACGGCCCTGTCCAGTGCCACCGCAGGGCGCAGAGCACCCTCCACGTAATACACCAACTTTCTCATTATGAAAACATAAAATCCCTTTAACAAAAATGCAAAACGTGTCATTTGAATGTGACTGTCAATTCGGCATACTCCATTCGGCCGATGCGATAGAGTAATCATGTCAAAATGAAACTCGTTTTGCTCGAGCAATTTTTCCCATTTTCATTCCATTACCTCGGAGCTTTCGTGTTTTGCGTACTTATTTCATGGCCTTTTAAAAGAAAGACGTGGTAGCCGAGAAATATAAACTCGGCGAGGTGCTGTTTTATAAAGCTTTTGTTTTGAGTTCACTATAAACAATGGGCTACTGATGCAACTGTGATTTACAGCCAGGCATATTATTAAAATGTATATACGTATACGCAAACTATACACGGATATTGAAAGCGTAAGTGTGTAGCTTATTTTAAAATTAAAATTCACAGCCAACGAGTAAAACGCCCATTGGTTGTTCAAATGTGTTAGACATATAATAAAACTGTAGAGGTCGAATTTCTATATAATGAAAAAAAAATACTAAAAACCGAGTCAGGGGAGGTGTAAGAAGTGAAATAGAACTAATTTAGATTTTTTTAATTTTTTTGTTTCTCTGTTTGTCTGTCTGTTTGTACAGGCTAATCTCCAAAACGACTGGACCGATTTAAATGAAATTTTGTACGGTGGTAGCTTATATCCCTGGTCAACATATAGGATACTTTTGATCCCGAAAAATTAAAGAGTTCCCGTGAGGTAGTTAAAAAACCGCAACACGCGGACGAAGTCGCGGGCATCAGCTAGTTAATTCTAAAAGAAAAAATATGATATCTCTCCTAAAATAACTGTACCTAAAGGGTAACATACAATTATTAAGTTGTTATAATAACATGCTTATATATTTACGTATTATGGACCATCAACATAACATAAACAATACATACATACATAACTTCACGCCAGTTCCCTTGCGAGGTAGGCACGAACAACAGAGTGCCATTTAGGCTTATTCTTACACACCTCACTTGCCTCTTTGACATTCATAACTCTTGTCATGCAAGCTCGTCTGTTCTTAAGGCTCCTGACATCACCCTCCGCTAGTACACGATCAATTTGATCATGGAAGGTGTGTCGTGGCCTTCCACGACTTCTGCATCCATCCACTTTTGCATTGTATATCTGTTTAGTCATTCTTTCATCATGCATTCTTTCCACATGCCCGAATCACCGGAGCATTCCTTTCCTTACCTTCACCCCGACACTCTCTTTCAGACCAACTCTCTTTCTTACTTCGGTACTACGAACGCGGTCCGCGAGCGTCACTCCGCAGATATTTATTATTAACATAAACAATGTTAATAATAAATATATTCCCTACCATATCTTACCTACTACTTTAAAACTTTGTATATATACCTAGGTAGACTTTCGGACTACATATTATAAATATAAATAATTCATTTTTTATAATATAATAATAAAACTACGTTTTAACGGTTTTAAGCGTGGTAATTTTATTTGATTTTGGTTTTTCCGACGTTTCGGCCACTTTTCAGTGGCCGTGATCACGGAAGACAAAGATGTCAAGTGTCAACGAGTATTGTTAAAGTTTTATTTAGCCTACCGCCAATTTGTTAATTTTAATTATTTAGTTTTAATTTTGTTTATGGTTATTATTTACTCTATGGGAGCCTAATCTAATTTACTACCGCTTCGCAACATGTTATGGCGTGAAGAGAAGAAGCGGCGCAAGAAACTCTTCAGCAAACAAGCCTAGCTCTAATAATATTATATAATATTAAAATGGGTGGAAGGAAAAATAAAAGTAATTATCAGTCAAGTTGGTTTGTGTTCCGTTGTACGCAGAAAGAGCTTACAGTGTCTTGAGGTCTGGCAGCTAGTTTTTGCTGGGTTTGGGTCTTAATAGTTTTGATGATTGGATCCCAAACATTTATTTTTACTAACATCTCGGTTTACCTACCCTGCTCCAGCGATAGATTTGCTAAGAATATCCATTTAAATTTCGTCTACTGTTTTTCTTGAAACCATTGTAACTATATATACATGACTGTTCTTATCTATTTTTAGGTATTATATTATATGAAAAATATGAATGTTGTATTCTATATATATAAAAATTACCTGTCACAGTGTTTGACCGCTATGAACTCCGAAACTACTCAACCGATTTGATGATTATATTTAAATTTGGTGGTTTTGTTCCAACTTAGGATATAGGATAGATTTCATTTCAATCTATATATATAAAAATCAATTGCTGTTAGTTAGTCTCGCTAAAACTCGAGAACGGCGGGACTGATATGGCTAATTTTGGTTTTGAATTATTTGTAGAAGTCCAAGGAAGGTTTAAAAGGTGAGTAAGTATGAAAAAAAATGCTTGGAATATAGTTAAAACAAAGGTACAAAGTTTGCCGGGTCAGCTAGGTTATAATAATTTTTTTTATTGAAAATTGTAATTTCTGCTTTGAAACTGCGTATGGGCATTCAGTATGAGTTCTGCTGTTAACTAAGTTTAATTCTTCTATACGTGTGTGTGACTGAACTCCTAAACGGTTGGACCAATTTTGATGAAATTTTTTCTGTGTGTTCAAGTTGATTCGACAACAGTAGGTGGCGTTGGAATCGGGTTCCAGGATTTTGACGATTTTTTTGGGGGTTGATTTGAGTGTGTCCCTCGATGGTTTAAATTTCCAGTTGGACCCAGTAGGTGGCGCTGGAATTGGGGATTTTCAGAGCAGGACAACGTCTGCCGGGGCCGCTAGTTTAATATATGTTTAGAATCGATTACATTGTCAAAAATCAACGAATAAAAGACGAAAGGGATATGCAAAACTGAAAATACTAATAAAGTACTTATTACGAATTCTAAACATGAAACAGGTATTTTATTATTCCGTTATGCAATTCTCCGTTGTACGTACACGGCTTACAAACTCACAATGCAAAACGCGATAATATCTTTGATTTAGCGCCAGCTAGGTATTAAACCTTATAAATATACGCTTTGTTGCAACGTTGTATTAGATTGCAGGGCTAATTTCGAAAGGCATGATATGCACTAAGGGAAATCACACAAAATGAACTCCAATTGCATTGGTAAAAGAAAATATCGTACTAAGATCGTCGCTAGCTAGCTATTATTTAATAAAAAATGTCTATAATTACGACGTGTTTTAGGTTTGTTTTAGGTTGCTAGGGGGTGCCGCTGTTGGGCACAGCTCCGTCCAGCAGAGGTAACAAGGTGACGCGTCTTTGGAGCCCTGAGCAGCCACTACCATGGCGAAATCCCCTTCTTCCGTGGAAGTGGTGTCCCATCTATCCACGTCTAATACTTGATTCTAGTTCGATCCCTCCAAACCTCTTTCCCACTTATCCTTCCCTTCCGATGTCAGGAGGAGAGCCGTTCTGGCGAAGTCGTTTGAGGCAGAACGGCGGGCGACAGTCAGCGTCGAGCATCCTGCTTGGCTGACAGTCGAGGAGAGGGTGCGTGGATCTACCCACGCACTCCAGGGAGAATAAAGCCGGTTACGGCCGTGCGGGTGACTGGCGCAGAAACCAGATCCCCCCCCGCACATAAAGGTCGAAGAGGCGGGACGCGCGCCCCCCCTCACCTTGATGTGAGATCCGAGGTAGCTGGACCGCTAGATCTCTTTTTTTTTGTTTATTGCAAGAGATCAGCAGACAGGCAGATGGCCCATTTGATGGAAAGCGGTTACCATCGCCTATGGACATTTGCAACAGCAGAGTCGCTACAAATGCGCTGCTGCTCTCTTAAGGGAAACTGGAACCTGGTCACTAATGCCTGAACACAACTCAAGGTTGTTATGGCGACATACTTTAGACCAGGGGTGGTAGCCACCCAGTCGGGCAAACGCCCTACCACCTGGCTGAGGGTTGTTAAGTCGCCTCTTACGACAGGCCGCCCGGCCGCAGGAAAGTGTATTCTTTCCCCGTTCCTGCACGGACGTTCTCTTCGGCTACCACAGAAATAAATGGTGGGGCCAGCCAATAAAGGGGCCGTCCGAGCTGAATGCGCAAGCGAGCCTACAGTCCGGACAAGGGACATTCGAGGATTGGCCAGGGGTTTTAATTGCGTAAACCAAACCGTGCCGTGGCAACAGCGTTCCTCCGAGGATGATAGTGCCACCCCGATGAGAGGAATCCAATAAACAGGCCGCGACCTCTCCAATGGGATTACTACTGGTAAAAGAAACGTTGTCCTGACGGCGTGTTTGTTAACTTGGTAAGACGGCGTGTTACTTAATGTTCCATGACAACACATTTGCTAGGATACCATGACGGGGTGATAGTTACGTTACCGTGACGACGTGTTTGTTATCTTGCCATGACGTGGTATATGCTCACGGTAGCTTAGCCGCGAGGAAAACTCTAGTAATATTCTAAAGCCCGGTGCTCTCAATGTATCACGTAGGTCGAACAAAAAGAATTAAACATTTAAGCAGTTTCTCGTGTATTTCTTGAAATAAAAAATCGAATAATAAAATATTAAGGATTCAAATATTCACTCTAACCTATTCCTACAAAAGTATGAAGAAATATTTTACTAGCCCCTTACAATTTATTCAAACATTTTTAAATCAACAAAACGCTACAATAGTTTCAGTTTAAATGTTTCGACATCAAAAATGCTGTTCATTTCCTTTTACTTATATGATGTATTCTGCGAACAGAATACGAAATTTCTAAAGCATTTTTATTTGATCCCTTTTAACAATTTACTCATTTGAAATGTAAAAACTATTTCTATTGTTTTCTACATTTTAAAAGTTACAACTTCGTAGGGCTGTCGCGCCTCAGCGCGTTCGCACTGCTCTTCGATACTGTTCGTCACAGTTCAATTCTTGATTCACTCTTTATTTTTCGTAAAGCTGTACATAAAGGATTCACTATTTATTGCTAACATATAATGATAGCCCATAAACGTCCCACTGCTGGGCTCGGGCCTCCCACTATAGGGAAACGGACAGTATACTCGCCACGCTTGTCAAAGGCGGCTTGACAGGTGTGACAGATCGGTTATCTCGATGTGCAGTTTTCCTTCAACGTTGTTAGCAGTTGGTAATTGTAACAATACGCACCTTAGGTCGAAAAATTGCCTAAGAGGTGCATGCGTTCCAGCTAGGATTCTAACCTACGCCCTTTGGGTCCTTCTATTTATTACTTACATGAAACAATATTTTACTCTAGTAGAAAAAAATATTTTATTTAATTCATAACTGAGTAATGATATGGATGATATTATTGATATTATTGCCAGAAGGCATATTACTATGCCAGAAGTAATTCGTCAAATTTGGTAAACTGCCAAAACTTAATCTGGAGACTCTGCTCCCTCCATAGTATTTTTTTTATTTTTTTATTGCAGGAGATCAGCAGACAGGCAGACGGCCCACTTGATAAAAAGCGGTTACCATCGCCTATAGACATTTGCAACACCAAAGGTGCTACAAATGCGCTGCTGCTCTCTTAACGGAGACTGGAACCTGGTCACTAATGCCGGAACACAACTCAAGGTTGTTATGGCGACATACTTTAGACCAGGGGTGGTCGCCATCCAGTCGGGCAAATGCCCTACCACCTGGCTTACCAGTATGTGGAAGTATTTTAAGCTTATAACTGAACTACTTCTAAATTCCAACCACAGTACATGGCCCCGTATACCACTGAATAGGACACATTGCTCGACGTCTTAAACTAGAACACATAATGCATGGGTAATTAATAAGAAAATGTATATCCTACTTTCATGAGGATCTTCAGAAAAACAAAATGTGACATATTAATGTCCTCGATGTCATTAGAATTCTCTTCCGGCAAACACCGTCAATCATTCCAGAATACATGATAACATTTTCCCTCTTACAAGAGCCTAAGTGCGGTATAAATACGGGAGGAATCCCCGATAAATTGTACACTGGTCCACCCCTACACACTAATAGTGACGTGACTCCCATTGCTTTTGACTCGAATGTAAGTAGTGTAACAAAAACTACATGCGACTAAAAAAAATGGAAATAGTTTTTAGAAGAGATTCTGTTTAGTGTTTCTATTTGTGGCCGTCTAAGCGGGTTTATAGTAGAGGAAAAATGAGAATTAAGTTTCAATAAAATTATTGAGGTCGGCCTCGGGTCCCTGTTAATAATGGGGAGGCACAACCCAGCATTACCACTAGCAGAAATAGCGTTAGCCGAAATGAATATTGAAGAACTACCAAAAAAATGTAATCATTTATTACGCCAGTTCTTGCTTCTAAATATTGTTACGAATTTGTAGGATGTAAATTCGAAAATGCCGTGGGAATTATCACAAAGTTTATTAGAAGTACACACACGTAATTCACAGTTCTTACAAGTTTAGGCGAATACAATAAAACTAGAAAATCGTTATCGTATAAATCGCGCAAAGTTCGTCGTTATAAGATACTCGCTCCGAAAGCGCACTAGGTAACGCCTCGTTCGCAGTCCGTACACGACTGGCGCATTTCTCGACTGACCGACCCTCATCCATTTGTAAATTAGACATGGCCTCCTAGCAACATGCTGCCCACAGGTTCTTGAAATCGTTAAATGGTCAGCTTAATAGCTTCCAAGAATTCGCATGAAATACCAACAGAGGAAAGAAGGTTTTATGACGTCTTACGGCGGCGTGAACAAAGATATTATCGCGAACAACAGACCACTCAAATTCAAAGGGGCAATAAAACACCTGCAAAGAATTAGTATCGGCTCGCAATATTATTTATAGAGTGGCGTGCTGAGTTTTACTCTCTCACTCGCACTCATTCATCGATCGCTTATAAGCAGCAAACATCACCACAAGCGGAAATACGTCGCCAAGCCGATTGTACTATAAGAAGCCTACCCTTACCTTTAAAACCAAAAAATACTCCACACTTCGAGTCATCGAGTCGCTCGAGTGATAAGATCATACTTGATTCGCATCGCTACTCTCGTCCCCAGTATAAGGGGTCCGTACACAATAAGTCAAGTCCTAAGCAAAGATGAGGGGTGCTCTCTGATGGGGGATACATATTTCGATCGATAACGACATAATAAATGTAATAAAATCGAGGTTTTGTATGAGTTAGAAATTATAATAATCATTATCAGATCAGCTGTCTAGTTTCAAAACCAAGTGCAATCTGAGAAATGTTACACGACAGCACGAAAACTATTATGAACTTGAACAATATGCCATTTGAATATTATTTATAAAGCTCATTGAGGAGTACGACTTGCGCAACCTTCCCCTTTTCTTTTTTTTTAGCCAGGGGAAATCCGCTTGAGGACCATAAGCCGCAACAAGGGCAGAACCTTGGGGGGATATTCGCGACTCGTGTGTGGGATTCGCCAGATCGGGGGTGGCACCAGCATGCCCAGTCAGAACTGGTGCCATGCTGTTGCCACCCCCGGTTAGGGATACCCACTAAAACGCCTGGGTGTTCCGTCCTTCGCCTTATGCCAGGGCCACGGGTATATGACCTAGCCTCTCCGCAGCCCTGGCAGGCATGGGCCCCCCTCACGAGGCCTCTTCCATTGCCGGGGACTCATTCTCCGGCATCATCATGCTCTTTTTGGCGTGGGGCGGTCTGTAACACGCCCCACGGGAGGAGAGATGAGCGCGCGCGGAACACTCGCGCTCTCATCTCGACGGCATATGCGGGTGAGTGAGAACCCCTATACATAAAGATGTCCGCACACGTTCCCGCTCCGCCTCCTCCTTCGCAAGCATAACGCGCTCGCAGAAGGAGGAGACGGCGTCCCATCCGGTTGACGCATAACCTTCCCCTACATTAACTATTCTTAATTACAATACTCAGATATAATGCAATATTTTAATATTATTCTTATGTCCTCTACTGCACGAAAATATTTTAAAACTAATTTTAAATAAAACACAATGTAATATTTAGGTAATGGAAGAGCGGGTTCTTCTGTTACAAGTGTAACATTTGCCTAAAAGACCAACAACAGAATATAAATTGTACATGGGTTTCTTAAAAAATAAGTATTTTCATATTTTCATACAATCTATACCTTTGGGAAGTACAATACATCAGCAAAGGCCTATCAATACGATAGATGCACAATCATTCTTCTATTTCATCATAACGGTTTCCATTTAAGAAAGTATAAAGAACATGGTGTCTAAACGAAAGTGGTAGATATTTTTCTTGACCAATTTTTTTTTTCGCGTTTGGCTGACATTGCGCCTGACGTCAGGCCAAAATGCAGTCTGAGGTAGAACACGCTTAACTAGAAGACATCTTTTCACGCGAGACTAGACACCTAGATTGTATTCTTCAAGAAAAACAGATATGCGTACGTGCGCGACATTTGAACCTATATTGTCATATTATATCCGTGCAGGAAAGGAAATTTCTGCGGCAGTAAGAGGCGAGAATTCAACCCACAGATAGTTAGTATAGCATTTGACCGTCTGGATGGCCACAGACCCTTGGTCTAGAGTACGCCGTCATAACCAACGTAGTGTTGTGGTCTGGCATAAGTGGCCTGGTTCCAGTCCGCCCTTCGCGGCCGGCAGCACATTAGTAGCACCCTTGGTGTTGCGAATGTTCAAAGACGATGATAACCGATTTCCAATAGGTGAGCTGTCTGCCTACCTGCTGTACTATTTCAATAAAAAATACTACAAATTTTTGGCCAAATTTGAAACAAATACCTTTTCACCTTTCGATAGTTTTTTTACATAGTCTGCGTAACTAACTGAACCTCAATTTACCCCACCTCAATCGTAACCAATATTCCTTAAGATGTGTCCTAATCAGAATAACAATCATGCGCCCTAGTCTTACGATGTTGGGGTCTGCAAATGGGGTTCCGCCCTGCAGATACCATCCGAGGGAGCCTAGTCGGCCGTTCGGGCTAACCCTCAAGAGGGTTGTACCTTCAACAGTTTATGAATGGACTTGATATTACACCGAACATTCCGTATACATTTTCAAATACAAAATTAACAACCAATATTTTAATATTTTTACGTAATATATTCTTAAACTAAAGTGAAACAAGAAAAGAGACAGGAAATTATAGGTAAAAAATTGGCTAAAGTTCATGCTTTTAGACAAATTGTTATTTAATGGGATCATTCCCAACAGGCTGATTGTGTTACCGTTTTGCAACGTTTAATGGATGGAGGCGACAAAACAACCCACAGCCAGGTGGTAGTGTTTATTCTTGACCGGGTGGCTACTACCCTTGGTGTAGAGTATGCCGCCATAACAACCTTAAGTTGTGTTCCGGTATTAGTGACCAGGTTCCAGTCTCCCTTAAGAGAGCAGCAGCGCATTTGTAGCACCTTTTTATTTACCTTATTGACGGCCTCTGTGTTGAGCGGGCTAAGCCTTTGCCGGCCTACCTCACTACAATGCAGAGGCTCCGGGTTCGATTCCTGGTATAGTAAACTTTGGAAACGTATTTTCTCCGTTATTTAATATGGTCTGGGTGTCTGGGAACCGGCCCCAGAGTAGTCCGTTGTATATTACCCATAACACAAGCGTAACTTGCTTAATTTGGGGATATACAATATGTGTGTTTGTCTGCCGATTATTATTATAATATTATTACCTTTGGTGTTGCAAATGTCCATAGGCGATGGTAATCGCTTTCCATCAAGTGGGCCATCTGTCTGTCTGCTGAACTCAAGCAATAAAATGAAACGCTATCTAGTCAGATCGAAGCTCTTCGCTTTTGCTTTTCTGATGCGCACTGCCGAATAATGGAATAATTTGCTGGCCTTTTTTTTGATAGCAAATACGTCTAATCTAGGAGTCTTCAAGCCACGAGTCAAGTAGCTGTTTTCTAGGTAAGCGTGTTTTTTTTTTTATTGCAGGAGATCAGCAGACAGACAGACGGCCCACTTGATGGAAAGCGGTTACCATCGCCTATGGACATTTGCAACACCAAAGATGCTACAAATGCGCTGCTGCTCTCTTAAGGGAAACTGGAACCTGGTCACTAATGCCGGAACACAACTCAAAGTTGTTATGGCGGCATGCTCTAGACCAGGGGTGGTCGCCATCCAGTCGGGCAAATGCCCTACCACCTGGCTGTGGGTTGTTTAGTCGCCTCTTACGACAGGCCGCCCGGCCGTAGGAAATTGTATTCTTTCTCCGTTCCTGCACGGATAAAACGGTGTTCTATTCCAGACTGTTTATTTATCACTCAACATCAGAGGACACGGTGGTCAAACGCAAACTCATACAAACTTTAAAAAATGCAAACTATGAATCCTCCGAACATAATTCTGAATGGAATCTCCATTCGGAAAACGTGACGCTGTAACGCGATTGAGTCTTGTGCACAGCCTATATAATATATAGAGTGGGCAAATAAAATATATTAAACACTTCCTATCTTTTTTTTTTTAAGGTGATGGCTGCAATGCCATTTATGCATTGATTTTGCCAATGTCGAGTACAAAGAAAAGTCAGGTGACATAAAAAGGAATTTTGGCCGGTAAATTAAAAAGAAAAAGAAAAAAAAAATTCTGCCAATCCAATACACTACAATAAACATAATATTTACAACAAACCATAACATCAAAGGACAAAACTAAATAATAACTAACTTCAAGCCAATCTAAGTATAATATATATATACAATAAAATTAATATATATATATATATACTATACAATCTATTATAAGATAATTTTATTTACAGTCAAGAATTTACAAAGAATATATACAAATGATTTATGCGATAAAGTTAAAAGAACACTACTATTAACAGGACAAGGGCAATTAGCAGGAAGAATATCATAAAGAGGAGTAGAAATTTTACGGCCTTCCTATCTTTACAGTAAAATAACACATTAAATATTTATAGGTTATGAAGTAAAATGTCAATTTCATTTAAGTTTATGGCTTGGCAGGTAGGCGTTTAAGCCAGATCTTAGTTTACAATATAGTTTCTTCATTTTCTTAAGCCTATGTGTAGCACAGCTGAACTGCAGGTAATCAGCTGGTGCCATTCAACGGAGTTCTTGTGACAATTCAAAAGGCCACATTTGACTATACAGTTCACATTTCTCACAAAACACATAATTAACTATCGATATCCTACAACTATTGTTCATTTTAGAGTAATTTTACACATTTTTAGAAAATAAAACTGCACAGCACAACGTCTCCTTTCAGTTCCCGCCAAAAACTCCAAGTAAAATGTCATTTGTCGCCTCATGTCAGTGACGAGGCACACAGAATGTGGTAATAATCGGCAAGCACTCGCTCGAATTGTATTCGAATAGATGATTCGATACAAGTTGTTATACGAGTAGGTATTTGTTTTAATTTTGAAGTAATAAAGAATTTTATTGTTGGTCTTATTAAAATTTATTTACTCGTTTTACTAATTAAATATTACATAAGTAGAATTAGTTTTATTAATTATTATTATTATTTAACAAAATTGGGTCAATTTGGTCTTTTTTTTTTTTTGTTTTGAGGCGAGGGAAAATGCTTAACCGATTTACGCACAAACTGGGTCGTTGCTAGGGGAACGACACGCGTCGGTCGGGGGCGATAACACTGCAGCAATAGTATGCTCTTGGCAGCGCTCCGTCCGCGATCGACGTCATAGAATAGTGTGGAAGACTCCGAGCGTTGCTACACGAGCGAGCAACCCCAATACCCACTAAAAACCCCCTCCTCCCTGACGACCCTGCGCTTTGTATGTGTTGGAAAGGCTGAGATTTAGAACATAGTTACGCCCAGCCGAGCGTCAATTTGGTCTTACGCCAACAGGAAGGTTTGCACTCAAAATCAGTGCTGTGTCGGATATAATTCCGGCACAGCTATATGCCGAGTGCAAACATTGTTTGCTGAAAATGTGGCGTACAAATTTTCAAAATATGTTCTGTGTATGTAATTACGTCGCTAATTCTTCAAATACAATTTGTCTTTCTTTCTTTCATTCAGAATTTCATTCGGAGCAGAGGCTCCGTGATCAATTCCTAGCATAATATTTTCTTAAGTTTTCGGGACTTGTATACATAATAAAACTACGTTTTAACGGTTTTAAGCGCGGTAATTTTATTTGATTTTGGTTTTTGCGACGTTTCGATTGATGTCAAGTGTCAACGAGTATTGTTAAAGTTTTATTTAGTCTACCGCCAACTTGTTAATTTTAATTATTTAGTTTTACGTCGGAAAAACCAAAATCAAATAAAATTACCGCGCTTAAAACCGTTAAAACTTAGTTTTATTTTAATTCCTAGCATGATAAATTTCGCAACTTTCCAGTATTTACTATGGTCTGGGTGTCTGGGACCGGCTCCAGAGTTTGTTGTATATTATATAACCATAACATAAGCGTAACTTGCTTAGATTGGGGATATAACGTGTTTGCGGATTTATTTTTCATTGAAATATTTCCTTAGCACGGAATGGATACTCCAACTCGTTCCTACATAACCACTACGCCGAACTGCGATCTAGTTTCACTAAACTGGGTCACTATTCCACTTGGTACATACCACCCATTGCCAAATTGGTTAATGCGTTTAGTAGATAATTAAAAACCAATTAGCGAGAATGGCTCCAAGCCTTAGTGGAGGTTAATTAATAATGTGTTATCAAGGGTTCGCGACCTTTATGTGTAATTTGGCGGTCTTCCCGTGTGTCCCTTTACGAAGGCTTCCATAAGTGGTTGGTGAAAGGTTAAAAAATTCAATTTTACAGAAGAGCCGAAGAAAAATATCTCATATTTTCCCAGATTAGTTGACATTGATTTTTATCTCTTTTAAATTCAATGTATTAAGCTCAACCTGCTAGAGATTTATTACATTACGGATAAGTATTAGAAAAGAAAGAAAAAAATATTTGAAAAAATAGCGACGTAATTACATTCCTTATACATTTTTATACACAGAGCATATTTTGAGAATTTGTACACCGCATTTTCAGCAAACAAAGTTTGCATGCACTCAGCATATTGCTGTGCCGGAATTATATCCGACACAACGCTATTATTATAAGATTATCTTCTTCTTCAGCCCATCTCAGGCCACTGGTGGACGTAGGCTTCCCCAAGTATGCGCCACATATCCCAGTCTTCTGTCTTCCTCATCTAGCCCCTGCCGGCGGCCTTACGCAGGTCTTCAGGCCACCGGGCTGGCGGGTGTCCTACGCTACGTTTGCCGAGACGTGGTCTCCACTACGACTGGTCCTGCGACAGACGTGACCGGCCCACTGCCACTTCAACTTACTAAATTTGCGGCTATGTCGGTTACCTTCGTTCTCTCATCGATGTCCTCATTTCTGATTATAAAATTATACGATAAGGAGAATTAAAAGCACAGATTGCGAGTTAAGCTCATATTATACATTCTTTACATGCAAGAAATAATACAAAAAACATCGATGTTTCGATATATATTTCTTTTTCTTCCGATCCGTCCATAGAAAAAAAGAGCTTTCTGGCAGCGTAAGCCGATCTCAAGACTTTTAGAAAAAGGTAAAACATTCTGGAAGAAAAAGACAAGGACAGATTTATTTTAGAAAGGGATAAGTTCTAGAATAGAAGGTCCAAGAAGAAAAAGACAGAAATAGGTAGATGTTTAGAAAAGGATAGACAGTAAATAAAAGAATAACGAAAAGAAGATCGAAATTATGGGTTCCAGAAGATTCTTCCGGGTATATAAGCAGCGTAAGGCGCGCCTACTGAGCAGTTCAGCCTCGTCGAAAGGCTTTTGTGCGACAACCGCGTAACGTCTTGACGGACCGGGTCGACGTCATTACGAAACGGCTGGCCCGGATCAGTCCGCCCGCGGTTAGAACGGTAGGCTGGCAGGCACCGACAGACAGACACGGCGGCGTCAATCAAGAACTCTCCACATCCCCGCGAGGGACGCTAGGAAACATAGCCCCCTCACACGATGGACTAGGCGTGATGCTGGGAAGTTTCTTTCGCCGTTTCTTCTCTCCCAGCCACAACACGTTGCGAAACGGCAGTAAGATAGCGTAGGCCGCCGCCCGTTCTCAATTAGTGCTTTGTGTCGCCCTATGGTGGGCATCATTAAATTCATCCCCCTCTCATGGCAACAGTTCAGCCGAGGTAAAACTCCTTAGGGAGCTCCCTCAAGCAAGTTACCCCCCGGGCTCGAGCGCCTTCGCTTCTCGAAGGCACTCGCCCCAAAGACCCCGGTAAAGTTGTAAGGTTTTGGACCAACAACATAAAGTCAAATTCAATAATAATACTGGGGAGTTCAGTTAGAGACAGCGAAGTTGAGTAAACTCTAGTATATATATATGTATATATATATGAACGATATTTAGGTCGAAAGTTCAAAATAATGATATATTCAATTGTAAAACACTGTTTTTAATCACGATATAATAAAAATATCCATTTTTCGCTTTCGAAAACATCGATATTTATAATAGTTTCCATTAGCGAAATTTGCCTAAAATCTTACAAGGTGTGGACAGAATCACTTCAATCTTTCACCATCAAAAACAACTTTAAATCCAGTGTTGGATTAACGATTTTCACCCTACGGTTTGGTATAGCAAAACGAAATTCAACTTGCAGTATAATCAAATAACATTAGCAAACCATAACGCGATGTAAAAAAGGTTAACGCCATCTAGTTTCAATAATAGAAACTTTAAAGAATAGATTCCCAGAGAGATGTATTATATCGGACTCCAGGGGTCGACTACGACTCTAAGTGGTCTACATCAGTAGAAAAAAGAGTCCACAATAATGTATCTACTTCTATCATTCGGGACTATAGTTTTGACGTCCATTATTCATATAATAATCCATATTATACACAGTAAGAAGTATCTATGAAGGATCTAATCTATTTAAAAATAAATAAAAAATGTACTTATAAAGTAAACTTTTTGAAACTAATGTTCATTATTTAAAAAATAAATAATAAACCATTTCACACTCCATAGAGTTTACAATCCCTATTAAACAAGTCTCACTCTCTGGCCAGCAACCTTGCGTAGGTTGGTTTTTATTGAAATTCCCAGACAGCTCCAATGTCTCAAAACTTGTTAGATTCAAACAATAGCGCCTACGGTTAAGAGATTCAAACCAACCACAGAACAACGACGAAGAAAGTATCCAGTTATTTTAGAAATAATTAGTTTTCTAACTCGTTTCATGACACGAGTATTACGGTAATAAGCAATATTCTCATAAAATGTAAAGTTTAGGTATTTTAATAACGCAGCATTTAGCTAAAAAATTATAATTAATATTGTCTGTCGCAACATATTGATATCACGGACTAGAGTCGCGATTATAAAAATGAAGCGATAATATTGCTGCTAAATTGTCGATATTTCTCTGTTGTTTCACCTTCCCCCAATTATTTGGGATCGGCACAATATCTCCTTTCCTAAGTGTGTGGAAACACACTTCTATTATGACATACGTCCTATGTCACACCACAAAACATAATATCATCTTTTTTGGTCTACCTTTATACCTATCAATTTTGCACTCACGGTGCAACTTTCAAAGACCTCTAGAAAAATGCTGGTCAGTGTTTGGTGGTCTAGCGCAGGTGTGATTCATCACAGCTCATCCAAACGGGATGAGCATTACTGCAGATGTATACTGTGAAGAATTGAACACAATGATGGAGAAGCTCGCACGTCTTCAACTAGCTTTGGTCAATCGCTCGTCTCTGATGCTCCTCTGCAAGACAACGCGCGACTTCATACTGCACAGCAAACGGTTTCCAAGTTACAAGAGCTGGGGTTGGAAGCTCTCCGTCATCCGCCGTACTCACGAAACCTTGCGCCGAGACATTTCTACGTTTTCAGAATTTGGATAACTTCTTGTCGGGAAAAAATTAAATACCCCAGAGCCAGTACAAAATGTCTTTGAAGAATTTGTTACGTACCTTACAGGTGAGTTCTTCAAGAAAGGCATCAATAAGCTGCCACTGCGTTGGCAAAGATTGATTGATTGCATGGGTGATTTCTTTGATTAATAGAAATAAAAAATATAGAATCAATGGCGTCATCCGCCGGTCTTTTGCATCCATCGGTGACGGATACATATTTGTGGATGTTGGGGTTGAGACTTTGGGAACGCTCCCCACCGACAGCGATCTGGACTACATCTTTTACTCGTAAATATGTTTATAATAGTATTTAATTTCTAAGTTTTTTATGTAGTGTAATTTATTTATAATTTAGTTTATTTTAAGTATTTAGTTTCAATTAAAACTTAAATGATTTCAAAAAAACTTTTACCTTAATATTTTCTTAAGTTTTCGCGACTTGTATACATAATAAAACTACGTTTTAACGGTTTTAAGCGCGGTAATTTTATTTGATTTTGGTTTTTCCGACGTTTCGGCCACTTTTCAGTGGCCGTGATCACGGAAGACAAAGATGTCAAGTGTCAACGAGTATTGTTAAAGTTTTATTTAGCCTACCGCCAACTTATTCATTTTAATTATTTAATTTTTAATTTTGTTTATGGTTATTATTTAATCTATGGGAGCCTAATCTAATTTACTACCGCTTCGCAACATGTTATGGCTTGAAGAGAAGAAGCGGCGCAAGAAACTCTTCAGCAAACATGCCTAGCTCTAATAATTTTATATAATATTAAAATGGGTGGAAGGAAAAGTAAAAGTAATTATCAGTCAAGTTGGTTTGTGTTCCGTTGTACGCAAAAAGAGCTCACAGTGTCTTGAGGTCTGGCAGCTGGTTTTTGCTGGGTTTGGGTCTTAATAGTTTTGATAATTGGATCCCAAACAGGTGGTACTTGCCAACCATCTTCTCTATTGAAATTTGGGTGTTTTTTGATTTCAATAGCCTCACGCATCATTCTAGGTATGAAACGATTCTCTTTCGCGAGGATTTGTGGGTTATCGAATCTGATGTAGTGGTTGGGTTTATCCAGCGTGTGTCCACTGATCGCAGACTTCGTAGACCTTGTGTGTTTCATGTCAGCAATGTGTTCTTTTACTCGTGTTTTTATGCTCCTCTTTGTTTGCCCAAAAACTTTTACCTTATTATAAAAAAAGTATGTATAGAAAAACCTATTTAATAAAAAATTGCAATTTCATAGGTATAGACTTAATATATAAAATTATTAGAGCAAGGCATGCTTGCTGAAGAGTTTCTTGCGCCGCTTCTTCTCTTCAAGCCACAACATGTTTCGAAGAAGTGGCTAATTAGTTTAGGGTCCCATAGAGTAAATAATAAGCATAAACAAAAATTACCTAAAACGTTAACAAAACTCATTGACCCTTGACATATTTGTCTTCCGTGATCACGGCTACTGAAAAGTGGCTGAAACGTTGGAATAAAAATCAAATGAAATACCGCACTGAAAACTGTTAAAATGTAGGTTTATTATTTGAACTTGTCGCGAAAACTTAAAAAATACTATGAGATTGCATGTTATGAAGTAAAACCAACAAGTTGAATTTGGTCGTTTATGGGAATGGATATTGGATACCTCCAAATGTGGGACTCGATTCAAACTAACTTTTTCGCCGTGAACAACCATGCCTGGATCTTAGCTGTGTTGAAATTGATCAGTTTAGCATCGCCTCAATCGCATGCAGTACCTTCTGTAGGTATATTTTGTGTTCAAACCGAAAGGATTTCAAAGCAACAACTGGATTTTAAAGGCTTAATCTTCGGTTGCACTCATCTTTTATTGACTAAGTTGGAATACCTGAATTTAAGGTCCTATTACATGACTGTGAATGTAAACTTAGCACTGAATATATAAAATTGTTATACCTTGTTGTCTCACGATTTTGGTTATATTTTGTTTAATGTCTAAACTAGTACAATGAAGAAAGCTTAACTTATACGTTCCGGTGCTGGTTGGACTGTATTTATTATAGGCGCTTACAACAATAGGAATAATTAGCACTACTGATAATAAACGGCACGTTAAAGTCGATCAATACAAGTTAGCACTAGAACCCGAATGTTCCTCTGAACGCTGATAGCTCTAATTATATCGATATCACCGGTTTATGCTAGTCGCACTAATAAGACACACTCGTATACACAAGATCCAGAAATGTTATGCTGAAAGTCCAAATAGCTGTAGTCTTCCGAATGCTTCATGTTCTCCTTGGTATTCCTTGTTTTCCTCCTCTTCACTTGAGTATAAAACTTGATTTGGCAACGAATTCAAGCCATAATCATGCCGGTGGCTCGCACCGCACACGCTAAGTACAACTTTTCGTCAGACGCTTAGCTGCTAGTCAAACAATCTACGTATTCGCAGTGAGCGGGGTGCGGGTTTATGGGAAATCAGGGGAGGAGAGGTTTGGGGGGTGATTCTGTCTGTAACATATATTGTATTTTAGTTATATTCCCTGGAGACTATAAGTATATTACTGAGCCTACACTGTCTAAGTCAATGGGTAAGGTTCCCTCCCTCCCAGAAGGCTAGTTACTTTACTTCGCTGGCTTGCCACACCGATCCGTTTTTCGAGGTAGATTGATTAAGCGTTTTGAGAGCACTTTCTAGAGGCTCATGATCTCAGGATCTCATGGTCCATTTTCTTTCAAATTATAATATTAACAATAGAATTTAGATAAAAACTACCCAAACGAATAAAACGGTTAAGCAATGAGACTTATTAAAAGAGGATCTAACAAGTCGAATACACTTCTTATAAGGTCCCTGGGGACCATCCACAGATTACGTCACACGAATTTCATGATTGACCGCTCCCCGTCCTTGTCACAGCTGGTCACATTCGTGTTTTACATCAAGAAATGATTAAATTCATCCATAATTATTTTTAATAATTTAAACACTACTCAATTGCTTATACATTAAGGTTGGAAATATTTAAAATGGGTAATAGTGCAAATTTCATTGCAACATTATGTTAATGTTTTCGAATCAATTCTTCTATTTTAGCATGCACTTTTCATTAGGTTGTTTTTTTTTATTGTGGGTTATAAATTCTACATTTATAAAAGCGAAGTGAGAAAAGCTTCAGTCTATAGTAACATAATTGAAATCACTGTGTCATAGTCTCATAGATAACTATACAGTAAAACATTTGTAAGTCGAATTTGAAGGGAGACGCCAAAAAATTCGAGTAATAGAGTTTTCGACTATGGAGGATTTAAACTTAGCGATTTTTTAAGGAATCAAATACTCGTAGAGGTTAAGATTTATTCCACCTGATTTTGAGTTAGAGGTAAAAAAATTTTTTCAAGTATCGCTATGTTCGAGATACAGAGGTCCAATTTATTTATTCGAGTTAAAGAAGGAAATTAAGCACTGAATTTGCTGATAGGGACTCACTAATTATTTCGACTTATAGAGGCTCGACTTAAAGAGGTTCTACTGTATTTAGAATTTCAACCTCTTCAGTCTGTCTGAAGTTTCTCTCTGTTTGTCTGGAGTAATATTTTTTAAGTTATCTTATATTGTTAATTTACGTATCTCCCAGGAAATAATTATGATCCTATTAAACTTTTTTCATTATAATATTATAAATTAGTAAACGATAAAGGATGTGAGGATTGCTACTATTTCACACGAAAACTATTGAACGGCATTTGATGACATCTTACAATGATATAGTTTATACACCATAATACAGAGGCTACAATTAATAGCGGGCATTGTTAAAATTGGCCAAAATACATCATGAACTGTCAGTGTGGCGCAAATGAAATGGCAGCTACAGCTTGTATCTATATATATATATATAAAAAGTCGTGTTAGTTACACTATTTATAAGTCAAGAACGACTGTACCGATTTGGCTGAAAATTGGTGGGGAGGTAGCTTAGAACTAGGAGACCGACATAGGATATTTTCTTTTCCGTTGGACCCGGTAGGTGGCGTTGAGATCGGGTTCTAGAATCCTCCTAATCATCTGGAGCGATTTTGGTGATTTTGTTTTTGTGTGTTTGAGTGGGTTCCCGGATGGTTTGGATTCACAATTAGAAACGGTAGGTGGCGCTGAGATCGGGTTCTAGAATCCTCCTAATCACCTGGAGCGATTTTGGTGATTTTGTTTTTGTGTGTTTGAGTGGGTTCCCGGATGGTTTAGATTCACAATTAGAAACGGTAGGTGGTGCTGAGATCGGGTTCTAGAATCCTCCTAATCACCTGGAGCGATTTTGGTGATTTTGTTTTTGTGTGTTTGAGTGGGTTCCCGGATGGTTTAAATCCACAATTGGAACCGGTAGGTGGCGCTGGGATCGGGTGCTATAGATTTTAATTTGTTCAGAGCAGGACAACGTCGGCCGGGGCCGCTAGTATATAAATAAATTAATACTAGTCACCTAATCAAATTTTGATTAGCTTTGAACTCCCGGAAAATACCAGTCATTTGACATAAAATAATTAGTGGATACTACAATCCACTTACTTAATTCGTCCGTAATTACTACTAGTAATTAGAAACGAATTTTCAATACTGCATGCCGACATCAAAGAGACTATCGTATACGGTTTTATAAAGTAAATGCATACATCAAATACATGTCACAGTACGCAAATTACATTTTGTACGTCAAACCATTGATGTTACTTTATAAGCTTAAATTCAATCATAGCGTTGAAGTAGATAATTATATCCGGGTAGCTTTAAAAGAAATTAAAAGGAAATGTATTACATACATACATACATACATAACTTCACGCCAGTTCCCTTGCGGGGTAGGCACGACCAACAGAGTGCCATTTAGGCTTATTCTTACACACCTCACTTGCCTCTTTGACATTCATAACTCTTGTCATGCAAGCTCGGCTGTTCTTATGGCTCCTGACATCACCTTCTGCTAGTACACGATCAATTTGATCATGGAAGGTGTGTCGTGGCCTTCCACGACTTCTGCATCCATCCACTTTTGCATTGTATATCTGTTTAGTCATTCTTTCATCATGCATTCTTTCCACATGCCCGAACCACCGGAGCATTCCTTTCCTTACCTTCACCCCGACACTCTCTTTCAGACCAACTCTCTTTCTTACTTCGGTATTACGAACGCGGTCCGCGAGCGTCACTCCGCAGATTTTGCGCAGTGCTCGCATCTCGACCGCGTTTACTCTACTTTCATGCTCTCTCTTCCATACCCAACTGTATTATTTACGACAAAATACAAAGACAAGTACACAACAATGTTTGTGACCGAATATGTGTCTTAAAATCTAAACCAGATCACTTAATATTGGCCAACTGCCACCAGCGCTCTTATTCTTCCTAGGACCGGTAGGTGAAGTCTCAGATGACACCCCCCAAAAAATATTTACACCAAGAATTAATAATTGATACTGTTACAACCTAGGCGCCGACAAAGACAAATTCCACGTACAGATTTGTAGAAGCACATTTATTACTCGTCGGCATTTGTTTACTTATTTATTGACATACGTTTCTAGAGAACAGCCCATTGTTCTATTGTAATAGTTTACGGCCGTTTGCGGCTGTAATCATTAGCCAGGTGTTACGGATCATAAAGTACAAGCTGATTCTAGGAAATTCGGCCACGTTGCCAGGCCGGCACATTGCATTTGTACAGTATAAAACGATGGCCTGATTGAGGGAGGGGGGTAGTTCAGCGACAACTACGATCAAGGCGTGACGTGTTTATGATCGGGAAACTAATAGTGACGGACTTTGCGCGTTTTATTGAATTACGATCTTCTGCATTACGTTTGGATTTGTTGTGTTCAGTTACATTTGTACCTGTGTTATACGTGTTTGTATAGTTCTAATAAATACTATAGTAATTCCAACGGCACTTTAATTCGAGTCCTGCAACTCGTAACAATACTTATGATATATCACCAAGAACTGAAAACCTCTTCATTTTTTAAACTCCGTTAAAAATGAACATCAAAGTGTATAACTACTAGATACTTTGCCAGGTGGTAGGGCATTTGCTCGACTGGATGGCGAACACCCCTGGTCTCGAATATGCGTATATGAGTAACCTTGTGTTGTGTTCCGGCATTAGTGACCAGGTTCCAGTCTCCCTTAAGAGAGCAGCAGCGCATTTGTAGCACCTTTGGTGTTGCAAATGTCCATAGGCGATGGTAACCGTTTTCCATCAAGTGGGCCGTCTGCCTGTCTGCTGAACTCCTGCAATAAAAAAAAACTAGATATTTCGTATTAATCTCTGTTATGACATATATGACATGTTAGCCAAACTTGCACATGCCCACTTGGTTTGATATACTTGTTGGTGGCTATCTGTGGTGGCTAACATTGGCCGGCCAGCCTCAAATATTCGATTTTCTGTGCACACATCAAAAGGTCTTAAAATTTTACTTTTGTCCAACACTGGCCCAATGTGTAAAGCGGGCTCTAGACCTCTATCAAAGCATATCATAAAGGACCTTTGTCTGCTGGATAAACCAACAAGACACGTCGTTATCGCATTATATGTTTATTTAAACAACTGCTCGTGTATCAGTGCCCTTTGTTATATTTGTAATCTATGACTTTATTATAAGTACCTAATTAATTAATTTAATGTTAGCTGAGACGCTTAATAGTCTCACGATGTCGCCTGTCGATGGACGCTTCTCATTCCAATGACGTCGCATCGGTTCGAATCCCAGTCGGGGAATATCCACTGTTCAAACAGTTTTTCTAACCTTATATGCATATTGTTACAAGAACTACCCTCACGGTGAAGGAAAACATTGACATGAAGACGAGACATTAAGATAACCCATATGTGCAACTCACAAATACGTCTTTGGCAAGTAAGTAGCGTCTGACCACTTCAAAATCGGAAGAACCGAGCCTTACAATGATAAGCCTTCTTTTTTTTTTGATAAGGCAGGGGGAATGTCTTTTCTTGTGACACTGCTTCGGGTCCTGGGGGGGGGGGGGGGGGGGGGGGGGGGGGGGGGGGGTTTCCAAGGGGCGTGTGAGACTCCCAGCGGCCGAATCTCCATGCATGGCTACGATGAGCGTAGCAGTCGCGAGATTCCGTCCGCTAAACTACCCACTAAACCTAACCTGCGCCCCTCTCCTTCGCGCTTTTATGGGGCGTCACAGGATACAGCCCGTAAGGTACACTACTGTGACGCCCCAGCGCATGGCTAAACCACAGGATGGCCCTCGGGGAAGGCCACCCTCTTCATCAGTAGGGCGGGGGGGGGGGGGTCCCGCGGGTGCACAACACACACAATGACAAGTCTCATGCTTTTGTTCGTTTTAAAATTAAAAATATTCTGTCAACAATTTTTATCTATGTCACTTTGTCATTCTCCCTCTTTGTTCGTCCCTAAGCCTTCCATAGGATAGAGGGATCCCCCATTTCCCAATGAGAAGCTAAGGCTGGGAACGTGTTAACACCGCCTCTAGTGTTGCAAACGTCTATAGGCGACGGTAACCATTATTAGGTGAAGCGGTTTCTTTGTTTGCCACCTTCAGTCAATAAAAATAAAACTGAAATGCCTGAATATTATTCGATAAACATAAGCACTCTTATATTCTAGAGAGAAATATATCAGTGTAACGAGTTTAGCGTACGTGTCTAGTATTATAATAGGATAGTATACCTTCATCATTGCTGAGACGCGGGCCGGGTGTCGTGACAGCGGTTAAACCACTGCTTCGTGTGTAATTGTGTCGGGGATATCGTGACCAGGTTGGCTTATAATGTTTACTTTTAAACTTAAATAGCGTAGTTGACAGTCAATCAACTGAGCTACTTTTTATCATCATTTACGGAACGTACCCATACGAAGGGAGGTCTTCAAGATACCACGCTTGGTCATAGGGGCGGCAGCGGCGCGGGGCCTTAGGTTTTCTAACGTAATCAATATCCTCTGGGGACATTTGGCGCTTTTTCAATCTATATTCAAATATGACGCGCAGAGTTTAGTACTTTTTAAAAGCCAAATTATGTTTAATAAAGCTACATTTTAACGTGTAACGTAACGTAACGTTTTTATTTAAAAAAATAAAAAAAGGCCTGTCGTAAGGGGCGACAAAACAACCAACAGCCAGGTGGTAGGGTGTTTCCGCGACTGGATGGCTACCACCCCTGGTCTAGAGTATGCCGCCATAACAACCTCGAGTTGTGTTCCGGCATTAGTGACCAGGTTCCAGTCTCCCTTAAGAGAGCAGCAGTGCATTTGTAGCACCTTTGGTGTTGCAAATGTCCATAGGTGATGGTAACCGCTGTCCATCAAGTAGGCAGGCCATCCGTCTGTCTGCTGAACTCGCACAACAAAAAAATTAACGTTTTTAAGCGCGGTAATTTTCTTGATTTTTATTATTCCGACGTTTCGGCCACTTTTTACCTCCCACCCATTTTAATGTTATATAAAATTATTACAGCTAGGCATGTTTGCTGAAGAGTTTCTTGCGCCGCTTCTTCTCCACAAGCTACAACATGTTGCCAAGCGGTGGTAAATTAGATTACGCTCCCATAGAGTAAATAATAAACAAAATTAAAACTAAATAATTTAAATGAACAAGTTGGCGGTAGGCTAAATAAAACTTTAACAATACTCATTGACACTTGACAACTTTGTCTTCCGTGATTACGTTACGGCTACTGAAAAGTGGCCGAAACGTCGGAATAATAAAAATTAAATAAATTACCGCGCTTAAAACCGTTAAAATATCAATATCAAAATAATTTTTAACTTTCTATTTACAAAAAATGATTTAAAACTATATTTATGAATTACCACGTGAAAACTAGAGAGGGAATGAAGGTCTGGGCGTATACTACGCGTGTTCATCGTTGGAGGGAGGGGGAGAAAAACATTGTAAAAATGGATCACGTAGTATGGGTACGTTCCCTTACGGAACGTACGTACCGTACGGTAAACTGCGGTTGAGTGAGCTAAGCCTTTACCGGCCCACCTAACTCTTGCACAAAGGCTCCGGGTTTGATTGTTGCTAATATCGGAAACGAACTTTCCATAATTTACTATAGTCTGAGATCGACCCCAGAGTGATCTTGTATATCACTCATAGCACAAATATAACTTGCTTAGCTTAGTAATACACAATATGTGAGACGGCCTCTGTGGTTGAGCGGGCTAAGTCTTAGCCGGCGGAACTCGCTGAAACGTAGAAGCTCCGGGTTCGATTCCTGCCACGGTAAATTTCTGAAACGAACTTTCTCTTATTTACTATGATCTGGGTGTCTGGAAACGACCCCAGACTGGTCTGTTGTATATCACCCACAACACAAGCGTAACTTGCTTAACTTGGGGATATATACAATGTGTGTGTTTGTCTGCCGATTATATATTTATGCTTTGTTTGTTTATAACCCAATGCCATTGATTGTCTTGAGTGACGATGCACGTGACGCATCTGTGAATGAATGACACGGATTATTCTGGAATCATTATCTTGACTCTCTTAGAGCCGGCCGTGATATCACGTTCTCACAGAATATCGGCGTAAAACGGTTTGCCTCGAGCTAATCGTGTTTCGTGCGATGAGTGAGAGTTCACAGTGGCCCAGTCGCCCCTCCCCCAATCCTATCCCTCCTATCTCATCCCCCCTATATCACATCCTAAAGGGTGGCAACGAGTTCACTTCGCCCCTGGTGTGTACCCTGCCTATTCGCTTCGCCATAAAAAAAACACGGCGTTTCTAAAAAGCCGCTGTCACATGACAATAAGAACAAGAATAATCTTTATTGTCAAAAATTCAAATATACAATATTGATATCACCTACTGGCTCCAAACTATGCGAAGCCAGTATATTGAAAACCAATGTTGGTGGATATAAAGCCACTATTACTAATTACACAAATTGTAATAAATGTCTCCTTTCAACGTGACTATGTAACAACTCGTGCGTGTGTGCGCGCGGACGTGTGTGTGTACATGTGGATGTGTGTGTGTGTGTGGATGTGTTGAATATTGAAATGTTGAAAATATATTTAGGAAAACTGGTTACGTAGTCTATGCGACATAATTTTAGTACCTATACAGCAAAACCGAAGCACTATTTTGTCTTCGAAAACTGGTTTAGTTTGTGCGTGATGTAAATTCGATTTATACCCGAGGGAAACCGCGTGAAAAACTGTAGTGTTCAAAAATATTCTATCCTTGGAACGTTCATGACCTCCCACCACCTCATTTCCCTAAAAAAATAAGGGCGAACATTTTTTGATGAACAAGGTAGCTGTCAGATGTAACTTGCGACATAATGATCCGTTCCACATTATCCCGGCTTTAGCTGATTTCGGTGGGAGCATTTTTTTTGCATAAATCATCTGAATATTACGAAAAAATGTTGTTTGTTGGACATCTTTTTTTAGAAATATATACAACAGATAAGTCTAAATTATATTTTCCTTATAAGACGGAGAATTTTTAACGGCTTCACTTCGCTAATTGCTGCTTCCAACTAACACTAATATCAGTGGCTGGCGGGAATACATTGATATCTCGACATACATTTTTTTTTTATTCGTTTAGACGCTTCCTACGCCTGTGTTTTTATAGGAAAAAAATTGACAGTCCGAAATATTTATAACTTTTTAAGATTTTTCCTTTGGTAATAATAGGATAACACGATTTATCATTACTAGTCAAACTTTAAAATTGCGCCCCTGTAAAATTGACATTTTGAACATGTCAACATATTCACGTCAGCCACGGATATAATGGTGTGATTTAACCACTTATTGCTAATAGGGGTTAAAACTATCAATCTTTAATTTCATAGTATTGTTACGAGTTACAGGATTCGAATTAAAAATGCCGTTGGAATTACTACTATAGAATTTATTGGCACTATACAAACACGTATGACACAGGTACAAATATAACTGAACACAACTAGTACAAACGTAATGCACGATTCAATAACACGCGCAAAGTCTGTCATTATATCGATTACCGAATGGTACACACGTCTCGCCTCGCTTGACTGCCGATGTCTCCATTGGGCCAACGCTTTATACTGCACCGATACAATATGGCTGCTCGCCCGCGTAGATCGAATTTCTTAGAATCAGTTCGACACACCTGTCTAATGACTGCCATAAAAGATTACAATACAAAATGGGCTGTTTTTTAATCACAAATTTTAAACACAAGATAAACAAAAGAAGAGTCATAAATGCCGTAAAGGTAATAAAGTGTGTGTTTTATGGTAGGCAGGTGTGCATCTACATTTGTCGGCGTGTAATAAGTATTTACTAGATAGATAGAAGAGTTCTTACTGACGAAGTCGTGGGCATGTTCTAGTTAGTAAATATATAAACATTTTTATGCATTGAATAAATATAAAATGATGATTTACTTTCATAAGGCGCTACATCTTGACTCGTTTACAACAAGATCTATTACCTCAATAGATCATACACAAAAACATAAAGCAAAAAGCTCTCGGAACTAAACGGCACCGTTTTATGAATTCTGCCCGCGCGATACCATCAGTGAAATGCACGACTTGACTGATGATTCACGAACACCGCTTCGAGGTATGATCGCTTGTTGTACGTATATATTACATTCGCTGTAAATAGTTGCTGCAAAGTAACTGTAAGTTTAAACTTTGGAACTGAGATACTCTAATGTTTACTGTAGAAGAGGTCGCCAGGTGGTAGGGTATTTGCTCGACTGGATGGCGACCACCCCTGGTTTAAAGTATGCCGCCATAACAACCTTGTGTTGTGTTTCGGCATTTGTGAACAGGTTTCAGTCTCCCTTAAGAGCAATGTCCATAGGCGATGGGAACCGCTTTCAATCAAGTGGGCCGTCTGCCTGTCTGCTGAACTCCTGCAATAGAAAAAAAGAAGAATTCTGCCAGAATGTACTGCTTAGGCATCTTCACCGTTACAATTGCAAAGGTCAGGTGAGGCAAAATATTTGAGATAGCTCGCACATCTCTATTTAACCGTGCAGGAACGGTGAAAGAATACAATTTCCTGCGGCCAGGTGGCCTGTCGTAAGAGGCGACAAAACAACCAACAGCCAGGTGATAGGGTATTTTCTGGGTTTGTGTCTTAATAGTTATAATAATAGTAAACCCAGCAAAATCCAGCTGCCAGACCTCAAGACACTGTGAGCTCTTTCTGCGTACAATGGAACACAAACCAACTTGAGTGATAATTACTTTTATTTTTCCTTCCACCCATTTTAATATTATATAAAATTATTAGAGCTAGGCATGTTTGCTGAAGAGTTTCTTGCGCCGCTTCTTCTCTTCAAGCCATAATGTGTTGCGAAGCGGTAGTAAATTAGATTAGGCTCCCATAGAGTAAATAATAACCATAAACAAAATTAAAACTAAATAATTAAAATTAACAAGTTGGCGGTAGGCTAAATAAAACTTTAACAATACTCGTTGACACTTGACATCTTTGTTTTCCGTGATCACGGCCACTGAAAAGTGGCCGAACCGTCGGAAAAACCATAATCAAATAAAATTACTGCGCTTAAAACCGTTAAAACGTAGTTTTATTATGTATAGAAGTCTTGAAAACTTAAGAAAATATTATATTAAATATTTGTTTTAATTCTAATAACATTATAATCAGTAGCAGAATCAATAATAAAATGATAATATGTATATGTGTAGTCATAAGGACTACAAGTGGCTTGTAAGGCTTGTAACCAATACTACAAAAATATTTGTATGCTTGTCAAGGCGAAACATGTAACTTTTATTACTTAGCATAACATCTGCAAAAATATCCATGTTTCAAACAAATAAATTACTTTGACCGAACATCAGGGTACGACCTTGTATGATTGCATTCTATGAGTCGGCAGCATGATAAAACCAAGTCATTGAGATGTAATCGTAAATTAAAATAATCAATTTAAACATCTTCAACTCTTATAATGCTAACAACAAAAATTTTAATCGTAGGTTCTCGAATAAGGCACTGGGGCATCCCAGAGGAGTGTCTGGCAAACAAAGACTATATGCGGTTGGAGGGTAATGGATGAAAGGGGCCTAAGGAGACGGTGGAGATTCAACATTCGTCGTTTCAGTGACTGGCTAATTAAAAATATTTAACTCACCAAATAGATTCTTAATATTCAGTAGACCAAAGCTAGGAACTAAGGAGAAAAAACTGTTTATCATTACAACTTTCTACGAATCCATTAGAGAAGGTTATTTTGTTAACAAAGGCTTGTAACCTTGTATTGACAATTCACGAACATTGTCGCCTGTAATGACAATAGCCAAACAAACCCATTTATCCTCGAGGAGAAATTTCTTATACATTTTTGGGCTATTTCATAAAAATAGGAAATAGTTCACTATTCACAAATAATTATTGGCAACATAAATTTGCTGTTTGATATTATTATAATACGCGTTCAACATTATCCAGTGTTATTGTCCATGGAATAATGGCGTCGATAATGATCCGGCTCGAAGGGCCAAAAATAGGTCGGGAACAGGTCGCCACGAAAAATAACCAGGGGCCCGTACAAATTACACAGAATATAAATTAACCCTGCGGCTATGGATCTCGGGAATTGTTATTTCCGATATATAATTTCCTGTTCATTCTCCGGAACCTAAGAAACAATTCTGCCGAAATTGTAATAAGTTTATTGAAATTTCCCGACATAAAGGGTAAACAAACTTAATAACAGATTTATATACAATATATAACAGAAAGTAAAAATAGAGGCTTTCGAGGTTCGTCCAGAAATTGTGATTACTATTTTATTAGGCTTCCTAATCTCTTTTTTCTTTCACCATATCCCAATTAATTGGGGCCGATACAATATCGCTTTTTCTTCCACACCCCTCTATTCTGTCACACCACAAATCATTATATCATCCTTCATACAATCTATTTCTCAATCTACCTTTACATTTGTACCCATCCATCTTGTAGTTTTACATTATTTTTGTCACGCGCCTTTCATCACTCCTCATTATATGCCCATACTACCTTAGTCTTCTCAATTTTTCATTCACGGGAGCAACTTTCGAAGATCCCCTTATGTACTCATTTCTCACCTTGTCCATTCTTGTAACACCAAACATCCATCTCAACTGAGTGGAGACGTTTGTGTCCTATCACTTTAGTGGCCCAACATTTGGACCCGAATAGCATGACTGCTCGTATGACAGATATATATATTTGACCTTTTAGTTTCAGTGGCATTAGTTTGTCGCATGTCACACTGGTTACCTGTCTCGACTTCAGCCATGCTACATTTATTCTTCTTCTAACATACTTACATTAGGCTTCCTTATATAGTATATATAATAAATGTTTTTTATCACAAGTTTATAATTTACATCCAATATACTACTGATATTACATGTTTATCTAAAAGTATTTTCACAAAGGTTTCTTTACTAACTTAGAAGATTAAGATGATATAACAATTACGAACAAGTCATATTAATTGTTAGTTAGAATTACGTTTCAACAGTTTTAAGCGTGGAATTTTATTTCGACGTACGACGCACTTGAAACCGTTAAAATGTAGTTTTAATTATGCGTTCTAGTCGCCAAAACTTAAGAAAATATAATATTGATTGTTATTCAAAGTTTTACAACCACATATTCTAGAAACTACAAGACGAAGTTTTAAGTCATCAATAACGTAGATTAGTAGTGTTGTAGTGATTTAGTCATATACTACAAAGTAGACCAGAAATTAAAGTAAAATAACAACAAAATATCCCGAAGGATTATAAGGATATTACGAAGGAGATAAGATTAAAATATCGGTGAATAAAATAAAACTACTGCAGGGCTATATTGTAAAAAGAGGGCGCAGCATTCGACTTTAATGGGGTGCATTGAAAAGGATCCTTGCCATAAAGCACTGTATGGCATGTATTTAAAGTTAAACATAGTTCTATAATTTTATGTATTTACTAGAATAGGCCCGCGACTTCGTCCACCTTTGGCTTGAAATTCTCGCGGGACGCAAAATACCACACACAACATTTAAAAAAATATCGAAGTCATCGTATTAGTGAAAACTGTACCAAAATAAGCAAATTTTTATGCACCCGAACAACCAAAAACCGCCCCCGGGAAAATTCCCGCGGGATTCGTAGAATAGAAAATAGTAGTGATTTTAAGTCTAATAATTTTGCTGTCGATCAACGAAAACCGTATAGAAATCGGCCAAGTAGTTTTTACGTGAAGCCCGAACAAACAAAAGAGAAGTCTAAAAAAAATTGCATCGTGTTCTCCATCGTTTATATAATCTATTCCAGTTGTTTCTTTTAAATAGCTGCAATGTACAGACACGACATGTTTAGAATTTTATAATATTGTACATATTTTTTTTGTTTTTTATGAGAAATCCTTTCCTATTGCATATTATGGCCCACTTATCCAATTTTCCCTATTCCATCCACCATTCCAAACTCATATCCAATCCCCTGTATCCCATTCCTGCTGTTTGATCCTTTTCTTTCATCTCTCATTCCATACTCTTTCTTCCATCCTAAAGGCTGGCAACGCATTCGCTTCGCCGGTGGTGTGGTGGTATGGTGTTGCCAACTTTGGATGAGCTGAGCCTGTTTGTCAATTTCGCAACGAAAAAAATTTTTTTTTTATGTTTATGGCTTGGCAACTAGGCCTTTAAGCCAAGTGCAGTTGTGTTGTGGGCTACAATCGACACCATTCAACGGAGTTCTTGAGAAAACTCGAAAAGCCACATTTGACTATACAGTTCACATTTCTCACAAAAACACATAATTATTACTCAAAAACTAGTAATATCCTACAACTATTGTTCATTTTAGACTAATTTTACACATTTTTAGAAAATAAAACTGCACAGCACAATGTCCCTTTTCAGTTCCCGCCAAAAACTCCTGAAAAAAATATTGTACAAAATAAATACAGTCTACTAATTAATTATCAGAGCGAGCGCAGCGAGCTCAATCCTATCCCACAATCTATATATTTTTGTGGTACCTACAGAGCCTACACTTAACTGAGAAAGTATCACACTTTCATATTTGGGCTTTGACTCACTCTTACTCCATTGGCTCGGCGACTCAAAGTGGGTCTTGGCCCCCAAAACGAGAACATGCCCTTTTTCCCTATCCTCCGCAGTTTCTTGCTAATTACTGGCTCGTAGCTGCGACAGGTTCTCCGCTCTGTTTTCCAGCGATATTTGGGACGGCAGACCTACCGGCAGCCCCAAATATGCTTTCCTCACACTGCGATCCCCTCCCATCCGTTCTACATGACCGAGCCAGCGGAGGCGGTGACCTTTGTTTCTCTTATTATATTAGGCTCGGCCACGAGATTCTCAATTTCGAGGTTGGTTCGGACCCTCCTGCTACCATCTTCTCTCTTTTTGTTGGACCCAGAATCTTCATCATCAGAATTAGAAAACAAAGGGCTCTGACACAGTAATTTTAATTTATTTCATAATTTATAAAAATATTATTTTATACACATTAAAAAAATAGATGACAACACTTTTTTTACTTTAAAATTTTATTATATTCCTAACGCCATCTGTCGAAAATTATAAAACTAATAAGACATGTGTAATATCAAAACTATTTTAAAAATTATTACTAGGTAGAAAACTTCGCAAGCCCTTCTAAAGTACCATTTTTTGCTAGTTATTTGTCGAAAATACCATATATTTACAATTAAGAAAAGCCTAATATAAAGATTTAAATCTTTACATCTATGATTTCGACGTACACCACTAGATGGCGTTGTTCATTTTAGATACACACAATAGTTTAATGATAGCCATCTTCTTTGGACTTCGGATATTTTTCATAAAACTGGTTCGCTTTTTGTGGCCACGGCGGTGGCAATATAAGTTTCATAACAAGTGTGTGTGTGCTTGATTCCGTGATCAGTAGGCTGATACATATTTCAAGAGAATCAACATTGCCATACAGCGTGGCAATGCAGCCTACCTTCTGGGAACCTTCCACCAGGAAGATATCGTATGCATAAACTATAAATTTAGATTGATTTCTACATTGTATTAGTTTACAAGAAGTGTTTTGTATGTGATATTAAAGAACCCTAAATACAGCCATGTTTGAAGGGGAAAGAAATCCAATTTTGTTTACATCGCCCCATCCTTTTCAAAAGAATGTTTTTGGAGGAAAACAAATGTATTGACATTTGAGTGCCTTTTTATTCTTCTATAAAGAGGCCTTCATTTTTTCTAGAAGCTGGACGCATAAACAAATCCCTAATTAGGATGATATCGTCAATTGGATACGCTTATGTTATTCATTATACGTAATGACTTTTATTATCAGACTATTATGTCAGTATATTCAAATAAGACTAATAATATATTTATATTAAGAAACGAATTGTAAGGCCTAACATCTATCTGAGAAAAAGAGTTTTAGAAGCTACCTGAATGGAGCTCGTTAAGAAAGTAAAAAGAAACCCGCATTGCTATATAAAGATCTACACTTTATCTTGTTCAAACGGAAAAGTCAAATGAAAGAAAGAAAGAAAGAAAACGTTTATTTGCCAAATGCGACACAAACAAATTATATAATAGACAAGACAAAATATGTACAAATGTATGTATGTATAAATGGATCGTAGAGATAAATTAAAGTAGTACAACCAAAAGCAAACAAGTATTTCTTGCTTGCTACTGTTCAAGATATTGTTTAATTCTTGTTTTACTACTTAATAAATACATATATTAATATATATATAAAACTATTGACGATTACTGAACATATACTAATATAATTGACGGTAGTTTTAGGTATTTTATAGTATAAAAGCCGCGCGTGAAATGAGGCGGACGCAGTTGATTTACCTACCGCCAAAATTAAAACTAAATAATTATAATAACAAGTTGGCGGTAGGCTAAATAAAACTTTAACAATACTCATTGACACTTGACATCTTTTCCTTCCGTGATCACGTCCACTTAAAAGTGGCCGAAATGTTGGAATAACAAAAATCAAATAAATTACCGCGCTTAAAGCCGTTAAAACGTAGTTTTATTATCAATACGATTTACTTGTAAAACATTAGTAACATTACTGTTGAGACTCGTAGAATAAAGATTTGTCGTGAATACATTTAGTCATATTTATTTCCAAATTTCAAAATAACGCGAACTCCATTTATCTATCCCCATAATTAAACATACATACATACATAACTTTACGCCAGTTCCCTTGCGGGGTAGGCACGAACAACAGAGTGCCATTTAGGCTTATTCTTACACACCTCACTTGCCTCTTTGACATTCATAACTCTTGTCATGCAAGCTCGTATGTTCTTAAGGCTCCTGACATCACCTTCTGCTAGTACACGATCAATTTGATCATGGAAGGTGTGTTGTGGCCTTCCACGACTTCTGCATCCATCCACTTTTGCATTGTATATCTGTTTAGTCATTCTTTCATCATGCATTCTTTCCACATGCCCGAACCACCGGAGCATTCCTAATTAAACGTTACATGTAATTCCGTAAGGGCCGTTTCCTATATCTTATTATTCATTCGCCCTAGCATCGATTGAATTTTGGCATTAATTGTCTGGAGTTTATATCAAATTTTAACCGATAGTGAGGCAAATTAATGGTCGGTAAGATGTTGCTACCGGCCCTAACTAATTAAAAAGTAAATTTTATTTGAGATAAATATACAGACAGTTGCAAAGTTACAATCAAATCAATTTCATAAAGTTTTCAAATATTTGTATACTCAAGGTGGGGTAAGTTCGTATACTTCTCATTTTTTTACTTTTTTAAGCAGAATTTAATGCCGAGTACATTTCGAACGTAGAGTTAAATGGTGTCTTAACTTTACTAAGCGATTTTTTATCGACGTAGCTATTTACAAAAAGTACATACATACATACATAACTTCACGCCAGTTCCCTTTTGCGGGGTAGGCACGAACAACAGAGCGCCATTCAGGCTTGTTCTTACACACCTCACTTGCTTCTTTGACAGTCATAACTCTTGTCATGCACGCTCATCTGTTCTTAAGGCTCCTGACATCACCTACAAAAAGTGATCCACAATTTTCTTCGTACTTATTATTATTACGAAAATGCGAGTTGATTAAATTGTAAATTGGATTATATTCCAAAAAATATTTATGCGAGCGTAAACATCGCTTTAGACATGACCGGCTTGTGGCCCATCTGAGAGCGGGAAGCGGAAGCGAAGCGCGAGCAGGTAGCAATCGAAAATGACACTTGAGCTAGAACAAAGTTTTCTTTTAAATACAGACTTGTCTCAGCTTTGGTACGATGTCCAAACCGACGCATTAAATGACAATGGGCAAAATTGAACTGTTACCAGGCACTGGTTTACTAGGCGCATTTGAAAAAAAAATCTTTTAGGCAGATTAGCATCTAAAGTGTCGATATATGCATGACACTGGTTTTAGAAAACAGGGCCTAGTATACAGCTTTGAGTCCTTTAGCACATATCACGAGTCCAAGGCGCTCGGAACAATTCTGTTGAGAATTGGGCAATTGAACAGAATTTCCTAATGGTACGGTTCCAAACAAAGGTAAAGACGCAAAATTTTGGGTCTTCGTAAAGCACGTAGCCGTTGTCTTAGCATATTCTAACAGTATCAAAACGACGGAGTGAAATCTTGGCCCGAGTGCACACATTCTGCATTAAGAATATCAATCGCATCATCCATAAACCAGTGGAATTTGCACACGCAATGCACTTTCTTTCATCAACCATCCAATTTAATATTTCGAAGATAGCTTTCCACGGAGGTTTACTCTCTGCGCTACAAAATGGATTTGTTTAAGAAGGGTGTTAGAAAATGTGTTCAAGGCCGACAGGGCGTTGGCAATGTCCTTGGTGTTGTAAGTATTCATAGGCGAAGGTAACCATTCTTTATCTAGTGCATAAGCAATAAAAAAAGTGTATGTGTGTAGTTCACACGCAATAGAAGTATAACTTCAGAGAATATATAAACGAATATAATTATATCTACAACTCTTAGTAGACTCTTAGGTGATGTCAGGAGCTTTAAGAACAGACAACCGTGCATGACAAGAGTTATGATTTTTTTTTTTATTGCAGGAGTGCAGCAGACAGACAGACGGTCCACTTTATAGAAAGCGTTTACCATCGCCTATAGACATTTACAACACCAAAGCTGGTACAAATGCGCTGCTGCTCTCTTAAGGGTCACTGGAACCTGGTCACTAATGCCGGAACACAACTCAAGGTTGTTATGGCGACATGCTTTAGACTAGGGGTGGTAGCCATCCAGTCGGGCAAATGCCCTACCACCTGGAATGTCAAAGAAGCAAGTGAGGTGTGTAAGAATAAGCCTGAATAGCGCTCTGTTGTTCGAGCCTACCCCGCAAGGGAACTGGCGTGAAGTTATGTATGTATGTAACTCTTAGTAGACAAATATGGACTGCAGACATACATTTTCGCATTTCTATTCTATTATAGACGTCTGTATTCTTTAGCTATTTTAACACTTTTTTGTAATAATTCAATCTAAATTACACTTTAAATCACTAGCATAAAGTTCAAAATTTAATTTTATTAATGCATGGTTACGCACGTATATGTGCGTATGTTTTTGGTGTCTTTTTTTTTCAATGTCGCTTTTTGTTTCATCGACTTTAAAATCACAACGATTCTAAAGGTTTACTTCAAAAAAACTATTTGTTATATACGATATTTATATATTATTGCAGTGCAGCCATCGCTCCACTTTCGCTACACTCAGGAATGGTTCTATACCAATTAACATTATCCAACCGCTCCGCTCTCGCCTTTGGCAACACTCTGCTGTTAAACCCAGCCTTACGCTTAATGTTTTAGCAGGCGTGATTAATGGGTCACATTTTGTTATAGCATTCAAAAGGTATGAAAGGCGCCATGGTGGTTTTAGGTGCAAACTCTGATGCCAGCCAGATGTGTTTGATTGAAGTTAATTTGCCAAGTGAGCTGTGTCTAATTACGCCACACTACAGAATGAGTAATAAAATATTCAGTGAAGAACTATCCAGGACTGTATACCCGTCTCCCTTGTCCCAGGTGGCTTGGAAAATTTGATACATGGGTTATCTCGACGGTTTCATCACGATGTTTTTATAATAGAACTGTAGGGAGATATAACCTAATTTCTAAGAGACGAATCATGTAGGATCATTAGATATCAAAAAATATATAGAAATAACATTTTACTTCCAACTACACAGTATAATCACATCTATTGTTTCGTAGATTCTTACGGTATACATAGAATAGGAAGTAAAATTAAATTTTAACTTATATGTATGACCTTGCATGACAAGAGTTATGAATGTCAAAGAGGCAAGTGAGGTGTGTAAGAATAAGCCTAAATTGCACTCTGTTGTTCGTGCCTACCACGCAAGGGAACTGGCGTGAAGTTATGTATGTATGTATGTATGACCTTCAAAGTGTTCTCCAGTGGAACTTGTTTTGAATAAAAACATTAGAATTTGAATATATTATGATGCTACAGTCAACATTCCTTTTTGTTATATATAGACAATTTAATATATTCGACTACACGATGCCAGCAGGGTGACTCGCTTGGGTCTGCCATTAGCCATTCATCCAGTAATTGAAAAACTAAATTCTATATTTAATGTATGGGGCACTTATATATGACGGTACCTTTAGAGGCGAAATTGATATATTGCAAGATGATCTGATGATGCTAACTAAAAAATTCGATAAAATCGACTTACAAAAAGCAAACTTTTCGTCAACTAGTTTGTGTAAAATCTATATGAGGACTTTTAGATTTTGCCTCACACTTAAAAACTGCAACTAAAAGTAATTAAGACCTTGGGTCGTATATATTGGAAAAACTTTTACAACATTCATTGTCAGGAGCCTTAAGAACAGACGAGCGTTCATGACAAGAGTTATGAATGTCAAAGAAGCAAGTGAAGTGTGTAAGAATAAGCCTGAATGGCGCTCTGTTGTTGGTGCCTACCCCGCAAGGGAACTGCCGTGAAATTATGTATGTATGTATGTAACATTCATTGATGATAAAATTCAAAATTTTACAACAAAAGTAAAGAACTTAAAACTGATAAACACACATAGCGCGTATTTTATAACTAGTTGATGCCCGTGACCCTGTCCGCGTGGTGCGGTTTTTTAACTATCCCACGGGAACTCTTTAATTTTTCGGGATCAAAAGTATCCTATATGTTGACCAGGGATATAAGCTACCACCATACAAAATTTCATTTAAATCGGTCCAGTCGTTTCGGAGATTAGCCGGTACAAACAGAAACAAAAAAAGAAAAAAAAACTAAATTTAATTCTATTTCACTTCTTACATCCCCCTGAGTCGGTTTTTAGCATTTTTTTTTTTCATTGTACAGAAATTCGACCTCTACAATTTTATTATATGTATATAGATATAGATTTGGCATTGTCCTTTTGTTCAAAATTTCATGTACATGTTTTACGGTTATTGGTGGCAGTTCCTTTTTTTTTAAAAATTAAACTCGATATAATGGACGGTATCATTATTATTATTTAACTATTTACATAAATTGAATTCTAAATAGAAAAAGTAAGTGCGCGAGAGAGTCGAGTGAGAATAGTGTAAGACTGGTAAGTTGTAAGTAACAAGTAAGTTTTTCGGCCTCCAAAACCGCTCCTATATCCCGCAATCCGTCAGACGCCTAGCTGCTAATTGCGCGAGCTATTAGGCGTCGGCGGTATGCGGGGCGCGGAGGGTAGGTGTGCTCTGTCCGCAACACGCTTTGTACTCCTTTGTTCAGAAACGTATTATTTAACTAAGGTTTTACTTAGTTTCCACGGTGACGTAACGTCAAGACGTTATGGTGAAATAAAAAAACGTCAGAACCATGTAAACATTATCCAAAATTATCCTTAAAAGCACTTCAAAACTCTCTTAATCTTCATAGTATAATTCAATATTCAGAATTACACTTAAAATTATACAAATCGCTGCCAAAAATACAATTTTGGAGGATCAGTTCAGTCTTTCCTAAATTTATTGCTTTTACGAAGAGTTTCATAGAACGAACCTTTTCTGATTACAGTTCATAAATAATTTAGATGCTTGATAATCCACGGAAATACGCAAAAGCATTGACTTCTTCGGTAAAAATTGGATTTGAATATGTGATTTTCATATTTAAGATGATCTCATGTCGGCCACTTTCAGCAACATAAGGAATCATTAATATGCATTATACTTCTTGTAGGATTTTTTTTTATTGCAGGAGTTCAGCAGACATGCAGACGGCCCACTTGATAGAAAGCGGTTACCATCGCCTATGGACATTTGTAACACCAAAGGTGCTACAAATGCGCTGCTGCTGTCTTAAGGGAGATTGGAGCCTGGTCACTAATGCCGGAACACAAACCAAGGTTGTTATGGCGACATACTTTAGACCAGGGGTGGTAGCCATCCAGTCGGGCAAATGCCCTACCACCTGGCTGTGGGTTGTCTTGTCGCCTCTTAGGACAGGCCGCCCGGCCGCAGGAAATTGTATTCTTTCTCCGTTCCTGCACGGATAAAATGAAGGGTTGGATAGCACTTTATCTTTCTTTACCCTGTTCTATCTTATAAGATATTTGTTTAATGCTAAGTTGACATACAGGTGGACGACCCACCTAAAGGAATACTTAACTTTCGCTAACGAACTGCAACGCGTACGCATCATTTGAATATTGTTAACAATTTTTCGTCTATATACTCATATATCATCAAATTAGTTGGACTCGTTAAATTTGAACATGTGTGCGTGTCGTGCTATCTATGTACTAAGAAACACGGAGAAATCATCGCTTCACTACATAAAGGTACTGTGCAGTTCTTCCTTCATATAACTGCCTGTATTTCCCTGTGTTCTATGGAGAAAAAGCTATTAGGTACCAAGGTGCCGTGGTCTTTCAGATACTCGAAGGAAACTCCGGGATTTTAAATTCAACAATATTATATTTTAGGTAATTTTACATTGCAGATTTTTACAACTGACTTATTATAGAGCACATTTTTCACAACGTTCCAAACATGAACTTCAAAATTTAAATATATTTATATTTTTTCTCTATCTCGCCAGCATTGGCGAAATAGAGGTTTTATACGAGTTTAACATTCTATGCAGCTATATTTTCCATCATTGGGGTTTTGCATCAAAGGGGAATAAATGTAAGTAAACAATTACCAATCCGCGCAACCATTTATCTATTTAATTGTTTACATTTTCACATGCATTAAAAGTAGTTCACAATATAAGTACTGAATAGCCTTAACACAATTTGACTTACTTTACAATTAGCCTCGATTGAAGCATATATGTATATAATATCTTATGAACTCAATGCGTCATATCAGGGGCCCATTTCTGCTATTTCAATATTTTGGTGTTGCGCATTGCGAAGATATTCAAAGTAAGATTCCATTGCGGTAGTGTCAAAAATTCGTATTCTATTAAATTCATAATATCTTCTCGACATCGTCGCGGCAGAATAATAGTAGGAAAAAAATAGTATTACAATGGTAATACCATTGTTTTGGCAGAAATAGCCTTAGCCGAAATGAATATTGAAAGGCTATCAATAATTAATAAAAAAAACCGTGATTTTTTTCTTATAATGATAGAGTGGTGTGCCACGGGCATGCTATTCAAAATTAACACAATACCGAAATCAAGTAAACCTACCATTGAGACGTTAGTGTCCGGCTATTTTAACGTGTCGTGGAAGGCCACGACACACCTTCCATGATCAAATTGATCGTATACTAGCAGAAGGTGATGTCAGGAGCCTTAAGAACAGACGAGCGTGCATGACAAGAGCTATGAATGTCAAAGAAGCACGTGAGGTGTGTAATAATAAGCCTGAATGGCGCTCTGTTGTTCGTGCCTACCCCGCAAGGGAACTGGCGTGAAGTTATGTATGTGTGTGTTGTACCAAAATGATTTTCTAAGAAAAATTGGTCCGCGACGATGGCAAAATACCCGACGGTATGACTTTAGTTCAGTTCAGTTAGTTAGTTAGTCGACACACTGGCACCTTCTCATCTCCAGGAGTCGAAAATTGGGGCCGGTCGCACTGCCACTTTTGCCGAAAACCTCAAACGGCTCAAATATGCAACCCTTGGAACAGGTTACATATTTGAGCCATTTGGGGTGGAGATGTTGGGCCCATGGGGGCCAAGTGCCCACAAATTATTTCAAAATATTAAAAAAACGTCTGGTCCATACAACAGGAGACTGGAAAACTGGAGCTTACCTCGCTCAAAGGTTCACCCTCTGTATCCAGCGAGGTAATGCTACCAACCTTCTAGGTACATTGCCCAGCGACAGTGGTCTGGTTGGGCTGGAGCAGCTTTAATATACGTTTTTTTCAAACTATTGTATATATATTTTTAATTTAGGTTGTTTGACTCTTTGACTCAACGGGTGATCAGAGGGCTGGTGCTTACCTCGGCCAACGGATCAGTATGGCGATCCAGCGAGGAAACGTAGCCAGCCTTCTGGGCACCTTACCCATAGAAGACGGTGATCTGGGCTCAGTATTCTACTTATAGTCTTGAGGGACTATGAGTAGAATACAATACAAATAAGTTAAGTTTTCTTGCATTGTATAACATTAAAACAAAATATTTAGGTTTATTTATAAGAATAAAACAATATATACACATCAAATAACAACTGAAAATTTCAAGTTGTATATCCGACGAACTCGTGAGCTCGCTGCAATCTACATTCACAATAACATTTGTTCTGATCTTGACAAAACAAACCGTTATGGCCGTATCACTATACTTTGTAAACATCACATGCCATATTCTCTCTCTCTCTCTCTCTTCCACGACAGATGGTCGTAATAACGCACCTGGTTACGTTTACAGTGTATTGTGTAGTAGTAGGATAAATCAGTACGAGTAAAGATTTCTACTTCATTATGTTATTGAAGTAGTACTTTCATCAGACAGGCAGACGGTCCACTGGATGGAAAGCGGTTACCATCGCCTATGGACATTTGCAACACCAAAGGTGCTACAAATGCGCTGCTGCTCTCTTAAAGGAGACTGGAACCTGGTTACTAATGCCGGTACACAACTCAAGGTTGTTACGGCGGCATACTTTAGATCAGGGGTGGTAGCCATCCAGTCGGGCAAATGCCCTACCACCTGGCTTTGGGTTGTTTCGTCGCCTCTTACGACAGGCCGCCCGGCCGCAGGAAATTGTATTCTTTCTCCGTTCCTGCATGGATAGACCAAACAAGTACTATATATAAACATTGTTATTTTATATTCAAGTTACTACTTGAATATAAAATAACAATGTACGGAAGGCAATTAAGTAAACCCGTAAATACCACACCCAAATTACAAAAAAAAACTACATACATTTTTTTGTACAATTTAGGTAAGGTAACAATTACATACATTTTGTTAATTAATTATGTATAATTATAAAGCAAAGTACAATGAAATTTAAATTAGTGTTAATAATATAATTTACTCACAAAAACGATGAAGTCGGCCCGTTTTACGGATTTAGGAAGTTGATGCAATTGTTTCATTGATTTAAGCTTACCTGAAAAAAAAAGAGATGTTTTTAATATCCATTTTAAACATCCAAGAATAAAAGAAACTTTATCAGAAAATAATATAAGAGTTTTTGTCTCGTCGCGTCACTTTCCAAGAAGACTACCCCTAATTATAACACTTTAATAGTTCTTAACTCAGGGCCTTACTTATAATCGTTTCTTAAATTTAAAGAATCTGATTCTCTCACTTAAAAGATGGCTAATCGTTTCTTAACGACATTATTATAAGTAAGGCCGTCAAGTAACAACAACAATACATAATTATTAACATCGCTAACATTTAACGCAGTAATAGAATGCATGCTCATGGATCTCTTTTCAGTAAAAAATTACTAATATATCAACTTCACCGCTGATTTAGTTACGCTGTGGTAATTTTTATACAATTCACTCTTGCGCATAACATGTGATACAAAATCGGATGACGAAACCAAGGGTTTTGTTAACTTGTTTTCTCCCTCCGATGACGCAATGTCATGTTTTTATAATTTAACAATAAAATGCGTTAGATTGTGGTTGAATTTTTAAGCGGCTTTGTCATGTGTGTATGATGTAAGTAGGTAACCTGGTACTTGGGAATAATAATTATCACTGGAGAATTACTTAATTTTATTATTTATATTAGCTTGGATTATTCCTCCTAAACGGCTGGACCGATTTGAATGAATTTTTTTGTGTGTGTTCAAATGGATTCGAGGATGGTTTAGATTCACAATTGGACCCGGTCGATGGCGCTGCAATCGGGTTCTAAATTTTATTTCTTCAGGGCAGAACAACGTCTGCCGGGACAGCTAGTTAAGTATATATCTATTTGGTATATAAACTTTCTGCGTATATATATCATTTATGTATTTATTATTAAAAAGTAAGTAGATCGTACTATATGTTACGAATACCACCATCGCCATTATCATCTCAATTATTTCCTGGGGTTGTCTGGAAGAGATCGCTTTTTAGCGATAAGACCGCCCTTTGTACATAACTAGATATAATTCTAGTCTAAGTTCATTTTTGTATTGGTGTATAATAAAATGTTAGCTATCTATCTAATATGGTAGAAAGTATTTCTATCGTACGTTGGAACACATTTTTGCTGTGAGTTGTTAAGTCGCCTCTTACGACAGACCGCCCGGCCGCAGGAAATTGTATTCTATCTCCGTCCCTGCACGGATAACCTGATGATGATGATGTTTTCCTTCACCGTTAACACGTGGTAATTGTAAGAATATGCACATTAGGTTAGAAAACTGTCTAAATAACTCAGCATAAATAGAAACTCAAAACATAACTCGTTTACTTAATTGAAACACAACTGTGACTAAACACTTTGCACTTAACAACATTACTCCCCGAAGTAATAAAGCTCTCAGTTCAAAGTTCGAGTTAAGTTCTAAAAATTAAACCGCTCCTGACTTTAACTTGAAAACTTCGGAACCAGTTGAGGCTCTTGCTGAATTATATAACACATGTGAAAAGCCTAGCTTAAAGACAAAACTTTAGCTCGCTGTGCTTCTTTACTTAGAATTTGACTTTAAGTTTTTGTTAAATTGCCAAACTAAATATACAAATTAAGAATCACATCTGTAACTTAGTACATAGTTTTTGGTAACATTTTATAGTCAAATGTCTCTACTTACTTATCACGTGAAAGTTTTATATTTAAAAAAAAAACGTAATGTGTGCTAGGAACACATAGTAGAAGTGAAACTTCAACGGACAAGTGGAAAAACGAATGGCAACGGATAAGTGGCAAAACGAATCGCAATAAAATTTTAACTTGAAGTTTTACGGGCAGGTTTTCAAATTGGACAAGTACATTAACAATCTGCTTATCCGCTGCCATTCGTTTTTCCACTTGTCCGTTGAAGTTTCACTTCTACTATGTGTCCCAGCACACATTTGATTTTTCGCAGGTTTAGTGCAAATTATGATTTGGTTAGGTTAAGTACATTTTAATTAAACATATTTTATTTTATAAACAAGAAAACTGAATTCGATCCGGAACCAAAAACGCATCCATAGTATACTCTAAAATTATGCCGCCTCTCACCACGTCTAGTCTAATTATGTGCCGCTCGTCCACGCGGCCGTAACGCTTTTTCGTGACAGAAAAATCCTAAGACCCCCCGTCTATATAGAAGCTTCACTTCAAAAACATTGTTTTGTTAAACAGTTACTTCTTAAAGCTAAACAATGAAAATCCCGGACCAACCCAGTAATTAGTATTCGCATCTGTCTGCCTGTCTGTATATCCGCTAAGTCGTCCTAACCACGCAAAGTATTTTGAAGCGGTTTTCTCCATCAGTTAGATATTTTTCAAGGAAGGTATATAAATAATAATAATCGGCAGACAAACACGCATCATATATCTCCAAATTAAGCAAGTTACGCTTGTGTTATGTAGTAATATACAACTGACTACTCTGAGGCCGATGTCAGACACCCAGACCATGTAAACAACGGAGAAAATACGTTATATACTATGGTTATATATATATATATATATATATATATATATATATATATATATATATATATAGATAGATAACAGTTTATTGTACACCAATACAAACATGAACTTAAAGACTACAATTATATCTAGTTATATACAAAGGGCGGTCTTATCGCTAAAAAGCGATGTCTTCCAGACAACCTCAGGAATGAATTGAGATGATAATGTCGATGGTGGTATACGTAACGTATAGTACGAACTACTTACATTTTAATTAGTTGAGCTTGAAAAACACAACAAAAATTGAAGTTGACGAAAATTTACAATTATATACATATTTTTGGGATAAGTAAAATAAAAAAACTTCGTTTAAAAAAACCGACTTCAAAAACTAAAAAGTATAAAATAACTTATTTCTAAAGCTATTATTATTAATATATATTATCTAAAACATCTTGAAGTCGGTGCAAAGTAAAACATAAAAAATATTTTTTTGAAAATTACTAAGCACCGACTTTAAGATGTTTTAGATAATAATATATTAATAATAATAGCTTTAGAAATAAGTTATTTTATACTTTTTAGTTTTTGAAGTCAGTTTTTTTAAACGAAGTTTTTGTATTTTATTTGTTACTTTTTAGTGTCTAGCTATGTATGGGTAGACTACGAAAGGTGCCGCGCTCCTTAAAAAATATAGGTCCCAAGAAACGGGAACAAAAAAATGATCGTAAAATAAAAAGTACTGGGCCAAACTGTGTCAAATTTTTAGGGGATCAAATGGCAGCTATTTCGCGTCGAACATAAGAATAATCACATAAATCTCGGAGTAATCGGTGAACATACATAAAAAAAGCAAAAAAAGATCCCGACGAATTGAGAACCTCCTCCTTTTATTGAAGTCGGTTAAAAAACAAATTGGAAAAAATACACATTTGTCGTCAGTACGGTCAATACGCCACAACGACGTGTACAATACACAAACACCTATTGCAAGTGTATATATGGTACACGAATCCCACACATTTCTTGTGACCATAATCCAATACTTTTCAGCTATGAAACTGTTATTCGATTCCATGAATCAACTTTTGACGGATAATGATTTGTTTACTCTGCCGAGAACATGAGTAATATCGAGTGATATTTGGCTATACGTGAGGCAATATTCCGAGAATTACATGTGATCGTACTTATAAACAGTCGTTTCGAGACAGTTCGTGCATTGACAGGCAGTTTCAATTGATATTGACATAGGTATTGACTTCTAAATTTAGATATAGGAGGACTGTAATAAACTGGTCGACAATTAAAATAAAAAAATTGGTCCGTATAAAAGGCATTTGGTTGTATATAGCACATATAAAAAAGTATTCAACCAGTAGATCAAAATAATAAATTCATTCAAACTAATATATTTGAAACTATGACCAAAAAATACTACCTGTCGTTGAAATATGATATTTAAATTCATCTATAGACATTTATATATTCTGTAGATATGTATTTGTATGCTATGTATGTATGTATATATATAATTCTTCTGTACGTGTGTTGACAGTGAACTCCTCCTAAACGGCTGGACCGATTTGAATGAATTTTTTTGTGTGTGTTCAAGTGGATTCGAGGATGGTTTAGATTCACAATTGGATCCGGTAGGTGGCGCTGCAAGCGGGTTCTAAATTTTATTTCTTCAGGGCAGACCAACGTCTGACGGGACAGCTAGTTCAGTATATATCTATTTAGTATATAAACTTTCTGCGTATATATATCATTTATGTAATTATTATTAAAAAGTAAGTAGATCGTACTATATGTTACGTATACCACCATCGCCATTATCATCTCAATTATTTCCTGGGGTTGTCTGGAAGAGATCGCTTTTTAGCGATAAGACCGCCCTTTGTACATAACTAGATATAATCTGCGGAGTAACGCTCGCGGACCGCGTTCGTAATACCGAAGTAAGAAAGAGAGTTGGTCTGAAAGAGAGTGTCGGGATGAAGGTAAGGAAAGGAATGCTCCGGTGGTTCGGGCATGTGGAAAGAATGCATGATAAAAGAATGACTAAACAGATATACAATGCAAAAGTGGATGGATGCAGAAGTCGTGGAAGGCCACGACACACCTTCCATGATCAAATTGATCGTGTACTAGCAGAAGGTGATGTCAGGAGCCTTAAGAACAGAAGAGCTTGCATGACAAGAGTTATGAATGTCAAAGAGGCAAGTGAGGTGTGTAAGAATAAGCCTAAATGGCACTCTGTTGTTCGTGCCTACCCCGCAAGGGAACTGGCGTGAAGTTATTTATGTATGTATGTAGATATAATTTAACTCTAAGTTCATTTTTGTATTGGTGTATAATAAAATGTTAGCTATCTATCTAATATAGTAGAAAGTATTTCTATCAGACGTTAAAACTTAGAGGTGGGACGACACATTTGTTACGACTTTTAAAGCGGACTGAACTGCCTAAATACAAAATCAGTAAGTAATGCCATGATTTTTGAAGACTTGTCCAACAATAATCAATGATTCATCCATTAATAAAAATCGTTCCTCAATTGCATGTACGATGACTCAAGTTTCTTAAACTTAAAACTTAAAAATGACTGCCAGATGACAGATTTGTCATATAATATACATAAACTGACAGACAGATATAATAATTGGGTAGATGACATATCGAACCTGTCATGGAAGGGCATTTTAAACGACAGAATTTATGTATTGCAGTTATTATTGATCCTTGGTTAATTGAAACAAAAATTACTGTACGCATATTTATTAGTTTTGTTGTGAAATCTGATTTTACTAGAGGAGACCTTGTATAATAATATTATAGTCTTACACAACTTACATGGAAAAATACTGTTACGAGTTAGCGGGACTCGAATTAAAATGCTGTTAGAATTATTATACAGTTTATTAGAACTATACAAACACGTATAACACAGGTACAAATATAACCGAACACAACGAATCCCAAACGTAATGCAGAAGGTCGTAGTTCATTCAAATGCGCAAAGTCCGTCACTATCACATTCCCGAATGTACACACGTCACGCCTGTATCGTAGTTGTAGCTCAAATGCCTCCTCTCTTAATCAGGCTGTCGTTTTATACTTCACAAATTCAATTGTGCCGGAAACGTCGACACAATTTCCTAGAATTCGTTTGTAATTGGAATCCGCAACACCTGGCTCCTGAGCAAGTACAATAGGACAATAGACTGTTCTCCACAATAACTAGAAACGTATGCCAATAAATAAGTGAACAAAAGAAGACGATCATAAAAGGCTTACAATTAGTTCAAATGCCGACAGGTAATAAAATGGGCTTTTACAGATCTGTACGTGGAATTTGTCTCTGTCGGAGCCTAAGTTGTAACAATATTATATTTAGGGTCAATTTTTGAAAAACATAAAGAAATCTTTTTACTGGTAAGCGACAACTACCATATCTCATCATGGTTCCGTTTTCATTAAAATTACTACTAAAGCCTAAAAAAGCAACTAATTTCAGTAATTTGTCATAAGATTAACAGTTTAGTGTCATAAGCCCCAAACATGTTTAGTTGACCCAATTGATAATATCATTTGACAATTAGAATGCCTACATTATCTGTTTGCTAAAGCTGATATTATGAATGAGGTATTGTTCTGAACATAACAATGTACCGAAAGCCACAAACGATCCAACATAAATCATTAGGATTACACTGTTATTGATTGGGAAGCAGGTTAATAATTAAAATTTTGTATTGAATACGTATTGATGATGACAAGTGACGTGGCAGTATTGCACTTTTTCCCATAGACACTGGCATGTCATACATAAATTGAAATTCAGTACTATATATGACAAAAAACTAATATGAATACTAAGAAATCTAAGAGAACAAACTTTGAGGCCGTCAAAAAAACAGGCGGAGTAAAATTCAAAAAACAATGGTTTTAAGTGCGGTAATTTATTTAATTTTTATTATAATATTTTTTTCTTAAGTTTTCGCGACTTGTATACATAATAAAACTACGTTTTAACGGTTTTAAGCGCGGTAATTTTATTTGATTTTGGTTTTTCCGACGTTTCGGCCACTTTTCAGTGGCCGTGATCACGGAAGACAAAGATGTCAAGTGTCAACGAGTATTGTTAAAGTTTTATTTAGCCTACCGCCAACTTATTAATTTTAATTATTTAATTTTTAATTTTGTTTATGGTTATTATTTAATCTATGGGAGCCTAATCTAATTTACTACCGCTTCGCAACATGTTATGGCTTGAAGAGAAGAAGCGGCGCAAGAAACTCTTCAGCAAACATGCCTAGCTCTAATAATTTTATATAATATTAAAATGGGTGGAAGGAAAAATAAAAGTAATTATCAGTCAAGTTGGTTTGTGTTTCGTTGTACGCAGAAAGAGCTCACAGTGTCTTGAGGTCTGGCAGCTGGTTTTTGCTGGGTTTGGGTCTTAATAGTTAACTTAATTGATAATTGGATCCCAAACAGGTGGTACTTGCCAACCATCTTCTCTATTGAAATTTGGGTGTTTTTTGATTTCAATAGCCTCACGCATCATTCTAGGTATGAAACGATTCTCTTTCGCGAGGATTTGTGGGTTATCGAATCTGATGTAGTGGTTGGGTTTATAAATATATAAACCCAACCACTACATCAGATTTTTTTTTTTTTTTTTTGATTTGATTTTTAATTTTGTTTACGATTATTATTTACTCTATGGGAGCCTAATCTAATTTACCACCGCTTCGCAACATGTTTTGGCTTGAAGAGAAGAAGCGGTGCAAGAAACTCTTCAGTAAACATGCCTAGCTCTAATATTTTTATATAATACTAGCGGCCCCGGCAGACGTTGTCCTGCTTTGAAAAAATAAAAATCTAGAACCCGATCCCAGCGCCACCTACTGGTTCCTGTTGTGGATTTAAACCATCCGGGAACCCACTCAAACATACAAAAACAAAATCAGCAAAATCGTTCCAGGTGATTACGAGGATTCTAGAACCCGATCTCAGCGCCACCTACCGGTTCTAATTGCGAATCTAAACCATCCGGGAACCCACTCAAACACACAAAAACAAAATCACAATAAATCGGTTCAGGTGATTAGGAGGATTCTAGAACCCGATCTCAGCGCCACCTACCAGTTCCAACGGGATAAAAGTCGGTCTCCGTCTCCTGGTTCTAAGCTACCTCCCCACCAATTTTCAGCCAAATCGGTACAGCCGTTCTTGAGTTATAAATGGTGTAACTAACACGACTTTCTTTTATATATATATATATAGATTAAAATGGGTTGGAGGTAAAATGTACAATGGTATTCATTAATAGTTTCCATTCAAATTTTGACTTTACAAACACTTCAATTTTAGTTTTTAGTATAAGTACAAAAATTAAAATTATTTCAAGTTTAAAAATTTACAAAAACTAATAGTGATGGCTAATAATTGATTGTTCTTAAGCAACAATATTGTATTTGTGTGTAGAGCTTCAACTATTTACTCAAATGTGAAAATTCTTGCCTCAGATTGCCCCAAGAACCTCTATTGTTTAAAATCAGCTACAAATAAATTTTGACTCAACAGATTCTTCATACCAGAGTATGAAGGATTACATGGGACAAACTATCGACCTCTTTGAAGAATATTCTAAAAGCTGAATTTAGAAATACCCGACATTCAGACACACAAAGAGCCTAAAAATATAATAACCCAGGCACAGAAAAGAAAAAAACAACACACATGGCACTAGATAGGACAATATATATAAGTATAGATATAAGGCCCACACTGCACATGTACTTCCTCACAACACCAGCATGTAACAGATGCACTCTACATTAGTATAAGTTTAGTATTAAAACTAGAATAAATTAATATAATAAGTTATTCGTAAGATACATACACCTCAACACAAAAATCAATAAATTAATGTCACACACAAGAACCAAAATAACTAATAAGCGTGTTAAATTCAAAAAATTAAATCTAAAATTAAGTTGTAAAAAAGGATACGGAACTCGTGTCCGTAGAGTTGTTCATAATATATAAAAAAAACCCGAAATTACACGATCTCAAAGTTACGCGACTTACAAATCATGTCGATTCGTCATTTGTTTGAGCGTCACACAACTCTCGTTTACTTACTGCCACCACATAATACCCCGACTTACGCGGTTATCGCTCGGTCCCATATTTCTCGTAAGTTCAGATTATTAAGTTACATTTATTTAGTTGCATAGTTGTTCTTGACATGATTTCTTTTTAAGGTTAATGATTAATTTTGTTATGTACCCTCTTATTTCTAAAAGATTCAATCGGCCATTTCTTTAATTGAATAATAATGTTATATTTTTATTTATTATGTGATTAGCGCCTGTTTTATATTATTATGATTATAATTTTAAATCTCTTAATTGTGTATAGACGGTTTTCACTACTTATTATTTTCATGTTGGCAGTCGCGATAGATTTTTACTCTGTTCGATTTAATTATTAAAAGTAAAACTAAATATAATATTTTCTATAGTATCTTGTATAACACTAGCTGTCCCGGCAGACGTTGTTCTGCCCTGAAGAAATAAAATTTTGAACCCGATTGCAGCGCCACCTACCGGGTCCAATTGTGAATCTAAACCATCCTCGAATCCACTTGAACACACACAAAAAAATTCATTCAAATCGGTCCAGCCGTTTAGGAGGAGTTCACTGTCAACACACATACAGAAGAATTATATATATAAAGATATTATCTAAAATTTCCAAACAATAATGTATTAAATTCTTGTCATTCAATACCCTTTTAATTAAAATAGTTTATCAATGACTTCAATCCGCCATCGGTTGTGCCAAATTGCTAAGTTTGTGATACTGTAGAAACTGTTGGAGGGATGGCGAGGTGTTCTAAAAATGTTTGTGTGGAGTCAGTGTATGAAATATGTTCAAACCATACACCCTTCTGAGTTGTTCCAAGTATAACAATTATTGCAGGTAATTATGGATAAACAAGACTGGATAAATTCATAGACTTGAAAAACATATTTAATAATAATAATTTAATTCATCTTCAGATGTTACATCTATACAGTTACAATATAATTAATAATAATAATATCTATATTAGTAGGAATGCGACAATAGAAAACAGAAGCAGAAAGAATGGCACGATCGACTATACCTTTTTTCTTTTTTTCAGGCGGGGGAAATGCTATTTACGCACAAGGGATTAGACCATAGTCAGGCAATCTAAACAATAATCAACCGGCTTGTGTGGAGACTCGACCCCAATTGCCAAAAACCCACTGAAACCACCCTCCTCCGATGCTCCGCGCTTATGGCAGGAAAGGCATGAGACTTGGAACGTAGTTACGCCCACGCCGATCCTAGCGCAATAAGTGCCTGAGAAAGTCCCTGGAAGAGCTGCGATTGACTATACCTTACTTCTATACTAAATAAATAGCATCAACCAGTGTTGAAGTAAAGGAGAGCCCGTTACCGCGGGGGGCCTTTAGCTTGCTAGGAGAGCAAAGGACCTTTTACCCCCGCACAACGAAGTGGGGTGTGTTCTCCCAGGGCACACTCCAGGCACTTTATTGCGCTGGATGGACTGGACGTAACTATGTTCTAAATCTCAGCCTTTTCAACACAAACAAAAGCGCAGGGTCGACAGGGAGGAGGGGGTTTTTAGTGGGTATTGGGGTTGCTCGCTCGTGTAGCAACGCTCGGAGTCTTCCACACTATTCTGCGACGTCGATCGCGGACGGAGCTCTGCCAAGAGCATACCATTGCTGCAGTGTTATCGCCCCCGACCGACGCGTGTCGTTCCCCTAGCAACGACCCAGTTTGTGCGTAAATCGGTTAAGCATTTTCCCTCGCCTCAAAAAAAAAAAAAAAAGGAGAGCCCGTGCTTTCAACGAACATCCGAGACTGCTGATTGCCAACTCGAATTCTAAACAGTAAAGAATGGTAGAAAAAGTCGCTGCTTTCTTATGCTTGATGGTGTAAAATTCACCAGGACGTGTTGCACGTGCACTTGACGTATCTGTACATCTATAAATAAAAATAAAATTGAAGTGTCTGTTTGTAATGTCAACATAAAAAAAACAAGGAGGATATTTCGGACAAGGTGATTCCGAAAATGCAATTTTTAGAATTCTTGTCTTTCTGTCTGGATGTTACGGCTAATCTCTAAAACGGTTGGACCGATTTTGACGGGACTTTCACTGTCAGATAGCTGATATTATAAGGAGTAACTTAGACTACTTCTTTTTAGGGTTCCGTGAAAAAAAACCCACTCGGACGAAGTCGCGGACACAGCTAGTTAATATTAATTATTCTTTATTGAAATTTTCTGCCTTAACTTTTGAATATGTACCTTAGTGTTGGGAACATTCTTGTAAGTGAAGACCCGTGTCGGAGGATCCATTTTTGACATTATAGCAAACTATAGCTAAATTATATATCAAGTAAAAGGAATAAAGTGAATAACGCATTCTACTCTTTTAAAAGAAGCAAGTCAGGTGTGTAAGAATAAGCCTAAATGGCGCTCTGTTGTTCGTGGGTACCCCGCAAGGGAACTGGTGTGAAGTTATGTATGTATGTATGTATGTACTCTCTTAAATATTGTGTACAAGTCATCGTCCTCTACAAGTAGACTTCAGAGACTCATCCCGGTTCAACTTAACACATCAGAGAATTAAGTGAGAAAAAGTTTTAAAAGTATTTCCAGACCAAAGTATTATAACTCGTTGGTTACAACCTCATTTCAGTACAAATAGCTATAGGCAAAAGACGATATTAATTAGGGACTTGGTACAGCCTGCGGCAAACTGCGGGCTAGGCTGAATAGTTAGACAAAATAACAACGAAATATTCAGTCTTAGCACAATTACTGCTATACTTACGCCTGTAAAACATGACAAATTGTGTCGAGAAAAGAGTTAGCGTCGCGTATCAAAAGATGTCCCTAAAAGTACAATGCATGTACGTATAAAAATAAATTTGGATGTGGTTCAATGTTTAGACGGTTATTTGTTTGTTAAGTGCTTTTAGAAATGAATCGATTGCCATCAAAATTAGTTGCCAGACTCCTCCGAAACGGCTGAACCGATTTGTATGAAATATTGTGTCCATATCGGCTAGGTCTGAGAATCGGCCAACATCTATTTTTCATACCCCTAAATGATAAGGGTGACTCACTCCTAAATAGTTATTTATACTTTTTTGAAATTTTTTTTTTTATGATTCGACATTAAAAAATACATACAACCCTAAATTTTCACCTTTTTACCACCAACCCCCATTTTTCAATAGCGATATTAGTACTTTAATCATTTTCTACTCTCGGCAGTCGATAATTGATCAGTTACCACTAGATCAGTTATTCCCGCCAGGCGTCTACTGGTGTCACTTCTCAGGCCCTAAAGAGCGGGTTCTAGATTTTTGGAACGAAGTTCATTATCGCGCGTTGCGAAAAGGGGCTAGACGGAAAAAATTAAGACCAAAAGTTGTAACGACACTTTTTGCTATAGTTGTAAGCCGTGCGGCGTGCGCGTGTTACTCTGTCTGTCTCTCTCTCTCATAGAAAGAAAGCCAGTTATTTTCGTTTCGTCTTTCTATTTGGCATTGAACAGTGTGGTGTCGCGACGATTATTTTTGTTGAGTGTATACAGGTTTTTTGTACATAATAAATAATAACAATAATGAATCCTGACAGTGTTTCTGCACAAGTTCCGGATATTGCTGATGGAGTTAGGTAAGTAGTGATTTTATACAGACAATAAAAAATGCTTATGTATTTTTAGCAAGTACGCATTATAACCTCTCTTTACTATTGTGCTAACCAAGTCATACGCGTTATAATCTCTCCATTATTGTGTGTTTAGCAAGTGTACGCGTCATAACTGTAATAAATTTAAAAGCAACTTCGTTCCATCCGGGTGTCCCTTGACACCTCTCAAGTTTTATTTTTTAAGGACAGGACAGCTGCCGGGTACAGCTAGTAAGATTATAATATGTCGATTAGTACGCTATAACAAACCATTACCAATTTATTATTTCTGTCTTGTTCGTCACTTCTGTCCGTTGCTTTTTTGTTCGTTTTCTTTTATTTGTAATTATAAAAATGTTCATATATACTACTAACTGCATAATTTATAACTAGTGTTTATTGTTTTTAATTTGCTTTGTGGAACTAAGCCGTGGCATCACTTAGACGTACTTACGGAAGATCAGCGCTGGTTATGAAAGCATTATGCCGAGCAAGAGCATTTTTGGAACACCACAATTAATTATTTCATCTATTATCATGTGAGACTTTTTGTATCTTGTCCTAAATAAATATCCTTTCTTTCTAGATAGATAGATAGATAGATAACACTATTGCACATAAAAGCATAGGATAACAAAAAAATAATAGAAAAATACAAGAGAGTACAACGGGCGAGCGGCCTTAGCGCTAAAAAGCGATCTCTTCCAAGCAACCCTTGGCAGGAATTAATAGATTTTTAATACTGACGGTGGTGCAGTTTATAAATAATGATAAATGATAAGTATATACAATACATATAAGTACAAAAACAATATAAATAGATATACATATGTATATACACACGTATATATACATAGGACAATACAAACTTTTGTGTTGGAGGATATTATAATTAAATATATAGCGGAGTAGGTAGAGCTAAGACAGTTTGTTATAGGTATTTACTTGCTAGTGGTGTAAAAGCTTAAAATCTGTTTATACGTCAGGCAGTAGAATACATAACATATATGAATATAGCATTCTTAAGCTATACAACTTCCTGCGGCCACGAGGCCTGTCGTAAGAGGCGACAAAACAACCCACAGCCAGGTGGTAGGGTATTTGCCCGACTGAATGGCTACCACCCCTGGTCAAGAGTATGTCGCCATAACAACCTTGAGTTGTGTTCCGGCATTAGTGACCAGGTTCCAGTCTCCCTTGAGAGAGCAGCAGCGCATTTGTAGCACCTTTGATATAGCAAATGTCCATAGGCGATGGTAACCGCTTTCCATCAAGTAGGCCGTCTGCCTGTCTGCTGAATTCATGCAATAAAAAAAAAAGTTGCCAGGTATGCTCAGTGTATCATCACGAAGGTCGAACACAAATATACATATATATAACAGTATTAGGAATTATTATACACAATAAAGAAGTAACAATTCTGAACCTGCTTTAAAAAAGAACACTAATCATTTGTTGGGCTGTCTCTGTTTGCCAGCTTGACAATAAAATAAATATTGTTACGAGTTACAGGACTTGAATTAAAATGCCGTTGGAATTACTATAGAATTTATTAGAACTATACAAACACGTATAACACAGATACGAATATAACTGAACACAATCAGTCCATACGTAATGCGCAATTCAATAACACGCGCAACGTCCGTCACTAAATAGATTATCGAATATACACAAGTCTTGCCTTCATCGTGCTTTTCGCTCGACTGCCGATCTCCCCATTGGGCCATTGCTTTATACTGCACCGATACAATATGGCTGCCCGCCCGCGTAGATCGAATTTCTTAGAATCAGTTCGACACACCTGTCTAATGACTGCCACAAAAGATTACAATACACAATGGGTTGTTTTTTTAATCACAAATTCTAAACACAAGGTAAACAAAAGAAGTCCAAATGCCGAAAGGTAATAAACTGTATGTGTGAATTGGTCTTCGTCGGTCGTAACAATATCTTAATTTAAATAAAAACATTGGATACATAAAAGCACGCCAGGTCGGTATTCCCTCCATGAACTGCATTTGTAGGAATGTGGTCGGACTAACGCTTTGCAATAAGTGCGCATTTAATTCAGAATAGCCCGTTTTGTGGTCTGTGATATACGATTGTAGGAAATACTCGAGACAATGTATTGTAAAAGCTTTTCATGGCAAGGATGTGAAGCTACCGTCAGTAGTATAGTTTATTGATACGATAGCGAAATGGAAGAACTGCTTATGCCTGTGATATATGAGCGTTTCTTAGAATTTTTGACCATAGTCATTTTGCCGGTGTCCCACATTTTTGCAAAAGATATTTATGGTTTTAGTGACTTCACGCACACCACACACTGGTCGGCAATAAAAAATGAAAATTTAATTATAACATATAATTTTTTTATAATTTCCACATTTCTGAATATAAATACAGTATTAAAAGTTTTGCACCACTTCCATTTTTTTTGTAATTGATGTTTTAAATTAAGCATTTATATTGCTTCGTAAAGTGAAAAAATGTTAAAATAATTAAATATACGTTTTGGTATGTATACAAAACGTGTATTTAATTATGGTGAAAACAGCTGATTATATTTTTGATATACTTTAATTTATAACTTACAAAAAGTGTACTTACAAAATATTTTATTTGTTGAAAATGACTAAAATATCATTTTGAAAAAAGAAAAAAATCGTACTTATTCTAATTTATAAAAAACGGGTAAAAAAGTACACAAATTGTTAAGACAATTACAATTAAACTGTATAAGTCAAAATACACCAGGCCCAAGGATTCTTTCTCCTCAAAACAACAGGAGAAGTAAATGTCACCTGTTATTAATAAAGCGATTTATTAGGGATTATTTCTCTCCTACTCAGTGAAGTAAGTCGCAGGAGTTAGTAGAAAAAAGAGAGATAATCCTTCACTTCGCCAAGCAACTGTTAAATTGCTCGGCAGTTGAAGCCAATTTATTCTCTATGACAAATTCTGACGTTTTATAGTGTAATCTCCAAACTCATTATTTTTCAGTTATTTCTTTGATGAGAGAATGACTAAACAGATATACAATGCAAAAGTGGATGGGTGCAGAAGTCGTGGAAGGCCACGACACACCTTCCATGATCAAACTGATCGTGAATTAGGAGAAGGTGATGTCAGGAGCCTTAAGAACAGACGAGCGTGCATGACAAGAGCTATGAATGTCAAAGAAGCAAGTGAGGTGTGTAAGAATAAGCCTGAATGGCGCTCTGTTGTCCGTGCCTATCCCGCAAGGGAACTGGCGTGAAGTTATGTATGTATTTATGTATGTATTCATTGCTTTATTAAGCGTGAGAAGTGTGCGCTCCTATCTAGTAAAATTCGTTCACTGAACTAGTTCACCTCACCTTGATAGCACTCTTCGGTCATTAGAACTTCTCGATCTTCTTCCTTACCAATCGAATCACATCGATTCGTCTTACGAATATGACAAATATCAACACAAACTGGAACTTTATGCTGTTCACCTTACACGTACCAGTGGTATAAAATTCACGAAGCACATCGTTTATGAGCTACACAAGACTCGGATCGGTGACTGGTAATCTGGACTTGGTAATCTTAAATGTTTCTTTTATGGCCGGTTCCTATATTTTACCGACCGTTTATTTACCATACTATTATCGGTTAAAGTTTGACATAAGCTCCATACAAGTACTGTCAAAATGCAACCGATATTAGAGCCCTTGAATGATCAGAAAATATTCTTCACCACTCTGATCGTCGAAAATACTGTTACGAGTTGCAGGACTAGAATTAAAATACCGTTGGAATTATTATAGAGTTCATTAGAACTATACAAACCCGTATAACACAGGTACAAATATAACTGAACACAACCAGTCCAAACGTAATGCACGATTCAATAACAGGCGCAAAGTCCGTCACCAAATAGATTACCGAATGTACACAAGTCTTGCTTCTCTCGTAGTTACCGCTTCACTGCCTCATCTCTCCATTGGGCCATTGCTTTATACTGCACCGATACAATATAGCTGCCCGACCGCGTACACCGAATTTCTTAGAATCAGTTCCACAGACCTGGCTAATGACTGCCATAAAAGATTACAAATTTTAAACACAAAGGAAACAAAAGAAGTCTAAATGCGGAAAGGTAATAAAGTGTGCTTTTATGGTATGCGGGTGTGAATCTACTTTTGTCGGCGTGTAGGTCGTAACAATATACTCTAAAGACCTTAGAAGGTTACAGTGACTCAGGTCTTCAATTTTACATTTTTAAATCGTCAGCCAATCATTGTTTACTATTGGACGTAGGCCTGTCCTCCTCATAAAGCCCTAATAGACGAACTTATGCAACTCGTCAGTCTATTGGGTTGGAGGGCGTCCTACATTACGCTTAACAATTCGTGGTCTCCAGTCCATAATACATCTGCTCTATCAATCATTAGTCCTGATACATATGTAACCAGCCTGTCACTTCAGCTTATTTCACCAATTATGTCTGTTCCTTAGTTCATCATTCTTAAATCGAAATTCATCTATTCAATAAATCACGTATCAAGGAACAGGAAATGAATGTTAAGGTGGTTTGTTCCTGTAGAAAGAATGGATGAAAATAAAATTATAAATCAAGTTTAAGATAGCTTTGTGAATATCCATAGTAGACTTGGTGCCGGTAGAACGCGATCTACACACCATAATCAAATAGCAGAAATTTTAAAACATCTCAAATAAACGGGCATGTGTGAAAAGGTTAACAAAATTAGTTGAAGCGTATTTGTCAGAATCGTCTTAAATGGAGATTCATAGTCTCGGCCTACCCCTATGGGAAACAGGCGTGACAATATATATGTAATAAATCAAGTCATGAATAGGCCCAATTTACTAAGGGAAATAGCCTTAAAAAACTGCATGCACGTTTGCCTCTAAGACGGGTATTCAGTATTGTGAAAAGGCTCGCATTCATCGGATAAAAGGCCTGCACATACAACCATTTAGTGCGGGGCATATATCCGGAGTGATCGTGAGGTCTTTTTCGACATGGAATAAGGATGGGAAAATGCGAAAAACTAAAGCGAGAACTACATTAGGCTGACGGACACGTCTCAAGTTTTGTATCCATTAGAAGCAGTCTCGGGTCGAGCAGTCTCTAATTGAGCCAGACTGAGGCTGCTTGCAGAAGGTCGTGCCACGTTGCGGATCAAAATGAGGTCAGGCGATCTAGTTTAGAGCAAAACTGCGATGGCACCAGGACGCGCGTAGAGTAGCTGCTGCTTTAATAGCAGCTCACACTAAAAAATCATGGAATGCAAGAAGTATAATACTTTTTATTTTCTTAAGTTTTCACAACTTGTATACATAATAAAACTACGTTTTAACGGTTTTAAGCGGGGTAATTTATTTGATTTTTGGTATTCCGGCGTTTCGGTCACTTTTCAGTGGCCGTGATCATGGAAGACAAAGATGTCAAGTGTCAACGAGTATTGTTAAAGTTTTATTTAGCGTAGCGCTAACTTGTTCATTTTAATTATTTAGTTTTAATTTTATTTAGGGTTATTATTTACTCTATGGTAGACTAATCTAATTTACCACCGCTTCGCAACATGTTATGGCTTGAAGAGAAGAAGCGGCGCAAGAAACTCTTCAGCAAACATGCCTAGCTCTAATAATTTTATATAATATTAAAATGGGTGGAAGGAAAATAAAATAAATTATCAGTCAAGTTGGTTTGTCTTCCGTTGCACGCAGAAAGAGCTCACAGTGTCTTGAGGTCTGGCAGCTGGTTTTTGCTGGGTGGGTCTTAATAGTTTTGACGATCGGATCCCAAACAGGTGGTACTTAACAGGTGGTCGGAATATTAAAAATTAAACAAATTACCGCGCTTAAATACTTTTTATTAGGCAATACTACTTTTTATTTAACGGACTCCAAATAACACGATGATTCTGGTATAATTTTATTAACTGCCGTTCCGTTGTCGATGTCCATTGCGAATAGTGACCTGAGGCGACACACCCATCTCCACCAGACTCACGGCTCAGACTGGGGCTCTTTTGAGCGTGTACAAAAACCAACAAGATATGACTCGGTCCACGGCAACAAAATTTAGGACTTTTTAACACTTTTCAAGGCTTTTTGGAACTTTGGGCATTTTTTATAATTTTCGGAGTAGGGTCACGGAAGCCACGGAGAAACCTCTAGAATTTATAAATAACAGTGCGACACCCGTCCGTCCCAGAGTGCAGTCAAAAACCATTGTCAAGCACCCGTCGCTTAGCAGTTGCTGAACTGTACTTATTTGGTGCCATTGCGAAACAAATTCTTTTCCCTTACACTTAGTGTGATACCCATTTTTTATTATTTTTCATTGTGTCTCGCCATGAGTGTTCATTAATTCCTGTATAATACCCGATGCACATATTTAAAAAATCAAACACACACATAGACACACAACTCGCAAATATTTTTTCAAATATAATGATGATTTGGATAATTTCGTATATACGTATATATTGGTATTCTATAAATGTTTCTGGATATATGTATGTATGTATTAAATGTAAAAATTAGTGTGAGTATGTATATTTAAATTATACAGTCCTATCTTTTTTCTGTTTCACCTACATCACCAGATTAATTAAGAATTTCTTTTAAGCTAGTTTGCCTGGAAGAGATCGCTTTTAGAGATAAGGCCGCCTGTTTTTTTGCCAACAAATATTGTAGTTATGCAGTTTGTTTTAATCTAATTATCCTTAGCATCAGAGAAGTGAAGTCAGAAACTATATGTTCAGTAAGAACAATCAAATTTCCCCGTATCACAATGTCCCCGCCCTACTAACATCGTCCTTCTGGCTTATTCGATGACCCCAGCTCCGTTTTTTGTTGGCAACGCGTTGCTGATACATAAATTCGACATGTCAGCATCAATATCTCGTAAATATGAAAGGACGCGCGTTGCTTCTTTGCCAATTCTAAGAATGCTTTTACTACTTTTATTTATTGTCTACAATGTATAAGTAGCTTATTACAAATTGTACTAGATTGTTCGGGATTTACAAGCAATTAAAGAAACTTAATTGGACGTAGTTTAGCAGAAAGGACTCAACCCACATTGTGGTCAAAAATGAGTTGTATATACCAATTTACCAGCAATTTTTGTCTAAACTTAAAACTTCAATAACTCAAAAACGACTTTTTGTGTGTTAGGTCGTTTCTGCTAAACTACGTCCAATTTAGAAAAGGTAAAATGTTTGTTCTTTAGGTTGTGTGTGGTGCGTCAATGACAAAGTAGTCCCCCGGTAGTGGAAGAGGCCTCGCGAGGCCTACGCCTACCAGGGCTGGGGAGAGGCTAGGTCATATACCCGTAGCCCTGGCATAAGGCGATGAACGGAACACCCAGGAGTTTTAGTGGGTATCCCTAACCGGGGAGTGGCAATCGCATGGCACCAGGTCTGACTAATGCTAATGCCACCCCCGACCTGGCGAATCCCACACTAGGTCGCGAATTATCTCCCCAAGGTTCTGCCCTTGTCGCGGCTTAGTCCTGAAACGGATTTACCCTGGCTAAAAAAAAAATGGTGCGTCAATGATGATTACTTACCCCATTGGATTGGGTGACGCACCACTGGCGAGAGCCCATGGCTCAATTACCGAGAGGGAAGCACAAAATAAGACGAAGAGTTGTTGTATTCTTACATTATATTAATTTCTTGATTGTTCCAAATTTAACTTAGACTATATATACAGACTTTTTTTTTAAAGTCGTGGTAGCGTAATGGCTAGCGGACGCGTCCCAAACTCAAAGGGCGTGGGTTCGATCCTGGCCGGAAAGCATGCACCACTTAGGCAGTTTTCTGACCTAATGTGCATATCGTTACAATTACCACATGCTAATAACGGTGAAGGAAAACATCGTGATGCAACCAGCACATCGAGATAACCGATGTGTCAAACCTGCCAAGCTGCCTTGGACAAGCGTGGCGGGTATACTATCCGTTCCCCTATAGTGGGAGGCCTGAGCCAAGCAGTGGGACATTTATGGGCTGTTATTACATATATACAGAAACCTTATCGTTGACGATGTGTACACCAGTAATCTAATCAATATTAGATATTATATTTACACGTTTATGAGATAGGACATTTTTGTTGTTTTAGACAAATGCCCAATCTTATCGGCAGCTCTAACACCGATATCATCTATCTGTATTTACATAGCATCACGTTCATGTATTGACCATAATCTTTAACTGTGCTAAATCATACATCAACAAATTAGTGGATGAAACGACGCAACAGTCTGCTTTTGAATGTCTGAGAAACAGAAAAAAAGCAAGTGTGTTCATACATCGGAATATGACTTTTATGGAAATTCGGGATAATACGTTACAAAAAATTTCAGAAAATTGAGTATTTCCATTTTATACAATTTTATATTATAAAATTATTTCAATGTTATCAAAGCTCAAATTTCAAATTAATTCACGCCACAACAATTAATTAATAAGACATTACATCCGTGTCACTATCATTATTATCAATGTTTCTACTCCAGGGCGTCAAGGGGACATGTATACCAAAATGACTTCAAGTACGGACCCCGCCACAGGGCCGCGAGGCGGCAGAAAACAAAAAACTCATGTATTTAACTGGGTTGGCAGTTGCACCCGTTAAGTAGCAGTGGCGAGTCCCGTTGATCTACAAAAAGACTAAGCATGCTGTTGGTGCTGCCGCGAACGCGGGCCAGTAGAGATGCGCATCTCTTTCTAATGATGGCCGCAAAGCCATCGATTCGCTCTTCTGTGAACATCCCTGACGCACTGCACCACCACGGCAGCACCAACAACACCCTCAGCCCATTATTATACTGGACACGTAGGTCGCTGTAAGCATGTCGCTAATGTCCTTAATATCTATTTTTCAATTTGGATGAATCAATTAAAATAATCCATATCTGCCAGGTGGTAGGGTATTTGCCCATCTGGATGGCTACCATCCCTGGTCTAGAGTATGCTGCCATAATAATCTAGAGTTGTGTTCTGGCATTAGTGGCTAGGATCCAGCCCGTCTTTAGAGTGCAGCAGCACTTTGGAACACCTTTGGTGTTACAAATTTTCATAGGTGATGGTAACCCCTTTCCATCAGGTGGGCCGTCCGCCTTTCTCTGAACTAATACAAAAAAACATAACACGATTCATTCAATATCTATAGAGCTCTGTGCCTTTCAACCAAATCAATTTAGTTGATCCGTTTAATATCAGCATTAGATGTATATTGTATAATTAATTGTATCTTAAGCTGACATTAGACGGTTCAACCAAATTGAATCAATTTGGTAGTAACGCGCCAAAATGAAAAGATTTGTTGCTTCATCGAAATATTAAGATAGGAATGAATCCTCTAATATTGGTTTTCTGAATGATCTTAAAAATATCGTTCATAAGAACTTTGGTTTACATAAAAGTATTGGACCTACCAAAAATCATATGTGATTTGAAATGTTTAATCAAAAATGAACTACAGGAGAATATGAAAGTAAATAAATTTAAACCACACAATATTTAATTACACAAAACATGACCCAAAAGCCTTTAATACTTTACGAGTTATTGATGCGGTCCTATTACGATTCGCTTTGAAGTTGGCTTGAATTTGATTGCTATTAGGGGCGTTTTCTTGGTCGACTTCTGTTTGCGTGCCATCGTTATGAAGTAGTTATTAAAATATATTTATGACTTATGACGCCTGCACACACTTCATCCTATTATGATGATTCTTTTACGGTGCAGGCTGTCCAACTTTGGAATATGCTGCCTCTTAATGTCAGAGAGGCCAAATCCTTACCAACATTTATAAAGTTGCTCAGAAAACACTATTTGTCCACAAATAGCTATGTTTTTTTTATTGCAGGAGATCAGCAGACAGGCAGACGGCCCACTTGATGGAAAGCGGATACCATCGCCTATGGACATTTGCAACATCAAAGTTGTTACAAATGCACTGCTGCTCTCTTAAGGGAGACTGGAACCTGATCACTACTGCCGGAACACAACTCAAGGTTGTTATGGCGACATACTTTAGACCAAGGGTGGTAGCTATCCAGCCGGGCAAATGCCCTACCACCTGGCTGTGGGTTGTTTAGTCGCCTCTTACGACAGGCCGCCCCAACGCAGGAAATTGTATTCTTTCTCCGTTCCTGCACGGATAAAATGTCTGATTAACAGAATATAATCATGCTAATACATTCATTATAATAACTTATGTATTAATGTATATATATGATTATGTATATATGTATGTATTTGTATATTTATTTCTTAAATGAGGTTGAGTATTTATGTATTTATTGCCTTTTTCCTGCACCACCTGCATCGCCTGGTTCAATTTTTTTTTATGTAGGTTGCCTGGAAGAGATCGCTTTGAGCGATAAGGCCGCCTATTGTATTTGCCTAGAAGATATTGTAAATATGGTCTGTTTTTGTAATTGTATATTTTGGTGTGCAATAAAGTGTTATCTCTCTCTCTATATATATATATATATTTAGGTATATCCTGTTTTTTCTTAATAATTTTTAGTTAAATTGTGTGGTTTTTAAATGGTTAATTTAAACCATTCTAGTGTAATATCTAACTTTAGACATTCCGTAACTTGATTATTACGTTATTACTGCATCTGGGATAATGTTATGGTTATAGACCGTTTCACGCAGATGTAGCGATGTGTCTAAAGAACGCATTAGACCCATCGCTACACAATAACAATGTCGCATTACAAACAACAGTTTGTAATGCGATATTGTTATTGTTAACGACGTAAAATATTGACAGATAACGTATGTACAGTGGTGGAATGGAAAGGTTCACCAGTCTCAAATTGATTCATATAACGTTCCGCGAGCACATGTTACCTTTTCAAACTAAGTCACAGAATAGACTGTTTCACGGAAAATTAGGTTTAACATACATACATACATAACTTCACGACAGTTCCCTGGCGGGGTAGGCACGAACAACAGAGCGCCATTCAGGCTTATTCTTACACACCTCACTTGCTTCTTTGACATTCATAGCTCTTGTCATGCACGCTCGTCTGTTCTTAAGGTTCCTGACATCACCTTCTGCTAGTACACGATCAACTTGATCATGGAAGGTGTGTCGTGGCCTTCCACGACTTCTGCATCCCTCCACTTTTGCATTGTATATCTGTTTAGTCATTCTTTCATCATGCATTCTTTCCACATGCCCGAATCACCGGAGCTAGGTTTAACAGTTTGACAATAAGGTTTAAAATAACTTAGATGAAGGTTGTTCGATTTTCTATGTTGTCTAAGAAGATCGTTTGGGGATATGAAACCTGTTTATTGGTTTTCATATTTATAAGCATAAGCGTAGGGATTATATCCTCTTTGTTTCTGATGATTAAAACTATTGTTAATCTCAATGCCTGTCATTGGCAACTAACTACATTTCTCTATTTTCACGTTTCTATATTTTATAAACGTAACATTTTAACGCTATAAATAAGACGCATTTAACCACAGTCAATGACCATAACATTATCACGGATAAAGACCGATAACGACGGTTTTTATAACAGCCTTGTAAATACTGATGTGTCACAAGAGAAAATACGTCTTCTCCTTCCTCTTTCTTTATAGTGACATACGTCCTTTGTCACATCATATTCATTGGTTGCGCCGAGGAACACCTTCTCATAAATTCTTCCACCGTATCCTCGCCATCAAGAGAAGAATAAACTTTTAAATGCAGAATGCCCAATACAAGACAAACATTTGACATACGAAGATAAATTTTATCCGTGCAGGAACGGAGAAAGAATACAATTTCCTGCGGCCGGGCGGCCTGTCATAAGAGGCGACTTAACAACCCACAGCCAGGTGGTAGGGCATTTGCCGGACTGGATGGGGCCACCCCTGGTCTAAAGTATGTCGCCATAACAACCTTGAGTTGTGTTCCGGCATTAGTGACCAGGTTCCAGTCTCCCTTAAGAGAGCAGCAGCGCGTTTGTAGCAACTTTGGTGTTGCAAATGTCCATAGGCGATGGTAACCGTTTTCCATCAAGTGGGCCGTCTGCCGATCTGCTGATCTCCTGCAATAAAAAAAAATAGAAATAAAGCATTATAATTTAATTTAATTCTCTTAGCAAAACCTAGTGAGTGTATGAACCCCGGGGGACGATTGAGCAGTGTGGCGGTGGACTGGTGGCGAGGTAAGTTACTCTTCCCTTGCTTTTTTTTGAAGTGAAACTTCTATATAAACGGAGGGTCTTAGGATTTTTCTGTCACGAAAATGTGTTACAGCCGCCTGGAGGAGCGGCATAAATTTAGACTAGACGTGGTGAGAGGCGGCATAATTTTAGAGTATACTATGGATGCCGTTTTTCGTTTGCAGGTTGAATTCAATTTTTTTGTTTATAAAATAAAATATGTTTAATTAATATGTACTTAACCTAACCAAATCATAATTTGCAGTAAACCTGCGAAAAATCTAAATGTGTGCTGGGACACATAGTAGAAGTGAAACCGCAACGGAGAAGTGGGAAAACGAATCGCAACAAAATTTTAACTTGAAATTTTACGGGCAAATTGGACAAGTACATTAACAATCTGCCCGTAAAACTTCAAGTTAAAATTTTGTTGCGATTCGTTTACCAACTTGTCTCTTGAAGTTTCACTTCTACTATGTGTCCCAGCACACATTTTTTCTTCCACGTCCCTTTGCCCACTCCCGGCCATCGCACCGCGCCCGCATTTATGATGAACTCAACAGTATTAATATTTTAATAATACTACTTTGAAAATTAAACATTTTTAGAGAAATAAACTAAAATTATGACATCCACTATATTACACAATTCACGTTGACTTTCAATCCTTAAAATAAACATGAATTAATACATTAAGAACCAACGGACCGCATCTTCGTGTTACAAAAACCGCTGGCCATTAACGCTTTGGAAAATTGGAAACGTAAACATCTCCATTTATATTAAAATTTGAGGTCCGTATTTTAAATACTCCTGGTTTATTAAAAAAAAAAAGACTGTGTGACGTTGGGAGAAGAGTCTCCTTGGCCACAGAATAGGTCAATACATACATACACAGCTTCACGCCAGTTCCCTTGCGAGGTAGGCACGGACAACAGAGCGCCATTCAGGCTTATTCTTACACACCTCACTCGCTTCTTTGACATTCATAGCTCATGTCATGCACGCTCGTCTGTTCTTAAGGCTCCTGACATCACCTTCTGCTCTGCATCATAAATATGAGTGGTAATATTGGGGCAATGAAAAAATATATGCTCCGCTGTTCTTTCGTCTAGACCACATTCACATAATGAGTGATCTCGTATCCGTAGTTTCGCTAAGAAAGCAGGGGAACAGAAGTGACTAAGACGAAGTCGAATTATGGTGGACTTTACTTTCTTAGGTAAGTATCGATGACGAAAGAACCATGGAGTAGAGGGGATAATCGGTTGAAGAGACCCATAATATCTGTCAACTGAGAATTTTATAATATTACTGATTTTAGTTATACGTCAAAACATATTCATTTATACAATAAACAGACAAACAAGCTGGGTTTCACAATTTGTAAGTTGAAATAAAGATTGTTAAACAACCTTATGATATGGTATATGTAATAAACAATACCGCTTCGGGGGGCCTTTAGCTATCAAGGGAGCAAAGGACTCATCACCTCCGCTGACGAAGTGAATATGTTCTGATTCCCGGGGCACATTCAGGCACTTTTTGCGCTGGATCGGACTGGGCGTAACTACGTTCTAAGTCTCAGCCTTTCCTTCATAAAAAGCGCGGGGCACATGGGAGGATTTAGTGGGTAGTGGGTGTTGCCCGTGCAACTTCTCTGAGTCTCCACACAAGCTGGCTTGATTAGTGTTCGGATTGCCCCTTGTCAAAGGGGAAAGCCCTCATGATCAACTATGGTCTAATCCCTTGCAAAGGACCCAGTATTGTGCGTAAATAGCAGTTCCCCCGCGTTAATTTTTTTTTTTTAAATGGTATATATAATAGGTAATAACAAATTGTTTGAAGTCTTTAAATTTTACATTTATAAGACACACATATTGTAAAACAAAATTATCCCAATTTCACGGCTGAATTAGCATTTTGTACGAGTTTATGGTATTTTAAACTGTATCACGTTTCACTAAGTTGCAATAATATTTTGTATGGCACAACTTTGTTTATTTTCTTAAGGCTAAACAGAAGCCTTGTTCAGATTTAAGGTGTGGGTAAGTTGAGTTCCTTACCGATTATACCTACACAGCGTTACGTTCTAGAACACTCAATATGACTTAATCTGTCTATCTTATCTGTCCTATGTCATCAACTCCGTTTTTGTTTTATTTTAATATATATAGATTACGTGTCACGTTGTCAGTCCGCGATGGACTCCTAAACTACTTGACCGATTTTAATCAAATTTGCACACCGTGTGCATATTGATCCAACTTGCAAGATAGGACAGCTTACAACCGTTGGAACTGGTAGGTGGAGCTGAGATCGGGTTCTAAATTTTATTTCTTCAGGACAGAACAACGTCTGCCGGAACAGCTAGTTTTATATATTTTTTAAATTTATTTTCCAATATACTTACATTCATATATGTATATATATACATATGTTTTATATTTCATATAGTGTTACTTACTTACTACTTACTGTTGTGGAGTTTTTGGCGGGAACCGAAAGGGGACGTTGTGCTGTGCAGTTTTATTTTCTAAAAATGTGTAAAATTACTTTAAAATGAACAATAGTTGTAGGATATTGATAGTTTTTGAGTAGTAGTTATGTGTTTTTGTGAGAAATATGAACTGTATATTCAAATGAGGCCTTTTGAGTTTTCACAAGAATTCCGTTGAATGGTGTGGATTGTAGCCTACGATACAACTGCGCCTGGCTTAAAGGCCTAGTTGCCAAGCCATAAACTTAAAAAAATTGTTGTACTTGTAACATTTACTGTGGTGATGGGTCAAATATTAATCAATGAGGCGGAGTCGGCACTGAAAATCAGCGCTGTGCTGGATGAAACTCCATCACAGCTTTACACTGAGTTTCCGACCTCATTTGTAGGAAATGCGGTGCTTACTTATCGAATTTAACCATAGAAATATATGTATAAATTATTTCTACATCCTTGTATTGTCGCTTTCCTAGAAAATAAATTCTTTCTTTCTTTATGACAGCTAATTTCAAGATCGACATACTGAAGTGCTGTAGAGGTAGGGTAGCATGGCCGCAGCCAGTTTCAAATTGCACCGAAACTAATGGAACAAAGTCATTTTAATAATTTAACAGTAGTTTAGAAAAAACTTTGTTCAGACAACACATGTAGGACTGCCAAATTTTTATGAGTGTTGGAAGCTATATTAGCAATGAAACAGCGCTTGACAGAACTAGACGATCAAAACAAAGTGCTAGATAACGCGCCAAAACTAAAAGGTACTAGAATAAACAAATTAACTCCTAAAATTGGCCAATCAAGACCAATGCTGTTCTTCCGCCATGGACCAGCAAGTGAAGTCACGAAGGTCAATTCGCAGTTACATATTTGCTTACCATAAAAGATGCGCAAGATTTGACAATGGGAATTGTTTAGTTAAGACTGAGAGCTAGGTCACTTGAAAAGCGTTAGATCTAGTTCCAAAAGCGCTTACGTGACACCCCTAAACACAAGTCTTTAGACAATGTATAATAAAAACAACAGTCGAGTCTCGGCCTAAGGGCTCAAAAACCTAAGCAACCGTTCTCAAAGAGCTCAGCAATGTACCAAAGTAATTTAATTTAAAACTACCACGTCTAAAGATCCAGAGATGGTTTTAATTATGCTAGTATCTGCCCCGACGACCGTCTGAGGAAAAATAAAAAATGCAATTTATTTGAACATTAATTTGTTGAGGCTTACAGTCTTAGGAGTAAACAAGAGAAATTGATTCTGAGCGACTCGAATATTCCGGCATAACAGACCAAGCTTGAAATTGCGTTTTTTCAAATCAAATCAAATCAAATAATTTATTGCATTAAAATATGATACTTGTACAAATAGGTGTAATTATTTTATAATGATCACATGTTTTTGCCGCTTCGGCGTACAATTTTTTTAAACTTATATTATATAATTGAAATCGAGGCATATAGTGACTCATCACAATATGTCAGGAACTATAATACCTATAGACTTGAAATTTGGCATGAACCTTCCTTTCGCCAAGTAAAGGTCAGTTAAGAACGGATTTTACGGCACGCGAAGCGGGCGAGTATCAGCTAGTATTATATAGTACATATTTATTTCAGAGTAAGCCTAAATGGCACTCTGTTGTTCGTGCCTACCCCGCAAGGGAACTGGCGTGAAGTTATGTATGTATGTATGTATATTTATTTCATATTGTCGGGGTGAAGGTAAGGAAAGGAATGCTCCGGTGGTTCGGGCATGTGGAAAGAATGCATGATGAAAGAATGACTAAACAGTTATACAATGCAAAAGTGGATGGATGCAGAAGTCGTGGAAGGCCACGACACACCTTCCATGATCAAATTGATCGTGTACTAGCAGAAGGTGATGTCAGGAGCCTTAAGAACAGACGAGCTTGCATGACAAGAGTTATGAATGTCAAAGAGGCAAGTGAGGTGTGTAAGAATAAGCCTAAATGGCACTCTGTTGTTCGTGCCTACCCCGCAAGGGAACTGGCGTGAAGTTATGTATGTATGTATGTATATTTATTTCAATATTTATATTGTGTTAATTATTATTACTAATGTATCAATCTTATAATTATGTAACACAATAATGATACTGAGCTTTGTGTTGAGTATTATGCCGGCACAGCAGTAAATTGAGTGCATTGTTTGCCGAAAATGCGATGTACAAATCCTCATAATATGCTGTTTTTATAAGCTTTTATTTAACTTGCAATGGATGTACCTATGTATGTATGTAAGTTCGAGTGGAATCTTGCAAGTTAAATTTGACCAACTTCCCGGTTTCCAATTGAGCTGAAATTTTGCACGCAAATGTATATCGCGTGATAATGTACCATGGAGCTGATCTGATGATGGAGTCGGAAGGTGGCCATAGGAACTCCTGTACCAAACAAGATAGACCCGTCGGGTTTGGGCTCGTTTTACTTGTCTTGACTAGCACTCTGCTGCTACATGATATCCAGGATCTCAAAAGCTTGTATTTAAAAACCTTTTTAAAAAAGCTTATTATTTTTTTAAATACATGTAACTTATATTGCGTAAGTACGTCCCTATATCTAGAAATATTCTTTCTTTCTTTCTTAGATACGTGGTAGAGCCATGCTGGAATCACTATCTTGATTACAGCTTTAGGGCCGGCTCGATCGGTGTGATACCGCGTTCTCACAGAATATCGGCGTGAAAAGGTTAACCTTGAGCTATCGTGTTTCGTGCGATGCGTGAAAGTTCCGATGGCGCACTCCCCCCTCCACCTATCCCATACCTCAATTCCAATCCCATATCCCATCCTCCTGTCTGATTCTATATCGTGTTCTTTTCGCGTGTTCACTTCGCTGGGCGTCATTATAAAATTGAAAATTATTAACAATCACAATCAAATATAGCCTGTCACTCAGGAGTAATGTAAGCTTACTATTTGTTTACGCTTTGGTTAAATTTTATTAGAAAAATTTTTGAGCACAATCATTGTTATCGAAATTGGAAGGACAGAAAGGATAAGAAGAAGGACAGAAACTGGATCTCCTTCAAATGGTTATACGGCACAGTTCTTCTATGTTATTATATCCTATGGCCACTATTATTAAGTCTGATAAATATTTAGAGTATTTGCAGCACTACACAATTTTACTTAAAGTATTTTATTTATTTATTGCAGGAGCTCAGCAGACAGGCAGACGGCCCACTTGATTGAAAGCGGTTACCAGCGCCTATAGACATTTGCAACACCGAAGGTGCTACAAATGCGCTGCTGCTCTCTTAAAGGGGACTGGAACCTGATCACTAATGCCGGAACACAACTCACGGTTGTTATGGCGACATACTTTAGACCAGGGGTGATAGCCATCCAGTCGGGCAAATGCCCGAAATTACTTAAAGTATTTTGTAATCATTATTTCACTTTATTTCGACTTACGCCCTGAGCATAACTGGACTACCTCCTTTCTTTCCGTCGATTTCTTCTCACCCAGTGAGCAAGGTATATTTGGCTCAAACATGGGAGTTATGTAGGAAAGAAAGGGATAGACAATTACACGTCATGCACTCAAGCGATTTTATTTAAATTAAATAATGAGGCGAAGGTTTATTTATTATACTGCCACAATTGCACATATCGAATTTATTAATTGTGGATTTTGCCTTTAATATTAATTTTGCTAGTGAATACTATCAATGGCGTAAACACTATTGTTGAATGAATTTTCAAAATCGATTCAGTAGTTCAAGTGATTACTATCTAGAAACGAACTCATAAACTTTATCTCTTTGTAATCTTAATATATATAAATTACGTGTCACGTTGTTTGTCCGCGATGGACGCCTTGAACTACTTGACCGATTTTAATCAAATTTGCACACCGTGTGCAGTTTGATCCGACTTGAAAGATAGGATAGCTTACATTTGGACCCGGTAGCTGGCGATGGAATCGGGTTCTAAATTTTATTTCTTCAGGGCAGAACAACGTCTGCCGGGGCAGCTAGTATTAGTATAGATTTACGTTTAAAATAGATTTTTTAAGTAATGACACGTTGATTAAGTTTGGTCGTAGACATCTAAATATATAATCAACAAATGGTTTTTAAATGACAGATGAGAAAACACACTAGTTTAATGACCCTATGGAACTGACAGCAGTTGTTGACAAATTCCACTATATCAGTTAAGTTTCAATAGTATTTATTACCCATAAACATTGTAGGTCGAATATCACACAGTTGCTTGACTCGGTAAAGCTAAATTATACAGTTCAACGCAATTGAATCAATATGGATAAAAGCCGCAGAAATAAAACGACGAGATTCAATTACTAAACTTTATGTTCACAATCACTTTGGTTGCTTCATCCAAATTGAAAAATAAGTGAACCGTGTTATCGGCTTAACAGACATTGCTTTATTGACCCTATGGAATTGACACCAGTTATTGACAAATTCCACTATACCAGTTAAGTTTCAATACTATTTATTACCCATAAAATTGTAGATCGAATATCATACATTTGCTCGACTCGATAAAGCTAAATTATACAGTTCAACGAAATTGAATCAATATGGATAAAAGCCGCAGAAATAAACCGACGAGATTCAATTACTAAACTTTATATTCCCAATCACTTTGGTTGATTCATCCAAATTGAAAAACAAGTGAACCGTGTTATCGGCTTAACAGACATTGCTTTATTGACCCTATGGAACAGACACCAGTTGTTGATCAATTCTGTTATACCAGTTAAAAGTTTCAAGTAACGTGTTATGCCGCGTACACACGGCACCAACTAAGGCCAGTCGACATGCTAGGTTGGCCTCTGTTGTCTCTACGTGTATATTTCGTCAAACGGTTAGATTTGTTTCCTTTAACGTTCCTGATAGGGATCGCGAAGTGGCCAGGCCGTATGCCCTTAACCTTTTTTTTCTCCAGGGCATATCTGCTTGAGGACAAACCACCGCGGTGGGGTGTGTTGGGTGCGCCACGTTGGTGTCACATTAAAAACCTCGCTAAAATGCTATGGCCACTCGGTTCGGGAATACCCACTAAAACCCCTGGCCGTTCCTCCAAGCGTCCCTTGTTCAGGCTGTGGGTTCGCTCGCACATTCATCTCCAGTCCGGACGGAATACCCGTGATTGAACCAAAAGGCAGGTACTAGTATCATCTCGACGTGACGACTCTCACCGCCCCCTCCGAGATCCCTTCCGAATCGTATGTCGACAATCGGATTTCATCTCGTTAAAAAAATCGCCACGCGTTGGATTGCCGGCGTATGCCAACGAATGATCCTTGGCCTTAGTTGGCTCTGTGTGTATGCGGCTTTATCCGAAACATTTTAGGTCGAATATCACGAGGTAGCTTGACTTGTTAAGGGCCCTACATTCTATGCAATTCTCTTAAGTAACTCAATTTCTCTACATCAACATTCTAAGAAACCAAGATTACTTATTTAAATGTATTCAAATATGCGCGAATGTGGAAATACGCTGCCCTTTGGCGCCTAGTTTACTATTAAGTATCTTATTAATACATAATCAGCTTCGCACTCGGAATAGGGACAATGATAATGAGGTTATCATAAGTAATGTACAGTTGTGTTTAACATCACATAGTTGCGAACAGACGTCTTACTGAAGATTTTATTAATCCTTATCATTTCTTGGAAATTACTTAAGACTTTGGTAAAAATGTAGGCATTAACCGTTTTATTCATTTCATTCAATGTTCTTTCCATCGATCAGACTGTGCCAAAATAATGTCCTCCTCCGGCTTGGAGTATGTTGTACCCCATGTTGATTTTTTTTTTCCACAATTTTACATTAAAAATGTTTTTGTACCTATATGATGATTTATAGAAACCAGAACGAATGCAAGGATAATGGTCGATGATGTTATGCTGGAGCAAGTGAATGAGTTTGTATATCTTGGATGTGCTTTTAGCAGTGATGGAAGGTACACCACTGATATAGAAAGAAGAGTGAATTTGGGGAATAGTTTGAATGGAGCGTTAGGTAAACTTCTAGGCGCTAAGAACCTCAGCCAGAAGGCCCAGCTCGCCATACACAACGCGGTGCTGGTACCTACGCTCACGTATGGAAGCGAGAGTTGGGTATGGAAGAGAGAGCATGAAAGTAGAGTAAACGCGGTTGAAATGCGAGCACTGGGGAAACTCTGCGGAGTGACGCTCGCGGACCGCGTTCGTAATACCGAAGTAAGAAAGAGAGTTGGTCTGAAAGAGAGTGTCGGGGTGAAGGTAAGGAAAGGAATGCTCCGGTGGTTCGGGCATGTGGAAAGAATGCATGATGAAAGAATGACTAAACAGATATAAAATGCAAAAGTGGATGGATGCAGAAGTCGTGGAAGGCCACGACACACCTTCCATGATCAAATTGATCGTGTACTAGCGGAGGGTGATGTCAGGAGCCTTAGGAACAGACGAGTGTGCATGACAAGAGTTATGAATGTCAAAGAAGCAAGTGAGGTGTGTAAGAATGGGCCTAAATGGCGCTCTGATGTTCGTGCCTACCCCGCACGGGAACTGGCGTGAAGTTATGTATGTATGTATGTATGATGATTTATTGTTCGCGTAAATTTTTTTTTAATTTATTTATATTTGCCATTTTTTTTCGCTATGATGGCAGTATAACTCGCGACGCGGCCGCGCTGCTTGTCCATGGCAGTGAGAATCTATGCGTAATTAAAATGATACAACCGTCTATCTTGAAGGATCTTTAATAATTAACGTAATATTACATACTTCACTACACTAGCATATACCAGCGAAACTTCGTTCGCGTTGGCATGACGAGAATTTATTTGCCAGTGAATTGCAACGGCGGCACCAACACGCTACCTACTTGGGTATATTCATCTACTCCACGGAATAAACGTCATTTATGATAACAAGTATTATATGTAGATCCGGGATATAATCTCTGTGTCGAGTTTCATTCAAATCCGTTCAACAGTTTCCACGTAACGCTCTAGCAGATAGACAAAAATTCTAAAATTTGCATTTTCGGAATCTGCTGGTCGGAATGATGATTTTTTTCTTTCTTTAGATTCATTGTATAAACTCGACCACTCTATAGATTGAATATATTGTAGATATTGAAAAAGGTTTAGCGGACTGTAGTTTTATCTCTCTTTTCTTTCACCATAACCCAATTATTTGGGGTCGGCACAATCTATCTTTTCCTCCTACACTCCTCTATGCTGACATACATCCTCTGTCAGACCTAGTTCTTTAGGTATATAAGTGAATACTATGAACTTTAATCAAGGCTGTTCTTTTTACACTGTCGATGATTGCAACTTGCAACCAATTCTTGAAATTTAAAAACATTACAAACAATATAAGCTCTAAGAAGGCCGTCGTTAACAGATATTATAGATAGATAGATTACACAGTTCTTTAATGGCCCGTTCCTATATCTTACTAACCGCCCATTTGCAATACGAACGGTTAAAATTTGACATAAACTCTATAGAAGCAACGTCAAATTCCTACCGAAGGTAAGACAGGTAGGTGAACCACAACATATAGGAACCGGCCCTAAATCATATCTATAATGGAATCAAACTTTCAATAACTGAATCAACTGGTTGTTTCGAAAACAGGAGTCCACTCGAGCGGCATAAGTATGTTATAAGAACTTTTTATATTATTACGAGTTTTTATCAGAATCTTGATATAATAAATTTTTAGTCAATTCGATTATCTATACATAATGTATTTTATGTACAGAGAGTAGTGTCGAATAAAAAGTTTTGAATTAAATATCGATGGACTCCCGAATTATTAGATACATTTTCGTGAATTGAGTAATTTAAAAAAAATGTTAAATTCAATTGATGTTATTTAAGGTTCTGTACTCACGACTCCATCCAGCTAAGATAAGAATATTGAGATGGATTTGTGGTGTTACGATGACAGATAAGATGAGAAATTAATACATAGTACACAATCTTCAAAAGATGCATCCGGGACTAAAAATTGTCAGGAAGAAGACTAAGATGGTATGGACATGTAATGAGGAGGGCTCCAATTCACGTGACAAAAAGAATCTAAAACTAGAAGATTGATGGTTACAAATCTAAAGGTAGACCAAAAAATAAAAAAAACTTCGTAAAAAAAACGACTTCAAAAACTAAAAAGTATAAAATAACTTATTTCTTAAGCTATTATTATTAATATATATTATCTAAAACATCTTAAAGTCGGTGCTTAGTAATTTTCAAAAAAATATAGCAATTTTTATGTTTTACTTTGCACCTACTTTAAGATGTTTTAGATAATATATATTAATAATAATAGCTTTAGAAATCAGTTATTTTATACTTTATAGTTTTTGAAGTCGGTATTTTAAACGAAGCTTTTTTTATTTTATTTGTTACTTTATAGTGTCTCGCTATGTATGGGTACACCTACGAAAGGTGCCGCGCTCCTTAAAAAATATAGGTCCCAAGAAATGTTCAAAAAATGTTCGTAAAATGAAAACTACTGGGCCAAACTATGTTACATTTTTAGGGGACCAAATGGCAACTATTCCGCATCAAACTAAACAAGAATCACGTAAATCAGATCATAAATCTCGGAGTAATCGGTGAACATGCATAAAAAAAAGATTCCGAGGAATTGAGAACCTCCTCCTTTTTTTGAAGTCGGTTAAAAAGAATCTAAAACTGGAAGATTGATGGTTACAAATCTAAAGGTAGACCAAAAAAGAGATAGATAGCCTGTGTGAAAGATGACATAATGATTTGTGGTGTGTCAGAATAGAGAGGACGTATGAAAGGAAGACATATTGTTCCGGCCCTAAATAAAAGTGAGAGAAGGCGAGGGAAAATAGACAGAAAGAAGTTTCTGTAATCATCAATCACTGAACATAATTAAGTTAAATTATAAGTTTGAACATTATTAAGGTTCTGTTGTCAAAGTCTTACTTACTTACTCCGTTGGCTCAGCGACCCAAAGTGGGTCTTGGCCTCCGAAACGAGAGCATGCCACTTTTCTCGGTCCTGTGCGGTTTCTTGCCAATTACCGGCTCCTAGCTCCGACAGGTCCGCCTCTACTCTGTCCTTCCAGCGATATTTAGGACGGCCGACTGGACGCCGACCTACCGGCCGTCCCAAATATGTTGCCAGACTATACTTCTATAATCATAGATTTCGCCAAGGCTACACTATTAATTTGACTTTAACAATAAACAAGAGGTATGTGTGTCAAACACATCGTAGTGTGTGTAATGTTTCTTTTATTGATTTAATGTATTTTTATGCATCATTAAAAAAAAATCATTCTGCACTTCTTTTCTATATAAACTATAAGCTTACGAAATTTCATACTCCTCCGTCCGCGCAATTATCATAAAAAGGGGTACAATGTTATTGCTTCACGTATTAATATAATGAGAAGCAGCGAATTTTCATTGCCTATACGGTAATACCCATATATTAATTAGTATTTAGTTAACTCAGATGCTTTCACTCAATTAACAGTATCATTCACGGAATAACCCCTTTGATGATAAAATACAAACATATTTCCACATTAATATGCTGATTTATAAACCAACCTTCAACCGTCAACATGTACGTACTATAATAAAAGTAATTATACCTTAATTTAACCGTCTCGCTGCCAACTCGCAGTTTTCGTGTTTGCAACGACAAGAAAAACAAGTTAAATTTACGTTATTAAGGTAACACATGCAATTACGTATGTATTGTAATACTTGCAACAAATCAGAAGGGTTTATGGTAATAAAAGTACAGCAACTGGTCACATATTTATAATCAGAGAACCTTACGGTTTTAATATATTACAGACACTGACTTTTTACCCTCGACAAGCATTTTTAGAACACCTCGCCATCCCTCCAACAATTTAATACTATAAAAAACTTAGCAAATTGGCGGCACAACCGACAGCGAATTGAAGTCATTGATAAAATATTTAAATTAAAGAGTTATGAATGAAAAGAATTTAATACATTATTGTTTGGAAATTTTACATAATATTTTAACTAAATATATAATAATATTATACTTAAAGTTTTACATGTAATAAAATAAACCGAACACACGGATCTGCTAACATGAAAATAAAATGTAATGAATACCGTCTATATACAATTGAGAGATTTTGAATTATAATCTACACAATTACCACATCATAGAAATGTTAAATATTCTTACATATAATTATGGTAAATTATAGACAACTACTCTATGCACCGGTGGTTCGGGCATGTGGAAAGAATGCATGATGAAAGAATGACTAAACAGATATACAATGCAAAAGTGGATGGATGCAGAAGTCGTGGAAGGCCACGACACACCTTCTATGATCAAATTGATCGTGTACTAGCAGAAGGTGATGTCAGGAGCCTTAAGAACAGACGAGCTTGCATGACAAGAGTTATGAATGTCAAAGAAGCAAGTGAGGTGTGTAAGAATAAGCCTGAATGGCGCTCTGTTATTCGTGCCTACCCCGCAAGGGAACTGGCGTGAAGTTATGTATGTATGTACTCTATACAAAACAGGCGCTAATCACAGAATAAATAAAAATATAACATTATTATTCAATTAAGGAAATGGCCGATTGTATCGTTTAGAAATAAGAGGGTACATAACAAAATTGATTATTAATTTTAAAAAGAAACATGACAAGAACAACTATGCTACTAAATAACTGTAACAGTATATTTCCAGCTAAAGGTTCACTAGACATACGAAGCAATTAGGGTTGAAATGGTACTGGAGAACTAATTTGAAGAAAAAAACTTAATTTTGATTGTGAGACTGGCTCTGCATCCCGAAACATAACTTGGATTTTCCAAGATTAACAAAACGCGTGTCATTATCTTATGTCTAACTTTAATTTGTAAGATATTTTTAGGTTCGCTTTATTACTATTAGAATCGTGTTTGATCATTTATGTTACCTGATGAAACACGGACAAGGATCGAGCATACTTACACTAGAAAGTACGTATTTACTCGTAATTTGACCAAATAAAATTTATTACGGAAAACAGATCCCGGTGAGTTATCCCAATTTTTTGCGAAGAGCATAGCAGGAAAATGAGAGGAAAACAGTTTATTTCTGATCAATGGTGGCGTAAACTGATGCTTCTGATTGTCTGATGGGAAAACGGGGATGAGTGAATCAGTTCGCACAGTTCTAAGACACTCCCCGAATATATCCGATAGAAGACCCACAGACGAATGCTCATGGTTTTGATTTCGAGCATTAAATAGACGAGTACTCTTCTGACTCGTTTCTCAATTAACTCTAACGTCTGAAGCTGATATTCGCCAGGAGGTTCCCAAAGATGACAACAGTAGTTAACAGTACTCTATGCACGACCTAACCTGGGCTTGATATAAACTTAACAATTGTTCTGGAGTCAAGTGTTTCCTCATTTTTGAAAGTATATCCAGCTTTTTTGTCGCCACTTGCACTAATGACTCTAGTACGGGCCAAAAATTGACTATCGGGCTCAAAGTAATACGGCTCTGTAAAAACCCTAGCGCCTTTTAAAAGCAAGTAAAGTGTAATGAACTTAACAATTGTTCCGGAGTAAAGTGTTTCCTCATTTTTGAGAGTATATCCAGCTTTTTTGTCGCCACTTGCACTAATGACTTTAGTACGGGCCAAAAATTGAGTATCGGGTTCAAAGTAATACGGCTCTGTAATAACCCTAGCGCATTTTAAAAGCAAGTAAAGTGTAACAATACCTTACATGGAACTGCCAAATCGATTAACCTTACTTCAACATGCTATCGGGAAACCGCAAGCATTTATAAATAAATCGACAGTCGAAAGTCTATCCAGTGGTGGTCAGGTCGGTTCTGTATTATTTTTTTATTGTACACATCTACAGTACTGGCCAGACACTGGTCATACCGGTTTCCGAGGATCCAAGACCAAAATGGCCGATATTCTAAAGCACGCTCCCGAAAAACTGATTCTATTATCACGAGAAAGGGTCCATTATTGCCGATCAAATGTTACTGGGATAACTGGTAAATCTTGTACGGGGAACTATGCCTTATCAATGCTGGTATAAGTCTTGATATTGAATAATGATGAATCGTCTGAGCCTTCCAATGATGCGTGGTCGCCGGCCAGAGCGATTCAACGCCGGTTCACCACCATTTCGAATGCAGGCAAAAACTACGTAATAGACAGCTTGCAAATTACTTGTAGGTTGTGATTTCACCTTTTTGAACTCACTACAAATCGTGATTGCGGAGAAAATATGGGCATTTATGTTCGCTTATGCAGTTATAAATGTTTTGCTATATTTTTTGTCCTTTTTTATAAGCGAAATTAGAAACGTCGGTATGATCTACAAAGGTTTTTATAATGTATTTTTTTAGTTTAGTTACTGAACTACTGGCGCGCCGGATGAAAAATTGTTACCGTGTCCAGAAGGCTAACTACGTTTCCTCGCTGAATCTCAATAATCATCCGTCGTCCGAAGTAGGCACCGGCCATCTGGTCACCTGAAGAGTCGATGAGCCATGTTGATTGCTCTTTGTAGAGGCTCATGGCCTTTGGACCACCCGGTCCAAGCACCTTAACAGCAAACGGTACATACAAGTAATTATCATGAGAGTTATATTTTTTATTTATTTTTTATTGCTGGAGTTCAGCAAACAGGCAGACGGCCCACTTGATGGAAAGCGGTTACCATCGCCTATGGACATTTGCAACACCCAAGGTGTTACAAATGCGCTGCTGCTCTCTTAAGGGAGACTAGAACCTGGTCACTAATGCCGGAACACAACTCAAGGTTGTTATGGCGGCATACTCTAGACCAGGGGTGGTAGCCATCCAGTCGGACAAATGCCATACCACCCGGCTATGGGTTGTTTTGTCGCCTCTTACGACAGGCCGCCCGGCCGCAGGATATTGTATTCTTTCTCTGTTCTTGCACGGATGAATTGCGCCGTTTGAGTCATTAAGCTGGCTCCGATCTTTAAAATTAACACGTTCAGTGCGAAACGGGGTATAATTCGCCCCGAACGTGTCTCACTTCAGGTGCAGCTAAGAAAAACATAGACTTCTCTATGGTGTGAAGGGCGACCTCAATTTGGTTCAGTGATGAAAAATGTGAATATATATCTAAAATGTGCTATAAAATCAGAGTTCGGTGATATATATGAAGGGGTGAGCCCCGATAGGGTGGAGGAGCGAAGTGGAATGCTCCTCCGTCTTAATGGAAGATCTTCCAGCGAGGCTAATGTTGTTCCTCGCAGGCCTAGGCCCATCTGTTATAGTTGAAATTTTGTATATATTCTTTGTATGTTTCGGGAAACGTTTGTGACATTAATTATTGCACAGCGCCATCTATTGGCTTGTAAGTGTTCCACTACATACCTGTTTATCTATTTTATATATTTCATAAACCAAAAGAGGATTTTAGCTTATAAACGTTACTGGGCTCAATAGGCCTCGTGCCCCCCACAATGTAGTAGTAGGTACGTAGGTAGGTGTAGTTGTAGGTAGTTTTAGTACATACGTACATACATAACTTCACGCCAGTTCCCTTGCGGGGTAGGCACGAACAACAGAGCGCCATTCAGGCTTATTCTTACACACCTCACTTGCTTCTTTGACATTCATAGCTCTTGTCACGCACGCTCGTCTGTTCTTAGGGCTCCTGACATCACCTTCTGCTAGTACACGATCAATTTGATCATGGAAGGTGTGTCGTGGCCTTCCACGACTTCTGCATCCATCCACTTTTGCATTGTATATCTGTTTAGTCATTCTTTCATCATGCATTCTTTCCAAATGCTCGAACTACCGGAGCATTCCTTTCCTTAACTTCACCCCGACACTCTCTTTCAGAACAACTCTCTTTCTTACTTCGGTATTACGAACGCGGTCCGCGAGTGTCACTCCGCAGATTTTGCTCAGCCTAGAAGTTTACCTAACGCTCCATTCACACTATTCCATAAATTCATTGTACTTTCTATATCAGCGGTGTACCTTCCATCCCTGCTAAAAGCACATCCAAGATATACAAACCCATTCACTTGCTCCATCATAACATCATCGACCATTATCCTTGCATTCGTTCTTGTAGTTTTAGTACAAGGTCTAAAACGCCCTACAGATAAATCAGTGCCGTTATGAACGTGTTAAGTATTATTGTACAAGCAGGTGGCATGGCTGGATATTCAACATATAAAATGACATCGAAACTACTTCGGTTTCCATTTCTCGAAGTAAAAATTTTATGCTTTCATCATAAAATTAAATAATTTCAATACATTCCACATCTTGAATTTCTGGTTTGAAATTGGATACAATGAATAATTTAAAACGTATACAGCGGGTTATTAAAATACTACTGACCGTGTCAATGTGACCGCGTTATTATTATTATGAGTTTTCATAATTAGATGTTGGGCTTTATATATATATTGATTCTAGAAGAAAAAATATTTATTTTCGACAAGATACAAAAAGTGAGATAAGATAATAGATCTAACAATTAATTGTGGTATCCTTAAAAGGGTCTCAAGATGATCTCTGATGGAAAGTGGTTACCGTCGCTTATGGATATTTGCAACACCAGAGGTGAAATGTGCTGACGGCATCGAAGGGGGTCGGGATCTAGCCACTAACACCGGAACACAATTCAAGGTTATGTCGGCATACTCTAGACTAGTGGTGGTAGCTATCCAAACGGGTAAATTCCATCTGGCTGTGGGTTGTTTGGTCTCCCCTTAAGATAGGCAGGAATAAGTATTCTTTTTCCTTTCCTGCAGGGACAGGTTCCTGAGAAATATTGCGACGTATAACTACACAATGGTATATGACGATTTTAATGACTATGGAACCCTCTGAACGTGGTAAAGCCATGCTCTAATCTTTTATCTTTATTACAGCTTTTAGGGCCGGCTCGGTTAGTGTGACACTACGCCCTCACAGCATATTGACTTAAAAAGAAAAGATTAACTTTGAGCCTATGGTGTTTCATACAATGGCCCACTTCCCCCTCACCCTATCCAATCATTCGTATCCCAGCCTCCTATCTGATCCCCCAATTTCATCTCCTTATCCCAGCCTTCCTGTCTCATCCTATAGGCTGGCAATTAGAGATGCTACGAATATTCGGCTGCTATTAGGTTTTCGATATATTAACCAAGATAAACGACATACGTGCCAGTGGGCCGGTCACATTGTCGCAGGATCGATGGCTGATGGAGCAGACGAGTCCTGGAGTGGGGACCGCGTCTCGATAAACGTGGTGTCGGACGCCCTCCAGTCCGACGGGCTGACGACAATTCGGTATTAGACGTATTCGGCCACTTTCTAAACTATTCGGCATTCGCCTGAATACCCATCCGCCTGAATTGTGAAAAAAAAAACCGCAAATATAGCTCAAAATTGTATACATTTCCAGCAAAAATTGATAGTTCAACTACGTTTTAAGTATTAAATGCGATTTTAATTTTTTATTTTAATACTAGGTTTCGGCTAGTTATAAAAATGTTAGAATCAAATAAAAAAATAATGTAATGTCACGCTTAAATCCGTTTAAACATAGTTTAAATCATGTGTACCCGTCATTCTGATTACGAGAACGTCAGAAAATATTTCACAAATTATTGCTTCAATATCAATAGTAACCTGCTACGCGCGAATTGCACATATCTTACGCCCAAATTTCGGTAGCCGAATATTCGGTATTCGGCAAAACCGCTATCCGTGGCAGCTCTAGTGGCAACTACTTAAAGTAAAAAAAATAATATCAAACCAAAGAATAAGGAAAAAGTCCAAGTAAAACAAGTGGATCTTCAAAAAACAGCTGCAGTTCTCTGGACAACTATCTATTGTAGTGGAACACTTACAAGCCAATAGATGGCGCTGTGCAATAATTGATGTCACAAACGTTTCCCAAAACATACAAAGAATATATACACATTTTCAACTATAACGGGCTAATACTAGCCTCGCTGGAAGATCTTCCTTTGAGACGGAAGAGCATTCCATCTCGCTCCTCCACCCTATACGGGGCACCCCCTTCACTATAATTATAATGATAACAATATTTAACAACGAAGGAAAATACTGAGTAGATAATTTATCAATAATCTCCTTTAACTTGAGATTCTCTAAAAACAATTTTCAGGTTAAACAATTTATTAGATAAAAGCTAATAGCAAAAGTTTGGTAGATCGTCGTTTTGTATAATTAACGAGTACTGCCATTTGTTTTTGTAAATATTGTTAAAAGTTTAGATGGGTAATGAACACTTTTGCTTTTAATGTAATTAGTTTAACCTTCTTCCTTTTTAATTATTTAACACTCACACTCTGCACTATAGGTAAAGTCGGCTGCCTGTTTGATTGTGTAATCTGCAGTCAGAGTTGTTGAATGAGCAAATAATCAAGAAAAACCGAAAAGATCTTTATTACTGTTACGAGTTGCAGGACTCGAATTAAAATGCCGTTAGAATTACTATAGAATGTATTAGAACTATACAAACACGTATAACACAGTTATAAATATAACCAGTGAACTGAACACTACCAGTGCAAACGTAAACCACGATTCAATAACACGCGCAAAGTCCGTCACTATATAGATTATCGAATGTACACACGTCTTGCCTCGCTTGTGGTTGTCGCTTGACTGCCTCACATTTCTTTATATTGTTGTCTGCTTGACCACGTGGACTGAGTTTTCCAAGAATCAACCTGGCTAATGACTACCATAAAGATTACAATACGCAATGGGCTGTTTTTTTTCAATCACAAATTTTAAATACAAAGTAAACAAAAGAAGACAGTTATAAATAGTTTCAATGTTATTAGCTCAAATGTGCTTTGTTTACAGATATGCAGGTGACCCAAATTGTAACATTACTTTAACTTATTTGCTCATTGATCTCCAACTCTGAATACAGATTCGTGTTAAGCGGGAAAAAATACGCTAGAAAATCATAGTCTGACGACACCCAGCACACGCAACTTTCTTTTTTAACTGTGTAATCAAAGGGTTAGCTTAGCTACAAAACGAGAAAGAATTGGTGGTACGAACTGAGATCGCAGATTTACAGAATGTGTTAAGAGTTAGGTAATTGTCATTTCTTAGTATTTTTCCATTGTTCAAAATAAGATATGACTACAATTTTTATGCACAATAAATGATAATTTATACGATGCCTTTGTAATAGAGAACAAAGATGTTCAATTATCTTTGAGAGCGTTTAACGTGGAAGAATGGGCTGCATGGCACTAGAACTTTCGAGAACTTAGGAACTTGTATGCCAAATAACTTGACAAAGGCGGAATAGGGGATAAGGTATGATGAATGGAAGAAGTACTGAATATTAAACGATAAATAACGTTTAAAGTGCCTTTTGATTGTTTTGAAACTATTAATCAGATTACTATCTTAAGAGTAATATCCGTCGTTTAGTCTCCATAGGAATAACACAAGCTACAAATGAGCTGTTGCTCTCGTAAGGGATACTAGAGCACCAGCTCATTTGTAACAAGAACCTTTGGTGTTGCAAATATCCATAGGCAATGATAACCACTTTCCATCAGCTGTGTCGTCTGCGTGTCTTTTTTTTATTTTTTATTGCAGGAGTTCAGCAAACAGGCAGATGGCCCACTTGATGGAAAGCGGTTACCATCGACATTTGCAACACCAGAGGTGCTACAAATGCGGTGCTGCTCTCTTAAGGGAGACTGGAACCTGGTTACTAATGCCGGAACACAACTCAAGGTGGTTATAGCGACATACTTAAGACCAGGGGTGCTAGCCATCCAGTCGGGAAAATGCCCTACCACCTGGCTGTGGGTTGTTTCGTCGCCTCTTACGACAGGCCGCCTGGCCGCAGGAAATTGTATTCTTTCTCCGTTCCTGCACGGATGAATGTGTCTACTGAACTTATGCAATAAAATAAATATTAAAAAAAAATCCGGTGGACTTAAGAGTTTAATTGAAGAATACGACGTATGAAAATAGGAAGTGATCTAAAGAAACGAATCTGGAAATGAGTTTCTTTTTATTGTAGTATAGGTTCGCGTTTGACCATAAACTCACTCATGTGGAACGCAGATGTGGTGCAGGATGGAGCACGCTTACCTAGAAAGTACCTCTTTACACGGGACTTGAAGACGACACCCAGGATATAAGTATCGGGACAGACAGGATCCGGCTATGAGTTCCACTCCTTTGCGGTGCGTATTATGAAGCTAGATGCAAAGCGCTTCGTTCTTATAGGTGGAATATTCACCATATATCGGTGCCGCATGCACGTGCGTCTGGTTGTCCGATGATGGCGGGAGCAGATCGAAAAGCTCAGCTGCACACTCTCCAAAGTGAATCCGATAGAAAACCGATAAGCTGGCAACCCTGCGTCGATATACGAGACTTTGAGTTTTGTCGTCGAAAAGCTCGCCAACCAGCCTCTTGGCTCTCCGCTCAATCAACTCTAGTGCAACGAGTTGATATTTGGCTGAGCCATCCCAAAGGTGTGAGCAGTACTCCATACATGCTCGTACTTGTGTTTTGCACAACACTAGCAGCTGTTCAGAGGTGAAGTACCGTCTCACCTTTGAGAGTATGTCCAGCTTTTTTTGCCACAGTTTGTGCTATACGCTCGATGTAGGAGCCAAAGTTGAGAGTTGATTTCAAGGAAACACCAAGAAGCTGAAGTTCATTGGTTATCGGAACGGGTATTCTTCGGAAAGTAGGAGTTAGTTTAAAAGATCTCTATTATATTTGCGTTAGGATCCTAAATATATGGCAACTAATATGTAATTAGAAGAGATGTCACGAAAGTATAGTTCTAGTAGTTACTGATATAATAATGCCATCATTTAATAGAGGATATGCAACTATATAAGTAATTGTATACGATGTATAACACAGTATAATAAATTACTAACACGACATGCAAACTTTATTTTCAACTGTGGTATTATTATCGTAGTATGTGTTATGTATACCACCATCGCCATTATAATCTTAATTCGTTCCTGGGGTTGTGTGGAAGAGATCGCTTTTAGCGATAAGACCGAACTTTGTGCATAATTGGGTATAGTGTTACAACCTAGGCGCCGACAAAGATAAATTCCACGTACAGATCTGTAGAAGCACATTTTATTAACTGTCGGCATTTGAACTAATTGTAATCCTTTTATGATCGTATTCTTTTGTTAATTTATTTATTGGCATACGTTTCTAATTATTGTGGAGAATATCCTATTGTCCTATTGTACTCGCTCATTAGCATCATTAGCCAGGTGTTGCAGATTTTCTTTGACTTTTCCATTTGTGAAGTATAAAACGACGGCTTGATGGAGAGAGGGGGGCAGTTGAGCGACGATTAGGATACGGGCGTGACGTGTGTACATTCGGGAATCTAATAGTGGCGGACATTGCGCGTTTTATTGAATTACGCCCTTCTGCATTAAATATGGATTTGTTGTGTTCGGTTATGTTTGTACCTGTGTTATACGTGTTTGTATAGGTCTAATAAAGTGTATAATAATTCTAACGGCATTTTAATTCGAATCCCGCTAAACTCGTAACAATAGTTTTAGTCTGCAAGTTCATTTTTATATTGGTGTACAATAAAGAGTTATTAATTGCTTGATTATAAGCTATATTTAGTAAATCATTTAACCTAATCCAGGCCAAACCAAACCAACCAAATCCAAACACTCCCATCCATTCCTCAACTAAACAAATTACCCAACCTAAGAATATTAAAACTAGTATGTACTCTGTATGTATGTATGTATGTCAAAGAAGCAAGTGAGGTGTGTAAGAATAAACCTGAATGGCGCTCTGTTGTTCGTGCCTACCCCGCTGTATGTATGTATGTACATACTACATACATACATAAATAACTTTACGCCAGTTCCCTTGCGGGGTAGGCACGAACAACAGAGCGCTATTCAGGCTTATTCTTACACACCTCACTTGCTTCTTTGACATTCATAACTCTTGTCATGCACACTCGTAGTAGTATGTACTCTGTAGATAAGTAGTATTATAAGGTAAAATTGTATTTTTGAAAAGTATTAAATAAATAAAGTAACTGACTCGGGCAATCTCGTTCGCCCAGGCTAAAGAAGAGAAGAAATAATAAGTTCGTTTATTCTGAAAGTACGCTTGGATTTGCCTGATCACAGGGATAAAAACAGTACTTTTCGTCCCCGGGAAACGATGATCCCTACATACATACATACATACATAACTTCACGCCAGTTCCATTGCGGGTAGGCACGAACAACAGAGTGCCATTTAGGCTTATTCTTACACACCTCACTTGCCTCTTTGACATTCATAACTCTTGTCATGCAAGCTCGTCTGTTCTTAAGGCTCCTGACATCACCTTCTGCTAGTACACGATCAATTTGATCATGGAAGGTGTGTCGTGGCCTTCCACGACTTACGATGTTCCCTGCTGTCTAAAAATTTAAAAAGCTATACGTACACATACGAACCATCTCCTAAAACGAATCACACATTTATCTCGTAAACTAAAATTCCAAGAAACGATCAAACTTACAAAGTAAAATTTAACACCGCAAATTTTACGTCCAGAAATTTATATGCAGTGTAAAATTTTGCACTTAAATATGAGTGAAAAATTTAATTGCCCAGAGTTCGTTTAAAATTTCACTCTCAGCTTTTAAAATTTTGAATATATGCCATAACAATATTCAGGCATAACCAATTATGAAAATTATCATATCTATTTTCTTTATTATCAATGTTTTCGTTTAATTTGTTAATTGAAATAATTATAAAATTAATAATCTTCTATCTTTATATATATAATTCTTCTGTACGTGTGTTGACAGTGAACTCCTCCTAAACGGCTGAACCGATTTGAATGAATTTTTTTGTGTGTGTTCAAGTGGATTCGAAGATGATTTAGATTCACAATTGGACCCGGTAGGTGCCGCTGCAATTGGGTTCTAAATTTTATTTCTTCAGGGCAGAACAACGTCTGCCGGGACAGCTAGTATATATATAAATATCAATTGCTGGACTGATTTGCTTACTTTTGGTTTTGAATTATTTGCAGCAGTCCAGGCAAGGTTTAAAAGGTGAGTAAATATAAAAAAAAATGCTTGAAATATAGTAAAAACAACAATTTCGCTTTCCCTTAGAAACTATTCTTATCTGTCAAACTTTTGATGTTCGTCCGGTCGTTTAGAAATCAATTAAATGTAAAAGTCGTTCAGAAATCAAATTAAATTTAAAGTGAAGCTTGTTTTTCATTTTTTTGGTTTTGAATGTCAAACGTTTGATGTTCGTTCCGGTTAAGTTTTGACCACATTTTTTACTAAAATTGAAACATTCTGCAATTATCATTCAGCTTTTTTATTTAATGATTCTGAGGCGGTACGAAGTTTGCCGGGTCGGCTAGTTTTAAATAAAAATGAATTAACAAATTAAGTAAGATAGATGACATATTTTTCAAAAGTATACACAAAGTTGGTTAAATTTCACTCTAGTTCAGATTTACGTGTTCAAGTATCTTAGATCTCTGTAATTCTTTCTCTTATTATTTCCTCGTTTATTTGTTATTTTACTGTCTCTGGACTTTTACCAATAGCTGTACCTTAAATACACAGTAACTTAGTTATTATTGTTATAACTGTTAGTTCTCCTAATAAAATAAAATTAATAATAATAATAAACAGCTGCAAAACTAAATTAAACTATATAGGAGTAAATATTGAAAAGTCTGTTCAGACAGTCCTGAGGCCATAAGTCTGTACAAAGAGCTATCAAAACGACTTTATTATTTAATATTAAACTATGGTTTTCAAGTCATGGTACCGCTATCTCTTATTAAAACCACTGTAAGATTCCATTTTGAAATAAATACATTATCACAATACACATTCTTGATACATACATATTCCTTCTCCTTTTTGTATAATAGTATGTATGTATATCTATCTCTGTCCTCTCAATTTTGCCTTGGGACTTGGAAGATGTCGCCATTTTGTTGTCGGATTCGTTTGCGGTAGTAAAAAGACTTGTGAGAAATAATAAGATTTTTGGCAAGTGCAGTGAGTTGTTAAAACAAACTAAATGGCGATTGCCCAGAAAAGTGGTGGATGTTGGTGGAAGTGGTTTCAGTTTCCGTGTTTGTGTGATGTCTGCGTCTGAAGCCAAAGTGCACATTCTTAGTCGGCGAGGGTTTGGGTGAGTCTATCTAATTATATTTTCTTAAGTTTTCGCGACTTGTATACATAATAAAACTACGTTTTAACGGTTTTAAGCGCGGTAATTTTATTTGATTTTGGTTTTTTTGGTTTTTCCGACGTTTCGGCCACTTGTCAGTGGCCGTGATCACGGAAGACAAAGATGTCAAGTGTCAACGAGTATTGTTAAAGTTTTATTTAGCCTACCGCAAACTTGTTCATTTTAATTATTTAGTTTTAATTTTGTTTATGGTTATTGTTTACTCTATGGGAGCCTAATCTAATTTACTACCGCTTCGCAACATGTTATGGCTTGAAGAGAAAAAGCGGAGCAAGAAACTCTTCAGCAAACATGCCTAGCTCTAATAATTTTATATAATATTAAAATGGGTGGCAGGAAAAATAAAATTATCAGTTCTCGTTGACACTTGACCTCTGTCTTCCGTGATCACAGCCACTGAAAAGTGGCCGAAACGTCGGATAAGCCAAAATCAAATAAAATTACCGCGCTTAAAACCGTTAAAACGTAATTTTATTGTCTTATCTAATTATTCAAATTATTTATTGTTATTCGACAAACATTTACATAACAACTGAAGGCAACAAAATTATACTATTAGCTTCAGCGGCTTTGTGTGTATGGAATATCCGGGGTTTTTCTTACCTGCGGATTCCGTACATACATGAATTTTATTTTATGGTATTAGTTTGTTAAGCCTTTGCCGGCTTACTTCATCGCAACCCAGAAGCTTCCGGTTCGGCATCCTAGCATGGTAAATTTTGTAAACGAATTTTCAGGTATTTACTGATGCCAGACGCCTAGACCATAGTCTGGGCGTCTGGGATCAGCCCCAAAGTGGTCCCTTGTATATTAGCGTAACTCGCTTAGCTTGAGGATATACAATTTACGTGTTTGTCTGTCGATTATTATTATTTAAAGTTAATAGACCATTACCGACTCTGAGGGCGGATAGAAATTGTCAGCAAAGTTTAAGAACCAAACGTTAATATAAATAGCAATTTGAATACAACTGACCTAGCATACAAATACCAAGTTTACGCCCTCTGCATGCCTGATTCGTAACTTGGCCGGGAATTAAGGGTTCCACCAAATTTCCTCCAAGTCGGCACATCAACCGAAAGGCTAGTTTATTGCCTCGGTAGGCTCTCGAGTCCCTTCGCCTCAGACGGGCGTTTAAGGTTCTGAAACACGACCGCGTGTATGGAATCCACGTTATCGAACGAAAAATCATTACCGACAAGTTCTCAAGGACGTTGGCGTTGCTACAAGCCTTAACAAGCGCAACGAATTTCAACCGTTTGTCTTCTCCAAATTAGCTGCAGTGGGATGCGCATTTCTATTTTTGTAAAATAGACGCCTGTTACGACGGCTAAATGAACTTAAAATGGAACTTCCTACCTCTCTAACGCAGTTTTGAAAATTAAGTTAAGACAATTTACTTACTATAAATTTGTATTATATGAATAGATAGATAGATAGATAACACTTTATTGTACACGATTACAGAAAAACTTACGAACTAGTATTAGTCTAGTTGGGTACAAAGGGCGGTCTTATCGCTAAAAAGCGATCTCTTCCAGACAACCCGTGGCAAGAATATTCTGATTAGGAGTGGCGACGAATCTCAGCAATAAAGTTACGGATGTTTCACAAAATTGACTTTGATTCATATACATTTCTATATACAACTAGCGGCCCCGGCAGACGTTGTCCTGCCTTTAAAAAATAAAATTCTAGAACCCGATCCCAGAGCCACCTGCCGGTTTTAATTGCGAATCTAAACCATCCGGATACCCACTCAAACACACAAAAACAAAATCACCAAAATCGCTCCCGGTGATTAGGAGAATTCCAGTACCCGGCCTCAGCGCCACCTACCGGTTCTAATTGAGAATCTAAAAGAGTAATATATTTTTTTAAAATTCTAAGTCATGACAAAATAAGATTAAAAATCTTGCCAATAAATTAAAGTTTATAATTAACAAATGAAAAATAGGGGTTGATCGTAGAGGGGTGCAAATTTAGGGTTGTATGTATTTTTGTATGTTGTATCATAAAAAAATAGAAATTAAAAATTTTGTCTAAAAAATAAATAAAAAAATTTAGGGGTGGACTACCCCTAACATTTAGGGGGATGAAAAATAGATGTTGGTCGATTCTCATAGATACCGGATAAGCACAAAAAATTTCATCAAAATCGGTCAAGCCGTTTCGGAGGAGTATGGCAACGAAAACTGTGACACGAGAATTTTATATATTAGATAATAAATATAAAAATTAATCTTGCGAAAAAAAAACAGAGTGTTTTACTGTGTATGAAACCGTATTTGAATAAACACATTTTTTGGTTGAAAGATTCGTAACATTATTCTTGCGATTCACAGAATACAGAATTGCTGTAAGTAAATTCTGACAAATTACGTCTTCAATAATGTGGTGATGTAAGCGAGATAGCAAACTTAATTTAGGTAACTCTTTAACAATTCTGTATTCTTAAAGGTGGGGTCGCACCTGGGATAATATTAAAGTTATTGACGTGGTCAAATACGTCTTATTTATAGAGTTAAAATAACACAGTTAACAAATAGTGTATATACACGCGTTATCTATCAATATGCAACATTATTAACAATTAAAAATCAGAAATATTTTATTCACATCAATGTCACACGTCAATTACAATACAGTTATGGTCTGAATGGGTGCGGAAAAGGGGTGCGGGTTCGATCTTGGCCGGAACGCATACACCGCTTAGGCAGTTTTCTGACCTAATGTGCATATTGTTACAATTACCACGTGCTAATAACGGTGAAGGAAAACATCGTGATGCAACTTGCACATCGAGATAACCGATGTGTCAAACCTGCCAAGCCGCCTTGGACAAGCGTGGCGGGTATACTGTCCGTTTCTCTATAGTGGGAGGCCCGAGCCCAGCAGTGGGACATTTATGGGCTGCTATTATTATATTATATGGTCTGAATAACCTCTTCATGACTATAAAAGCCGCGCTCAACTAACCACTCCCTGAGTCGAAATTTAAGTGAATTTGCGGATTGATGAGTCCATTATCAACGATATAGCTTAAGACATTAAAATTTTAATCTCATGTATTATTCTAGAGATTTCCGCGCGTTCTGCCGCCAGTCTGCGCAATACCTCAAACTGTATCACCCGGATCGTCGAATGTTTTTTTCCATTCGGTATTCACCCCACGGTGTTCAGGTGTGAAAAACCTCACTTCGTGATCTTGTTTGCTAGGAACGAAAATCTTGTTATTCTCCGATACGCTTCAACAACTCACCTGTCCTTGAGGCATAATAAAAATAAAATCATTTTTTCACAAATCACAAACAAATATATTTCGCGTGTCAATCATAATGTCGTTTGTGGAAATTGAACGCGAATTTTTTGCATGTTATCGTGTTTTGGGTTTATATAATGTACATATGTGGCTTTATCAGTGTGGTGGATTTTCAGCTGAAACTTTTTTATCTTGTCAGTCGATTTAGTATTATTATGATACGGTTACATAAGTCGCAGAGATGTCTCATGCCCGGTCTCTGAGGTTACCAGTTATACATACATACATAGCTTCACGCCAGTTCCCTTGCGGGGTAGGCACGAACAACAGAGCGCCATTCAGGCTTGTTCTTACACACCTCACTCGCTTCTTTGACATTCATAGCTCTTGTCATGCACGCTCGTCTGTTCTTAAGGCTCCTGACATCACCTTCTGCTAGTTACCAGGTTACCAGTTATGAGTTCAATAACAATTGATTCCATAAAGTTATGTACTAGATAAACTTAGGTTAACTGCTAACCTACAACTAGTACCAAAACTCGCCTCCAGATGGATCTATTTAAGAAGGAATATCTAATATTTATTTACATCAAACAAAAACGTCAAACATAAGATATGGAATAGATAAACGCCTAATATTGGCCAGTTACGTTGAACCTTTTTTTTTTTTGATTACGCAGGGGTAATGTCTTTTCTTGGGACACCATCCTCGGGCCTGGGGGAAGGCTCGCCGAGGGATGTGTGGGACTCTTGATCGGCCGTGACCTCCGAACGGAGGGCAGGGGGCATGGTCGGCCGTCAAACTACCCACTAAACCTAACCTGCGCCCCTAGCTCACACGGTTTTACGTTGAACCTAGTCTAACTATCGTACGATGGTGTGTTCAAAAACGCAATTTTATTAGCTATTGAACCGATAGCGCTAAAGAACAGATAAACTACAGTTAAAAGTACCTCCGAAACCGGGTATCAAAGTCCCGATTATGAAAGTTTAAACCAAGGTGAATTTCGACGCCAAATACTTAGTCAGAACATAACTTCGTATTATTTATAATCTATATATATAAAAATCAATGCCACTTTTCGTAGTAATTTTATAACTTGAGATCGACTTTACCGATTTTGATGAAATTTTGTGTGTGTGTTTGAGCGGGTCCCGGGATGGTTTAGATCCACAATTGGAACCGGTAGGTGGCGTTGAGATCGGGTTCTACAATTCTCCTAATCACCTGGAGCGATTTTGGTGATTTTGTTTTTGTGTGTTTGAGTGGGTTCCCGGATGGTTTAGATTAGCAAAAAGAACCGGTAGGTGGCACTGAGATCGGGTTCTAGAATCCTCCTTATCACCTGGAGCGATTTTGGTGATTTTGTTTTTGTGTGTTTGAGCGGGTTCCCGGATGGTTTAGATCCGCAAAAAGAACCGGTAGGTGCGCTGAGATCGGGTCCTAGATTTTTATTTTTTCAGAGCAGGACAACGTCTGCCGGGGCCGCTAGTATATTATAATATATAAATGCTTCATTAAATAATATCAATAAATTTAATATTCATCCTGGAAATTACACTTAAAGCTCATTATAATAATCTTACTTCACAGGTCAATAAATCTATTGAACAAATTCCTTAATTTATCAAAATGAATACCCTTCAGCAGGCATTATGTTCTTGAACCTCCTACAGATCTTTCAGATGTTATTAACGTCGTCTTCAATTAACGAGAGGCTTTGATAGGCCTACTATAATAGGCACTATCTGGCTCAGTCCTCTCCCGGGAAAGGTTAATCGATCTTATTATAATCCGGCAAAATATAATCTGTAGGCAGTTTAATTAAATGAGTTTGATACATATCACATTCCTATTCTATAGGATACTTTTCTCTTTATTCGAATAACAATGGTGTGAGCAGGGAAAGTGTTCTTAAGCGTATGACTGAAACCTCATAAGTTATAGAAGATATTTGTCTGGATAATAATAAACTCCTTCATACAAAATCTATACCGCAACACTACCTCGTAGAACACGCGAAGACCAGAATCATCTTATTTTCATATTTTTAAATGTTGTTAACACACAAAGTCACAAACACATAACTAACAATAAAACTTATACACATACTCAAACCAACGCGTACTACCATCGCATTGCATTACACGCACACTTCACAAACAAACCAAGACACACAAAGAGCCTAAAACTTAATAACCCAGACACAGAAAAGACAAAACCAACACACATGGCACTAGATAGGACTATATATAAGTATAGATATAAGGCCAACACTGCACATGCACTTCCTCACAACACCAGCATGTAACAGATACACTCTACATTAGTATAAGTTTAGTATTAAAAATAGGACAAATTAATATAATAAGTTAATCTTAAGGTACACCATAACATATAAATCACTAAATTAATGTCACACACTAACAAAAATAAACAATAAGCGTGTATGGACTCTAAAATTTTTCATAGAAATTAAGTAGTAAAAAAAGGTACGGAACTCGAGTCCGTAGATATGTTAATATTAAAAAAAAAATGTTGTTAACCTCCGTGACATTTGGCATGTAGTCTTTGACTGATAGGTGATTCGCCCGCGCCCAACCGCAAGCATCATTGGCCGCAATCAGGCCTTTTAATATCATAGTTTTTAAAGAATCTTTCTGTTTTAAGTAAGAAAGAAAGAAGAAAGAAAGAAAGAAAATAATTTTATTTAGGACAAATTATATAAATACAGTAAGCATAATTGCTAACAAATTTAAAACTAGTGTCATACAATCTTGTCCCAAAAGGGGCATCAGACTCAGCATAATGCCGGTCGGTAAAAACCAGCGCTGATCTTCCGCTGTGCCCATGAGGTATCGTCACGGTAGACATTACATCATTGTAATAGCATAAAATTAGAATGTTAAACTATATACATATAAATACATACATACTTGTATAATATATAAGTGCTTTGAAGATAATTATAATAAGCGCAAATCAGTGAATTGTAGTTAAACATGAGAATAATTAAGCAGTAAATTTAAAAAACTTGGTTGCAGACGATGATGCGCGTTGGACAAACCCTCGCAAGGAGAATTGCCGTAATACACAATTATGCCTATCTCTTTAAATCGTACTAGGGCTCGAGATTATTGCACGAGTTTAACTGTCGCAATTATTATTGTTATTAAAAAGTCGTGGTAGCGTAATGGCTAGCGCACGCGTCCCAGAACCAAGGGGTGCGGGTTCAATCCTGGCCGGAACGCATGCACCGCTTAGGCAGTTTTCTGACCTAATGTGCATATTGTTACAATTATCACGTGCTAATAACGGTGAAGGAAAACATCGTGATGCAACCTGCACATCGAGATAACCGATGTGTCAAACCTGCCAAGCCGCCTTGGACAAGCGTGGCGGGTATACTGTCCGTTCCTCTATAGTGGGAGGCCCGAGCCCAGCAGTGGGACATTTATGAGCTGCTATTATATTATATTATTATATTATAATTATTGTTCGCGATTTTTATAACAAATTATCACTCGCTTTCCTTTACTTATTCCGAACCGAATAAGTAAAAAACGTACGTAACGACAAATAAGTACATATTTGGGATAAAAAGAATATTAAAAAAACGGTCGGCCCTAACTAGTGTCAAACAGCCCAGTACAAACAAAGAAAGAGAGAGAATACAATTTCCTGCGGCCCGGCGGCCTGTCGTAAGAGGCGACTAAACAACCCACAGCCAGGTGGTAGAGTATTTGCTCGACTGGATGGCGACCACCCCTGGTCTAGAGTATGCCGCCATAACAACCTTGTGTTGTGTTCCGGCATTAGTGACCAGGTTCCAGTCTCCTTTAAGAGAGCAGCAGCGCATTTGTAGCACCTTTGTTGTTGCAAATGTCCATAGGCGATGGTAACCGCTTTCCATCTAGTGGGCCGTCTGCCTGTCTGCTGAACTCCTGCAATAAAAAAATAAATAAAAAAAAATGGCCATCTTTGGATGAGGCCTTCATAGAAACTGAGTTTCTTACATTTAAATTAAGAAAGTAACAACAACACTAGCGGTTAATTTAAGTTGCTAACCAATTAACATACCAAGAAATAATATAGATTGTAAGAATGTAAGAAATAAAAGGCTTTTCTTATTTATTTATTTAGGGTCCGATTTTTCAATCATCAGATAGAAGTTATTAGTCGAATAAATTATAACCTGAGTAAATTCAAAGGGGAAACTATCAACTGTTTTATTTCTGTAATTGACATTTTTCATTTTTCCATGTTATATTATATATACTTTATGAATAACTATCATCTGGTGATTGAAAAATCGGCCCATATTTAAGTAATTAGTTAACTTGCGAATAAGTTGTTATCATCATTTGAACAGACATTAATTTTACTTAAGGCTTGTAGCAACGCCCAACGTCCTTGAGGATTTTTCGGTACTGATTCTTCGGGCGGTAGCGGGGATTCCATAGCCGCGGTCGTTTTTCAGATGCATTTTTATTTTATTCTGAATAAAAACTGTAGATACCTTTCAATTTATATTGATAAAAATTTAAGGAGTAAAATTATTACATATCAATAATTTGGAGGTGACTTGGTGATTTTTTTTCTTAACTTAAAACAACTGGGCCGGCACGTCTGCCCCAGGACTGATGACCGATGGAGCAGACGAATACTGGAGTGGAGACGGCATCTCGGTAAATGTAGTGTCGGACGCCCTCCAGCCCGCTGGACCTGTACAAGGTCGCCGGTATGCGCTGGATGAGGAAATCAGAGGACAGCGATGAGTGGCGCCGCCTATGGGAGGCCTACTACGTTCAGCAGTCGAATGCGAATGGCTGACAACGAAAACAACTATAAAAAACTACGAAAAAACCACCTTACGTCTCATAATCATAAAGATAATAATCATGAAGATTTATGATAATTCTTTTAGTAAATTATTGATCAGTAATCACCACAGAAAAGTTGTTTTGTCTAGACCCCATGATCCACCTTTTGCGGCCATAGGAGCCTTAACTGAAAATGTTCTGTTCCAAGGATGTTACGGACTTGTCAGATTTGCAAGTTAACTAACTATTTAAATAATGCAAATGTAAATCTAGCTTTAGTCGATGTTCAAATTATCAATATCGATTTAATGCTTTTTGAACCACGGAATTTAAAATATTCTCTTAAAACAGCCTTTTCACCAAAAGCTCGTGTTTCTAACGAAAAATTACTTTAATCAAGTCTAGTTAGGAAAAATTACTGTTATTATAAAACCGCTCATTTGTTCTCTCGGAACTGTGTGGAGTGTCATTGGTCATCTAGCCAAATGGGAGAGGAGTCACTTCAGTAGATATAACCGCTCTCAACCGACCGTTTATATTTCAGCGATGAAGACAACTGTGCTTTATTCTTAATACTGACGAAATTATTCAAAGAGTTTACAGTGCAGAAGCAAGCATGTTTGATTGACAATCGTTGCCAAATAATTACATAAAAATGCGAAATGAAAAAAGCAGGCAAGATGTCTTTCAAGATTTGATACTACTTGAGACACAGCTCTTTATAATTTACAGGATAAACTGTGTATTTAGATGGCTATACGTTGATTACTACAGTTATATTGTAAAAATACTAGCAACAAAAACAAATTAGGAACTACCACATGTAGGCTCCATAAAGTTTACAATAGTTTTGTGGGGCAAAGTATAATGCTCTTCAACAAAATCCCAGAAAGCTTTCAAAAAACTAATTTAAAAAATTAGTAAAGTAACGGCTGTTTATTATACGACTGAAGATTTAGATAACCGTCCCGAATGGGTATAATGCGATCGCCACCACGCTTTTTTAGTAATCATCCATATAAATTATTTTCTTAAACCTCGTATTAGTATTAACTCGTACATTTAAAAAAGATGAATAATAATAAAGAAGTAAAAATATGTTGCTGAGGAGTTTGTTGCGCCGCTTCTTTTCCTTTAACGGTAACTAAAACTGCTTTGGAAGCGGTGGTAGACTCATGACTTTCAATAAGTAATCTATAAGAATACATTTTGAAATAAATACATTAATTTTCATTTCTTTTAAATAATTTACCTTCATTATTAAGTATTGCATGTTCTATACTAACCACGAGTATATTCTATAAAATATACCAGCTAAACAAAAAAGATTAAATCACGCTACAATACTGATATTTCAAAATAATAAAAAATACATGAAATATCTTACAATAGGTGTATAGATAATACCTTGCTCTGTTGCCAACTTTCAAAGCAACTTGAAAATAACTCGTTGCAACTGCCACATTTGAACCTACAATTTTACAGATGAGAAAGTTGTGAATCCATCCTCAATCGTATATATTCTAATAAATGGGCTGCGACGTTGATAGTTATCTATGTCATCTCGAACAAAAACGAAAGGGACAGGTCAATAAACGTGTTCTATCACGTTTCACGTAGCGGGAACCTTTTACACAGGAAGATGGTGTGCCGAGGGTTCTTTAATTTTGGAAGATCTCAATCATCTTAAATTAAGAAAAGAAATTGGATATGCTTCCATACATTGTTGGGCCCAGATTGTAAAAAGACGGAGTGATTTTAAGATCTCTTTTTATTATGTTGATATTTTTTTATAATTTATTTTTGAAGTGATAAGTTCTTGTGAGAGGGTAAACCGCTTCGTTACGTGACGCGTTACGGCGCCAGTCTATCTGGCTTTCCTTTCTCTCACGCATACAGCAGCGGTTGGCAGGCTCCTCCTCTCTCACCCTAACCCACAGCGCTAGCCGTATTTCGGTAATTAGATTAAATAATGATCTAATAATGTACATACACAAAATTCTAATGTACGTATTCAAGAATTGTAACTAAAAATAAAATATATTTTATAATCAATAAAAGATTTTAACAATAAATAACCATTCCTTACATTATCTTATTAATATACATAAAATTTAAGTAATACCCTAAGCTTTTCTCAAGTTAAACCATTTCAATAGTAAATAGTTCAACTAATATTTTCTTAAGTTTTCGCGACTTGTATACATAATAAAACTACGTTTTAACGGTTTTAAGCGCGGTAATTTTATTTGATTTTGGTTTTTTCCGACGTTTCGGCTGAAAAGTGGCCGAAACGTCGGAAAAAAACCAAAATCAAATAAAATTACCGCGCTTAAAACCGTTAAAACGTAGTTTTATTATTATAAATAGTTCAACTTAGATTACTATAAGTTATCATTGGGACGCGACGGAGGTTAAATAAGAGGCTACCAACGCTGCTACAAAAGCTGTAGAACCTTAGGAAGAGGTTGCATATTTGTGCCGTTTGGAGTTGGAACATTAGATCCGTGGAGTCCATCGACAAAGAGTTTCTTCAAAGAAGTTTGCAAGTAACTCTTCTGATGCCACTTGTGATATGTGGCTGGTTCATATTCCGCCCAACGAATGAGCATCGCCATACAGCGCGGTAATGCAGCCAGCCTTCTGGGCATGCTCCCATCTGGCAGCGATTTGTTACACAGTATAAGCGCTTGAACTATTTATAGCTTAGTTTATTTTTAGTTTTGAATTGCATTTTTTAAGTTAATATAAATATAATGAAAATTTTAAATTTACGTCAGTTTTAAGCACGGAATTTTATTTAATTTTTATTTCGACAATTCGGCCATTTTTCTGTAGCCATTTATGACGGTAGTGAAAAGTAGCCGGAACGTCGAAATGACGATCAAATAAAATGCCACACTAAAGCCGTTAAAATGTATTTTCAATAATATGCAACAACAATTCAAAGACTTAAAAACATCTATACATATAACAAAACTGTAGAGGTCGAATTTCTGTACGATGAAAAAGAAATGCTAAAAACCGAGTCAGGTGGATGTAAGAAGTGAAATAGAACTAATTTAGATTTTTTTTAATTTTTTGTGTCTCCATATTTCTGTCTGTTTGTACCGGCTAATCTCCGAAACGACTGGACCGATTTAAATGAAATTTTGTATGGTGGTAGCTTATATCCCTGGTCAACATATAGGATACTTTTGATCTCGAAAAATTCAAGAGTTGCCGTGGGATAGTTAAAAAACCGCACCACGCAGACGAAGTCGCAGGCATCAGCTAGTAATACTATACGAATATTTTCTTTCGAATAAATAAGAGACTAACTCTGTTCGATCCTTGCCTAGTGAAGTAGGTAGAACATCGCTCCATGAGTTTGCTGTCTACCCTATTTCTGTGTGAGGCCAATGCACAGCAGGGTAGGGGCAGCCATTTTGGACACTCACAGTCAACGTTTAGAACTACACCATGCCGTGATCTGATTTTTTTCTAAATCTGATCCACTTGTTGTGATCTGATATTTTAAGTTTTTAATTTCTAAAACTTATCATTTTGGTGTGATTACTGGCCGTGCCAAGAACATTTGCTATCCATAAAACTTTGTACTTCAAGTGTTAGCTCCAAAGTGGAATTTAGTGCCGTGTGCTGTTCCTGTGTGCATGCAATCTGAACCGGGCCAGGAGAGGGCGGATCTCAAGGTTGGTGGAGCTTCTACTTTTCTAGTGCAAGGATTTCGGTCATATCTCTCTCATACAGTCCATAATAAATTGAACCAGCTTATTATCAGAGGGCTACCGCGCCCCACAAACTCTATTATCATGGAAAAACAATAGTAGAAAATGACCCTCGCCCAGTAAAAAAACGTAACTTGTAACACTCGTAACCTTGAGTTATGTTCCGGCATTAGTGGCCAGGTTCCAGTCTTCATTTAGAGAGCGGCAGCACATTGTTAGCACCTTTGTTACAAATGTTGATGATGATGAATGATCTACTTTTGTTATTGTTAATTAATGCCTATATACTAGATGGTAGGACATTTGTCCGACTGGATGGCTACCACCCCTATTCTAAAGTATGCCGCCATAATAATCTTGAGTTATGTTCCGGAATTAGTGACCAGGTTCCAGTATCCCTTAAGAGAGTAGCAGCGCATTTGTAGCACCCTTGGTGTTGCAAATGTCCATAGGCGATGGTAACCGCTTTCCATCAAGTGGGCCGTCTGCCTGTCTGCTGATCTCCTGCAATAAATATATATATATATATATATATATATAGCTGTGTTAGCCAGGATGTAAGGATACAACTAACCAATGAGAGTCGTGAATACAACACTCGCTCCCATTGGCTGGAATTTTGACTGAGACTTTCTATGACTGAAAGACAGTTTACTAGAGTTAAAATAAAAGCCAGTTTTAAGATCGAAGTTATATTTATCCAAGAGCCTTACATCACGTCGATCATAATAGCACTCTCCTTCACTAATCTTTTTCAGATATTCAATCAAAAATCGTATGTTTAAAGAAGATTTTCCCATCGTAGCAAGGATTAATTCCAATTTAGCAGTTTTATAGGCGTAACCTTACAAACAAATGCCCCCCTCATTTCAAAACACCCATTTTTCGAGATTATATCGGGCAACAACATAGCTTTAGAGGCCGTTTTACATTTTCTCGGGGATTTCTAACAAGATTATATCAGCTTATCCAGGCTAAGGAAAGGCGGTGTCTTTGATTTGACTGCCGACTTAGGTTTATTTTAGCTCAGATATATTTACTTATTTGGTGTTTGAGACAGGACCGAAAATTCTAGCTAAGGTCGAATAAAATTTAGATAACAGTGAATTTATATATTCATTAGGTTTATTTAAGAAAGGAACTTAAAGCCAGGAGCGACTTAATAAACTGTCTGCCCACATAATGCCATAACTAGTAATTATGCCGTTTAACTAGCAATTTTTTTAAATAAAACTTTAATAAAATCATAATGACTGAGTTTTTACCGGCGATAAAGGCTAGATATAATGATAACTGTTAAACCCTGCGCCCATATTTGCGGTCGCAGATAGTAAATTATATAGTTGCAACTAAATATATTCAACATTTTTTTATTATCATATTGTTACGAGCTACAGGACTCGAATTAAAATGCCGTTGGAATTACTATAGAGTTTATTAGAACTGTACTAACACGTATAAAATAAGTACAAATATACTGGATACAACCAGTGACACTACTTGTTACAATCTGCACGATCAATAACACGCGCAAAGTCCGTCACTATATCGCTTGTTGAATGTACACGTCTTGCTGGTATCGTAATCATCGCTCGACTGACTCATCCCTCCGTTCGGTCATTGTTTTATACCAAACTGTATAATAGAACAAAGGACCGTGTTCACCGAGTTAATCCGCACACCTGGCAAGCAAGGATTAGTTCGACACTAAATGACGGCCATAAAAGAAGTAGAAAAACAATAGCACGTTTTTCTGAACTACAAATTCTAAACACAAAGTAAACAAAAGAAGTCCTAAATCCGGTGGCAATAAAATTGCGTTTACTACAATTTGAAAAAAGTAAAAACGAACGAAAGACATCCATACTGAAAAAGCTCGAGGTTGGAGATCACCAGAGCTTCTCAATAGTATGCCGACAACGGATGCAAAAACTGGTAGGTGTCGGTAATTATGGGTTTTTACTAACAGAAGGACACTCCGGATTTAACATTTAAAATTATAAATTTGGAGGTGAGGCCGCGTTCCACATGAGGCTCACAACGACCACGCTCACGACCACCATTTTTTTTCCACTTGCTTGCGAGTTATAATCATAAACTCAAGTGGAATGAATTATGGAGCGTTGACGTCATTAACGACGAAATACACAAATGTCATTAGTTGCTGTTTATGGTTAATTTGAAAATTGCACCTTTGTCAACGTATCGATAGAGATTAAAGCTCTGTGGTCCACGCCCACTTCGAGCCACCTCTTGACATGCGTCGTTGTAAGCGCTGCGTAATTGAAAATTATGCCGTCATTAGTGACGTTTTCGCCACGACCACAACATAACAATAACATGAGATGCAGTTTGGGAGATGTGAGCTACAAGTGGAACGTAGCCTTGGAGAAAGCACTTATTTCACATCGTTCTAAACAAGATTGTCAATCGAAAGTTCAAATATAATTACTTTTTCTTTATCTCGCTGTTACTGACGAGGATAAGGTTTTATGCATATTTAACAACAAACACATACCCCGAAAGAACCCAGACAATATGGAGACGTTTTTGGTCACAAGACTTCCTGGTTGAACTCCAAACCATTCACACGAGTCTTGAAGACACCCAGACTTCAGCAAAGAATTGCATTTTGCTCTGTGCATTATTAAGATGGACAGATTAAATATATAAGTGTCGGGGTGAAGGTAAGGAAAGGTATGCTCCGGTGGTTCGGGCATGTGGAAAGAATGCATAATGAAAGAATGACTAAACAGATATACAATGCAAAAGTGGATGGATGCAGAAGTCGTGGAAGGCCACGACACACCTTCCATGATCAAATTGATCGTGTACAATCAGAAGGTGAGGTCAGGAGCATTAAGAACAGACGAGCGTGCATGACAAGAGTTATGAATGTCAAAGAAGCAAGTGAGGTGTGTAAGAATAAGCCTGAATGGTACTCTGTTGTTCGTGCCTACCCCACAAGGAAGCTGGCGTGAAGTTATGTATGTATGTATGTAACTTTGGACGACGCCTACCATCAAAATCATCATATCGTTTAAGCTGTGCAATCCCAAATCAGCAGGTAAGCAATATTAAGAGCAAACAGGACACTACAGTCGATGTACCATATTTGGCGCAGGTGGTACACAGTCACATTTTATGTCTCCCGTATTGATAAAGCCGCACTTATTAATCCGGTTGTGTTAGCAGCGGCCCACCTGTGTCCGCAGACGGTTTAGCGAACTCAGCAATTTGGTCGTGATAACTACGCCGCAGTAAATTCGTGTTATGACAAGGCCTTATGGCTAAATCACTGGTGCTTCATACGAATTGGAATCCTAGACGGAGAGCATGCACAGAAAGATGGAAAGAAAAACATACATTTAGCAAGCAACACACTGCAAGACATATTACATACTAGCTTCTGTCCGTGACTTCGTCCGCGTGGAATGGTTAAAAAAAATCCCGATTTTGAAACATTCTTCATTCGTGCTCCGCTCCTATTGGTCTTAGCGTGATGATATATAGCCTATAGCCTTCCTCAATAAATGGGCTATCTAACACTGAAAGAATTTTTCAAATCAGACCAGTAGTTCCTGAGGTTAGCGCGTTCAAGCAAACCCCCGGACCCCGTTTAAATGTTAAGGACCCCCAATAATTATTTTCGCTAACACGGACCTCTGAGAAGTTATAGCCGACCCGTAGGGGTCGATATAGACCACTTTGGGTATCAATGCTCTACATTAGATTATCAAAGAACACCACTACTGGATTAAGCGGCTTCTTAATACTCGCGTAATATAATGTATGGATATAATTAATGTATATCCAGGATAGAATATATCTACTGCTTTACTTACCTGTTAAACCACGTAATAGCGCGGCTGGATTAAGTGGGATTACTAACTCATCTAGAATTTCCCTTGGCTGGTCTTAGGCAACTTTACGATTTAGTTATAGTCAGTATTTTTCTTGGCTCCGCGGTTATTAGACATTTATGGCCCGGAACGCCACCTTTTGAGCTTATGTAGGGGATTTCCTTGCCACTTATATTATACGATATTGTGTACATGTTTATTTTGTTATAATAAAGATAGAGGGAACGCATAAAGGCTTATATCCATCTACATAGGTACATACAATAATTACGTATGTATATCTTATTCAAACATAATAATATCAAACAAGCGTAAAAGTTAATTTTTTTTTACTTGGTTCACTGGGATTTGCGAGGCGGAATCAGGTCTAACAGAGAATCAGGGTTTGCTCCGGCTAAGTAGGCATTCTAATTTTCTTAATTTTACTAGTGTATATTTTTATATAACTATAACACCGGCCCACAAAAAAAAATTCTTATGTATTTTAAGGCATTGAATCCGAATCTGTGGTTCAGGTGTATGGACCGAATTGACCCCAGATGGGTCTGGCCAAAAGTGTGGTCTGTACTTTTTTGTAAACACGTGTAATTAATCTATACATATAATCAAACTGTAGAGGTCGAATTTATGTACAATGAAAAAAAATGCTTAAAACCGAGTCGGGGGATGTAAGAAGTGAAATAGAACTAATTTAGATTTTTTCAAATTTTTTGTTTCTCTGTTTGTCTGTCTGTTTGTACGAGCTAATCTCCGAAACGACTGGACCGATTTAAATGAATGTTTGTATGGTGGTAGCTTATATCCCTGGTCAACATATACCATACTTTTGATCCCGAAAAATTAAAGAGTTTCCGTGGGATTATCCGTGCAGGAACGGAGAAAGAATACGATTTCCTGCGGCCGGGCGGCCTGTCGTAAGAGGCGACAAAACAACCCACAGCCAGGTGGTAGGGCATTTGCCCGACTGGATGGCTACCACCCCTGGTCTAAAGTATGTCGCCATAACAACCTTGAGTTGTGTTAGTGACCAAGTTCCAGTCTCCCTTAAAAGAGCAGCAGCGCATTTGTAGCACCTTTGGTGTTGCAAATGCCCATAGACGATGGTAACCGCTTTCCATCGAGTGGGCCGTCTGCCTGTCTGCTGAACTTCTGCAATAAAAATAAAAAAAGGATAGTTAAATAAACTTTAATTACTTGAACAGCTTTGAAGGAATAATAAATACCACGCGGACGAAGTCGCGGGCATCAGCCAGTAATTAGGTAAAAAAATCAAACGCTTCTAGAAGACATTATCGTACCGTAACGTATGGAAGTTATTTTTACGAAGAACAAAGGTTTACAGAACAAAGCGTAATTGCGAGTACATCGCATAATCCTGTACGCACTACGAAGACAAAAGAGCATGTCCATATGTCCTTTAGACAGGGGAGAGGAGAAATACGATCTGTTTGCGTTTAATGGGCATTCCCATTCGCTAATAAGGATGCCCATTATGGATGTTCCTTGCACGTGTCGTTGAGAAAAATGAGGGTAAAAGGACAACGGCTAATTGGCAGGCGGGAGTATTCTTGTAAAAGCAACAATTTACTCTCATAGTATAATATCATTTTGCGATAGAATGTGATGAGGAGCGATCGACATGTTGCATCACTCCTTAGTTACGGTATTATATTATGGGGTAATAGTAGTGAGAGTAACTGTATTCATACATACATACATACATAACTTCACGCCAGTTCCCTTGCGGGGTAGGCACGAACAACAGAGCGCCATTTAGGCTTATTCTTAGGCCAGCTACCACCCCTGGTCTAGAGTATGTCGCCATAATAACCTTCAGTTGTCTTCCAGCATTAGTAACCAGGTTCCAGTCTCTTTTCAGAGAGCAGCAGCGCATTTACAGCATCTTTGGTGTTGCAAATGTCCATAGGCGATGATAACCGCTTTCCATCAAGTGGGCCGTCTGCCTGTCTGCTAAACTCCTGCAATAAAAATAAAAAAAAAAATCTTACACACCTCACTTGCTTCTTTGACATTCATAACTCTTGTCATGCACGCTCGTCTGTTCCTAAGGCTGCTGACATCACCTTCTGCTAGTACACGATCAATTTGATCGTGGAAAGTGTGTCGTGGCCTTCCACGACTTCTGCATCCATCCACTTTTGCATTGTATATCTGTTTAGTCTAACTGAATTCAAGGCACAAAAACGATGCATTAGAGCAATCTGTCGATTAAATGACAGGGAGAGCTGTAAACCATACTTTAAAAGTTTAAAAATGTTGACAGTTACTTCACTTTATATATACGAAATCATAATTTGCCTTCGAAACAATATAAATTTATTTAATCCTTTTAAAAGCGAACGCCAAGCACATAAAACAATATGTCCTAAGAGTCGAAAAACTCTGCTAAGTAGTAGCGTGTTGTGTATGGCTCCTAGGCTCTATAGTCACCTACCAAAATGTACTATTGACATTCAAAACACTAATAATTTTAAGTATAGATTAAAGACATTTCTGATTGACAAATAATATTATAATGTTAATAATTATTGTAATGCCAGACTAAATTACTGAGGTAGTATGTACAATGTATTATTATATAGACTTTTATCCGTGCAGGAACGGAGAAAGAATACAATTTCCTGCGTTGGGGCGGCCTGTCGTAAGAGGCGACAAAACAACCCACAGCCAGATGGTAGGGCATTTGCCCGACTGGACGGCTACCACCCCTGGTATAAAGTAAGTCGCCATAACAACCTTGAGTTGTGTTCCGGCATTAATGACCAGGTTCCAGTTTCCCTTAAGAGAGCAGCAGCGCATTTGTAGCACCTTTGATATTGCAATTGTCCATAGGCGATGGTAACCGCTTTCCATCAAGCGGGCCGTCTGCCTGTGTGCTGAACTTCTGCAATAAAAAAAAATAAAAAAATAGTGGATTAATTTTATTTTTTATGACATTTATTTATAGATTATGGTTATTATATTATTATTTTGAATTATTTTTTATTATTAATGTAATATTAGTACTGAGTGAATCAATAAAAATGATTAATTGTAATATGTACAACATTTTGCACGCCCTAGAGGCAAAAACATGTGAAGCTATGAAACAATCCTATCAACTTTTTTACATACCACATTTTATGCAATAAATGATGATTTGATTTGATTTGACAGGGGCGCCAACTTTGAGAATAGCTGAAAAGTTAGAGCCTATAGGGACACTTGTTACGAATACGCGACCAAGTATTTGACTTAAATAAAAGCTCACTAGCAAACCAAGTAACAATTTTGAGACATCTAACATTCTGACGTGGTAGAGCCATACTACCTTGATTACAGCTCTTAGAGCCGGCTTGATCGGTGTGGTATGCCGCTCTCACAGAACATCAGCGTGAAACGATTAAAATTGAAAGAAAAAAATATTTGAAAAAATAGCGACGTACTTACATTGCTGACACGTATTTTAAAAATAAAAATATATTTTGAGAATTTGTACTCCGCATTTTCAGCTAACAACATTTGCACTCAGCTTATTGTTGTGCCGGAATAATATGCAACACAACACATGGGGGCCAAGTGCCCACAAATTATTTAAAAATATTAAAAAAAACGTCTGGTCGATACATCAAGAGACCGGAAGGCTGGAGCTTACCTCGCTCAAAGGATTAGCCTCTGTATCCAGCGAGGTAATGCTGCCAGCCTTCTAGGTACAATGCCCAGCGACAGTGGTCTGGTGGGGCTGGACGGGCTTTGATACAGGTTTCTTTATTTTTATTTTTAAGCTAGGCTTATTTATAGGATTGTCTTACTATTTATTACTTAGTTTATTTTTGTATTTAATCTTATTTTTAAGTTACACAACACTGATTTTCAGTGCAAACCTTCCATTTGGCGTAATACTAAAACGACCCGAATATTTTATGAATTTAATTAAAAAATATAAAATAAACGGTATAAAATTTTGTTACGTTTATGATTTAAATGAAAAATATAACTCATGCTTGTCTATATTGTAACATGCTTGTATGTATATTGCGCATAACAAAGTGTATCGATTCATCTAATCGAATATATTCGGATGCAGCGATTGTCTACTATTGTCACGTCACTGACATGAGGCAACCATTCTCTTTGGTATAATCTATAAATGTTTCATATGATATCTTACTGTAACATAAACTAATGTTTATAATTAAAATCTTAATATATATAAATTACGTGTCACGTTGTTTGTCCGCGATGCACTCCTAAACTACGGATTTTAATCTAATTTGCACACCGTATGCAGTTTGACCTGACTTGAAAGATAGGATAGCTTACATTTGGACCCGGTAGGTGGCGCTGGAATCGGGTTCTAAATTTTATTTCTTCAGGGCAGAACAACGTCTGCCGGGACGGCTAGTTTTGTTATATTCTTTATTCTATTCATTGAGCTAATCGTGTTTCGTGCTACGAGTTCCAATGGCCCACTTTCCCCACCCCTTATCCAAATCTTCTCTATCTCAGCCTCCTCTTTCAATCTCTTTCTTCTTGTCTGAACCCTCTACTTCATCGCCCTATCCCGTCCTTTTTATTCCATCCTTAAGGCTGGCAACGCGTTGACTTCGCCATTGGTGTTGCATACGTCAACGTATGCATACGATGCAACGTATGCGTACGTGGCGACGGTAACCACTTACCATTAGCTGGGCCATCTGCCAGTTTATCAGCTTCGCAATAAAAAAGTTGCTAGCACTCTTATGTAAACAAATTTTTCTACTCAACTTTTTTCCAATTCTTCAATTTCAACTTCAATTGTTATCCGTGAAGGAACGGAGAAAGAATACAAGTTCCTGCAGCCAGACCGCCTGTCGTAACAGGCCACAGACGGGTTGTATGATATTGGCCCGTCTGGATGGCTACTATCCCTGGTCTAGAGTACGCCGCCATAACAACCTTGTGTTGTTTTTTTTTTTTTTTTTTTTATTGCAGGAGTTCAGCAGACAGGCAGACGGCCCACTTGATGGAAAGCGGTTACCATCGCCTATGGACATTTGCAACACCAAAGGTGCTACAAATGCGCTGCTGCTCTCTTAAAGGAGACTGGAACCTAGTCACTAATGCCGGAACACAACACAAGGTTGTTATGGCGGCATACTCTAGACCAGGGGTGGTCGCCATCCAGTCGAGCAAATACCCTGCCACCTGGCAAAACCTGTGTTGCGGCATTAGTTGCTAGGGTCCAGACCCCATTCAGAGAGCGGCAGCACATTGGTAGCACCTTTGGTGTGACAAATGACCATGGGCGATGGTAACCGCTTTCCATCAGGTGGGCCGCCTGCTTATCTGCTAAACTTATGCAATAAATGAAAATAATCATAATCAATTATACCCTATTTCACTCAAGAATAATGTAGCTTTATACTTGTGAAAGAATTTTCAAAATCGGGTCAGTACTTCAAAAGATTATTTCCTACAAATTTATAATATACTAGCGGCCCGCCCCGGCTTCGCACGGGTATCTAAAAAGATTTTTTTAAAATATAATATAGCCTATGTCAACCGGGGATAGTGTAGATTGCCAACAGTCCAGCGTGGGCGTAACTACGTTCTAAGTCTCACGCTCTTCCTGCCACAAGCGAAGGGCACATGGGAGGAGGGTGGATTTAGTGGAGTAAGTCATCGAGTCTCCACACAAGCCGGCGATTTGACTCTGGTGCCCATTCGTGGTGTCACCTCTCGTCGCTTTGGTCTAATCTCTAGTAAAGGACCCGGTAGTGTGCGAAATGGATTTCCCCGCCTCAAAAAAAAAAAGATTGCCAACAGTGAAATAATTTTTCAAATCGGTTTAGTAGTTTCGGAGCCTATTCAATGCAAACAAACAAATTTTTCCTCTTTATAATATTAAGTATAGACTAGCGGTCCCGGCAGACGTTGTCCTACCTTGAAAAAAAATAAGAACCCGATTGCAGCGTCACCTACCGTGTCCAATTGTAAATCTAAACCATTCTCGTCTCCACTTGAACACACACAAAAAATTTCATCAAAATCGGTCCAACCGTTTAGGAGGGGTTCAGTCACACAGAAAAATTATACATATATAAAGATTAGTGTAAATTTGTCTCTAAAATTGAAACCTCAAAATGTTTATTTTCTAGTTTTTGTCAATCCACTTTCGGGCTATTTATCCCTCGGCCATTGTTACACGGCAACACTCAGGTCCCTTTTGTCGTGTTATTGGTGCAATAACTTACACTGCCGTAATATCTTTTGTTTGGGCCAGTCCGCCACATAAAAATATGTTGGAACATTTTTTGTGGAGATACATGCAATTATTGTTGTGAGAACATTTCTAGCTGTGAGGTATAAGAAAACTTTAAGGCTCGAATCACACCATGATGCGGTTCATTGTTCAATTTCGCCCCGGTCTCCGTCCGTTTCCGATCCGGTCGAAGTCTTAATCAGAGTATTCTCAACTTTAGAGAGCGGCAGCATATTGGTAGCACCTTTGGTGTTACAAATGTCCATAGGCGATTGTAGCCACTTTCTATCAGGTGGTGAACTCTTGCAATAAAAAAACTGTCGTATCGCTCTAGTTTTGATTCGACATCGCACCGGTACCGGTTCGTCGAAAATAATATTTGATTGAAGCAACACAAACTATTTTATCAAAAAATACTACCTGTCGTTGGTATATGATATTTAAATTCATCTATAAACAAATTTTTTGTAGATATGTATTTGTATGGTATGTATATATCTATTGAATATATAAAATATCTTGGTTGGAAGCGAGAGTTGGGTATGGAAGAGAGAGCATGAAAGTAGAGTAAACGCGGTCGAGATGCGAGCACTGCGCAAAATCTGCGGAGTGACGCTCGCGGACCGCGTTTGTAATTCTGAAGTAAGAAAGAGAATTGGTCTGAAAGAGAGTGTCGGGGTAAAGGTAAGGAAAGGAATGCTCCGGTGGTTCGGGCATGTGGAAAGAATGCATGACGAAAGAATGACTAAACAGATATACAATGCAAAAGTGGATGGATGCAGAAGTCGTGGAAGGCCACGACACACCTTCCATGATGAAATTGGTCGTGTACTAGCAGAAGCTGATGTCAGGAGCCTTAAGAACAGACGAGCGTGCATGACAAGAGTTATGAATGTCAAAGAAGCAAGTGACGTGTGTAAGAATAAGCCTAAATGGCGCTCTGTTGTTCGTGCCTATCCCGCAAGGGAACTGGCGTGAAGTTATGTATGTATGTACGTAAAATATCAGATATATATATATATATATATATATATATATATAATTTATGTATTTGTTATTAAAAACTAAGTAGTTCGTACTATATGTTACGCAGACCACCATCGCCATTATCATCTCGATTCATTCCTGGAGTTGTCAGGTAGAGATCGGTTTTTAGCGATAAGACTGCCCTTTGTACATAATTAGATATAATTTTTGTCTTTAAGTTCATTTTTGTATTGTTGTATATTAATAAAGTGTTATCTATCTATCTATCTAAACGAATAGCAAACTAGTAATAATGTACACAACGAGATTTAATCGGATCGAAATCGCAACGAGATTGAACCGTAAAAAACAGTAAGACTTAGACTTGATACACACTAGGATCCTGTTAAAGCATCATAGCGTGTATCGAGTCCGGAACCAAAAATTATAGTATACACGTGGCTTGCGAGCTCGACGCGAGCGACACGCGGCGCGCTCGGAATGAGCCGACAAAGCGAAGATCAACGTCGGCGTCAATATATAACTCAATGGTCGGCGGACACATTACAGGACGTTGCTGTATCATTTACACACACGGGGCGCCCCAGCATCTAAGGAGCGGAGAAGTCATCCCCCTGTTGACGAAGTGAGTCTGCACTGCTTCCCGGGGCATTCTCAAGCACTGATGCGCTAGGATCAGCGTGGGCGTAACTATGTTCTAAGTCTCACGCTCTTCCTGCCATAAGCGCAGGGCACATAGAAGGAGGGTGGTTTTAGTGGAGTATTGCCTATGGATTACCTCCACATAGTGGGAGGTACGTTGCTGAGTTCCACACATGCCGGCGATTGAATCCGGTCGCTGCGCTATCTTCAGTGGCTTATCTCTCATCGCTTTGGTCTAATCCCTAGCAAAGGGCCCGGTAGTGTGCGAATTGCATTTACCCCGCCTCAAAAAAAAACATTTACACACACAATATTGGCGCACACACGCATTATAGTATCGAGGTCTCTGAATGGGTCCTTGAATTAATTTTAATTCTGTTTATTTTGGTCCTAAAACCCTATTTACATTCAAAGATACGACCTGGCTCTAAAGTAATAGAACTGTTACAACTCAGGTCCCAACAAACACAAAATCCACCTGCATATCTGATATAAAGCACATTTATTACCCGTCGGCATTTGAACTAATAACATTGAAATTCTTTTATAGTCGTCTTCTTTTGATTACTTATTGGCATACGGCCTATTGTTGTATTGTAATCATTAGACAGGTGTTACGTATTTAAAGTACAAGCTAATTCTAGGAAATTCGGTCCACGCTACCGGGCGGACATATTGCGTTTGTGCAGTATAAAGTAATGGCCCGATTGAGGTAGGAGGCAGTCGAGCGAGAATCACTAGCGAAGCGAGTCATGTGTACTATCAATCAATCGGGGATCTAATAAGTGACAGACTGCGCGTTTTATTGAATTACGACCTTCTGCATTACGTTTGGACTTGTTGTGTTAGGTTATATTTGTACCTGTGTTATACGTGTTTGTATAGTTCTAATAAACTCTATAGTAATTCTAACGGCATTTAAATTCGAGCCTCGCGAATCGTAACAGAACGTATCTTTAAGTCAGCTCTTAAAGCTGTTGCGTGCAAAGGCACGCCTGGCAGGAGTTGGTACTTTTTTCAATACTTGCTTTGTTAATGTATATTTTTGTTAATAACAGTGGTTCCAAGTAATGCCACCTATTATTGTACTATTGTAATATTTGCGGTTAGCTATGTTTACTAACCGGGTATAAAAGTGAGCAGGCGTAGAGACGATATTAATTCTCACTTCGACTTTGATCGGATGCACATTGTAAATGCCATAGTAGCAGAGAGCTACTATGATCTCGCGGGTACCGACGTCAGTCGGGGTTCCGGAGGCGCAGATATGCGCAAGATCTCCTTCCGTAATACCGCTGCAGGGGCCTTCTAGCATCTAGGGAGCAGAGGAGTCTTCACCCCTGTTGACGAAGTGAGTTTGCCTTTCCCGGGCCAAAGCACTGATGCGCTACGATCAGCGTGGGCGTAACTACGTTCTAAGTCTCACGCTCTTCCTTGCCATAAGCGCGGGGCACAGGGGAGGAGGGTGGTTTTACTGGAGTATTGAGTTTTAGAGTCTCCACACAAGCCGGCGATTTGACTCTGGTGCCCACTCGTGGTGTCACCTCTCATCTCTTTGGTCTAATCCCTAGTAAAGGACCCGGTAGTGTGCGAAATGCATTTCCCCCGCCTCAAAAAAAGAAAAATGCCTTGCCAACAGCACAGATGTGGTCGAAGCCTTAAACCTGAAACAACAATATGACCGAACGGGTGGGTCCAGAAGAGCCCCGTGGGCGCACTTTAATGAATTCCCTCCTTCAAAAACAACCAGATTGCATTCCTGTTCTCATCTTACAAATGGACCTCTTTGTTCTCAAAACAGTGAATCATGTTTATCAGAGGTTGTCAACTCTCCGGAATCCATCCGGAACGGATGTCCGGATTCATTCCCGTTTGCGCTGAGTTTTATTTTTTTATACACAAAGGAAACGTTATTATTGAAAATGAATGGAGCAGTAAAATGGATATTTTATTCGATTTCTGCATTGTGCGACTTGAGATTGACTACGACCCCCGATTGCACTCGCTAAAATTCGATAAATACTAAACCATGGTCAAAAAAAATAATTTGGAAAACATCTTCATTTTTCACATTTTAATGACAGAATAACATGACATTGTTTTCAAGACGTGAAAGATTTATTAATGAATATGCCACGCGATTTAGCCTAATTAACCTGGCAACACTAAATATAAAATTTTATAATTGTGTGACAACACTGAATAAACATTTTTTTTTTATTTTTTATTGCAGGAGTTCAGCAGACAGGCAGACGGCCCAGTTGATGGAAAGCGGTTACCATCGCCTATGGACATTTGCAACACCAAAGGTGCTACAAATGCGCTGCTGCTCTCTTAAGGGAAACTGGAACTGGTCACTAATGCCGGAACACAACACAAGGTTGTTATGGCGACATACTTTAGACCAGGGGTGGTAGCCATCCAGGCGGGCAAATGCCCTACCACCCCTCTAAAGTAGTGTCATTCCGGACGCAGCCTGTGGCGTTGTTACGCGCCTTAAATCACACTCTCTCAAGACACTTTATTCCTGTCTAGACAACATAATAACGCACCTAAGAACAAGCCCCGATCAGTGTAGAACTATTGCAAGAAATGAGAACAAAAGGTATTGGTCTAATGGGATGAACTGCTAGTGGAACGTGGATGAAATAGGCAGACGGTGACTCCCCACTCACTGCATGGGCTCCAAAAATGCTGTACATTGGCGAGGACATCATGAGTGTAAGTGGCTAAGGCGTGCGGCGAGGTGGGCGGCAGGTTCACCGAGGCTACTTCCGACATTATGCAATTTTTTATCCGTGCCAGAACGGAGAAAGAATACATTTTTCTGCCAGGTGGTAGGGCATTTGCCCGACTGGATGGCTACCACCCCTGGTCTAAAGTATTTCGCCATAACAACCTTGAGTTGTGTTCCGGAATTAGTGACCAGGTTCCAGTCACCCTTAAGAGAGCAGCAGCGCATTAACAGCACCTTTGGTGTTGCAAATGTCCATAGGCGATGGTAACCGCTTACCATCAAGTGGGCCGTCTGCCTGTCTGCTGAACTCCTGCAATAAAAAAAATATCACTTCCAACCCCGGAGGAGTGTTAGCTCAAAGTACACTTATTATTAATTAGCCTTACATAGTTGAAAATTTGAAATGAACAAAACATTTAGAAAATTCGGATCAAGTCTAAGAAAGTACCGCAATACAAAATACTTCATCATTTCATCGTCCATTTTCCTCGATGAGAAAAATTAAGCTGTATTTTTCCGGAATATATCGGAAGCGGAAATTCTGAGCTTCGTATTAGTTAATCGCTATCGACAATTTCCTATCCTTACTTAACCGTATTTTATTATTGCTTATGAATTACCCGATAGTTTCTGATACATTATAAATTAGCGGTGTGCGAATATCGTTCGAATCGAATCGAATATTAATATTCAATTTGAAATTCGAATCGAATAATTCGAATTTCGACGAATAATTCGAACAATTCGCGAATTCTTTAAATATCACTGGATTTTCTATTCTTTCCAATTTGAATTCTATTACATCGTGCTTCAAAATATTCTATTTACGAATAATACATATACTTTTTGATTAAAAATCAATTCATTTTGGTTTTTATAATTATTTATTTCCGTTTGACAAAAATCTATAAGAAAAGGTTACACATGCGATGTTTTAAAATACTCGACAATTTTTGAATAATATAATAATTCGCGAATAATTCGGAAATTCGAATTATTCGATTCGAGTTTCGAATCTAATTTTAATATTCGATTTGGAACGAATAATTCGTAAGTTCGAATTATTCGCATACCCCTATTACTGATTTATTATTTAACCCTTCCTATGATTAATGGACAAAGAAGAAGAATACTAAGGAATAACATATTTTTATTGCATGAGTTCAGCAGACAGGCAGACGGCCCACTTGATGGAAAGCGGTTACCATCGCCTATGGACATTTGCAACACCAAAGGTGCTACAAATGCGCTGCCGCTCTCTAAAGGGAGACTGGAACCTGGTCACTAACGCCGGAACACAACTCAAGATTGTTAAGGCGGTATACTCTAGACCAGGGCTGGTAGCCATCCAGTCAGGCAAATGCCCTGGCTGTGGTTTGTTTTGTTGCCTCTTACGACAGGCCACCCGGCCGCAGGAAATTGTATTACTTCTCCGTTCCTGCACTTTTACTTGTTGCCACTCGAGATTCAAGGAAAGCATGCTTGTCCGGTGTCAGGTGGTTCTAAAGAGCTAAACCAAATAACTTATTTTCAACTTTTCTTCATTGCTAAAGCACAGCAGACAGGCTGACGGTCCAACTGTAATGGAAAGTGGTTACCGTCACCTATGGACATTAGCAATACCAGAGGTATTGCCAAACTGTTGCCGGCGTCGAAGGAGAAACTGGAACCTGGCCACTGATGCCGGAATGTGTTCCACAACACAAGGTTGTTATGGCGGCATACTCAAGACCAGGGGTGGTAGCCATCCAGTCAGACAAATGCTCTTTTGTCGCCTCTTACGACAGGCCTCCCCAATGTAGGACTTAACATTTTATTTATTAGCAGGAATAGAAACATTACAGAATAGACTTCTATGGTGGCAAATCATGCAACCATCATAATTATCTCTTTAGCAAGAAGGCGTGTACAGGTCTCTCTCCAGTACGGGCCTGGAATATCACGAAGAAAAAATATAATTTGCTGAGACTGGGCGACCTGTAGTAAGAGGAGACAAAACAACCCACAGCCCGATGGTGTTCAACAACCTTGAGTTGTGTTCCAACATAGCGGCCAGGTTCCAGTCTCCCTTTAGAGCTCTGGCCTCCCACAACCACCAGACCAGAATAGCCAGTTTAAAATTAATCTGTCCACGAAAATTCCGTAAAAGAGTTAAAACAATGACGGCGAGCTGTAATGAGATTACAAATAACAACGCTCTCTTGGGAATCGAACCTGTGACCTCGGGAACTCGTGAACGCGTAAGCTAATTAAACTTAACTGCTTTAGAGACCCCAGTGACCTTTGGGCTCCAAATGTTTTAATCTAGATAACGCGCTGAAAGTTCAGGGTTTAATTTTAAACGCATGAATAATTCCACTTAGGTTCTGATAGATGACATTTTTAATTACTTACTTAAGGGTTTACCCTCTGTCGAGTGCTTTCGACCTTCCACTTTATATTCGTCAGGATAAATATTTGTAAATGCCGCGGTAGCTTAGCAGTTCACGCACAAAGACACAAAAAAAAAATGATTTCTTCAAATACAGTCGTTTTTCTTTGTTTGTTTTACTAATTCTATATTAAAAAGTAGAATTTATTTTATTTTAAATTTATAAAAATTAGGTCTTTTTGGTCTTACGCCAAAAGGAAGGTTTGCACTGAAAATCAGCGATGTGTCGGATTTAATTCCGGCACAGCAATATGCTGAGTGCAAACCTTGTTTGCTGAAAATGCGGCGTACAAATTCTCAATTTATGCTCTGTGTATAATAATGTATAAAGAATGTATTTACGTCGTTATTTCTTCAAATAAAGATTTTCTTTCTTTCTTTCTTTCTTTCAGTTGGATCTGAAATGAAGCGGATTCGAATCTTGACCGGGCATGCACCATTTAACCAGTTTTCTGACCTGCTGTGCATATTGTTACAATAATTTAGTTGACAGTCATATCAACTAATGGCCGGTTTTTATAACTTACTATTCATTCACTTGCCTTATCATTGGTAGAAATTTGCCATGTATGGCGCTATTGTGGAATTTTAACCGACAGTACGGCAAATAAACAACTAGTAAAATAATATTTTCTTAAGTTTTCGCGACTTGTATAACATAATAAAACTACGATTTAACGGTTTTAAGCGCGGTAATTTTATATGATTTTGGTTTTCCGACGTTTCAGCCACTTTTCAGTGGCCGTGATCACGGAAGACAAAGATGTCAAGTGTCAACGAGTATTGTTAAAGTTTTATTTAGCCTACCGCCAACTTGTTAATTTTAATTATTTAATTTTAATTTTGTTTATGGTTATTATTTACTCTATGGGAGCCTAATCTAATTTACTACCGCTTCGCAACATGTTATGGCTTGAAGAGAAGAAGCGGCGCAAGAAACTCTTCAGCAAACATGCCTAGCTCTAATAATTTTATATAATATTAAAATGGGTGGTGAAAAATAAAAGTAATTATCAGTCAAGTTGGTTTGTGTTCCGTTGTACGCAGAAAGAGCTCACAGTGTCTTGAGGTCTGGCAGCTGGTTTATGCTGGGTTTGGGTCTTAATAGTTTTGATGATTGGATCCCAAACAGGTGGTACTTGCCAACCATCTTCTCTAAAACACCCAAATTTCAATAGAGCAATGTCGTAATAATACATACATACATACATAACTTCACGCCAGTTCCCTTGCGGGGTAGGCACGAACAACAGAGCGCCCTTTAGGCTTATTCTTACACACCTCATTTGCTTCTTTCACATTCATAACTCTTGTCATGCACGCTCGTCTGTTCTTAAGGCTCCTGACATCACCTTCTGCTAGTACACGATCAATTTGATCATGGAAGGTGTGTCGTGGCCTTCCACGACTTCTGCATCCATCCACTTTTGCATTATATATCTGTTTAGTGTTTAATATACATAACATACAAATTGTTTGTAACGATATTTTTTAGTATGTAGTTCTTCAAGTCGTGGTAACGTAATGGTTAGCACACGCTCCCAAACTCAAAGGGCACGGGTTCGATCCTAGCCGGATCGCATGCATCACTTAGGCTGATTTCTGACCTAATGTGCTTATTGTTACAATGTCCACGTGCTAGTAACAGTGAAGGAAAACATCGAGATGCAACCTGCACATCGAGATAACCGATGTGTTAAACTTGCCAAGCCGCCTTGGTCAAGCGTGGCGGGTATATTGTCCGTTCCCTCTATAGTGGGAAGCCCGAGTCCAGCAGTGGGACAATTATAGGCTGTTATTATATTATAATTATATTTATAGTTCTTCTAAGTTTTATAGACACGTGTCACTCTTATGTCAAATTTCGGTTTTGCAATATATTACTTAATTTTATCCAAATTTTCTTTTAATTATTTTACCTAGTAGTAGCTCTTCTGGACTAGGAATCCACCTTAACATTTGGTTCTAGGAGTCGAATATGCACTGGTGTAGTACAAGTTTTGGAGCATTTGTGTATTTTTTTTAATCATAGGTGATCAAATGTACTAGAAGTTTTCTTGTACATTTTCCATATATATTTATTGTATCTAGAAATATCTCTCCCGGATCAGGAATCCACCTTAAAACAAATATATTATTACATGCCGACAAAGATGAATGCACACCTGCCTGCCATAAATTGCAGTTTATTACCTTCCCGTATTTGGACTTCTTTTGTTTTCTTTGTGTTTGTAAAAATATGTAATTAGAAAAACAGTCCATTGTGTATTGTCATCTTTTATGGCAGTCATTAGGCAGGTGTGTCAAACTGATGCTAAGAAATTCGCTCTATGCGGGCTGGCAGCCATATTGTACCGGTGCAGCAATGGCCCAATGGAGAGATCGGCAGTCTAGCGAGAACCACGATCAAAGCAAGACGTGTACATTCGATAAGCTATATAGTGACGGACTTTGCGCGTGTTATTGAATCGTGCAATTTGTACTGGTTGCGTCCAGTTATATTTGTATCTGTGTTATACGTCTTTTTATAGTTCGAATAAATTCTATAGTAATTCCAACGGCATTTTAATTCGAGTCCCACATTAGTAACGATATAAACGATTATAGATAAATATATATTTACATAGAGTGTCGGGGTGAAGGTAAGGAAAGGAATGCTCCGGTGGTTCGGGCATGTGGAAAGAATGCATGATGAAAGAATGAATAAACAGATATACAATGCAAAAGTGGATGGATGCAGAAGTCGTGGAAGGCCACGACACACCTTCCATGATCAAATTGATCCTGTACTAGCAGAAGGTGATGTTAGGAGCCTTAAGAACAGACGAGCGTGCATGACAAGAGTTATGAATGTCAAAGAAGCAAGTGAGGTATGTAAGAATAAGCCTAAATGGCGCTCTGTTGTTCGTGCCTACCCCGCAAGGGAACTGGCGTGAAGTTATGTATGTATGTATGTATGTATATATTTACATATTTAATTCAGTTGACTGTTTTATTTAGAAATAATATAAAACAAAAATTACCGCTCTCCCTGAGACTAAATAAACAATCTTCTTACCTTATACATGTTTCAAAGATTTCGGCAATATTATCACATCCCACGCGTTTCAGTTTAGGCTTGCGAAAACAACCTACGCAGAGTGCTGGCGTGATAGGTCAGTCTTACTTACCACGCACCGAATTGATATATTACCTGGAATTAAAAATATATAGGTCAGGATGTATTGAAGTAGATTATTGATTAGTTCTTCTACAAAAAGATTTATTTATATTAGTCGCAGTGTCTATTCACGACCTCGGTAGTTACTTAGGTAGGACCTCGGTCTGTTTACAATACGTTAATAACACAGTGTCGGATTGGTATTATAAAACTAAGCGTGCGTGTACACGACATCGCCACTGTACAGCCGCCGCGCCGCCAAACTGTGTAGAATAGGCGTGGCTGCGTCATCACCGCACCATCAGTCAGCCGTGGGTCGGCGGTAAAAGAGGGAGAACAGTGTTCGTATATACACAGAAATTCTTACAATAGCAGCGCCGTTACGGGGCTGTGACAGCGCAGCGGCGATGCCGTCTACACGAGCGCTAAAGTTTATTCTGGAATTTGATTTAACATGATTAAAGATTTCAGAGGATTTTGTGTTTATTACATTTTATAAGGAAATTTGTAATAAGTGACGAGTATTAAAGGGCATAGATTAATATTATATTTGATGAGATAGACAGTTGACTAAAGTACCATAATTGAATCTACACGACTGTTTAATATGTATCAGAAAAATTGAAAATTGTACTAAATACATGCATATGAAATGACCAAAATTCCATAACATCAAAATCTGGTGTAAGGAGGAGCGAAACGTGTGAATTATAACAATGAATGAAAGACTTGCGTTTATCGTACATACATACATACATACATAACTTCACGCCAGTTCCGTTGCGGGGTAGGCACGAACAACAGAGTGCCATTTAGGCTTATTCTTACACATCTCACTTGCCTCTTTGACATTCATAACTCTTGTTATGCAAGCTCGTCTGTTCTTAAGGCTCCTGACATCACCTTCTGCTAGTACACGATCAATTTGATCATGGAAGGTGTGTCGTGGCCTTCCACGACTTCTGCATCCATCCACTTTTGCATTGTATATCTGTTTAGTCATTCTTTCATCATGCATTCTTTCCACATGCCCGAACCACCGGAGCATTCCTTTCCTTACCTTCACCCCGACACTCTCTTTCAGACCAACTCTCTTTCTTACTTCGGTATTACGAACACGGTCCGCGAGCGTCACTCCGCAGATTTTGCGCAGTGCTCGCATCTCGACCGCGTTTACTCTACTTTCATGCTCTTTCTTCCATACCCAACTCTCGCTTCCATACGTGAGCGTAGGTACCAGCACCGCGTTGTGTACGGCGAGCTGGGCCTTCTGGCTGAGGTTTTTAGCGCCTAGAAGTTTACCTAACGCTCCATTTAAACTATTCCCCAAATTCACTCTTCTTTCTATATCAGCGGTGTACCTTCCATCTGTCAAATCATAGCACAGATATTCTCAATTCTTAAGCTATAACTCTTAGGGACACAGTTCGAAAATAAATTTAAACTTATACGAAAAATGAACTGGTCTTCGAAAATAGCGCCGCAGTTGACTCGTCAAGTCGCAATACACCAACGAACTTCAGTAACTCGCTAGCAAGACGAGGAATCTAGGTTAGTCCAGTTCGTGAACATTACAAAATTATAAAGGTTTCTTGTCGTTTGGTAAGTGAACCCTAATAAATACAATATACTTTGATATGACGGCCTCTGTGGTTCAGCAGGCTAAGCCTTTGCCGGCCTACCTCACTTTAACGCAGAGGCTCCGGGTTCGATTCCTGGTATAGTAAATTTCGGAAACGTATTTTCTCCGTTATTTACTATGGTCTGGGTGTCTGGGATCGGCCCCAGAGTAGTCCGTTGTATATTACCTATAACACAAGCGTAACTTGCTTAATTTGGGGATATAAAATGTGTGTGTTTGTCTGCCGATTATTATTATTATTATTATCTTATATCCATTTATTTTCAAAAATTTTACATTTTTTTTAAATATATAAAAAGTAGACATTTAAAAAAAAAATAACATTATTCTTTTATAAAAATACATCAAAAATAAAATAAATTTAAACTTATACAAAAAATGAACTGGTATTCGAAAATAGCGCCGCAGTTGACTCGTCAAGTCGCAATACACAACAAACTTCAGTAACTCGCTAACAAGACGAGGAATCTAGGTTAGTTCAGTTCGTGAACATTAGAAAATTATAAAGGTTTCTTGTCGTTTGGTAAGTGAACCCTAATAAATACAATATCAAATAAATAATACAATAATTTTATCCGTGCAGGAACGGAGAAAGAATACAATTTCCTGCGGCTGGGCGGCCTGTCGTAAGAGGCGACTAAACAACCCACAGCTAGGTGGTAGGGCATTTTCCCGACTGGATGGCTACCACCCCTGGTCTAAAGTATGTCGCCAAAACAACCTTGAGTTGTGTTCCGTCATTAGTGACCAGGTTCCAGTCTCCCTTAAGAGAGCAGCAGCGCATTTGTAGCACTTTTGGTGTTGCAAATGTCCATAGGCGATGGTAACTGCTATCCATCAAGTGGGCCGTCTGTCTGTCTGCTGAACTCCTGCAATAATAAAAAAAAAAAAAACAATATACTTTGATATTCAGTATTACAATCATTGGAACCAACGATGTCACTACACCGGGTGTATCTGCAGTGATAACGATAAAAAGTGCGATAAAAACACGCTCGATACTCGCCCACGGACCTAAACTACATTATCTACTCGATATCCATGTTTAACCAATGATAGGGACGGTTGGGTGCGGCCATTATAGTTGCAAAATCTATATACGATTAGCAAACGCAATTCTGCAGTTTGATCAAAGTTGTTATGGATACGATGAAAAATCATAAAAAAAACTTCAACGGACAAGTGGCAAAACGAATCGCAACAAAATTTTGACTTGAAGTTTTACGAGCAGATTGTTAATGTACTTGTCTAATTTGAAAACATGCCCGTAAAACTTCAAGTTAAAATTTTGTTACGATTCGTTTTGCCACTTGTCCGTTGCTATTCGTTTTGCCACTTGTCCGTTGAAGTTTCACTTCTACTATGTGTCCCAGCACACATTTCGATTTTTTGCAGGTTTACTGCAAACTATGATTTGGTTAGGTTAGGTACATTTTAATGAATGCGTTTTTTATTTAAACATATTTTATTTTATCAAACAAAAAAACTGAATTCGATCCGGAACCAAAAAAAATCATCCATAGTCTACTCTAAAATTAAAAATGCCCTTAGAATTACTATAGAATTTATTAGAACTATACAAACACACAACACAGGTACAAATATAACTGGACACAACCAGTACAAACTGCACGATTCAATAACACGCGCAAAGTCCATCACTATACAGCTTATCGAATGCACACACGTCTTGCTTGTATCTTAATCGTAGCTTGACTGCCCGTCTCTGCATTGGTCTACTGCTTTATAATGCACCGATGCCATATGTCTACCTGGCAAGCGTCGGTGCAATTCCCAGAAAACTTAATCTGCACACCTGCGTAATTATGCCTGCGAACGGCCATAAACGAGTACAATACACAATAGGCTATTGTCTAATTATAAATTTTAAACACAAAGAAAACAAAAGGAGATAGTCATAAAACAGTTTCAACGTTATTAGCTCAAACGCCGCGACAGGTAATAAATACAGGTATGCAGGTGGCCCAACTTGTAACAGTATATTAATTAGATCGGCAATATTTTTTCGGAAGCCTAATAAATCACTCCAGAAAGTTCTATGTGTTTTACTGTATAAATCCCGCTCTAACAGTGTGTTCATATTTCTCTAAAACTTTTCAAGTCTGTATAAATAATACGAAAAGGAAGTGTTTTTATATGTCCTTACATAATAACTTTTTGTGAAATTGCGATATTACGTCTCTAGGCGATGGTAAACTGAGCCACTTTCCATCAGGTCCGTAAGTCTGTTTATTTGCCTTGCCAGGCAATAAAAAATCTAATTAGTTTTGATATTACAATCTGAAGCCTTTCAACGCCTAGTTTCTTGTCACAAATTTTCACTTTATAACCTGACATATTTATTCTATAGATATTTTACGCGACCTCATGTAAAAGAGATTGATAAAAATCAAAAGACATTGTGCATGGCTGAGGAAATTGAATCGGAAAGCCGGTACTTGATAAACGCAGCCAAGACGTGATTGCATTTGATAAACCATCTAATAGAGGAGAAATAGACTACATTCAGCGCATTTATGAGACCTTACTCGGATTTAAGGCAAAGTAAACCCTATCAGTGGAATCACTTCTACTGTAGGTAGTAGTACTGCCTCGCTTCCCTGGGCTTAGTACCAAGTTGGAGCTCTAGAACGTCCACAGTGATTTTTTTTTTATTGCAGGAGTTCAGCAGACAGGCAGACGGCCCACTGAATGGAAAGCGGTTACCATTGCCTATGGACATTTGCAACACCAAAGGTGCTACAAATGCGCTGTTGTTCTCTTAAGTGAGTCTGGAACCTGGTCACTAATGCCGGAACACAACTCTAAGTTGTTATGGCGGCATGCTCTAGGCCAGGGGTGGTAGCCATCCAGTCGGGCAAATGCCCTACCACCTGGCTGTGGGTTGTTTAGTCGCCTCTTACGACAGGCCGCCCGGCCGCAGGAAATTGTATTCTTTCTCCGTTCCTGCACGGATAGCCTAAGACGTATACTCTGTGTTGTTCCGTCTAAGTCCATTCTCTCACCGGGACGTAGGTAAGTTTAGTGGGTAGTTTCTTTGACCGGAGGATAATCGTCTTAAGAACTTGTTTAACTAATGATAAACGTTAATTAAACACTTAGCAATTTCGTCTATAAGTTACTGTTGTTAAAATGTAATTAATAATAATGATGGTGTGATTTTTATATATAGTGTAAATAATTTAATTAATGAAGTACTGATGTGTGCGGTACTTCCGATCAACCAGTTTTTTTGTCACTTCCGTTGATAAAATCAAATGATGAGAACTGTTTACTAAAATACTGATGTGAGCGACATTTCCGGTTAACTACCTTCATAAACTTGTCTTTTTCCGATCTACATACAACAACAGAGCGCCATTTAGGCCCATTCTTACACACCTCACTTGCTTCTTTGACATTCATAACTCTTGTCATGCACACTCGTCTGTTCTTAAGGCTCCTGACATCACCCTCCGCTAGTACACGATCAATTTGATCATGGAAGGTGTGTCGTGGCCTTCCACGACTTCTGCATCCATCCACTTTTGCATTGTATATCTGTTTAGTCATTCTTTTATCATGCATTCTTTCCACATGCCCGAACCACCTGAGCATTCCTTTCCTTACCTTCACCCCGACACTCTCTTTCAGACCAACTCTCTTTCTTACTTCGGTATTACGAACGCGGTCCGCGAGCGTCACTCCGCAGATTTTGCGCAGTGCTCGCATCTCGACCGCGTTTACTCTACTTTCATGCTCTCTCTTCCATACGTGAGCGTAGGTACCAGCATCGCGTTTTGTATGGCGAGCTGGGCCTTCTGGCTGAGGTTCTTAGCGCCTAGAAGTTTACCTAACGCTACATTCAAACTATTCCCCAAATTCACTCTTCTTTCTATATCAGCGGTGTACCTTCCATCCCTTTTTCCGATCTTATAGTATAAAACCTGGCGGGAGAGGCGCACACAAAGCAGTGTAACTCTGTGACAGTCAACTGTGAGGACGACAAGTTCTGTGGAAGTGTTCTATGTCAATCGTAAGAATAATACAATAAAGTGGTTTATGGATTAAAATGCTGCTTCTCATTTCTGGACCTTTTAATCGGTTGTCATTACATACAACACGCACACGAACAGGCGTCATTAGACGCTGTTTTTGATCTTCCCCGTATTTACGACCTGGGTGTATGTCGCAAGAAAAGACATTTCCCCTGCGCTAACAAAAAAATGGCAAAGTAAACGCAGTCAGTCGTTGCAGGACCAATGAACGACGAAGTAAACGAGCAGGCCCCCAAGTGTGCAACTTCACAGAAAAAAAACACATGCCAGTGCGAGTCGAGATCTATTCGACTGACAGGTGGTCAAATATCCGTAGTCTTATAAATTCACATTAAATCAGTCTCGGTCAAATCAAGATTGGTTCTGTGCAGTGGTGAATCACGAATGCACACAGAGCTTCGCTGATTCGAGCAATTGTTTTGTGGACTGTATATTATTTTTAAGGGAATGAGAGGTATGCCAAATCCTGCATAAAACCAATGAGGTAATAAGCACCACTAACCTCGGAATCCACCTCCAATGTGGCAGCTAGATAACTCCTGAAAGTGCACGGTACTAACAAGTCCTCGGATGGCACTTAGGTTTAAATTATGGCACACACACACACACACACCGAAGAGCAAGCACGGCTTGTGTATGAAGAATGGGATGTGAAACGTTCACTTGGTCTTAGCACGGAGAAAACGGAACGTCCGGACTGACCTCGCGTGCGTTGGAGACTGGCTTCACCACCACGCAAGAGCGGCGAGACCGAAAGCCAGCGACACTTACAAAGCTACCCACATCGGTATATATTGTGAGGATTCAACAGGTTCAATACTGAATCAAGATGGTTTACAGATTAGCAAAACCGTCAAAACTTACAATTCCAATTCGTTTCGATTGCCAATTTGAATTACAGACTCGGGGCCCAGAGGAGTAGAGACAGCGCCTTGGTAAACGTAGTGTAGGACGCTTTTGACCGGTAATCGATAAGGGCATGATAAGGAAAGCGGAGGACCAGGATAAGTAGAGCAGACTTACAGAAGCCTGCGTCCATCATTGGACAACAGTTGATTCCATAGTAGTAGTGGCAGATCCCTTAGAGAAAGGAGCAATTAAAAATTTCAAATATCTACAAATTTATTTTGAGTAACATTAAATATTACTAATTAGTGTTCAACGCAATTATTTTTAGCACAAATGAAAGTGAAAGATTATGTCTTGTATATCTTTTACATAATTTTTTTTCTTAATTGTTTTAATAATAAATTTTGTAATCCACAATCTTATAATTTTTTATTTGATTATGTTGTTAATTTTATATAATGAAATATTTAATTCAACTTATTTTGTTTAAATTAATTTACTGACTCAGTTAGAAAGCTTAAAGGTCTGACTTAAATAACTATTCAAATTAATTTTATTCATGAAAATAAATTTAAATTTATAACAAAGTATAAATATTTTCTCAACGTAAATTCAGTTAGAACTAAGATGTTTATTATTTAATGTCGAACAATGATTTTTAAGTCATGGTAACGCCATCTCTTGTTCAAACTTCATACACACATTCTTGATACATACATATTTCCTTCTCTTTTTGTATACTGGTATATATGTATATCTATCTCTGTCCCTCCAATTTCTCTTTGGTTCATGGAAGATGCCGCCATTTTGTGTCGTTAAATTAGTTTTCTGGTGTTAGGTAGACGTGTAAGAAATAATAAGATTTTTGGAAGTGTAGTGAGGTGTTGAAACAAACTAAATGGCGGCCATCCTTAAAGGCGATTGTTATTGTTTGACGGCCTCTGTGGTTGAGCGGGCTAAGCCTTTGCCGGCGTACCTCACTGCAACGCAGAGGTTCCGGGTTCGATTCCTGGTATAGTAAATTTCGGAAAACGTATTTTCTCCGTTATTTACTATGGTCTGGGTGTCTGGGATCGGCCCCAGAGTAGTCCGTTGTATATTACCCATAACACAAGCGTAACTTGCTTAATTTGGGGATATACAATATGTGTGTTTGTCTGCCGATTATTTATTTATTTATTGTTTGAATGATTGGTTAAGGGGGTTTCAATTTCCGTGCATGTGTGATGTCTGCGTCTGAGGAGCCAAGGTGGACATTCTTAGTCAAGGGGGGTTTGGATAAGTCTATTGTATTTATTTATTATTATTCGACAAACACTTACACAACAACTGAAGGCAACAAAAATATACTATTACTTCAGCGACTCTGTGTGTACGGTATATCCAGTTTTTTCTTAACTTGGGATCCGCGGATACAAAGGGAAATAACAAACACGCCATAATCGCTTTATAGGTTAATGGATCTTTATAACCCTGACTGTGAGTGCTGTTTTAATCGATCATATAAACAGGAAAATATGTATGTACATTATAATAAAGCCCGTTCTTAGTACTCGCATAAGTCTATTTATTTAAAAATCACAGAAATTTAAAGAGTAAGCCAGAAAATAGCAGACCCATAAAGAATTTTGAGTTCCTAATTATTTTATTACAAAAAGGTTTCGTACAGTTCGTGGATCTAGCTAGGGCTAACTATACATGGATATTTAATTTCAGAAACACAAGGAATTGATTCTACTAATTGGAGTTTATACAAACGAAGGTGCATGGATTGCTTCTGTACATTAAGGTAAGACCTTCCCACTAACTTTCGCGCTAATTGGATACGCTGCTCCGTCTAAGCCACATAGACCTGCCGAGTCAGCTCTGACAGATACAATTGCATTGTGTTCAGCGTTTACAGAGAGTACTGGGATTTAAGCATACCTGTGAACTAATCCAATATTAAAGTGCGAAAAGCAGACATTTCTGAATTGTAAGTCTGCTTATCTTTCTGACATTTTTAAATTACAAACGTGACACCACCCAGTTATAGAGGCGTCAGCGTCTTAGTCAAATGACATAAGGTTTGATACCCTAGTACAGAAAATAAACGGCTTGAGTAGTTTTTCTGACCTATCTATACAGATAAATAAAATTGAAGTGTCTGTTTGTAATGTCAAAATAACAGCTTTTTACTAAATGCATATGGAAGAATATATGTATACTAGCTGTGCCCGCGACGACGTCCTCGTGAAATTTGTTTTCAAAACCCCCCGATTTTGAAACAGTCTTCATTAGTGCTCCGCTTCTATTGGTCTTAGCGTGATGCTATATAGCCTATAGCCTTCCTCAATAAATGGGCTATCTAACACTAAAAGAATTTTTCAAATCAGATCAGTAGTTCTTGAGATTAGCGCGTTCAAACAAACAAACTCTTCAGCTTTATATATTAGTATAAGATGGTACTTATATCAAAAAATCAATGTTTAAAATTGTTATCTGTCTAGATGTTTCAGCTAATCTCTGAAACGGCTGGACCGATTTGATGGGACTTTCAGTGGCAGACAGCAGATGTTACAAGGAGTAACAGGCTACTATTTCTTTTTACCTTTTTACGGTTCCGTGAAATAAAATTTCCACGCGGACGAAGTCGCCGGCACAGCTAGTGCATAATATATTGTTACAATCATCAGGTTCTGACGATGACAGAAAACATTTTGGGAATAATGTTTTCTTTTTCAGTAACAAACAAAAAAGTAACAGAAATCTTAATAATCATTTGAACTTGAATATCATAATGTAAAACCGGTTGGGGTTTGGCCAAAAAGCATCTCGTTGACTAGTTATAGTAGATAGCCATCTTAACTTCAACTGTGATAGTTGAGTACATACATACATAACTTCACCCCAGTTCCCTTGCGGGGTAGGCACGAAAAACAGCGCCATCTAGGCCCTGGCCTAATAGTACGTGATCAATTTGATCATGGAAGGTGTGTCGTGGCCTTCCACGACCTCTGCATCCATCCACTTTTGCATTGTATATCTGTTTAGTCAAGTAGTTAAGTAGCTAAGTAAATTGTTGTTTCGAAGGAGTAGGACTAACTAACTAACTAACTCCGTTGGATCAGCGACCCGAAATGTGTCTTGGCCTTCGAGACGAGAATGCGCCACCTGTTTCTGTCCTGCGATTTCTTGCCAGTTATGGACTTGAAGCTCACACAGATCAGCCTCCACTGTTTCCCTCCACCGGTACTTGGGGCGACCGACCGGGCGTCCCCCATCCGATTGTCCCAAATAGGCCAAGGAGTAAGTCTAAGTGTTTTTGAAGTGAAACTTCTATATAGACGGGGTCTTACGATTTTTCGCTCACGAAAAAGCGTCACGGCCGCGTGTTCTAATACTTACATTTTTAAACTCGTGATATCTTTCGAATGGGATGTCCGAATTGAATAATTCAAAAAGTTATATGAAGGTATTGAAGCAGTCTTGAATATGAAGTCATTTATTGAAGTGAAACTTCTATATAGACGGGGTCTTAGGATTTTTCTGTCACGAAAAAGCGTCACGGCCGCGTGTTCTAATACTTACATTTTTAAACTCGTGATATCTTTCGAATGGAATGTTCGAGTTTTACGGGCAGGTTTTTAAATTGGACAAGTACATTAACAATCTGCCCGTAAAACTTCAAGTTAAAATTTTGTTGCGATTCATTTTGTCACTTGTCAGTTGAAGTTTTTCCACTTGTCCGTTGCGATTCGTTTTTCTACTTGTCCGTTGCGATTCATTTTTCCACTTGTCCGTTGCGATTCGTTTTTCCACTCATCCGTTGCCATTCGTTTTTCAACTTGTCCGTTGCGATTCGTTTTTCCACTTGTCCGTTGAACACTTCTAATATATGTCCCAGCACATATTTCGATTTTTTTTCTTTTCACGTGCTGCTCTATTACCGAGAACGTTTTAGTAACTACAGAGAAAAGAGTACAAGCAGATTTTCTATATCACTCCAAGTTAATGTCCTTAAGCTTTGGAAACACATACTCAGGGTTCACATGAAAAACATCTGTATCCGTCATATTAGCGTCATTGATGCGAGTGACATGTAAAGTTCTCCTTGAACCCACTACTTCTTTCTTTCTCTAATCTCCTCTGGTAGATGAAATAACGGTGGACATAATGGTGTCTTATTCTTCTACTATTCTTTTTTTTTTATTGCAGGAGATCAGCAGACAGGCAGACGGCCCACTTGATGGAAAGCTGTTACCATCGCCTATGGACATTTGCAACACCAAAGTTGCTACAAATGCGCTGCTGCTCTCTTAAGGGAGACTGGAACCTGGTCACTAATGCCGGAACACATCTCAAGGTTGTTATGGCGACTTACTTTAGACCAGGGGTGGTAGTCATCCAGTCGGGCAAATGCCCTACCACCTGGAGATTCTCTATCTTTTATCCTTTATTCTAGCATACATGCTCTGTTACATCACAAATCGTGATCAACAATTCACCTGAAGCAGATAAATATTTATTTCTTATAATAAATAACATAATAACACCTCAATTTCCCTTCCCTACTTATACAAATCTCGTAATTTGTGTATCTTCATACATGCCACCCATGAGGATAATTGTGCGATTCTCATGACATATGTCATGTTTTTAACAATGACAGGCGCCCTGTCAGTAGAAAGTCACGCGGGAAAAGCTTTCAGCATATTTTTCGTCACGTCAACAATTGCTTCGATGTCCAAAATTTTGCCTTACTAATTTATGCCAGCGAGATTTCACATAGAATGACAAGTTTATTATATGTAAGGGGATGATATGAGTCGATTTTATAATATGTATTTACTCAATAAATATAATTGTGATATTTTATTATAAACGCGAAAGTTTGTATGAATAATAATAATAATATAATAATAATTTCGTTATTTCAGGTAATAAATAACCCATATCAATTTACAACATAAAATCTTACAATTAAGTTATTAAATTAAATTAAAAAAAAAAGAATAGTACTATGTCATTTCAATTATCATACGTTATGCATTTATGTCACGCATTTATGTGAATGTATGTATGTTTGTTACTCTTTTACGCAAAGTGATTGCTGACGCTGAATGGATTTTGATGAAATTTTACAATAATATTGCCTACACATCAGAATGTCACATAGACTATAATTTATAAAGATATAGTGTGAATTATCCAAAATATAACGATTTTCCATCACCACGCCGATGAAACTGCGGAACACAGCTAGTATTATATAAAATTATTAGAGCTAGGCATGTTTGCTGAAGAGTTTCTTGCGCCGCTTCTTCTCTACAAGCCACAATATGTTACGAAGCGGTGGTAAATTAGATTAGGCTCTCATAGAGTAAATAATGAAGTAAATTAAAACTAAATAATTAAAATGAACAAGTTGGCGGTAGGCTAAATAAAACTTTAACAATACTCATTGACACTTGACATCATTTTTATCCGTGCAGGAACGGAGAAAGAATACAATTTCCTGCGGCCGGGCGGCCTGTCGTAAGAGGCGACAAAACAACCCTCAGCCAGGTGGTAGGGCATTTGCCCGACTGGATGGCTACCACCCCTGGTCTAAAGTATGTCGCCATAACAACCTTGATTTGTATTCCGGCATTAGTGACCAGGTTCCAGTCTCCATTAAGAGAGCAGCAGCGCATTTGTAGCACCTTTGGTATTGCAAATGTCTATAGGCGATGGTAACCGCTTTCCATCAAGTGGGCCGTCTGCCTGTCTGCTGAGCTCCTGCAATAAAAAAAAATAAAAAAAAATAAAAAAATCTTTGTCTTCCGTGATTACGTTACGGCTACTGAAAAGTGGCCGAAACGTCGGAATAATAAAAATCAAATAAATTACCGCGGTTAAAACCGTTAAAACGTAGTTTTATTAAACATAATTGTGAACTTCTTGCTCTCTACTCTTCGCAGGTGCCTTGATGTACAATGAACATGTAGCTGACATCACTGAGCTCAGGTGGACAGTTACATTGGCTAAGCAGCCAGCTTTCGCCTTATTTGGATAGAGATGCCTTCGGTAATTTTGATGGTGATCCGAAGAGGGGAGTAACTAGTTATAATGCTCATCGACCATACAAGAGCGATTTGTTATACCTGTCAGCACCAAGCACCAAGCAGATGTTCACATATATATAGTAACAGCCCATAAATGTCCCACTGCTGGGTTCGGGCCTCCCCTTGTAAGGGGAACGGACAGTATACCCGCCACGCTTGTCCAAGGCGGCTTGGCAGGTTTGACACATTGGTTATCTCGATGTGCAGGTTGCATCACGATGTTTTCCTTCACCGTTGTTAGTACGTGGTAATTGTAACAATATGCACATTAGGTCAGAAAACTACCTAAGTGGTGCATGCCTTCCGCCCAGGATCGAACCCGCGCCCTTTGGGTTCGGGACGCGTGCGTTAGCCATTACGCTACCACGACTTCAGATGTTCATACAGCGCCACATCTTGACCATGTAGGTGCTACAACATTATCGGTTTATGAGACCTTCTAAACCGCTTTGAGGAAGCATGCAGGATATAGAATCGGTTCCCAATATGGAGGTTGGCGCCTAGCGATGAAATATATACGGGCTGCTTCTATAAAATAACTTCAACATGTAAAGTGAGCTCGCTGAACTTTTAAAGTTACGATAACAGCTTCTTAATCAATTCACAAACATTTTAACTCGATTGCATTTAACTTAACAGCATTCTAAGTTTAGACAAGTTTAAAAAGGTAAGTTCGCTCGAGGAAACGGTTCACGACGCGAATGGCAATCGGCGAGTTGGGTCAAAGGGGTTTATTTTTAGCTGTATGTCTCGCCGTATCTAGGTTCGCTCTCAACTGTAATCAGGGTTGCCAATGATTTGATACTTTCCGAACCTGTGGGGATTTACCCCTCCGGGTTATTATATGACAATATTAACAGAATGGTGCTTCCCCACATTTGTGAATAGTCTTTAATGGTTTACTTTAATATATTTATGTTTATCTTTCAATGTCATTGTAGCCTAATGGCTAGCGTACGTATCGAAAGCTCAATGGGCGCTGGTTCGAATCCTGGCCGGAACACATGCACTTCTTAGGTATATTACTGACCTAATGTGCATGATGTTTCAATTACCGCGTGCTGAAAAGGTGGAGGAAACCATCATGGTGAATTCTAACATCGAGATACCGTTGTGTGAAACCTGTGAACTCGCCTTGGACAAGCGTGACGGGTATAATCTCCGTTCCCCAATAGTGGGAGGCCCGAGCCCAGCTGTGGAGCATATATCTTTTATATAAAATGTTTACATGTAGCTACTTTTACAAAGTATATTACGAAATAGACATTTGAAATTAATTTTGAAAATTATAAGCAAATTCTATTTTTCTTCAAATTAATATCATATAAAATAAAGTCTTATAATATTTGTAACATTGTTCCTAGTCTATTTTCTTCTAAAGTGATGTGATGCTCGAGAATTTAGCTTTATATACAAATAAGTAAAATGGAAAATGTGAGCAAGGCCCTGAATCTGTAACTTAAAAAATCATGGCCGTACTTAAAACTGACTCAAGAGCCATTCGACTGACAGATAGTCAAATATCTGTAGTCTCTAATATTCAAACTAAATTAGTCTCGGCTAGATCTTTGAATATATGATAGTATGGTAGAAAATAGGGTTCGTTTTAAGCAGAAATAAAAAAAAACCAAATTTTTTACTCATGTTTATATGTTTAATCTAGTATGTTTTTCAACATATAATTATTTTCAATGTAGAGTCAAGATGTTATAAAATTATCAGAAAATTTAACAATATGCATCTTTATGTTTACAGCAAAACAAAATATTTTATCAAATAATTTTCAGTAATTTTATTAGCTAAATGTGGCAACCCTGTCTGCACACACGGCTGTCGATTTAGCTCGTGCGGAGTGCCTGGTATGAGTGCTTGTTTCATTACAGAGTCACTTTCTACCTTCATAACATATTTTTAGTGTTATTCCCGGTTGCATTATTTTCTTGTATATTCCACCTGATAGTAAGTTGGTACCATCGTTTGTTTACGTTAACTACATACACGCTTAACCATTATTCACTTTCCGTACAAGTTCAAGTTTTCCGTTTTTACTAGCTAATAGCGAAAATTCATCTGTTTGTCCATTTATTCCGTCAGCCATTTTTTATAGCTCCTTTACTAACGCTAGACGAGGAAGTTCTTATGACAGCTCGTAAAGGCAAATATCGTAAAATAGTTGAGATTTTTAATATAAACACAATTGGATAGTTGACTCTTTTCACAATAAATAGGGGAGCGGACTGTCAAATCAACTGATATACTTTTCATAAAATTACAGAACGTCGCAGCTTTATAGATTTTGTACGAGCGTACCTACTTATGACGTCATAAGTGGGTGCAAGAAAAAGGAGGCAAATAGCGCATTCATTATTGTATGAAAAGTAATTAAAATTATTTTTATTACTATATTTTATAAGTTGATGATAAGATCTTATTTTAACGCCTATCTATAATATTGTAAAATTCTAAACATGCCGTGACTGTACATTGAAGCTATTTAAAAAAAAACAACTGGAATAGACTATATAAACGATGGAGAACACGATACATTGACGTAAAACTACTATATAGACGTTGGGGGGAGAGAGGGGGGGATTAGGATTTTTTTCGACGTGGATTGCAATGAAAGGCATTTACCACTTAGGCAGTTTTTTGTTCTAATGTGCACATTGTTCCAATTATCACATGCTAACAGTAAATGAAAACCCACACATCGAGATAACCTGTGTCTGAAAACCTGCCAAACCGCCTTAGACAAGCGGGTATACTGTCCGTTCCCCTACAATGGTAGACCCGAGCCCAGCAACGGGACATTTATGGGCTGTTATTATAAAAATTATTGGTAACCCCTATAACCATCAATATGACGAAGACTTGTTTGAAGAATTCACACAGTACGTTATTTAGTTTATAGGAAATATCAAGCGACATTTTTTTTATTGCAGGAGTTCAGCAGACAGGCAGGCAGCCCACTTGATGGAAAGCGGTTACCATCGCCTATGGACAGTAACAGCAAAAGTGCTAAAAATGCGCTGCTGCTCTCTTACCCCTTAACAGAGCAGCAGCGCATTTTTGACTGGAACCTGGTCACTAATGCCGGAACATAACTCAAGGTCGTTATGGCGTCATACTCTAGACCAGGGGTGGTAGCCATCCAGTCGGACAAATACCCTACCACCTGGCTGTGGTTGTTTTGTCGCCTCTTACGACAGGCCGCCTGGCCGCAAGAAATTGTATTCTTTCTCCTTTCCTGCACGAATAAGATATGTATTCGAATAATAATCAACGCATATCAGCTCCCATGCATATTTAAAGCAATTACCCATCCCAAAACAATTCAAACTGACCCAGCAGTAAAACTGATAAAGCGGTGAATGTCTACGGGGCAAAAATTTCCAACATTATACATAATTAAAATTTAACGAAATAACACGCATTATGGTACCCGCGTATTGTAATAAGAAAAGTTTACCTTTGTACCGCACTGAATGATGATGATGATTGTTCCGACCGTTTTCGGCCATGGCGACCACTTTGACCCCTAGTCGGATAATTGAAGCTGGTGCGTGCGAAGATGGCTTATGTAGCCTATCTTGGCGGCGAAACTCCGTGCACACCAAGGGCACGTGAGTACGCCGTTGTCATAATTGTATATAATGGCAGCAGGTGGGCGAGCCTTTAACTGGTCGCGTTTAGTATCAAGGTCACCTATACGCTGAACCTCGAACTCGCGTACTTGGCTGTTCACCATCCTGCGCCATTCTGGCCGCTGTGCTGCCAAACTTTCCCATCGAGAGGGCTCTATATTGCATCTTTTCATGTGTCGCTTTAGGACATCCTTGTACCGGAGAAGGGGACCGCCATGATTCCGCTTTCCCTCCTCCAGTTCAGAAAAGAAGATGCGCTTGGCCACTCTTTCCTCCGCCATACGAGATACGTGACCGCACCACCGAAGCTGTCGACGCATTAAGTAGGCTTCAATACCACCAACATTGGCTCGCCGAAGAACTTCGGTATTTCGCACTCTATCGGACCATCTGATCTTCATGATGGTACGAAGGCATTTAAGGTGGAAGCGGTCCAGAGTGCGGATGTGGCGGCGGTATGCACACCATGTCTCAGAGGAGTATAAGAGGTTTGGCAGCACGACTGTCACATACACTGATATCTTAGTGGCCAACGAACACAACACAAGGTTATTATGGCGGCATATTCTAGACCAGGGGTGGTCGCCGTCCAGTCGAGCAAACACCCTACCACCTGGCTGCGGGTTGTTTTGTCGCCTCTTACGACAGGCCGCCCGGCCGCAGGAAATTGTATTAAGACATTTCTTACTACCAAGCATTTGCCAAAAGTGAGACCGAGAACACATCTGACGCAACAGTCCTCGAACTGATAAAACGAAGAATTAAATTGCAAACTATGTATATGCAAAATTAGAATGCAAGAATTTTTTTTAATTAAAATTAACTACTACTGTCATTGTTTGTATGAAGGTACATTCAGCCATTTAGTGTACGACAGCCTTCACTTTTAATTTTAATTGATTGTAATTAATAATGAATTCTCATATAGGTGAATTGTAATTCTTTACGGAACAAGAATGTTTATTAATAACTAAATTATTATTATAATAACCTTCTTACAACATTCGTTTACAGTTAGCGGCTCCAAATATATTTTAAAAAATAAAATACGTATTAAATCTGCAATATTTTTAAAGTATTTAAAATTTACTTATAATGTAACTCAGCGCTTTTCAATCTTTTTGATTATGCGACCCCTTTACAGGTTGAAAAATTTTGGCGACTCCCTTGAATCATAGACAGACAAAAGTTAGTAATTTAAAAGACTACGTTTATGTTCTTCTCTATTTTATTACCTATATTCATTATTAGGACCTCTATAAAAAGCTGCTGAGCGTAGAAAGTACCTAAGTACGAGGATAAATTTAAACAGCCTTTTCCCTTTTGCCGGCGACCCGTACAAGGCTCTGCGACCCCCCTAGGGGTCGCGACCCACAGATTGAAAAACACTGATGTAACTTATTTATCACACTAGTATTATTATTTTTGGAGCCCATTTAGACACAGGTATGAAAAAAAATATAAGTTTATATAGAAAGGTTTCTCGAAATTTTTCGAGATGAAAGCGTAGTTCTTTTCAATAGTATGACGCTTGAAATTATAATTCATCCGAATTTAAAAATATTGACTAATACTTTGTTTCACAGAGTCGCGCTACATTTTAATTTCACCGTTTTACATTGTCGCAGCACGATTTACGAAAGAAAGGTACACACCGGTCCAGCCGAGTATGAAATCAGTACGCTCGCGCCGCTGTGTACACGCTATATCAAAATTGCCTATGACAAACGCTCATTTGTCTACGGCCAACGACCAATATTCCAAAATTCACAACGGAACGGAGACGAACGATTGTACGCGTAACAAAAATTACTATAAAAACACATATTATTAAAATATACGCATTTATCAATCAAAAGGTTGAATTGAAGACTTCCTACGCTTCAATCATATAAATATAAAATTAGTGTAAGTTAATTCTTAAGTTATTCTTTACTTTGGTACAAGTGACGTAAATTGCAGATTTATCTAATATATAAAATTCTCGTGTCACAGTTTTCGTTGCCATACTCCTCCGAAACGGCTTGACCGATTTTGATGAAATTTTTTGTGCTTATCCGGTATCTATGAGAATCGGCCAACGTCTATTTTTCATCCCCCTAAATTTTTTTATTTATTTTTTAGATAAATTTTTTAATTTCTATTTTTTTATGATACAACATACAAAAATACATACAACCCTAAATTTTCACCCCTCTACGATCAACCCCTATTTTTTATTTGTTAATTATAAACTTTAAAATCTTTTGGCAAGATTTTTAATCTTATTTTGTCGTGACCTAGAATAAAAAAAATATATTACTCTTTTAGATTCACAATTAGAACCGGTAGGTGGCGCTGAGATCGGGTTCTGGAATCCTCCTAATCACCTGAAGCGATTTTGGTGATTTTGTTTTTGTGTGTTTGAGTGGGTACCGGGATGGTTTAGATTCGCAATTAGAACCGTTACGTGGCTCTGGGATCGGGTTCTAGAATTTTATTTTTTAAAGGCAGGACAACGTCTGCCGGGGCCGCTAGTAAACAATAAAAGGTAAACCACCAACTAACTCTGACTGCATTACTTATAAATTTATATGTGAAAATTAAAACGTACATGCGTTAAGGAAATGTGATTAATATAGAATATGGAGCTCAGTTTTAAAATTTGCATAATTATCACCAGAAGTATTATCTTTAACAGGCAGGCGAAACGCTAAGATAATTATCTTGTTTTCTTAAAAATTACTTACGTACCTAGCTGAATCACAAGAAAGGTTATTAACTTAATATTAACATTTAAGTTTCTGAGAAAAACAACTGTGACAAAATACAAACGGACAGACATACAAACATGACAATTTCATAAGAGTTCCGTTATTGCTAAACGCCCTCTTACTCTTAGACCTCTTACTAGAGACTCTTAGTAAAGTAAGTCGTAGAAGCCGATATGAAAGCGACAAACAAACAAGACGAATGAACTTATAACCAGAATACCCGCATATAACTCTATCTTCATAAATCAGTACCTACCTACAAGTTTCGATATGGACTCCTAGCACTACTACTACTTACTACGTAATTCAAGCGGGGAAAAGGCTTGGCCACATCACTATGGCGCGGCGGCAAGTGTGAAGCGGTGCGGCGTCTTGTCGCGGCGCTTTATCGTGCTTTTATGGGAGCTGCATACATCCAATTATCGCAGCGGTCAACGGACACTGGCTACTGCCTAGTGCAATGCGGGAGCGCCTATAATATTAGTTGCTCTGTCTCGCTCGCACATCATCCGTCCTGCTCACACATTGTGTTATGTATTGCACTACCTGTACGATATGTTAATATTTGTACATAAGGTTATTGTACGCGCCTACCATTCCATTCGTTCATTCCTTCCCATTCCATACCCAAAATCTCCCCCCTCTACCCCGCACCATTTCAAAAACGAGACGTTGCAAAATCCGCTCGCTACGCACGTACACGTACTAAAAGTCTCCACTCAAAAAATATTTAAAAATAAATTCTCAAAATCAATTCATCCGCGCCGCGACGTGTATAAAACTTTAATATATTGAAATTAGAAGATGTGAGAGTGTTATACTGGTGCCTGCTCATTAAGCTATCGAAGGACACGACAAATTTGTGCAAGGTGCGTACCCTTTTACCTCACATCCTTTCTCTGGTCCTTCGAGCCGGATCCTTCCCTAACTCTATCGCCCTCGAGCCTTACAACTCTCCGCTATTTATATATCTATTTTTTCACACGCATATTCACTATATATTTAGTACATTTTATTACATACGGCGCGGCCGCCATTTTATTCACTTACACACCCTCATAACGCTAACCGCTACAATTCAAATTATATACTCATATTTAAATATATCTCAATTTATTATAACGCATATTTATTTATTATTATATATTTCACACGCAGATACTCTCCCTCTAAACACTCACTCAATTCTTCATAACAATGGCAGAGAAAGACTTACGACGCAAGGTTACGCTTTTGGAATCGAAGAAAGAAGCTTTGTTCCAAAGAATACAAGAGTTGTATGAGCTATCTCAACAAGTTACAACAGACACAGCGCTTGAAACGTTATTTTTAGCTCGTTTCCAGTCTTTAGAAAGGACTAGGCTAGACTTTTTAGAGACTATTGACACTCTAAACTTGCATTATTTAAAGCTAGATGAGGACGCTAAACCTTCATACGCTGAAATTAACGCATTTGATGATTTATATTGTGTGATCATTGCTACCGAAAAGGCAATATCTAAAAGTCGCGAGAACTCAGCGCGTGATGCACACAATCTCACTAAAAAATTGCCGCCACTTGAATTAGCCTCCTTTGACGGCACACCCACTAAATGGCCTGTGTTTTATGAAAATTTTAAATCGCTTATACACGATAACCCTACGCTTACTACTGCTGAAAAAGTCCAATATTTAGTAGGAAAACTATCTCGAAATGCTCTGACGGTTTGTTCAGGTATTCCACCAACCGGTGAAAAATACAACATAATTTGGAATGCACTAATTGATAAATATCATGACGTTCGAGTACAAGCGTCACAGTATTTTGAACAAATGCTCAACTTTAAAACGCAATCTTTAGACACCTTCCTAGAACAATTTTGTTCAGCTGAGGCAGCTTTACGACGTCTGGAGATTGAAGATCTCTCAGACTTCATTATCACTCATATTGCGCTTAATAAACTTGATAAAAATACTGTTACTTTATTTGAGCAGTCTCAGAGAAATATAAAAATACCGTCTTTTAGTTCTCTAAAACAGTTCATAAAAGAGCAAAGTCGAATGCACTCATTACGCACAACATTTACGCAAAACAAACCTAGCTACTTTTCAAACAAACCTAACATTACTCAGTCAAAACCTAATCATACACAGTCATTCTTCATTAATACCGCTAACAAAAACCTTTCGCAAAACGCTAATTCTCTAACACACTTCAATCGAAACAGTCAAACACAATCATTGAACTCAAACATTCCAATATGTAAAATATCTCCCGCTCATGCACTATACAAATGCACTCATTTCTTATCTCAAAACATACAAACTCGCAATACACTCGTCACTAAATACAACTTTTGTCAAAACTGTTTAGGTTTTCATAACATTAAACAATGCAAATCACAAAATCGCTGCTCAATTTGTCAACGCAAACATCACACATATATACACATTGATTACTCGCACACTGATAACAATACTTCTAATACTTATAGTGGCATACAAAATACAACATCCGCAGACATGTCTATCCAGCCCGTAATATCGCAACAAATAAATTCAAGATGTCGCCCGATCTCGACGAGTACGGCGGCGCACGCACATTCGTCGCCGCCCGAATCTTCCGCGCCGCTTACACTCTCAGCACATACGCATCATATTTCTCACTCGACGCCGCCGGTTCCGTTCACTCAGTGCAATACACATTCATCTACTCGTTCTCAGGTCGCTAACTCAGATAACATTCAAACCCAATACGAAAGAAACAACTTATCGCTCTCTGCTACAACCTACCCGCAATACAATAATTCTACTGTGTTATTGCCTACCGCTTCTGTATATGCGTACGATACGCATAGAAATCGTCATAAGTTGCGTGTATTTCTTGACACGGGATCTATGACTAATTTTATAACGCAAGATTGTTGTAATAGACTTAATTTAAAAATTAATTATTCTCCTATGACAATTAAAGGAATAGGGCGTTCGGAAAGTGTTTCGCAAGGTTTTGTCAATTTAACTTTTCAATCTCGTTTCGATACGCGATACAAATACACTGTGTTAGCCCGCGTTATTGACACTATTACAGACTATTTACCGAACGCACCGATTTGTTTATCTCAGGCAACGCATTTACAGAATTTACCCATGGCAGATGACGATTTTTACACGCCTGCATGCGTTGACTGTTTGCTAGGCAATGAAGTATTCCCATTTTTATTAGGTAAAAATAAAATATGTTCGCCGCAATCCTCCATCGTAGGTGTTGAAACTACACTAGGCTACGTCGCGATGGGTCGAGCTCAGTGCGATGTCCCGCGTTCGCAACCAAGCAATAAAACATTCCACTGTAATACTCAGACGCCCTCTTTAGAGACTATCACTCAACGTTTTTGGGAGTTAGAAAGTGTACCCCATAAACAACATTTACGCCCAGAAGATGAACAGTGTGAAAACATTTTTCAATCTACATACTCTCGCGATGATACTGGGACCTATACTGTGAGTCTGCCGTTTAAGTCTGACTTTTCAGAACTAGGTAACTCTTATTCAACCGCTAAGCGCCGCCTATTTAATTTAGAAAAGAAATTTAACTCTAACTCTGACTTACGGACTGACTATAATTTAACTATTCAAGATTATATTGAACGGGGATACTTGTCAAAAGTTGAAAAGCCTAATTTAACCGCTAACTCTTATTATATACCGCATAGAGCTGTATATCGCCCCGATAAAACCACCTCTAAAACTCGAGTTGTTCTTGACGCAAGTTGTAAAACCACTTCTGGAAAATCGCTTGACGATTTACTTTTTACGGGTCCAAATTTACAAACTAATATTTTTGATCTTTTAATTAATTTACGAATTTTCTCAATTGCTCTTTCCGCTGACATAGAAAAAATGTATTTTTGTGTAAAATTAAATCCTTCTCATCAATCTTTTCAACGCATTTTATTTAGATTTGATTCAGAGTCCGCGATCGATACCTATCAATTTAATAGGGTTTCTTTCGGTGTTTCAAGCTCGCCTTATCTCGCTATGCGCGTCGTACGGCAACTTGCTGCTGACGAGCGCGACAAATACCCAATCGCCGCTAGTGAAGCCACAACTCGAATGTACATGGACGATTATGTATCGTCCATGGACGGCCTGGTCGACGCCGAACAGGCATACAACCAAATGGTTAATATGTTCTTAGCCGGTGGTTTCAAATTAGTGAAGTGGATCTCAAATAGCTCGAAATTTATGAATAAAATCCCTAACTCACATAAAAATACCCAACTTGTAGATTTTGATTCTGACTCTAACGCCTGCACTAAAATTATAGGCATGCAGTGGCAGCCTAAAGAGGATATTTTTCTCTATAAAACTTCTACAATTGATGAAGGTCAATGTACAAAGCGCAAAATCTTGTCCGCTACTGCTCGTTTATTTGACCCCTTGGGCATCCTAGGCCCTGTAACCGCCTTTATGAAATTGTTAGTACAGGAGTGTTGGCAACGCGAATTATCATGGGATGAGGCCGTTCCTTATTCCATTGAACAGAAGTGGACCCAGTTCAAAAGCGAACTTTCGTATTTATCGCTAATAAAAATACCGCGCCATATAGGTATAACCGCAGGTTGTCACGTGTCATTAGTGGGCTTTGCTGACGCTAGCGAAAAATGTTATGGCGCAGTTGTATATATTCGCGTTAGCCCAGACTCACGTTCGCCTGGAGTTGTTAAACTACTCACCTCAAAATCGCGAATCGCTCCGCTTAAGAAAATCACGCTCGCTCGTCTTGAACTGTGCGCTGCGCTTCTTTTAGCCAACCTCATCACTTCAGTCCGCGACATTATATCTCAACGTTACCCTGTTAGTTCTATTCACGCTTTTTCTGATTCTACTGTCAGTTTGTCGTGGATTCACTCACCCGCCTTTAGATTTCACGGGTGAGTGACTTTTGTAGCCAATAGGATAACAGAATTGAACTCTAAGCTACCCGCTGATCACTGGTATCATGTCAGCGGTGATGAAAATCCCGCGGACGTACTATCACGACCTGTGACACCTAAGCTCTTAATAAACTTACCGCTTTGGTATAACGGACCCAGTTGGGTTTCCCACCCGCTTTCGCAGTGGCCTATTAAGCCGTTCCAAGTCACTTCTATTGACGAAAATTTATTAGAAAAGAAAACTATAGCTTTAGTTTCCAACGTAGATATATCGGAAACACACATTCTCGATCACTTAATAGAACGCATTTCATCTTATAGAATATTATTACGCGCAACCGTTTATGTTTTACGCTTCGCAAAAATATTACGCTCAACAGGTATACTTACGCCATCAGATTTAGATTCCGCTGAACTCTTTCTCATACGCCATGTACAACATACATTTTTCGCTCAAGATATACACGCTATTAAAAATAACAAACGCATCTCTAAAGCGCTTCTCAAACTCAACCCATTTATCGACTCCGATAGTATTATTCGCGTCGGAGGTCGACTCAAAAACTCAAACCTCAATTTTGGTCAAAAACACCCCATTGTACTTCCTTCAAAACATCGCTTAACACAGTTAATTGTTGACTACTTTCACATTTCTAATTTACATACTGGTCCTTCACTTTTATTAGCGCTTTTAAGACAAAAGTTCTGGATACTGTCAGCTAGAAACCTAGTAAGGCAACGCGTCCACCAATGCAACATTTGTTTTAAATCTAACCCTAAATCATCCTCTCCGTTGATGGGTGATCTACCATCGTTTCGTGTGTCCGAAGCCAAGGCTTTTGTCTATACGTCGGTAGATTACGCCGGTCCATTTTATATTACGCATATTCGTCGACGTGGCGTGAAAAGTCAGAAAGCTTACATTTGTCTATTTTGCTGTCTAACCACAAAGGCTCTCCACTTGGAGTTAGTTACAGATTTGAGTTCTGACTTATTCCTCGCAGCATTTAACCGCTTTATTAGTAGAAGAGGTCCCGTGGCTATGATTTATAGCGACGGCGGAACCAATTTTCTAGGCGCTAAACGCAAACTCGATGAAATCTATACATTACTAGAGTCAAATTCGCATAAAAACTACATGAGTCAACAATTAGCTGATCAACGCATCAAGTTTCTCAACAGTCCTCCGTACGGACCGCATTTCAACGGCATTAGCGAAATAAATGTTCGTTGTGTCAAAACGCATATTTATAAAGTTATAGGACTTCAGGTTCTAACCTACGAAGAATTCTATACGGTACTAGTCCAGATAGAAGGTCTGTTAAATAGCCGACCTCTATGTGTACTTAGTTCAGATCCCTCTAATATCTCTGCTCTAACTCCAAATCACTTTTTAAATGTTACGCCGCTTAGGTTTCTTCCCGTTGAGGATGTACTAAATACACCTAGCAATCGCCTTACGCGCTTTCAACTAACAAACAAGTTAGTACAGAGCTTTTGGCGTCGTTGGAGTCAGGAATATTTATCCTCACTTCAACAACGTGAAAAGTGGAACACGCTGACCAAACCCGTAGAGTTAGGTTCGGTAGTTGTAATTAAAGATAATAACACGCATCCTCTATTTTGGCCATTAGGAGTAATCGAAGAAGTCTACCACGGCAAAGATAATGTTATACGCACTGTCAAAGTTCGCACCAATAGTGGTAGTTACATCCGTCCTGTGGTCAAAATCTGTCCTCTACCATCGCAATAAACACTCACATATATCGCTTATTTATATATTTATTACTCTATTCTTATATCTCACGCTATTTAATGTATAAATACGTATAATATGTATTTATATAACGCTATTATTATTTAATATATTTACTCTATTTCTAGAGGATAACCTCTAGGCCGGGGGAGATGTACGCGCCATTCATTCCATTCGTTCATTCCTTCCCATTCCATACCCAAAATCTCCCCCCTCTACCCCGCACCATTTCAAAAACGAGACGTTGCAAAATCCGCTCGCTACGCACGTACACGTACTAAAAGTCTCCACTCAAAAAATATTTAAAAATAAATTCTCAAAATCAATTCATCCGCGCCGCGACGTGTATAAAACTTTAATATATTGAAATTAGAAGATGTGAGAGTGTTATACTGGTGCCTGCTCATTAAGCTATCGAAGGACACGACAAATTTGTGCAAGGTGCGTACCCTTTTACCTCACAGTTATCGTTTCCAAAATAAGTCCAGTTCTCATCAGCACTCGACAATTAATTCTACTGTTTGCCATCTGAAGTATCATTTAACCTCTACCTCTCACTGCTACAGTAGTATAGATTCGAGTTTGACTACAATCTCACCTAATTTCAAACGAAGATGAAAATATGGCGTAGAATGTTTGCATGATGGTTTAATGAAGTGTAAGTGCTTGGCCACATCACATGTAGAGGACATTCCGGTGTGTCGTCGAGCTACGACATGTTGATGGTACGGCGCTGTTTTCTCCATCCGACACGGCGTCCTCTGCCATCATGATGTGCCGAGGTTAGTAGTGTATGATTGATCTAACAATTCATAGGTTACTTGTAATGTTTAAAAAATTATGCATTATATTATGTTTAAATTTAACAAGAAGGTGGTAAAGTCGAAGATAACAAGACTTTTCGCCGTTGCGGTTTTAGTTACTAAATCTAAAATCAAAATTCCATTTATTACAGCGAAAATAAGTACATACATTTAATGTTATAAGGTACATATACAGTTCCCCATAATCGGCCTGTTGGCATGCATAGAGCTGGATTTCACAATTTGGTACAGAAAAGCATAAATTCATTTCATATGCTGGTAATGATTTATTAATATCTAGGAAGAAACTGCTAGACAACCACAGGTTCGAGAGTGAACGGTGCTGTAGCTAGATGAATTTTCCACGGTACGGTACCGTATAATTTCACGACGGCACCGCACCTAGGGTTGCCAACCATACTTTATAATAACGTATCCTACTTTATTTTAGATAAATACACTTTATACTTTTGCATAAAATTAAAGTATGTGAAAATACTCTATTTCCAATCATCTTTCATGCCTAAAATGAAATACATATATGGATAATTACTGAACTATTACCGTTCCAGCTTTCACTGAAAGAGTTTATTCAGTAATGAATCTAAAATGGCGAGAAGAAAGGAACAGGACATCTATAAATATAAAAATGAATTGTTTGTTTATTTAAATTTTAATTGGGAATGTTTGGGACAGCTGCCAAAAATTTTATGATAATGAAAAGTTGTTAGAGAAAAAATAAATAAAATCCTTTATTCCTTCCAAATACTTTATTATTCCCTAGGTCATTTTTCTTAAAAACAGTTGGCAACCCTAAACGCACCACTCATTTGTACAAGAAGGCGTGACAATACGCTACATCACATTTAAGACGCGTCGGCATAGTGTTGTGGCCGAGCCCTAATAGGTACTTCAGGAAACTGTCATCCAAACATATTTGGACAAATAAATGTATTTATGAATTACACAGCGGTAATTCCAGGTCATTATCAACACTTCTCAGCACCAATAGGTGCCCCATAACGTTCACTAAACATCCAAAATAATTTATATCCCACTATTTGTTTGTTTGTAAGGTGCCGAGCCGTTTTTCGTGGAGAGGGTAATAACCATTATTGTTGTTTATACCTCGTGTTCTCACAAAGATAAAATGCGTAATAATAATGAAAATTACAGAAAGATCTAGACGATATTGCGTGTTGACAATATGTTATTTAGATGTAGAATGGCGTTGGTAAAATCACATATAGTGTTACCACAGCATTACTATTGTTACGAGTCGCGAGACTCGAATTAAAATGCCGTTAGAATTACTATGGAGTTTATTAGAACTATACAAACACGTATAACACAGGTACAAATGTAACCGAACACAACAAGTCCAAACGTAATGTAGAAAGTCGTAATTCCACAAAACGCACAAAGTCCGTCACTAAAAGTTTCCCGATTGTAGTACAGACGTCTCGCTTCATTCGTGGTTCTCGCTCGACTGCCTCTTCTCTCAATCGGGGCATTGTTTTATACTGCACAGATGCAATATGTTTGCCCGGCCGCTTGATCCGAATTTCCTAGAATCAGTTTGTATTTTAAATCCGAGACACCTGGCTAATGAGTCAATCGCAACGGCCATAAACGAGTACAATAAAACAATGGACTGTTCTCTAAAATAATTGGTAAAAGCATGCCAATAAATAAGTAAACAAAAGAAGTCCAAATGCCGAAATGCAGGTGTGGATTCGTTTTTGTCGGCATCTAGGTCGTAACATTATACACTGCTATGCTGGCATATGCTACAATTCCTAATTTCGTACAACTTTTACAGACATATAAACTGCACCAAAGTACTGAATGAGCTTGAAGTATTTAATTATAATTATAAAGTGTATTTACATAAATTTAAAAAAATAAAACTGACTTTTTAAACTTTTTTTTTATTGGAGGAGTTCAGCAGACAGACAGACGAACCACTTGATGGAAAGCGGTTACCATCGCCTATGGACATTTGCAGCACCAAAGATGCTACAAATGCGCTGCTGCTCTTTTAAAGGAGACTTGAACCTGGTCACTAATGCCGGAACACAACTCAAGGTTGTTATAGCGACATACTTTAGACCAGGGGTGGTAGCCATCCAGTCGTGCAAATGCCCTACCACCTGGCTGTGAGTTGCTTTGTCGCCTTTTACGACAGGCCGCCCGGCCGCAGGAAATTGTATTCTTTCTCCGTTCCTGCTCGGATAATAAACTTAATGTACAGATAAAGACATTGGGTCCTACGTTATGATAAAGCGCCAGTCTTTATTACAAGTCGATCAATTGTCACTTAATAATCTATACTATAATAAATCTGTAAAAGGTTCGAGTTTGTACAATGCGTTTAAAAATGTGAAAAAAATCAAGAGGTTCAGGAGATTCCGAACACGCAATTTTGTCTGTCTGCCTGTCTTTTTGTCTGATAGAGCATCACGTGAAAACTACTGAACAGATTTAAATGAAATTCGACACAGAGCTAGCTCATACGCCAGAGTGTAACTTAGGATACTTTTTATCCCGATAAATGGCGTCGTTTCCGCGGGATAGATAACAATGTCGAAAAAGATGGCACTACGATCGCATCCTTTTTGAAAACTACTGAACGTATATGAATGAAACTCGACACAGAGCTGGCTTATATCCCGGAACAACACTCAGGATACGTTTTATCCCGATAAATGATGTGCTTTCCATAAAACAGATGGCGCTGCAATTGCGATGTAGACACCCACAGCTATATAATTCAATGGCAAATACGTTATCAGGTTGCCCATATGGGTACTTCAAATCAGGTTGGCTGCGATTTTTCTTTGTTTTGCTGTGCAGTTGTCTACACCATATTGACTTAGTTTCTTTGTAATTGTAGTGAATTCAACAAGAAACTAAAGTATTGAACGATTGTGACGACCTCTGTGGTTGAGCGGGCTAAGCAGAGGCAGCAGCAGCAGCTTCGAGCAGGTTCGATTCCTGCTATAGTAAATTTTATCGTACGTATTTTCTCCGTTATTTACTATGGTCTGGGTGTCTCGGATCGCCCCCAGAGTAGTCCGTTATATATTACCCATAACACAAGCGTAACTTGCTTAATTTGGGGACATACAATATGTGTTTTTGTCTGCCGATTAATTATTATTATTAATTATTATATATACCTATCTTAATATATATAAATTACGTGTCAAGTTGTTAGACTGGACTATGGACTCCTAAACTACTCGACCGATTTTAATCAAATTTGCACACCGTGTGCAGTTTGATCCGACTTGAAAGATAGGATATCTTACATTTGGACCCGGTAGGTGGCGCTGGAATCGGGTTCTAAATTTTATTTCTTCAGGGCAGAACAACGTGTGCCGGGACAGCTAGTATATATATATATTTTATACACGTAACATAGAGCTACTATATACACATACATACATAACTTCACGCCAGTTACCTTGCGGGGTAGGCACGAACAACAGAGCGCCATTTAGGCTTATTCTTACACACCTCACTTGCTTCTTAGAGCTACTACCTAGGGCTTAAAACTCTAACGACACTATAAACGTAATTTGCGTTTGAAAGCTATACAGGTAACCTTCCATATTATGCCACCTTAAAATCTCCAAGACACATCTGGCTGCCTACGTTCCAACTTAGCCGTGAAATACTGTACTAACTATCAAAGTTGCGTTCAAGTTACTAAGTTATTACAAAACAATCTTCATGATACTATATCAGGTTTCATTGTTTGCCAAAGGTAACATTCTATGTTGTATCTATTAACTTAAGTTACACCGAAAACTTGAAGTGATTATTTACTGGCAAAATTATGAATAAGTTGCGTTTGCTTAGTGGTTAACTGTTTCGAATCCGGGTTGGGAAACGTGCACAGATTAGACATTTTTTCTGATCGAAGTATCACACTGTTACAATTATTGCCGGACTGGCAATGACGGAAAACATCGTAATGAAACCTGCACATAGCATAAGTGATGTGCGAAACGAGTCTTCTTGAATTGGTCCAAGCAAAGTAGCGGGACACCTACAGGTTACTACTATACTATGTACTATATTTATGTAGTAGTAATCTCAATGCTGGTACCTACACTAACGTATGGAAGCGAGAGTTGAGTATGGAAGAGAGAGCATGAAAGTAGAGTAAACGCGGTTGAGATGCGAGCACTGCGCAAAATCTGCGGAGTGACGCTCGCGGACCGCGTTCGTAATACCGAAGTAAGAAAGAGACTTGGTCTGAAAGAGAGTGTCGGGGTGAAGGTAAGGAAAGGAATGCTCAGGTGGTTCGGGCATGTGGAAAGAACGCATGATGAAAGAATGACTAAACAGATATACAATGCAAAAGTGGATGGATGCAGAAGTCGTGGAAGGCCACGACACACCTTCCATGATCAAATTGATCGTGTACTAGCGGAGGGTGATGTCAGGAGCCTTAAGAACAGACGAGTGTGCATGACAAGAGTTATGAATGTGAAAGAAGCAAGTGAGGTGTGTAAGAATGGTCCTAAATGGCGCTCTGTTGTTCGTGCCTACCCCGCAAGGGAACTGGCGTGAAGTTATGTATGTATGTATTGATGTAGAAAACCAGCAATCTTTCCCTTCAAGTTTATTGTAATACGTCTTATTTCAATCCATTGGTTCCAATGTGTATCCTTTATAACTCACCAAATTAAACGCGGACATTGATATTTTTAATTGCAGACAATTTAAGTTTTTTTTTTTTAGCTGGAGTACAGCAGACAGGCTGACGGCCCACCTGATGGAAAGCGGTTACTGTCGCGTATGAAATTTTATGACACTCTTTTTGAAAACTCCATATCGTAGTGCTGTGAGAAAACCTCGGCTAGGCTCCATATCGTAGTAAGTAACTAATAGTTACTCCAAATCCCCACGGTACGCAAGAGAAACGTTCTACAGAACCGTTGCGTACATGAGCGAAGCGGCTCGAGGAAGTGGGGAACAATCAACCCAAAAAACTTCTCTTACACAAGAAATCGTTAATAATATCTAAAGAAAGAAAGAAAGAACGTATCTTTTTTTTTAATTGCAGGAGACCAGCAGACAGGCAGACGGCCCACTTGATGGAAAGCGGTTACCATCGCCTATGAACATTTGCAACACCAAAGATGCTACAAATGCGCTGCTGCTCTCTTAAGGGAAACTGGAACCTGGTCATTAATGCCGGAACACAACTCAAGGTTGTTATGGCGACATACTTTACACCAGGGGTGGTAGCCGTCCAGTCGGGCATGTGCCCTACCACCGGGCTGTGGGTTGTTAAGTCGCCTCTTACGACAGGCCGCCCGGCCGCAGGAAATTGTATTCTTTCTTCGTTCCTGCACGGATAAAATCTATCTATCTATCTATCGATTTTTCACTCATTTTTTGTTATATTATTTTTAAAATTAACAACTTTCCTCATAATATTCATTTTTCGTTGTTCTAATTAGCACATAGTTTGGATTATTTGAATGAATGAATGAATGAATGAATGTTCTTTATTGCATACATAAGTTACATATACAATAGGAGGTCTAATCGCCTATATTATAATATGGCACATTACATCGTTATTGTTTAATTGTTATAATTGTAATCTGTTTTATGCTTAAATAATTAAATAAATCGCATGGAAGAAACTTCTTGCCGAGATTTTCCCTTTGTGACGACATCGCGTCATATAAGAGGGAGATTATAAAATTCCTTCAACGTCGGTAACGGATTCGTAATGGTGATGCAAATATCCAGAGGCGATAGCGATCACTTTCCATCAGGTAAGGCGTTGTCTGCCAAGCATCTTTTGACATTCATTTTATCCGTGCAGGGACGGAGAGGAATATAAATTCCTGCGGCCAGGCGGTCTGTCGTAAGAGGCCACAAAACAACCCACAGGCAGGTGGTAGGGCATTTGCCTTCTGGATGGCTACCATCCTTATTTTAGAGCATACCGCCATAACAACCTTGAATTCCAGTTCCAGCTGTAATAGAAACGGAACGCGTCTGTCAACGTCATTTGACAGGACAACGTCGTCACACACCCCCCCCCCCCCTCGCTGATCTTTTACATGGAGCTCTCGACACACGCATTATATTAAGATTTACAAATTAAGATACCTGATTGTCGATAAGAAAATAAAACCATCAAAGGCTGGAACATATCTTTTATTGACAACAATTGTGGACGTAGGGACGATGGTTATATCGTGTGATCGATATATTTAAGAAGAAAACTCCATATAAAAATTATTATATCACCCGAATATATTTTTACCGAAATTGACATTACAGTTCACAATCTTTTTTATACATAAAGTCAAACGACCATAAAAACCTGCAAAGAGTTTGTACAACAATACATGGCACACCAGGGTTATCAATTCACCGCTACTGGTTGTTCAAACAAATCTCAGGGTTTTTTTTTATATATTATTAATATCTCTACGGACTCGAGTTCCGTACCCTTTTATACTACTTAATTTCTATGAACAATTTGAGACTCCATACACGCTTATTGTTTATTTTTGTTACTGTATGTGACATTATATGTAGTAATGTTTATGTTTTGGTGGTCATCAATCACAGGGTTAATTAAATAGTAAAATGCATTTTTTTTTATTCTTCCCATTCCCATCTACGACTCCGACAGCACGTTGGTAGCGGCTTTAGTTTTGCAAATGTTTATAGGCGACGGTAACCACTTTTCATCACAGTTGGGCCGTCAGCTTGTCTGCTGTACTCCAGCAAAAAAAAGCTTATCCCGTGTTCTAATTCTCAAATGATGGAATTTTTTCGTTTGCTTACAAACTTCTCAGAGGCCACTCTTCAATAAATTTTCATACACGGATATGTTGGTAGAAACCCGAAAAAGGTTTTGCAAAGTGCTCTTACTTTACCGCTTGACCCGCTTTTGAAAGTGGAACGCCAAACAGTGTGCTTCAAAAACACGACGTAACTAAACTAAACATTTCTCAAAAAGTCCTGGGCAATCCAAATTTAAGGCTCATTGCATATTACAAACTTTGATTAGATTCGAATTATAACGGTATTAATAATATAAGGCCCACACTGCACATGCACTTCCTCACAACACCAGCATATAACATACACTCTATATTAGTATAAGTTTAGTATTAAAACTAGAATAAATTAATATAATAAGTTATTTGTAAGATATGCACACCTCAACAAAAAAATCAATAAATTAATGTCACACACAAGAACCAAAATAACTAATTTAACACGTTTATTAAATTCAAAAAATTGAATCTAGATATTAAGTTGTAAAAAAGGGCACGGAACTCGAGTCCGCAGAGTTGTTAATAAAAAAAACGGTATTAAATTTAAATAATAAGTTGTCTATATTGCGAATGATCTTAGATTGTACGACTTGTCTGATGTTCTTAGAAGTTAAAAAACTGAAAGTAAGAGACTAAAAAATTGTTAAAAAGAGTTCCACTTCGATGTGTTTACAAACTTATTTGAATTACATAAAGACTAGGATATGGCCACGACTTTGTCCACACTTGACTTGAAATTCCCGTGGGACTCCCGAGACACAAAATACTGTAGCTATCCTTTTAATGAAAACTCTGTCGGAATAAGCTAATTTGTATGCACTCGAACAACTACAAACCGCTCCCGGGAAAATTCCCGGGATAAAATATCGCACACATTTAATTAAATAAAATTTGCAATCGATTCGTGAAAAAAATCACTGGAATTCGTTTTTTTTTAATCTGGCCATTTTAAATAATTTCCAGAAAAACTCCCGCGGGATTCCCGGGTTAAAAAGTAGCGCAGATTTTAAGTCTAAGAATTTGCTGTCGATTAGCGAAAACCACATCGAAATCGGCCCAGTAGTTTTTACGTGAATCCTGAACCAACAGATAATCCGACAAACAGATAGACAAGAAATCTAAAAACAAAATTGCATCGTGTTCTCCGTCGTTTATATAGTGTATTCCGGTAGTTTCTTTTTTAATAGTTCCAATGTACAGACAGGGCATGTTTAGATTTTTATAATATTATAGATTATTAAATGGGAGCTTATTTACTGAAGAAGCATTTGAAACGAATAACATAATTATATAAAATCATAGGTGTCTTCGCAAAGGATTTTTTTAAATAAAATTATATTACCGTCTGTGTCTATCAGCTGCAGAAACCGTGAAATGATTGATTTTGAATGGAAAACCACCATTGGCAGCAATCTGTTTCTAGCAGACAATGTTCATATTTGGTGTAATCTTATTTAACGACATATTGAACACTTGGTTAATCTCATATAAACTACTTATTTTTGCTTATTCTTTATACACTGCCATAATTAGAATGAATGAATCAATCAATCAAAACTGTATTTTTCACCATACAGATAAATCTAGACAATTAAAGTAGATAATAATTTATTTCTTTACTTCCCATAAAAAAAGAGAAAGAAAATTTAAAGTGTACAAAAATTTGATAAACTTAATTAAATGGGAAGGACAGGAGGCCAAACTAGGTAAACCCCGTATGATGGTACTCCTGGCCCTCGCCTCCCATTAAGCACTATTTCTATAATAACCGCCACCAAAGAGCACTACAATGAGAGAAAAAAAAACGAAATAAAAAATAGAGAGATGTATGTGTGTGAGTGTGAGTATGTGTGTACGCAGGTGCTTGCGTGCGTGTGTGGGTGAGTGTGTAATAGTGGTTACAAGTGTGTTTGGGTGTAGGAAAATCAATGTTTGTAAAGTGTGAGTGTTAGTAAAACTAATTGTTATTCAGCAACTGTTATCAAATTCTCAGTTTGTAAGTAGTTTTGAGACTTAAGGAATTTACAAATTAAATGTTTTATCTCTTTTTTGGTTAAGATACACTTGCATTACAACAACAAATACAATGTGGTGTTTAATTTAACAGTAGGTGTTTCTGAGATATTTAATTTAAAATATCTAAAGAAACACAATCGACCCAACACTATAATCGAGTCAACAAACGACTTATTCTTTAACTGAACAATTGAGATATTTTCCGATTGCTTAGAGCCAACCTATTCGATTCGATGGTTGCCCGTTGACAAGACTATTCGTGAGTTGTACTCGTAACTCGCACAGATTCATCGGTAATTTCGTTAATTACCTCAAGTCGAAACTACCGATTACCAACAAAAAGAGAATCAAGAATCATTGAGATATTAGAACAGTCGACTTCAACATCTCGCCATCGAGCATCGCTAGCTCCTCAAGTGTCGTTGATACGATTGCCTCACGCTCCAAAATTTTGGAAAAATTAGTACATAAATAAATAAAAAATTAAATACGAAAAATTGAAAAACTAGCTTTTCTTAATATTGTTCATTAATAATAATCGTTAAATGTAACCGATGGTAAAATTCGGAATTATACTATAGCACAACAGTTGAGACCTAAACAAGTACCGGATTATACACTGGCGCCAAACAATCGAAGTCCACGCGCCAGTTTAGTTCACTTCTATTTATAAATCTCTAAAAGTATATAATCTGTGACATACCTAATATTCTCAACTCATTTAATTCAATTCGAAAGATTACTCAAAGGAGCCGCAATCGTGGTGTTTATCAAGTAACTTTAAGAGATTGGACGGTTTTTTTTATTAAAATTTAAAACTGACGAGCCTGCGGAAAAACTCGCTAACTTTCCTACCGCTCTTCCCCCTTTTTCATGCAAATTTCAGCCCAAAAGTATTCTGCCAAAAAAATTGTTTGTTTGGACTTTCTGATCGAAAATTGGACTTTTGTTTTATGGAGTCGTGAAAGCAAATTACGAGCGAGCAACCTGATGACATTGGCGGGGTTGCCAGATTTATAATTGGACACAAAATATTTAATATACATTTTTAGAGTAGATTGCTTCATCGTTCCGTAATCATTTTGGCAAAAATGAAACACTTCGTACAATCATCATCATCCATCTGTCTACTTAAGTACGTACATCATGATGACAGTTGCTTCTTCCAAATGAAGCTCGATGTGTACTTTATGACTTATTATTAGCGTTACTTACAATTAAATTAAAACTAAACATAGACGAGTTACAGAGAATATAATGATGAATGGCAGAGAGTAGAGTAGTGCGTATTGGTCAATCAATCAATATCTTTATTTGCAAGAATGTAGTTTATACAGGTGTTATACAGATGTAGAAGCACAGTAAATTCTACCACATAGTGGTGAACAAAAGGAATATTAAATATTACAATTTACATAAATATTCTAATTTATAAAAAAAATATGCCATATGTATGTGAGCAAGTGAGCCCATTTCCGGCCTCCAAGGCCGCTTCTTATATCCCCCGTTCCGTCCGACACCTCGCTTCTAACTGTGCGAGCTTTGGGCGTCGGCGGTATGCGGGGCGTGGAGGGAAGGTGTGCTTCGGCGGGCGGGTCAGGGGGATGCTCTCGGTCCACAACAACATACATACATAATATCACTCCCGTTTCCCATGGAGGTAAGCAGAGGCGGTAGATTTCCACTTGAGTTGAGTGAGACATAATCATCGAAAAGTTTAAAGATAAATCGTAATTAAATTATGCATATTTTCTACATTTTAAAGATATAATGGGCAATGAAAAAAAACACATTTTTTAAAATAATAAATCGCTTTATCTATTTAATCGATTTGGTAATGTTTGACTTGCTGTATCCTATATTTAATTGTATTACAATCGCCAGTTAACGTAATTACAAAAATCAGTTTGACAGATGTCAAAGGTGGCTTTATAGAACGGCCCAATTATAGTTATTACACAAATTATCAAATGTTCATAAAGCAAATGCTAGTCTAAATCTTTAATAATGTATCCACTAACATCATATTGAGTGGTCCCGTTGCTAGTAACAAATGCTATTAACACTATCAATGCCAGCAACACTTCGTTCGAGTTGGCATGATGATATTCGGTAGTGAATTGGGGATATAAGCTAATTAGTGTCAAGTTACATTCTGATCCGATCGATAGATTTTATCTGATGCTCAACAAACAAACAAAAACTCCAAAACTTTTTTAAATTCGTTTTACTAACTCTACATTATCATATTTCTTATATATTACAGAAATGTATGTAGAAATGGATTATGTAGAGGATGACATGAAGATTTATGATGTGACAGAAGAAGTTTGTCAGAATAGAGAAGTATGGAAGGAAAAGACATATCTACTGTGCCGACCCCAAGTATCTGGTAGAAGGCAAAAGAAAAGAGAAGAGAGATTATAGAAATGTATCTTCTCCAATTAGGACCAGACGCCACTGTAAAATTACTTGACACCTTTACACCGTCCCATAAATCAAAATTAAGTCAAGATTTTTGGCAAGTGACAGCACACTTGAGTCAAGTGCAGGAAGTGACAATATCGGCAATTGAGCACGTTCCTAAGAGGTCCTTGAGGTTCTTCAAAACCCCCGCTAAGACATGCTGGCGCCGCATGCTATTTATGATAAGTTTTTACCAGGTAAGGTATTCGGAGAGCTTTAAAAAATAATCAATGATGTAATCCGTTCGCATCTATTTTAAGGCGCTATGTGAAAGCTTTTTTATTGTATTCTTTTACTAGCTGTAGGTACCCGGCAGACGTTGTCTTGCCCTTTTTTTTCTCCTCTTTATTTTGAAGGGACTTTTATTTACAAAAAATATGTCAGTCCCATTGTACCTTATGGTTAAAAAATCAAATTATTTCACTTAAATCTACTAACAATTGTTTGGATGTCTTACCCTTAAAAAATAAAAATCTAGGACCCCGGACCAATTGTTAATCTAAACCATTCTCGAATCTACTTGAAAAAAGACAAAAAGTTGAATCAAAACCGGTCCCACCGTTAAAGATGCGTTTAGCGGCGCCACCTACCGGATCCAATCGTGAATCTGAACCATCCCGGGATCCACTTGAACACACAAATATAATTTCAATTTAATAAAACAACTGGCCCATAATAGAAAAGATTGGAGAAGCCTCCACCGACAAAAGTACAGCTCTTAAATGATAGATAGACAGATAATCTATACATACATATAATAAAATTGTAGAGGTCGAATTGCTGTACAATGAAAAAAAATGCTAAAAACCGAGTCAGGGATGTTAAAAGTGAAATAGAACTACCTTAGATTTTATTCAAAATTTTTGTTTCTGTTTGTCTGTCTGTTTCTACCGGCTAATCTGCGAAACGAATGGAACGAATTTAAATGAAATTTTATAATATGGTGGTAGCTTATATCCCTGGTCAACATATATACTTTTAATCCCGAAAAATTAAAGAGTTCCCGTGGGACAGTTAAAAAACCGCACCACGCGTACGAAGTCGCGGGCATCAGCTAGTTGACTAATAAACCCATTTTAAGTTAGTCAGTGAAAATGTTATTACATACATAACTTCACGCCAGTTCCCTTGCGAGGTAGGCACGAACAACAAACAGAGCGCCATTCAGGCTTATTCTTACACATCTCACTTGCTTCTCGTCATGCACGCTCGTCTGTTCTTAAGGCTCCTGACATCACCTTCTGCTAGTACACGATCAATTTGATCATGTCAATTCTTTCATCATGCATTCTTTCCACATGCCCGAACCACCGGAGCATTCCTTTCCTTACCTTCAGCCCGACACTCTCTTTCAGACCAACTCCCTTTCTTACTTCGGTATTACGAAAATGTTATTAAATCTAGGAATTTGATAATACTTTCACGCCTCACATCAATATAAATATATATAAGTATCTTTAAAATCCGAGTTTTATGAGCAAACACAAACGGCATTGTTCTAAAACGATTCCAATGAAACCATACAATAATGCATCATCCCAACAAACTTTAGCAACCCAGTAATCCTATTCCGAATTTATGTGCAAACAACGATACTTTGTTTCAAATATCACAAAAGCCATGAATTGTATGAAAATGTTTTCTAAAGTTTTTTGTGTACGTGAATAATACAGTGATAAAAGTTCTCAAATGCCTGAGTCAGGCTATGAAATGGGCTTTGCATAAATTTTAGGATTATTTACTAGCCTCCTGTTTAAATACAGATGGCGTTTTAGTCGGTGTGTCGGTGTTAGATAAAGGCGGTCACACACATTCCGATCCACCGAGCAGGTCTATCTGTGCAGGGTGTGACTGCACAGGTAGTCATTAACGAGTATAGGAATAGACGTGTATTTTTTTAACCTGCTGAAAATCAGAAAACAATTTACCCTAAGTTGTGCGGTATATCGGATCATCTTCCATATACGCTACCGATCTGGTAGATCTTTCCAGTAGACCGTAGTGTCTGTGGCCGCCATAACTCTACATTACTCACCAGATCAAAAGAAATTCTTCCAGGCATTCATCTATTTCTACCAGGCAACTCCAGACTGTGGAACTTCTTTACTAAATTGTAGGTATTTACTTTTTCTTATTTCGCTTTAAAATAAAACTACCTTCACCTCGAAACACGCAATACTCTTCAAAATACCTCCACTTAATGGAAAGTGGCTACCGTTGCCTATGGTCGTTTGCAAAACCAGGAACGATGCCAGCTCGTTGCCAACAACCGTTGTTTTTATCCGTGCAGGACCGGAGAAAGAATACAATTTCCTGCGGCCGGGCGGCCTGTCGTAAGAGGCGATAAAACAACCCACAGCCAGGTGGTAGGGCACTTGCCCGACTGGATGGATGGCTACCATCCCTGGTCTAAAGTATGTCGCCATAACAACCTAGAGTTGTGTTCCGGCATTAGTGACCAGGTTCCAGACTCAGTTAAGAGAGCAGCAGCGTATTTGTAGCACCTTTGGTGTTGCAAATGTCCATAGGCGATGGTAACCGCTTTCCATCAAGTGGGTCGTCTGCCTCTCTGCTGATCTCCTGCAATAAATAAAAAAATAAAAAACCACAAGGATGAGACAGAGAGGATGGCATAGGGTATTGATAGAGGAGAGGATAATGTTAACAATCCCAATATAACGACAAAAAAAAATAACTAAAATAAAACCGACTTCAAAATAAAAAGATTTTTTTTTTTGGAGTGAAACGAAAAATCGACACTAAAAAGAGTTTTTTTTATAACAGCCTATAAATTTCCCACTACTGGGCCTCCCATTATACTAAAAAGAAATAAACACATAAATCTATAGGACTAAGCCTGCGAGAGATGAGATAGAATACCATTATACAGCGTTTCATACTACTCGGTCTCCTTTTTGAGCGGTGCTTCGTAGCCTCCTCATTCTTGTCTACTAATTATGTTCGCCTGTGTATTCTCTGAAGCTCCACTTCTCCTACGTGTGAACTGCACACACACAATTTTTTATACATCTTGAAGTCGGTGCAAATTAAAGCATTAAAATTACTATATTTTGCTAAATTGGTGTTGTATTTTCTGCTTTTTAGTTGCGCAAATACATACATACATAACTTCACGCCAGTTCCCTTGCGCGGTAGGCACGAACAACAGAGCGCCATTCAGGCTTATTCTTACACACCTCACTTGCTTCTTTGACATTCATAACTCTTGTCATGCACGCTCGTCTGTTCTTAAGGCTCCTGACATCACCTTCTGCGAGTACACGATCAATTTGATCATGGAAGGTGTGTCGTGGCTTTCCACGACTTCTGCATCCATCCACTTTTGCATTATATATCTGTTTAGTCATTCTTTCCATATGCCCGACCCACCGGAGCATTCCTTTCTTTACCTTCACCCCGACACTCTCTTTTAGACCAACTCTCTTTCTTACTTCGGTATTACGAACGCGGTCCGCGAGCGTCACTCCGCAGAGTTTGCGCAGTGCTCGCATCGCAACCGCGTTTACTCTACTTTCATGCTCTCCCTTCCATACCCAACTCTCGCTTCCATACGTGAGCGTAGGTACCAGCACAGCGTTAGTTGCACAAATACTTTAGAAATAATATATTAAGCGCCCGTAGAAACTGCACCGCTGGCCCCGTATACGAGTTTGCCATCTCGATGAGTGTAGGCACTTTTTAACAAGGGTTGCGCTCGACTTCCTTAGGATCCACTCATCACATCCTGATTTTGTGACAATGGAACCACCTCAGGAGTGTACTCTTTCGATTTTTTTTTATGTTTGCTTATAGGCGAACTGGCAGACGGGTCCACTTGATGGCATGTGGCTACCGTCGCCATGAACATCTGCAACACTAAGGGAGCCGATGCGTTGCCTACATCGTTGAGATTTTAAAATTTTGTTTTCGCCCTTTTTGATATTTGAAAATGGGTACACAATTGACGGAGTAATTGTGTAACAAACATACAGGCGATTGAGAACTTCCTCCTTTTGAAGTCGGTAAAAAAATACCAATTACAATTAACCAGAAACGACAGATTCAAACTTTCCTTTCCACAAAGTCTTACGATATTGGAAACAGGGTGAAGCCGTTCTACAATGACACCTAGGTAGTTCTACGTGATTGGACGTGTCGTTAACTTGTTCCCTTGGATCAGGGCTTCTCAAACTAAGGTATCTGTTTTAGGACTTTTAGTAGGTATTACAGTTGGGCGTGGGACGCAGTTCGATTATCTTAGAGTCAGCAAAATAAATTTATCGCTTCAAGTGAGGATCGAAGTTCAATATATAAAATATTTGACTGGGGCTTTTCCCCTGTCTCTGCTTGCACAATTAGAGATTTATATCTGACTAGATCTGTTGAAGTAGTGAATAATAGAGTTTTATTAACACATTAAAATCTATTTGAATATATCGGGTTTAATTAAATTAGTTGTTAAGACAAAACGAACAAGAAAAAATAACATTCGAGTTTTAATATATTAAGTAGGGCCGTATTTGGAACGTGTACTTTAGTCGCAAAAACTTGAGAAAATACTAAATAAGGTAATTGGATAGCTCGTTATAAAATACATCCACATAAATGAGCACAGTTTTAAAAATATCTTACAAAATTACTGTAAAGTTCATACGAAACATCCGTAGAGGGTCCCACACTTTATTATTATTATTTTATTTATTATTATATTTACATAGCCTGCTAGCTCTAACGCTGTATTTAACGTAAATAGAGATGTGAACAAATATTTTAGTGTACATGAAAAAATCTTTGTTGAAATTAGAATAAGTTGAGTAATTAGTCTAGAATAAGTGGCCTTAGGCATTAAGATCTAGCACGGGCACGGCATCCATACGCGTTGACCTTAATTAACGTATCTGAAACGACTTGACGAGCCAATGAGGTACGCTCGTTTCATCGGCCATGTCCTTTTTTACCGTGAGAAAATAATTACAATTATAATAATACATATTGAAAAAGTATAAGCTAATGCGTTTACAGAGGTAAAGAGCAGCCTTTTGGACGTGTGACATATTTGCCATACGTTTGGTTATATCTCGAAAAAACTTGTGCACCTCCGGCTTCTATGGTCCCAGGGTCCCGAACCCAAAGTCGCAAATATACATATAACCATTTCCGTTAGTTGAATATATATTTGGAGCATTTTAGGGCCTCTTTGCTGTTTAGCAACATTCGCACCAGCGGCTGAAAGAGAGGATGTTTGCCAGTATTTTTTTATTTATTGCTTGAGTTCAGCAGACAGGCAGACGGCCCACTTGACGGAAAGCGGTTAAGATCGCCTATGGACATTTGCAACACCAAAGGTGCTACAAATGCGCTGCTACTCTTTACCACCTTTACCACCTATCATGGGAACTCGAGTCGCATACGACCCATCTTCGAGGACCCTAATTACATCCCATCGGATCTCTTGCCATTTATCTTTATGTCATAAAAATAATAAAATAATCATGTTTTAATTATTTAAAAATTTTGCCAATGCATAATAGATTGGTAACCCCTGATGAAAGTTAAAAGATTTTTCTAGAATGCTCTTTGTGAAATCCGAACGATCCCTTTCAAGATTTTTAAAATAAATGTCCATTGCGTCGATGCAGTCAATTGGAAAGGTATTATAGATTTATGTGTTAAATACAACCATAAATCTTTCGAATTAATATTTTATAAGGCACCTTCACTTGCAAGATTAAATCTTGCACAAGATAAATTGTAAATTAAAAACGTGACGATTCAATGAAAATAAAATTCATTTCAAGACCAGAATAAAAGCTTCAAATCTTATATATTCACATCAACTAATTAAGATATTTTTATCACGGAACAAAACTACAATGCCGCCTACATTTTGTACTAAAGTAGTAAATTACGACATCATTTCTTATTAATAGAAAGAAAGAAAGAAAAATCGTTTATTTGGTCATCACACAACGAGACATATGGCAATGAATGAATTGTACGGTGATATATACCAAATACAGAAAGAAAGAGAGAGAGAGAGATAACACTTTATTGCGCACTAAAATATACAATTACGAAAACAGACCATATTTACAATATTTCCTAGGCAATACAATAGGCTAATTTTTACTATTATATTTTTTAATAAATTTATATGTTGATGTTATATTGATTAAATTTGATAGCCTATACAAATTAATATTAATTAAAAATCTAAAATATATATACAATAGTAAAAAAAAAAACTAATATTAAAATAAATCCTATATTAAAGCCCGTCCAGGCTAATTTAAGAAATAAATATACAAATACATACATATATATATATAGTCATAAATATACACGTATACAATAATATATTTCAAAATACGTAAGTTATTATAATAAATGTATTAACATGATTATATTGTGTTAATCAGGCATAGCTATTTATGAACAAATAGTGTTTTCTGAGTAAACTTCTAAATGTTGGTAAGGATTTGGCCTCTGACAGTAAGAGGCAACATATTCCAAAGTTTGACAGCCTGCACTGTAAAGGAATTATCATAATAGGATGAAGTGTGTGCAGGCGTCATAAGTTTTCGGTACGTATCATGGTGCAAATTGTGGGCAGTGGATAGGCAAAGGAGTTTAAAACGTTCTTTAAGGTACTGGGGACTATTAGGAGTAAATAATATGTTATAAAGGAGAGTGAGAATGTGACTATTCCGCCGTAAATGAATAGGAAACCATTTGCATATTTATTGCACGCAAATAGTGTATTTATTATTGTTTTATTATTTTAAAAGTATGATGTGGGTGTTTGCTTAAGTGGGGTGGTGCGTTCGGGTTGTTTACTCCGTTGTATAGGGTGACGTACCACTGGCGAGAGCCCATGGCTCAGTCGTCGCGGGAGCTAGACTCCACCGCTGGAGGGGAATACAAAATAAGTCGACGAGTATTGTAATTTATCCGTGTAGGCACGGAGAAAAAATACAATTTCCTACAGCCGCGCGGCCTGTCGTAAGCGGCGACAAAACAACTCACAACCAGGTGCCCGACTGGATGGCTACCACCCCTGGTCTAAAGTATGTCGCCATAACAACTTTGAGTTGTGTTCCGGCATTAGTTGCCAAGTTCTAGTCTCCCTTAAGATAGCAGCAGCGCAGTTGTGGCAACTTTGGTGTTGCAAATGTCCATAGGCGATGGTAACCGCTTTCCAACAAGTGGGCAGACTGCCTGTCTACTAATCTCCTGCAATAAAAAAATAAAAAAAATACGTTTAGATTTCAAGAAAAATGCTTATTACATAGACAGATGGACTTCTTCCAATTATTTGGAGTCCGCACAATATGTCTTTTCCTTCCAAACTTGTCTATTCTGACTTACGCCCGTCACAGACCGATGGACTCACATGACGAAATTATCATGATTTTTATTCCCAAAGTAACTAAGTAACATAAAAATAAACAATTCCCTATGAAATGGCAGCATGTTTTCAGCGTAAATAGCAAAGTCATACATCGTAGCCAGTCTTAAATTTCCTATACCGGATATCCAATGTTCGAGAAACATTCTTTCCAACAATAACAATCACACTGCCCCATAAAAGGCTATTTGGCATAGCAATTGTCTGACACCAATCATATTTTTATTGCTTACTTGCTTTTGTATTCAAAACAACATTATATGTATGCATTCGGTTTAAACACAAAGCTGTTTCAGCTCTTTCAAGTCGTTCGTTGCTAACGTTGCATATATTAACTCAGTGTTGTGCCAAAATTAACATAAGCAGTTCAGTTATTGTAGAGTAAGCGTTTCTTGGTACATCGGGACGTTTATTACGATGAAGGACAGCAAATTTTTAAAATATCTACCAGAAGACTATTGTCTTCTTATTGAGAGGCCTATTGGGCCTTTCAATAAGAACTGTACACATTAATGACCTTAATTTTTATTTTTTTATTTTTTATTGCAAGAGTTCAGCAGACAGGCAGACGGCCCACTTGATGGAAAGCGGTTACCATCGCCTGTGGACATTTGCAACACCAAAGGTGTTACAAATGCGCTGCTGCTCTCTTAAAGGACACTGGAACCTGGTCACTAATGCCGGAACACAACACAAGGTTGTTATGGCGGCATACTCTAGACCAGGGGTGGTCGCCATCCAGTCGAGCAAATACCCTACCACCTGGCTGTGGGTTCTTTAGTCGCCTCTTACGACAGGCCGCCGGGCCGCAGGAAATTGTATTCTTTCTCCGTTCCTGCACGGATAAAAATGATATGAGCATTAGAATTTTTCACGTGGCTTTGCTCTTTATTTCATCAAAATTATATCCTTATTCCTAACTAGCTGATGCCCGCGACTTCGTCCGCGTGGTGCGGTTTTTTAACTATCCCACGGGTGCTCTTTAATTTTTCGCGATCAAAAGTATAATATGTTGACCAGGGATATAAGCTACCACCAAACAAAATTTCATTTAAATCGGTCCAGTCGTTTCGGAGATTAACCGGTACAAACAGACAGACAAACAGAGAAAGAAAAAATTAGAAAATAATCTAAATTAGTTCTATTTCACTTCTTACATCCCCCTGACTCGGTTTTTAGCATTTTTGTTCATTGTACAGAAATTCGACCTGTACAGTTTATTATATGTATAAATAACATTTACCTATATCAATTCTGTTATCGACAGTACTATGCTAATTTCATATGATCGTTTATCTTCGATCGCGTAAATTAATTAATTTTTTTATGTTTATGGCTTGGCAGCTAGGCCTTTAAGCCAGATCTTAGTTTATAATATAGTTTCTTCATTTTCTTAAGCCTATGTGTAGCACAGCTGAACTGTAGGTAATCAGCTAGTGCCATTCAACGGAGTTCTTGTGACAACTCTAAAGGCCACATTTGACTATACAGTTCACATTTCTTACAAAACACACAATTACAACTCAAAAACTATCAATATCCTACAACTATTGTTCATTTTAGAGTAATTTTACATATTTTTAGAAAATAAAACTGCACAGCACAACATCTCCTTTCAGTTCCCGCCAAAAACTCCGATCCATATCCCATAGAAAATATCCCATTCTTCGGGATAGAGAGTGTTTGATATATATTCCCATTTTTAAATTGGTTGACTGTGTTCCGTGGTATCTTTTTATCCGTGCAGGAACGGAGAAAGAACACAATTTCCTGCGGCCGGGCGGCCTGTCGTAAGAGGCGACTAAACAACCCACAGCCAGGTGGTAAGGCATTTGCCCGACTGGATGGCTACCACCCCTGGTCTAGAGCATGCCGCCATAATAACTTTGAGTTGTTTTCCGGCATTAGTGACCAGGTTCCAGACTCACTTAAGAGAGCAGCAGCGCATTGGTAGCACCTTTGGTGTTGCAAATGTCCATAGGCGATGGTAACCGCTTTCCATCCAGTGGGCCGTCTGTCTGTCTGCTGAACTCCTGCAATAAAAAAAAAATCTTAGTGGTTAGCGCCCTCGCACCCTAAACAAAATAATGCAGCTTCGATTCTTAGCAGGAAAAGAATGCACTTCTTAGGCAGTTTTCGGACGTCAAGTACAAGTGTTGCTACATGACCTGTAAAATTGAGGTAACCGAAGTATTTAACCCGCCAAGTCGCCTTGGAAAGTGTGGCGGGTATACTGACTGTTCCCCATTTATTTACATGCGGAAATCCGTTAAAAATTCCATGGATGCCTCCTTTCGCCATTGAATGAATGAATGAGTGAAACCTTTTTATTGTTCACCATAACGTAAATCTAGATAATTTAATATAAATACATTTCCATTAAGTCGTGGTAGCGTAATGGCTAGCGCACGCGTCCCAAACTCAAAGGGGGTGGGTTCGATCCTGGCCGAAACGCATGCACCACTTAGGCAGTTTTCTAACCTAATGTGCATATTGTTACAATTACCACGTGCTAATAAGGGTGAAGGAAAACATCGTGATGCAACCTGCACATCGAGATAACCGATGTGTCAAACCTGCCAAGCCGCCTTGGACAAGCGTGGCGGGTGTACTGTCCGTTCCCCTATAGTGGGAGGCCCGAGCCCAGCAGTGGGACCTTTATGGGTTGTTATTATATATTTCCATTAGAACAATGGGCGGCCTTATCGCCTATAGCGATCTCTTCCAGGCAACCCGGTGTATAAGGAGATATTAAAAAAAAAATTAAATAATATTTGCTGGTTAACTAAATTAAAACTAATTCAATCGTAATTAAATATAATTAGAGAAAAAAAACTACTATAGATTAAGATAGATAACACTTTAATGTACACCATTACAGAAAACTTACGAAATAGTATTAATCTAATTGTGTAATCAAAGGGCGGTGGCAAGAATATTGCTGATTAGGAGTAGCGATGGTGGTATACATTAACTATTGTATGATTACTTACATTTTAATAATAAATATATAACTATACTATATATACATAAGGTATATACATATACAAGATATAGTGATAGCTTAGTGTACTAGCAGAAGGTGATGTCAGGAGCCTTAAGAACAGACAAGCGTGCATGACAAGAGCTATAAATGTCAAAGAAGCAAGTGAGGTGTGTAAGAATAAGCCAGAATGGCGCTCTGTTGTTCGTGCCTACCCCGCAAGGGAACTGGCGTGAAGTTATGTATGTATGTAAGATATAGTGATAAAATGCAACTATTTAAACATAATAAACATATAGCTATAAATATATGCAATGAATACTAAGTATATAAAATCACAAATTATAATTAAATAGATTATAATAATCGCCCTTGTGCCGAGGTCACGGGTCATAGCGTGAAGCTTACTCTGTGACCCCGCCAGGCGTGGGCCCACCCTTCGAACTGGGGCGGGCCTCTCCATGGCCGGGGAGGTAAAACGTCCCCGGCATCTAAGAAGGACTCGCAGGCACCTACGCGCCCTCTCGCGGCATTGTGGCGGGTGGAGGCCATATCAATTCCCCGATGGCCTCAACACCCGTAGCCGCATATTTGTGACGTAGCCCAAACATTACCTTTCACACCAGGACCGATCCTAACATTTTTTGCCACCGTAAGCTAACTCAAAAAATGCCGCCCCCACCGAAGCTTAAGAAAACTTCGTTAACCAGAAAAGTGGTATTAAATTGAGTTAAGACATTAATATTAATACAAATTTTACATCTTTTTTCTTGGGCTTTAGTAGTTCAAGCGTTTTTGCAAGTATTTTAGCGTAGGCAGTTGCCGTAAAAAATTGAGAGGCTGAGCCCAGAAATGGGACAATTATGGACTGTTAATAATAAGATTTCAACTATTAGGAGCTTCGGGGAACCTGCAGCCTACCTCTCCACACCCCTTAGCTACTGACATCCATGTTGTTCCTCGCCAATCTTGTACGGCAATTTTAGGGGCCCATGCAGTGAGCAGCGAGTCACCGTCTGCCCATTTTACCCACGGTCCTCACAGCCCCAGATCCCCAGGTTCTACTAGCAATTCATCCCGACAGCCTGGTACCTTTTGTTCTCATTCCCTACAATAGTTGTACACTAACCGGGGCTTGTCGTTGTGTGTATATCGCCGGTCTGTGATTTACATTAAATTTGTTAAAGGCGCCTCTACGTGTTGGCCTTCCCATGGCCCCACGGAAGCTCTTCAAAAGTGGGAGCCATCTTTACGGCTCGTAGTATGTAGAAACATATAAGTAAAAAAATGTATAAATGTGTACAGTTCACACGCAGTAGTAGTGAAACTTCAGAGGATATACAGGCGAACATAATTATATTGTTCCGAGTTACAGGACTCAAATTAAAAATGCCGTTGGAATTAATATAGAATTTATTAGAATTATACAAACACGTATAACACAGGTACAAATATAACTGGACACAATCAGTTCAAACGTAATGCGCGATTCAATAACACGCGCAAAGTCCGTCGCTATATAGATTATCGAATGCACACACGTTTTGTCTCGCTGCTAATTATCGCTTAACTGCCGATCTCTCCATTGGGCCATTGCTTTATACTGCACCGATACAATTTCTTAGAATCAGTTCGACATACCTGGCTAATGACTACAATAAAAGATCACTATACACAATGGCCTGCTTTTCTAATTACAAATTTTAAACACAAAATAAATAAAGGAAGACACTCATAAATAGTTTCAATGTTATTAGTTCAAACGCCGCGGCAGGTAATAAATGTGCTTTGTCTACAGGTATGCAGGTGGCCCAAATTGTAACAATATCTACAACGCTTAATAGACAAGTGTGAACTGCACGAACACATTTTTACATTTCTATTCTATTATAGACGTCTTTATTCTTAGGAATTGTGATTCTCATTCTTAATAATTCAATCTAAATTATACTTTAAATCACTAGCATAAAGTTCAAAATTCAATACACTGTTACGCACAATTTTCCTTGATCTACGTATAAAAGATAATCTGCCTTAAGTATATACAGATTGAGCTAAAATTCATTTGAAATCTTTTAAGTTTTATTTAAAGTGACAATTAATACTAACGGGTAGAGAGAAATATGTTTTATTTCCAATTACATAAGGTCGAATTTTATGTGTTTTTATCTTTCTAGTGTCGTTTTTTCGTTACATCGAGTTTCAAATTACAATGGTTCTATAGAAGTTACACTTCAAAAAGCTTACAACTAATAATAAAACTAGAAGCCCTAATACACTTAACCGAAGCGCCGCACATACAGACAGATGACTCAGTAGCTAATACGGGTGGATTTGATTGATCGAGAACAGCGATCCGTAACGGTGAATGACTGCATCCGACTGTTGTTATTTCAGTACCTATTCGTAAGTACCAATTGGCTGCTTTCATTTTGTATTCCTACTTTCATTGCAACTACACTTTCGTTTATCCTACTAATATTATAAACGCGAAAATTTGTAAGAATGTATGGATGTATGTATGTTTGTTACTCTTTCACGCAAAAACTACGGACTGGATTTTGATTTTTTTTTTTTTTTTTTTTTTATTGAAGGAGTTCAGCAGACAGGCAGACGGCCCACTTGATGGAAAGCGGTTACCATCGCCTATGGATATTTGCAACACCAAAGGTGCTACAAATGCGCTGCTGCTCTCTTAAGGGAGACTGGAACCTGGTCACTAATGCCGGAACACAACACATGGTTGTTATGGCGGCATACTCTAGACCAGGGGTGGTCGCCATCCAGTCGAGCAAACACCCTACCACCTGGCAAAACTTTACAGTAATTTAGCTTACACATCAGAATAACACATAGGCTATATATAATGTTATAAAAGTGTAGTCTTTTGTTTTTTTGTATTTTTTGTGTTTGTCTGTTTGTTCGGGATTGACGTAAAAAAAAATCTATCGGGCCGATTTCGATGAAGTTTTCGCTGATGTGAATTCTCTGACTTAAATCTGAGGTACTTTATATTCCGGGAATTCCGCTGGAATTTCCTTGGGAGAGGTTAAAATAAAGATAAAATCTTCAGCAGAACAATTGTAGTTGTGTATACGTTTAGTAACGTTACTTATTCCGAGCTTCTACGGGAATTTCCGGGATTCATGTATTTTGATACTGAAAAATCTATGTCTCTGCTGAAAATAACCATTTATTTTAAACTTGGCAAAATAATTGTACCTAATCTTTGTTACTTATCCAACGCGTGCAAAGTCGCAGGCAAATACTAGTTACACATATATAAATGTAGTTTATCTGTGATTCTATTATGCTTGTACTGGCTAACATTCCTGCACATAATGCACGTATTTGATTGACTATTATAGTATTTATATAGGAAAATTTGTTGGCATTATTGGTTTTGATTGGATTAAGTTTCTTAGATATATTGTAAACCAGGTCAATAACACTAGTTCATTTATGGCCGGCTCCTGTATCTTACTATTCATTCACTTGACCTACCTTCGGTTGAATTTTGACATTACTTGTCCGGAGCTTATGTCAAATGTTAACTGGTAGTAAGACTAATAAACAGTCCATTAGAAAACAAGCATACATAATTAAAATTAAAATGTTCCAAGTAATCCAATAGATAAACTATCCCATTTGCCGGTATGAAAATGTCTTATATCCACTCATGGTATTGAAAGTATTATACACACCTAATTTCACATCTATAGGTCGCTGGTTCATATCCGGCTCGAAGGACCAAAAACAATATGTTAAACACTTCTTTAAGTATTAATTTCTTGTGGCCTGTAATTATTTTAATTATAAAAGAAAACTGCACGCATAATATAATGACGATTTTAACAATAATGCAGGGAAAGAAAAGACATAAAAACAAAAGAACATCTATGTTCTAAAATCAACCATTTAGTATATTTGGTGACCAGTACTATGCCACAACAAATAAATAAAAACTGTTTGTTGGTGAATCCAGCAAACACGATCCCGTAGTTAGGCCGTGTTACAGACAGTTACTTAGACAGTTACTTTCGCATTTATGTTATCAGTATGTCCCATTTGACGTAATCATTCCGAAACTATAGTATTCATGAATATTTGAAAAAACTGTCTTTATCCATGCAGGGACGGAGGAAGAATACAATTAACTGCGGCCGGGCGACCTGTCGTAAGAGGCGACAAAACAACCCACAGCTAGGTGGTAGAGTGTTTGCCCTAATGGTAATGTACATACATACATACATAACTTCACGCCAGTTCCCTTGCGGGGTAGGCACGACCAACAGAGCGCCATTTAGGTCCATTCTTACACACCTCACTTGCTTCTTTGACATTCATAACTCTTGTCATGCACACTCGTCTGTTCTTAAGGCTCCTGACATCACCCTCCGCTAGTACACGATCAATTTGATCATGGAAGGTGTGTCGTGGCCTTCCACGACTTCTGCATCCATCCACTTTTGCATTGTATATCTGTTTAGTCATTCTTTCATCATGCATTCTTTCCACATGCCCGAACCACCGGAGCATTCCTTTCCTTACCTTCACCCCGACACTCTCTTTCAGACCAACTCTCTTTCTTACTTCGGTATTACGAACGCGGTCCGCGAGCGTCACTCCGCAGATTTTGCGCAGTGCTCGCATCTCAACCGCGTTTACTCTGCTTTCATGCTCTCTCTTCCATACCCAACTCTCGCTTCCATACGCGAGCGTAGGTACCAGCACCGCGTTGTGTATGGCGAGCTGGGCCTTCTGGCTGAGGTTCTTAGCGCCTAGAAGTTTACCTAACGCTCCATTCAAACTATTCCCCAAATTTACTCTTCTTTCTATATCAGCGGTGTACCTTCCATCCCTGCTAAAAGCACATGCAAGATATACAAACTCATTCACTTGCTCCAGCATAACATCATCGACCATTATCCTTGCATTCGTTCTGGTTTCTTCTCTTTCAAACACCATAACCTTTGTTTTCTTCGCATTCAAATGTAAGCCTCTCGCCTGACAGTCATCTTTCATCATTGTGACTAGTGTTTGCAGTTCTGATGGCGATTCGGCTAAAAGCACGGCATCATCCGCATAAAGCAAGGTGCTTACAACTAGATCACTCATTCGCACCCCAACATCCGTCAATCTTATTCTCTGGAGACAATCGTCCAGGTATAGGATGAACAGCAAAGCCGACAGCACGCAGCCCTGCCTGACGCCAATGTTGACGTCAAACCAGGGCGACAGGCTGCCATCCACTCGCACGCATGCCATACAGTCCTCGTAAGTGGACTGCACAGCACGCATCAATTGGCCATTAATCCCATATCCGGGCAATATGTCCCAGAGCTCCTTCCGCACAACCCTGTCAAATGCTTTCTCTAGATCCACAAAACCGCAGAAAACCTTCCGGCCCATAGCCAGCTGCTTCTCTACGATATTGCGGAGCGAGAAAACTTGATCCATACATCCCCTTCCATTTCTGAAGCCACCTTGTGCATCCCACAGTAATCCATCGGATACCACTCTCATTCTCTTTTCAATAATCTTCGCATACACTTTAGATGCTGTGCTGATCAAACTGATGGACCTGTAGCTGGCGCACTTCATACGTGACCCCTTGCCTTTATACAAGGGCACGATGACAGCGCGCCTCCAGTCCTTGGGAACCCTTCCCGTCCTCCAGCACAAGTTGCTTAAGGACAGGAAAGCGTCCCGGACGCAGGTTCCACCATATTTGATCATCTCAGCAGACACACTATCGATTCCTCCTGCCTTTCCATTTTTCAGACTTCTTATCGACCATTCGATCTCTTCCAAAGTGATCTCGGATGCTGACTCCTTGGAGTCGGTCACAGACTCAGTGATATCATCATACATTTCTCTAAAATATTCACTCCATCGCGCTAAGACCTCTTGTGGGTTAGCAAGAACGTCCCCTGCTTTAGATTTTATTCTTTCCATTCTGGAAGCTGACGAACAACCCCGAGACTTCTTAACCTCTCTCCAAAAGAGTTTGGTATTCGCCTTGAAGTTCTCCGTCAGCTTCTCCTCTTCTTTCAATTTCTTCTTCTTTTAATGGTAATGTGCCGCCATAATAACCTTGAGTTGTGTTCCAGCATTAGTGACCAGGTTCCAGTCCCCCTTTACAGAACCAGCAGCATATTGGTAGGAACCTTTGGTGTTACTAATGTCCATAGGCGATGGTAACCGCTTTCCATCAGGTGGCTTGTCTGCCTGTCTGCTGAACTAACGCAATAAAAAAAAACAATACCTCTTGAACATTTACACAGCTTCTCCTCTCTTAATAATTTCTTAAGTTTTCGCGACTAGTACACATAATAAAACTAATATTATTTGATTTTTATTATTCTGACGTTTCGGCCACTTTTCAGTAGCCGTGATCACGTAAGACAAAATGTCAAGTGTCAATCTTTACTTTTATTTAGCCTACCGCCAACTTGTTCATTTTAATTATTTAGTTACAATTTTGTTTATGTCTATTATTTACTCTATGGGAGCCTAAACTAATTTACCTCCGCTTCGCAACGTGTTGTGGCTTGAAGAGAAGAAGCAGCGCAAGAAACTCTTCAGCAAACATGCCTAGCCCTAATAATTTTATAAAATATTAAAATGGGTGGGAGGTAACAAATAATTCTATTTCTTGTCTGTTACTTTCCGCTTTAGTGAAAGTAGAGCATAAAAGAAATGTTAAATAGCTATATTTAACATTTATTTTTCCAAGCTTTGACGTGAGTACGTCTGACTCCAAATGGATAATGAATTGGGACTTTGTTTGACTTAGTTGGGATAATGAATGTAGTACTCTTCTATACCCTTTTAATAATGAACCCGCAATCTTATTTGATGAGCAAATTCGCTGCTTTTGTGTAAGCGACATCCCCGTTTCTCCCCTCACAGAGACAAGGCCGTCGCCATATAAGCCTATATATGTAATATATACATATACGAAAAAGCCTCCAAAAGTCGTCCGTTGAAGAGGAAATGAGGATCTGCGTCGAAACCGCCGCCAAAACTTAAGAAGATTGAATTAAATGGCATTCCGCCAAAGTGGCTGAATAATTTATTGGGTACAGAGGTTCCGGACAAATGGGCCCTCGGAGTCTGAGCAATAAGTGCCACCAACCAACTTTGCTTTGACGATTTAATCCCCGTTCCGTTGTGTACGGCCTATATTGCTATTTGGGACTGAGTTTGAAAAAACATACTACAATCACAACAGCTGTTGCTTCACATCGGTTGATGAATAATACAATCGAAAGCCGTTACGGGAATTCCAGAGTCACACTTTGACCACGTTCTGAAATAGCGTGAATAAAGTGTATACCTCATTATGAGTCGTCTTGAAACAGTAATAAACCGTTTTAGATTGAGATCAAATTGATCGTGTACTAGCAGAAGGTGATGTCAGGAGCCTTAAGAACAGACGAGCGTGCATGACAAGAGTTATGATTGTCAAAGAAACAAGTGAGGTGTGTAAGAATAAGCCTGAATGGTGCTCTGTTGTTCGTGCCTACCCCGCAAGGGAACTGGCGTGAAGTTATGTATATATGTATGGATGTGGATTGAGATCCCAGTCACCCCAGACTTACGTGATCTTAGGAGAGATGAAATTTTCAGTATCGGTAGTTTAACATAAACTTAGAAAAGAATGGATCTTCGCTAAGCCGAAAGCGGGGCCGTTTTTCAGGTAGCAGCTATCAAAGGTGGGAAATAACCATGCTAACTTACGTCAAAGTAGCAAGGCTAGTTTTTACCTATGTCATATATGATATTGTTATAAACGAAGATATATTTACAGATGCCAGACACTTCCTGTCGGCCATAACTTTAGACCGACACGTAAAAAAAATGGGAACTTACGTCATTTTAGGAAGACTGAATTTTATATATATTATCAAGTATAACATTTTAAAATATTTTCCAATGAGTCAGACAAATCTGACGGGCCAAACATGTTCCCATGGTTATTTTCCACCTTTGATAGCCGCTACCTGAAAAACGGCCCCGCTTTCAGCTTAGCGAGTACCCATTCATTTCTAAGTTTATATTAAACTACCGATCCTAAAAAAATTCACTTTCCTAAAATCACATAAGTCTGGGGTGACTGGGATCTCTAACTATTTGGAAATAGATACATAGAATAAAATAAAATATGGGGGGCTAAAGCGTCCGGCTTTAGAGAATCGCTTAGTGCAAATGTCTAGGCATACTGAGTTGTAAGACGCAACATAAAGCCCCATTTTGATACTTGTTCTTGTATTCTTAATACACATCGGCGAAACCGTCCACTTTAGGCCCACAGGAATCAGTTCGGGTGCATAAAACTTGGCATTTTCCGATACAGTTTTCACTAAAACGATAGTAGTAGTAGTTGTATTCGCCACAAAGGCAGGCAAAGGAATCTAGTCCATACATCCAATTCTGATGTTTAAGTCTTCGTATAATAGTCGCGCAGTTGTATTGTAGGCTACAACTAACGCCATTCAACGGAGTTCTTGTGAAAACTCAAAAGGCCACATTTGACTATACAGTTCACATTTCTCACAAAACACATAATTACTACTCCAAAACTATCAATATCCTACAACTATTGTTCATTATAGAGTAATTTTACACATTTTTAGAAAATAAAACTGCACAGCACAACGTCTCCTTTCAGTTCCCGCCAAAAACTCCCACTAAAACGATAGCCTGCATTCATTTTAAATCTTATACTTCTTATACTAATATATAAAGCTGAACAGTTTGTTTAAACGCGCTAATCTCAGGAACCACTGGTCTGATTTGAAAAATTCTTTCAGTATTGGATAGCCCATTTATCGAGGAAAGCTATAGGCTATATATCATCACGCTAAGACCAATAGGAGCGGAGCAGCAATGACAGATGTTTCAAAATCGGGGGCTTTGAAAACAAATTCCAAGCGGCGTCGTGGGCACAGCTAGTGCTGTGATACTTTGTGTCACGGGACTCCCGCGGGAATTTCAAGTCAAGCGTAGACGAAGTCGCTGCATATCCTAGTATTATAATATCAATGCGTAAGTTTGGATGGATGCCTGTTGCCCAATCACAACGGCTGAACGGATCTGCATGAAATTTGGGACATATCCTGGAAAAGTGTAGTGTCCCCGTGGGATATAACATTGACGCCAGCGAAGCCGCGGGCATAAGCTAGTTTTATATACATATGTCGCTTACAATGTTGTTTCATAACATTCTATCTGTGGTGACTTGTTAACAGCTCACTATTATTTATATAATATATTGTTATTATAATTAATAGTCGCCCATGGTCGAAATTCGACCATAATACTTTGTTGTCAAAGATTATACTTCTATAATCACAGATTTCGCCAAGGCAACAATAAACAAAAGATTATATATGCGCGTGTGTGCCAAATACATGGTAGTGTGTAATGTTTTTTTTATTGATGTCATGTATTTTTATTCATAATTAAAAAAAAATATTAGCATTCGTCGCTTCTTGTCTATATAAACTATTTAGTGTGCGAAATTTCACACTCCTCCGTCTGCGCAATTTTCGTAAAAAGGGGTACAAAGTGTTTCCTTCACGTATTAATATATAGATGTGAATAGCTGATAGTCATCCAAAAATTGTGAAATAAAATAAAATACAAATAATATAACAGGCTCAGTATTTTGCCTATAGGTACCGTGCGGTATATAGTTATGTATGTATAATACCAATTACACAGTGCCGTCTTACCGCTTTCTTCGCGTGTTTTACAGAACAAATTTTTGGGGGTTTTATAAATATCTGCTTACTCCCATACTCCGTAAGACCCTATTAGCTAAATAGCCAGTTGGGGAGGCGGTTATTTTTAAACGAGTCATTAGCACCCTTGCTTGGAGACGTGATGTTTTACACTCATAACCGACATGAAAAAACGAAGTGTGTAAGTCGTTTATTCAAGTTTCTTTAATATAAATAAATTATTTTTATTACTTTAAAAATTGCTGTAATATGAAAAAAAACTTTTTTATTATTTTTTTATTGCCGGAGTTCAGTAGACAGGCAGACGGACGGCCCACTTGATGGAAAGCGGTTACCGTCGCCTATGGACATTTGCAACACCAAAGGTACTACAAATGCGCTGCTGCTCTCTTAAGGGAGACTGGAACATGGTCACTAATGCCGGAACACAACACAAGGCTGTTATGGCGGCATACTCTAGACTAGAAGTGGTAGCCATCCAGTCGGACAAATACCCTACCACCTGGCTGTGGGTTTTTTTGTCGCCTCTTACGACAGGCCACCCGGCCGCAGGAAGTTGTATTCTTTCTCCGTTCCTGCACGGATAAAAGTAATACTTATTAAGACTTTCAGATTATCTATACTTACTTACTCCGTTGGCTCAGCGACCCAAAGTCGGTCTTGGCCTCCGAAACGAGAGCATGCCTATTTTCGCTGTCCTGCGCAGTTTCTTTTCCTCACGTGGCGATCATCTCCCATCCGTTCTTTGACCGAGCCAGCGGAGGTGGCGAGCTTTTATTTCTCCTATTATGTTAGGCTCAGCCACGAGATTCTCAATTTCGAGGTTTGTTCGGACCCCCCAGCTACCATCCGCTCTCCATTTTGGACCCAGAATCTTACGGAGAACCTTTCTTTCCGCTACTAAAAGCTGGTTCTCCTCCTTGAGGGTGAGCGTCCAAGCTTCGCACCCATACATCAGGATTTTATATTTTTAACAATAAACTGTTGGTTTAAAGTTCTAGTGGTGTTTAGTTGTATCGAAAAACGAAATAAGGGGCCATACATAAATTACGTCGTATGCTAATGGGAGGGGAGGGGGTCGACGAAGTGTGACATTGTATGACAAGGGGTGGGAAGCGTCCTAAATTTCGTGACGTGACATTTCAAACCGTCATATACAGGGTGTCTGGCGCATGGACCGACAAAATTTTTTGGGGGATTGGGTGGATCAAGAGCTATCTTTAACCCATAGATACCTATGTCCCAAGTGTCACTGTAATCGAGATACGAATTTTTTTTACTTGTTTTTGAAAATTACCTGGTTCATCGTCTTTAAAACGATATATTTTTCTAGTTTGTTGTTGTAATTAAACCAAATAACTTCTATCGCAGTCTTTAATGTATGATTATTCTAAATTAAACACTAATTCTTAGCATTAGACAACAAAAAGTTCTTGACGAGCTTTCAAACTCTTAAAAATGAATTAATCTATGAAAATTGTCAAATTCAAAATTAATTATAAAAAAAACTGAAAGGTATTAAGAATTTCATTTGATTGAAACAAAATCTGTACTTAATATCCTTAGCAAAAGAAGAAAGCAGCAAAAATGCAAGCAAGCAAAGAAGCAAAAATGAAGCAACAACTTTGTACCCCTCATTTCGAAAATTGCGCGAACGAAGGAGTATGTAATTTCGCAATTTAGTTTATTTAGTAAAGGAGTGCAGAATGCTAATACTTTTTTAAATTATGCATAAAAATACATTAAACCAATACAACAATATTACACTCACTACCATGTATTTGACATACACACGCATTATATAGTCTTTGGTTTGTTGTTAAAGTCAAATTAACAGTGTAGCCTTGGCGAAATCTGTGATTATAGAAGTATAGTCTTTGACAACAGAACCTTAATAATGTTCAAACTTATAATTTAAATTAATTATGGTCGAATTTCGACCTCTAGGCGACCATTAGTAAAAGTAATTACGGAACTGCTGTTTTAATTTAATAATTTCTTGATATAAAATTGCAAAATATGTGATGTCACACTAAGAGGGAGCAGTCTCACGGATGTGACCAGCTGTGACAAAGACAAGGGAGATGTTGTTTTGACATCATCATGAAATTCGTGCGTGACGTAATTTCTGGATGGCCCCTAAGACTTGTGGTATCTTCTAGAAATGTATAAATTACTATTACACTTACACACACTACGGAATAAATTCCGCATTTTCGGTCCGATTTTTTCCCCGTCAAATCTATAACATAGAACTCCGTAGCAGCGCGCGCACAACGGAATTAATTCCTCATCAGATTTAAATTCCGTAAATTGCTACAGATTTAATGGGCAATTTAGGCCTTAGGGTCTTTCAGAGTTGTCTTTTTATTACTCCTTTATGTCGATCCAGCATCTAGCAGCGTGTCTACGAACCGAAATTACACCAAGTTCAATTTCACCTAGACTTGGGTAGCTCGCGAATGGGAGATAAAAAAGAGCTATACTTCCCATTATAAAACTCTTATAAACTTTTTTTTTATTTATTTTTTTATTGCAGGAGTTCAGCAGACAGGCAGACAGGCAGACGGCCCACTTGATGGAAAGCGGTTACCATCGCCTATAGACATTTGCAACACCAAAGGTACTACCAATGCGCTGCTGCTCTCTTAAGGGTGACTGGAACCTGGTCACTAATGCCAGAACACAACTCAAGGTTGTTATGGCGACATACTTTAGACCAGGGGTGGTAGCCATCCAGTCGGGCAAAATGCCCTACCACATGGCGAACTAAACTCTTATTCGCTCAGTTAGGAACTAAATAACTCAACGGTTCAATCGGCACATTGTCCACATAGAGCACAACCAACATCATCCTCTATGTCGACAATTGAGCCAATATGTATAGTGTAAATAGATCTTTAGGCATATAAAAATAAAGTTGAATATGTGTTAATACATGCATTTATATATAATATGCATTATACAGCCGTCACTGCCGGAGAAGCTCCAACACTTCAAGAAGTCCTGAAACGCCGCAAATATGCATCCATCGGTGACGGATACATATTTGTGGCTTTCGGGGTTGAGACTTTGGGGCCACGGGGACGTGATGCTTATCAACTTTATCGAGACCTTTCAAGGCGATTGAAAGAAGTCTCGCGTGACCAAAGTGCTGGCCTATATTTAGAGCAACGGATTAGCATTGCCATACAACGCGGGAATGCGGCCAGCATTTTGGCAACGCTCCCCATAAACAGCTATCTGAACTACATCTTTTACTTGTAAATATGTTTATAATAGTATTTAATTTCTAAGTTTTTTTTTGTAGTGTAATCTATTTATAAATTGAGTTTATTCAATCGTAATTAAATGTTTATGATTAATTATTCATGATAATATCCATTTTTGTTGATAAAAAAAGAGTCCCAGGAATATACCTGTATTGTATAATCATCTTTATTTCAGTGGATGGATGCAGAAGTCGTGGAAGGCCACGGCTCACCTTCCATGATCAAATTGATCGTGTACTAGCAGAAGGTGATGTCAGGAGCCTTAAGAACAGAGGAGCGTGCATGACAAGAGTTATGAATGTCAAAGAAGCAAGTGAGGTGTGTAAGAAGAAGCCTGAATGGCGCTCTGTCGTTCGTGCCTACCCCGCAAGGGAACTGGCGTGAAATTATGTATGTATGTATCTTTATTTCTTTTGAAGTAAGGTGAAAAAAATGTTCTTTACGCAATATGAACTAAAATTTCGCTGTTCTCGTCACAAACGCGGCTGGCTCCAGCTCTTTCAGCTCTTGAAAGACCTAGAGCGAGAGTTGTCGGTCCAATTTCTATTGTATCTATCTCTAGTGAGCTAGAGGAGTGATACAGTCCTACTGAGCGAAAGAATTATATCTCTCTTTTCTTTTTAGTGAGCCTTTTCGGACAAGTCTAATTTCACCTAAAGAAGAAAGAAAGAAAGAAAATATTCATTTCCAATTGCGACTCGCACAATACAACTGATAAGAAAATAACAATAAATGAAAGCAGCAATTTATGAAATGAGGTTGGCACTCAGTCTTTTGTTGTGCCGAAGCATGTTCCGACACAGCACTGGTTTTCAGTGCCCACCTCCAAAAATTCATATGTCCTAAGACCCCAAGTACGTGGGTAACTTTGAACTATTACATTAATAAAATATTGTTACGAGTTAGCGGGACTCGAATTAAAATGCCGCTAGAATTATTATAGAGTCTATTAGAACTATAAAAACACGTATAACACAGGTACAAACAAATATAACCGAACACAACAAATCCAAACAATAATTCAATAAAACGCGCAAAGTACGTCACTATTAGATTCCCGAATGTACACACGTCACGCCCGTAACGTAGTCGTAGCTCAACTGACTCCTCTCTCCATCAGGCCGTCGTTTTATACTTCAGAAATGCAAATGTGCCCGCCCGGCAACGTCGACACAGTTTCCTAGAATTAGCTTGTAACACCTGGCTAATGATGCTAATGAGCGAGTACAATAGGACCATAGTCTGTTCTCTACTAGAAACGTATGCCAATAAATAAGTCAACAAAAGAAGACGATCATAAAAGGATTAAAATTAGTTAAATGCCGACAGGTAATACAAAGTGCTTGTACGTGGAATTTGTCGTTGTCGGGGCTTAGGTTGTAACAATATCTTAATATATATAAATTACGTGTCACGTTATTTGTCCGCGATGGACTCCTAAACTACTTGACCGATTTTAATCAAATTTGCACACCGTGTGCAGTTTGATCCGACTTGAAAGATAGGATAGCTTACATTTGGACCCGGTAGGTGGCGCTGGAATAGGGTTCTAAATTTTATTTCTTCAGGGCAGAACAACGTCTGCCGGGACAGCTAGTATATATATATAAGAACGTAAACTTATATAACCATCTAAACATGAAAGATAACGAGCGTGTCGATGTAATGTCATTATCTGGCCTTGTTAGTACCGCGGTGATCGGAGATGTCATGTTTAACATTTTTAGACGGGGCGCCATGTTTTTTTCACGCCGCTCCATTTCTCCCCTTTTTATTTAGGGACGTGGTAAAAATTGGTATTGACGCTTTAATGAACTGGGAATGATTCGTCATTTTGATTTATTTTTGGGGTGTAGATTGAAATAGAACCGTGGTATTGGTTCGGCATATAATCAGTAAAGTTTAGGTTCATGATATATTATTATGCAGCCCTGACTATGTTAGGGGTGAAGCCGGGTCTAAAGGGCCCCTATAATAAATATATTATGAGGATTAAAAAAAATCTGCTGGCAAACTTTAAAGATATGAATGGATGATCATTATTTGCCCAAATTTAATTAGTACTAAAAAAAATTCACTCTGCGATTGCATAGTTAATATAACTAGTGGTCGCCCGTGGTCGAAATTCGACCATAATAATTAATGTCAAAGACTATACTTCTATAATCACAGATTTCACCAAAGCTACACTGTTAATTTGACTTTAACAATAAACAAATTGTATATATGCGTGCGTGTGTCAAATACATGGTAGTGTGTGTAATGTTTTTTCACTTATTTAATTTATTTTTGACTAGCTGTGCCCGCGACGTCGTCCGCGTGGAATTTGTTTTCAAGACCCCCCGATTTTGAAACATTCTTCATTGGTGCTGTGCTCCTGTTGGTCTTAGCGTGATGATATATATATATATATATATAACCTATAGCCTTCCTCGATAAATGGGCTATCTAAAACTGAAAGAATTTTTCAAATCAGATCAGTAGTTCCTGAGATTAGCGCGTTCAAACAAACAAACTCTTCAACTTTATATATTAGTATAAGATGCATAATTTAAAAAAAATATTAGCATTCGTCGCTTCTTCTCTATAAACTATAAGTGTGCGAAATTTCATACTCCTCCGTCCGCGCAATTTTCGTAAAAAGGGGTACAAAGTTTTTGCTTCACGTATCAATATAATATAGATTATATTACTCAAGATTTGAATTAAAACTAGTTTTCGTGCGCCCACTTATAAATAAAAAAATATTTGCAAATAATCGATTCTACATCGATACTGATTATCACTTATTTTAAATAACTTAGTTTGTTTTTAATATAATTTCTAAATATTAGCATAATTTAGGAAATAATTATTGGAATCCTACATATAGATAAGACGTAAAAGATTTCTACAAATAGGTTAAATTTTATATCGCAGCTAATAGTCAGACGACAGAGAGATACCACAGACTTCCTCTGTTCACTTCTAAACTACTCCAATATTAATTTCATACCTGACCTTTAACAGTCTGAAAGAGAGTGTCGGGGGAAGGTAAGGAAAGGAATGCTCCGGTGGTTCGGGCATGTGGAAAGAATGCATGATGAAAGAATGACTAAACGCATATACAATGCAAAAGTGGATGGATGCAGAAGTCGTGGAAGGCCACGACACACCTTCCATGATCAAATTGATCGTGTACTAGCAGAAGGTGATGTCAGGAGCCTTAAGAACAGACGAGCGTGCATGACAAGAGTTATGAATGTCAAAGAAGCAAATGAGGTGTGTAAGAATAAGCCTGAATGGCGCTCTGTTGTTCGTGCCTACCTCGCAAGGGAACTGGCGTGAAGTTATGTATGTATGTATGTATGTATATATATATATATGTATATAAATAAATAGATAGGGAAAACATATGTATGTGTCCGATCATCTTCCCCGGGCCAAAACAACTCGCACAAACACAAATCGTGGGGGCGACTTTGGCCCGAGGAAGGCAACGCGGGCGCATATATGTGTACGTATGTAAAAGAAATATACATCAGTATTAAACATTTATTTAGTTTATTAACGATATTATCTATAAGCCACTACCTATCCTGAATACACTTACCTACCATTTCCAAATTATCATACCAAGTAGAATAAAATAGTATATGACTCAGGCAATCTCGTTCGCCTGGGCAAAAGATGTAGCAAAAAAATATGCCAAAACACAACTCAAGTTTGTTATGGCGGCATGCTCTAGACCACGGGTGGTACCCATATAGGCGGGCAAATACCCTAGCATCTGACTGCCGAGCAGGAAATTGTATGCTTTCTCCATTCCTGCACGGATAGTCTTTCAAACCATCAATACTTGGCACGTAGAATATTCTCGAAATGCTTCAGATTCGCGAAGCAGCATAACACTATCCATAAATTAAACTTATTAAACCGAGAGCTTTAACATGAAGCATTCCTAGCACCCAATAAAACTGTACGAAACGACATCATACGTGTTCATAACAGCCGCTGTAAAACCAAACACCGATTAAATGCTAAAGAATGTTGATATTACTCAGTTTTTATTAATCCAATCGACGCTATAGGCGAAACTACATTTTCACCCATTTATAGCATATAAAATACTTGGTTTACCATTTTTGTAGCAGTAAATTACACATTAAACACGACAGTACATTGACACATGTAGCCTGTTCGAAAAGCAGTATGTATTACCATTTTAGGAAGTATGTCGTGATAGAGCAGCAATACTCAAACTTTTTTTATATGGGCCGCATAGAGGTGTTTAGATCAAGTTTCACGAACCAGGGTTTGAAAAACCGGTAAAAATGTACATACATACATACATAACTTCACGCCAGTTCCCTTGCGGGGTAGGCACGAACAACAGAGCGCCATTTAGGCTTATTCTTACACACCTCACTTGCCTCTTTGACATTCATAACTCTTGTCATGCAAGCTCGTCTGTTCTTAAGGCTCCTGACATCACCTTCTGCTAGTACACGATCAATTTGATCATGGAAGGTGTGTCGTGGCCTTCCACGACTTCTACATCCATCCACTTTTGCATTGTATATCTCTTTAGTCATTCTTCCATCATGCATTCTTTCCACATGCCCGAACCACCGGAGCATTCCTTTCCTTACCTTCACCCCGACACCCGATATTTAAAGATACAATGACATAAAATCAAATCAAAGCAACCACACAAAAGTGGCTTATGCAACTTGATTATAAAAAAAAAACTGAAAACTTATTATGTACATACATACATAACTTTACGCCAGTTCCCTTGCGGGGTAGGCACGAACAACAGAGCGCCATTCAGGCTTATTCTTACACACCTTACTTGCTTCTTTGACATTCATAACTCTTGTCATGCACGCTCGTCTGTTCTTAAGGCTCCTGACATCACCTTCTGCTAGTACACGATCAATTTGATCATGGATATCATCATTGATATATATATCGCATATGCTGCCATGTGTGCAGTGACGCGGAAAGACCGGGTCAGGAACTCCCGCATCCGCGGCAGTCTTCATGTCCGTGACATAGCAGACAAACTGCAAGTGTCGCTTATGCTGATACGGGGACGTTTTACGGAGACCGGCTAATTATGTGGGGAACAAATGTCTAGCCATGCCGCCTCCGCTACGTCCCGGTCGAAGGGGAACGCCCAAGAAATGTTGGCTTGACGTTGTGAAGGATGACATGCGTGCCAATGGTCTCAAAACGGGGGACGCCGTAAACCGCGCGAAGAGGAGTAGAAAAAGTAGGAAAGCGGACCGTGGTTTTTTTTTTTATTGGACTTGACTTTATGTTGTTGGTCCGAAGACCTTACAACTTTACCGGGGTTTTTGGGGCGAGTGCCTTCGCGAAGTGAAGACGCTCGAGCCCGGGGGGGGCAACTTGCTCGAGGGAGCTCCCTAAGGAGTTTTACCTCGGCTGGACTGTTGCCATGAGAGGGGGATGAATTTAATGATGCCCACCATAGGGCGACACAAAGCACTAATTGAGAACGGGCGACGGGTAATATAAAGCCCGAGGGGAAGGATCCCGGCGGGCCAGGATCGGCGGTTCGCGGCGGCCTACGCTATCTTACTGCCGTTTCGTAACGTGTTATGGCTGGGAGAGAAGAAACGGCGAAAGAAACTTCCCAGCAACACGCCTAGTCTATCCTGTGGGGGGGCTATGTCTCCTAACGTCCCTCGCAGGGACGTGGAGAGATCTTGATTGGCGGCGCCTGAGACGCCGCCGTCTGTGTCTGTCTGTCCGTGCCTGCCAGCCTGCCGTCCTTACCGCGGGCGGGGGGCCAGCCGTTTTGTGATAACGTCGACCCTGTCCGTGAGGACGTTACGCGGTCGTCGTACGAGAGCCTTTCGCCGAGGCTTATAATCGGATCGGACCGTGGGCGTCGGAGTGAACGCTCCGAACGCAACCGGGATTTAACGGTCGGATGATGATGATGATATACATATTATTTATTTATTTTTTATTGCTGGAGTTCAACAGACAGACAGACGGCCCACTTGACGGAAAGCGGTTACCTTCGCCTGTGGGCATTTGCAATAGCAAAGGTGCTACAAATGTGCTGCTGCTCTCTAAGGGAGACTGGAACCTGGTCACTAATGCCGGAACACCACTCAAGATTGTTATGGTGGCATACTCTAGACCAGGGGTGGTAGCCATCCAGTCGGGCAAATGCCCTACCACCTGGCTGTGCGTTGTTTTGTCACCTCTTACGACAGGGCACCCGGCCGCAGGAAATTGTATTCTTTCTCCGTTCCTGCACGTGTGATACGTTCTAGGTAAGCGAGCTCGATCTTAGACCATATCTCCGCTCAAATTCGACCGAAAAACCTCACATAAAAAAATTGTCACCGAACCCTAAAACACTTACCCTATAAAAAGTAAAGGTACTAACACTAACTATCTCAAGCAGTCAATAAAACTCAAAGCGACATCGTAATAAAAGTAAAAATACCTAGCAGTCGTCTCTCGGTGTAACAAATTGAATCCACATTGATTTCTTAAGTGCCTAAAATACCCTGTACCCTGAGTGAAAATGGAATAAAATGTTGAAGATTTATTGGAAACTAGCTGTGCCCGCGACATCGTCCACGTGGAATTTGCTTTCAAAACCCTCCGATTTTGAAACATTCTTCATTGGTGCTCCGCTTCTATTGTTCTTAGCGTGATGATATATAGCCTATAGCCTTCCTCGATAACAGGGCTATCCAACACTGAAATAATTTTTCAAATAAGACCAGTAGTTCCTGAGATTAGCGCGTTCAATCAAACAATATTAGTATATTTGGCTACAACACTAATACTTACATTTTACATATCGCGATATCTTTTGAATGAAACGTCGGAATTGAATAATTCAAAAAGTTCTAGAAAGGCATTGAATTCGTCTTGAATATGGAGTAATTTATTTTGATAAGGATTAATACCAAGGTACAAAATAAAGAGTTTTTGAAGCGACGGCATTTTAATTATTTAAAAAAATAAAAGAAAACACTTATTGTGAGATAACTACAATAGTTAGACATATGGTTACACGATATTTTTTATAGACAGTTATATGTTCTACAAAGTGGTAGTACATTGTTTTGTTCTATAATCAATAGTTTTCGCAGCGCACGCCATGTAAGAATTTTTTCGGGTAATTTTTTTACACCTTGGGTTATATTATTCGACTTTTAGTAAGGATTCCTAATTTTTTTGAAAATATAATATAGCCTATAGCCTTCCTCGATAAATGTACTATTCAACACTGAAAGAATTTTTCAAATCGGACCAGCGGTTCCTGAGATTAGCGCGTTTAAACAAACAAACTCTTCAGCTCTATAATATTAGTATAGATATACATAGATAGATAACACATTATCGCTCACCAAATATAACATTTAAAAAAAACGCACAATTATAATATCCATGGTTGAAACAATAGGCGGCCTTATCGCTTAAAGCAATCTCTTCCAGGCCAACCTAATATTAAGGAATAATTTAACCCAATCTGGCGATGTAGGTGGTGCAGATTATTAGGTAGACCTTAAATATATATATATATATATATATTCGACTTTCTGTACAATGAAAAAAATGCTAAAAACCGAGTCAGGGGGATGTAAGAAGTGAAATAGAACTAATTTGAGACTTTCCAATTTTTTGTTTCTCTGTTTGTACGGGCTAATCTCCGAAACCGGTCCAGTCCGATTTAAATTAAAATTTGTATGGTGGTAGCTTATATCCCTGGTCAATATGTAGGATACTTTTGATCCCGAAAAATTAAAGAGTTCCCGTAGGATAGTTAAAAAACCGCACCACGCGGACGAAGTCGCGGGCATCAGCTAGTATGTATATATATATATATATATATATATATATATGACGCGTGTTTGTCGGGCGTTATTATAAAAATCTAGCAGGCATGCTAGAGACCAAAGACTGACAAAGCTCCAAAAGTTTTCGCCATGTATACTTATCCAAAAGTTTGGATGGATGTTGGTTACTCAATCTAGCCAGATCGACTGAACGGATCTGGATGAAATTTGGCACGGAGATAGATTATAGTCTAGAATAGCACATAGGCTACTTTTTATCCCGAAAAAATGCACGGTTCCTGTGGGATAACATTAATATGCAAGCCAATCCGCGGAAAAAAGCTGTTTCTAATCATCTTTTTATTGCGAAGCTGGTATACAGGCACATGGCCCAGTTCGTAGAAAGTAGTTACCGACACGTTGACGATTGCAACACCAGAGGCGAACGCAACGCGTTGCCAACTTGTAGGATGGGAAGAGATACAACGGTATTCAATGACCATCAAATGATTGAAGTTTATGTCTATACCTGCGACTTCATCCGCGTGAAATTTAATTTAATTTCTTTCCGGTGCGGCCTTTCATTTTTTTTCTAAAATAAAAGTAAGCCTAAGTTGCTCTTTATAACATCCAGGCCAGTAAAAGTCCCGTCAAAATCGGTCCAGCCGTTTCGGAGATTAGCCGGAACAAACAAGCTGATAGACACAAATGTTAAAAATTGAATATTGATACAAGTACCAAGTTCATATGCATTTAGTAAAAAGCTGTTATATTAACTTTACAAACAGACACTTCGATTTTATTTATTTGTATAAATGTATATATATATATATATGGTGGTTCACTTTGGTTGATTCATCAAAATTGAAAGACAAAATTGAACCGTTTAATATCAGCTTAAGCATCGATTCACGACTAAGCGTCGTTCTTAAAACACAAATCACGAACACAAAGGCTATCTTATCAACAAAAGAAATGAGATGCAAAATTCATATCCACTCAAAGTCAGAAACATTCTTCCCTTACAAAAGAACAACATTTACTCTATCTTAGTTTATCAAAACAATTTATATTTAATATGAAATAAATGATGCATAATTCATTACTTTCATTCCGACGACTTTCTTGAGCTGCTCTTGGCATAATGAGGCGGAGTCAATGGATTTTTAGATGCCCTAAGTATAGGTATATACTTCTACGCCTCTTTCCTATATGCCTCTGCTACTAGCCAGTCCTTATATATATATATATATATATATATATATATATATATATATATATATATTTTTTATTTTTTTATTACATGAGTTCAGCAGATAGACAGACGGCCCACTTGATGGAAAGCTGCTAGTACACGATCAATTTGATCATGGAAGGTGTGTCGTGGCCTTCCACGACTTCTGCATCCATCCACTTTTGCATTGTATCGTTGGTAGTCTTAAGTTTAATCTTAAATTAATCAAATAATTACATGTAGGGTTTTTTTTATTGCAGTAGTTCAGCAGACAAGCCGACGGCCCACTGAATGGAAAGCGGTTACCATCGCCTATGGATATTTGCAACACCAAAGTTGCTACAAATGCGCTGCTGCTCTCTTAAGGGAGACTGAAACCTGGTCACTAATGCCGGAACACAACTCAAGGTTGTTATGGCGACATACTTTAGACCAGGGGTGGTAGCCATCCAGTCTGGCAAATGCCCTACCACCTGGCTGTGGGTTGTTTTGTCGAAATTGTATTTCTCTGTTCCTGCACGGATAATATCTCACGACCGTTCATTTGCCTTACTAACTTGACAAGCTCCGTACAAGTAATTCATTCACTTACTTTAACGATGGTAAGGCAATTGAATTATAAGATATAGAACCGGTCATACACATCGGATAATATTATTCTTAGTGACCATGTATGGATTTGTGATACGAAACAGTCTTATTAATTGCTAATGAGGTTAAGCATTGATAGATAACGCAGGTATATACACTAATGCAGCTTATCATTAACAGTGTTATTTTTAACGCTATAAACAAGACCCATTTGGCCACAGTTACTCACATTATCCCCGATGGAGCCGGGACATAAATAAAACAGACTGGTTAGAAAATATTATGTGAATATTTTCTTAAGTTTTCGCGACTTGTATACATAATAAAACTACGTTTTAACGGTTTTAAGCGCGGTAATTTTATTTGATTTTGGTTTTTCGGACGTCTCGGCCACTTTTCAGTGGCCGTGATCACTTAATAACTGCTTAAAACTGGCTTAAAACCGTTAAAACATAGTTTTAATATTTATTATAAAAACAGACTGATATATATACATACATACATACATAACTTCACGCCAATGAAAGAATATATTTATTTCCAAATGCGACACACACATGACAAAAAACTTGCGTCTCGGGACGCCCGACTGAAGTGATAACTTAAATTAATCTAAGTTAAACTATTTAATATTGAAATTGTTTAACTTGAGAAAAGCTTAGGTTGCTACTAAAACTTTATGTATATTAATATGATAATGTGGAAAGGTTATATATTAATAAAATCATTTATAGATTATAAAATGTATTTAATTCTTAGTCACATTTCTTGAATATGTACAATAGAAATACGGCTAGGGCTGTGGGTTAGAGTGAGAGAGGAGGAGCCTGCCTACCGCTACCGTATGCATGAAAGAAAGGGAAGCCAGACAGACTGGCGCCGTAACGCGTTACGCAACGGTTTACCCTCCCATACAAAGTTATCACTTCAACAGATTATAAAACATAAACACAAAACTTGTATGCGACACTTTCAGAAACGAGGTTTTTTTTTAATTGGTGTCGCTTGTCTACCCCGTATGTTCTTCGAAGCCTATATAACCTTATTTTTACTATATTCACGTTCGCAAGATTTCCGACTTTATTTTATTTGAGTATGCCTGTGTGTGTGTGTATGTGTTAGTATTATCTTTGAGATATTACATTATAATCCATTAAAAAAAGTTTAATTAAAATTTATATCTGGAGCATGGCTTTATATGGATGTGAAGCATGAACAATGACACAAAGAGATCGCGATAGATTAGAAGCGTTCGAAATGTGGTGTTGGAGACGCATGAAGAGAATAAGTTGGAAAGAAAAGAAGACGAATGAAGAAGTACTGGATATGGTAAAGGAGAAACGCACAATTTTAAAAACTCTGGAGGAAAGAAGGGGGAGATGTTTGGCCATTTGTTACGACACGACACCTTCTTATGCACGTTAATCGAAGGTAAATTGGAAGCAAGGAGAGGGAAGGGAAAACCAAGGCGAGCATACATGGATCAAATAAAAGAAAAAGTGGGTGTCGTGTCTTACATAGAAGTAAAACAACTGGCCCATAATAGAGAAGATTGGAGGAGGCTCCACCGACAAGAGCATAGCTCTTAAAAGATAGATAGATTACATTATAAATCTAATTAACCTTAAACAGAAATGAGGTTGGCACTTAGTATTTTGCTGTGCCGAAACGTGGTCCGACACAGCATTGATTTTCAGTGCTCACCTTCTAAATCACATCTAGATGAGAGACCCTTTCTAACAATAAGACACATTAATTACAAAAATGTACAATAATAACGGCCCATAAACGTCCCACAGCTGGGCTCGGGCCTTCCACTATTGGGGGGGACAATATATCTGCCACGCTTATCCAAGGCGACTACGCAGGTTCGACACATCTGTTATTTCGATGTGCAGGTTATATCATGATGTTTTCCTCCGCCATCGTTAGCACGTGGGAATTGTAACAACATGCACATTAGGTCAGAAAACTGCTAAGTGGTGCATGCGGTTCGGCTAGGATTCGAACTCTTGTTCTTTGAGTTTGGAACGTGTGAGCTAGCCATTACGCTACCTCGACTATACAAAAATATATAAGTAAAGCGTAAACTCCATGTAACGTCACTCGATTTACCGATAAATTCCCTTAAGCGTCCAAATCACTTGTATTTGGTTGGTTTAGCTTGTCTTCCATACAATGATACACTCTATATAGCATTACACCCACTCTCAATAACGACAACAATTAAGTAATAAAAAGTACCTTTTAAGGTTAAAATTAGTAAAAACTGCGCAACTGTGTACATTCTTTTATCGCTATACTATCCTAGCCCGTAATAAACTCGACTGTCGGCATCATGCATACATACCGAAATTTCGAAGAAGTTCCGAAATATTGAATCTTCTAAGTATTTCCTTTATCAATAAGATGCCTCAATATCGCAAGATATGAATAAAACAAGTAAAAAATATACAACAAAATTACTGGTGCAGCAAAAGACGTCAGACAAAAATAACAGTTCTCTGCATTTAAAGACAACTCTCTATAACGCCATAAAATGCACAGTCCCTTCGGTGTCGTTATATAGAGTTCACACGTTATATAGAATGAATATGAAAAATTCTCTTCGTGGCAAATGCCAGTCTCTAATATCACGGCAAACCCGACCTTTTCACGTTAATGTAGCGAACCTCTATTAGTACAATGCCCATTAAAATCTCTACTATGAAAATTATGTGTGCTCAGCCCCTTGGTGCCTTTGATTAGAGCACTCAGCGACGATGCGCGTTGAAAATTATAAATTTGTTATGCTGATGGGAAAGTTAGAGTTATGACACACATCGACGCTTTTTCACAGTGCATATTATATTCATTTGGCTTACTACTGATTAAGAGACAAACTCCATACAAGCAATGTTATTTTTAACCGGCTTTAAAAAAAGGAGTATGAGCATGTATGTTTAGGCATAACTTTATTGCTCCAAAACAGATTTGGATGATTGTTTTTACATTGTATCTAGTAAAGCTTCAAAATGGCGGCCCATCCATATAAATGATCTTGCTATTGGACTTTCAGTTCTGGAGATATAATAGAAAATGTAGTAAAATCGGACAAAAATTGTGAAATTTTTCCAGTTTCTCAGTTATATTTTTTTTTTAAACTGATTTTGTTCATTCTTTTTGCGTTAGATTCAGTACATGTTTACAAAATATAGTAATTTTTATAATTACATTCCAGTTGTATTTGTCAATTTATAAAATACAATGAAACTTTCATATTTTTATGATTTACTTCGCGCCGATTTCAAGATGTAGAAAATAATATTTTTTGCTCTTTAGTTACTCTTGAGTCGGTTTCTTTTTTGCTACAAAATTTTTGTCTACGTATCGCAAGGTTTTTTTAAGTTTATGGCTTGGCAACTAGTCCTTTAAGCCAGGCGCAGTTGTATTGTAGGCTACAATCCACATTCAACGGAGTTCTTGTGAAAACTGGAAAGGCCACATTTGACTATACAGTTCACATTTCTCACAAAAACACAGAATTACTACTCAAAAACTATATATATCCTACAACTATTGTTCATTAGTGATTTTACACATTTTTAGTAAATAAAACTGCACAGCACAACGTCCCCTTTCAGTTCCCGCCAAAAACTCCTTACGTCTTGAGTATATTCGGCGCCAGGGCGCGAAAACCAATCTACGTCCTTTTTACTAACAATAAAAAAAATACGCTCAAACGTTGTAATATGTATGTATATGGCGCGCTAGTTTGTTGGACCTTCAGTTTAATTGTTGCTTTAATAAGATGCTAATTGGCTTGAATATAAGGAGCACGAGGCAAATTTATTTAATTACTTATCCGTGCAGGAACAGAGAAAGAATACAATTTCCTGCGGCCGGGCGGCCTGCCGTAAGAAGCGACAAAACAACCCACAGCCAGGTGGTAGGGCATTTGCCCGACTGGATGGCTACCACCCCTGGTCTAGAGTATGTTGCCATAACAACCTTGAGTTGTGTTCCGGCATTAGTGATCAAGTTCCAGTATCCCTTAATAGAGCAGCAGCGCATTTGTAGCACCTTTGGTGTGGCAAATGTCCATAGGCGATAGTAACCGCTTTTCATCAAGTGGGCCGTCTGCCTGTCTGCTGAACTCATGCAATAAAAAAAATACCAGATTATGCCCGCAACTTCATCCACGCTTGACTTGAAATACACGCGCGGTTCCCGGGATACAAAGTACGGCAGATTTTAAATAAACAATGTTAGCTATCGTGAAACTGTGCCGGGATAAGCTAATTTTTCTAAACCGCTCTCTGGAAAATATTCGCGGGGTTCCCGGGATAAAAAAATCACACGTTTTATTATATAAAATTTGCTATCGCACAGTGGAAAGGTCGTATTGGAATTCGATTTTTTTTAATCTGGTCATTTTCAATCATTCCCAGAAAAATTCCCGCGGGATTCCCAGGATAAAAAGTAGCGCAGATTTTAAGTAACTTGCTGTGGATCAGCGAAAACCACATCGAAATCGGCCCAGTAGTTTTTACGTGAATCCCGAACAAACAAACAAACAGACAAAATCTAAAAGAAATATCGTTTATAGAGCTTATTCCAGTTGTTTTTTTTTTAATAGCTTCAATGTACAGACACGGCATGTTTAGAATTTTACAATATTATAGATTTAAGGATAGTCAAAATAGTTCTTTTACATAAATTCAAGTACAATTATGGGCTTATAAGTAAGGTTTAACATTACAATGCAAAAATTACATAAATTAAATCTTAATATATATAAATCTCGTGTCACAATGTTTGTCCTCAATGGACTCGCTAAACTACTTGACCGATTTTAATCAAATTTTCACACCGTGTGCAGTTTGATCCAACTTGAAAGATAGGATAGGTTACATTTGGACCCGGTAGGTGGCGCTGGAATCGGGTTCTAAATTTTATTTCTTCAGGGCAGAACAACGTCTGCCCGGGCAGCTAGTAAAAATATATAAGTTGTTAAGTACTGTAAACAATGAATGAAATTAAATTAAATTAATTAGCATGTAAGTAAGTAGTACAGGGTACATATAAAATGACTAAAATACGGAGAACAGTACAAACGGCACCTAATATACCTATCACGTCTAGTAGGTACTTATAAGACAATCGGCTTACGCCCCATGGGTTTGTGCCCCGGGTGCTACGTTCTCCTTGCACCAATGGGTAATGGCGGCGACCCTGGCTAAAAGACTAGATAGTACAATCCCCGGCTATAAATACAAGTATTACGCAGGCTTTTACAGCTAATTTATGATGTTGAGAACTTCAGCACATATCATTACTGCTTAGTTTAGTTTATTACTGTTTAGTTTAAAAAACTGACACACATAAAAACTTGTGTTATACGTGTACCAAACAGATATGAGAGGTCGTGGTAGCTCAATAGGTAAAAGTCCCGCGTCTCATTACAATGACGTGGTTTCGAGATAATTTCAAAGGCAGACTTCTGATATAATAGGTACCTATGCCTTATAAGTTTTACCTTCTAGGGTCGTCGTCCTTCTGTAACTATTAATCTATTTATTTAATTCATTTTAATCTCTCTCTTTTCTTTCACCATATCCCAATTAATCGGGGTCGGCACAATATGTCTTTTCCTTCCACACTCCTCTATTTCGACATACATTTTCTGTCACACCACATATTTTATCATCCTTCACACAATTACCTTTACATTTGTACCCATCCATCTTGTAGTTTAACATTCTTTTTGTCACGTGACTTTCATCCCTCCTCATTATATATCCATACCAACTTCATCTTCCTCTCCATTTTTTAAGTCACGGGTGCAACTTTCAAAGATCCCTTTATGTACTCATTTCTCATCTTATCCATTTTTTTTTTTGCAGGAGATCAGCAGACAGGCAGACGGCCCACTTGATGGAAAGCGGTTACCATCGCCTATGGACATTTGCAACACCAAAGGTGCTACAAATGCGCTGCTGCTCTCTTAAGGGAAACTGGAACCTGGCCACTAATACCGGAACACAACTCAAGGTTGTTATGGCGACAAAATTAAGACCAGGGGTGGTAGCCATCCAGTCGAGCAAATGCCCTACCACCTGGCTGTGGGTTGTTAAGTCGCCTCTTACGACAGGCCGCCCGGCCGCAGGAAATTGTATTCTTTCTCCGTTCCTGCACGGACAGAATTCAATCTCTTCATTAATTCATTTTAGTAATATATAATAATTAATATTCTCATAATATAAAAATGCACTAATTAATAACATATCAGTAAACTACCCCACTATGAAGTGAAAAACTACGAAGGTTTTAAGAATACTTTCAAAGAAAATTGGCTTGAATAAAATGCAATAAGCATTTTTTGAGATTATCGATTAGATGATTCTTATGGTTCTAAGGCCAGATAACGAAAAGTCTACGGAACTTTTCATACTTCGTGGATTCTCACGCACTAGCCCATTTTTTGCTTTGCCGAGTACCTAGATATTTTTTATTTGTTTTAGTCCACGTTTGATAAGCTTCAGGATTTTCCACATCGGACAGGTTCCCAATAATCCTAGTCGAAATTAATTATCGCCTCCAATCCCTAGAATAATATCTCAATATCACACAAAATTCTGGGTCAATAACAAATAATAATAACTTTTTGCCTTTATAAGAAAAAGGCAGGTGTATAATGACAAAAAAAGTATTAAAGATAAAATGAATAAAATAAGCGTTAATAAATATTTAGGAATTGTTTTTACCTTATTAAATCCGCTAAAAATCAGTCCAAGTCATTGTTCCGATAACAAAAAAGGCTCACCACATTTTTAAAACACAATAATGACCAACACAGAACACAAATTGTATGACACAAACAATTCTTGTTCACTAAGATGAATCACTCAAGAATGCACCGGTTAATCACATATATAACCACCGCAAACCGCTTTCGCATAACAAAACAACACTTTTTCGAATTAATTTAGATTTTTAGTCGTATTCGCAATTATTTTCGAATAATTATAACTCAAGATAAAGTTTACGGCGAGAAAACACGTAACGCACGGCTACACGACGCAACTCCCCGAGAATGACTGCTCGACTGATATACGTATAACCATACAAAATCGAAAGGAGCCCACGCGACCGTATAGCGATAACAAACTGTTGCGCTTTTCAACTTAGCCAGGTTGCCGCGACAATTACTATAAACAAAAGTACAAAAACTTTACTCAGTCGTTTCTAACGTTACAATTCACTGTTAGTACGTTTGTTTGGGGTTTGGTTGTTAAATTATACTACTGTGCGTGTTCGAAAGTTAGTTTAATACGTCAATAAAGGTTTTGTTTAAGTAAAAGTCACGATCAGAAGTTTAACTTAACAACACAACACGCCGCGCCGTTCGCGTGCAGTGCACGCGTCTGAACTTAGCGTCGAGTTTCTTGCTTTCTTGTTTTTTGCTATTGCATTGAAAGCGCAGTGAACTTCACGTACTTCGAAATAGGAAGGGGACACATTACCTGCGTTACTTGTTTTTTGTTATACTCTTTTTTATTAAGAATAAGTTAACAGTGATTTTTTGTAAGCTAAATTGGGAACAGCAATAGATAACGAACGCCTAATCGCTATCTACCCAATAATTGTTGTTTTAATACTTTAGTTATATACCTATTCTTGTTTTCTTTACTTTATCTTGAAAGGATTTTTGTAAAATATCCCTGATGCCACCTTTTGACTCTTACAATTTTTTATGCGTGTCTGCAATTTATAAAATAAGCAAAACGGCAGGCGTTATGCAGGAGATAGGTACCTGTGTGTATACTTAATAAATATTCAGAACTCTTTAATTTGCACACTTTACTAGTGACTTTATTTCAAACTTTTATTCGCAGTAAGAGAAAGGGCAGATAGATAGCATATTTATAGCAAATGATTAGAATAAAAAATGAGTAATCAAGAAGTAAAAAATATGACTTGCACACATTAACTTTATAATATAATCAAGTAACATTTTCTGTTTTATAATAGAAAAAAAGGATAAGTAATCGATGCCCGAATTTATAATATTTTTTTACAGTGTTTTCTTATATAATACCTACCTACCAGATCGAAGTAAATACGTCTGCCTTAGTTTAATTCTAAAAGAAACCTGTCTAGTGCGTGTAACATCAAGCATAGCGAAGGATGTTCAGCCTTTATTAGAATTGGTCAAAAAACGACAGAACACTAAAAATTGCTTAGATCATTTAAGGAATCTGCGATTATCTCCCAAATATCATGACATACGACGGAAACTAATTCACAGTACGTGAATTTTATCAAAATATTTGTGTCAGATAATATAAATTATAATAATGTGGTTTCAATATTATTTCAAAGATATGGCTCTCACGCATGCATCAATCATATTTTCGTAATAAAGAAGGTCGTCGGCTTCTTTGTTTTCTGCAAGTCAATACCTCTTTACGTCATGCAAAATAATGTTGAAAATGGCTAAATTGCTTTATATTTAAATTATTTTTGAATAAATAGCGTTAGAAGCTAAGGGGACAACTCTGAATGGTTGAACACACTATGAGCAAAAGAAAAGGACTAATATTAATATGGCTTTAGTTACAACTGTCTATTAGTGCCTTAGATGTGATATAGCTTATTTATGTATTAAGGGTGTAACTGACAACTATGGGTTCGATACCAGTGATATGTGGAAGAGAGTAATATAATTATAACAGAAAGGTTTTTGTAGGAAATTCACCCTGCAGCGAATCAAATCCAAAACCTCTGCATTCTAGTGAATCAAATGGACTGGCACTTAAATTATGTATTAAACCACAGAGGATATGTATTCCAAATAGCTCCAGTCTACATTATTGTCAAGGAATAATTGATAAGTACTCCGCTGATATGAGAACGTTGAGATGGATGAGTGGTGTTACAAGAATGTATAAGGTAAAAAATTAGTACACAAGGACATCTTTGAAAGTTAGAAGACTGAGGTGGTATGGACATTTGTAATGGAGATGTATGAAAATCACACGAAAAGAAATGTTAAACTGGAAGATTGACGGATACAAATGTAAAGGTAGACCAAAAAAGAGCTGGAGAGATTGTGTGACAGATGACATGATGATATGTGGTGTGACAGAGGAAGTGTGAGAAGATTCACCGATCCAGAAAACGAGTTTTTTTGCTCTTTACTATTTTACTCCATTGGCTTAGGGACCTAAAGTGGGTTTTAACTTCCGGGACAAGACTATGCCACTTTTTTCTGTCCTGGGCAGTGTCTTGCCAATTATCGGCTCGAAGCTCAGACTGGTTAGCCTTCGCTTTGTCTTTCCAGCGATATTTGGAACGGCCGACAAACTGCCGACTTACTGATCGACCCGAATATGCTTTCCTCAGTCCTCAGGCTACGATCCTCTCCAATCCGTTCTACCTGACCTAGGCAGCGGAAGCGGTGAGCTTTTGTTTCTCGTATCATATTGGGCTCGGCCCCGAGATTTCTCTGAGAAAATGTGAACTAATTGTTACAACAGCTTCTGTTGCGTAAAATCCATCTTCCAATGAGGTTACTATAATAAATAAAACGTTAATAGCTATAAATGTAAGCCAGTCGGTAACCTCAAAGAGTTAATTGCCTTAATCGAAATCATATTAAACTGGGTAAATGACAATTAGTTTGACTATTAATGGAGTTTGAGTTAATGACAAACATGGATTATACTTAGCAGTAACACATCATTGGTTAATTAACAGGCGGGAAAACCAAATAATTAGCACCCGACATTACACACGCTTACGTACATTACATTGCCCCTTAATTAAATTAATTTGAGACAGTACTAAGGAATCTTTGATGTTTGTACATTGATTGTTCCAAAAGGTTTCCTTCAAGTGTTTTAAAGAAGATTAGACTTTTAATAGTATGATACGTCAACTTACAGCTTGTTTCCTTGACCTAATGGAGTCTGCCTACTTTTTGACTGATGCACTATAGAGTGCAGTGGAATATAAGATTGCCAAGTCCCTTCGGTTTCCCCGATGTTTATGTAATATGCATGCCGAAGCTACTTTTCTCAAATTATTATTCGGAGTATATCGATGAAATTTGACAAAAGAATGTTCCGGAGTTTTTGGTATAATTTATTTGTTTTCATAAGGCAATTAGGTAATTAGAATTAATAATAATAATAATCCCGCAGGAGGGCTTTGTGGCGAAGCCTTAGGTGAGTAGCGACACCTCGTACCTGACTCCGGGCCCAAGGCAAGGCCCCCGCCTCCGTGCTTGCTTTAACCAGCCGGCACGGAGTAGAGATCGCTAGAGCTAAGACTCAAGCTCCAGGGGTGGAAGTGATAAATGGCCTAACGTCGGAAGTAGCTTCGGTGAACCTGCAGCCCACCTCTCGACACCCCTTAGCCACTCACACCCATTTTGCCCCTGTCTTTATGGCATTTTTTGGGGCCCATGCAGGGAGTGGCGAGTCACCGTCTGCCCATTTTTCCATGTCCCCTGAACATTGCGACGGGCAGACGCCATAGTCCCCATATTCCCAGACCCCTAGTACCATTAGCAGTTCACCACAATAGCCCGGTACTTTTTGTCCTCATTTCCCACAATAATCCTACACTGGCCGGGGCTTGTCCTTGGGTGCATTACTATATGGTGTGGACAGGGATAATCGCCGGTCAGTGTCACGCCACATTAACATTAAATTTGTCAAGGGGCCTCTACGTGTTGGCGTTGTACGTAAAAGTTCGGGCCATTTTTATGGCCCGTGGTCTTAAAAAACATATAGTTTATAATAATAATAATAATAATAAAATTAAAACTCAATAATAGAACTAAAACTTAATTTTAAAAATAAATAAATATAATAAACTAAACTATGCTATAAATTAAGCTATAGTTACAAAATAACATAAATCTATAAGTAAGAAATTGACTCCAAATTGCTGTCAGCAGGGAGCGTGCCCAAAATGTTGGCAGCGTTTCCGTGTTGGATGGCAACGCTAATTCGTTGCCCTAGATGCAAGCCAGCCTTTTGGTCACGCGAGACCTCAATTAGACTCACTGAGAGGTCTCGATAGAGGTGATGACCTCCAGGCCCCCACGGCCCCAGGGTCTCGACCCCGAAAGCCACAAATACGTACCCACTACCAATGGACACATATTCCAGAATATTCCTAATTTTTACAATTCAAATACATAATAGCGAACTGTAATTGTAATAAAATTAGGGACGGCTTTCATATATACATATGACCATGGGGTATATGTCAGTTGATTAATGGTCGGCTCCTATGTCTTTGTTAAAAATAACCATTTTTTAGTTGCACAAATACTTGAATAGCTTTAGAAATAATATATTAGGCGTCTGTGGAAATTATAGTACTGGCACGCGTTTACAAGGTTGCTATCTCACTCTTCGGTGTAGACGCTCGTCAACAATTTCCCTCGTAAACGTTCTAGATTTCCCTGGGATCCATTCATCAGATTTTGACTTATTGACCATGGGTCAACCTTGAGAGTATGCACTTACGAATAAAAAATAATCTGAAAATCACCCCACAATTGACAGAGAAATCCAGTAACGAATACAAACAAGAAAACACATACAGACGAATTCAGATCCTCCTCCTTTTTGAAGTCAGTGAAGATACACTTTTGCCTCTCCTCTAAAATAATAAGAGGTCATTTAAATTTTAGTATATCAGCCGTCTAATCAAAAATGCTGCAAATATCTTACGAATTTTCACATCGGTGAATCAAAACAGTGAAGCTTTATTATATACAACCTTCAAGTAAACATTGATGTATATCAACTCACTCTACTCTGTAGTACGCTTTTTCCTCAATCATATTTTCTGGCAAGAACTCAGTTTTGCTTTCATATCTCTCCGATTATTTTACATTGCTTTATTATACACCATGTACAGTGAATGGGAATGTAATTGAAATATTTTTCTGTTAAAAGAGAAAATAAAGCGCTTTGTGTCATGTACATCTAAATTATATTCTAATCTATATGCTATGCTTTGATACCTATTTAAGACTCCTAATTTAGAAGGTTAGTATGAGTATTAATCAACCTAAATGTCGTAACATTTGGTACTAATTCTGTGAAATTTCGCAGTGTAAAATATTGTATCTAAATTTAGTAACCATGACACGCCATAATTTAAGAAAAGCTTTGAATAACTCTTTACAGCCTATTATATATAAAAAACGCTGAAGAATTGTTACATATCGTTATTTAATAATCTTTCGTCAATTACTTTTCAACTAAAACAAATACTTTCACGCACGTACTCACAAACATACACACTCATAACATAACATACATACACACGTATGCACGCACACGCACACATGCTTGTACATACACACCATTAATCTTTACTCGCACACCTACGCATCTAGGCACGTAGTTATTATGTAGATTTTATTATTATATATTTTTTGTTCTTTTCAATTATTTTTTTAGTTTTAATACCAGACAATGAAAGAAAAAGAGTTTCAAAACCGAAGCGAACTCCACTGAGGCCCGCCACACAGGCTCTGTTGAGACCTACTGCGGGCACCAGAGCTAATTCTAGACGCTCCTACATAATTGTCATCGTATTGTATATTATTTTATGTTCACTGTACTCTTTATGTAAAAAAAAAATCATTTCATTTCATTAATGAGGTTATCATCTCACCAAAATAAAATTTGTTTAAAATACATAAATAAGGCAACTAAAAAAACTCCATTCTAATAAAATACAGGGATACTTGTAAAATTAAACTTACATTCTGAAAACTAAACATTTTACTACCAGTACACATTACTACTTTACTAATAATTAGTTACTGTTTCCTACTCAAATAAGGTGAAAAAACTCAATTAATTTTTATAAACCGTGGACCAAATACACATTGTATATTACAAAAGCAAATTTAAATTATTTGTGACGATGTTGTTTCCGCACGATCTAAGTAGGCAAATATTGTAAAAGTTGTTTCAGAGACATGTACTACCTGGATCTGAAATTGACACCTCGGGGTTTTAGTCTAGCGAGATAAGTAGGCCAACACCCAAAACATTAGGCCACATAAACATTGAACTAATATATATATTTATTTCACTAGTATATTACTATATATTTATGCACAGAAACAATAATATATTTATTTATTTAAAGACAACACATTTCAATATATACTCAATAAAAAACCACACACAATAACAAATACAGTATAAAATATCCTATTATTAAAAGTATTATTACCTTATCTATTCTAATGAATCACATCAGTGGTCAATATATTAATGTAATAATCACAATTATTACTACAATATAAATAGTGACAAAAAATATATTAAATTTAGTTTTGGTTAACTGTGTGGCACAACACTATTCATGCGTTTACGCATAAATGCGACGAGATATTGCACTGTAAACGAACCATTATTGTTATCGTAAAATAAATATTGAATGAAGTCTTGCGATACAGTTTTCAAATTATAATACTGTTGTTACATTTGTCACGTACTTATTCTTAAGACCTATTTTCTACTGGACTGAGTCATACATTTAAATTCAATCTGTACATGGATGCATTAAATGTATACATATATGTACACCGCATAGCTATAGCTCATATGTATAACCTAAGCTTTTCCAAGCTAAGGTGATTAAAAAGAAATTCTTATAATAGAAATTATTCTGAAAGAGAGTGTCGGGGTGAAGGTAAGGAAAGGAATGCTCCGGTGGTTCGGACATGTAGAAAGAATGCTTGATGAAAGAATGAATAAACAGATATACAATGCAAAAGTGGATGGATGCAGAAGTCGTGGAAGGCCACGACACACCTTCCATGATCAAATTGATCGTGTACTAGCAGAAGGTGATGTCAGGAGCCTTAAGAACAGACGAGCGTGCATGACAAGAGTTATGAATGTCAAAGAAGCAAGTGAAGTGTGTAAGAATAAGCCTAAATGGCGCTCTGTTGTTCGTACCTACCCCGCAAGGGAATTGGCGTGAAGTTATGTATGTATGTAAAATTATTCCATGCAAAAGACGAAGAAAAGTTTAAAGTATGAAAGGAGTACTAGGTATCCTTCCTTCAAAACATTATTTTGTTTTTACCACTCTAAGACGATACATATATAGTCCGTAGACAATCAATTATATTATGACAAGAAAACAGAATGGTTACGTTCCACTAAGGACTCACAACGACCACGTTCATGACCGTAATTTTTCCCGTTCCACTTGCTTGCTGGCGTTACAATCGTAAACCCAAGTGGAAGGGTTATTCGACCCACCTCTTGACATGAGTCGTTCTGAGCGTGGTGTGATCGAAAGCGATGACGTCATTAGTGACATTTTCGCCACGACCACAACGACCGCGGTCGCCTTGTGTAACGGCTAACGGAGCATTTTGGGCGTTCTGAGCTACTAATGGAATTTTGAACGCTGAATATAATATTAAGCTATGAAACTATTTAGTCAATATATAAAAGAAACTATGTTTATAATCTATGTTCAACTTTGCAGACTAATAAAAACAGGAGTTTTTGGCGGGAACTGAAAGGAGATGTTGTGCTGTGCAGTTTTATTTTCTAAAAATGTGTAAAATTACTCTAAAATGAATAATAGTTGTAGGATATTGATAGTTTTTGAATAGTAATTATGTGTTATTGTGAGAAATATGAACTGTATATTCAAATGTGGCCTTTCGAGTTTTCACAAGAACTCCGTTCAATGGTGTGGATTGTAGCCTACAATACAACTGCGCCTGGCTTAAAGGCCTAGTTGCCAAGCCTTAAACATAAAAAAAAACTAAACAAAACAGGGCAGGAATTCCTGGCTGAGATGAAGTATTTATTCGCTATGGTTTCGTGTCTATTGTTTATACGAATTTAAATTTATTTCTGATTATATGTTAACCACAGAATTAATACGCTTATAATCTCAGGAGGTAAAGTAATGTGAAACACTTTTTAGTAGGACCTAAAAGTCTTTGTTTCGCTCGTCGAAGCGTCGCTCGGCAGTGCACAAGACAAAGTCTCAGTGTGACCAGCTCCAATAGTCCTAATTCCCTACTTTTAGAAAGACTATTTACTTGCAACATTATTTGCGCCGTTGTGTGCGTGTCAGCGCAAAAAATTACATCGCGCTCACGCACACCTCGACTGGTTTAATGCTTCAACTCTGAATGTAATTTTGTAGGAAACTATTTATACATACATACATAACTTCACGCCAGTTCCTTTGCGGGGTAGGCACGAACAACAGAGCGCCATTCAGGCTTATTCTTACACACCTCACTTGCTTCTTTGACATTCATAGCTCTTGTCATGCGCGCTCGTCTGCTCTTAAGGCTCCTGACATCACCTTCTGCCAGTGCACGATCAATTTGATCATGGAAGGTGTGTCGTGGCCTTCCACGACTTCTGCATCCATCCACTTTTGCATTGTATATCTGTTTAGTTATTGTTTCATCATGCATTCTTTCCACATGCCCGAACCATTAGGTATTATTACTCTAAAATGGTAACCATGAATTATATATGTTACTTATATCCCGATTGTTTGATGCTTATTTCACGTTGAAAATTCATGAGATTCAGGGCATAATTAGGCACAGTATTTATCATGCCGTATCGCATCTAAATAATAGTTATTTATTTGTTGCTCCATCTAGTTCTATTACTTATTCCTGCAAGAAGAAAATAATCTATCTTCATAGCATGAGTTGTTTGACGTAAATTTTTTTTTTGGGGTTTATGGCTTGGCAGCTAGGCCTTTAAGCGAGATCTTAGATTCAATGTAGTTTCTTCATTTTCTTAAACCTATGTGTAGCACAGCTGAATTGTAGGTTATCAGCTAGAGCCATTCAACGGAGTTCTTGTGACAACTCAAAAGGCCACTTTTGACTTTACAGTTCACGTTTCTCATAAAACACATAATTACTACTCAAAAACTATCAATATCCTACAACTATTGTTAATTTTAGAGTAATTTTACAAATTTTTAGAAAATAAAAACGCACGGCACGACGTCTCCTTTCAGTTCCCGGCCAAAACGCAATTTGAAAATTGATACTAACTGTTGATTCCGAATACAAGTATCATGATTCCTTAGGTCGTATTATTGTTTTTTTTTTATTTCAACTACATTTAAGGTTTAAGGTGAAACAGCATATATGTACTTTAAACTAACGGGGATGATAATTATGTTCTTTTCCAAGAAAATGAATACTAGATAGATAGATAGATAACACTTTATTGCTCACCAAAATAAATATAAAAACAAAATGCATGAATACAATACTTCTTGACAAAACAACAGGCGGCCTTATCGCTAAAAGCGATCTCTTCCAGGCAATCTGGCTTAAAAGAAATTCTTAACTAATCTGGCAATATTAGGAGCAGAAAGAAGATAGCAATAGCAATGTACAATTAAATACTGTTTCCGCTGAATACAGATCCTTAGCTTATACAACCGTAACTGCGTGGAAAGTTCTCGTCTGTTTTAAAAACGGTTTCTACAATAATAATAAAAACAATAAATAAATTCATTTTTTTTTATTACAGGAGCTCAGCAGACAGGCAGACGGCCCACTTGATGGAAAGCGGTTACCATCGCCTATAGACATTTGCAACACCAAAGGTGCTACAAATGCGCTGCTGCTCTCTTAAGGGAGGCTGGAACCTGATCACTAATGCCGGAACACAACTCAAGTTTGTTATTGCGACATACTTTAGACCAGGGGTGGTAGCCATCCAGTCGGGCAAATGCCCTACCACCTGGCATTCATTCAAGGAAATTTTCGAATACATTTTAAATTTTTTTAATATTATACGTAGTAAAATGCATAAAGTTTTCTCGGCAACGGACTACACAAATATCTTATCGAATTAGGACAGCGACTACTGAGTAGCAATAAATCTTGGTGCATCACTAAAGATTCTAAGTATCTCGACTACAAAATTCTTGCCAAGAAATCCTTCCCTATCATAATGATATACGACGCCTATAGATGTGGTTGAAAAAGCCACCAAATTCTTGGCTCGAACTATTTCCTTCATCTATCTGTAGACCCAACTTTTAATTTATGATTAGTGACTGGGTTTAATTAAACGCAAAGTTATCTCGGTTACGTTGGTCATACCGTACGTCAGCGGCACAACCCTAATTATTTAAGGTGTGTGAATGGAACGGAAGACCGAATGAGTTTTGACAGCTGAGCGGTTCCGTTTTGTTCAGTTTCACGCTTGTTATTGATTTATTACTTTTTAAATTAAACACCAATTGGAATGTTTTTTTTTAAATTTATTTAGGGCAACGAATACTTCACCTCTAAGAAATTAAATATAAACATGAACTATTAGTAAATATTACTTGTGCCTCAATCAACGATGTTGCCCACAACTATAATAGTAAAAAGAAATAAATCTGTCTGTTTGTCAGTCAGTTATTTTTTTTCTTTTTATTATTATTAACATCTTTACGGACTCGAGTTCCGTACCCTTTTTTACAACTTAATTTCTACATACATACATACATACATAACTTCACGCCAGTTCCCTCGCGGGGTAGGCACGAACAACAGAGTGCCATTTAGGCTTATTCTTACACACCTCACTTGCCTCTTTGACATTCATAACTCTTGTCATGCAAGCTCGTCTGTTCTTAAGGCTCCTGACATCACCTTCTGCTAGTACACGATCAATTTGATCATGGAAGGTGTGTCGTGGCCTTCCACGACTTCTGCATCCATCCACTTTTGCATTGTATATCTGTTTAGTCATTCTTTCATCATGCATTCTTTCCACATGCCCGAACCACCGGAGCATTCCTTTCCTTACCTTCACCCCGACACTCTCTTTCAGACCAACTCTCTTTCTTACTTCGGTATTACGAACGCGGTCCGCGAGCGTCACTCCGCAGATTTTGCGCAGTGCTCGCATCTCGACCGCGTTTACTCTACTTTCATGCTCTTTCTTCCATACCCAACTCTCGCTTCCATACGTGAGCGTAGGTACCAGCACCGCGTTGTGTACGGCGAGCTGGGCCTTCTGGCTGAGGTTCTTAGCGCCTAGAAGTTTACCTAATGCTCCATTTAAACTATTCCCCAAATTCACTCTTCTTTCTATATCAGCGGTGTACCTTCCATCCCTGCTAAAAGCACATCCAAGATATACAAACTCATTCACTTGCTCCAGCATAACATCATCGACCATTATCCTTGCATTCGTTCTGGTTTCTTCTCTTTCAAACACCATAACCTTTGTTTTCTTCGCATTCAAATGTAAGCCTCTCGCCTGACAGTCATCTTTCATCATTGTGACTAGTGTTTGCAGTTCTGATGGCGATTCGGCTAAAAGCACGGCATCATCCGCATAAAGCAAGGTGCTTACAACTAGATCACTCATCCGCACCCCAACATCCATCAATCTTATTCTCTGGAGACAATCGTCCAGATATAGGATGAACAGCAAAGCCGACAGCACGCAGCCCTGGCGGACGCCAATATTGACGTCAAACCAGGGCGACAGGCTGCCTTCCACTCGCACGCATGCCATACAGCCCTCGTAAGTGGACTGCACAGCACGCATCAATTGGCCATTAATCCCATATCCGGGCAATATGTCCCAGAGGTCCTTCCGCACAACCCTGTCAAATGCTTTCTCTAGATCCACAAAACCGCAGAAAACCTTCCGGCCCATAGCCAGCTGCTTCTCTACGATATTGCGGAGAGAGAAAACTTGATCCATACATCCCCTTCCATTTCTGAAACCACCTTGTGCATCCCACAGTAATCCATCGGATACAACTCTCATTCTCTTTTCAATAATCTTCGCATACACTTTAGATGCTGTGCTGATCAAACTGATGGCCCTGTAGCTGGCGCACTCCATACGTGACCCCTTGCCTTTATACAAGGGCACGATGACAGCGCGCCTCCAGTCCTTGGGAACCTTTCCCGTCCTCCAGCACAAGTTGCATAAGGACAGGAAAGCGTCCCGGACGCAGGTTCCACCATATTTGATCATCTCAGCAGACACACTATCGATTCCTACTGCCTTTCCATTTTTCAGACTTCTTATCGACCATTCGATCTCTTCCAAAGTGATCTCGGGTGCTGACTCCTCGGAGTCGGTCACAGACTCAGTCGTGGTACCAGCATCCGGGATATCATCATACATTTCTCTAAAATATTCACTCCATCGCGCTAATACCTCTTGTGGGTTAGCAAGAACTTCCCCTGCTTTAGATTTTATTCTTTCCATTCTGGAAGCTGACGAACAACCCCGAGACTTCTTAACCTCTCTCCAAAAGAGTTTGGTATTCGCCTCGAAGTTCTCCGTCAGCTTCTCTTCTTCTTTCAATTTTATTCTTTCACGCTTCTCTTTCACTAAAGCTTTGGTTTCATTCTTGCAGAGGCGATAAATTTCTTTCTTCATCTCTTTCATACTGTCATTCTGTTGCAAGGAAGCAACATAATCCAGCCAGGCTTTTCTCTTTCTCTCTACGCTGGATTTAACATCCGCGTCCCACCATTCATCACCTTTCGTTGTTATGTGCCTCTTCGCGCATCCACATGCTTCTTTTGCGCTTTCCACTATACTTTCTTTCATACTATCCCAGTCATTATCCACATCTAAGTCGGAGAAGTCCGCTTTTGCAAGCCTTTCTTCGACTAGGCGCGCATACATACTCCTTACACTAACATCTTCCAATTTTTCACACTTTATTCTTTCAAGCTCCCCGAAATTGGTACGCACTCGCCAGTGTCTCCACTTCTTGAAAAGGCCCACAAACCGGCTTATCACCAGGTAGTGGTCCGTTTCAAGAGTGGGGCCTCTGTAGGCTCTTGTATCCATTATTGTGTTTCGGAGGCGACTATCAATTAAAATCAGATCAATCATACTTTTCTGATCATTCATTCTCCATGTATACGTGTGAATATCCTTATGATGGAATAGTGTGTTCGACACAAGCAAGTTTCTTTCCATGCATACGTCTATGATTGGCCTACCAGCATCGTTCACTCTCTTGTCACCATAGGGTCCAAGGACAGCCTCAAGGCCGTCTCGTTTGGTCCCCACCCAGCCATTAAGATCACCACACATAATTAGTCTTTCGTTCCCTTCAGCCAGATCCAGAATTTCTCTCACAGACTCCCAAAACTTCTCGAGTTCTTGGGGATCCGCTGAGCTTACGGTAGCATAAGCTGCGACCAGAAAAACTCGCGTGATCCCCAGTTTTAGGCGGACCCAGAGAAGTCTCGGGTTCACCAGACAATAAGCTTTTACTCCAGACACAAAGCGGGATGAGAGTAAGACGCCTACCCCCCCACTTGCACGCTCGTCCAGGTCCACGCCGGACCACAGAGCAAGCATGCCACCGGGGAGGTCATCGACGTCGCACCCCTTCCGCTTTGTCTCTGTCAGACATAAGGCATCCAGGCTTCTCTCATTCATTATATCAATCATTTCGTCCATCTTATCTTTCATTCCACCTCTCACATTCCACGTGCCTATACGGCACTCTGCTCCTCTCGACCCGCCAGGTTTGGCGCTGCGTGAAGGGTGGCGGCCCCCTTCGCCGCATGCGCGAGAATCCACACCGACGGGGGCGCATCGGTGAGCGTCGCCTGCGGGGGACGCCCTATCGTGCACTGCACTCGGGTGAATCCTGGTCAGAATTGTGGCCCTCTGGGCCAGCGGGGATCGCGACGAGCACGCTTCTGACATGACCCCTTAATTTCTAGATTTATTTATTTGAATTTAACACGCTTATTAGTTATTTTAGTTGACATAAATTTATTGATTTTTGTGTTGCGGTGTGCCTATGGACATTTGCAACACCAAAGTTGCTACAAATGCGCTGCTGTTCTCTCTGCTCTCTCCGGTCACTAATGCCGGAACACAATTCAAGGTTGTTATGGCGACATACTTTAGACTAGGCGTGGTAGCCATCCAGTCGGGCAAATGCTACCACCTGGCTGTGGGTTGTTAAGTCGCCTCTTACGACAGGCCGCCCGGCCGCAGGAAATTGTATTCTTTCTCCGTTCCTGCACGGATAAAAGGCTTTAAACCTTTTGTCAGCATGTTACAATATAGTAATTAAAATAAACGCTTGGCAGCGGTCTAGAACTAGATTTTATACTTTAATTTTAGTTTGTATAAATAGTTTATTTTTAGTTTAATTTATATCTTAATTATGTTGGATGAAAAAAAACCTGTTATAAAATTTAGACAAATAAATATCTTAAATAAAAGCTACTTTACCCTAACGTATAAATATTACATGAATCATACAAATTCAGTTTGAAATGAAAATATACTCTTCATAAATAAGGTAATGTATTAAAATTTTCTTTACGAAAATATCATAGATTTGGGAATTTAACAGATATCAAATGAACGGCGGTTATAATAATATTCTTTGTTCGTTGTGAAAGTGCTTGAATGAAATGTGCTTGGTTTATTTTATCTTCCCTTTGTAAGCGGTTTCTGAGGTCCCGCTGTTTTATATTTTCGTTTTATGATTAAGGTAGAGTCCGCCAAAGGATCGGCCCTAATACAAAAAGAGCAATCTCTTCTGTCATGTAGACGTTTTATTTCAGCCATCAAAGAAATTTTATTCCATCATTAGATCACCACACAGCAATCATAATATATTAATTACTATTTTGCAAATCTTGTTTTAAATACAGCTCTAAACCATTTGCCTTGTCATTCTATGCTTTTAGATATATGTAACTATTTACTACGTACGCTATAGTAAGCTATCAACTTTAATGCAATGAAATAAAATCTAAAATATCAATTAGTGTAATAATATACGCTGTTTTTGATACTATTTGTTTGTTTATGTATTTCTTTCTATACATAGGTTTTTGATAAAATTTCGATGGTTTTCGATGCTTATCGACACACTTTTTGAGACGTTTTGAGAATTTTTAAGACATTTTAGGAGAACTTCGTTCCAAACATGTGTCCCAAAGACACCTCATTAGTTTTTGTTAATGACGTTACTTACATATTGACAGGTAATGATGTATACACACTATTGTGTCTATTCGATAACGACGTTATTCTTAGATTTATAATCTGCGCTACTTTTTATCTTGGGAATTCCGCGGGCGAGTTTTTGGCGGGAACTGAAAGGGGACGTTGTGCTGTGCAGTTTTATTTTCTAAAAATGTGTTAAATCACTCTAAAACGAACAACAGTTGTAGGAAATTGATAGTTTTTGAATAGTGATTATGTGTTTTTGTGAGAAATGTGAACTGTATAGTCAAATGCGGCCTTTCGAGTTTCCACAAGAACTCCGTTATACGGCGTCGATTGTAGCCTACAATACACTTGCGCCTGGTTTAAAGGCCTAGTTGCCAAGCCATAAACACAAAAAAAGGGAATTCCGCGGGTTTTTTTCCGGGAATGATTTAAAATGGCCAGAAAAAAATGATGTTTTTTTTTATGCGCATCGAATTTTATGTAATTAAATTTGTAATATCTTTATCCCATGAATCCCGAGGGAATTTTCCCAAGAGCGATTTGTAGTTGTTCGGGTACATAACAATTAGCTTATTCCGACACAGTTCTCAATAAAACGACAGCTTACATTCTTTTTTAAAATGCTACAGTACTTTGGACGAAGTTGCAGGCATATACTACTAAAATATAGAAACATACATACATACATACATACATACATAACTTCACGCTAGTTCCCTTGCGGGGTAGGCACGAACAACAGAGTGCCATTTAGGGTTATTCTTACACACCTCACTTGCCTCTTTGACATTCATAACTCTTGTCATGCAAGCTCGTCTGTTCAAATATAGAAACATTCAAATAAAATAAAATAATGATCATATTACTAGCATATATGGGAGTTATAAGATAACCCAAAGTTAGTCGCGACCTTCACCCGCTCCTAGCAACCAATATCGCTCCCTAATTGGTGATAATCGATAATACTATGTTTATCCAATAAATATACCGACTGTTTACTACTTCATCTCAGTCGTTTTAAGCTAAACTAGACTCACAGGGCGTTCCATTAGTAGCTCACAACGCCCAAAATGTTATCCGTTCCACAAGGCGACCGCGGTCGTCATTTTCGATCACACAACGCTCACAACGACCCAAGTTAAGAGGTGGGTCGAATAGCCGTTCCACTTGGGTTTACGATTGTAACGCCGGCAAGCAAGTGGAACGGGAAAAATCGCGACCGTGAACTTGGTCGTTGTGAGTCCCTAATGGAACATAGCCAATAGGGGCAGAATACTACGAAGCTCATCGAAAGGCGTGTGTTGGTAAAACAGTTACACGTTTTGTAAAAAGAGTGTTTCTACTAAATACGTAAGTCAGGTTTAAAATAGAAAGTAAGGTAAAATTGAAATGCTATGCGAATCATTAATGCGTTAAAAAAAAATCTTAATTTGAACGGATAATTTAAGCATGGGTATCTGTGGCGAAACAAAGCATTTCGCCCACTGGCCGGCACACCAGATTTCATGAGTTTGGTTTTGACAGCTGTCATAATGATTGGAAGAGAAATGTCGTCGTACAAATGTACATACTTTAATCAATATAAATCTAGATTTATAATTAATATTAGAAACATTTGGATTTCTATATATTCGCAGAAAGTTATATATATATACAAATGAACGGGTCATTTTATTTCTGCAACGACCCGTCATATTTATATATATTCGTTTTTTTTTTTTTTTTTTATTGCGGGAGATCAGCAGACAGGCAGACTGCCCACTTGATGGAAAGCGGTTACCATCGCCTATGGACATTTGCAACACCAAAGACGCTACAAATGCGCTGCTGCTCTCTTAAGGGAGACTGGATCCTGGTCACTAATGCCGGAACACAACTCAAGGTTGTTATGGCGACATACTTTAGACCAGGGGTGGTAGCCATCCAGTCGGGCAAATGCCTAACACCTGGCTGTGGGTTGTTTTGTCGCCTCTTACGACAGGCCGCTCGGCCGCAGGAAATTGTATTCTTTCTCCGTTCCTGCACGGATGAAATTCGTTTACAATTATAGCATGTATTTAATTATACAAAACAAGTATATGACAGCAATGTGCCTGGTGGAGTCCATGCCGATAGACCGAGACGTAGTCACCATGATCAAATTGAAGATGTTTTGAAGAAAGGTCATACAAAAAATAGTTTAAATAAGCGTGTATGTATGAAAAGATTAATGAAAGTTGATGAAGTCAAAAGTGTTTGTCAGGATCGTAGCAGGTGGAGATCCATCGTCCTCTGCCTACCCCAATGGGAAACAGGCGTGCCAATATGTATTTAATTTTAGATCTCCCCCCATCCCTCTTATGCCATCCCCTCTATCCCACCCCGGGTTAGCAACGCGTTAGCTACGCTCCTGGTGTTGCAAACGCGTATAGTCAATGGTAACCACTTTGCATTAGATGGGCCGTCTCCCTGTTTGTCAGCCTCGCTATAAAGAAAAGATATCCTTTTTTTTATAAGCGCCTGTTAATATTCACGTAGCAATCGTGATTCAGTAATGATAACAATTACTTACGTAACAGGGGCTGGATATTTTTATGATAATGCTCTCTGATTTCTCGCTTCTATAAACTATTTTTAAATATATTTTATTTAGATGATAGAAACCTCGCTATAAAGAAAAGATATCCTTTTTTTAAAAGCGCCTGTTAATATTCACATAGCAATTCCGATTCAGAAATGATAACAGTTACTTACGTAACAGGGGCTTAATAATTTTGTGATAATGCTCTCTGATTTCTCGCTTCTGTAAACTATTTTAAATATATCTTATTTCAATGATACAAACAATGTATCTTATGAAATAAGTTTTAGACACATAAAATGTTAGTTATTTACAGTTATTTGATTATCTGAAGTTTGATTTACATTTATTTGCATCAGATAACATGTTGGTATCAACCTCTTTAGATATTTTACTTTTTATTTGTTATTTGTCGTACTTCATTTGTTTTTTATTCATTCTAAACCTCTTGATTGTATCGTATCATTGTCAAAATAAATACTAATATTATAAGAAAATTCGTGTTACTTCATGTCCACGAGGTTGTATATAAAGTTTACGTGTTCTCCACAAAAGAGCGAGTTAACGTTATCATCGCTTAGACAGAAATTTTCAGTTAAAATATATCTCTTAGTCTGTTCAAATGATGAACAGGAGGGATGAAAGCCACGTGACAAAAAGAATGCTAAACTACAAGATGGATGGGTACAAATGTACAGGTAGACCAAAAAAGAGTTGGATGGATTGTGTAGAGGATGATGATAGAATAATAGAGGAGTGTGGAAGGAAAAGACATATTGTGCCGACCCCGATTAATTGGGAGAAGATGAAAGAAAATAGAGAGGGACAGAGAGTCTGTTCAAATGGTGCAAGAGCTTTCTGTCTTTGTAACATTTTCCAAAATATTACAGTGTCTGAAAGGTTTTTAAAGATTTTATATAAACTAGTGGTCGCCCAGTGGTCGAAATTCGACCATAATTAATTTAAATTATAAGTTTGAACGTTATTAAGGTTCTGTTGTCAGACTATACATCTATAACCACAGAATTCGTCAAGGTAACACTGTTAATTTGACTTTAACAATAAGCAAAAGAGTATATATGCGTGTGTTTGTCAAATACATGGTAGTGTGTGTAATGTTTTTTTATTGATTTAATGTATTCTTTATGCATAATTTAAAAAAAATATTAGCATTCTGCACTCCGTCTCTATATAAACTATAAGTGTGCGAAATTTCATGCTCCTCCGTCCGCGCAATTTTCGTAAAAAGGGGTACAAAGTTTTTGCTTCACATAATATATAGATTGTGTAGGTTTTTTAACGAAGTTTTCTTAGCACTAACGTTGATATAAACACCACATAATAGTTATATATCTACACTAAAAAGTACTGTATGTATGTGTGTATACTTGAAACTACTTCACTGCAGAGCAACTGCTTAATCTTTACTGTGCTCAAGTAGATCTTGCATGGAGTACTGCTCTCACCTTTGGGACGGCTCAGCCAAATATCAGCTTGAAGCGCTAGAGTCAATTGAGAGAAGAGCCAAGAGGTTGATTGTTAGCGACCAGCTTGTCAATACAAGGCTTCAAAGCTTAGAGCATCGACGCCGGGTTGCTAGTCTGTCGGTGTTTTATCGAATTCATTTCGGAGAGTGTGCGGTTGAACTGTTTGACCTGATTCCCCCTACACCATTCCATCTTCGGATCACAAGACACTCTGGTTTACGCCATCGTTTCACAGTGGAAACGCTACCAGTGCGTACTAAACGTTTCGCCTCCACGTTCCTTCTGCGTACGGCAGAATTGTGGAATGCACTACCAGAGTCCGTGTTTCCAGAAAAGTACAATCCGGGAATCTTCAAGGCTCGTGTGAATAGGTACTATCTAGGTAAGCGTGCTCCATCTTCGACCGCATCATCGTCCGGCACTGGACGTGATCGTGGTCAAACGCAAACCTATCTACAATAAAAAAAAAAACTAAAACACTGGGTTTTGCTGAGATTTCATATTTTAAACTTGGTGAAATTTTTCATTTCGACTGTTTTAATCGGTTGCACCGGTAAAGGATGTAAAAAGAGCAAAAAAATATGTTACGTCCTGTTAAATAGTGTGGCGTGCGGTTTTATTAATGCTGTCATCTGCAGTGGTTTTCGTTACATACGAATTCTGTTATTTTATGCATTATTTGCCAGTGTTACGGAATCTTTATTCGCCTAACAGTATCGGGAAGTAACAGAATAGGACAGTGCGGTTTTAACTTTATATCGGCATTTAAAGGAGACGGGGACTTTTGGGTCTAAGAAATGTAATGAGTTGAGATATGGCTTAAAAAAGCTATTTTTCTATTACGATTAAACTGGAAATAGAATTCATGGTAGCGTAATGGCTGACGCACGCGTTATTAAACTCAAAGGGCGCGGGTTCGAATCCTCGCATGCACCACTTAGGCAGTTTTCTGACCTAATGTGCATATTGTTACAATTATCACGTGATAACAACTGTGAAGGAAAACATCGTGATAACGGACATGTCAAACCTGCCAAGCCGCCTTGGACAAGCGTGGCGGGTATACTGTCCGTACACCAATAGTGGGAGGCCCGAGCCCAGCAGTGGGACATTTATGGGCTGTTACTATATAAAGTGTAAACTCCATATAACGACACCGAATAGACAGGACATATTATGGCGTTATAGAGAGTTGCCGTTAAATGGAGAGAAGTCTGTTTTTGTGTCTGACGTCTTTTGCTACACCAGTAATTTTGTTGTATTTTTTTACTTATATTATTAATATCTTGCGACATTGAGGCATCTTGGTTGTAAAGGAAGTATCTATATTGGAATTTCTTAAAAATTGCGATATGCATGATGCCGACAGTCAAGTTTATTATGGGCTAGGATAATAAAACAATAAAACAACGTACACAGCAGCGCAGTTTTTACTAATTTTGACCTTAAAGGTACTTTAATTACTTAATTGTTGTCGTTATTGAGGGTGTATTGTATGGAAGACAAGCGTTTTTTTTTAAGGCGGGGGAAATCCAATAACGCATAATACTGGGTTCTTTGCAAGGGATTAGACCATAGTTGATCATGAAGGCTTTCCCCTTTGACAAGGGGCAATCCGAACAATAATCAAGCCAGCTTGTGTGGAGACTCAGAGAAGTTGCACGGGCAACAACCACTATCCACTAAAACCAGCCCCCTCCCGTGTGCCCCGAGCTTTTTATGAAGGAAAGGCTGAGACTTAGAACGTAGTTACGCTCAGTCCGATGGAAGACAAGCTACACCAACCAAAGGCAAGTGATTTGGACGCTTAAGGGAGTTTGTCGTTAAATCGTGTGCCGTTACATGGAGTTTACAATGGTGTTATGTAAACTGGAAAATATACGCCCAAAATTCTATCTGGACAACGAGAAATCGTGAATATAAGGTCACAATTAAATAAGTTGTCGATTATTATAATCGATTGATATGAATGAATTTTGAATAAATAATAATATGAAAACTATTACACCACACATTCAAAATAACTAACCCCACTACAATTATAATAAAAAAAATCAACATAATAAGAAATCTTAAAATCACTTCGTTCAAGCATTTGTGAATGCGTAGCAGTCTTCATATTCTTCAGTTTTTTGACATCTCCTTAATATAAACTCTAAATTTTGGCTCCTATATAGTCTGTTGCTCAGCTGGCTGGCAAAAAGCTAGTACGGTATGGTGTGCAAAAAATAATAATAACTGTAAATTAATTTAATAGTTATCATTATTTAAAAATCCGTCTTCTTTAACATACCTATATTTGTATGTATTTTACTTTACTTTAAATTCGTCTATAGTAAAATGACGCGCAAAACGAATGGTAGAATTAGAAAAAGAACTCAGTTGAATATGAACTCGTAACTCCATTTAATTAATACGATATAAATCAGTTGTATACGAAATTGAAGATTTATAGAAGCCATAATAAAACAGAATTACTTCTAAGTATATTTTCAGGATATAAAACAGAGATAAAACAGTCAAAACCTTATATGAATGTGTCATGAGAAGGCAATGACCTTAGGCGATTGGCGCCATTTTATAGGCGGATAGGGACGCCATTTTGTACGCTTTTTGACATATAATGTGATGTGAACTAGAGTACAATCTAGTTGAGTGTCAGACTTGCGTAGTATATTTGCATTTTTTATTGCTTGTGTATAAAAATGTCTAGATAAAACTAAGGCGAATTCTAATGTTGGTTGACAGTAGATATAATTGAAAAGGTTAGGGCTTATAAAAAATTGAAATCTACATACATTCTTATGATTAAGGCTTGTAGCAACGCCAACGTCCTTGAGGATTTTTCGATACTGATTTTTTTGGGCGATAGCTGAGATTCATAGAAGAAAAAAGAAAAGATGGATGGATTGTGTGAAGGATGATATGATGATATGTGGTGTGACAGAAGATGTATGCCAGAATAGAGGAGTGTGGAATGAAAAGACATATTGTGCCGACCCCAAATAATTGGGACATGGTGAAAGAAAAGAGAGAGCTGAGATTCAATAGACGCGGTTATTTTTCAGATGCATTATTATATTGTTATGAATAAAATAAAGAAGTATTTAAAAAAATAGTAAAACGATATTATTTCTTTCTCTTTTATGAAGATGTGGAGATATTTCCTTTATCCTGTTTTGATAAAATTTGAAGGAGTAAAATGGTTTCATGATAATAATTTTGAGGTGATTTGGTGAATTTAAGTTAAAATAACTGTATAAAAATTATGAAAAAACCACGTTACGTCTCATATTTTGACAATTTATGATATTTCGTATTATATTTTTATTATATTTTCAGCCAGGTCGTAAGGCATATACCCGACTGGATGGCTACCACCCCTGGTCTAAAATATGTCGCCGTAACAACCGTGAGTTGTGTTGCGGCATTAGTGACCAGGTTCCAGTTTCCCTTAAGAGAGCAGCAGCGCACTTGTAGTATCTTTGGTGTTGCAAATGTCCATAGGCGATGGTAACCGCTTTCCTTCGAGTGGGCCGTCTGCCTGTCTGCTGATCTCCTGCAATAAAAAAAAAAATTGCGGCAACAGACGCCTTAATGTAGAATCTAAGATGTGGATCAAACTCTTTATTTTAAATCAGGATCAAACTAAATTGAGTCTCTAAGGTCGTCTAAAGGCCATTTCATTTACTTAATATATTTTCATAACCTTAATAAAGATATCCAATATCCAGCTAACACCGACCATGCTCACTTCATCATTTGTTAATGTCTGTTACAGAAAGTATATTGAATTTAATATGTAATCGATATTCATTATGATTGTTAGATGCTAAAATGGTGTACAATAAAGTGTTATCTATCTATCAAATCTAAAGGGATAAAGGTAGGAACATACTGAGCCCACGTACACAACGTATGCCACACATTATGACATCTAGACTCTTAAATTTGTATGAAAACCGTTCAATTAGAAACATACTTGTCATACGCAACGCTTATCACACGCGTCCCATGCAACGTTAGGTCTATCAATCCAGATCGGCGTGGGATGGTGGAGGGGATAACCATAGCTCTCAGAATCGGAAAACATTGTACACAAGAGCACCTGAAGAAATGACTTATGAGTCTGACGTCAATTTGCGTTGTGTACACGGGACAAGTGTGCACACCAACTCCATTGCATCACATACGTAGCGTACGTGGGATTTAAATAACTTTATTTAGGACAAATTACATTAAACTAATTATAAGAAAAAATTAAATTCAAAATAAAGGAACTTGTCCTAAGAGATAAAATGCTGGTGTTAAAACCAGTGCTGATCTTCCGCTGACTCTTTAAGGTACCGTCACGACGAAAGGTGAAATATCTATAGCCAATAAATCATAATCTGATTGATAACTTAGTAAGGGCAACGGATCAGTATGGCGGCCCAACGAGGAAACGTAGCCAGCCTTCTGGGGACCTTACCCATAGAAGACGGTGATCTAGGCTCAGTATTCTACTTATAGTCTTGAAGGACTATGGGTAGAATACATACATACATACATAACTTCACGCCAGTTCCCTTGCGGGGTAGGCACGAATAACAGAGTGCCATTTAGGCTTATTCTTACACACCTCACTTGCCTCTTTGACATTCATAACTCTTGTCATGCAAGCTCGTCTGTTCTTAAGGCTCCTGACATCACCTTCTGCTAGTACACGATCAATTTGATCATGGAAGGTGTGTCGTGGCCTTCCACGACTTCTGCATGCATCCACTTTTGCATTGTATATCTGTTTAGTCATTCTTTCATCATGCATTCTTTCCACATGCCCGAACCACCGGAGCATTCCTTTCCTTACCTTCACCCCGACACTCTCTTTCAGAGCAACTCTCTTTCTTACTTCGGTATTACGAACGCGGTCCGCGAGCGTCACTCCGCAGATTTTGCGCAGTGCTCGCATCTCGACCGCGTTTACTCTACTTTCATGCTCTCTCTCGCATACCCAACTCTCGCTTCCATACGTGAGCGTAGGTACCAGCACCGCGTTGTGTATGGGTAGAATACAATACAATTAAATTAAGTTTTCTTTTATTGTATTTGATTATTTCTGCATTTCTTCAGCTTATTGTGACAGGATACCATTGCGTACACATAACCTAACATGACGGTAGTCAAATGTTGAGTGCATGATTGATAGCCGACGACCGTTACCTCATATAGAAAAGAGGGTAAGTTAAAAAATTTGCAGTGCGATTTTTTACCTACCTTATGGTGGCGCCTCACTTGGCTTTTGATATATTAGCAAGTAACATAGTTTTTTTGACGGGAACTAAAAGGGGACGTTGTGCTGTGCAGTTTTATTTTCTAAAAAATTTGGACCCGGTAGGTGGCGCTGGAATCGGGTTCTTAATTTTATTTCTTGCGAGAAATGTGAACTATATAGCCAAATGTGGCCTTTCGAGTTTTCACAAGAACTCCGTTGAATGACGTCGATTGTAGCCTACAATACAACGGCGCCTGACTTAAAGGCCTAGTTGCCAAGCGTTAAACATAAAAAAAAGCAAGCAACATTTGATGTATTAGCAAATATCACACACATGCTATTTACACGTAGTCTGAAAGCAAAGACCTCAAACACACCAAACATATTTGTTTGGTACCGCCAAGTAAATTTGGACCCGGTAGGTGGCGCTGGAATCGGGTTCTTAATTTTATTTCTAATGCCGGTACACAACTTAAGGTTGTTATGGCGACATACTTAAGACCAGGGTTGGTAGCCATCCAGTCGTGCAAATGCCCTACCACCTGGCTCTGAGCTGTTTTTTGTTGCACGTCAAGTCGTTCATTGTCATTTCATCAATAAACTAAATTAAAATCGCTCCGCTTTGTAAATAAATAATATAACATAAAATATATGGCACCCGCATCACACCATAAAAATGAATAAAACTACAAGTGAACTGAAGTGAAGAAGTGAAAGTGAGGAGCAGCTGCATTTTATGCCTATTAATCAGGTACATGCCTGCTCAATCTTACACTCCCAACTAAATTACCTAACACTTCCTTTTCTACAAAATTTACATAGTCCATTGTTATCATCAAACCCAGCGCCGCCGCAACACACGTTGAAATTAAAAGGTACGATATGGACCAGTCGGTAGCATCAATTGCTTATTTTTACTTTAGCAGAACATCACAATACTTTGTATATTTAAAAAAACTACAAAAGTACAAAAAGACATCCATAAAGGAGTCTCTAGTCGATGCTCACAAGTTTACCAAATTTAAAAATAAAATTGATTAAAAATTTCGTAAACAACACGTTTGAACGCAACGGCTGCATTGGCGCTAGTGAGCAAACCAAGTGGGGACGGTCGCGGCAAATATTCAGCTAATTTGAGTCCTTTGATATGTCATTAAAACCAACAGTCGATAGAAACACGTTTATGCTATTGGCGTTATTTGTCTTATTTGTACAAATGAAGCAAATACAACGAATAATCCTGTCTATACATTGCTATTTTTGGTCAAACTAAACAAACACCAGCCAAGTGACGCGCCTCCATTATATTGCGCAAGGATCCTACATTACGTGTGCAGTAATATCCTTTAGCCTATCTGTATAGTAAAAAAATCTTAGCAAAACGCACCACATTATCCTTATATCGTGGCAGTAATTCCTTGACATGGGTCTGTTATTAACTTGTCATATAATACTAAAGGTCCGGTCATGGTGACTAGAGTTGCCAGATGTCCGGTTTTCGACCGAACAATCCGGTTTTTCTTTATGTATGTCCGGCCAACAAAATTATGGTAAACCGGATAAAAGATTGGTCGGTTTTAAATCAAATTCGTTAATTATCTGGCGAAATCTCGTATCTAGCCGTAAATATTGTAAAAAGTGAATTAGGCGTTTTCTTTAATATAATTGCTGGTAGCATTTAATTCAAAGATGCCATCTCAGGCAATAAAACTGTGGGATTAAGTCCCCGTGGTGTTTATTCCTAGTGGTGATATTTGATCCACGTGATCAAATTTTTTTGAGGTGTGGGAGAAATCATACTAAGTTTTTGGTTTTAACTATTTAAAACGTTATATTGTTCACACACAAAATGTACATATATATAATTGTACACACGCTAAGTCACAATGTGTGGACTGGTGTTCCGCGAGACAAGACCGGTCTGTCGCAATATGCGGGTAAGACTGCCGAACGCGCGCCGTAGTTGGCCGAGCGCAAAACTGCTGACAGAATGACCTGTGTCACCACAAAACTTTATTAAAAGCAGTGGCATCGAGTATATATATATTTGAAATCCACGTATATAGTGACTCATGATGATATCTCAGGAACTATAATACCTATTGAAATTTGGCATGGACCTTCCTTTCGCTAAGCAGAGGTCAGCTAAGAACGGTTTTTACGGCACGCGAAGCGAGCGGGTATCCGCTAGTTAAATATATGCTAAAGTAGGATGGCATTCGATGAAAAGGTAGTAACTAAAAAGTTAGATTGCAGAAAATTTATATGTTAATAAAAAAAAACTACGGATTTTTGTTTCAAACACATCTGGCAACCCTAACTGTGACCCGTATCACAACCCGCACCGTTAGAAATGGTTAGGGCACTCTCACGCGGTTTTCCCAGCATAAATATAAAATTTCTGTGGAACGATAACCTTTCAGGTTTTAGGCGACGCTAGGAGATAGATGTCACCGTAGAAAGAGAATCAAATAGAGAAGCAGTTCGCTTATATTGTGGTGTAATAAGATTCAAGAATAATAAATAAGTGTTTGAAGAGTAAAGAGGTGTTTCATATTCGCTGCGGCGTCAATCCTTTATAATATTGGATAAATTCCTAGGACACATAGAAAGACGACACTCTATTGTGGTTGGTTATCAAAATAAATAATAACAAAAAAAATAAATGACTTTTAACTAAAAAGTAAAATATAATAATAATAATAATCAGCAGACAAACATACATATTGTTACGAGTGCGGGGCTCGAATTAAAATGCCGTTGGAATTACTATTGAATTTATTAGAACTATACAAACACGTATAACACAGGTACAAATATAACTGGACATAACCAGTACAAACTGCACGATTCAATAACACGCGTAAAGTCCGTCACTATCTAGCTCATCGAATGTACACACGTCTTGCTCGTATCGTAATCGTCGCTTGACTGCCTCACCCCTCCGTTTGGGCATTGTTTTATACTCATCTATACAAATACAATATATCTACCTGACAAGCGTCGACGAAATTTCCCAGAAAACGTAATCCGCACACCTGCTTAATTATTCTTGCGAACGGCCATAAGCTAGTAGAATACACAATATACTGTTTTTCTAAGTAAACAAAAGAAGTCCAAATGCGGGAAGGTAATAAACTGTGCTTTATGGCAGGCAGGTGTGCATTCACTTCTGTCGGCATGTAACAATATTATATATCTCCAAATTAAGCAAGTTACGCTTGTGTTATGGGTAACATACAATGGTCTACTCTGGGGCCGATCCCAGACACCCAGACCATAGTAAAACGGAGAAAATTCGTTTCCGAAACTTAACATATCAGGAATCGAACCAGGAGCCTCTGCGGCGAGGTAAGCCGTCAAAGGCTTAGCCCGCTCAGCCACAGAGGCCGTATAATTTATTCGACTGATAATTTTTATCTGATGATTAAAAAATAGGCCCTTAGTCGACTTAAGGAATGAAAAGTTAGATATTAAATTAGAAAAAGCTTTAAATCAGGGTTTCCCAAACTATTTTGGGCAAGAGACCCCTTTTCCAATATGAACTGATACCTCAGACCCCCCATAGCTAAATTACTTTAACAATCCTATCTCTAGTTTTTTTCGTAATGATACAAAACTTACTTACCAATTTAAAAACTTTGAGAGTATTTAAGTAGTAAACTTGACATCATTTTCTCGTCAAAATTTTACAAAATAAATAGACATAAAATTCAGTAAATGTCAAGTGTAATTAATAATTATTAAAAGAAATTACGTAAAGATACTTAAGTAGGTAATTATTTGGAAAAAGACACACATTATACAGTATCTTGAAAGTTTCAAATAAGAACTTGTGTTAATTAACAGGGGTTCGATTTTTAGACCTCGTCGACCCCCAAAATCAGTTTTCGTTTATGTCGATCTCTGGGAAATCGATTTCGATCCCAGGGGGTCGACATCGACCACTTTGGGAATTCCTGTTTTAAATGAACGAATTTGTTCGACTGAATGAATTTGTTCGAATGAATGAATTTGATCGTTGAACGATAAATGACTTTGTTTCGATACTAATTAACATTTTATTTGCAAAAAATATCTGACGCGTCAGAGACAGAATTACAAAATAAAATACGACATATTTATTATAATTTTATATTTAAATATAAATATAATTAAGATTCATTTATACTGTTCTCCATTTATATACCTTTTAAAAGGTTAACAAAATTGTATCACAGACATCAGCTATATAAGTAGTTTTTTCCACTATGTTTAGGTAACTATTATTATACATTATTATTTATTACAGGGATGACCAGTCGGTCGCGATTTTACTATTTTGATCCGTTCACTTATGAATGACACAAAAAATATGTTACATTATTTCATAAATATTTTTGTAAGTTGGAAACTTAGTTTAAAACTAAAAAAATTTTTATGAACCTTTGCTTAAACTCTGTCTCACGAAAGAAGTCCCGCGGATGAGGATTGTGCAAAGGAATATTAATGAGTTAAAATAATTTTACCAGGGATGGAAGGTACACCGCTGATATAGAAAGAAGAGTGAATTTGGGGAATAGTGTGAATGGAGCGTTAGGTAAACTTCTAGGCGCTAAGAACCGCAGCCAGAAGGCCCAGCTTGCCATACACAACGCGGTGCTGGTACCTACGCTTACGTATGGAAGCAAGAATTGTCGGGGTGAAGGTCAGGAAAGGAATGCTCCGGTGGTTCGGGCATGTGGAAAGAATGCATCATGAAAGAATGACTAAACAGATATACAATGCAAAAGTGGATGGATGCAGAAGTCGTGGAAGGCCACGACACACCTTCTATGATCAAATTGATCGTGTACTAGCAGAAGGTGATGTCAGGAGCCTTAAGAACAGACGAACGTGCATGACAAGAGCTATGAATGTCAAAGAAGTAAGTGAGGTGTGTAAGAGTAAGCCTAATTAGCGCTCTGTTGTTCGTGCTTACCCCGCAAGGGAACTGGCGTGAAGTTATGTATGTATGTAAAATAATTTTAGAAAAATTCCAATTTAATAGTATTAGTAAACAGCCAGACCAGGCAGGACCAATTTTTTCGGTTTGCTCCTGATAAGTTCCCGCTGCGCCTCTAGTGCTCGATTCCAACACATACGTACCTACATGCCAGTATCATCAAAAACGTCTGATAAATTAGACAAAACATCGCGTTTATTTTTTTATTCTAGTTCTTTAAAAAAATAAATTTTTCTTCCAAATTATTAGATAATTGGCCCACCAACGTCAAGGTCCTTGTGCGTTATTTTATTACTCTGAATGAAATAAAGTAGGCCTATACCTAGCATTGTTCAGCTAGGGTACCTATTATATCTAAAAAAAACAAGGGCGCAGTTATAGAAGCTCGCATAGGGCCCATAAAATGCTATTTATGGCACTGTTTAGAAGAGCAATTTAATACAATGTACACAATATTTTTTGTAATCAATTACACTATTAAATCATGTTTAAATATCTTAGGCTGGGTGCATCGACATTTAACCGATACCGCAATGGTTAAAATAAAATTATTGCTAAAATATGGCTAAACAGCGATTATTTCATTTTAATCATCGGTTAAATGTCTATGCATACAATAGCCTAAGTCAATTTAAGAAATAGCTAAGTTAGATATGAAAGTAGACAATGTTTAAAATTAAGCATCTAAATTATACACGTTTTAACAGCAATCAAAATCACAAATTTATCTTATAACAAAAACAATGTAGTCATTATTTTTCAAAAGCTATGTTTACACCGGCATACAAAATAAGTTGTCTGTACATTTTACCAAAACCACCTTAGATTACCTACACGTGTTTAAATGCACTGAATCCGAATCTGAGGTCCGTTTAGCTCGTAGACCCTTTTTTTTTTGTTTTGACGAGGGGAAACCCATTTGCGGAGACCACGCCGCGGGGGGACAGCGGTGTGGTACTGTGGGACTCGCCGGCCTGATGGGCTGCCGGAATACCCACTAAAACTCCCCGGTGTTCCTCCTTTCGCCGTTTTGCCGGGGCCGCGGTACATAGCGTAAGCCTCACTCCGCGACCCCGACTGGCGCCGCCCCCGTAATAAGGGCATTACGGGGGCGGCCTCTTCTTGGCCGGTGATAACGTCCCCGGCATCTCCCTCTCCATGTAGGGAGGTGAGGGGGTCACGCGGAACACCAACGCGCCCCCTCGCGACTTGCGTGCAGGTGGAGGCCGGCAGAGTCCTCCGGTGGCCTCGACACCCGCGTGCCGCATATTTACGGCGGCCGGAGGTCTGACGTGACCGTCCGCCGCCGTCTTCTGCTGTTATTTCTGCGGGAGAGGAGCGCCGACTGGCGCTCTCTCTCCCGCTCCGCCGCCTCCTTCGCGGACATTACAGTCTCACAGAAGGAGGAGCTCGTACACCCTCAAAATTTCCAGTAAATTGAGAAAAACCGCTAAATTTATTATTTTAAAATTTAATTTAGGTTCGGGTTTTCAATCACGAGATAAAAGTTATCAGTCGAATAAATTACAACCTGACTGTTAAACACTTCACATTAATAGAGAAATTGTTTTGGTTGATTGCCCACTAGATGTCGCTGTTCTATAATGAAAGGCGATAATCTTTATTTTTAATATTTTGTATATTTTACCAAAGGTGTGTATTTTACCAAAGGCCTGCTAACTACAGAGGCTGCCCTGCCGCCCCCCGACCCAAACGTAAGGTCGGAAAGGGCAATGCCCAAAAAGGCACTAGAAAAGTGCCGAACAAACCCGCATTCGTGGCGGCCCCTCCTCTAGTGGTAAACCACTGGACGGGTCTTCCCACGACGGAAGCGTTTCCTCCGCTGAGGACGCGTGCCCCAGTTATGGCCGGCCTACCCTCGTCCACCCTCTCCCCCGCCCCCATTTCTAAGGCACCTTCTGGGCCATCGGCCCACCACTCTATAGCGGAGGACTTAGCTCTGGCGACTAAATTCGCCAAGAACTTGCCCTTCGACCTGGAAGAGGTCCAACTCTTGGCTCGGAAACTGAGACAAGTTTCAGAGTCAACTCAACCCTCCCTCCGGGATCAACTCGTGATCGAAATGGATCACGCGTACCTCCTCCAAATACTTAGATCGTTGTAACTAAACAACCTAGTACAAATTATTGTTACCGGTAACAAATGGCGCATGTAGGTAGAAATAAACCACGCTCATTGACTCTGGCGACTTATAACGCCAACGGCCTTCGAAACCAGCGCGACTTGGTCCATGACTTCCTGGTTACCAATCAAGTAGATATACTACTAGTACAGGAGACCTTCCTGAAACCGAGTAATAGAGATCCAAAGATCTCTAACTATCGGGTCACTAGACATGACAGGGTAGGCCGTGGTGGCGGCACCCTGATCTATTTCAGGAGATCCCTACACTGCATGCCTGTAGTCACCCCTCCACTACAAGGTATGGAGGTATCCGCCTGCAGACTAGCAATGACTGGCCACCAACCTCTAGTCATAGTCTCAGCATACCTCGCATGCCAAAAAACCCTTATTAAAAAAGACCTAGAAGCCCTATTCAACCTAGGCCCGGCTGTTATAATAGCCGGAGATCTGAATTGCAAACACGAGCAGTGGAATTGCAATACCACTAACACCAATGGCAGAGCCCTAATAAATATATCAGACAATCTTTTGTTTGATATACTAACGCCCATGACCCCCACAAGATATCCCCCCAACCGCGACTGGGGAACCCCAAACACTCTCGACCTAGCATTACTGAGGGGCGTAACTCTTCAGTTCCATTCGATCGAAACGATGGACGATATAGACTCGGACCATCGTCCGGTTATCCTTAGATTAGGACCACAGACAGACCAGACATCTGAAACTAGGACCTCTGTGGACTGGTTGAGACTTGGGGACCTCCTCAAGGCAACCAGCTCACAAGACCTGGACCGCATCCCAGATCACATCGGGTCCCGCCAAGACACGGAGAGGGCGATCGAAGCCCTCACCAGCCACCTTCAATCCGCAGTGCGGAACTCGTCCAGGCAGGTGCCAGTGGAGGATGACCGCCACTTATGCCTGCCGGACGAGGTGAGGGTACTGCTGAGGGAAAAGAGAGCCGCCTCCAGAGCTCATGACAGATATCCCACTGAGGATAACAGAATCCGACTCCGCGAACTAGAGCGCGAGGTCAAACTACGTATCCGGGAAGTCAGGGAACAACGTTGGGACAGAACGCTGAGGGATATCGAACCAACTCACCAGGCGTACTGGAAGCTGGCTAGAGCTCTCAAATCAGACACCCTTACTGTCATACCCGCGCTAGAAAGAGCCGACAACACCGAGGCGTTCGATGACGAGGAGAAAGCCGAGTGCCTTGCTCAGAGTCTAGAGCTTCAATGCTCCCCCACTACGCAAAACGTCGACCAGTCACACCTGACGGAGGTGGACTCCGAGGTCGAACGTAGATCCTCCTTACCAGCGGAAACCACACTCGACCCGGTCACAGTCGAAGAAGTGCAAGATCTGATCAAGTCTCTCAAACCGCGAAAGGCCCCAGGGACCGATGGCATCAACAATCGCGTTTTAAAACTCCTACCCGCCCATCTAATTATAATTCTAGTGAGCATCTTCAATGCCGCCATAACAAACTGCTCCTTTCCCGCGATCTGGAAGGAAGCAGATGTCATCGGTATTCACAAGCCGGGAAAACCGGCTAATAAACCGTCCAGCTACCGTCCAATCAGCCTACTGAGCGCACTCAGCAAGCTTTACGAGAGGGTCATCCTCTCTCGACTTAGAGATTTTGCCTTCAGCAAACATCTAATACCCGATGAGCAATTTGGCTTCCGTGCCCGACACTCATGCGTCCAACAGGTGCACCGCATCACGGAGCACATATTATCTCACTTTGCCCATCGCCCCCGCCCTATAGGAACAGCCGCACTGTTTCTAGACGTAGCAAAAGCCTTCGACAAGGTCTGGCACAACGGCTTGATTTACAAGCTGTACCAGTTCGGTATGCCAGACAGACTCGTGCTCATCTTGCGAGACTTCCTCCTAGGTCGTAGCTTCCGTTTTCGAGTGGAGGGAACGCGCTCGTCCCCTCACCCACTCACAGCCGGTGTACCACAGGGCTCGGCCCTGTCGCCACTACTCTTCACGCTGTACACCAGCGACATCCCAAAAACTCCAGATGTGGAGTTGGCCCTCTTTGCGGATGACACCGCACTCTATACATCAGATCAAAACCGACAAATGGCTTGCGTCCGGCTGCAGGCAGCTGTCACAGAACTAGGCGAATGGTTTCGCAAATGGAGGATAGAGGTAAACCCGGAGAAAAGCGCAGCAATGTTCTTTTCCCCGGGCACGCTTCGCTCCCCCAAACGCGCTTGCCTTCGCCTAAAAACCATTTCGCTCTACGAACAACAAATTCCCTGGGAAAAGTACACCAAATACCTGGGTGTCACCCTAGATCGGAACTTGCGCTTCAACGAGCATATCACTATAATCCGAAATAGAGCGCGATTTGTGATGGGTCGTTTAGCACCCATGATAGACAAACGAAGCAAAATGTCCCTCAGACACAAGCTTACTTTGTATAAAACATGCATCCGCCCGATCATGACATACGCGAGTGTGGTATTCGGCCATGCCAAGCCTGCCCTTTTAGATAAATTGCAAATCGTGCAAAACAAATTCATGCGCAGAGCCGTCGGTGCTCCCCTCTATATGCGTAACGTCGACCTCCACCGCGATCTGGAGCTTCCCTCCATCAAAAACTACATTACGTCGCTCTCGCGTAAGTATTTCGATCTCGCGCCGCACCATCGAAATCCACTCGTCGTGTCCGCGTCCGATTATAAGCCTCGGCGAAAGGCTCTCGTGCGACGACCGCGTAACGTCCTCACGGACAGGGTCGACGTTATCACAAAACGGCTGGCCCGGATCAGCCCGCCCGCGGTTAGGACGGCAGGCTGGCAGGCACGGACAGACAGACACAGACGGCGGCGTCTCAGGCGCCGCCAATCAAGATCTCTCCACGTCCCTGCGAGGGACGCTAGGAGACATAGCCCCCCCACAGGATAGACTAGGCGTGTTGCTGGGAAGTTTCTTTCGCCGTTTCTTCTCTCCCAGCCATAACACGTTGCGAAACGGCAGTAAGATAGCGTAGGCCGCCGCAAACCACCGATCCCGGCCCGCCGGAATCCTTCCCCTCGGGCTTTATATTACCCGTCGCCCGTTCTCAATTAGTGCTTTGTGTCGCCCTGGTGGCCACCATTAAATTCATCCCCCTCTCATGGCAACAGTCCAGCCGAGGTAAAACTCCTTAGGGAGCTCCCTCGAGCAAGTTGCCCCCCCGGGCTCGAGCGCCTTCGCTTTGCGAAGGCACTCGCCCCAAAAACCCCGGTAAAGTTGTAAGGTCTTCGGACCAACAACATAAAGTCAAGTCCAATAAAAAAAAAAAAAATTTACCAAAGGCTTAAAGTCCGGTATCGCTGAAACAGCCATCTGCGGCTATTCAGCTGGGTCCAGCTCCGAAAAAAAAAATTTTTACCCAAGGTGTGTATCATAAAAGGTTCCAACATACGGGATTATTATTAAGGGTTCTTTTATTCACCCCCACGGTACGATGAAAGTAACCCGGGAATGGTTCATTTTATGGATGGTCCTTCGAGCCGGATTTGACCCAGCGACCTATGGATATTATGACTGAATTCAAAAGTGAAACCATTCAACTGTTTATTCATGCGACTGACATTAATTTTCCATGATATACTTTCTATTTCTATGAATAACTTTTATTTGGTGATTGCAAAATTGGCCCTTACTCAAATTTATTATGGGCCAAATAAATTTCGGATTCATATTCAGCGTATCGAACTACTTACTCGATCCAAATTCATATTTTTTATTTTTCATCTCCATAACTGTTTTTCGAAATCTACTCGAAATTTTGAGGCTGTACGAGCGAAACAGACCTCAAATCCAGATTCAGCGAGTCGAAATACATCTAGGTAACCGCCATACTATTGTCTAGCGCTATCTCTTATCTATGTATATGTTAACGTAGGTTACTAATTACACCCCCTGCCAGGGCTGTGGAGAGGCTAGGTCATATACCCGTAGCCCTGGCATAAGGCGAAGGACGGAACACCCAGGGGTTTTAGTGGGTATCCCTAACCGGGGGTGGCAACAGCATGGCACCAGTTCTGACTGGGCATGCTGGTGCCACCTCCGATCTGGCGAATCCCACACCGGTCTCGAATATCCCCCCAAGGTTCTGCCCTTGTCGCGGCTTATGGTCCTCAAGCGGATTTCCCCTAACTAATAAAAAAAAAAGATTACTAATTACACCCGCTGTTAGTTTAATGAGATAACAAATCAGTTTCTCCTAATTTTGCAAGGAGTATTTTTTAATCAAAGCTTCTTGATATAAAAAATAAATTAACTTACGGCTAAGAAAATTTATATTTCATAAATGCAAAGGCTTCGTGTCTCATATGAAAAGAAATACATGTACTATAAAGGCTTATATATGTTCTTAATCCAAGCAGGGGACTGAAATGTGGAGAGGTTCCAGTCTCCCTTTAGAGAGCAGCAGCGCATTTGTAGGACCATTGGTGTTGCAACTGTCCACAGGCGATGGTAACCGCTTTCCATCAGTTGCAACATCTGCCTGCCTGCTGAACTCTATCTATAAAAAAAAGGTAGGTTGGTGTGGTTAAATATACAGATCACTTTTTACCATTTGTGTGTCGGCTTTATCTAAGTAAAATGCTAGATAAAAGTTACATTATAAAATAATTATACTTAGAACGAAGCGTTTAAATTCACTATAACTCTGTCTTTATATCACATAGTTTGTAAAATTCACTTTCTGGTAACAAAAAGTCTTTCGTAGACTCCATGAACTTATTGAAGTCGCAGTAAGTTGAGCTCTCACAGCCTTCAAAGCTGAAGGTTTGGGCGGAGGATTCACCAGCTTGGGGCAAGTAGACCGGCTGTAAAAAAGTCGTAGATATAATTAATTATAATAGTTGGATACTGATTGCTTTACGTCATATGTATCATTTGAATATGCACACCAGGAGACCCTGAAATGTCGCTAATATGTGTCCATTGGTAGTGGGTACGTATTTGTGGCTTTCGGGGTCGAGACCCTGGGGCCGTGGGGGCCTGGAGCTCATCACCTCTATCGAGACCTGTCAACGCGTCTAATTGAGGTCTCGCGTGACCAAAAGGCTGGCTTGCACCTAGGGCAACGAATTAGCGTTGCCATCCAACGCGGAAATGCGGCCAGCATTTTGGGCACGCTCCCCGCCGACAGCGATTTGGAGTCAATTTTTTATTTATAGATTTATATTATTTTATAGGTATAGCTTTATTTATAGTATAGTTTAGTTTATTTATTTTTAAGCTTTTATTTGTAAGTATGTTTAGCCTTAATTTTAACAAAAAGTAATAAGTTTTAAACATATAAGATTTGTTTTAATTAAATTTTATTATTTATGTTAGGGATCTTGTGTTCATAATTAATACCTGCTTATCAAAAAGATGATGTTGGTTATTATTACTTGAGTCCGTGATGGTATAAAATGGAGATTAAAATAGTTTGAATATTAAATAATATTTAAAAAAATAATAATTATTGCATGAGTTGCATGACATTTGCAAAAGTCTTAAAACAGTATAAATAAAAAGAGCAAGTTTCATCCATACATACATATTATGACGCCTGTTTCCCATGAGGGTAGGCAGAGACTATAGATCTATATATATATATATATATCTATAAAGCTCTCATTTCAACTGCATTTTTTCTACTTTCACGCTTCTTCTGCCACTCCCTAATTTCACTGCCGTACGTTAGTGTTGGCACACCCCTTGATGGACAGCCAAGCGTGCCTTTACTAAGTTTACTAAGTTTCAATGCCATGCTAGGTTGCTACCATCTAATTTAAAACATTTCATGATATAAAGAATTTTAATTAAGCTTTAAACTATAATAAATAAGCTATTTGAACCATTAGAATTATGACGTCACAACGCAGTACGTCGTAGCCTCCTCGCTTTTATATGGTACAAAATCAAGGAGGCTATGATGTGTTGTGCAGTGATAAAGAGTATCTCTGTTGATTTGACTGTGAAGTACCCCATTGAGGGACTCCCCACATTAGTTGGCAAGGGTTCGGCTAATACAAGGCAAAAAATCTATTTGGCTATATGTATAACTGGGGCATCTGTCTTAGGAAACGAGGTCATTTATCAGAATACTGTGTCGAGTGGGGCCGGGAGACGATGAGATTCCCTGAAAAAAATATATGTTTGAACCCGCTTGCAGCTCCATCTATCAGGTCCAATTGTGAATCTTATCCATCCGGAGACATACACACTAATAGATGAATTTTATATGTAAAGATTATATACGTACCAAAACACTATAAGCTCCAGTACTCCTAGATCTATACAGTTCTAGAGCAAAAACAGAGCCATATTCAGGAATGCTATGATTATTTTTTACTTTGGCCACATCCATCAAAGCACCGATGTTGAAGTCATGAGCTGAGAAGATTCTCAACCTTTGGTTCACCGGCGTCCCTGCTATAATATCTAAGGCTGCTTGAACGAAGGTGTTTAGCAGAACGCCTAAAATGTAAAACATAATGTTAAAAAATAGTCAGTCAATTAACTACTATATTAGATAAGTTACTACTAAATAATTATCCGTCTAGGAATGGAGAAAGAAAACTAGTTTCTGCGGCCGGTTGTCCTCTAGAAAGTGGCATAAAATCAAGCCAGGTAGGGCATTTGCTTATCTGGATAGCTGCCAACTCTTGATCCAGAATATGCCACCATACAACCTTGAGATGTTATCAGGTGGACTCTGCTTGTTTCAGGAAATAAGAATAAATACAATTTCTTCTATGTATTTCAACCACGATTTAAATATTGTTGCGTACCTATTCTAATCCTTTACAGGTGTTTTATTACCCCTTCTAATATAAGTGATCTATTGTTCGCGCTAATCCTTTTCGTATGCCTCCCAGTTTGACGTCATAAATCCTTCCGTCCTATGTTTGTATTTCGTTGCACATTCTTAGAAACCATTAAGTTTACAAGTTAAGAATTCAAAGGAATAATGGGCATGTTGCTAGGAGTCCATGTCTAATTTACAAATATATAAGATTGGTCCGTCGGAACTAGGTTAGTTGAGTTTCAACTGCGATCAAGGTATTACCTAGAGCACTTTCGGAAAGAGTATCTTATAAAGATTTATGTCATTACGATTTTCTGCTTTATGGTGTGAACTTGTTGTATTTGTAAGAACTGTGAACTACGTGTGTGTACTTCTACTAAACTTTATGATTATTCCAACGGCATTTTAAATTCTCATCCCACAAATTCGTAACAATATAATTGACTCCATACCTCCTCCGATCTTCTTCATTTCATTATTCCTAAAATAGAGTCTGTATGACAGCCTAGCAGCTTCTCCCAGCCTAGGTAGCAGTGGAGTAGCCCAAGTTGGAATATCTAAACCTAGACCCACCTGAAATAAAAAATACGGGTATTTATTATTTATATTTTTCTACTTGATTGACTTCGCAAAGATCACTTTATGACTAAAACCCACAATAGGGCTTATAGGGCTCAGAGTCGCATAACGTTTCATTAACTTCAGATAAACACACATTATACATCCCCAAGCTAAGCAAGTTGCGGTTTAGTTATGGGTAATATACAATATATCTTGTCAGGTGGTAGGGTGTTTGCCCGCCTGGATGACTACCACAACTGGTCTAGAGTATGCCGCCATAACAACCTTGAGTTGTGTTCCGGCATTAGTAGCCAGGTTTCAGTATGCTTTTAGAGGACGGCATAGCACCTTTGGTATTACAAATATCCACAGGCGATGGTAACAGCCTTACATATAGGGGGTCATCTGCCTGTCTGTTGAATTCTCTCTCTCTTTTCTTTCACCATATCACAATTAATTGGGGTCGGCACAATATGTCTTTTCCTTCCACACTCCTCTATTCTGACATACGTCTTCTGTCACACCACAAATCATCATATTATCCTTCACACAATCCATTCATCACTTTTTGGTCTACCTTTACATTTGTACCCATCCATCTTGTACATTAATATTTTTTTGTCAGGTGACTTTCATCCCTTCTCATTATATGCCCATACCACCTTAATCTTCTTCCTCTCAATTTTTCAGTCACGGGTGCAACTTTCAAAGATCCCCATATGTACTCATTTCTCACCTTATCCATTCTTGTAACACCACACATCCATCTCAACATTCTCATCTCAGCTGAGTGAAGACGTTTGTGGTTTATCACTTTAGTGTCCCAACATGATGAACTCGTTCAATAAAAAAAAATATGATCGTAGTAAATAAAGGAAAGTTAATTTATGAAAGTTACCATGCCAAAAATTGAACATGGCACTTCTGCTTCAATTCTCTGTTTCAATGAACTATGCTGGCAAAGGCTTGTCCCATTTAACCCTATAAGCCCTACCTATAATGATTTTTTAAGACTGACTTGACTAATTTTACATACATACATACATACATGCATCACTTCACGCCAGTTCCCTTGCGGGGTAGGCACGAACGACAGAGAGTCATTTAGGCTTATTCTTACACACCTCACTTGCTTCTTTGACATTCATAAGTCTTGCCATGCACGCTCGTCTGTTCTTATAGCTCCTGACATCACCTTCTGCTAGTACACGATCAATTTGATTATGGAAGGTGTGTCGTAGCCTTCCACGACTTCTGCATCCTTCCACTTTTGCATTGTATATCTGTTCAGGCATTCTTTGACTAATTTTATTTATGTTAATATTACTAACATACAAATATTAAATTTATATATCTTGCCTTTCAATGTAATTAGCCATAAAACTGAATATCCATATGAAAGGATGCTCGCCTTGACGTGTATTTTAAAAGCCAAGGCTGTGAAATGTTTCTGTTGCGAAACCAAACCTGTTACTAAAAGCATTATTGTGTGTATATAATAGTATATATAATACGGCATTTCGGAATTTGTTTATATAGTTGTTAACAACTTTTTACTAGTTTTTATCCGTGCAGGAACGGAGGAAGAATACAATATCCTGCGGCCAGGCGGCCTGTCGTAAGAGGCGACAAAACAACCCACAGCCAGGTGGTAGGGCATTTGCCCGACTGGATGGCTACCACCCCTGGTCTCAAGCATGTCGCCATAACAACCTTGGGTTGTGTTCCGGCATTAGTGACCAGGTTCCAGTCTCCCTTAAGAGAGCAGCAGCGCATTTGTAGCACCTTTGGGGTTGCAAATGTCCATAGGCGATGGTAACCGCTTTACATCAAGTGGGCCGTCGGCCTGTCTGCTGAACTCCTGCAATAAAAAAATTGTAATCAATCAATACGGGTAAGTATATTTTTGTCACGAAACGCGAATAGATAGGAGTGGAGTTGAAGCAAGCAATCCAAAAACCCTAGTTCCTATCATGGAACAAGACTGATAAAATTGACAAGTCATCAAGTAAAGAACGTTTTAGATCAAAGCTCATTAAATCCACCTGACACCCGATCATCACTGGAAACACCGATAAAAGTGTGCGATTGGTCACATTGGAGTGGCACTAGAATCGCAAGCAGGAACTACTATTGCCACGCCACGATCAGGGATACTCACTAAAATCCCTCCGCATTTCGTCCTTCGCCCTTATGCCAGGAATACGGGTTTATGGCCATACCACTCCACAAGCCTTAACAGGCGGTAGGCCAACAGCCCCTTCCACTACCGGATGGGCAAACTCCCGGAGGTCGGGTTGTAATGACGCACTCCAGCACCAGAAGTAATGCCAATCTTCCAGTAACTATACTTCACTTACCAGACTTCGAAACAAGTCGAACAAAGTTTCAAAGAGTAGAGGGTCTTCCGTGAAGTTCCTGCCGGTCTTCTGCTTAAGGAACGGTATGAGGTCGTCATACACAGCGAACTCGTTGTGGATAGCTTCCTCCTTCGCTTCAGCCATCAGCTGCTTGAACCGCTTGCAGTTTGAATAGTATCGGAGCTGAAAATCAAATAAAAGTACTTGTCAGATATGTTAATTTTGGTGAGGACTTAAAGTTTTGGTTTTATTATTTGAAGCCTAGTATACCGTTCGCACATTTGGGGATAGATAATTAAAAGATAATATATTTAATTAAGGAATAAATAAAAGATGTAAATTTATTCAATTGTTTGACGATGAAATAAAATAAAACTAAATTATAATTTAAACTAAATACTGAAAAATAAACTAAATTATTAATAAATTAATATAAAGTGTGTAACAAATCGCTGCCAGAGGGAAGCGTGCTCAGAAGGCTGGCTGCATTGCCACGCTGTATGGCAATTCGCTGCGCGAAATACGAACCAGCCTTCTTATCACGGGTGGTATCAAAGAGTTTCTTACAAATTTGTTTGAAGAAACCCTTAGCCGATGGACCTAAGGTTTCAACTCCAAACGGCACAATTAACTTAATCATTATATTAATACTTTGTACCCCTTTTTAAGAAAACTGCGCGGGCGGACGAGTGTGAAATTCCGCAACTTAGTTTATATACCTATAGAGAAGGAGTGCAGAATTCTAATATTTTTTTAAAATTATGCATAAAAAATACATTAAAACAATAAAAAAAAAAACAATACACACACTACCATGTATTTGACACTCACACGCATATATATATACTATTTTGATTATTGTTAAAGTCCAATTAACAGTGTAGCCTTGACGATATCTGTGATTATAGAAGTTATAGTCTTTGACAACAGGACCTTAATAATGTTCTAACTTAGAATTTATATTAATTATGGTCGAATTTCGACCACTGGGCGACCACTAGTACTAGATAGACTTGAGTATGATTTGAGTACCTTACTTAACACGAGCCGCACGTGTCGTTGCGTGAACTGATTTAATATGCTTGCTAAAATCATGTGCTCGCGTAAGTGCTGACCGTGCGGTATGTACGGTTATAACCGTACACCGAGTTAATTAATAATAATGTGAAAGAAGTCGTGGTAGATTAATGGTTAGCGCATTGGTCCAAAACTCAAATGGCGCGAATCCAAATCCTGGCCTCAAAAGCACAAACCACTTAAGCAGTTTTCAGACCTAATATGTATATTATTACAACTACTACGTGCTAATGATGACGATGATAACTGCAAATAGATATAACCGATGTGTGAAACGCGTCAACTCGCCCAGCAATGGGACGTTTATATATAACAGCAGCTCATAAATGTCCCACTGCTGGGGTCAGGCCTCCCACTATAGGAGAACGGACAGTATACCCGCCACGCGTGTCCAAGGCGGCTTGGCAGGTTTGACACATCGATTATCTCGATGTTAAGGTTGCATCACGATGTTTTCCTTTACCGTTATTAGCACGTGGTAATTGTAACAATATGCACATTAGGTCAGAAAACTGCCTAAGCGGTGCATGCTTTCCAGCCAGGATTGAACACGCGCCCTTTGGGTCTGGGATCTGCCCTAGCCATTACGCTACCACGACTTACTCGGGACTATGGGCTGTTATAATAAAGTATGGAAGAAAAATTGCAAGAAATACTAATCTCCTGTAAAAACACGTATCACTAGAAAGAAAATCTGCATCACAGGTGGCATCACTAGTCGGTGCTTGTTTTTATACGAAATCGTTTTTTAGTGATAAGACCGCCCTTTGTGCATAATCTATCTATATATATAAAAATCAATTGCTGTTCGTTAGTCTCGCTAAAACTCGAGAACGGCTGGACTGATTTGGCTAATTTTTTTTGGTTTTGAATTATTTATGGTAGTCCAGGGAAGGTTTAAAAGGTGAGTAAATATGAAAAAAATGCTTGAAATATAGTAAAAACAACAATTTCGCTTTCCCTTAGAAACTATTCCTACCTGTCAAACGCTTGATGTTCGTCCCGTCATTTAGAAATCAATTAAATTTAAAAGTCGTTCAGAAATCGAATGAAATTTAATATAATATAATAAGTGATTTTTTTTCATTTTTTTGGTTTTGAATGTGAAACGTTTGATGTTCGTTCCGTTCAAGTTTTGACCACATTTTTGAATAAAGTTGAAACATTCTGCAATTATACATACATACATAGCTTCACGCCAGTTCCCTTGCGGGATAGGCACGAATAACAGAGCGCCATTCAGGCTTATTCGTACACACCTCACTCGCTTCTTTGACATTCATAACTCTTGTCATGCACGCTCGTCTGTTCTTAAGGCTCCTGACATCACCTTCTGCTAGTATACGATCAATTTGATCATGGAAGGTGTGTCGTGGCCTTCCACGACTTCTGCATCCATCCACTTTTGTATTGTATATCTGTTTAGTCATTCTTTCATCATGCATTCTTTCCACATGCCCGAACCACCGGAGCATTCCTTTCCTGCAATTATCATTCAGCTTTTTTATTTATTGATTCTGAGGCTGTACGAAGTTTGCTGGGTCAGCTAGTTAGATATAGCTTTAATCAGTAAGTTCACTTGTGGTGGTTATGTCCACTGCCACTTCAAGTTGCTAATTTTGCGAGCTAAATCCTGTCCGTGGTCCTAATGAATGAAAAATTATCAATTTCTCATATGATTGGTTTCAGACAGTCTAGACATGCCGCCACCGCCAGGTCCCGGTCGAAGGGGAAGGCCCAAGAAATGTTGGCTTGACGTTGTGACGGATGACATGCGTACCAATGGTCTCAAAAAGAGGGATGCAGAAGACCGCGCGAAGTGGAATAGAAAAAGTAGGAAAGCGGACCCTGGGCGTCGGAGTGAACGCTCCGAACGCAACCGGGATTTTACGCTCGGATGATGATGACGGTTTCAGACAGGTACACACACAAACCACGTTTAAGTATACGATAGTTCGTAATCGTAAAAAGTTAACGTTGATAAGCTATCGGCTTATGAGTTCAAGTTTACGTCTGATATTATCATGTCAAGTAACGTAAATATCATGGAACGTAAGAAACTGATTAATCTAATAAATTATACATTGTAAATCACTTATTACAATATATTGATTTAGGTAAAGACAGAGACCGTGGCCTAGTTAAAGATGACTAAAGCTGGTGTGCATAGACAACTTAATCGATGGTTAAAATGACCGCTGATTAGGTATAATTTATTTTACAAACCAAAAGTTACAGACTAAAATTATAAAGTAGTCCACAGATTGACTTCCTAAATAATTAATATCAGCCTGGGGCCCAATTCTGCTAATTTCATACCTTGACGTTGTGAAGATTTTTATTTTTATTTTTTTTATTGCAGGAGTTCAGCAGACAGGCAGACGGCCCACTTGATGGAGAGCGGTTACCATCGCCTATGGACATTTGCAACACCAAAGGTGCTACAAATGCGCTGCTGTTTTCTTAAAGGAGACTGGAACCTAGTCACTAATGCCGGAACACAACACAAGGTTGTTATGGCGGCATAGTCTAGATCAGGGGTGGTCGCCATCCAGTCGAGCAAATACCCTACCACCTGGCTGTGGGTTGTTTAGTCGCCTCTTACGACAGGCCGCCAGGGCGCAGGAAATTGTATTCTTTCTCCGTTCCTGCACGGATAAGATATTAAAAGTATGATTCCATTGTGATAGTGTCAAAATTCGTTTTTTTTTTTTAATTTATTAATTATTCAATATGCTTACATTCATATACATTAGAAACACATTTGAACTGTGGCACAGAAGCCTCATGGGTTTATTCTTGCCGCAGGGAGTCGTGTACACAATATTGTTATATCAAAAATAGGAGCAGAGGCGAGTAATTGTTATCATCATTCTAGTGTTTAGTTCTGATTTGATAATAAAGCGGGGTTATCATCATTCTAGTATATGGTTCTCATTTTAGTCCCAGGTCTGCACATGTGAGCATGATGGTCCGCTTTGGGAATCAGTATAGAATCTTTTCAGATTATACTTGATTGATTTGTGGTTATTTTTGTACTCGGATTACAGGTCCTCTGGGAGATCATTTATAATGTTTGGTATCATATATTCCTCGCGCCTTGTCCCATACACATTATTATATTTAGGAATAATATATTTACATGAGTCAGATCTCGGTCGCATGTAGTTAGGTCTAGTCTTCTTAACTAATAGTTCTGGTTTGTTACATTTTATTTTTATTTTTTTATGGCAGGAGTTCAGCTGACAGGCAGACGGCCCACTTAATGGAAAGCGGTTACCATCGCCTATGGATATTTGCAACACCAAAGGTGCTACAAATGCGCTGCTGCTCTCCTAAGGGTCACTGGAACCTGGTCAGTAATGCCGGAACACAACTCAAGGTTGTTATGACGACATGCTTTAGATCAGGGGTGGTAGCCATCCAGTCGGGCAAATGCCCTACCACCTGGCTGTGGGTTGTTTAGTCGCCTCTTACGACAGGCCGCCCGGCCGCAGGAAATTGTATTCTTTCTCCGTTCCTGCACAAATAATGCACATTCAGTTAGTATTGAAAATTTAACCTTCGTATCCTGCTAAATCCACAATAGCTTGTCGATATCGTCGCGGCAGAATAATAGTAAAAAAAATTGTATTATCATTAGCAGAAATGGCATTAGTCGAAATGAATATTGAAAAGCTACCAAAAATTTTTTATATTAATTTCGCGAGTTTTCGCTTATAAATGTTTCTAAAGATGAATGGCCTGCCACGGGCACACGATTGGAATTAACAGAATACCGAAATCAGGCAAGCCTATGATTGACACGATAGCGTCCGACGATTTTGACTAGTTAGTAATAGCAGAATTAGGCCCCTGAGCCATAGCGTGATCGAGTTTAGCAAGTACTTACATAATCCTCAGATATAGGTACAGCACTGTACGGCACTGGTTGCCAAACTTTGCCGACACCTTCGTCCCACTGCTGCTCTACCTCTGGGGGGTAGGCAGCGGCCATTGCAATCATAATCGTCATCTTAGTCCGTTCCTTCTCTGTACTCCTTAACGCGATCTCGTCACGAAAGTACAGGTTTGAGATCAGGTTGTGTCCTTGGGAGCCGTAACGTTGTCGGTAGAACTTGCCTATTTGATAGGCACGTCGTTTGCCCACCTGGAATTGCAGCAGATACTTATTATTAGTTATGTTATCAACTCGAGGGTCAACATTCCTGGCTTGCGGTTTCCTCCTTCTGACAATCCATCATGTCGCAGAAGAAGGCCGCTGAAAGAGTGAGGGAGGAGGACGCGTACGCGGACCCCGTCCGCAGGAGGCGGACCGGTGGTCATAGGCGCCTCTACGCGCATCTCATTCTCCCATAGTTACCGTGACAAGGGGCCGCTATCACGGGGGCGACTGCAGACTTCTCCCCTCTGGTGTATGAAATGGGTCACTCTGCTCTCCGTGATGGCCCAGTTATAGACCGTAGGGGCGTCACGGTGCAGTAACTCTGTATTTTTATTATTATTGTAATAATAAGTACATTTCAAAATTCATAAGTTATTATAATAAATGTATTAGCATGATTATATTCTGTTAAGTCGTGGAAGGCCACCTTCCATGATCAAATTAATCGTGTACTAGCAGAAGGTGATGTCAGGAGCCTTAAGAACATACGAGCGTGCATGACGAGAGTTATGAATGTCAAAGAAGCAAGTGACGTGTGTAAGAATAAGCCTGAATGGCGCTCTGTTGTTCGTGCCTACCCCGCAAGGGAACTGGCGTGAAGTTATGTATGTATATTCTGTTAATCAGTCAGACATAGCTATTTGTGGACAAATAGTGTTTTCTGTGCAAATTTCTAAATGTTGCTAAGGATTTGGCCTCGCTGACAGTAGGAGGCAGCATATTCCAAAGTTTGACAGCCTGCACTGTAAAAGAATTCAGAACCATCTCCTTTTTTGAAGTCGGTTAGATATAGTGTTTTCTATTAAATGCTATGTTTAAGGTCTCGTTACTAAAATACAAAACAGCGGACCACAGTTATCATCTCCACAGAACCCTCTAATGCGCGTGTCGCGTCACTTATCTGATCGATTTTTTGTTTCAAAGTTGTCGAAACTTTCAACACTCCACGAAATCATCGGTTTAATCGGTCACTAAGTACAATCACCTCTCAAGGTCAAATCTACGTAACGCAATCACGTTGTTTCCATTTCAATGCCAGCTTATGCGGTCCTGACATTTCCTTGTTTGTTTACCAAGGCGGAAAATGAAGGAAATTATAACAAGTAACCATCTTCAAAGTCCAGGCAAATTTATGATCTAACTCTTCGAGTTAAAGTTCGGAATCTAATGTCATGTCTCTTGTGCTTGCTTGTCTGAGTGAGTTCACATTATCATGCATGTCATCTCTTACGTCAGCATTTTTTCGGCATGCCGTTTGTATTCTGTTTCCTATAGACTCCCTATAACATTTCCAGGACGTAACCATTTTACTTTTATCCGTGCAGAAACGGAGGAAGAATACAATTTCCTGCGGCCCGGCGGCCTGTCGTAAGAGGCGACTAAACAACCCACAGCCATGTGGTAGAGTATTTGCTCGACTGGATAGCGACCACCCCTGGTCTAGAGTATGCCGCCATAACAACCTTGTGTTGTATTCCGGCATTAATGACTAGGTTCCAGTCTCCTTTAAGAGAGCAGCAGCGCATTTGTAGCACCTTTGGTGTTGCAAATGTCCATAGGCGATGGTAACCGCTTTCCACCAAGTGGGCCGTCTGCCTGTCTGCTGAACTCCTGCAATAAAAAAAAATAAAAAAAAACTTTTTTCACTCCAAACTCATTTGGGGGCCATGTTACAGTTCTATGTACATACATACATACATACATAACTTCACGCCAGTTCCCTTGTGGGGTAGGCAAGAACAACAGAGCGCCATTTAGGCTTATTCTTACACACCTCACTTGCTTCTTTGACATTCATAACTCTTGTCATGCACGCTCGTCTGTTCTTAAGGCTCCTGACATCACCTTCTGCTAGTACACGATCAAGTTCTATGTAGCCGCCATAAATAACCTTGAGTTGTGTGCCGGTATTAGTGGCCCGGTTCCAACCTCCTTTTAGAGAGCGGCAGCACATTCGTAGCACCCTTGATAATACAGATGCCCATAGGCGACGGTAACTGCTTTCCTTCAGGTGAACTCGTGCAATAAAAAGAAATCAGTCAGTTGCTCTTTTCTGAACTGCGTGTAGAGATATTTTTCGTGGTTTCTTTTCCGACATATTTTTGATTTAGAAACTCTTATGTCTACTTATTCTATAAACCTTTTTTTTTGGTTGAAGCTTGCAATTAAGCATGCTGCCCATTATTATGAAAATTGATTACCGTTGCCTTTAGACGTTTTTAACACCAGAAGCGAAACCAACGTTTTGTTAGATTTTAGGGTGGGATAATAAGATTGGATATGAAATGATGTATGGAGATGGAATGTGGGATAGGATAGAGGAAGATGCCAGTGGCGTCAGAGTTATCGTAAGTATCTTTGGTTCCCAAGACTTTGACATTAGAGCGTTGTGATGGGATACCGGCGCAGTTTAGTTGGTAGGTGCGAGCATGTGAGCATGCTATCGGGAGTACAACATTACCTCACTGCTATCCCTGGGCAGTAGGGTGGGTGTCCATGACGGATTACACTTTGTTAAAAGCAACGGGAGTTGAAAGTCGCTTACAAAATGTCGTAGCTTCAAAGATATTGCACGAGTGTATCATGTCATAAGTTTGTACAATGACGGATTACACTTCGTTAAAAAAGGGAGATGAAAGAGGCTTACAAAATGACGTAGCTTCATAGATATTGAACGAGTGTATCACGTCATAAGTTTATACAATGACGGATTACGCTTCGTTAAAAAAAGGGAGATGAAAATGGCTTACAAAATGTCGTAGTTTCATAGATATTGCACGAGTGTATCACGTCATAAGTTTGTACAATGACGGATTACACTTCATTAAAAAAAAGGGAGATGAAACTGGCTTACAAAATGACGTAGCTTCATAGATATTGAACGAGTGTATCACGTCATAAGTTTATACAATGACGGATTACACTTCATTAAAAAAAAGGGAGATGAAAGTGGCTTACAAAATGACGTAGCTTCATAGATATTGAACGAGTGTATCACGTCATAAGTTTATACAATGACGGATTACGCTTCGTTAAAAAAAGGGAGATGAAAATGGCTTACAAAATGTCGTAGTTTCATAGATATTGCACGAGTGTATCACGTCATAAGTTTGTACAATGACGGATTACACTTCATTAAAAAAAAGGGAGATGAAAGTGGCTTACAAACTGACGTAGCTTCATAGCTATAGAACGAGTGTATCACGTCATAAGTTTATACAATGACGGATTACACTTCGTTAAAAAAAGGGAGATGAAAATGGCTTACAAAATGACGTAGCTTCATAGATATTGCACGAGTGTATCACGTCATAAGTTTGTACAATGACGGATTACACTTCATTAAAAAAACGGGAGCTGAAGGTGGCTTACAAAATGTCGTAGCTTCATAAATATTGCACGACTGTGTCACGTCATGAGTTTATACAATGATGGATTACACTTCGTTAAAAAAACGGGAGTTGAAAGTGGCTTACAAAATGACGTAGCTTCATAGATATTGCACGAGTGTATCACGTCATAAGTTTGTACAATGACGGATTACACTTCATTAAAAAAAAGGGAGATGAAAGTGGCTTACAAAATGAGGTACTTCATAAATGTTGCACGAGTGTGTCACGTCATAAATTTGTACAATGACGGATTACACTTCGTTAAAAAAGGGAGATGAAAGTGGCTTACAAAATGACGTAGCTTCATAGATATTGAACGAGTGTATCACGTCATAAGTTTATACAATGATGGATTACACTTCATTAAAAAAACTAGAGCTGAAAGTGGCTTACAAAATGCCATAGCTTCATAGGTATTGCACGAGTGTATCACGTCATGAGTTTATACAATGACGGATTACGCTTCGTTAAAAAGAGGGAGATGAAAATGGCTTACAAAATGTCGTAGTTTCATAGATATTGTACGGGTGTGTCACGTCATAAGTTTGTACAATGACGGATTACACTTCATTAAAAAAAAGGGATATGAAAGTGGCTTACAAAATGACGTAGCTTCATAGATATTGGACGAGTGTATCACGTCATAAGTTTATACAATGACGGATTACGCTTCGTTAAAAAAAGGGAGATGAAAATGGCTTACAAAATGTCGTAGTTTCATAGATATTGTACGGGTGTGTCACGTCATAAGTTTGTACAATGACGGATTACACTTCATTAAAAAAAAAGGGAGATGAAAGTGGCTTACAAAATGACGTAGCTTCATAGATATTGCACGAGTGTATCACGTCATAAGTTTGTACAATGACGGATTACACTTCGTTAAAAAAAGGGAGATGAAAAAGGACTTACAAAATGTCGTAGCTTCATAAATATTGCACGAGTGTGTCACGTCATAAGTTTGTAAAACAACGGATTAAACTTCGTTAAAAAAAGGGAGATGAAAAAGGACTTACAAAATGACGTAGCTTCATAGATATTGCACGAGTGTATCACGTCATAAGTTTGTACAACGACAGATTAAACTTCGTTAAAAAAAGGAGTTGAAAGTGGCTTACAAAATGAGGTACTTCATAAATGTTGCACGAGTGTGTCACGTCATAAGTTTGTACAACGACAGATTACACTTCGTTAAAAAAAAACGAGAGACGAAAATTGCTTACAAAATGTCGTAGTTTCATAGATATTGCACGGGTGTGTCACGTCATAAGTTTGTACAAGTATAAGGAGTCAAATAACGAGAATTATTTCCAGATCGTTATCGTAGACGGAATATTTACCTAAGTTCAACGTAGTCGGTTACCGTATCAAGTGGCTCAAAGAAATGAGGTTGTTGGTTTGTTGGTTCTATAATTTTAGAAGCCTTCTAAGACCTTTTTCTTCAATGGACAAAAACCTTTTAGCTGGTTCAAGAAATGAAATCGCGTTTCAAGCTAGAACCAAGTCTAATCTGGGTTCAAGTATCACATTTTCGAGGGAATTATAAACCCTTGAGGTTATTAGTTCAGTCAAGGTTGACTAGATGGCAGCACTACTTACGTGAGAAATCATTTTCATTTCAAGTTCAATGTCTACAAACAGCAACATTAGTGCAGAAATCGTTTAATTATTTCCTGTTTACAATAAGAACACATTACAATACAAATTTTAATTTGCTGATGCAGCACATATTAATTAGTTACGAATTAGTAAGTAGGTAATTGTTACAAAAAGTAAAATCAACATAATATATATTTTTTTGCTGCTGAAACGAATTTATAAAATCCAAATGCCTTGGTATTAATTAATTATGATGATTCGTTTGCATATTACTGAATATCTATTACTACCTTGAAATAATTTTTAATATTCCTTTCATGCGGTTGCTTTGGTTTTGTATTCCCTATTTTGTAACATGTATACAATGTTTTACATCTAATAGCCGCTAGATGGTGTTAGTTCATAAGAAATTTTTCCTTATCCTATTATTATTGTCCTTTGCCTATAAACCACAGAGTACATTAATCTATAAACTAACCAAAGAGAAATCTTATCATTTTCATGCTTATAATGATAACTATAAGCAAATTAAATTATAACAATAGCTAGAAAGTAGTTTTTTTTATTTATTTTTTTTATTGCAGGAGTTCAGCAGACAGGCAGACGGCCCACTTGATGGAAAGCGGTTACCATCGCCTGTGGACATTTGTAACACCAAAGGTGCTACAAATGCGCTGTTGCTCTCTTAAGGGAGACTGGAACCTAGTCACTAATGCCGGAACACAACACAAGGTTGTTATGGCGGCATACTCTAGACTAGGGGTGGTCGCCATACAGTCGAGCAAATACCCTACCACCTAGCTGTGGGTTGTTTTGTCGCCTCTTACGACAGGCCGCCTGGCCGCAGGAAATTGTATTCTTTCTCCGTTTAGATATTCAAAAAAGCTTAATAAAACTATAAAGTTACATTTAAGTATTATTATAAAGATTCAAATTGATCGTGTACTAGCATAAGGTGATGTCAGGAGCCTTAAGAACAGACGAGCGTGCATGACGAGAGCTATGAATGTCAAAGAAGCAAGTGAGGTGTGTAAGAATAAGCCTGAATGGCGCTCTGTTGTTCGTGCCTACCCCGCAAGGGAACTGGCGTGAAGTTATGTATGTATGTATGTATGTATAAAGAATCACAACAATTATATAACTTACAAAACTACGTTTTAACGGTTTAAAGCGCGGTATTTTATTTGATTTTTATTATTTCGTACTTATGGCCACTTTTCAGTGGCCGTGATCATGGAAGACAAAGATATCAAGTGTCAATGCGTATTCATAAAGTTTTATTTAACCTACCGCCTGTTCATTTTAATTATTTAGTTTTAATTTTTGTTTATAGTTATTATTTACTCTATGGGAGTTTTGCTACGTGTACTAGTCGTAAAAACTTAAGGAAATACTACATTTAAAAGAGTCAATTACATTAGTTACTTACATTAGTCAATCCTTCTGGACCTTCTATGTAAGTTATATTCCTGATTCTCTCAGGATCATCAGACAATGAGGCTTCATCTGAATCCGGCGACCGTTCACCATGCCGGTTTATCTGGAATAAATAAACGATTTTGTAAATAAAAAAAACTTTTTTTTATTGCAGGAGATCAGCAGACAGGCAGACGGCCCACTTAATGGAAAGCGGTTACCATCGCCTATGGACATTTGCAACACCAAAGTTGCTACAAATGCGCTGCTGCTCTCTTAAGGGAAACTGGAACCTGGTCACTAATGCCGGAACACAACTCAAGGTTGTTATGGTGACATACTTTAGACTTTAGGTGGTAGCCATCCAGTCGGGCAAATGCCCTACCACCTGGCTGTGGGTTGTTAAGTCGCCTCTTACGATAGGCCGCCCGGTCGCAGGAAATTGTATTCTTTCTCCGTTCCTGCACGGATGAAATTGTCCTTGTTTAGTAAACACGTATATCGGGTCATCATCGTCTTAGTTTCTTCACATTTGATTACTTTCACACGTCGATAAACTCAAATGTCCTGATCTCCTTTTAATAATAATCGGCAGACAAACACACATATTGTATATCCCAAAATTAAGCAAGTTACGCTTGTGTTATGGCTAATATACAACGGACTACTCTGGGGCCGATCCCAAACACCCAGACCATAGTAAATGACGGAGAAAATACGTTTCCGAAATTGTCTATACCAGGAATCGAACCCGGAGCCTCTGCGTTGCATTGAGGTAGGCCGGCAAAGGCTTAGCTCGCTCAACTACAGAGGCCGTCGATTTTAATGTTTTGTCTATTTCTGACTAATGTTCAATAATTTAGAAAAACTGCCTAAGCCGGTATGCCCATGTAATTTGTATCTAGGCCACTGTAATTCTTCGTATCGTATCTTATTCTACGCTAGTTGTGAGACAAATTAAAACTCTTTAATGTATATAGGGTACTATACCATCCTTATCACCCCAAACAATGATTGCACCCAATCAAGATAATCAAAATATAATCTGAATATTTTTGTATTCTGTAGTCATACAATAATTAATGTAATCACTGTATGGCTACAAAGTGATCTGGATATGGGGATCATGTCCCCTGTTTTTGCCCAATGGACTATCATGTAGAAATACAGGACAAAGAATACGCCTTTGCATTTCTTGTTGTTTGATTTTCAGAATGGTTGCGCCGAGGAACACACCGCCATCAAGAAAAGAGTAAACTTTTAAAAGAAGAATGCGCAAACCAAGACATTCTAGTGTCAGTGCTGTCACCGCAATAGAGATATATGACGATCGTTGGAACACTATAAAGAAAATAAACTGTTGTAACTGAATTTAATGATCATAACCATATCCTAGTGAGTGTGTGAACCCCCGGGGGATGAGTACAGTGTGGCGGTGAACTGGTGGCGAGGTAAGGCACTCTGCCCTTGCTTCTTCTTCCACGTCCTTTTGCCTTCTCCCGGCCATCGCATCGTGCCCGCAAAAGGCATTCGACTCTGTTCCTCACGTGGTGAACACTGAGGTCCATAGGGTCCTATATTCATATTATTCAGGACATGTTTCGTACATACATACATACATCACTTCACGCCAGTTCCCTTGCGGGGTAGGCACGAACAACGGAGCGCCATTCAGGCTTATTCTTACACACCTCACTTGCTTCTTTGACATTCATAACTCTTGTCATGCACGCTCGTCTGTTCTTAAGGCTCCTGACATCACCTTCTGCTAGTACACGATCAATTTGATCATGGAAGGTGTGTCGTGGCCTTCCACGACTTCTGCATCCATCCACTTTTGCATTGTATATCTGTTTAGTCATTCTTTCATCATGCATTCTTTCCACATGCCCGAACCACCGGAGCATTCCTTTCCTTACCTTCACCCCGATACTCTCTTCATGTTTCGTGATTTCGATTTCATAGTTGGGACCGCTATTGGCGACTAACCCTTCTATATAACCGTAGGAGTTCACCAGGGATCTGTTCTTAGCCCGTTTCTGTTCAGTGTGATTGAGATTTCTAAATGTTATGAATGATTTAAAAGAGTGCCGAAAGTGGTACGGCCGAATACAGATGATATAATAGTAAGAAATAGATATCAGGATATAAGAAGCTTGCAAAAGCAGTAGAGTATAAGTTAAAATAGATAGAATGTGTCCTATATGTAAAAGAGTTAAAAGATAAATAAAATATGTATTTAGACAAATAGAAACTAATAGAAAATTGTAATAGTATATAAGCCTAAAATGTATATAGTAATAAGTAACATTGTAGAACCTTGTTTTTGAAAATTAAAGTACCCAAAAGAAAAAAGACAAAAAATCACAAAAAAAAAGAAAAGAAAGAATAAAAATAAAAATATTTATACAAACCCCAAAAAAGACAATAAGCCCGGATAATCTCGTTCGTCCGGGGAGAGGAATAAAAAAAAATAAAAAAATACAGACGATAAATCTAAATAATTATTACTAAAATTGAATATAAGTCCATAGTAATGGTTATTGGTATCGTAATTAATGTCTTTGTCTATGAAACGGTCATTTTGCATTATTACTATTAATAAAGCTTTTAATTAAATAAATTTAATCATATATTCTTATCGTGCTGTTGAGCGGTGAACCGGTCAAGTTGATAACTATACTACGTAGGCGATATTATTTCTTAATATTGCTCATAATCAGACTTTTCTATCCCATCCCTAGACTATCCTCTTTATCCCGTCCCTCCTATCGTATTCCCTCTATCCCATTCTAAAGCCTAGCAACGCATTGTCTTCACCCCTGGACCATTTAAGATACCACCAGAAAGGATAAATCCATATTAGTGATCGTAACGATGCACATCATAAAATAATAATAAAAACTTTATTTCGGACCGTAGTCCAGGTATACTCGTAATTAATGTGTTAGTTATTACTGTCTTACATACCCTTGAGTGAGTGAGTATACCCGTTCCAAGCATTTATTTTACTTTTGACAGGTTGATGACGGATGAATTAGTAATGTCCTAATGCGTCACCTACTCGATTTGTTAAAAAAATCTACTTCATTTATAAATAAGTTTTAATCAATTTAACTTATATTTTTTGCTAAAAATACTATGTATATATTTTACATATATTAAATAAGACATTTTATAAGCAGTTATAATAATTGCAGTATTATTTTTGTTTAGATTAGAACATTTTGACGGCCTCTGTGGTTGAGCGAGATAAGCCTTTGCCGGCATACCTCACTGCTACGCAGAGGTTCCGGGTTCGATTCCTGGTATAGTAAATTTCGGAAACGTATTTTCTCCGTTATTTACTATAGTCTGGGTGTCTGGGATCGGCCCCAGAGTAGTCCGTTGTATATTACCCATAACACAAGCGTAACTTGCTTAATTTGGGGATATACAATGTGTGTGTTTGTCTGCCGATTATTATTATTATTAACATTATTTTGTTTATAATCGATGACTTTCGATTTATTTACGTATAGTGTCGATGGTTTAATATTCACAACACACACACACAACAATAAAGTACGACAATTATTTTGTTTGATTTATGTGGGCTTTATTGTCAAGAAATATGTAACTTGATAGACGTGCAAACGTCAAAAGTAAAATAAACGCTTAGAAGCAGTATTGTGTTAGTAATTAATTATATTTAACAAAAACTATTAATTTATAAAAACTTATTTTATCCCACTAATTAACCCCATCCAATGTTTTTAGAAGGGAAACCGACTATAGCCTATAAAAATATACTCAGGTTTTTTTTCATTTGGTCGGTTCAATTCGCAAATGAGGCAAGCAACTTTTAAAAATCTTCGAATACAGTTTTACTTGCTTTCAAAAATAAAAGAATGTTTCAATTGGACGTAGTTTAGCAGAAATGACTCAACCCACATTGTGGTCAAAAATAAGTTGTATATACCAATTTACCAGCAGTTTTTGTCTAAACTTAAAACCTCAATCAACTCAAAAACGACTTTTTGTGGGTTAGGTCGTTTCTGCTAAACTACGTCCAATTAAGCAAAATATTCTCTAAGTATAATCTTTAAAGTGCTTCTCCTCTAGATGGCGTAGCTTTGGGACACCCGGTGTATAATTAATATGAAAACAATGGCCCTATGAGTCCAACTTGCACACGGTGTGGCAGTAATCTCGTCATTTGAAACGTGAGTCTACTACCACGACTTATGCTATCAGTAATGTAAAAACTAAAAAACACTTACCGCCATGGCGAAAAGTAACTGTTGATCATTAAGTATATCGTTGCTCGATGGGTTTCCGTGCAGAACGTTGGCGTTCGCAACGAAGCAAAGTAACAAGCAGTACAGGAACATTTTTCTGAAACAAAACATTTCTTTTTATTTAACTGAAAAATGTGTCAATTGATACTTGTTGTTACAACAATACTTAACTTAAACTTAACATTACAGCATACACATAAACTTAAAATAACTATATATAATGACTATAACATACATACATACATACATACATAACTTCACACCAGTTCCCTTGCGGGGTAGGCACGAACAACAGAGCGCCATTCAGGCTTATTATTACACACCTCACTTGCTTCTTTGACATTCATAACTCTTGTCATGCACGCTCGTCTGTTCTTAAGGCTCCTGACATCACCCTCCGCTAGTACACGATCAATTTGATCATGGAAGGTGTGTCGTGGCCTTCCACGACTTCTGCGTCCATCCACTTTTGCATTGTATATCTGTTTAGTCATTCTTTCATCATGCATTCTTTCCACATGCCCGAACCACTGGAGCATTCCTTTCCTTACCTTCACCCCGACACTTTCTTTCAGACCAACTATCTTTCTTACTTCGGTATTACGAACGCGGTCCGCGAGCGTCAATCCGCAGATTTTGCGCAGTGCTCGCATCTCTACCGCGTTTACTCTACTTTCATGCTCTCTCTTCCATACCCAACTCTCGCTTCCATACGTGAGTGTAGGTGTGTATGGCGAGCTGGGCCTTCTGGCTAAGGTTCTTAACGCCTAGAAGTTTACCTAAAGCTCCATTCAAACTATTCCCCAAATTCACTCTTCTTTCTATATCAGCGGTGTACCTTCCATCCCTGCTAAAAGCACATCCAAGATATACAAACTCATTCACTTGCTCCAGCATAACATCATCGACCGTTATCCTTGCATTCGTTCGCATCGTTGCATCTTGTTATACTTAACCCAAATCCGTTAAACCACTTGCATCGCCAGAATTTTAATTAAAACTACGTTTCAGCTATACGGGTAGATAGGGTTTTTGCTCGTAGGCAAACTGGCAAACGGGTCGCTTGATGATAAGCGGTTACCGTCCCCCACGGGTATTTGCAACACTAAGGGAGCAGCGCGGTTTTAAGATTATTTTTTTTACAAGGTTTTATTTAACTTGCAATGGATGTATGTATGTGTTTGGGTGGAATCTTGCAAGTTAAATTTGACCAACTTCACGGTTTCCGATTGAGCTGAAATTTTGCACGCATATGTATATCAATGCAATTATGGTACCGTGAAGCTGATCTGATGATGGAGTCGGAAGGTGGCCGTAGGAACTCCTCTACTAAACAAGATATACCCGTCGTGTTTGAGCTCGTTTTACTTGTTTTGGCTAGCATTCTTCTGCTACATGATATCCAGGATCTTAAAAAATTGTATTTAAAAACCTTTTTAAAAAAGCTTATTACATTTGGGATTGGATTGCCTGGCATCCCCGTTAATACTGTGTAATTATTGCCAAAACCAATTATTATTTTAATCGCAAACATCAAATGGATTTTAGTAATAAAAGTTTTTTACCGAAATAAAAAATTAACATAGCTATTAATAAACAAATTAAGATTTTACATAATGTCACAATGACCTTATAAAAATCAGAAATTATATGCCACACAAACCTTTCGTGGTTTTACTTAAATGCGTCATTTGAAAACAATCTCTAAGTCATTAGTGTTTAAAGATAAAATTACAGAAACGGGTTAAAAGGTTAGCATTTGATATTTCAAACTTAAATATAAGCGATATTTAATTATCTAAATTGTATTATAAATTAAAAACATATTATTCTTGTTTTAATGTATATGAAGATGATGTCGGACTGGAGTTTATAGGTCTTTACACTATATATATAAATGCTCCGGTGGTTCGGGCATGTGGAAAGAATGCATGATGAAAGAATGACTAAACAGATATACAATGCAAAAGTGGATGGATGCAGAAGTCGTAGAAGGCCACGACACACCTTCCATGATCAAATTGATCGTGTACTAGCAGAAGGTGATGTCAGGAGCCTTAAGAACAGACGAGCTTGTATGACAAGAGTTATGAATGTCAAAGAGGCAAGTGAGGTGTGTAAGAATGAGCCTAAATGGCACTCCGTTGTTCGTACCTACCCCGCAAGGGAACTGGCGTGAAGTTATGTATGTATGTATATATATAAAATTCAATTGCTGTTTGTTAGTCTCGCTAAAACTCGAGAACGGCTCTACGGATTTGGCTAATTTTGGTTTTGAATTATTTGTGGAAGTCCAGGGAAGGTTTGAAAGGTGAGTAAATATGAAAAAAATGCTTAGAATATAGTAAAAACAACAACTTCGCTTTCCCTTAGAAACTATTCTTACCTGTCAAACATTTGATGTTCTTGCCGTCGTTTAGAAATCATTAAACTTAAAAGTCGTTCAGAAATCAAATTAAATTTGAAAGAATATTTTTATGAAAAAAATACGAAAATATTCTTTTAAATTTAATTTGATTCCTGAACGAAGGGATGAACATCAAACGTTTGACATTAAAAACCAAAGAAATGAAAAAAAAACTTCACTTTAAATTATATTTTAAATTGCAATTATCATTTAGATTTTTTTATTTATTGATTCTGAGGCGGTACGAAGTTTGCCGGGTAGCTAGAATGTGATAAAATAACAACAAGAAAGGCAGAGTTTTTGATGTCCTGTTCTACCTGCGTTAATGCTTTATGTGACTGTGTCCTAATTAGTCTTATTTATTGCGTTAAAATAACGCGTTAACGATTGACTTCATTAGTGAAGTTCATTACTACTATCAATTTACGACTTTTTTAAACTGAATGAATATGATCGTTTGCCCGACATTGTGCCTGATGTCAGTTAGAAATGCAGTCTAAGGTGGAGGACGCTTACCTAGAAGATACCTGTTGGCGCGAGACTTGAAGACACCTAGATTGTATTGTTGCAAGCCGATACTAATCCTTTGCAGATGTTTTATTACCCCTTTGAACTTGTGTGATCTGTTGTTCGCGCTAATCTCTATAATTATGCTGCCATAAGACGTCATAAAACCTTCCTTCAGTGGGCGGCATGTGGCAATGAGGCCATGTCTAATTTACAAATGGATGAGAGTCGGTCAGTCGGGAAATGCGCTAGTCGTGTTCTGACTGCGAACGAAGCGTTACCTAGTGCACTTTCGGAGCGAGTATCTTATAACGACGAATTTTGCGCGATTTATGTGATAAAAAATTCTGCTGTACAGTTTGGTTTTGTTACATTCGGCTATACTTGTAAGAACTATGAATTACGTGTGTGTACATCTATTAAACTTTGTGATAATTCTGACGGCATTTTCGAATTTACATTCTACAAATCCCCTACAAATTCGTAACAATATGTTTCAGGAAAAACACACGTTGGTAAAGAGTTCTATTCTTCAGCGGTACGTATGATAAAAATGGAAGCATAGCATTTCCTCCGCTTTGTGGCTATTTCCACCATATATCGGTGGCGTGAGCTCGTACGTCTGCTTGTCCGATGGTAATAAGGTGAGGAAGGAATTACTTTGTGCAATTCCGTAGCACAATCCCCGAAGTGTATCCTACAGAATACCGATAAATTAGCGACTTTGGGTCGATGATCTAGGCTCTGAATCCTCTCGTCCAATTGCCTATCAGCTTCCTACCTCGTTTCTCAATTGACTCGAGTCTCGGCCTGTTTGGTATTTGGCTGAGCTATTCTAAAGATGAGAGCAGTATTTCATGCAAGACCGTACTTGTGGTTGGTAAAGATTCAGCAACTGAAGTGGTGTGAAGTTCTATCTCAATTTTGATAGAACCTCTAGCTTTATGCCAGCCAACTGAGAAACAGACTCTATGGGAGCGAAAAATTTAGAGTTTGCGTTAAGAAGATTTCAAGAGCCTTAAGAACAGACGAGTGTGCATGACAAGAGTTATGAATGTCAAAGAAGCAAGTGAGGTGTGTAAGAATGGGCCTAAATGGCGCTGTGTTGTTCGTGCCTACCCCGCAAGGGAACTGGCGTGAAGTTATGTATGTATGTATGTAAGAATTCAAGAATCTAAAGACGGTCAGTTATCGGCATGGATACACCTCGGAAAGTAGAAGTAAAGTTAAAAGGACTCATTTTGGCAGAGAAGAGATACGCCTGGGTTTTAGAAGCATTGAACTTGACTAGGTTGGATTCATCTCAAAAAATTATTGAAAAATCACATTCTAAAGGACTACTCTTTGCTTGCCTAAATTAATATCACTTTAATTTTGAAGTTATTTATTCAACCTATAAATCTATCTATCTGTTTGCACTGCACCATTTGCTATTGTAAAGCTACTTACTAATTAACAGACAGACTGACTGACAAAACACTCAACTATACTCTGAAATCGCTTTACGCGTTTTAATAACCCCGTTGCCTTAATAAACAACTTGCATTGCTCCGACTTTTGTCTCAAGACTACCCTCACATATTATAAATAATAAACTAAATTCATTTCGAAAACTAAACATTAATTAAATATTACAATAATAAATGGAGAGGTGCGCTAATAGGGGTAAATGTAAATTAAATGTAACTAGTTATTTCTCTGTAAGTGAATTGTAAATTCTATAGAAACAAGAACGGATTAGTTACGCCAAATGTGATTACATTTATTACAGGGCGATTGTTAGTCCTTACGGTTTGGACATGAGCTTGTTACTATGGATTACAGCGACAACGACGGGCGGCACAAATAAAAGTATTAAGATGTATAAAGCAGGCCACGACTCGTCGCACGCAACGCCCATACACTTCACTCACTGTATATAAAATATCGTGTTGCCGGCCTCGAAGAAATTTTATAACGCCCTTCTTAAATGACCCCATAGCGTAGCGCAGGGGAAAACCGCGGCGGGAAGTTCCCTCCAGGTCGTTATTGTACGCGGTATAAACTGATAGAAACGTTGCTTTGTTAAGCTTAGTAGCTCAAGGAAATGAGGGTAAACATCCCGCCGATGGCGAGCGGTGCGGTAAAATGCGGCGTTGGCACCAAATTTGACAGTTCCTCGGAGCACTCTCCATTGTATGACGGTAGAATACGCAGAGACGCAAAATCTCTCCGTAGTTTAAGCGATTCTAAACCATCTATCAGTAAGGGATCGTTGACTATACGAACGGCGCAAAGTTGGATGGAGTCAAGGGGGTCAGTATGATAAGCAGGTACTCCGGCCCCTAGATGCGAGCAGTACTCTATGTGCAGCCTCACCTGCGCATTGTAGGGCGCAAGTCCTTGCCGCGGGTGAAGTACTACTTGGACCGGTTTAGCACGACAAATTTTTTGGAAGCAAGTTTGGCCTTGCCTTCCAGGAGTTCCAGGTGACTCCGAAACTGCACTAAATTGGAACAATGACAAAATAAAATTACAGTTTTAAAACTAAACTTGTACTACACATTTTGCCCTTAAATCTCGTTAGCGCGATGTCATTATTCAGGGATATTGTACAGCGCCATCTTAAGTGCACTAATTGGAAACTACTTATAATTTTTGACCACCACTTTACCTTGATGGCGCTAGTTTCTATACAGTTTTTTATTTTTCGATTATGTAGTGGAGAGCCATTAGGTGGATACACTTCGTGTAGCTCGTCGCAAGTTCGATCCTGAGAGGGTCCCAAGTCTGTAACTTTCACAAAAACCATGCTAGGACGAGTCAAGATCCATTCGACTGACAGATGATCAAATTACGGATATTTGACAGATTTACGGATATTCTCTAAAATTCACATTTAACCAGATCAAGATTGATTCAATATTGAGCCGAGATGATTTACAGACAAGAGTACCAAAACCGTCCAAGTTACGATTCCAATTGTCAATTTGAATTACAGATTCGGGGCCCAGCCGGTTTGTATTCGCCTACATGCTTCTACCGAGAAAACATCCCCTGTTTGTTTACTAATTTGTTTTAATTAATCTTTAATAAAGTTTATATATTGTTGCAAAATATGACCTAAGAGCCTGGACACAGAGAGATATAAAGATTTTTTTTTTATATACACGCAATAGCACGTTTCTAAGCGGTGTACATAGAATACAAAGTAGGTTTGAAGTTTAACTTACATACCTTACAACCTTTAAAAAATGTTCTCCAGTAAAACTTATTTTCAATAAAAACTTATGAATTTGAATATGTAACTAGTCTGGCCAAAAATAACTTATATGCAGAAAGTCTTCATTTGACTTCAAAATCAAAGTAATCAATATGAATTTTATCTACAACGTGATAATTACACATGAGAGTGTTTGTTTGTATTTATTTCAGGTAACGTAAGTCATTTGTTTCAGGCAAGGTAAGTCATTTCTTTCAGGCAGGGTAAGTCATTTGTTTCAGGCATGGTAAGTCATTTGTTTCAGGAAATAAATAACTACGATCTATATCACGCAATGAAAGAGGTGTGATCTCTTAATTATGCCAAACACGTTTTATCCTCGTGTAGAGTCATCGAATGAAGGAAGTGACCCGTTTCTCGTATCTCCGAGTGAACTTTACTCCCCGTCTCGTACGTTTGTTATTCTAACTAATAACAAAAAAAAACAAGATAGCACGTGTCGAAATGTGATAAACAGATAATAATTTGCGAACATAAGCGTAGTTTTTTGTTTTTTTTTTCCCCCTCTTCCCTTCCTTCCGACTACAATTTTGACCGAACTTTTGTATCATTTTATCTTAATATATATAAATTGCGTGTCACGTTGTTTGTCCGCGATGGACTCCTAAACTGCACACCGTGTGCATTTTGATCCGACTTGAAAGATAGGATAGCTTACATTTGGACCCGGCAGGTGGCGCTACAATCGGGTTCTACATTTTATTTCTTCAGGGCAGAACAACGTCTGCCGGGACAGCTAGTATGTATATATTTTCTTATATTTATTTCAAGTTCTTTTTCTAGGGTTGTAGGGTATTTTTAGGGTACTATCTTAAATGTAACTTACTCTATCCATCTCTTTAATTTCTATGACTTTATTTTACGTCTTTGTACTTACACTAGCCGCCCGGCGCGGTTTCACCCGCGCTATGTCCCGCTTCCGCAGCATATAGCGTCATGTTATATAGCCTATGACACTCCCTGTTAACGTAGCTTTCGAACAGTAAAAGAATTTTTAAAATCGGTTTAGTACATCCAGAGATTACCCCCTACAACGTCACAACGTCAAAAACTTTACCTCTTTATAATATTAGTATAGGTTTATACTTATTTCCTATCTTAATTTTAGAGTACCACGTACCAATGATATATAGTGTAGTTTGTTTTTAAGTGCTCTTATTGCCAGACGTTTGTTGTCACTTCTTTTTTGGGAGCGCGCGCTGTATGAGATTATAGAGATGGAAAACTGAATTAAAAGCAAAACTTGTGAAAAAGTGACAGATTACACAAAGGGCGACCACCAAGGTCACAATAGGCAGGCAAAGGAACTCATCCATACAGCCATGCAAATTAGTTATTGCCAGAACAATCTCCGCCGCCTTGAAAGTGCCATAACATATCACACATCTACGTCATCATCCAAAAAGGGGCATATTCTATTTAGAGCTCTCTTAACAATTACTCCCTTCGCCATTCTTATGTCGACGACACGGCAGACACCATCAGAGCCTTTGTAGATATTATGGATTCTGCCCAGCGGCCATTTTAAAGGTGGACTGCTTTCATCCTTGACGAGTACCAGTTGATTAAGTTTTACTTCTGGTTCTTTTTTCTTCCATTTCGTCCTCTGCTGCAACTCACAAATGTATTCACGACTCCATCTCTTCCACATACTTTGCCGAGCCTGCTCTATTCGGGCATATCTGTGGAGTCGACTTGGAGTAACATCTTGTAGATCTGGTGCGGGAAGCGAGGTTAAGGGTCTGCCTATCAAAAAATGTCCAGGGGTCAATGGACTCAAATCATTGGGATCAGAAGACATTGGCCCCAAGGGTCTTGAATTTAAAATCGCTTCTATTTGAGCCATTAGCGTAGTCATTTCTTCAAATGTGAAATGGGCATTACCAGAGACCCTCTTCAAATGAAATTTTGCTGATTTCACGGCTGCTTCATATAGACCACCAAAATGAGGGGAGTATGCCGGTGTAAATTTAAATCTTATGCCTTCATTAGCGAGCTCTGGCACAACATCTGCACAATCATTCACTAATTTTGCAATTTCTCGACTAGCCCCAACAAAACTGGTGCCATTATCACAAAATATCTCGCGTGGTTTACCTCGGCGAGATATAAAACGACGCAAGGCTAATAAAAAGGCTTCTGTGGTTAAATCACTAACTATCTCCAAGTGAACAGCTTTCACCTTAAAACAAATAAAAACACAGAGATAGCATTTTATTAGCCTAGCTCCGCGACCCTTCTTATTTATAATTAACAATGGCCCGGCGTAGTCCGCTCCTGTTACTTCAAAGGGAAAACCAGGGGATAGCCTTACTGAAGGTAAGTTACCCATTATTTGTTTAGCAACTGCTCCTTTCATTCTTTTACATGTTACACAATTGTTACAAACACGTCTTGCCAAGCATCTGCCCCCAATGGGCCAATATTGCTCTCTTATTACAGAAAGAAGCAACTGTGGCCCTGCATGCATAAGCCTTGTATGATAATATTGCATTATCAATTCTGTCAAATGATGTTTGCTGCTTAATATACAATTGGGTGACATTTATCAAAATTATAATTTGAATTATCTAATCTCCCACCAACACGAATTAGACCAGTTTTCACATCAACTATAGGTGTTAAATTATATAAAGCAGGGAATGATTTAAAGTTATTTTTACATACATACATACATACATAACTTCACGCCAGTTCCCTCGCGGGGTAGGCACGAACAACAGAGTGCCATTTAGGCTTATTCTTACACACCTCACTTGCCTCTTTGACTTTCATAACTCTTGTCATGCAAGCTCGTCTGTTCTTAAGGCTCCTGACATCACCTTCTGCTAGTACACGATCAATTTGATCATGGAAGGTGTGTCGTGGCCTTCCACGACTTCTGCATCCATCCACTTTTGCATTGTATATCTGTTTAGTCATTCTTTCATCATGCATTCTTTCCACATGCCCGAACCACTGGAGCATTCCTTTCCTTACCTTCACCCCGACACTCTCTTTCAGACCAACTCTCTTTCTTACTTCGGTATTACGAACGCGGTCCGCGAGCGTCACTCCGCAGATTTTGCGCAGTGCTCGCATCTCGACCGCGTTTACTCTACTTTCATGCTTTCAAGTTATTTTTGTAAATGGTAAAACATTCGAGTTGTGAAAACTGAGCTAATAATAATTTACTATTATTCAATTCTTCTACAGTCAAGGGCCCTGTTATTTTTGATTTGTTTTTACATATATTAATAAACCTACACACATATGCTAAGGTTCGACGTAATCGATTAAAATTAGAGAACCGCTCAAAATGAACAATAGATTTTGGGTTCGTCTCAATATTTGTTAAATGCACCCTTATCTCTGGTAAAGGTGTTTCTGAATGATGCTGCTGGTCCGGCCATTGATCTGATAAGTCATTTAGGTACTTGGGTCCTTCCCACCACAAACTTAGTGTTGGCACTTCTTTAGGGCTGACGCCGCGTGATGCTACATCGGCTGGATTCAGTGCTGAAGGCACATACAGCCATTTACAATTGCTGAAGCATAATTTGTTAATCTCTGCTACACGGTGTGATACAAAAGTGCTTAATTTGTGAGGAGATGTGTTGAGCCAGCCAAGTACAACCTTGGAGTCACACCAAAAATATTTAAAATCAATGGAACAACGAAAAGCCTCGATTACCTTTGCGCATAGACGAGATGCTAACAAAGCCCCACACAGCTCAAGTCTGGGGATTGTGGTGGTTTTGAGAGGGGCTACCTTTGACTTAGCACATAATAGTCGTACCATTACATTTCCTGCAGCATCCATAGACCGCACATAAACACAAGCGGCATAGGCATTTATTGATGCATCTGAAAATATATGCAATTCAAGTTTACTATGGTTTGCACAGATTGTTTGGCGTGGGATAGCCACACACTCAATATGTTTTAAACCATTAAGAATGTGTAGCCACATGTTGGCTACATCTGATGGAATCTGCTCATCCCATCCAAGTTGTTACAACCATAGTTTCTGCAAAATTATTTTAAAAGTAATAATACAAACACTTAATAGCCCTAGTGGATCAAATATGCTTGATGACACTGATAGCACTATTCGTTTTGAAATAAAATCATTACATTTTTCATACAAATTTGATGATTTTTGTAGTGAAATATTAATAGAATCAGCATTTGGATTCCACTCAATACCTAAAGTGTTGATCATTGTTGAAAATTTTAAATTCTCTTGTGTCATTTTAGTGTCAAATTTATTACATACAAAGGATAATAAATTTTGTGAATTACTCTTTATTTTAAGTAAATTAAACCCAGCAGATGAGAGCCATTCAGTTATGTTTTTATAAAGGTAAATTAGTTCGGAGTCAGATGAACAGCCTGTTATCAAATCATCTATATATAAATCATGTTTCAATATTTCATTTATTAGAGGATTGTTACATTCCATTGCTAGTTGTATAATACATCTAGTGCTCAAATAAGGAGCAGATGAGGTACCATAAGTCACTGTATTTAATTTTAAGTAATGTATGGGTTCACACTCATTTGCCCGCCATAAAATAGTTTGAAGATGTCTTTGATTTGGCTCAATAAGAATTTGTCTATAAAACTTTTCTATATCTCCTATTAAAATATATGTATGTTGTCGAAATCGAATCAGAATTGAGAATATGTCATCTTGAAGTGTAGGCCCAACCATTAAAATATCATTTAGGGAGAAACCTGAGGTGGTTTTACATGAAGCATCGAAGACAACCCTACACTTAGTACTTTCACTTTGTTCCTTTAAGACAGGATGATGTGGCAAAAATACAGCATTTTCTGGTCGCTCAGTCTTTGTCAGGTGACCCAGCATCTCATACTCATTTATGAATTGAACATATTGTGCCTTTATATCAGGTTGTCTTTGAAAACGTCGCTCTAGTGAATCGAATCTCTTACGTGCCATATAATATGAATCTCCTAATATGTCTTCGGGCTTCGCTTTCAAGGGCAACGTGACACAGAACCTTCCATCCTCGAGTCGATGAGTGTGCTGTTGAAAATGCTGTTCACACGCTGCCTCCTCTGGAGACAGAACACGACTCTGGGGTATTTCTTCGAGCTCCCAAAACTTACTGAGTTGGGTCTTCACTTCATGACTGAAATTACATATAATTTTTGTTTGAATATCATATTCATTATTCATGATTGGCCCTGAAATTACCCAACCAAACATAGAATTTTGTAAAATAGGCAAATTATAACCTAATTTTATTTTTTCATTACATAATATGTCCCAAAAGACATCTGCCCCTAACAGCAGTTCAATGTTAGCTGGTATATAAAAATTGGCATCAGCAAGAACAATATTTTCTGGTAAGTTAATTGCTGATGTGTCAACTTCTTGACTTGGAATAGAATGAGTTATGTTATTGATAACAAATGCATTGACTGATGTGCTAAATGCATTTGTGCATGACTGTACCTTAACATTACAGCGCTGCAATGCTTCAAATGAAATGCTATTGATACCTGTAACACATACTGAATTTATAGCTTCAGTTGGAATGCATAACCTTTCCTTTAATTCTTGACTAATAAAGGAAGATTGGCTACCGCAATCTAGTAGGCAACGAACCTTAATGAAATTGTTTGGATTGGTAGAATAAACCTTGACAATAGCAGTTGATAAAAGAACTTGATTTGAAGTACAATTGGTTAGAGAAACTGGATTTGCAATGACTTGCTTGTCTTCAATAACCTTTTTGTCAAAATGTAAAAGTGAATTATGCTTATGATTGCATATTTTGCAAGAAATAGATTTACATTGATGGGCTAAATGTCCGCTACGGAGACAGTTTATACAATGTTTATTTTTAACAATTAAATTAAACCTGTCTGCCGGTGACATTCCCAAAAACTTATTACAATAATAGATTAAATGATCACCATTACATGCTAAACATTTAGGAACAGTCTCAGACACAGCAGCAACAAAAGATTTTCGTGCCTTGTTCATATGTTTATATTGTACATGTTGTATATGCTGAGTCTGTGATTGTTGTGGTAATCTCGACTGTCTAGAGCAACTCGCCTCAAAGACATCCGCTCTTAAACGTAGAAAAGTATAAAAATGTTCTAAATTTGGTAAATCACTCAAGGAGCCTTTGTACTCTTCCCATTTCATATGTGTTTCCATCTCTAACTTTGCTGAAAATAAATATATTATTAGAGTATCCCAATTTTCAGTTTTTTCTCCTAAAGTGTTTAAAGCTCTTAAGTGTTTTGAGATATGGTCTACTAAGGACCGTAAAGGAATACCCCTTTGAACTTCTAACAACAATTTAACATGAGTATTGACTAATTTCTTCTTGTCATTGAAGCGATCACATAATAGTTTCCAGGCTATTTCATAGTTGCGGCTAGATATTTCTAAGGCTGCTATTACTGATGCTGCTGTTCCTGTAAGCGCCCCCTTTAAATATTGGTATTTATTGATGCTGGCAATTGATTCATTATTATGAATAAGTGATGAAAATGTATCATGAAATTCTAGCCACTTTGACCCGTCACCATCAAAATAGGGAATATTGATTTGCGGTAGTTTGATGTTTGTGGTTTGGACAGTTGTAGCTGAATCAGAGCTGTCTTCATCTGCCTGTATAGTAGTGTTATATTTTTCAATTATTTGCTGGGCCTCTGCAAACGCCTGATAAAATCTATCCTCAGTAGACTCTCGTTCGCTTTCGTTCTCGGGATTCTCGAACTTAGTTTCAAAAACAGACTGTATGGAGTCATATTCTTCAAAAAGAGATTCTAATTTTTTCAAACGGGCCTTAGTCTCGTGACATTTTAGTTTGTTAATGCTAGATAATGGTTTTAAATCATCTAGAAATTTTTCAAATGTGGTTAATCTGCCTTTAATGGAAGACCTTTTGGCCTTTAGCTCCCTTACATCTTCGGTAACAGGCATTGTAAAAGTATGATAAAATTGCACAAACCCTTGTTAAAGCGGCAGTGCGTTGGCCCACAATTCGTTTTGGTTGATTGATTTAAATATAATTGATTTATCACCATACCTTCATAGCTAAAATAATTGAAACGAAGTTCACAGCGACGCCATTTCGTACTCACGTAGGTAGGCGTGCCTTTTCTTGATGGCAATATAATTTCGATATTTTCGTAATTCCTTGTTCCGATCTTGACAATTTATATTGATTATAGGTATTTTATGTCCTGTCACGGTCGCCAAAACAATGTATGAGATTATAGAGATGGAAAACTGAATTAAAAGCAAAACTTGTTAAATACGTGGTTTATTCCGAGAGCCATAAAAAATCAGAGAGTGAAAAAGTGACAGATTACACAAAGGGCGACCACCAAGGTCACAATAGGCAGGCAAAGGAACTCATCCATACAGCCATGCAAATTAGTTATTGTAAATACGATGCTGCTTTCTAAAGGGAGATTGGAGCCTGGCCAGTAATGCCGGAACACAACTCAAGGTTGTTATAGCAGCGTACTCTAGTATACCCTACCCTAAGACCCTACTGTGGGTTCTTTTGTCGCCTCTTACGAAAGGTCGCCCGGCTGCAGGATATTATATTATTTCTCCGTTGCTGCACGGATAAACGGATATTAACTTACGTGTGTGTGTAAGGAAGACATCCGTGCAGGAACGGAGAAAGAATACAATTTCCTGCGGCCTGGCGGCCTGTCGTGAGAGGCGACTAAACAACCCACAGCCAGGTGGTAGGGTATTTGCTCGACTGGATGGCTACCACCCCTGGTTTAAAGTATGTCGCTATAACAACCTTGAGTTGTGTTCCGGCATTAGTGACCAGGTTCTAGTTTCCCTTAAGAGAGCAGCAGCGCATTTGTAGCACCTTTGCTGTTGCAAATGTCCATAGGCGATGGTAACCGCTTTCCATCAAGTGGGCCGTCTGCCTGTTTGCTGATCTCCTGCAATAAAAAAAAAATGTGGTATGGGCATGTTGTGAGGAGGGATGAAAGTCACGAAACGACAAGAATTTTAACATGCAAGATTGATGGGTATAGAAGTAAGGTAGTCCAAAAAAGAGATAGATGGATTGTGTGAATAATGATATGTTGATTTAACTTGATGCTAGTACACGTTCAAATTGATTATGTACTAGCAGAAGGTGATGTCAGGAGCTTTAAAAACAGACGAGCGTACATGACAAGAGTTATGAATGTCAAAGAAGCAAGTGAGGTGTGTAAGACTAAGCCTAAATGGCGCTCTGTTGTTCGTGCCTACCCCGCAAGGAAACTGGCGTGAAGTTATGTATGTATGTTGATTTAACTTGTGACGTATGTTAGGATAGAGAAGTATGGATGGAAAAGACATATTGTGCCGACCCCAAATAATTGGGAGACCATGAAAGAAAAGAGAGAATTAGATAGAATTAATCTGGATTTGGATTGCAAGCTAGTTTCAATTTATTGCCAAGAATAAAGTGGATTTATTTATTTATTCATTCACATCCAATCAAGCAACGCAAAGATGATCAGATTGAGTGAACGCTACAGATGTAGACGAAACTGCGGCTGTCTGGCCTGTGCCTTAGAAAGTCCGGATCGATTGCTAACAAGCCAGCGCTCTTATTATTACACAAAAGGCTTTATTGCAGACTAGGTATATTATGCAAATTAGAATGTAATCTAAAACTTAACCTCGTCGGTTGCACTGATGACATTTGACACGTTGTGCAATTGATTCAAATAATATTGATGACATTTCGAATTACTTCCGCGGCTATAAAAATCTAGGGCTTTCTATGATTAGAGTTGCAGCATCAGTTTTTATATAAATAAATATTGCCGAAGTATGGCAGATAGCCATGGCCCAACTGTGATGGAAAGTGGTTACCGTGGACATTTAGAACACCAAACTACTAATGTGGCGGAATCAAAGGTGAGACTGGAACCTGGCCACTGATGCCGGAACACAAATCAAAGTTGTTACAGCGGCATACTCTAGACCAGAGGTGGTAGCTGTCCAGACGGGCAATTACTCTACCACCTGGCTGTTGATTGCTTTGTCACTGCAGGAATTTGTGTTCTTACTCCGTTCCTGTATTGCACTAAAACTCATATTCATCTTATACTACTAAAGCACCCAATTATATAAGTTCATCACGTAATAACAATTTACGAAGAATTAAAGAATTTATTCAAAACCATTAATATAGCGTACAGAAACAATTTGGTATCGCAAACAACTGCTGTAGTATAAATACTGTTTTGTAGTTGTTAGCGTCAGTTCCAGACTACTCGTTTGTTATACAATTTAAAAAAGAAAACTATGTTATTATACATTTGGAAATTATATCGTGTTAATATTTGTAACGTATGTGGAAATGTATAGATATGTGAATGTATATATTTTATATAATGTATACAGTTTATATAACAAGATAAATAAGTTATGTCGTATTTATGACTTAACGAAAAAAGAGACAAAACATTTAATTTGTAAATTCTTTAATTCTCAAAACTACTTACAAACTGAGAATTTGATAAGTTGCTGAATAACAATTAGTTTTACTAACACTCACTTTACAAACATTGATATTCCTACACCCAAACACACTTGTAACCACTATTACACACTCACCCACACACGCACGCATGCACCGCGTACACACATACTCACACTCACAGACACACATCTCTCTATTTTTTATTTGGTTTTTTTTTCTTTCTTTCATTATAATGCTCTTTGGTGGCGGTTATTATAGAAATAGTGCTTAATGGCTTAAGCTTCATTTTTATCCGTGCAGGAACGGAGAAAGAATACAATTTCCTGCGGCCCGGCGGCCTGTCGTAAGAGGCGACTAAACAACCCACAGCCAGGTGGTAGAGTATTTGCTCGACTGGATGGCGACCACCCCTCGTCCAGAGTATGCCGCCTTAACAACCTTGTGTTGTGTTCCGGCATTAGTGACCAGGTTCCAGTCTCCTTTAAGAGAGCAGCAGCGCATTTGTAGCATCTTTGGTGTTGCAAATGTCCATAGGCGATGGTAACCGCTTTCCATCAAGTGGGTCGTCTGCCTGTCTGCTGAACTCCTGCAATAAAAAAAAAATGGGGGGCGACGGTCGGGAGTACCATCATACAGGGTTTACCTAGTTTGGGCTCCTGTCCTTCCCATTTAATTAAGTTTATCAAAATTTTGTACTCTTTAAATTTTGTTTTTCTTTTTATGGGAAGTAAATAAATAAATTATTATTATTAAATGTGTGTGTATATATATGTGGTGTGAATGTGTGTGATGTGTGAACGAGTGAGTGTGTGGTTACAGACTTATTAGATTAGTGTAGTCAGTTTAGTAAATTCATTGAAAGCTTTGTGCATAAGATAGGAAGTAGACTAAATTTTAACTTATATCTATGATATGAGAAATGCTCTTCAGTGGAATTTAGTTTGATTAAAAATTTTAATGGGCTATTGAGCGAGCTATGTTGGGTGTTCCTCTTATGGACCTCAAGGTCGCCGGTAGGCTTTGGATGAGGAAGGAATGGATTGTATTCAACGTCGAGCCGTTCGCCTTGTTGATGATCCCATATTCACAGACGGTCTAGATACGCTTGGCCTTAGGAGAGACTTCGCACTTCTCTGCGTATTCTACCGACTGTATAACGGGGAGTGTTCCGAGGAACTGTTTAGAATGGTGCCTTCGTCCTCTTTCTACCATCGCACCGCTCGCCATCGGTTGGGAGTTCATCCCCATTTCCTCGAGCCGCTTCGCTCATGTACGCAAAAGTTCTTTAGAACGTTTCTCTTGCGTACCGTGGGGATTTGGAATCACCTTCCCAACCGAGGTTTTCCCACAGCGCTACGATATGGAGTTGTTTAAAAATGGTGTCATAAAATTTCTTCCAGGCCGGCAGCGCGTTGGTAACATCTCTGATGGCCGTCTGCCTGTCTGCTGTACTCCAGCTATAAAAAAAGGAAGAGAACCGTGAAGAGTGGCGCCGTCTTGGGGAGGCCTACGGCCAGCAGTAGATTGTGATCCGCTGACGACGAAAAATAAATTGAATTTAAACGTAACAAAGTTCGTAATAATGAAATTTCACTTTCACATTTATATATTAGGTGATTATAAATAGGTATGTATGGATTATCCTCCTATGATAATGTATGCAAATTATGACGTCACACAGTATCGAATTCAATAGATAATACTTGACGTGTTATTGGTTATCTGATTGCATTATAATAAGGGCAATTACATATTTATACGCCTTAAATTGCAAAATGGAGCGTTAGGTAAACAGAAGGCCCAGCTCGCCGTACATAAAGCGGTGCTGGTACCTACGCTCACGTATGGAAGCGAGAGTTGGGTATGGAAGAGAGAGCATGAAAGTAGAGTAAACGCGGTCGAGATGCGAGCACTGCGCAAAATCTGCGGAGTGACGCTCGCGGACCGCGTTCGTAATACCGAAGTAAGAAAGAGAGTGTCGGGGTGAAGGTAAGGAAAGGAATGCTCCGGTGGTTCGGGCATGTGGAAAGAATGACTAAACAGATATACAATGCAAAAGTGGATGGATGCAGAAGTCGTGGAAGGCCACGACACACCTTCCATGATCAAATTGATCGTGTACTAGCAGAGGGTGATGTCAGGAGCCTTAAGAACAGACGAGCGTGCATGACAAGAGTTATGAATGTCAAAGAAGCAAGTGAGGTGTGTAAGAATAAGCCTAAATGGCGCTCTGTTGTTCGTGTCTACCCCGCAAGGGAACTGGCGTGAAGTTATGTATGTATGTATGTAAATTGCAAAATATGAAATCATCGTATTAACTTTTAGGGTTCCATAGTAATTTTGATAAAAACAGTGCCGTAAATAGGGCGGTGCCACTGGTGCCCAGGCACAGAGCGTAGACTCTGGGGGCGCAATAATGGCCAGATCAGGCAGGAAATTTTTTTTCGGTTTGCCCCTGATAAGTTCCCACTGCGCCCCTAGTGCTCGATTCCAACACATACGTACCTACATGCCAGTATCACTAAAAACTGTTAAATTAGACAAAACATCGCGCTCATTTTTTTGATCAAGATGATTGGTCCACTAAGGTCTTTGTGCGTTATTTGATCACCCTAAATGAAATAAAGTAGGCCTATACATAACATTGCTCTAGCTAGTGTACCGATAATATTAAAAAAAAAATAAGGGCGCAGTTATAGAAGCTCGCATAGGGCGCATAGAAGGCTATTTACGGTACTGGATAACAAACGAGACCCTTATCCAATCGTCATGTCCGTCTGTTTGTTTATGACGCAGGATCAGAAATAGAAGAGTTTCACAAACCGTCATCGCCTTAAATATTTATTTCAGAACAGAATAAGCCTAAATGGCGCTCTGTTATTCGTGCCTACCCCGCAAGGGAACTGGCGTGAAGTTATGTATGTATGTAGAACAGAATCTTAAAAGTTCTCGTCGTAATAACTCGTAACTTTTAAGAGCATGATCATAAAATATGATCAATAGTAAAATTAAAAAAATCGAGCTTGTTTGAATGTTTGTTTCTTTTTTTATAGGATTTTATAAAATTATTTATAAAATCTATATATACAAAAATGAATCGTAGAAATGTATGTACGCGCATAGCTTGAACGACTTTACTAATTCTGATGAAAATTTTTGTGTGTTCGAGTGGATCCCTGGAAGATTTAGATTCGGAATTGCAACCGGTAGATGACGCTGGGAGTGGGTCGTAGATTTTTATTTTTTCAGGGCAGGACAACGTCTGATGGGATCTCTAGCTTAGTATATAAGTACTAGTAAAGACGAGCTCAGCACAAATCCAGCTAGAGTTTGCTAAAAGTTGCAACTTTGAGTAAACTTTCCTAGTAAAAAGCGAAAAAATATTTCTTACATAGGTGTCTAAATTGTATTTATTGATCAATATTCAAGTTCAGTTTTATCAATGTATATGGAGTTTAGTTTGCTAGATTCATCAAGAGATGGCGCCACCGTCGTTTTGCATCGCGGTATGGTTTCCGTATTGTGTATTCTCTTATTGGATTTTGTCAATATAGAATTAATTTACGTTTGCATATCTAAGTGCGAGTGTTTGAGTTTTTAATCCCTGTGTAAAGTGAATTGTGCAGTGCTAACAATAGGTAATAAATAAGATTTTACTAAGGCTTTCCAGAAAAATGTAAGCAATAGCAAAACACAATCTCCGCAAGCCCATTTAATGAAACTATGTCAATGTATGGACGTGATCGTTATTGGCATGCGGATGGCATGACATAATACTCATAACTCAGAAAATTACTTGAAGCTAGATCATAAGGTATTCTGAGATTCAAAATAATAATCAAAACTATTTCAGCTTTAGATATCGCTCTGAGTTATGAAATGATAAATAAGAACTGTATCTGCGAAAAATCATCAAATCAAATAATTTATTGCATAAAAACATGATTATACAAATAGGTCTTGTTATTTTATCTGAGAACATGTTTTTTGCCGGTTGGGCGTACAATTTTTTAGAAACTTTTTTTTATTGCAGGAGTTCAGCAGACAGGCAGACGGCCCACTGGATAGAAAGCGGTAACCATCGCCTATGGACATTTACAACACCAAAGGTGCTACAAATGCGCTGCTGCTCTCTTAAGTGAGTCTGGAACCTGGTTACTAATGCCGGAACACAACTCGAAGTTGTTATGGCGGCATGCTCTAGACCAAGGGTGGTAGCCATCCAGTCGGGCAATTGCCCTACCACCTGGCTCTGGGTTGTTTAGTCGCCTCTTACGACAGGCCGCCCGGCCGCAGGAAATTGTATTCTTTCTCCGTTCCTGCACGGATTATTATATAGGTACATATTTATTTGGTTTTAAATATTATCACTAATGTTTCAATTTTATAATTATGTATAACCGTAAATTTAACAAAATACTAAATGACACACAATTTAAAATTTAAATATGTTTCTAATGATATATATATATATATATATATATATATATATATATATATATATATGGTACAAATATTATAAATATATTTAAACACTTAATAATCTAACTTATCACTTTTATTTAAAATTTATCATTAAGGAACTCCGTTAGACTGTTACTTATTAGTACTTTTTAAAATTGTGATTTGAACAATTTAGTTTTCAGAGCTTTCAGCTCTTTTGTGATTTTATTATATTGTTACAAGTTTGCGGGACTCGAATTAAAATGCCGCTAGAATGATTATAGAGTTTATTAGAACTATACAAACACGTATAACACAGGTACAAATATAACCTATATATATATATATAGCGATGGGAAAAGTAAATAAACTATATTTGATGGATAGCGATATATCTGCGACTTTATATGAATCACCTTAGATTTTTGCGTACAAACATTGCGACTTCAAATATATGTCGGGTTCACGCCGGGAGCGAACGAATGACGCTCCGAGAATAACACAATAATAATGAGAAATATTATAATCTAAGTTTATCACACTAGAATTACCACAACTACGATATTAAATATTGCACAATAATACACAGAAATATTAGGACAACTCCAAGAGTCGCATCCACGCTTGTCAGGTGTCGAGCAGCAATTTGCCCTCCAAGAATACTGCGATTATCAAGCAGTAATTACCGACCACAATATATTATGTGCTCCTCGGCCAAGACTGTCAATGCAGACTGACCGTCGTAGAGTTGGTCGTAGACTGTCGATTTAAGACTGCCCCTTCTCTGCCCGAAAACCGCGTATTTAACAGGTCCTCGTAGCGCGCCGCAGTGTCACCATCCGGTAATGCTGTGGCGCCACTTCAGTATAATTCCACCATACATATTAACTTCCAACATCCGTTATTGCAAAAACAAATGCATAACTCTGATATAAGGTCGATCTCCAGTATTATGGATACACACGATTAATGACACACGACACATTTGAGATCTGGTTTTAAATTGGTAATTACAAGGTTATGACACTGAAGACAATTGTTCTAAGAACATTATTCTATGGTATCCTATTACATTTATTCAGGGTGAGTTTTTGGCGGGAACTGAAAGGAGATGTTATGCTGTGCAGTTTTATTTTCTAAAAATGTGTAAATTACTCTCAAATGAACAATAGTTGTAGGATATTGATAGTTTTTGAGTAGTAATTATGTGTTTTTGTGAGAAATGTGAACTGTTTAGTCCAATATGGCCTTTTGAGTTGTCACAAGAGCTCCGTTGAATGGCACTGGCTGATTACCTACAGTTCAGCCGTGCTACATATAGGATTAGGAAAATGAAGAAACTATATTGTAAACTAAAATCTGGCTTAAAGGCCTAGTTGCCAAGCCATAAACTTAAATAAAAATAATTATTCAGTCGCATAGGTGTTCTTGAATAATTAATTTTGTTATGTACCCTCTTATTTTTAAGCGATACAACCGGCCATTTTCATAATTGAATAATAATTTTGTTGTATTTTTATTTATAAATGCATGAAGCAGTGACGTTTTGTAAGATAATGTAATGTGTCAATGTCAGTTCATTTAACTATCCTACCTTGCTGCCAAAGAAAATTGAGATATGTATATTTTTTTCACCTCGGCGTTTTTATTAAACGAGAACAATGACCTCCTTCTTGGTATATGAACCTTATCTGTTATTACATATTTAATTAAGGTTTAAGTCATTAGGCTGGGGCTTCATCTGCGTTAGTGCTCAAGATTTACCGTCTTAGTAAAACTACGTTTTAACGGTTTTAAGCGCGGTAATTGTTTTGATTTTGGTTATTCTGACGTTTCGGCCACTTTTCAGTAGCCGTGATCACGGAAGACAAAGATGTCAAGTGTCACCGAGTATTGTTAAAGTTTTATTTAGTCTACCGCCCACTTGTTCTTTTTAATTATTTAGTTTTAATTTTGTTTATGGTTATTATTTACTCTATGGGAGCCTAATCTAATTTACTACCGCTTCCTAACATGTTATGGCTTGAAGAGAAGAAGCGACGCAAGAAACTCTTCAGCAAACATGCCTAGATCTAATTTTTTTTTTATATATTATTAAAATGGGAGGAAGGAAAAATAAAAGAAATTATCAGTCAAGTTGGTTTGTGTTCCGTTGTACGCAGAAAGAGCTCACAGTGTCTTGAGGTCTGGAAGTTGGTTTTTGCTGGGTTTGGGTCTTAATAGTTTTGATGATCGGATTAGTAATAGAGTTGCAATCGTTAAATTAATATCTAGTGGTTCAAGTAATAATAATAATCATATTTTTAATAATAAAAGTATTTGAATAAAATTATACGAGTTGAAAACGAGTTATTTAAACATAAAACTTCAGGCTGGCTGTAACGTAAGAATTGTAAAAGTAATGCGCGATTTTAAAACACATGACCCTGTCAGGGCGCTTTAAAAACACAGGACGCTGCTTAAAAACTATCCAGGACATCCCAGGACTATAAAAACTAGGACGTGTCCTGGGAAAATAGGACGGTTGGCAATTCTATTACACCAATACAAAAATCAACTTATAGACTACTACTATGTCTAATTATGCACAAAGGGCGGTCTTATAACTAAAAGCGGGTCTCTTCCAGGCAACCCCAAGGATAAACAGTGTATATATACATATGTTATCTGTCGATATTTAACGTAATGACAATGTCATATCTAGAATGTATTAAACCCATCTCCATATCTGTGCAATGCTAGATCACGGATCTTTATCACACAGCTTCGCTGGTTCTAGTTTATAATTTTTGTGGACTGTATAGGGTATATTTGAGAGTGAGAGGTATGCCAAATCCTGCACCAATGGGGTAATAAGCACCACTAACCTCGGAATCCACCTCCAATGTGGTAGCTAGATAACTCCTGGAAGTGCACGGCACTAACAAGTCCTCGGATGGCACTTAGGTTTAAATTATGGCACACTCACGCCGAAGAGCAAGCACGGCTTGTATATGAAGAATGGGAGGTGAAACGTTTACTTGATCTTAGCACGGAGAAAACGGAATGTTCGGACTGACCTCGCATGCGTTGCAGACTGGTTTCACCACCACGCAATGGCGGCGAAACCGAAAGCCAGCGGCACTTACAAAACTACCCACATTAGTATAATCGTGAGGATCCAACAAAAAGCCCCCACTTCTAAACACTACATTTAAAAACATCTGAATATATTAGATAGATAGATAGATAACACTCTATTGCTCACCAAATATACAATTTCAAAAATACACAATTACAATATTGTCATGGTAGAAATAATAGGCGGTCTTATCGCTTAAAGCAATCTCTTCCAGGCAACCTAACTTAAGGAATAGTTTAACCTAATCTGGCGATGTAGGTGGTGCAGATATTAGGTATATCATAAACAAACATACATGAAACTATATATTTATAAATTGAATACACATAAAGTCAAAGTGAAAGTAATTTATTTTGTGTATACAGGTTTGAATATGATGTCCTAAATTATATTAATTTAGGTATCACTGTATCCTGCTACATATGTAGCTTACAAAATAATTGAATTTAAAACTATTAATGTCTAGAATTAAATTAATATACAATTTATAATAATAATGATTAACAATAATTAGGTGTACTGGAACATTTAGAAGCCAATAGATGACGCTGTGCAATAATTGATCTCACAAACGTTTCCCGAAACATACAAACAATATATACAAAATTTCAACTGTAACAGATGGGCCTAGGCCTGCGAGGAACAATACTAGCCTCACTGGAAGATCTTCCTTTGAGACGGAGGAGCATTCCATCTCGCTCCTCCACCCTATCGGGACTCACCCTTCATAGGAGTCCTCATGTCACAAAATCAGACTCCTGTATCAGTATTTGGGTCAGAAAGATACTCGTGTATTGTGTAATATGCTTTATTTATTAATACTTAAATAATGTGTGTGCGTGTGTGTATGAATATATTTATGTATATGTATGTTTATATATATAATAATACTATGCTTTATATACTTAATCATGTGTATATAAATCTATATTTATATAATAATATTAATATATAAAATATGTAACACTTAAAATATTGTGCAGCAAACCCTTTTTTTTTTTTGTTTTGAGGCGAGGGAAAATGCTTAACCGATTTACGCACAAACTGGGTCGTTGCTAGGGGAACGACACGCGTCGGTCGGGGGCGATAACACTGCAGCAATAGTATGCTCTTGGCAGCGCTCCGCCCGCGATCGACGTCACAGAATAGTGTGGAAGACTCCGAGCGTTGCTACACGAGCGAGCAACCCCAATACCCACTAAAAACCCCCTCCTCCCTGACGACCCTGCGCTTTGTATGTGTTGGAAAGGCTGAGATTTAGAACATAGTTACGCCCAGCCGATCCAGCGCAATAAAGTGCCTGGAGTGTGCCCTGGGAGAACACACCCCACTTCGTTGTGCGGGGGTAGAAGGTCCTTTGCTCTTCCTAGCAAGCTAAAGGCCCGCCGCGGTAAACGGAACCTAACTCAGGGAGGGAAGTAATGCGCGTACCTGCCTCTCCGGGTGCCAGCTGAAGGCCGGCGACCTCGAGAAGACGCATTGGCACGCGCTGCAGGACTTCTCTCCCTGTCTCGTTCTGCGGCCTCCTTGAGTGACATTACTGTCTCGCAAAAAGGTGCAGCAAACCCTGCCCTAGCTTTTGTGCCATATTTCTCTCTCCATCCCAAGGTTGTCTGGAGGAGATCGCTGTCAGCGATAAGACCGCCATTTGTACCTAATTCTAAGCTGTTTTTGTGTATTATTTCATAAATTTTATTGTACAATAAAGTATATTCTATTCTACTTAAATTAGTTTATAAATTAAATGCATACAAATATATTATTAAAAATAAAAACATTTTAAAAGATGTCAATTACCTATATTTTATGGCAATTAGGCATAAAAAACAAGAAAATTTGTTTTCGAATCTTGGGGTATCGTGAGTTTATCGCAGTAATGTTAGACTGCGCAGTTCAAGGGCGTAGTAATAGAAAATGGCGCCTTGGGCACGCATCGTATTATAATTTGGTAATTCTGCCCGTCAAATTATTATGAACGGGGAATGCCTACGAAATTGAAGAAGACCTAACTAAATTGTCTGAATTACAAAATATAAACAATTATTTATTTTTAATGAAAATACAGTGTAAACTCCATGTAACGTCACTCGATTTAACGATAAACTCCCTTAAGCGTCGAAATTACGTGGTTTTGGTTGGTTTAGCTTGTCTTCCACACAATGATACACTCTATATAGCATTACACCCACTCTCAATAATGACAACAATTAAGTAATAAAAAGTACATTTTAAATTAGTAAAAACTTCGCAGCTGTGTACGTTATATCGCTTTATTATCCTAACCCGTAATAGACTCGACTGTCGGCATGATGCATACCGAAATTTCTAAGAAATGCCGAAATTTCTAAGTACTTCCTTTATCACCAAAATGCCTCAATATCGCAAGATATAAATAAAATAAGTAAAAAATACAACAAAATTACTGGTGCAGCAAATTACGCCAGACAAAAATAATAGACTTCGCTCCATTTAACGACAATTCTATATAACGCCATGAAATTAACAGTCCCTTCAGTGTCGTTATATAGAGTTTAAACTGTAATTTTGGATTTGAATTTAAATAAATTATGTACTGAACCTATTATTATTTCCTATGCACTATCTTTCAATGGATTTTCATAATTAAATATTTTATTAGTCGCTTCGACAATTATTATCTTAGCAAAAAAGTTGTTGTTCGACCTTCAGTTAAAGGTGTTTACGGAAACCTAATACCTTCAAGGATCTTGACTGAAGAAATGGTAATAATTTGATTCATAATGACTTCAGAATTCAGGGGACTTTAAAGGAAAGTGGTCAGATTTATGATAATCGTGTACTAGCAGAAGGTGATGTCAGGAGCCTTAAGAACAGACGAGCGTGCATGACAAGAGTTATGAATGTCAAAGAGGCAAGTGAGGTGTGTAAGAATAAGCCTGAATGGCGCTCTGTTGTTCGTGCCTGCCCCGCAAGGGAACTGGCGTGAAGTTATGTATGTATGTATGTATGAAGTTATGATGTGCAATGTTATTTAAAAAAAAGTATAATACTGGTTAAAACTGAGTAACAAACTAAAACAAAGAATAATTAGGTTTGTTTTGAAAAGTCTAGATTGTTTAGTGAAATGCGCCTTTTGGAGCTACCACAAGAGCTGCCTCATTTGGCGTCAGTGAAAGCCTATTTATTTGGCTGAGCTATTAATTGAAGATCATTTAATAGAAAACTTGAATATGTATTTCATGAACATTTGACACTAGCTACAATAATTAACATTTTTGATTTAAAGATATTGTTACGAGTTACGGGACTTGAATTAAAATGGCGTTACAATTACTATAGAATTTATTAGAACTATACAAACACGTATAACACAGGTACAAATATAACCGAACGCAATAAGTCCAAATGTAATGCACAATTCAATAACACGCGCAAAGTCCGTCACTAAATGTACACACGTCTTGCCTTGATCGTGGTTCTCGCTCAACTGCCTCACCCCTCCGTTCGGGAATTGCTTTATACTAAACTATTCAATATGTCTCGATACAATACTAGACCGCATAACAATCATTTCTAAGAATCACACCGGGCTAATGACTATCATAAATATTACAATACACAATGGCTTGTTTTTATAATTACAAATTTTAAACACTAAGCAAACAAAAGAAGTCCAAATTCCGAAACAGGTAATAAAATGTGTTTCTACAGGCGCAGATGTGATTTTGTCTTTTGTCGGCATTCGAAGTTTATAAGAATATAGAGGCGTGGACTTCATACAACTCGATTCCTCATAGCCTGCCTTTAAAAAACTAGCGGCTAGCGACTAACGCCATCCATTTACTGGCGATAACGTTTGCTATTCATGCTTATATTATTACTCTATTGCTATCTCTTACACTCGGCCGCTTTACACACGCATTGGAGGAATTAGCAACTCATAACCCGACCGTGCACCGGCTTTTGTTTCAAAATATGCGGTAGGATAGCAAAATTAAAAATACAAATTGTAATAAGATTATACAACGCAAGTGAGACGTATTTTTAACAGCGGTGTAGTCGGCGCTTGCATCTGACGGTATGTTTTTGCAACCGGCTTACCCTAATCGAATTTCCACCCTGCACCACTGTAAGCCTCCTGTTTTTCTAATTGGGAACAAACAGTATATCCGCTACGTTTGTCTAAGACGTATTTACGTGTTACGTACCTACATCAGTTACCAACATACATTTTCAGTCAATATCCACACATGGCAATTGGTAACAATATGCACATTTGGTTAGAACACTGCCTAAGTGGTGCATGATTCACGACCAGTATTTGAACCTACGTTATATTTTTGAAATTTTTTAGCCCAAATTAATCCACCAGATGTTTTTCTCTTTTTTAAATTCACTGTAAAACCTCTATCCCTCTTCAGATTTATTATATTATAAATTTAACTCAAAGAAAAAACAAACTATACACCCAGCAGTGAACTGCGGCAGGCTGGCGACGACGTACAACGTACTTTTTTAATCAAGTAGACGATTTACGTTACGTCATTACAAAGTAGTTAGAGAACAAAGTACAGTTTTACTATTATCTGTGCTAATGTATATTGTTATAATTACGTGTAGATGTCAGAAAACGTGAGGAACCTGCACATAGGTATTACCATCATGTGCAAACCCGCATTCTAATTTGCATAATTATACTTTATTTTCCTTCTTCTTTAACTAAAACAGAATATAGTAAATGTGAATTTTGAATAAATAATATATATATGACTATGCACCTATATAAATATATATACAATCTTTACTAATATTATAAAGCTGAAGAGTTTGTTTGTTTGTTTAAACGCACTAATCTCAGGAACCGCTGGTCCGATTTGAAAAATTCTTTCAGTGTTGAATAGTACATTTATCGAGGAAGGCTATAGGCTATATTATATTTTTTTTTTAATTTGGGAGCCTTACTAAAAGTCCAATAATGTAACCCAAGGTGTAAAAAAATCACCCGAAAAAATCCTTACACGGCGTGCGCTGCAAAAACTATTGATTATAGAACAAAACAATGTACTACTACTTTGCAGAACATATAATTGTCTAAAAAAAATATTGCGTAACCATATGTCTAACTATTGTAGTTATCTCACATAAGTGTTTCCTTTTATTTTTTTAAATAATTAAAATGCCGTCGCTTTAAAAACTCTTTATTTTGTACCTTGGTATTAATTCTTATCAAAATAAATTACTCTATATTCAAGACGAATTCAATACCTTTTTTGAACTTTTTGAATTATTCAATTCGGACGTTTCATTCAAAAGATATCGCGATATTTAAAATGTAAGTATTAGTGTTGTAGCCAAATATACTAATATTGTTTGATTGAACGCGCTAATCTCAGGAATTACTGGTCTGATTTGAAAAATTCTTTCAGTTTTAAATAGCCCATTTATTGAGGAAGGCTATAGGCTTATCATCACGCTAAGGCCAATAGGAGCGGAGCACTAATGAAGAATGTTTCAAAATCGGGCCACTTGAAAACAAATTCCACGCGAACGACGTCGCGGGCACAGCTAGTAAGGTATAAAATTTAAGAACTTGATATTTCTAATTAGGTCTCTACAACTCTAAGGGAGCGATGTATATAACATTACTACTCCAGAAACAATGTTTTTTTTTTAATATTATTAACATCTCTACGGACTCGAGTTCCATACCCTGTTTTACAACTTAATTTCTATGAAAGATTTTAGAGCCCACACACGCTTATTGTTTATTTTTGTTACTGTGTGTGACATTAATTCAGTGATTTTTATGTTGTGGTGTACCTTAAGAATAACTTATTATATTAATTTATTCTAATTTTAATACTAAACTTATACTAATGTAGAGTGTATCTGTTACATGCTGGTGTTGTGAGGAAGTGCATGTGCAGTGTTGGCCTTATATCTATACTTATATATATAGTCCTATCTAGTGCCATGTGTGTTGTTTTTTCTTTTCTGTGCCTGGGTTATTAATTTTTAGGCTCTTTGTGTGTCTTGCTTTGTTTGTGAAGTGTGTGTGTAATGCAATGCGATGGTAGTGCGCGTTGGTTTGTGTATGTGTATAAGTTTTGTTGTTAGTTATGTGTTTGTGACTTTGTGTGGTGTTATAATGTGTTTAATTGTTGTGCAGAAACAATGTTAACACGAGACGTAACGTAAAATTAAAGATGCCTGTGCCTTCTCTGGGTCTCTTCAGAAGGAACTGTTTTTACAAGGCTTCTCTTATTTATAACTCTTTGCCAACTAATATTATAAAGGTATCCTCGAAATATTCACCGTAGTTTTAAAAAGTGGCTCATTAAGGAGTGTTTCTATAGTGCAGATGAATTTCTTTAAAAAAGTGCTTGTCGTTATTATCTATATTTTTTTTATTGCAGGAGATCATTGAGACATTGGCAACACCAAAGTTGCTACAAATGCGCTGCTGCTCTCTTAAGGGAGTCTGGAGCCTGGTCACTAATGCCGGAACACAACTCAAGGTTGCTATGGCGACATACTTTAGACCGGGGGTGGTAGCCATCCAGTCGGGCAAATGCCCTACCACCCGGCTGTGGGTTGTTAAGTCGCCTCTTACGACAGGCCGCCCGGCCGCAGGAAATTGTATTCTTTCTCTGTTCCTGTACGGATAAAACTATATGGGAAATTTTGACATTAATCTTAATATATATAAATTACGTGTCACGTTGTTTGTCCGCGATGGACCCGATTTTAATCAAACTTGCACAATGTGTGTAGTTTGATCCGACTTGAAAGATAGGATAGCTTACATTTGGACCCGGTAGATGGCGCTGGAATCGGGTTCTAAATTTTATTTCTTCAGGGCAGAACAACGTCTGCCGGGACAGCTAGTTGCTTATATATTACCAAATCTTAAATATATTTTATTTATTGATTTATCCGTATAAAAAATTTTAATCGTAAATACAAGTAAGGCACCACTTAAACTTATGAGGTTTGCGTGTGATGCAACACACCCTCGCAATTTCAAATTTTAGGAAATAATAAATAAATAAAATGAAAACAAAAAACTTGTACATCCATTTTCCCATGTCACATCGTATGTGCAGATAATAGGCTGTCACTGCAATTTTTCTAAGTAATAGTTTTTTAACTTCTGTTTTATATTTTTGTCATTTAAAGATTCTCTTAGTAAAGTGGGCAATTGATTAATTAATTTGGGTATTAAGTAGTTTGTAGTGTTCTTGCCATAGTGGTTATTGTGGGGTGGGATGGTTAATGTCTGTTTTGAGATCGATCTTGTGTGTGTTTTGTGTTGTAGAATATTTATGTAAATTTTATATTTAATTCATTTTGTACACCACTATGTGGTAGGTTGTACTGTGAATCTGCAATTGTATAACAACTGTATAAACTACATTCTTGCAAATAAAGATATTGATTAATTGAAGAACTGTTAAAGACACTATTTTAAAACATAATATTATTATCAATTAATTTTCGAAGCGGTTTATAACTTTAATGACTGATGTTTCATTCATCAATTAAATAATAATCTGACTAAATACAAAACCGAAATAACTGAAGTGTCATTAAGGCTACTGTCATTTTTAATGCTCTCGTTTAGTATTTTATCCATAAATAAAACTTATTTGATAATTAGAAGCCATAAAAAAGTGTATAACAATACTCACGTGTTTGACTTGATTTAACTTAAAACTAAATTATCTACTACACTAGTAATTATATCACTAAACAAGTTTATGTGTTAACAAGACGCTGCTTGCGTCTAGACTGGCACAATCGCGAGCGGCGCGTGCGCAGCCTGTCCTCTACGAATTTAAAACAATATAATCTAAAGGCTCGTATGCATTATACTAATTTTATCTTTGCCGGGTATATATTATATAGTAGACAAATGGTATTTCCAGCAGGAAAAAGGGGTTTTTTAGTATGAAAATAATAATATATGGGTCCCGGAAATTCTTGTAAAAACCCAGAATATGTAATGTTACTATACTATTTCCAAGCGTTTATTTTTTTTAGGATTTTGCCTTATCGCCGATTTTATTTTAGGATTTTACCTCCTTCCACCACCAACAAATTCTAGCTTTCTTCACCCGCACCACTAACAGCATTAAACAAAGAACGTAAATCATTGTTTTAATAAATTTTTATGCAAACTGACCAGTTTAAAAATCCTGGGTTTTTATTTATTGCAGGAGTTCAGCAGACAGGCAGACGGCCCACTGGATGAAAGCGGTTACCATCGCCTATGGACATTTGCAACACCAAAGGTGCTACAAATGCGCTGCTGCTCTCTTAAGTGACTCTGGAACCTGGTCACTAATGCCGGAACACAACTCAAAGTTGTTATGGCGGCATGCTCTAGACCAGGGGTGGTAGCCATCCAGTCGGGCAAAAGCCCTACCACCTGGCTGTGGGTTGTTAAGTCGCCTCTTACGACAGGCCGCCTGGCTGCAGGAAATTGTATTCTTTCTCCGTTCCTGCACGGATAAAATACGAAAAATCTTAGATTTTAAGTCACACAATTTACTATCAGTCCGTGAAAGAAATAACATCGAAATCAGAAAATAACTACCGCTCCTGGGAAAAACCCCGCGGGGCTTCCCGGATTTTAAGTCTTACAGTTTGCTATTGATCAGCGAAAACCGTATCAAAATCAGTCCCTTAGTTTTTAAGCGAATCCTGAATAAATAAGACAAAAAAGACAAGAAAAAAACTATTGCATCGTGTTATCCATTATTCATGTGGTGTGTCCCAGTTGTTTTTTTTTTAATAACTTCAACGTACATATGACATTTATACAATTTTATAATATTATAGATAGATGATGCAATGTTATCAAAACCTGTTTGTAATATTAGTGACTATATGTTTTGAGTTCAATTTAAACTTGAAATAACATTTATTTTTAATGGAGGAAAAATGGTTTTCGTTTAAAACGCTGCGAACCGCAGTTTTTTCATGAACAGTAATATATTACTTCTGAATAAAGCGGTTTCTTTTTATGGTATCCTAAATACCTCATCTATATGAATATTATAAAGAGGTAAAGTTTGTGAGTTTGTGACATTGTAGGGGGTAATCTCTGGATCTACTAAACCGATTTTAAAAATTCTTTTACTGTTCGAAAGCTACGGTAACAGAGAGTGTCATATACAGAATGCAGCACCCAGAAGTTTAAGTTTTTAATATTATATTTTAATTTCTAAATAAATAAAATTGCATTATAAAAAACATTTTTATTTTATATGGCCAATTGATGCGTGCTGTGCAGTCCACTTACGAGGACTGTATGGCATGCGTGCGAGTGGATGGCAGCCTGTCGCCCTGGTTTGAGGTCAATATTGGCGTCAGGCAGGGCTGCGTGCTGTCGGCTTTGCTGTTCATCCTATACCTGGACGATTGTCTCCAGAGAATAAGATTGATGGATGTTGGGGTGCGAATGAGTGATCTAGTTGTAAGCACCTTGCTTTATGCGGATGATGCCGTGCTTTTAGCCGAATCGCCATCAGAACTGCAAACACTAGTCACAATGATGAAAGATGACTGTCAGGCGAGAGGCTTACATTTGAATGCGAAGAAAACAAAGGTTATGGTGTTTGAAAGAGAAGAAACCAGAACGAATGCAAGGATAATGGTCGATGATGTTATGCTGGAGCAAGTGAATGAGTTTGTATATCTTGCATGTGCTTTTAGCAGGGATGGAAGGTACACCGCTGATATAGAAAGAAGAGTAAATTTGGGGAATAGTTTGAATGGAGCGTTAGGTAAACTTCTAGGCGCTAAGAACCTCAGCCAGAAGGCCCAGCTCGCCATACACAACGCGGTGCTGGTACCTACGCTCGCGTATGGAAGCGAGAGTTGGGTATGGAAGAGAGAGCATGAAAGCAGAGTAAACGCGGTTGAGATGCGAGCACTGCGCAAAATCTGCGGAGTGACGCTCGCGGACCGCGTTCGTAATACCGAAGTAAGAAAGAGAGTTGGTCTGAAAGAGAGTGTCGGGGTGAAGGTAAGGAAAGGAATGCTCCGGTGGTTCGGGCATGTGGAAAGAATGCATGATGAAAGAATGACTAAACAGATATACAATTCAAAAGTGGATGGATGCAGAAGTCGTGGAAGGCCACGACACACCTTCCATGATCAAATTGATCGTGTACTAGCGGAGGGTGATATCAGGAGCCTTAAGAACAGACGAGTGTGCATGACAAGAGTTATGAATGTCAAAGAAGCAAGTGAGGTGTGTAAGAATGGGCTTAAATGGCGCTCTGTTGTTCGTGCCTACCCCGCAAGGGAACTGGCGTGAAGTTATGTATGTATGTATGTATTTTTATTTTAGGAATTAGGTGGAGGAGCGAGTTTGAAATGAAATGCTCCTTGCAAATCTGAACTCAATCAACACTGGAGGCTAGTGTTTAATCCATTGTTATCGTAAGAAAGTCTACAATATTGGGGCGAGTGATAGTGGAACAATGTAGTTGGTTTAAGAAGTTTTAGAAAAAGGTAGAAGATTCTGGAAGGAAAAGACAAGGACTGACACATTTTAGAAAGGGATAGACAATGAACGCAATTTCTAAAATAAAAGGTTCGGGAAGGACAGATAGGTAGATGTTAGAAAGGGATAGATGATGAACGAAAGTTCTGGAATAGAAGATTCGGGAAGGAAAAGGCAGAGATAGATGTTTAGAAAAGGATAGATAGTAAATAAAAGAACAACGAAAAGAAGATTGAAATTATAGGTTCCACTAGATTCTACCGGGTAAGCAGCGTAAGGCGCGCCTACCAGGCAGTTGAGTTCAGTTCAAGACAATGAAGCGAAAAGTGCGATACGAAAGAGTTGGAATAGAAGTTTAATAGAGACAGTGATGAGTTTAGTGGCGAATTTAGTGGAAAGTTTAATGGACAGATCAGTGAAGGAGGAGTCTAGCGTAGTTTGAGAGAAGATCCAGAAGCGAGCTACACGCGGTAAATTTGGAGGTGAACTCTGCAGTAGCAGGAGGTGGTCTACGTAATATCGGCGACGGTATTGTGAGTGAGACAACTTATCGTCGAGACAAAGCGTCGTTAGTTGTGTGTGTAGAGGCGACCCTGCAGACAGGAATCACGTAACATTACATGCTCAAAATCATAACATAAGCAGATTGAGCTGGCTTATATGAAATTTATACTTACAGCCATTTATAAATTTCATCTTTTTTGGGTCCATACTTCAAACATATTCAGTAAAGGAATAATATTTTTTTTTTATTGCAGGAGATCAACAGACAAGCGGACGGCCCACTTGATGGAAAGCGGTTACCATCGCCTATGGAGATTTGCAATACCAAAGCTGCTACAAATGCGCTGCTGCTTTCTTAAGGGAGACTGAAACCTGGTCACTGATGTCGGAACACAACTCAAGGTTGTTTTGGCGACATACTTTAGACCAGGGGTGGTAGCCATCCAGTCGGGCAAATGCCGTACCACCTGGCAATAAATACATGACTATGATAATAATGATAACTTTAATAATATAATTATGACGAATGCAAATAATGTACACACTGTAATCTTCCATTTAATAATTAGGAAGTCAATAATCTAGTCGGTGTCGATAATAATTGTATAGGGTAGTCTGGAGGACATCGTCTTTGGCGACAAGACCGCCCATTGTACTTTAATGTTATGTGCAATAAAGTTATTCATTCTTCATTCATTCAAAGTATTAGGAAATATGCTACTTGTAAATACACTAACCATAATAGAAGTGGCGTAGCTTGTCTTTGACTGGCCTAGTATCAAAATGTGTTCGGGGCCCAAAGGAATGGAAGTTTAATTTTATAAAAGAAACAAAAAATGCTCGAACTGAATTGAAATAATTATATATTCATTATAAGTTATTACTTAATGCTCCTAGAAACTAAGTTAGACAAACAATTCAAATCAAAGATACATTGTTCTCGCCTTTTTTTCGGCAAGCTTATTTATCAAATCATCGATAGCTGAAAACGACTTCAGTTTTTTCTAGATTTTCTGCCTTTATAGACAATAATGACAAGTCTGTTAGCCGCTCCTGTTGACCCATCAGTTATTCTCAAAAATGCTAAACTATAAAAGATTGTGGTTAGCATTTTAGGAAATTTTACTTACACACTTTCGGGGCCCCTGTAGCGTGGGGGCTCTGTATCATTGATACGGCTGATACGGCGGTAGCTACGCCCCTGAAAAATACATTGCTGCCGTCGACACAATCGGAAAAAATTGTAATCAACAAACACTTTAGATCAACAAAAGTGTTAGGAGAAGTGGAAGAAGATAAAATAATAACAAACAAACACATCAATACTGGAGCATACGTCGTATAAATCTTATATTCACATTCTTCGCCGTTATCGATATTCTATTCATCGAATAATGTGTCTTCACAACGTATAGCTGTCGTGGTATAGCGGGGTAAAAACTATTAGATCAGAATGAAGTTCACCGTTTGTTATCAAAGCATACGTCTGTTTAGTGCCATGTTCTTGTAAGAACTGCGAAAAATGCAAAATCATAACAGTTTATTCGTACCTTATTTACTAATGAAAACGCTTTTCAGATACGAGTCGTTAGTAAATAGAAATCTTCTGCATCACGCATGTGGGCTCCATCCACCAATAAGAAAATTTCCGCACCCAGACCTTCTGGCGTAAGGAAACAGACTAACATCTTCTAACTTAGACCAATGAAAATGATACCTTTTTTTATAAGTCCAGGAGAATCATTATCAAGAACGAAATCTACGTTCGTCATTTGAAACCTACGCATAGAAGTGAATGACTTTGGGCGATACTCTAAGAATCTGTCTTCAAAGTCACCCCGAATTTCCACGAATGAATATATTAATTAAGGATAAATTATGTTAATTATATAAATGCCAAATATGAGTACCTACCTACGTTTCATGTGCTAAAATCAGATAGCAGGATAGTTGGCACTATCCGAATATTCACGAATGAATAATTCACACCCTTAAAATCCGGATATCACGAATATCATTCGCGTTGAGTTATAAAATATTTGGAGGAGGTTTCTTATGTTTTCTTTGTTAGGCTCTCCATTGATGATTTTGGTGATCACCTTTGATAACCTATTCCTCAATGGCGACTTTGCGTAGGTCGTCTTGTCGGCTTAACAGGTTCTCAACTCGTCTGCTCCATCGATCCTTCGACAATTGTGACCGGACCACACAATTTCGTAAAATTCTATGATTCGCTATGTTGGTAATCACAATTCGCTTATATTATTCATAAGAGATACATCCAATACCCACCCTTCCATGATCAAATTGATCGTGTACTAGCAGAAGGTGATGTCAGGAGCCTTAAGAACAGACGAGCTTGCATGACAAGAGTTATGAATGTCATAGAGGCAAGTGAGGTGTGTAAGAATAAGCCTAAATGGCACTCTGTTGTTCGTGCCTACCCCGCAAGGGAACTGGCATGAAGTTATGTATGTATGTATGTATGTAGATACACCCAACATGCTCGCTTCATGGCCCGTTGAGCGACCTTCTCTGTCTGTAATACTGATTCTTTGTGATACAAAATTTGTTTAAGAGAAGTTCCGAAAAACCTCTAATTGGTCTATAACTTTTAAGAATTTATATAAAAACCTCTGAATCGCGTAAAAAGATATCCATGAGTATTCACTTCGTGACTTGATGGTGCTCGCTCTTCGTATCGAGTATACGGTATTGTGTCGTGGCGTTAACGCACCAACGCCTCGTTCTGTTAGTCACTCGATGATTTTTATGAAGGTTCCTTAGGCTCATATTCCAGAAGAGCACATAATGATATTTCCATAATAGGATTTAGTAGGCATTTTAGTAAAAAACAGATTTTCGAGATAGTCGTGTTCTTGTACCTCATACAACTTACTTTAGCCAGAAATGTGCGATCACGCTTTGGATTAATCAAAATCTCACAGTTATAGGTAATAACAATAAGAGGATGGACTCATTTTTGTTGCGTCTGACTTCTTAGCTTTTCTTGGATGTTTTGTTCCTGTGTTTTCCGTCTAGGATCGGACAAAGAATATAAATTCTTGCGACAACCAACCAACCTTCTACCCTACCAACCTTCAGTTGCGTTCCGGCATCAGTGGCTCATTCGAAGCTGGGAGCCCGTTGATAGCTCCTTTGGTATTGCAAAAGTTCATGGGCGACAATAACCATTCTCAATCAGATGGGCCGTTAGTGTATCTGTCGTAGTCCAGCAATAAAAAAGATCTTTTGTTCGCTTCCCTTCAAAGTTTTTGATAATTTCTTTTATTAGGCGCCTCCACTGTTTATTGATGATTCCTCAATCATCATTCATTATCTTGCGATTAATCTCGGTTGTGTTCGAAGTTTTCACTTCGGAGCTCGAGGTCCATTTTCCTATTTTATTCTTCTCCTTTTTCATTCTCCATTTCGTGCGGTAGTTCTATGGTGAAACTCACAGAACATTAATCAAACTGCTATCTTTTCACTTAAACCCTGTAAGATTTGCGTTTAACATTTACTTAAAACTTCTCGCCGTAACTGGAGTGCGTCTTTAATACAAATTGGAAAACAAAGACGCTTGGAATAACGGTTTTAACTTAGTGATAAGCGGTAGCGATTTTATAAAAAATGTTACTACGATTCGGAACGCTTGCACTTTTTATATGCACAATAGAACAAAGTTATATTATTAAATCATACTTGTCCTTAGTGTCAGATAATTTACTCAAACATAACTCAAAATATCCTTCCTTAAAAATTGCCATGTTATTTCTATTCATTTATGTCTCACCTATATAACTTAAAAGTTAAAATTTAATAGAATAGTGTATTCTCTAGTTGCTATGCAATGGAGTACACAAATCGTAAAAGTTACAACGCTGATGTTGCAAATGTCTATAGGCGACGGTTACCACTTTCCATTATGTTAGTTTGTCTGCTCTATTCAAGTAATATAAGAATTAATATTGAATTTACAGATATTATAACAATGTGGAGTACCTATTGTTAGACAATCTTTAACACCATAACAATGTTTCTCATCATCAATAAAAAACCAGCGTAGTGTCAGATAAAACTCCGGCACAGCAATAAGCTGGGCAATTGCCCGACTGGATGGCTACCACCCCTGGACTAGGGTATGTCGCCGTAACAACCTTGAGTTGTGTTCCGGCATTAGTGATCTGGTTCCAGTCTCCCTTAAGAGAGCAGCAGCGCATTTGTAGCACCTTTGGTGTTGCAAATGCTAATAGGCGATGATAACCTCTTTGCATCAAATCCGCCGTCTGCGTGTCTGCTGAACTCCTGCAATAAAAAAAAAGCTGAGTGCAAATTTCATTTGCTGAAAATGCGGCATACATGTTCCCAAAACTTGTTTCTTTTTACTATAATTTGTAATTAGTGTAAGTACGTTGCTATTTCTTCAAATAAAATATTTTTCTTTCATTCTCAGTGATTTTTGGTTGAAAATATGCGCTTTTAATTCCAAAGTCGTTTAGCTTTAACTTTTAAACTAGGCAGTGGAAAATTCCAAAAAGAAATTGAAGATACCAGAATTAAAAAATACTTCCAAGAAAAATAATTTGAACAAGATCAGTTCAGTAGTTTTTGAGACATGAGGTACTGTCGATTAGATGCTTCTAAAAGAGTTCTGTAGTCAAATAACAAATGTGTATAGTTTGACAGTGTGATAAAGGAACGTTGTCGACCGAAAGAGGATGTAATGAGAAGACTTGAAAAAGGTATAAATAGTTGCTAATTTATTGGTACATAATCTATAAATCATTATTAGTTCAAACATAGTAACAATTTTGCTATCTTTTTTTAACTCTTTGCACTGTTATTCAAATTGGTATAGGTATAGTAGCAGGGGGGGGGGGGGGACAAAAACTGAAAAATGCCGCCCCTGCTCGCCTATATTTTTACCTCAATCATCATCATCATCATATTAGCCATCAGACCCTCACTGATGGACATGCGTGTAATAGCAAATAAAATATTTTAAATTTTTAAATAGTTGCTAATTTATTGGTACATAATCTATAAATCATTATTAGTTCAAACATAGTAACAATTGTATTTTTAACTCAATTCAAATTGGTATAGGTATATAATAAGAACAGTAGTTTACTTAAGGGAGGAGGAACCACCGCAGTGTTTATAAAATGTGTTTGTTGGCTTCTTGGTGACGACCCATATTTGAGTCCTCGAAATAAAATTTCAACAGTACTCGGTATCGTACATTCCAAGAGCGTTACGACAACCCACAGAGGTCCGTCCCGTTCGACGGCTCGAACGATAATGCCCCACGCCGGCCGAACCTTCCGCTTTTATAGTCGTGAACAAACAACTGACCGTCATTTTCTTTTTAAATTTTAGCGGGTACGGATTCAGACTTTTGGATTAATAACAAAGGTGAAAATAATGTAATTAAGCTTGAGTATCAGATATTTGTAAACACTTACTTTGTTATTGTTCCACGTTTTTATACAACACATTAAAATTTTAAGAAGGTACAACAATATAATAATATAATGTACCAAACATTAGATTAAGCTAACACGTGCGTCTTAGTTTTTAATCTATGCGTACGCACCCCGTGAAAAGTAATTTATGTGCCTAAAGTACTGGACGTCTTAGTGCTCGAAGTTGCGTTAGTGACGAGTTATGTACTTGTCTGCGAAGTTTGAATTGTCGCCCTCTGAATCGGCTTGTCACCTCCTAGATCCGGCCCTGGGTATTAGTAATAAGTTATTAGTATAAGCGTAGCTTAGTTTTTGGGGTCTTTATGAACTTATTAGAACTCCTGAACTGACTATTCCAAGAATAGATAAAAATATTGATTCCTGCGGCCAGATGGCGTTTAAGCAGCGACAAAATAATCCACAGACAGGTAGTAGGATATTTGCTCGCCTGGATGACTATCACCTCTGAGATACAGTATGCAGCTATAACAACCTTAAATAGTCTTCCGGCATCAGTGGGTATTTTCCAGTCCACATTTTCGAGTCCGTCAGTACATTTATAGTATTACTTTTGGTGCTTCAAATGTCTTTTTTTTATGTTTGCTTGTTGGCAAACTGGCAATCGGGTCTACTTGATGACCAGTGGCAACCGTCGCCTATGGACATCTGCAACAGTAAGGGGGCGATGCGGTACCTAGCTCGATGAGACTTTAGATATCTGCTTACGCCCTTTTTGAAGAGCCCCAAATTATATAGCTCTGGGAAAACCGCGGGAGGTAGCTCATTCCATATCTTGCTCACGTATGGTATAAAGGAGCGAGCGCCACGTACCGTGGATAACTTCCAAGTGTCAAGGAAGTGTGGATGAACTCCCAGTCGCCGGCGGGCAGTACGGTGGTAAAATGGCGAAGTCGGTACCAAACCAAATAGCTCCTCAGAACACTCCCCATTGTATAGACAGTAGAACACGCTTAGAGTGCTAACGTCTCTTCTGAGACTTAAAGGTTCTAAACCGTCTGTAAGTTCGGGATCGTCGACAATCTGGACCGCTCGGCGCTGCAATGAGTCAAGTGGGAGCAGCTGGTACCGAAGTGCCCCATGTCTGTAAGCGATAGTAAATACCTTTCAGGTGATCTGTCAGCCTGTCTGCTGTACTCCAGGAATAAATAAATGATCTTGAGAGAACTTAGCGTCGAGGTTTTAACTCTGCACTACATGAGCTGGTTTAACAAATGTTTCATATAATTTCTTCGATGGCAGCAATACGTTGGCCACGTACCTAGTGTTGCAAACGTCTGTAAGCGACTCCAAGCACTTTCTGTTAGGTGGGCCGTCGACTTGTTTACCTGTTTCAGGAGATAAATAAAAACAAGTCGTGGAAGGCCACGACACACCTTCCATGATCAAATTGATCGTGTACTAGCAGAAGGTGATGTCAGGAGCCTTAAGAACAGACGAGCGTGCATGACGAGAGTTATGAATGTCAAAGAGGCAAGTGAGGTGTGTAAGAATAAGCCTAAATGGCACTCTGTTGTTCGTGCCTACCCCGCAAGGGAACTGGCGTGAAGTTATGTATGTATGTATGTATGTATATATACAAACAATTATACCCGCTCCCGTGGTTCGGGCATCGTGTACTAGCAGAAGGTGATGTCAGGAGCCTTAAGAACAGACGAGCTTGCATGACAAGAGTTATGAATGTCAAAGAGGCAAGTGAGGTATGTAAGAATAAGCCTAAATGGCACTCTGTTGTTCGTGCCTACCCCGCAAGGGAACTGGCGTGAAGTTATGTATGTATGTATGTATGTAATAAAAACAAAACGTGCAAAGTCGTATCACAGAAGAAGATTAGGTGGGTGAAGCTATAAAGCATTAATTTTCTTATATGTTGAAGTTTCTAAGAGATATCTAGTAACAAGTAAAAATACTAAGAGATAGGCAAAGACATGAAAATACTGATTATATGTAAAGAAACTTGTTTTATGAGGGAACAAAGGGCTATTGTGCCCACAATTTTCTATTGAAAATAAAACGAGGAACTGAGCCGAGGCTATTTAATGGAAAATATATTTTCGTATCTATATTTTGGTAAAAGTCTAGAGGGTGATGCGGCGGATACTACGCTCACGTATGGAAGCGAGAGTTGGGTATGGAAGAGAGAGCATGAAAGTAGAGTAAACGCGGTCGAGATGCGAGCACTGCGCAAAATCTGCGGAGTGACGCTCGCGGACCGCGTTCGTAATACCGAAGTAAGAAAGAGAGTTGGTCTGAAAGAGAGTGTCGGGGTGAAGGTAAGGAAAGGAATGCTCCGGTGGTTCGTGCATGTGGAAAAAATGCATGATGAAAGAATGCCTAAACAGATGTACAATGCAAAAGTGGATGGATGCAGAAGTCGTGGAAAGCCACGACACACCTTCCATGATCAAATTGATCGTGTACTAGCGGAGGGTGATGTCAGGAGCCTTAAGAACAGACGAGCGTGCATGACAAGAGTTATGGATGTCAAAGAAGCAAGTGAGGTGTGTAAGAATGGGCCTAAATGGCGCTCTGTTGTTCGTGCCTACCCCGCAATGGAACTGGCGTGAAGTTATGTATGTATGGGTACTGTATTGGGGCGGCAAACGTTTTTGTGAAACGGAATCTAGGTTACCTGAACGGACAGCTGCTAAAGGCTTTCTGGCCGGCCGGCTGTGGTCTGATCTCCCTTAATTTTACAATGGCGGCACTATCGCACCATACGCGTGCATTCAGAGCGGGGGATCGATTTATACACTTCAGTAGGTGCTAGCGAGCAGCAAGCGCGTATGCGCGCGGGGTGAGGAAGAATTGGGGGAGGATGACGTTTACCGCCAGATGGCGTTACCAGAGTGGGCAGGGAGACCTAGATATAATCATCATCAGCATCATCCTAGCGTTAAATCCCGGTTGCGTTAGAGGCGTCTACCTAGAAGCCCAGGGTCTGCTGTTCTACTTTTTCTACTCCACTTCGTACGGTCTTCGTCATCTCTATTTGTGAGTGGTACGCATGTCATACTTTAAGACCTAAGCCAGCATTTCTTGCTTCTTCTTTCTTCTTTCCAACCCTTTGACCGGTTGCTGGTAGAGGCGCCATGACTAGAAATTTGTTCCCCACGTAAGTAGATGGTTTCCGTAAAACGTGGCCGTACCAGTGTAGACAGCACTGTTGCAGTTTAGCCGCTATGTCACGAATATGGCGGCTGCGAGGCTTTCTAACGCGGTCCTTCCGCGTGATTCCACCCATTCACCGCAGCATATCTATAATATTATAAATTTTTAAACATGCCGTGTCTGTACGTTGAAACCATTTAAAAAAAAATAACAATGGAGAACACGATGTATTTTTTTTAGGATTTCTTGTCTGTTTGTTCGAGATTCATGTGTAAAAACTATGGGGTCGATTTCGATGCGGTTTTCGCTGATCGACAGCTAATTCTTAACTTAAACTCTGCGCTAATTTTTATGTTTGGAAATCCACGGGAATTTTTCTGGGAATGATTTAAAATGGTAAGATTTAATAAAAAATCAGGCTGCGGTATAGATATACGGCACATTTATTTATTACTTGAGATATAAAATTAACTTTGGGTGTTTATAAAAAAAAATAAGCACTTAGTCTTCTAACCTATATTGAAACAGTTCGAGTTTGTTCATAATAAATAAATGTGCCGTGTATCTATACCCTACCCAAAAATCGAATTCTAACGTGATTTTTTTACTGATCGACAGCTAATTTAATGTAATAAAATGTGTGATATTTTTAATCCCGGGAGCGGTTTGTAGTTTTTGAGATATAGGACATTTGTAACTAAATTACAAAAACAGTAAACAGTATTCGTCGCCTATACGGAACTCTTCAAAGTGTGTTATGCAACACGTACTTATCTGAAGCAGGCAAATAGGCAGACGGCCCTATTGATGGTAAGTGGTTATCGTCGCCTGTAGACACTTCCAGCAGCAAAAAGGTACAAACCAGTGCGCTTCCGGCCTCGAAGCGGGAGACTGAGGACCTGGCCACTAATGCCAGAACACAACTCAACGTTGTTATGGCGGGGACGGCTTCGTCATGTTATTTTTACACTATGTAAAGAATTAATATACAGAAAGATTATTATAGATTAAAATTCTATGTAATACTTTTCATGACGCATGACATCATTGCCAGGTGGTAGGGCATTTGCCCGACTGGATGGCTACCACCCCTGGTCTAAAGTATGTCGCCATAACAACCTTGAGTTGTGTTCCGGCATTAGTGACCAGGTTCCAGTCTCCCTTAAGAGAGCAGCAGCGCATTTGTAGCACCTTTGGTGTTGCAAGTGTCCATAGGTGATGGTAACCGCTTTCCATTAAGTGGGCCGTCTGCCTGTCTGCTGATCTCCTGCAATAAAAAAAAAAATGACGAATTTTCTATGAATGTGACAGTTGTCAATTTACTAATCTCATAAAATCTGGCCCACCAGCCAGTGGGTGGGAATGATTGCAGGTAGTGGTCATCCAGTCGGTCAAATGCCCTACTATCTGGTTTAGATGGGTTGTGTTGGCGACCCTTGCGACAGGCAACCTGGCTCCAGGGGCCCTCTAGCATCTAGGGAGCAGAGCAGTCTTCAGCCCTGTTGACGAAGTAAGTTAGCCTCTCCCGGGGCATTCTCAAGCACTGATGCGCTAGGATCAGCGTGGGCGTAACTACGTTCAAGTTTCATGCTCTTCCTGCCATAAGCGCGGGGCACATGGGAGGATGGTGGTTTTAGTGGAGTATTGAGTTTCCGAGTCTCCACACAAGCCGGCGATTTGACTCTGGTGCCCATTCGTGGTGTCACCTCTCGTCGCTTTGGTCTAATCCCTAGTAAAGGGCCCGGTAGTGTGCGAAATAAATTTCCTCCGCCTCAAAAAAAAAAAAAATAGAAAAAAAGGCAACCTGGCTGGCCAGGGGATAAAAGTAGTCCTCCGGCAGTGAATGAGGCCTGTGTGCGAGCCCTTGCCTGCTAGGGCACGCGGAGTTGGGGCCGTCTTCCTATTTTCCCATAGCCCTGGCATATGGCGCAGGACTGAACACCCAGGGGTTTTAGTGGGTGTGCAATACTATTGCCACCTACGATCTGGCGAATCCCACACACGAGTCGCGAGCAATTCCCCCAAAGCTTCTGTGCTTGTCGTAGCTTAAGGTTCTTAATCGTATTTCCCCTCGCTAAAAAAAGGCAGCCTGGCTGCAGGACTTAGTAATCTTTCTTCGTTGACAACAAACATGACTTTTTTTCTGGCTTTATGTACTGGAACCCTAATACAGATCTGAAAAAGAACACAAACATTTGCATTAGAAAAAAAAACTACCGGATGAAATATCAATAGAACCAACATTGGATAGCGAACTAATCAAACTTTCCGACGAAACAGCAGGTTTTTGTCGGCTACATCGTCTTTCTGAAGGGAATGAACGTCTAAAATGCTGATTGTTTCCAAACTTTTGACGGTAGTTTGACAAAATGGGCAGGATTTGTGTTTCGACGCGTGAATAGATAGACTTGTTTCAGCCTTCTTAACGATAAATCTTATAAAGGCGCAGTCTAAGTTCTAATAACAATTTTCCTTGAGTTATCTATAGGTATATAATCACCATAGGCTGAGAAAAGCACAATCACTAAATAAAGAGCAGCTGAGGTGAGTGGATCATGATCATGTAAGATGAAGAAAGAAAAAGATATATCATCAACATGAAAATGACACATTTTGTGCCAAAAACATACTACTGCTATTTTTCTACTTTAAATAATACGATTTCATGCCCTAATTTATTTAGAGAGCAAGCATTCAGAAAGGTTACATTGCATTATTTTTTTATCTAGGCGCTATATAAAAATAATTATATACTATTATGTATTTACCCGCGAAAAATTCCGATGCATCCTGAAAAATCAATCCATATTTTGGATAAAGAATATACTATGTTTTTGGTATTAATACGTCATAATTATGTATGTACCAAAGTAGACGTATACATTTTTATACATTCTTTGATCCAGATAGTAAAATATGAATGATTTTAATAGGTTGATGTTTTTTATAATTATTATTGTAGTGGGATTAGTTATTTTGCATCAAATAATTGTGTAAGTGGTTTTATATTTTTAATTGTTGAAATTCATTCAAATAAAGCAATAACTTATTTTATTTTGATGCCACCCGTGATCAGAAGGCTGGCTCATATTTCGCCCAACAAATAAGCATCGCCATACAGCGCGGCAATGCAGCCAGCCTTCTGGGCACGCTCCCATCTGGCAGCGATTTGTTACACAGTCTATAATCGCTTGTACTGTATATTAAATAATAAGATAGTTTAGTTTATAATTTTATTTAACTATTAATTAATTTAGATTAAATGAACAATAAGTCAGGGTCGAACAATTTTGTAAAATCATTTTATACTTATAAATTGCTTTTCACTAAATTATTATTTAATTTACATAAATTTGAGCTAAATATTTACAATCATCAGTGACCAAAAAATGCTGGCTGGTAGAATGCTACAGAAAAAAAAATTACTTGACGTTTCATATGTGACATCAGATTTATATGTGGATTTAACGCTTAGAGAAGTAGTTGTTTGTTTATTTACTTTCCTCATATTTGGAATGAAAAGCAGAGTGTCAACCTCGGGTGAAAGGCCTATTTAGGCACTCGAACTATTGGCTAAACTATCTAATGCCTAATTAGGTCACTTTCACATCTCGTATAACAATCTACTATAACAGAGCTCATAAATACGTAAGGAACTCACTCGCGCATACCATGAAGAAACAAATATAGGAAGAAACATCTGCAAAGAGATTTAAATTAATTCAGGGGAAAATGTCCACGTTAAAAATTCAATATTAAGATATTCCCACTGGAGTTTTGTGAATTTCTCATTCAAATGAAATGTGCCGCTGTAACACTTTGGGGGCGATGAAAGCGGCGCCTTACTCCCCACGTATGAAGATATATTTTGCTTCAATATACTCGTATTACCTTGGCCCGATTCCCCGAAGTTCGTTACAGGGATGAGATTGCGACACTGTCGATATCGATGGGTCAAAATTATTGGAACGAAGTCCCTTATCGCATATTACTCAGCGGACGGGAGCTAGACGAATAAACGAAAAATGCTGACCGTCTTATATTATTATACAATTTCTAACTTTAATGCAATGAAAGATCTAAAATAAATTAATATCCATCAATGTAATATACGATGTTTTGGAATTAGAAGGTCTTGTAATTGCCCTTATTACTTACTAGCTGTGCCCGCGACGTTGTCCGCGTGGAATTTGCTTTCATAACCCTCCGATTTTGAAACATTCTTCATTGGTGCTCCGCTCCTATTGGTCTTAACGTGATGATATATAGCCTATAGCCTCCCGCGATAAATGGGATATCCAACACTGAAAGAATTTTTCAAATCAGACTCGTAGTTCCTGAGATTAGCGCGTTCAATCAAACAATATATTAGTATATTTGGCTATCGCGATATCTTTTGAATGAAACGTCCGAATTGAATAATTCAAAAAGTTCTAGAAAGGTATTGAATTCGTCGTTTTAATATGTTTTTTATGTGTTTTTAAGTAATTTATTTTGATAAGAATTAATACCAAGGTACAAAATAAAGAGTTTTTGAAGCGACGGCATTTAATTATTTTAAAAAATATAAGAAAACACTTATTGTGAGATAACTACAATAGTTAGACATATGGTTCGCGATATTTTTTGTAGACAACTATATGTTCTGCAAAGTGGTAGTACATTGTTTTGTTCTATAATCAATAGTTTTCGCAGCGCACGCCGTGTAAGGATTTTTTCGAGTCATTTTTTTACACCTTGGGTTACATTATTGGACTTTTAGTAAGGATCCCTAATTTTTTGAAAATATAATATAGCCTATAGCCTTCCTCGATAAATATACTATTCAACATTGAAAGAATTATTCAAATCGGACCAGCGGTTCCTGATATTAGCGTGTTTAAACAAACAAACAAACAAACAAACAAACAACCAAACAAACAAACTCTTCAGCTTTATAATATTAGTAATTAGTATAGATTATACAATTTCTTACATACGCTTTGTGTATTTATTTCACTCAACCAAATTATTTTTCAACATGCCTGCCAGTTTAGTTGTGTGATTGGTCTTAATAATTATTATTTATTTATTAAAAGACAACACAGTCCAACATTGTTGCAGAGTTTCAATCAAACAAGCTTGCACAACAAAATAACTTTTTTTATAGAATTACAAGTGCAGAGCACTTCTTACTACGAATAGAACTCAAAGAGATAATAAGTGTTGCCAACGGTTAAACGACCAAAAAATTAGTGTTACAAGTTGGGCCACCTGCATACCTGTATTTATTACCTGCCGCGGCGTTTGTGCTAATAACGTTGAAACTGTTTTATGACTATCTTCTTTTGTTTTATTTGTGTTTAAAATTTGTAATTAGACAATAGCCTATTGTGTATTGTACTCGTTTATGGCCGTTCGCAGGCATAATTACGCAGGTGTGCAGATTATGTTTTCTGGGAATTGCGCCGATGCTTGCCAGGCAGACATATGGCATCGGTGCATTATAAAGCGATGGCCCAATGCAGAGAGAGGCAGTCTAGCGAGAACCGCAGTCAAGCGACGATTACGATACGATCAAGACGTGTATATTCGATGAGCTATATAGTGACGGACTTTTTGTTATTGAATCGTGCAGTTTGTACTGGTTGTGTCCAGTTATATTTGTACTTGTGTTATACGTGTTTGTATAGTTCTAATAAACTCTATAATAATTCTAACGGCATTTTAATTCGAGTCCCGCAAACTCGTAATAATATGTACCTACATGAATGAATGAATGAATGAAAACTCTTTATTGTTCACCATAATCTTAAATCTAGACAATTGATATGGATACATTTGCATTAGAACAATGGGCGGCCTTATCGCTTATAGCGATCTCTTCCAGGCAACGCGGTGTCTAAGGAGATTTTAAACGAAATTTCAATATAAGATTTTTGGTGGTGTATTACAAAACAATTAAATAAGATATAAATAAAGTACTATCTACTCACATATACAGATATACATATATACATATATCATTTCTACTCGCTGCCGTCAGTGAATTCTATTATAATAATAATTAGCAAGTCACACTGCTGAGATAAGTAACTAACGCAAAGTAGAAACATCTATCATTTTTTTATATTCCAAATAAAAAAATTCCGTTGAACATTGCTCGATATATTTGCCAAAATATTTATCGATAAAAACCCCCCATCTCTTAATCCTTTGTAAGGCAATCTCGGTATTTACGAGCGTGCAGCAATGCAAGTTCTATTAGATAGACGCGACCCGTGTCGCTGGAATTAATATCGATTATCGATTATGTCTACAGTACATCACTACTCTGTTAGGGATCGCATGGCTGGCTTAATTGTATGTTAAGTAAAAGGGGATCGGATTGAGATTGGTTTTAGAATAAGATTTAGGTAATTTCGATTACTAGGATGGCGAAAATATGAGTGAATTGTTTGAAGTTTCTTGAATTGTTGAAGTGAAACTTCTATATAGACGGGGTCTTAGGATTTTTCTGTCACGAAAAAGCGTTACGGCCGGGTGGAGGAGCGGCATAATGGAGTAGACTATGGATGCGTTTTTTGGTTCCGGATCGAATTCAGTTTCTTTGTTTGATAAACTAAAATATGTTTAAATAAAAAATGCATTAATCAAAATGTACCTAACCTAACCGAATTATTATTTTCAGTAAACCGCTGAAAATTCGAAATGTGTTCTGGGACACACAGTAGAAGTGAAACCTCAACGGACAAGTGGAAAAACGAATGGCAGCGGATAAGCAGATTGTTAATGTACTTGTCCAATTTGAAAACCTGCCTGTAAAACTTTAAGTTAAATTTTTTTTTTTAGAGTTTGTTTAATTTTACCTCAAACTGTCAAAGTATCCTGCTAAAAAAGGGACATTATTGAAGAATACTTCAGTGACAAAACTTCATGTTAAACTTTACAATAGTAGTCACTGAATTTTAAGTAGTGGATGGCGGAGGGGGAAGGGGGAGGAGTACTTCTCCCTTCTGCAACCCCCATGTCTAGGAGACATATAGTTTTTGAGATATGATTTTTTTTGTAAACATTACTAATATCTTTCAAAATGGTGTACTTATTTCTTATGTCTAAAAACGAGAGATGTTGAAGAAAGGTAGTGGTCAATGTAAAAAACATTTAAAACAGTCTAAAAACGCAGACTAAAGCCCACAAGCCGAGCGAGCGAATAGAGTGTGCCATGACAGCGGTCAGCAAATGTCACAACCGATTAGTAACCATTATTTAAATAGATATCAATGAATAAATGGTGGCCAGTCGGTTCTGGCACTTTGATCTAAAGACTAACCCAACCTAACCAACTTACCGTTTTAATCACTGGTTGCGACTTTCAATCACCCCTCACAACCTTAGTGGCTATAAATAAACTGTAAGGATATCCTTAACTCAAATCACCATTAATTTACCTCCCGTTTATCTATATCAGACTCAAAATTTAAGATAGAGGATTTCACCAAAATCCAAAGTCCAGTGAGAAAGCCAGTCAACGTAAAAATAATCAATATAACCGAAACAGCGCAAGTCGTCGAAAAATCCATAATAAAACACAAAGTACATTCATATAACTAAAAGAGAAATGGAATAAAAAAGGCGGCAAATAGAGTATAGCAAATTATACATCGTTTTTTTTTAATAAAAATAAATCGTTTAAAAACATACTACCAAAAACAGACTCGCAATATATAAGCAGAAAAAAAAACGGTTTTCGTATTTAAAAATCGATAGTAGTAGTAGTAGTAGTTGTATTCGCCACAAAGGCAGGCAAAGGAATCTAGTCCATACAGCCAATTCTGATGTTTAAGTCTTCGTATAATAGTCGCGCAGTTGTACTGTAGGCTACAACTAACGCCATTCAACGGAGTTCTTGTGAAAACTCAAAAGGCCACATTTGACTATACAGTTCACATTTCTCACAAAAACACATAATTACTACTCAAAAACTATCAATATCCTACAACTACTGTTCATTTTAGAGTAATTTTACATATTTTTAGAAAATAAAACTGCACAGCACAACGTCTCCTTTCAGTTCCCGCCAAAAACTCCTTAAAAATCGATATTATTGACATATCGAATGGTTATTTTTTTTTTCTTATGCCTATTATCGTCGTCAAGTAAAAAAAAGTGACAGTACCTACTGTGATTTATTATTATGAATGTTAAAATTATAATAACTAATTCAAAACTCGTTTAATAAATTAAAAAACAGTTTTAGTGTTTATATATCAGGTGTAAGTGTATTCCTAAACACAAATCAAACGTTTTTTCAACAAAAGTGACATAACCTTGTTTATTGAACGTATTTTTGTTTCTTGAATGCGAAGAAAACAAAGGTTATGGTGTTTGAAAGAGAAGAAACCAGAACGAATGCAAGGATAATGGTCGATGATGTTATGCTAGAGCAAGTGAATGAGTTTGTATATCTTGGATGTGCTTTTAGCAGGGATGGAAGGTACACCGCTGATATAGAAAGAAGAGTGAATGTGGGGAATAGTGTGAATGGAGCGTTAGGTAAACTTCTAGGCGCTAAGAACCTCAGCCAGAAGGCCCAGCTCGCCGTACACAACGCGGTGCTGGTACCTACGCTCACGTATGGATGCGAGAGTTGGGTATGGAAGAGAGAGCATGAAAGTAGAGTAAACACGGTCGAGATGCGAGCACTGCGCAAAATCTGCGGAGTGACGCTCGCGGACCGCGTTCGTAATACCGAAGTAAGAAAGAGAGTTGGTCTGAAAGAGAGTGTCGGGGTGAAGGTAAGGAAAGGAATGCTCCGGTGGTTCGGGGATGTGGAAAGAATGCATGATGAAAGAATGACTAAACAGATATACAATGCAAAAGTGGATAGATGCAGAAGTCGTGGAAGGCCACGACACACCTTCCATGATCAAATTGATCGTGTACTAGCAGAAGGTGATGTCAGGAGCCTTAAGAACAGACGAGCTTGCATGACAAGAGTTATGAATGTCAAAGAGGCAACTGAGGTGTGTAAGAATAAGCCTAAATGGCACTCTGTTGTTCGTGCCTACCCCGCAAGGGAACTGGCGTGAAGTTATGTATGTATGTATGTATGTACAAATCAAACCTTATTTCAACAAAAGTGACATAACCTTGTTTATCGAACGTATTTTTGTCTTTCCCATTATTCGTTCAAAACTTGTTGGTGGACCCTAAAAACATGTTTCCTAGCCCAAATAACAAGTCTAGTGTCTATATATAAGGCGTATGTATACCCCTAAACTTAATTTCCGTTAATCTGATGACACTCTGTGCAAAAGTTTAGCCAAACTTCATTTACATAGCAGCTCGCTCCAGCCTCTTATATAGTATAAGAGGCTGGAGCGAGCTGCTATGTAAATGAAGTTATAAAATTTATTAAAAAATTTTGTATAACGTTTTTATCTTGCCAAACATGTAAGGAATTATGGAGACATGTTGCAGTATACAATTTTAGTACGTCATATCATTATTACAACTATAATAATATTTTTCTTTCCTTGTATTGTGTCCTTGTCTATGCACTGTTTGCTACAACTCCATTAATTCTTCAAAAAGTTTGTGTAACATATTAATGTATAAAAATTATTTTAAAAAAAGTTTGAGTCAATCAATGTTTAGCTACACGTGCTGTTGGGGAGTTATTTGCTGCTTCAACTCGTTCAAACGTTGCGATGCGGTGTATATAGACTAGGAAGTAAAATTAAATTTTAACTTATATATATGACCTTCAAAGTGTTCTCCAGTGGAACTTATTTAGAAGAAAAACTTTTGAATTTGAATATATATCTGTTTTCAAGGAAAATAATTAATTAAATTACAAATATATTCTAATATCTTTTATTTATGTGGTTAATTTACAGGACTGTTTGTTTGCCTGTAAGCCTTACTAAAATAAAGAAATAAATTAATTGTTTATTATGTATGACATCTTAGACATATATTAATTAATCGATTCTTACTTATATACAATATTCTAAATCTATTGTTTTTTTTTGTTTTTTTTTTTATCGAATACAATGCAAGAAAACTTCACTAATTTGTGTTGTATTCTACTCATAGTCCCTCAAGACTATAAGTAGAATACTGAGCCCAGATCACCGTCTTCAATGGGAAGGTGCCCAGAAGGCTGGCTACGTTTCCTCGCTGGATCGCCATACTGAGTTTCGGCTGTTTCCGCCGCTGAACCGGCTGATCTAGACAAATTTTAATAGTATTTTAATTTAATTAATTAAAGTCGTGGTAGCGTAATGGCTAGTGCAAGCGTCCCAAACTCAGAGGGCGCGGGTTCGATCCTGGCCGGAACGCATGCACCACTTAGTCAGTTTTCTGATCTAATGTGCATATTATTACAATTACCACGTGCTAATAACGGTGAAGGAAAACATCGTGATGCAACCTGCACATCGAGATAACCGATGTGTCAAACCTGCCAAGCCGCCTTGGACAAGCGTGGCGGGGTATACGTCCGTTCCCCCTATAATGGGAGGCTCGAGCCCAGCAGTGGGACATTTATGGGCTGATATTATTATATTATTAATTAAATTAAAATACTATTTATTAGGTTTTTTATGAATATTATTACATACTGACCTGTTATCCACGACTTTCTACGCATTTATCATTATTTATAAATAGGAATTTAGACAAAAGAAAGTAACAAATGTTTTGCTTATAATAAAAAAATATATACGAAAAGCAGGACATAGATGATGTGCAGAAGGACTGGTGAATAAATGGACGTGTCAATTTTTTGAAGGTTTTGTTTTTGCCAATACAGCCAACCCTAAAATTAAATGAAATCATAGTATTGTTGCGGACTAGGTTGTCAATATTCTACACATTAATTGCACATATTTCACTATCATTTATTTTTGTTAAGTTATTTAATTATTAGAGTTATGAATGTCAAAGAGGCAAGTGAGGTGTGTAAGAATAAGCCTAAATGGCACTCTGTTGTTCGTGCCTACCCCGCGAGGGAACTGGCGTGAAGTTATGTATGTATGTATGTATGTATTTAATTATTGTCATATTCGCAGATCTTTCAGAGACGTGCAATTTGTTCTTATTAAAAAATTAAAAGTATGGCGTGACTTAGAGCGTTTTTTTTAGCAATGTTATTAAAATTTGTAAATGGGTAAATTAATCTTACGTATATTTTAAGATTAGCAGTTTATAGGAATCGTTGATATTTTATTGTCACCTGCACACTTTTTTAGAACGTATGTTATAACATATGAATTATATGTTACAATTGAATGTTAGATGTATTTAATTTTATTGTGTTTACATTGAGGGAAAAGACACTAACCCCCATAATACAGTTCAAACTAGTTTAGGGGTTAGTAGAATCAATAAATGACTATCTATTATTATATTATTCTATAATTAATTTTCGGTTACTAGGGAATAATTTTAGCGATAGTACTTTTACTTGTAATCATTTAGTATATATTAAATGAACTAGCTGTGCCCGCGATGTCGTTCGCGTGGAATTGGTTTTCAAGCCCCCCCCGATTTTGAAATATACTTCATTGGTACTCCGTTCCCATTGGTCTATTTAAAACTGAAAGAATTTTTCAAATCAGACCAGTAGTTACTGAGATTAGCGCGTTCAAACAAACAAACTCTTCAGCTTTACATATTAGTATAAGATTATATATTTTTTTATTTAGTCCTCTTGCAACGGTAAGCGTAATTATGAATTATATACGTGTTTGTTAATTATTTATTAGTATTATTTTCATAGGTGTATAATGGAATAGAATCGGTCAGATAAGCATTATAACTATAGGGATGATATTCGAATAATATTAAGTACTACAAATTACTAATTGTATATATGTATACTACATAATTATGTAGTAAATGTACTAAAGAAGTATTCAAATAATTGCAATACAATGTCATCTACGTGAAACCGGAATTTACCAGCATCCCATTAATGGCCCTTCCCTATATATTACCGATCGTTCATTTGCCTTACTATCGGTTAAAATTTGATGTTAGCTACATTCATGTAAATTTAATAATCATAAGGCAAGTCAATGAATAGTAAGATAAATATATAAGAACCGCCCATAAAACAACTCTCACTCGCACCACACCCTAATATCCGTTGACCCCTATATTAAAACATCCGACAAATCTCAATTTCAGCGATTATTTCGAAAAGTTCTGATCTACTTTAAAAGTGTCTGCGCCCATAAATTGGCGGGAATGGGCCCAAGTTTCGGATAATCGCCCGGAACCCCCCGAAAGTCTCGAAACGCGCTTCGTAATTTCAACTAGCAATTTCGGAAAGGGATAGCGATATTTGAAGGGCGATGCTGCGTTTACGTTTACTTACCTTTTTTTTCTTTTTTTATGTTTGCTAGTAGGCAAATTGGCAAACGGACCACCTGGTGATAGATGGCTACCGTCGCCCATGGTCATGTGCAACACTACGGGAGCCGATGCGTTGCTTACCACGTTGAGACTTTAGGTATCTGCTCGTGCCCTTTTTGAAGAGCCCTATATTGTAGCGCTCTGGGAGAACCGCGAGAGAGTGTTCATTCGATAACCCGAACAAATATGGCATGAAGGAGCGTCCCCCACGTACGGCGGAGGACTTCCAAGTGTCCAGGAAGTGGGGATGAACTCCCAATCGCCGGCGAGTGGTGCGATGATAAAATGGCGACGTAGGCATCAAATCAAATAGCTCATCGTTTATTGGACGTGATAAACGTGCAAATTTTATTTGTCACGGAAACTATGCGAACTTTCAGAAGCGAAGAAAGTCGTCGAGCTATAAACACGCATACTCGCTCGTACATTTATCACCCGCTAATAGTAGATTGTTACACGAGAGGTGAAAGTGACCTATTTAGGGATGAGAGCTAATAGTTCGGGTGGCTAAATAGGCCTTTCAACCGAGGTTAATACTCTGATTTTCAATTCGAAAATAAGAAAAGTAAATAACAACTGATTAGTTAAACAGACATCTACTTCTCTAATGAAATCAGGCGTTAAATCCTAAACTAAACAACAACAACTAAATTTCTTATTCTGTAGCATTCATACCAGCCAGTAATTTTTGTCACTGATAATTATGATGATATTTAGCTCAAATTTATGTAAATTAAATAATAATTTAGTGTAAAGTAATTTATAAATATAAAATGATGTTACAAAATTGTTGATATTTTTTAATACAATTTATGCCGCGATGTAATAGTGGCTGTAATAAAGTTGGGACACGAGTAGCATATATTATCTATGTATCGCATAGTTTTCAAATTTTTTGACAGCAGGAAAAATCGTTTCCCAGGGAAGAAATCCTGCGATCAGGCCACTCCAAACGTATTTTCAGAATATGAGAAATACAAAAGGACTTTTTATTACTGTTAGTGCTAGATGTATATAAAGCAACACGTAGAAATTTAAGACCTTTTTTTATTTAAATTCACAACGAAAGATGTCGACACAAAGAACAATTGGTTATTTGAAACTGAAATCAACTGAGACACTTTTTAACATCGCACAAAACGTCACAGCTTCCTTAATTTTGTATGAGATTACTGACTTCTGACGTCACAATTTTCATAAGTAACAACAGCAAGTAGCTTATTAATTATTGTTGAGGCTATAATTAAAATTTTCTATAATGAATTGTTGAAAGTAAGACGATAACAAGATGTTTGATATATGAATACCATTTTAGAATGTATTGTGATATGTGGCAAATACTCAATTAATATAAGTTATGATTCTCGCACAATAATTAGCCACCCTTGTGAGCTACTATGACATGTGCATCCGACCAAAATCGATGTGAGAATGATTTTTCGTCCAATAATAACGGGTGTTTTTTATAGAGGTATAGAACTTTAAGTTGCAATAAAACAACGATGGATTATTCGATTGACATGAATTTTATTTATCCGAAAGATAATCTTGTGGCATTACATTTTAAATATGATTTCTGGCATATGACTGCCACGGCTGGCGCGGATGTAGTTCAATCTGAACGTCCAATTTTCGATGACTTTTTCCAACATTTGTGGCCGTATATCGGCAATAACACGGCGAATGTTGTCTTCCAAATGGTCAAGCGTTTGTGGCTTATCCGCATAGACCAATGACTTTACATAGCCCCACAGAAAGTAGTCTAGCGGTGTTAAATCACAAGATCTTGGAGGCCAATTCACAGGTCCAAAACGTGAAATTAGGCGGTCACCAAACGTGTCTTTCAATAAATCGATTGTGGCACGAGCTGTGTGACATGTTGCGCCGTCTTGTTGAAACCACATCTCCTGGACATCATGGTTATTTAATTCAGGAATGAAAAAGGTAATAATCATGGCTCTATACCGATCACCATTGACTGTAACGTTCTGGCCATCATCGTTTTTGAAGAAGTACGGACCAATGATTCCACCAGCCCATAAAGCGCACCAAACAGTCAGTTTTTCTGGATGTAACGGTGTTTCGACATACACTTGAGGATTAGCTTCACTCCAAATGCGGCAGTTTTGTTTGTTGACGTGGCCATGCAACCAGAAGTGCGCTTCATCGCTAAACAAAATTCGCTTATGAAAATCGGGAACAGCGACAATCTCGTTTTGGGCCCATTCCACGAATTTACGCCTTACTTGATGATCGTTTGGCTTCAATTCTTGCACGAGTTGGATTTTGTAAGCACGCAAACCAAGATCCTTCCGCAAAATCTTCCATAAAGTGGATGGACACAGATCCAATTCCTGTGCTCGATGGCGGATGGACTCATTCGGGTCTTCCTCAATGCTACGCTCTACAGCAGCAATAGCTTCTTCTGTACGCACCGTACGGCGTCTCTGGGGATGCGAGTTATCAATAAGAGTAAACGTGGTGCGAAAACGTTCTATGGTTAATCGAATTAACTGCTCTGATGGACGATTTTGTCGACGATAAAATGGACGTAGTGCGCGATACGTATTCCGCACAGAACCATTATTTTCGAAATAAAATTGCACTATTTGCAAGCGTTGTTCAGGCGTGAGTCTATTCATGATGAATTGCCAAACCAAACTGAGAATAAATCACTTGACAGCTGTTAAATCGGTCGCCATCTTGAACAGTAATGCCAACTTAAAGTTCTATACCTCTATAAAAAACACCCCATACTTAGGATCATACGTAACTCGGTGTCATGGTAAAGAAGTGTGAGACTAGCCGGATCAGACAGTAAAAACATGCAATTTTTAGCAGGAACTTAAAGGGGGAAGATCAATGCAAGTTTTTTTGTAATGTTATAAAAAATAATTCAAGGGTATCAATGTTTTCAAACAAGATTTGGGCGTTTGTATTAAAAATCTCAACTATTTATCGAAATTGAATTCGTTACTTTTTTGAGCTGCCCACTGTGTAGCGTCTACCACAGACCTATGATTTGGCTGCAGTTATGGAGGGAGATACGGGTTAGGCTATTACTGGGTCTCTATTTTTTCGATGATTGTTTTAAAATATGACTCTTCATGAATACCACGTGTGAATTAACAATTTTCGTCCATGAGTGAAATAAGAAAGCCATTTGTATCTACGTACTGCTAATGTATCATATTCCAGCTTTTAGTTTGGCAATTATTTCAAAGAATTGTGACAAAATATTTTTGATTTTAGTTGGCAAACAGACAGACAGCTCATCGAACAAAAAGTGCCTAACGTGGCCTATAGACATTTGCAACACCAGAAGCGAAGCCAATGCGTTGCCAGCTTTTATAAATAAAATGAAATAGAGTGGATTAATTCACCTAGTATTATGAGCAAGTCTACTTGTGCTTTCAAACGAAGCATCATGTAAATATTACAGGCAAGTTAAGTGCGTGACTTACCCATACAAACTAAGAAACTGTTCCAACAATTTGGGATCGTTAATTTGAATTACAAAAGTGCTAGTTATTAACTCATATTGTAATAAATGTTTGTTTACGGTAACTACGTAATAAGTGCCTACTTTTTATTGTTTAATTCTAGGCTGAGTTCAAATATACATGTAGTCACAAAGTTTCTGAATATACCGGGTAGGTTTAGGTTTTATTTATACATATAATAAAAACAAATATAGATTGTTTGTACGTATGTATTTTGTACACGACACTCTATACTTATATATATCATAATAATAGCAGCCCATAAATGTCCCACTGCTGGGCTCGGGCCTCCCACTATAGGGGAACGGACAGTATACCCGCCACGCTTGTCCAAGGCGGCTTGGCAGGTTTGACACATCGGTTATCTCGATGTGCAGGTTGCATCACGATGTTTTCCTTCACCGTTATTAGCACGTGGTAATCGTAACAATATGCACATTTGGTCAGAAAACTGCCTAAGCGGTGCATGCGTTCCGGCCAGGATCGAACCCGCGTCCTTTGGGTCTGGGACGCGTGCACTAGCCATTACGCTACCACGACTCTATACTTACTTATAATATATAAATAGAATATTATAAAGAGAGTTGGTCTGAAAGAGAGTGTCGGGGTGAAGGTAAGAAAAGGAATGCTCCGGTGGTTCGGGCATGTGGAAAGAATTCATGATGAAAGAAAGAATGACTAAACAGATATACAATGCAAAAGTGGATGGATGCAGAAGTCGTGGAAGGCCACGACACACCTTCCATGATCAAATTGATCGTGTACTAGCAGAAGGTGATGTCAAGAGCCTTCAAAACAGACGAGCGTGCATGACAAGAGCTATGAATGTCAAAGAAGCAAGTGAGGTGTGTAAGAATAAGCCTGAATGGCGCTCTGCTATTCGTGCCTACCCCGCATGGGAACTGGCGTGAAGTTATGTATGTATGTATGTATGTTTTCAAACTCGATCGCCGATGTGGTGCTGCAGGGAATGGAATGTTTCATTCCAAACTCAACAGTACCCATTGGTGGTAAGAGTAAACCATGGTTCGACAAGCCTAGCGCTGAAGCTGTAAAGCTGAAGCAACAGGCTTGTCGGGCCTGGACCATAGCGCGGGCTCGTCATGATCCAAGTACTACCGACCTGAAAAAGAGATACAACGCTGCCTCCAGGTTCCTCAAAAAGCAGCTCGCGAGAGCAAAATTCGATCACATCGGCAGAATTGGCGAGCGCCTCTCAAGCTACCCCTCCGGGAGTAGAGCTTTTTGGGCCCTCGCCAAATCTGTCGAGGGAAACTTTTGTCACGCGTCTCTTCCAGCTCTGCGCACAGCGGACAACCGTCTGGCACACGCCGCCAAGGATAAAGCCAATCTTCTGGGCGAAATCTTTGCGGCCAATTCGACTCTTGACGACGGGGGAGAAACTCCACCTACGATCCGTGGGTGTGAGTCCAGCATGCCGGAGATTCGCTTTACTCAGAAAGTAGTCCGGCGTGCCCTCCGCTCCCTCGACGTCAAGAAGTCATCCGGTCCAGATGGCATACCAGCAATTGTGCTGCAGACGTGTTCAGCCGAGCTGTCTCCAGTCCTTGCCCGACTTTTTACTCTCTCCTACCGCAGTGTCGTGGAAGATCGCCCATGTTCACCCCATCCCCAAAAAAGGTGACCGAACGGACCCATCGAATTATAGGCCTATAGCAATAACCTCTTTGCTTTCAAAGGTGATGGAGCGAATTATCAACGTGCAGCTCTTGGGGTACCTTGAAGATTCCCAGCTCTTAAATGACCGGCAATATGGCTTCCGCCATGGTCGCTCCGCTGGGGATCTTCTGGTGTACCTGACCCACCGTTGGGCTGAAGCCATTGAGAGCAAAGGGGAAGCTCTGGCTGTCAGCCTAGATATTGCTAAGGCCTTCGATCGGGTCTGGCACAGGGCTCTTCTGTCAAAGCTACCATCTTACGGGATACCCGAGGGACTTTGCACCTGGCTATCCAGCTTTCTTGATGGCCGCAGCATACAAGTCGTTGTCGACGGTTGCTGCTCTAGCATCAAGCCCATCAATGCTGGTGTGCCCCAGGGTTGTGTGCTGTCGCCGACGCTGTTCATTTTGCATATCAATGATATGCTGTCCATTGACGGCATTCATTGTTATGCGGATGACAGCACCGGCGACGCACATTACTCTGGACGTGCAAACGTCCCTCGATCATTTGTGGAGGAAAGTCGGGTTAGAATTGTGTCTAAGATAGAGAACTCCTTAGAGAGAGTCTCCGAGTGGGGAAGACAAAACCTTGTCCAATTCAACCCTACAAAGACACAGGTCTGCGTATTCTCTGCCAAGAAAACCCCTTTCGTACATGCGCTTCAGTTCCAAGGAACACCCCTTACCACCTCTAAGAGTATTGGGATCCTTGGTGTCGACATTGCAAACGATATACAGTTCAGGGGCCACCTTGAAGTCAAGGCAAAACTTGCCTCCAAGAAGCTGGGAGTGCTAAACCGGTCCAAGCAGTATTTCACTCCGCGGCAACGCCTTGTGCTTTACAAAGCCCAGGTGAGGCCGCATATGGAGTACTGCTCACACTTGTGGGCCGGGGCACCCGCCTACCAGCTAAACCCCCTGGACAGTATTCAACGTCGAGCCGCTCGCATTGTTGACGATCCCATACTCACAGACGGTTTAGATACGCTTGGCCTTCGGAGAGACTTCGCGTCTCTCTGCGTATTCTACCGACTATACAACGGAGAGTGTTCCGAGGAACTGTTCAGAATGGTGCCTTCGTCTTCTTTTTACCACCGCACCGCACGCCATCGGCTGGGAGTTCATCCCCACTACCTTGAGCCGCTTCGCTCTTGTACGCAACGGTTCTCTAGAACGTTTCTCTTGCGTACCGTGGGGATTTGGAATGAGCTCCCAGCCGAGGTTTTCCCACAGCGCTACAACATGGGGTTTTTTAAAAAGGGTGTCATAAAATTTCTTCGAGGCCGGCAGCGCGTTGGTGACACCTCTCTTTATTGCATGAGTTCAGCAGACAGACAGACGGTTTACCTGATGCAAAGCGGTTACCATCGCCTATGAACATTTGAACTCTGAAGGCGCCATCAATGTGCTGCCGCTTTCTAAAGGGAGACTGACCACTAATTCCGAAACACGACTCAAGGCTGTTATGGCGGCATACTCTAGACCAGGGGTGGTAGCCATCCAGACGAGCAAATACCCTAGCACCTGGTTGTCGGTTGTTTTGTAGCCTCTTACGACAGACCGCCCGGCCGCCGGAAATTGTCTTCTTTTTTTTATGTTTAAGGCTTGGCAAGTAGGCCTTTAAGCCAGGCGCAGTTGTATTGTAGGCTACAATCCACACCATTCAAGGGAGTTCTTGTGAAAACTGGAAAGGCCACATTTGACTATACAGTTCACATTTCTCACAAAAACACATAATTACTACTCAAAAACTATCAATATCCTACAACTATTGTTCATTTTAGAGTAATTTTACACATTTTTAGAAAATAAAACTGCACAGCACGACGTCCCCTTTCAGTTCCCGCCAAAAACTCCAAATTGTCTTCTTTCTCCGTTACATACATAGATTAGCATTAGGAGATTACTAGTGACATCTTCAATTTTATGATGGAAATGAGTTATATAAATGGTACAATAGATGGAGTTAGTCGTAAGATAATTGAGTAAAATAATTATTATGTTTTCAATTAAGATTAGAGGTCCAGTTTTGAAGACGTTATCGCTACTTTTCAACGATTTAAAGCGGGTGCTTTAAAACGTATGATTTCTGTTACTTAATACGCCAGCCAGGAAGTTGATAGGCAACGACCAGCTATTTAATACCAAATTACAAAGTCTCTAACAACGACGCAGTGTTGCCAGCTTGTCGGTTTTCTATGGGATACATTTTGGAGAGTGTGCATTGGAGCTTTTCAATCTAATCCCGCCGTCTCCCTTCCATCATCGGACAACCAGACGCACCGGCATGCGGCATCGCTATATGGTAGACATACCACCTATACGAACAAACCTTCATTATACGCACCGCAAAGGAGTGGAACTCACTGCCGGAGTCTGTTTTTCCCGAAACCTGCAACCTGGGTGTCTTCAAGTCTCGTGTGAATAGGTACCTTCTAGGTAAGCCTGTTCGATCTTAGACCATATCTCCGCTCAAATCGAGCGAGATAATGTTCAAACGCGAACCTATACGTAAAAAAAGATCTATAAACATAAGGAACTGTGTGATAAGGGAACGTTGCGGATTGAAAGAAGATGTAATAACAAGAGTTGAAAAAGGAATGTTATGGTGGTTTGGACATGTAGAGAGAATATATAAAAGTAGACTCACAAAACAGGTGTATGACATTATTGTGAATGGTAGAGTGGTTGCCGGTAGGCCGAAACGAACACACCATGATCAAATATCAGAAGTGTTAGAGAGGTCAGGTAAAAAGCATCTCAAATAAACGTGCATGTATGAAGAGGTGAAGCGAACCAGCATGTAACAGATACACTCTACATTAGTATAGTTTAGTATTAAAAATAGGATAAATTAATATAATATGTTAATCTTAAGGTACACCATAACATATAAATCACTAAATTAATGTCACACACTAACAAAAATAAACAATAAGCGTGTGTGGACTCTAAAATTTTTCATACAAATTAAGTAGTAAAAAGAGGTACGGAACTCGAGTCCGTAGATATGTTAATAATAATAAAAAAAAATCAAAAAAAAGAGGTGAAGCGAAAGGTGTTTGTTAGCATCGTCGCAAGTGGAGATCCATAGTCTCTGCCTACCCCCATGGGAAACAGGCGTGATATTATGTTATGTTATGTAAATCTATAAACATAGACGCATACAACCACATTTATTGTTTACTTCCAGGTTTAGACGGTTACTCTTCTGTAATATACAACGGACAATACTGACGTCCGGACTACGCTCACGTATGGAAGCGAGAGTTGGGTATGGAAGAGAGAGCATGAAAGTAGAGTAAACGCGGTCGAGATGCGAGCACTGCGCAAAATCTGCGGAGTGACGCTCGCGGACCGCGTTCGTAATACGGAAGTAAGAAAGAGAGTGTCGGGGTGAAGGTAAGGAAAGGAATGCTCCGGTGGTTCGGGCATGTGGAAAGAATGACTAAACAGATATACAATGCAAACGTGGATGGATGCAGAAGTCGTGGAAGGCCACGACACACCTTCCATGATCAAATTGATCGTGTACTAGCAGAAGGTGATGTCAGGAGCCTTAAGAACAGACGAGCGTGCATGACAAGAGTTATGAATGTCAAAGAAGCAAGTGAGGTGTGTAAGAATAAGCCTAAATGGCGCTCTGTTGTTCGTGCCTACCCCGCAAGGGAACTGGCGTGAAGTTATGTATGTATGTATGTATGTAATACTGACGTCTACCTTGACACTCAGAGCAAAATAAATAACTGAAATTTTTTATCAAATATTTGCCCTGCCGGGAATCGAATCTACGACCTCTATTTGTGAACTTAACAAGTTTAAACATAGGATTGTTTGTTACCACTCTGCGTGTATTTAATCTATCTGTTACTAGAGTATGTCGCGGGTCATACCCTAGTGACTCTATTTTACTTACATAACAAGTTAATTAGGTCACTAATTCCGGAACACAACTCAAGGTTGCTATGGCGGTATATTCTGGAGTCTAGACCAAGGGTGGTAGCCATCCAGGCTGGCAAATACCCTACCACCTGGCTCTGGGTTGTTTCTCTGTTAAACAGATAAACATTCCTTGAAAAATTCATTAACTGATGGTGAAAACCGCTTAAAAATCTGTCGCGTGGTTTAGGAGGAGTTTGCGTATGTACAGGCAGACAGACAGACATGCAGACCCGTCGTAACTATATTGAGCGCCGGGGTGCGAAAATTAGCCCCCTGGTCCCCTCCCAGTAACAAAAGAACTAATTGTAGTAGAACACTTAGAAGCCAAAAGATGGCGCTGTTCAATAATTGAGGTCGCAAACGATTCCCGAAACGTACTAAGAATATATACAAATTTCCAACAATAGTACGTACTAGTCCTGCGGGCCATAACATCTTCTTTTGAGACGTAGGAGGATTCCATCTCGCTCCTCCACACCCTATACTGGACAGTGGGCACTCACTTTATAAGTAAAAAAGATATATTGAAAGAAAGAGAAAAAATATTGTCGCAAATAAATCCACACATATAATTGGTGTAGAGTTGTGTTCCGGCATTAGTGACCAGTTTCCAGTCTCTCTCTTAAGAGAGCAGCAGCGCATTTGTAGCACCTTTGGTGTTGCAAATGTCCATAGGCGATGGTAACCGCTTTCCATCAAGTGGGCTGTCTGCCTGTCTGGTTAACTCCCGCAAACAAAAAATACCTGGATTTTTACTAATAAATAGATACAGTTTAAGAAATGTATGTATGTAAAATTCACGGCTATGAGGATGGAAACTCAGCAATAGGAGCTAACACAGCACTGATTTTCAGTTCCAGCCTCCATCCAACCAGAATCAACCCAAGCAACCTACTGTTTATATATACAGTCAAACCTGGATAAGTGAGAGCTAAAGGGGTCGCGATCTCTTTTTCTCTTATAGAGGTTTCTCATTAACCCGAGTTTCTAGCTTACAAAGTTACAGAAGGGGTCTGTCTCACTTATAGAGGTCTATAAAAATACGACAAATATGACGCAATTAGAAACAAAATACGTATGGGTATTAAATATTTATTGAAATAATAGCTGACCATAAAAGTTTAATCTAAATAATATTATAATAGCATTTACTTGAAAAAATCTGTTAATTTCTTTTGCGATTCTGTTTCGAAATTTTGTGTAATATTTTCAAGTTCATAAATTTGATCAAATATGGTTTGATCAATCGCCGCAAATTCATACAATTTGTGAAGCGTCTCCAATGCCTTTAAAGCTTCTCGTTTTGTTGGAATTTTCTCCACCTCTCTATCCAAAATGTATTATTAGATGGCTTAATTTTTTTTTCATTTTTGGCACATTTGGCTTTTTCAATAGAATGAGTTCCTCGAACTATAATAACAAAACAATAAGACGCACATTTGGTTTGAATTAAAGAATATATTGGTGGCAGTTGCACCTCGGGTTTGTAAATGAAAATTCGACGTAATAATGGACTGTATGATTATTATTAAGTTATAAATGTACATTTAAAGAGTATGCAAGAGAGTTGAGTACAATATATGAATAGCTGAGTGGCTGAATTCATAGTTGTTCTTGATGTAGTATGTAGTATCTCCTTCAGCCTTTTTCAGCCTCCTATATCCCGCATTCCGTCCGACGCCTAATTGCTAATCGCGCCAGCTATGGGCGTCGGCGGTATGCGGGGCGCGGAGTGTAGATGTGCTCAGGCGGGCGGGTCAGGGGGGTGCTCTCTGTCCGCAACAGAATATATGACTCATTTAAGAATGAGTCATATATAGCAAAAGTTAAACGCGTTTAACTATATTTTTTTTATCGCCTGTTTACCCCCGATGTTCTTCGGAGCCTATATAACCTTAATTTTACTATGTTCACGCTCGCATGCTTTCCGTTTTTTTTTTAGTGTGCCTCTGTGTATATGTGCAAGTGTGAAGTGTTGTGCGTATATGTATGTATTATGTTGGACATTATATATAAACGCGTTTAACTGTCGCTTATAGAGTATCGGCAAGTATCAATCTCACTTAAAGAGGTTCACGCGTGGAGAATGACTGTCACTTATACAGGTTTTATGTTTCTCACTTATATTTTTTTTTATTGCAGGAGTTCAGCGGACAGGCAGACAGCCCACTTGGAAAGCGGTTACTATCGCCTATGAACATTTGCAACACCAAAGGTGCTACAAATGCGCTGCTGCTCTCTTAAAGGAGACTGGAACCTGGTCACTAATGCCGGAACACAACACAAGGTTGTTATGGCGGCATACTCTAGACCAGGGGTGGTCGCCATCCAGTCGAGCAAATACCCTACCACCTGGCTGTGGGTTGTTTAGTCGCCTCTTACGACAGACCGCCGGGCCGCAGGAAATTGTATTCTTTCTCCGTTCCTGCACGGATAATAGAGGTTTATAGAGGTATTAGGAAAGCAAAATGACGGGACCTGGTTAATACTCTCACTTAATAGAGTTTTTCATATACCCAGTTCTCACTTACTCAGGTTTGACTGTATTGAGTAAATTCCAATAGGCGATTCGTTATGTTTTCAGTGATCAAGTTAAGCCGATGTTAGTAATTTTCAAAACTAACAAACAACGCATGGTATGTATGTATAGGTCATCTTTTTGCACCCTCTAGGTCTCTACGCTCGAGTGGCATGCACCCCTTGCACCCCCTAAGTAAAGAAGATTACATTCTCAGTGTGATCTTTCTCAAAAAATATTGCTCGTAAAACTAATCATTCTTTAAGAACTCTGGGTACGGCAGTTTCATAGAAACTTATGAAAACAATAAACTTAATAAAACATATTTATGGTCACTTAACTGTCAGAGACCTTACCATAAATGTAATGTAGGAGTATATAACATTCCGACCGTTTCCTTACAGATTTAATGGTGGTTATAAATCAAATGCGGGTTGGGAAGTACCCGCAAAAATTATTTATTGTTCCAACTTAGCAAAGGGAGGGTTGACAGCCGCTGAGAGTGTTAATGGAAACTAGTAGTTTAGTGGGCGATGTACATTTCTATCGTATGAAAGAATACCCTTCCAGATTTATTCAATTTCATAAGTATTTAAATTACAGCGACACAGAATACGTATTACCAAAACGGACTATAAAACTAAGGGCTTGTCCACATCACCACGGCACGACGTCGTTAACGTGAAACGGTGCGGTGTCGCGGCGCGGCACGTTGTACGTGCAAATTTACATTACCGTGTCGTAAAAGTTGTCTTGTAAAATTCCAGTACATTTTTCACTTACGAACCTGTGAAATAGTAGTCTCTTTATATATATGGACCACACAAGACGTATATTGCTCCTGCTATTGTTGAAATATAATCAGTAATTTCTGTCATTTTTCTGCACAACTAATAGCTAGGACAATGAAACGTCAATCTTGTATATAAAATGTACTCTTTGAACTGAGCGAGCGCATTAGGCACATATCGCTTTCGACGACGTCCAACGCGTCGATATTGCCGTAGCGTGCATTAGCACGTCATGTCAATGCACCGCGCCGCGATACCGCACCGTTTCACGTTGATGATGTCGTGCCGTATTGATGTGGACAAGCCCTAAGGGCATACACACCAAACACACACACACACGCACGCCCTTATTTTATATAGTTATAGGTTAATTAATTAATAATTCCACTTGTATCGTACACGGCGGGATCGGTAACCCGACGGCATAAACCCACAAGGTAATTTTTGGTACTTAGATACTAGAACACTAATCCGTCAGTATTTTAAGGGAAGGTTGCCCCTTGAGAGGAAGTATATAAAATATCCTACTAAGCTACTACCACAAGGGAAACGCTACGGGGGATGGATAAACTGTCTGTCCAAATACACCCGCGCCTCGTCCTTTTCACTTGCTCACTGAGTATATTAACTTGTTTTATCCGTGCCGGAACGGAGAAAGAATACAATTTCCTGCGGCCAGGTGGTAGGGTATTTGCTCGACTGGATGGCGACCACCCCTGGTCTAGAGTATGCCGTCATAACAACCTGGTGTTGTGTTCCGGCATTAGTGACCAGGTTCCAGTCTCCTTCAAGAGAGCAGCAACGCATTTGTAGCACCTTTGGTGTTGCAAATGTCCATAGGCGATGGTAACCGCTTTCCATCAAGTGGGCCGTCTGCCTGTCTGCTGAACTCCTGCAATAAAATAAAAAAAATCTATTAAGTGTTCCACTCACTGGCAATAGTTAAATATTTAATTCTATCAGGCGAGAGCAATCACTTCGTGCGTTTTCGAGGCAATTCCGCGGCATACCGTCTTTTCGACACGATAAAAAAGCGTTCTCGTATGGATCGCGTTACAATCGAAAACCACTTTTGCATTGTATATCTGTTTAGTCATTCTTTCATCGTGCATTCTTTCCAAATGCCCGAACCACCGGAGCATTCCTTTCCTTACCTTCACCCCGACACTCTCTTTCACTCTATATAGATAATAAATATTTAATTATTATTATACAAGGCTCTTTTTAAACAACCCCCCATTGATCGCGTCGTGGTATTGGCGCCGCTTATTAATTTGATGGATGATGCCGCAATGTCTGCTGCTGACGGGAAATGTTTACACGATGGTAGGAGGGTTCTTTAATAACGTAAACAAGAAACTTTTAGGTCTTGATATTGAGGAACAAACAGCCGCTACGAAGCTTGTTAATTAAACTAATTTTTAACGTAAGATATGTGTATCTTGTAATAAGGAAACAAGCATATTACCTTACGTTTATATATTTTACTAGCGGCCCCGGCAGACGTTGTCCTGCCTTTAAAAAATAAAATTCTAGAACTCGATCCCAGAGCCACCTACCGGTTCTAATTGCGAATCTAAACCATCCGGGTACCCACTCAAACACACAAAAACAAAATCACCAAAATCGCTCCAGGTGATTAGGAGGATTTCAGAACCCGATCTCAGCGCCACCTACCGGTTCTAATTGTGAATCTAAAAGAGTAATATAATTTTTTTAATTCTAAGTCATGACAAAATAAGATTAAAAATCTTTCTAAAAATTAAAGTTTACAATTATGAAATAAAAAATAGGGGTTGATCGTAGAGGGGTGAAAATTTAGGGTTGTATGTATTTTTGTATGTTGTATCATAAAAAAATAGAAATTAAAAATTTTGTCTAAAAAATAAAAATAAAAATTAGGGGTGGACTACCCCTAACATTTAGGGGGATGAAAAATAGATGTTGGCCGATTCTCATAGATACCGGTTAAGCACAAAAAATTTCATCAAAATCGGTCAAGCCGTTTCGGAGGAGTATGGCAACGAAAACTGTGACACGAGAATTTTATATATTAGATATTATTGCATGAGTTCAGCAGACAGGCAGACGGCCCACTTGATGGAAAGCGGTTACTATCGCTTATGGACATTTGCAACACCAAAAGTGCTACAAATGCACTGCTGCTCTCTTAAGGAAGACTGGAACCTGATCATTAATGTCGGAACTCAACTCAAGGTTGTTATGGCGGCATACTCTAGACCAGGGCTGGTAGCCATCCAGTCGGGCAAATGCCCTACCACCTGGCTCTGGGTTGTTTCTCTGGTGAAAACCGCTTAAAAATTCGTCGCGTGGTTTAGGAGGAGTTAGCGTATGTACAGACAGACAGACACGGAAAGCGACTTTGTTTTATACTATGCAGAGCCGTCGTAACTATATTGGGTGCTGGGGTGGGAAAATTAGCCCCCTTCCCACTCCCAGTAACAAAAGAACTAATTGTAGTAGAACACTTAGAAGCCAATAGATGGCGCTGTACAATAATTGAGGTCGCAAACGATTCCCGAAACGCAACATCGCTCATAAAAAACATCGATATTAGGATATCGATGTTTTCAAAAGTGAAACATCTATGTTGAAAATATCGATGTTTATGAACGATGTATCGATGTTTTATTATCACCATTTACATAAACTTTTGACGCTTGTTCCTGCGACGCAAATAAAACCTTGTTTTTTTTAACATCGATGTATCGCCCAAAACCACCTTAGCACACCTTATATTATGTTTATTCTATTTATGTCTTTTGCTTTATCCAACATTCAGTACCGTACTTAGGTACTATTCAACAGCGTAGGCATACACTAACATATCCCTATCACCATTTAAAATAAATTTACATCTAAGGAAGATTGTCATTTTTAATAGAAATGGAAGAAATAAGTATAACAATCAACTTTTATATTATAAATTATTATTGGCAATAAGAAAATTTATGAAAAAAATAATATAAAGAAAATCTGTGTAGATCACAGATAGAGCGCAAGATGGCGCGTTATGTCTATGTAGGATAAAACATCGTTCATAAAACATCGATCTTGAACAACGATGTATCGTCGATGTTTTGGTTTCAACATCGATGTTAAAACATCGATTTTTATAAACGATACATCGATTTTTGAAAACATCGATGTTTTGTTTGCCGCAGCTCTGGGCATACAGTCCCAGTGGTTGGATTTGTCCAATACGGGCGTTTTGAGTTTGAACGAAATATGTATATTGAGTTGATAATACCTCCTGTTGGTGTATGAAATGAACTTCTAGTTTGACACTTTCTATTTTATTTGGTTAATGGTGCCTTCGTCTTATTTTTACCACCGCACCGCAGGCCATCGGTTCTCTAGAACGTTTCTCTTGCGCACCGTGGGGATTTGGAATGAGCTCCCAGCCGTGGTTTTCCCACAGGGCTGCGATATGGGTTTTTTTAAAAGGGCGTCGTAAAATTTCTTCGAGGCCGGCAACGCGTTGATGACACCTCTGATGTTGCAAACGTCCATAGGCGACGGTAACCGCTTTCCATCAGGTAGGTCGTCTGCCTGTCTGCTGCACTCTAGCTATAAAAAAAATATATTTGATTCTGTGTCTGTGCATGTCACTTTAATGGACCTAGAGGAAGATCAGCGCTTGTTAACCCAACCAGAAATATACTGAGCTAGGACTAATTTAGAGTTACACTACCTTCGTTTTTTTTTATTTACTGCATTTTACATTGTACATTTATTTATTTATGCTATTGTAATGTATTCTCATTTGTGTAGTAGTTCATAATAAATATTCTTTCTTTATTTCTCCTTTCTTATATAACTTATGTACTTAAAGTGCTTTTTAAAAACGTATTTGATGAAAATATTTCAGTAATAATGTCCAGCCTGCTAGAAAGAATGCAGGAGGCAGCAAAAACATTCTAAAACACAGGCATATATTGTCGCCTTGGTTTAGTAATTATCTGCGAAATTTTTTATACATTTTTTAATCGAGGTAGGAATGCTTTATTTAAACCCCTCTGTACGGGGACAAGCAGTGAGATACTAAACTTGTTATGGTAGGTCTCCAAATATAAAAGGTTGATCGACCAGGTTACTGACCAGTTTGATATGTCCACAAATTCGGATCTACATCGTGCTCAAAATTGATCTCTGTGGAGAAAAGCAATCCTCAGGAGTGAGGGGACAACTTAGAAGAGAAATCTGTGCCGGTGTTTCTCCAAACCAGCGAACCAGGGTCTTGGTACAGTTGTAAAGCAGATATTGTGACCTCAGCAGGTATGGCCATAGGCCACAGGTAATCACAATCGAGGTCAACGTCTTTACTAAATAGATGCCTGTATTTTGATTTTAGAAGTGCGTTCTTAACAATTTCAGGTTGATAAAGAAGTGATGTCAATTTCCTAAATATTTATATGTCCTTAGAGATCTTTTTTATAAATAACACTTCACAATGTGTATTTTAGATCCTGATATAACTTCAGAGGCTTCCAGAAGTCGTGTAAAAGCCATTCTTAAAATTACATGAATCATATAATGCAACAACTCTTTTTTATCTTTTTTTCCACCTCATGCCAAGTATTTAAGATCATTTCAATATGTCTTTTCCTTCCATAATTCTCTATTTTGGCATACGTTCTCTGTTATAAATTATCATGTCATCCTTCACACAATCCATTTATCTCTCGTTTGGTTTACGTTATATTTCTACCCATCAATCATCCAGATTAATATCATTGAAGTGAAACTTCTATATAGACGGGGTTTTAGGATTTTTCTGTCACGAAAAAGCGTTACGGCCGCTTGGGAGAGTGGCGTAAGATTAGACTTCACGTGGTGAGAGGCGGCATAATGTTAGAATAAACTATCGATGTTTTCATTGGTTCCGGATCGAATTCAATTTTGTTTGATAAAATAAAATATGTTTAAATAAAAAAAATGCATTAATTAAAATGTACCTAACCAAATCATTGGTTAGGTTAGATACATTTTAATTAATGCATTTTTTATTTAAACATATTTTTTTGTCACGTGACTTTCATTTTTCTTCATTATATGCCTATACATTGATACATTCATTTAATTAAAATAAAAATAATTTCTAGTGCGAGCAAGTAATTATTTAAATATCGACTGGTTTGTGATCAGTATCTCAATAGACTGGCGGTGTCTAAGCTTTTCAACAGTGACTAAGTATCTCGTTGCATTTCTTACGTCTGCACGTTACTTGTATTCTTGAAAACATGTCATTGTCTTTCTTTCTTTCTTTATGTTAATTGTAATTATCATGATATATCATATATAATATGATAAGATATATCACAGAGGTCGCCAAATGGCGTCCGCGGTTCGTATCCGGACCGAAAAATACCTTTGTTATTTCCGTAATTAAATTTATTTAATAAATATTTTTTTCTATAAAATGTTGTGCGGACCGCGACGGTCATTTCATTACTTAAAACGGATCCCGAGCGAAACTAATTGGTGACGCCTGATATATTAACAACATACATACATACATACATAACTTCACGCCAGTTCCCTTGCGGGGTAGACACGAACATCAGAGTGCCATTTAGGCTTATTCTTACACACCTCACTTGCCTCTTTGACATTCATAACTCTTGTCATGCAAGCTCGTCTGTTCTTAAGGCTCCTGACATCACCTTCTGCTAGTACACGATCAATTTGATCATGGAAGGTGTGTCGTGGCCTTCCACGACTTCTGCATCCATCCATATATCAACAAAATAGGTGGTATTATCACCTATCGGTGATTCCTCGCAATCGCCTAAGCGTACATGGGTGCACTAAAACCGTGTTAGGCCCAAACGCAATTACGGGAGCACAGCGGACGCGATTGGCGGAACCGTTGTCTGCAGTTAAGCTCACGCGCTGATTAAATGATTTACCCAATTTCCATGCCTTCAAAAAAGAAAAGTGTAAGTTAGGTTGCATGTTTGTGTCTTATACATGTACAAAAAGTAGGAAGAAGACTTAATTCTTAATTTATATATACTGTTACGAGTCGCAAGACTCGAATTAAAATGCCGTTAGAATGACTATAGAGTTTATTGGAACTATACAAACACGTATAACACAGGTACAAATGTAACCGAACACAACAAGTCCAAACGTAATGCATAAGGTCGTAATTCAATAAAACGCGCAAATTGTAGTACACACGAATCGCTTCGCTCGTGGTTCTCGCTCGACTGCCTCCCTCTCCATTAGGTCATCGTTTTATACTGCACAAATGCAATGTCCCCGTATCTAAGTCGACTTAATCCACCACACCTGGCTAATGACTCGGCCGCAAGCTGCCATAAAAGAGTACAATAAAACAAAAGGCCGTTTTCTAATCACAAATTTTAAACACAAAGTAAACAAAAGAAGACGATTATAAAATAGTTACAATTACTTTAAATGCAGGCAGGTAATAATATGTGTTTTTTTTTCAGATATGCAGGTGGATTTTGTTTTTGTCGGGACCTGAGGTGTAACAATACATTCAAACAATGTTCTCTGTAGCGGTGTGTAACTCCTGAGTGATTAACTCAAAAGATATATATCCGACGCGAAGAGTGATTAGATCTGTATATCACTTGCGTTCAAAATGTGTCTTTATATCTTTACCTCTTTAGTTCATTCCTGTTCCACGCGATGACTATATATAGATCCCAATGAGAAGAAACTAGAAAGAAAAGAATGATTAGCCCGCGCACTGCGCATGCGTAGTATTATTGCCGCTGCCTACACCTTCGGGTAATGAAGACGTGAAGATATAGATAGATAGATTATAAGAATCTTCTGTACTGTGTAATTTAATCCAAATTGAGCCATAGGATAGTTTTTATTTCGAATTATGGAATAAATATTTTTTCAACACACTTGCTCATAAAGTGGCTCTATGGTCACCGCAATTAGGCACAGAATGACACCCATTATCAAACTGTGAGTAAAAAACATTATAACTCACTAGTGAGTTATAGATTTTTTTTTTTAATTTTATTGGTTGAGTTGCTTTGTTCTTAAAAAAGGTTTTATTCAAAAAAAAATCGTGTTCTATAGAACAAATAAATTAATGTTCCTATTGCTTGCTCATTTCATGCAACTTCTTATTTAAATAGATAATTTTAACTCGTACGTGTTTAATAAATAAAACTTTCACTCATATATAACTTTTTTTTATCTACTAAATAAAATGAGTTTTTGTTGTTATTTTATTCACAAGTGTGTTGAAAAACGTCGTATGGTACACGTGTGTATTGATGATTACCGTCCTCGGCTCTCTTAAGACCCTCGCCTACGGCTCGAGTCTCAATGGCGCCTCGGCGGTAATCACCAATGTTACACACTAGTACCATAATGTACTATTAATTACAATATCGTTCATAAAAATCGATGTTTTAACATCGATTTTGGAACCAAAACATCGACGATACATCGCTGTTCAAGAGCGATATTTTTTGAACGATGTTTTATCGTACATAGACGTAACACGTCATCTTGCGCTCTATTTTTAATATTTTTTCTTATTGCCAGTAATAATTCATAATATAAAAGTTGATTATTATATCTATTTTATTAATTTCTATTAGAAATAACCATTTTTCTTAGTTGTACATTTATTTTAAATGGTGATAGGGATGTTAGTGTTAGCCCACGCTGTTGAATGGTACGGTAAGTGTAAGTACGGTAGTGAATATGGGTAAGGGAAAAGACATATAAATAGAATAAACATAGTATTTAGTAGGATGAGAGCATCGAGATGCTAAGATTGCAAAGATGGAGCAACAGCGGCATAAAAGGATGATGTTAGTGAAAGCAACAATTAAGAAAGGTGTGCTAAGGTGCTTTGAGCGATACATCGATGTTAAAAAAAAACGATGTTTCATTTGCATCGCAGGAACAAGCGTCAAAAGCTTATGTAAATGTTGATAAAAAACATCGATATATCGTTCATAAACGTCGATAATTTTAACATCGATATTTTAATTTTGAAAACATCGATATCCTAACATCGATGTTTTTTATGAGCGATGTTGCATCCCTAAGGGTGACCGGTATAGAGTGAAGGAGCGAGATGGAATGCTCAAAGGAAGATCTTTCAGCGAGGCTGATGTTGTTCTTCGTAGGCCTAGGTCAGTCTGTTATAGACTATAGTAGAAAATTTGTATATATTCTTTGTATGTTTCGGGAAACCTTTGTGACATCAATTATTGCACAGCGCCATCTATTGGCTTGTAAGTGTTCCACTACATTACTTATAATTAATATTCATGTAGAGCTGTTTAGTCGGTGAAAGCTTTGGAAAAATTAAATTAATATATTAAATACTAGCTGATGCCTGCGACTTCGTCCTCGTCACGATCGCGATGTAGAATACTATCAGCGCCTTCTAGTTTATTTAATATGACAATAAGCTGTTTAAGTGATTATTTTTTTTTTAACTATCCCACGGGAACTCTTTAATTTTTCGGGATCAAAATATCTTATATGTTGGCCAGGGATATAAGCTACCACCACACAAAATTTCATTTAAATCTGTCCAGTCGTTTCGGAGATTAGCCCGTACGAACAGAAAAACAAAAATTTGAAAACAAATCTAAATTTGTTTTATTTCACTTCTTACATCCCCCTGACTCGGTTTTAGCTTTTATTTTAATTGTACAGAAATTCGACCTCTACAGTTTTATTATATGTATGGATATATACTTCTGACATATGCTAAATGAATCCTATTGGGTGTTTCATCGGATTTACTGTCTAAGTGTTAAATTTCAATCCCGTTTCCAATAAAAAGTATTCACAATTTTGATAGTATATTTTTATAACATACGAAGGTTTTATATAATACTAGCGGCCACGGCAGACGTTGTCCTGCTCTGAAAAAATAAAAATCTAGTACCCGATCCCAGCGCCACCTACCGGATCCAATTGTGGATTTAAACCATCTGGGGACCCACTCAAACACACAAAAACAAAATCACCAAAATCGGTCCAGGTGATTAGGAAGATTCTAGAACCCGATCTCAGCGCCACCTACCGGTTGCAACGGGATAAAAAGTATCCTATGTCCGTCTCCTGGATCTAAGGTACCTCCCCACGAGTTTTCAGCCAAATCGGTACAGCCGTTCTTGTCTTATAAATAGTGTAACGGACACGACTTTTTATATATATATATATATATATATATATATATATATATATATATATATATATATATATATATATATATATATATATATATATATATATATATATATATATATATAGAATTAGAACTATTAAGACCCAAACCCAGCAAAAACCAACTGCCGGACCTCAAGAAAGTGTGAGCTCTTTCTGCGTGCAACGGAACACAAACCAACTTAATTGACAATTTCTTTTTATTTTACCTCGCAACTATTTTAATGTATACTAATAATATAAAGAGGTAAAGTTTGTGAGTTTGTGACGTTGCAGGGGGTAATCTCTGGATCTACTAAACCGATTTTTAAAATTCTTTTACTGTTCGAAAGCTACGTTAATAGGGAGTGTCATAAGTTATATACAACATGACGCTATATACCACGGGAGCGGCTGAAACCGCACCGGGCCGCTAGTATTATAAAAAAATATTAGAGCTAGGCATGTTTTCTGAAGAGTTTCTTGGGCCGCTTCTTCTCTTCAAACCACAACATATTGCGAAGCGGTGCTAAATTAGATTAGGCTCCCATAGAGTAGATAATAACCATAAACAAAAATAAAACTAAACTAAAATGAAAAAGTTGGCAGTAGGCTAAATAAAACTTTAACAATACTCCTTGACACTTGACATATTTATCTTCCGTGATCACGGCTACTGAAAAGTGTCCGAAACGTCGGAATAATAACAATCAAATAAATTACCGCTCTTAAAACCGTTAAAACGTAGTGTTGCGGACAGAGAGCACCCCCCTGACCCGCCCGCCGGAGTACACCTACTCTCCGCGCCCCGCATACCGCCGACGCCCATAGCTAGCACAATTAGCAGCTAGGCGTCGGACGGTACGCGGGATATAGGAGCGGCCTTGGAGGAAAAATTGGCCATTCATTCATAATTCTTCACAATTCTACTATAATTCTCAACGACGACTCTCTTGCAACATTTATACTTATTCTATGTATATTTCAATTCATGTAAAAAGTTCAATAATCATAATCATACAGTCCATTACATCGAGTTTAATTTCCAAACAAGAAGCAACTGCCTCCAATACGTAGTTTTATTTTAACAAAAGAAAATATAAAATTAGCAGAATTTAAATGTTGGTGTTGCCAACACTGAGTTAAATCAGCTGCGTTATACAGACATACACAACAGTAAAATAATTTTGGTTTCTTATTGTCTCCAGGTGGAACCCTAAAATAAACATAGTCTCAATCGTTATAATATATTCCTTTATATAATAGAATTATTTATTGTTTGTTTTGTTTAAATATAGACGTCCTAATAAACGAAATCCCTTTATACAACACCTATCTTTTATTTCTCGGCCGTAGACGCGTAAGCGGTAGTGATGTTACTATGTAAAAAATTCGGCTTAAACTTGTCGAAGCCGAATTGGAACTGTAACCGATATACTATAGAACTTCCTATAGTAGAATCAGCAATTAGACGATATTATAAGTAATGGCGTAAGTCGTGGTAGCGTAATGGCTAGTGCAGATCCCAGACCCAAAGGGCGCGGATTCGATCCTGGCTGGAACGAATGCACCGCTTAGGCAGTTTTCTGACCTAATGTGCATATTGTTGTTACAATTACCATGTGCTAATAACAGTGAAGGAAAACATCGTGATGCAACCTGCACATCGAGATAACCGATGTGTCAAACCTGCCAAGCCGCCTTGGACAAGCGTGGCGGTTATATTGTCCGTTCCCCTATAGTGGGAGTCTCGAGACCAACAGTGGGACATTTATGGGCTGCTATTATATAAGTAATCGCTGGTTTACATATATTATATATTAATATAATAAATCTGTAGCAGCTTCGACACGTTTGAAATGTGAAAAGATCAGAGGATCTCATTAGCAACTGGAGGTTTTGTAAACAGTATTTCTGTCCGTTCGAGCATCACGTAAAACCTACTAAACGGATTTAAATGAAATTTCAAAACTTAGGATACTATGTATACCGACCGATAAATCATATCGTTTCACTGTGATAGGCAAATAGCGAAAAATATGGCTTGACGGATGATTGATGAATTACAAATACACACAATATTATTATTGTTGAGATTTGTGTAATATAGATTTGTCGTAATTAAATACTTTATATTTCTATCTTCGAAATCGTGGTGATTCGGGAGCGTGCTAGCAAACTCTATTAGGTAGCACCTAGCAGCAGCCGAACGTCAGGAGGACCTGAAACGACCTAAATATGCATCCATTGGCAATGGATATATATTTGTGGCTTTCAGTGTCGCAACTCTAATGCCATGGGGTCTCTATCGAGACCTAACGACTCGTTTAATACAGGTCTCACGTTACCGAAGGTCTGACTTATATTTGGGGCAGCGCATTAGCGTTACCATACAGCGCGGAAATTCGGCGAGCGTTTTGGAAATGTTCTCAGCTGACGGCGATATGAGACTCATATATTATTTGTAATTTTCATTATTTTAATTTATTTATAGTTCGTAATACCGAAGTAAGAAAGAGAGTTGGTCTGAAAGAGTGTGTCGGGGTGAAGGTAAGGAAAGGAATGCTCCGGTGGTTCGGGCATGTGGAAAGAATGCATGATGAAAGAATGACTAAACAGATATACAATGCAAAAGTGGATGGATGCAGAAGTCGTGGAAGGCCACGACACACCTTCCATGATCAATTTGATCGTGTACTAGCAGAAGATGATGTCAGGAGCCTTAAGAACAGACGAGCTTGCATGACAAGAGTTATGAATGTCAAAGAGGCAAGTGAGGTGTGTAAGAATAAGCCTAAATGGCGCTCTGTTGTTCGTGCCTACCCCGCAAGGGAACTGGCGTGAAGTTATGTATGTATGTATGTATGTATGTATGTAATTTATAAGTTAGTTTATCTTTAACATTTAATTGTATTTTTTTAAGTTACTGTAATTACGTATTTAATACCCATATAAAATTATGAATATTTCGTAGGTAGCACCTTAACTAATAAGTCACTACGAAGAATAGCTATCATTCTTCAAGACCAGTTTAACGCCTCTTTGGTATGTTCACTGAATTTTTGCATTCCTCATTGGCATTTATCATGGCCACCTAGAAAAAAGAAAATGATTTTATTTGAAGAAATAGCGACATATTTAAACTAATTACAAATCAGCAAAAAGAAAGAAACAAGCTTTGAGGACATGTACGCCACATTTTCAGCAAAAAATCACCTCTATTCTTTTATCACGAAGTGACAGTGGCAGTTACATGTCAAAAAACATCGGTATTCTGCAGACACACTAATGCGTTACTAGCAAATCCGTTTTCATTTTTTTTTTTTGAAACTGGCAAAAAGGCAGACGGCTTATATGGAAAACGCATAATGAAGAAAGAAAAAGCAATAAAAAAATAAAAATTACATGCATGGACATGGACAGCAGATTATAGACTACATACATACATACATACATAACTTCAAGCCAGTTCCCTTGCGGGGTAGGCACGAACAACAGAGCGCCATTCAGGCTTATTCTTACATACCTCACTTGCTTCTTTGACATTCATAACTCTTGTCATGCACATGCACCTTCTGCTAGTACACGATCAATATTGTCATGGAAGGTGTGTCGTGGCCTTCCATGACTTCTGCATCCATCCACTTTTGCATTGTATATCTGTTTAGTCATTCTTTCATCATGCATTCTTTCCACATTTCCACTTTCCTTACCTTCACCCTGACACTCTCTTTCAGATCAACTCTCTTTCTTACTTCGGTATTACGAACGCGATCCGCGAGCGTCACTTCGCAGATTTTGCGCAGTGCTCGCATCTCGACCGCGTTTACTCTACTTTCATGCTCTCTCTTCCATACCCAACTCTCGCTTCCATACGTGAGCGTAGGCACCGCGTTGTGTACGGCGAGCTGGGCCTTCTGGCTGAGGATCTTAGCGGCTAGAAGTTTACCTAACGCTCCATTCACACTACTCCCCAAATTCACTGTTCTTATAGACTAAAGTATAATAAATTAGCATTCAATCACGAAACACTATGTATGTTAATGTTTCCTGATTGAATGTTTAGATATGGCAAAGGACATAGCTTTTCTACCGTCAGGTGGCAAAGAGTTCCAAATGAAGACAGCCTGCATAGCGAAGGAGTTGGAATAAAATGTTGAAGAGTGTGCAGGTGCCATTAACAGTATATTTAATGTCATTTGAAAAACAAAAAAGTTTTTGGATAAAGTCTTGGTTGTCTGGAAGAAATCGCTAATAGCCATAAAACTGCTTATTTTATTCTAGAATTTTAGTCCTGTTAACTGTCACTTCACACGAAATAAAACACATTCACTTAAAGTTTTTTTTCAGCTTGTGCCGAAAGTTGTACTTACATACATACATAGCTTCATGCCAGTTCCCTTGCGGGATAGGCACGAACAACAAAGCGCCATTCAGGCTTGTTCTTACACACCTTACTCGCTTCTTTGACATTCATAGCTATTGTCATGCACGCTCGTCTATTCTTGAGGCTCCTGACAACACCTTCTGCTAGTATACGATCAATTTGATCATGGAAGGTGTGTCGTGGCCTTCCACGACTTCTGCATCCATCCACTTTTGCATTGTATATCTGTTTTGTCATTCTTTCCATATGCCCGAACCACCGGAGCATTCCTTTCCTTACCTTCACCCCGATACTCTCTTTCAGATCAACTCTCTTTCTTACTTAGGTATTACGAACGCGGTCCGCGAGCGTCACTCCGCAGTACCGAACTTAGAACCGAATAATCGGTTTCGGCAAAACTGATCTTATGCAAACACTACCAAGAAGTTATTTCACAAAGAAAACCGTCTGTCTGTAACCACAAAGCAACTAGCGCCCTCTAGTGTTCGCAAGAGAGCGGACAGCGGCAATCCTTCAGTTTGCTTTGATGTTGACTGAATGGTACACACAAAGGGTTAGTTATGCCATTTTTATCAAGTCATTGATGTAGCCAAAGTCTCATTGCAATTCTTGTAAATTTTTATATAATTGATCACGATCTAACTTGTGTTAAGCGAAAATAAAAATAAAATACCAATATTTTATTATTCTTTTTTATTTTGGTAGTTGTGGTAGTTTTGATAGTTGTGGTAGTTTTGGTTTGTAGATTTGGTGGTTTTGGTTGGTCGATTTGGTATATTCGGTTGTTTTGGTAGTTGCGGTAGTTTTGATAATTGTGGTAGTTTTAGTAGTTGTGATAGTTTTGGTAGTTGTGGTAGTTTTGTTAGTTGTAGTATTTTAGGTAGTTGTAGTAGTTTTGGTTGGTGGATTTGGTAGTTTTGGTTGGTAGATTTGGTAGTTTCGGCAGTTTTAGTACGTTTGGTAGTTTTGGTCGTTTGTGTAGTTTACACAATATTTAGTTATATAAATAAAACTAGAAAGAGTTGAAATAGGGGATACAAGTTTGTATGGGAGACCATTTATCAAGTTTATAGATATAAAAATTCATAATCTTTAAAAAATTGCGACTTTCACTCTCGATCTGTCTGTCTGAATACCGAAAATGGACATAAATAGTATTCATCCCGGTAGAAGGGATAGTTTGCGATATAAATTTTTATCCGTGCAGGAACGGAGAAAGAATACAATTTCCTGCGGCCGGGCGGCCTGTCCTAAGAGGCGACTTAACAACCCACAGCCAGGTGGTAGGGCACTTGCCCGACTGGATGGCTACCACCCCTGGTCTAAAGTATGTCGCCATAACAACCTTCGAGTTGTGTTCCGGCATTAGTGACCAGGTTCCAGTTTCCCTTAAGAGAGCAGCAGCGCATTTGTAGTACCTTTGGTGTTGCAAATGTCCATAGGCGATGGTAACCGCTTTCCATCAAGTGGGCCATTTGCCTGTCTGCTGATCTCCTGCAATAAAAAAAAAAAAAAAAAAAAAATGAAGTAAATCTTCCGAGGGCAAATAGCGTCAACATAAAAATACAATACAATATATCCTGTATTAACGCCTACTATTACAACAAGAGGTGCGCACTAGAGTTTGACGCGCGGCGGAGCCGCGGCGTAAACTCTGGTAATATATAATAATAATAATAAGCACGTTTCCATATAACAGCTATTTATTTGGATCTAAATTGACATGTATATTTCTTCTCTTTATACGTCATTTATAATAAAAAAGTCCGTAACATGTTCGACCTCAAAAAATGTCACGCTGACCTCGTTTTCTGTGTCCACTGCAACACCTACTTTATGGGGGATGTATATTGCGGTAATTTGTCAAAGTCTGTCATTTTTCACATGAAGATAATTAGCATCGCGATTTTCCCGTACCTTTGTACTGGAGTAGGGTTTTCTTCGCGGATATATCTACTCAAACTTCAGTTGTGTATCTAGTAGAAATTCCAGCGTTTTCTGGGACAAAAATATGCTGAGTAATATCCATAATAGACAAAAACCATATACATATATTCCCAAGCTAAGTTACGTTAATAAGTACAGAAACTAAAACTAACTTAAAGAATACAATTAAGTACAAGAGATTATAGACTGTTTAACGAATCGCTGCCAGATGGGAGCGTACCCAGAAGGCTGGCTGTATAGCGATGCTTATTTGTTTGGCGAAATATGAGCCAGCCTTCTGATCACGGGTGGCATCGAAGAGTTACTTGCAAATTTCTTCGAAGAAACTCTTTGGCGATTGACTCCACGGGCCTACCGTTTCAACTCCAAACGGCATAAATATATAACCCCTTCCTAAAGGTCCATCTTTGCGCTGCTTGAGAGCTTCAGCTTGGGCCGTCTGCCTGTCTGCTAAACTTGTACCGTTCCTGTGTGCAACCTGAACCGAGCCAGAAGAGGGCGGATCTCAAGGTTGGTGAAGCTTCTACTGCTGTCATATCTTTCTCATACAGTCCATCACAAATTGAACCAGCTTATCATCCGTGGGCTACAGCGCCCCGCAATGTGTTTAACTTACAAAATAGTTTAAGTATGTATTTAAGTTGTTTACTATCAAATGTTTTGCATCACCTACATCTAAGATTAGTTTATAATATTCTTTAAATCAGGTTGCCTGGAAGAGACTGCTTTGAGCGATAAGGGCGCCTATTGTTTTTACCATAACAATATTGTAATTAAACATTTTTTGTAATTCTTATTTGGTGAGCAATAAAAATTATTTACTCTATTTAAAATTTTCGCCAACACATTGTCTTCCCCTTAATAGAGACAGTAAGAAACATTGTTGGACACATTTTTACATACATACATACATACATAACTTCATGCCAGTTCCCTTGCGGGGTAGGCACGAACAACACAGCGCCATTTAGGCTTATTTTTACACACCTCACTTGCTTCTTTGACATCACCTTCTGCTAGTACACGATCATTTTGATCATGGAAGGTGTACATTTTTAGTGTAGATGATTTAAATTAGGTAAATTTTTTTTATTGCGTTTATTCAGCAAATAAGCAGACGGCCCAACTGCAGTAAAGTGGTTATCATCGCCTGTGGACATTTGTAACATCGAAGGCGCTACCAATGTACTGCCGCTCTGTAAAGGGGCGCTGGAACCTGGCTACTAATGCCGGAACACAACTCAAGGTTGTTATGGCGGCGTACTCTAGACCAGGGGTGGTAGTCATCCAGACGGGCAAATATACTACACCTGGCTGGGGGTTCGTGAGTGGAAATTGTATTCTTTCTCCGTTCCTGAATGGATAATTACACATTAATCTCATTTCTTCGACTAGAAGTAAATTGTAATTTTTAAGATACGATCTACTATCTAAATATAGCACAAGGACTATGTAAAAGGTTTTCAAAACATAAAAAAATAGCCAAACAAAAATCTTCTTATTCCCGTCGAAAAAACTGGAAACGAATCCCGAAATCATTTTTAATTAAATTATATTTTAAATCTGTCCAGAAATATAGACGAGTCCATTCAATTTGTGACGCAAAAGCGCGTCTTTATTGTGATGGAATTCCACAGTCGGGGGTGAAGAGGGGGCAGAAAAACGCCCCCAGGGTGCATGTAAATTATTGTTCCCATCGGATTGGGTCAAATGCCGAACGCTCTTTCACGCAGCGACTAGGGATGGGAACACTAAATTGTAGTTACATCGATCAACGATGGGTTTTATATTATAATATAAATTCATTTGCATTACTACTATTTAAATTCGCCATAAACTAGTTTAACATAGAACTCTCTCTCTCTTATGCCATTACTGAAACTCTATAGACTAGAACTATGGTTGCATATATATATTTTCACCGCGGGATGATCTCAATTACATCATAGTCTAGGGTATATAAAGGAATGTCAGTGTTTTCTGTTTTTCGTTTATATTTTTAATAAAACGTTGATTTATAAGAATTTTATTGTCATTAATAAGTAAACAGATAAACAAAGTTTAACTTGCAATAAAAGTTGATTATATGTTTTAATTTTTTCTACTATTTTTAAACGTTTGAAGTTAAGTGTTCCCAATTTACCCTAATTTATTGTATTTAGAAAACAATAAGTGAATTTTACGATATTCTCAATATACTTAATTATTCTTGATATATTCAAGGCACTGACATTGACTGTTTTGCCAATTATAAGTTGTCAAGTATCCTAGATTAAAAATAATGTCTATCACTATTTAAAGCTTATTTGGTTGGTTAAAAATGTTATAAAGTTCCAATAAAAATTCTGTTTTCGCAATATTATTAATGGAGTGTTGATTTTAATTTCTTTAAAAAAATAAATTGCTCACTTTGCCATTCTTATTGTCGGACTGGGTGTTCTTGGAATATAAGACCATGGGGTATTTGGTTCTTATACTTTGTTTAGATCTGCGTGTTACTATCTCCGCTCCAAGTTTAATACATCGTATTTTTCTATAATACGGTAGCAACTATATAGTATAGTAGCAAGTATAGGAATAAACATTTGTGTGTTGGATTTGCGACGATTGTAAAAATTAACTATCGACATAAAAAAATATTTTTACAACGCACATCCCTATAAAAGTCAACATGGTTAATCGGTGACTACGCTACATTCATTTTACAATTTTTTCCTCCGTTTCAACGAAATTTAAAATTTATACAACGACTTTTAGATTCAATACTACAACTGAATTTTTATTGCTTTATTTGAATAGTTTAACTATATACATACAAGAATACATTAAGGGTATTTCGTTGTTATATTTTTGTATTACTATGCTTTATTTCCAAAAAGTATTTTTGAGATGCGAGCACTGCGCAAAATCTGCGGAGTGACGCTCGCGGACCGCGTTCGTTATACCGAAGTAGAAAAGAGAGTTGGTCTGAAAGAGAGTGTCGGGCTGAAGGTAAGGAAAAGAATGCTCCGGTGGTTCGGGCATGTGGAAAGAATGCATGATGAAAGAATTGACATGATCAAATTGATCGTGTACTTGCAGAAGGTGATGTCAGGAGCCTTAAGAACAGACGAGCCTGCATGACACGAGTTATGAATGTCAAAGAAGCAAGTGAGGTGTGTGAGAATAAGCCTGAATGGCGCTCTGTTGTTCGTGCCTACCCCGCAAGGGAACTGGTGTGAAGTTATGTATGTATGTATGTATTTTTTTGATGAAATCTCTATGCGTTATACGACTACCCATTATACTGGTCAAAATATTGACGGCATATAAACTATTTTCTCGTGTGTAATAAAGATAATAGGGCAAATGGCAGTGAAAACAACTAGAAAAAGTCGAAGACATTTACATTTTGTACGAAAGTTGCAAGCTATGACGTAATTTCTTTAACGAGTCAAATCGTTTGAATAAAATTTCCTGCGGCCAGGCGGCCTGTCATAAGAGGCGACTTAACAACCCACAGCCAGGTGGTAGGGCATTTACCCGACTGGATGGCTACCACCCCTGGTCTAAAGTATGTCGCCATAACAACCTTGAGTTGTGTTCCGGCATTAGTGATCAGTTTCCAGTCTCCCTTAAGAGAGCAACAGCGCATTTGTAACACCTTTGGTGTTGTAAATGTCCATAGGCGATGGTAACCGCTTTCCATCAAGTGGACAGTCTGCCTGTCTGTTGAACTCCTGCAATAAAAAGAAAAAAAAAGATCTAATGGGAAAACGCAAAGTGGGAAGACCGGTAAAACGGTGGGCCGATGACATATCGGAAACAGCAGGCAAGGATTGGATGATCCTAAGCAAAAATAAGAAAATCTGGATGAAGATGGAGGAGGCCGAAGAGGGGTCCGAAATCAAGACTAACCAAAAATTACTAACTTAATTAACTACAAATATACTATTACTTAACACACTATCATCACAACTAACGCCTAACAAACCACTAACAAGCTATATGTATGTACATGAAAACTGTTCTTGTAAAAAGATTTTGGAAATTAAGGCTTTATTATTATGTTTGTATGTCTTTTGACACCACGGGCCATAAAAATGGCCTGGACATTTGGAAGGCTTGCGTGGGGCCATGGTAAGGCCAACACGTAGAGGCCCCTTGACAAATTTAATGTAAATGTGGCGTGACACTGACCGGCGATTATCCCTGTCTACACCATATAGTAATGCACCCAAGGACAAGGCCCGGCCAGTGTAGGACTATGGGAAATGAGGACAAAAGTACCGGGCTATTGGGGTGAACTGCTAGTGGTACTAGGAGTCTGGGAATATGGGGACTATGACGTCTGCCCGTCGCAATATTCAGGGTATATGGAAAAATGGGCACACGGTGACTCGCCACTCCCTGCATGGGCCCCTAAAAATGCCATAGAAGACAGGAGCAACATGGGTGTGAGTGGCTAAGGGGTGTAGAGAGGTGGGCTGCAGGTTCACCGAAGCTACTTCTGACGTGATGCCATTTATCACTTCCACCACTGGAGCTTGAGTCTTAGCTCTAGCGATCTCCACTCCGTGCCGGTTGGCTAAGTCAAGCACGGAGGCGGGTACGAGGTGTCGCTACTCACCTTAGGTTTCGCCACAAAGTCCCCCTGCGAGATTATTATTATTTCAAAAGTAGAGTGGATATTATAGTGTTTTAGACCCTGCTTTTAAAATCTATAAACTTGTTAAACCCTTCCATGCTCCACTATGGCTTAGTCTGATATTTATAATATACCATAAAGAGACATTTTGAATTATTGTACATATAAATACGATTTTCGGATTTATCAACTGGTATGTCGTCTATCCAATTCTATTCTATGTCTAAGTATGCAACGGTAATGCGAAGAACACTTGAAAATGTCTGGAACGGTACGAAATTAGCCCACTGTCTCTATTTCCTCGAGGATTGTTGCACAATCCACTCCAGGGTCCAAAGCGAAGCCGGAACCCGCCATCAGCAGTTCTGTACGACGCCATTATCGTACCGGAAACGCTGCCATTTTTCCAACTCACACTTCCTGTGAGCCACTTGTGAATGTTGTGTGGTCCAAGTCAATGAGCTGACTCATAATATTAATACTAGCGAGCCTGGCAGACGTTGTCCTGCTCTGATAAATAAAAATCTAGGTCCCGATTGAAATGCCACCTAATAGGTCCAATTGTAGATTTAAACCAGGAGAACGGACAGTATACCCGCCACCCTTGTCTAAGGCGCTTGGCAGTTATCTCGATGTGCAAGTTGCATCACGATGTTTTCCTTCACCGTTACTACCACGTAATTGTAACAATATGCACATTAGATCAGAAAACTGCCTAATGGTGCATGCGTTCCAGTCAGAATCGAACCCGCGCTTTTTGAGTTTGGGACGCGTGCGCTAGCCTTTACGCTACCAAAACTTGCCTCGAATTAATACAAAAATAAATTTGACAAAACCCCGGAACCTGATTCCAGCGCCAGTTACCAGGTCTACTTGTGAAGTTAAATCATCCCAGGTCCCACTGGAATAGACACAAAAAAATTCAACAAAATCATTCCAACCGTTCAGGAGGAGTTCACTGACACAAGAATTATATTTATATTATATATAAAAAATTGCCTTTCCGCCGAAGGACTGACTCCATAGTGGAAGAGCTCGAGATTGAAGATCACCAGAGAATATCAGCAGTACGCTGATAACGTATACTGAAGCCACATAGCCTGAAAGAACACAGACAATATGGAGACATTTGTGGTCACTGGGAAAGTTGAAGGTAAGACACCTTGAGGCAGATCTCCCAACAGGTAGATTGCCCAAGTTGCTGACTAGCTAGACATGTCTATAAACGGCTACCGTTCTCAGAACTGATCTCGGTGGAAGAGCGAAATTATTCACTGCCATCAAAGTCATAATCCTCAGCAATGAGGGAAGGACATAGAAGCAGAAGATTGTCTTTGGACCCTACTTTTAGAAGAGCGAACGGTAGAACGCAGGTTGGGTATGTCCTGCGCTAGTCAGGATCGCAGCACCCTATTACCGTAGACTTGGCTTCTGGTGACAAGGATCTTTAAAAAAGGAGTAATAACTCAAGTTCAGGTCTGCGAGGTGATAGATTGTTTATGATTGAATCGTTACCATGATAAGCATGAGTTTTGTTCCGGCATCAGTGGTTAGGATCCAGTCCCCCTTTCGAAGCCGGCAGCAAATTGGTAGCAGCCTTGCCCCATCTATTTTAAATGTCCATAGGCGACGGTAGTCATTTTCGATCTGATGGGTTGACAGGCTGTTCTAATGCCGGACTAGTCTAGACTCTAGACCAAGAGTTGGTGGCTAACCAAGCGCGCAAAAGCTTTACTACCTTTTTTTTGACAAAGCTGGGGGAATGCATTTTCGCATATCCTCGGGCCCCGGAGGATGCCAACAAGGGGTATGTAGGACTCCCAGCTGCTGGTGTTGCACATAAGCTTCAACGTTATAGCTTGCAAGCACCGACCGCCAGACTACCCACTAAACCTTCCAGCGTCCCTCCGCATCATAATGAGGCGCCACGGGACCGTAACCATGGGTATGACTGCCGTGACACCTCGATGCAAGCCGACAAGGAGGGGTGTCCCTGCGAATAGAACTCCCCACGGCACTGGGTGTGGCTCGTCGGGAGGGTCCCCCGACCCCCCCGCCCCACTATGTTATAGGGAGGAAATAGGTTTACCACCTGGCTGTTGGTTGATTTATCGCTTTTTACGACAGGTTGCTTGGCCGCAGGAATTAATATTCTTTCTTCGTTCCTACGCTGTTAAAAGTCCATATGTTGAAGGACCAAAATAGCTCCGAATCACCGATTAAAACGCTAACTGCTGTGACTTAAGGCGACGCCATTAAAAGGGTCTAAGGATTTCCTTTAGGACAACAAAACTAGTTTTCAAACCACTACCAATGCTTCATAATACAAAATTTTATTCAAATACTAGGATATGCCCGCGTATCCGTCCGTGTTAAACTTGAAATTCCATTTAAAAATAACGTCAGCTATCGTTTTAGTAAAACTGTGTCGGAATAAGCTGATTTTTGTGCACATTTTATGAGTAACTACAAACCGCTCAGTGAAATAGTCACATTGGAATTCCATTTTTTTATATGTGACCACAAGGGCCTTACTTATAATCGTTTCTTAAATTTAAAGAAACTGCTCAGCAACTGATTATTGAAAATCTTACCCATAAACTCCTCTTTAGTCGAATATTTTGGGTACAACCTACGTTAACCATTCAAATTTCGTTTATCTGTGCTCCTCTTAGGTAAACAACAGGTAATACACGTTTATAAGTGGAAAAAAAGATATTCATTGATTAGCGTCTGATTCTGATTCTCTTACTTAAGAGATGGCTAATCGTTTCTTAACGAGATTATTATAAGTAAGGCCGTAATAGTCTGGTGAGTCTAGACCAGTGGCCGGCAAACTCGTCATCCAGAAAAGCCAAATATGAACACAGGACCACATAATATATAATAACAACACATAATGTACATACAGACATACATACATAACTTCACGCCAGTTCCTTTGCGGGATAGGCACCTACAACAGAGCGCCATTTAGGCTTATTCTTACACACCTCACTTGCTTCTTTGACATTCATAACTCTTGTCATGCACACTCGTCTGTTCTTAAGGCTCCTGACATCACCTTCTGCTAGTACACGATCAATTTGATCATGGAAGGTGTGTCGTGGCCTTCCACGACTTCTGCATCCATCCACTTTTGCATTGTATATCTGTTTAGTCATTCTTTCCACATGCCCGAACCACTGGAGCATTCCTTTCCTTACCTTCACCCCGAAACAATAAGCAAAATGATCAAGTGTACGCTCACAGTTCTAATGAAGCTGCTCAAATGGTCGGAAAGGTACAACGTGGTCATCATCCTGCGTCAGTGATGGCTTGGTGGGGCGTGTCTCATCAAGGAGTCACAAAACTACATTTTTGTGAAAAAGGAGTGAAAACTTCAGCCAAAGTTGTGAAACCTCTCAGAAGTACAATTTTTAAAAATATACCGTGAACTTTCCAGCAGGACTCTGCACCTGGTCACAAGGCACGAACTACCCAAGCCTGGTTTGAAACCAACGTTCCGGACTTTATAAGAGTTGAAGACTGGCCCTCATCTAGCCCAGACCTCAACCCTTTAGACTACAAATTATGGTCAGTTTTAGAGGACATGGCCTGCTCTAAACGACACGGCGACATTGAGGCTCTTGAAAAATTTTTGGAGCAAGCAGTGGCGAAATTTCCCTTGGAAACAGTGCGTGAATCCATAGATTCGTGGCCAAACAGATTAAAGGCTACAATGCACTATTTACTAGTATTGATCCTTTCATAGGTAACTTACAGCAATTTAAGACCCAAATTAAAAAATGTTGTAATTTAGAATGACCCAATGACTTTTAGAATAATGACATAAACTTTTTTTTTTAATACTTATTTTTTTTTTATCTCTATTTTGTTAGTAATTATTGTGACATTTTTTTTCAATTTTATTCAATATTGACCTAATCTAAATTAAATTGACATTTTATTTATGTAATTTTTCGTATAATTGTATATAATTTTTTTTTTTGTAATTAACTATTTGAGCCAATTTTTTATTTTTATTATACTATCCTGTATACTTAACTCGATTTTGCCAAGTTGTGGGTTCGGTCCATTTTACATAACTACCTCCAAGTAAGTTTATGTTAGTATAGTATCAGATCAAATAGTTCCTCGGAATATTCCTCGTGCTTAAATGACTGATATTATCTAACCGTATCTGTGTTCTAGTGATTTGATAGTTTCCTATAATGCAGAGGTTTCTTTAAAATTTTATAATAATTATTTTAATATATATATATATATATATATATTTTTATTGCAGGAGTTCAGCAGACAGGCAGACGGCCCACTTTATGGAGAGCGGTTACCATCGCCTATGGACATTTGCTACACCAAATGTGCTACAAATGCGCTGCTGCTCTCTTAAGGGAGACTGGAACCTGGTCACCAATGCCGGAACACAACACAAGGTTGTTATGGTGGCATACTCTAGACCAGGGGTGGTAGCCATCCAGTCGGGTAAATACCCTACCACCTGGCTGTGGGTTGTTAAGTCGCCTCTTACGACAGGCCGCCCGGCCGCAGGAAGTTATAGGAATGTATAGATAGACAAATCAAATCAAATCAAAAATCATTTATTGAGTAAAACATAATTCAAAATTTTTGAAACTCATCGGTCCCCAAACTAGGTCCACCTGTATCTCCGGGACCTCTTTCCCAATTGGTACAATTCTGATTGCGAAATTATTTATTACAGTTACATTCGTTTAAAAAGAAATATGTATGAATGCGTGCGAGTGTGTGCGTGTGTTTGCGTGTGTGTGCGTGTTATGTGTGACTTGTGATATTGTGAATTTGTATGTATAAAAAAGATAACAATGTTAATGAAATACAGTAAAAGTTCTTTATCCGCGGGGTATATCTCCTATAGGTTCCACGTCAGTCGTGGAAGGCCACGACACACCTTCCATGATCAAATTGATCGTGTACTAGCAGAAGGTGATGTCAGGACCTTTAAAAACAGACGAGAGTGCATGACGAGAGCTATGAATGTCAAAGAAGCAAGTGAGGTGTGTAAGAATGAGCCTGAATGGCGCTGTTGATCGTGCCTACCCCGCAAGGGAACTGGCGTGAAGTTATGTATGTATGTATTTACAACCCGTGCGCATTAGCATGGCACCTGGTTCGAAAATAGACAGTTATACTATATTACAAATAGGTTATTTGTAGTATATTTGTAGTATAGTACACGCGTTCGTAATACCGAAGTAAGAAAGAGAGTTGGTCTGAAAGAGTGTAGGGGTGAACGTAAGAAAAGGAATGCTCCGGTGGTTCGGGCATGTGGAAAGAATGCACGATGAAAGAATGATTAAACAGATATAAAATGCAAAAGTGGATGGACGCAGAAGTCGTGGAAGGCCACGACACACCTTCCATGATCAAATTGATCGTGTACTAGCAGAAGGTGATGTCAGGAACCTTAAGAACAGACGAGCGTGCATGACGAGAGCTATGAATTTCAAAGAAGCAAGTGAGGTTTGTAAGAATAAGCCTGAATGGCGCTTTGTTGTTCGTGCCTACCCCGCAAGGGAACTAGCGTGAAATTATGTATGTATGTATATGTTCCATTAATATGCCGTGAATATAGAAACCGTGAATACGGAATGGTAATTTATATGGGATTATAGGTTTTTTTTATTGTATGAGTTCAGCAGATATGCAGACGGCTCACTTGATGGAAAGCGGTTACTCTCGCCTATGGACATTTGCAACACCAAAGGTGCTACAAATGCGCTGCTGCTCTCCTAAGAGAGATTGGAACCTGGTCACTATTGCCGAAGCACAATTCAAGGTTGTTATGGCGGCAAACTCTAGACCAGGGGTGGTAGCCATGCAGTCGGGTAAATTCCCTACCACCTGGCTGTGGGTTGTTTTGTCGCCTCTTACAACAGGCCGCCTGGCCGCATGAAATTGTATTCTTTCTCCGTTCCTGTACGGATAAAAATAGGATACGTTCCTAGGTGACAAAAAAACCCAAATATATAAAAAAGTCAATTTAATTGAAGTTTTTGAACATTTAGAAAAAGAGCGGCAGAGACGTGTTACTCGATCACAATTTTTGTAACGAATGTGAAAGACGAAACAATAAAACACGCAAAGCGGCTTTTACTATAGAACGGAACAGCAACATTTAAAAATACACTTTATTTATTGAATAATAAGGTTGCTTTCATTCTGTTTGTTTACATACATACATACATACATAACTTCACGCCAGTTCCCTTGCGGGGTAGGCACGAACAACAGAGTGCCACTTCCACCCGCACGCATGCCATACAGCCCTCGTAAGTGGACTGCACAGCACGCATCAATTGGCCATTAATCCCATATCCGGGCAATATGTCCCAGAGGTCCTTCCGCACAACCCTGTCAAATGCTTTCTCTAGATCCACAAAACCGCAGAAAACCTTCCGGCCCATAGCCAGCTGCTTCTCTACGATATTGCGGAGAGAGAAAACTTGATCCATACATCCCCTTCCATTTCTGAAACCACCTTGTGCATCCCACAGTAATCCATCGGATACAACTCTCATTCTCTTTTCAATAATCTTCGCATACACTTTAGATGCTGTGCTGATCAAACTGATGGCCCTGTAGCTGGCGCACTCCATACGTGACCCCTTGCCTTTATACAAGGGCACGATGACAGCGCGCCTCCAGTCCTTGGGAACCTTTCCCGTCCTCCAGCACAAGTTGCATAAGGACAGGAAAGCGTCCCGGACGCAGGTTCCACCAGATTTGATCATCTCAGCGGAGTCGGTCACAGACTCAGTCGTGGTGCCAGCATCCGGGATATTATCATACATTTCTCTAAAATATTCACTCCATCGCGCTAATACCTCTTGTGGGTTAGCAAGAACGTCCCCTGCTTTAGATTTTATTCTTTCCATTCTGGAAGCTGACGAACAACCCCGAGACTTCTTAACCTCTCTCCAAAAGAGTTTGGTATTCGCCTCGAAGTTCTCCGTCAGCTTCTCTTCTTCTTTCAATTTTATTCTTTCACGCTTCTCTTTCACTAAAGCTTTGGTTTCATTCTTGCAGAGGCGATAAATTTCTTTCTTCATCTCTTTCATACTGTCATTCTGTTGCAAGGAAGCAACATAATCCAGCCAGGCTTTTCTCTTTCTCTCTACGCTGGATTTAACATCCGCGTCCCACCATTCATCACCTTTCGTTGTTATGTGCCTCTTCGCGCATCCACATGCTTCTTTTGCGCTTTCCACTATACTTTCTTTCATACTATCCCAGTCATTATCCACATCTAAGTCGGAGAAGTCCGCTTTTGCAAGCCTTTCTTCGACTAGGCGCGCATACATACTCCTTACACTAACATCTTCCAATTTTTCACACTTTATTCTTTCAAGCTCCCCGAAATTGGTACGCACTCGCCAGTGTCTCCACTTCTTGAAAAGGCCCACAAACCGGCTTATCACCAGGTAGTGGTCCGTTTCAAGAGTGGGGCCTCTGTAGGCTCTTGTATCCATTATTCTGTTTCGGAGGCGACTTCACAGACTCCCAAAACTTCTCGAGTTCTTGGGGATCCGCTGAGCTGACGGGAGCATAAGCTGCGACCAGAAAAACTCGCGTGATCCCCAGTTTTCTGTTTGTTTACATTCTCAAAAACACCGATCGAGGCGAAGGCGGCTTATGTCAAAGTCCTCGGCGATATCATTGTACAACATACTTTATGCTTAGATGTAATAAGATCTATTGGCACAGAAAAGAAAAAAACAACACACATGGCACTAGATAGGACTATATATAAGTATAGATATAAGGCCAACACTGCACATGCACTTCCTCACAACACCAGCATGTAACAGGTACACTCTAAGTTTAGTATTAAAATTAGAATAAATTAATATAATAAGTTATTCTTAAGGTACACCACAACATAAAAATCACTAAATTAATGTCACACACAGTAACAAAAATAAACAATAAGCGTGTATGGACTCTAAAATCTTTCATAGAAATTAAGTTGTAAAAAAGGGTACGGAACTAGAGTCCGTAGAGATGATAATAATAATAAAAAAAAATAAGATCTATTTAACTTTTTTTATTAGGCCGTTTGACGGCGTTTACAAAGGATATTGGGTTGGATACCTATTGGAATCCTTTTATTATTATGTTTGTACTTATTATTAAAAATATTAGATTTTTTTTTATTTCTTTTTTTTTTTAATCCGCAAATAGTGAAAACGCGAATGAAGGAAGCGAATAAGGAGCTTTTACTGTTTAATGGTTCTCTCCCATCACAGTCAATAAATAAATGTCACATTTATTTAGAAAAGGCAAAGAAGTATTGTTTCCACCCTTCGACTTAGAAAACAACAAGATTTAAAACATGTTTCGTACTTCGAAGTTTAACACGGGTTGTTCACGGTGGCCTGTTAAATATGGGTAGTTACAAAGTGGAACAAAGAAGCAACTTTATATGGCGACGTCTAGCCGTAACTATTACGGAAGTTCTCCCATAAATTTTAATACTAATGTATCTTTGTAAGGTAGAGGTACGGGTCTTGTATGAACGGACCGCCATACACACCGAAGGTGTTAAAATATTACGAAATCAAATTCGCGTTTCGTATTCTTACGACTGTGGCACTCTAAATTAAAATGCCGTTGGAATTACCATAGAATTTATTAGGACTATACAAACACGTATAACATAGGTACAAATATAGCTAGACACTACTAGTACAACTGCACGATTCAATAACACGTGCAAAGTCCGTCACTATATCGCTTGTCGAAATGTATGTCTTACTCGTATCGTAATCCTCGCACGACTGCCTCACCCCTCCGTTCGGACAGTGTTTTATAGTAAACTGTACAATACACAATGGCAGCTCGTGGGCTGGGTTCTTCCAAGAAAATGTAATTTGCACACCTGCGAACGGCCAACAAAGTTGAAAACAATAACAATAAGGATTAGTTCGACGCTAATGACGGCCATAAAACAAGTAGAAAAACAATGACATGTTTTTCTTAATTATAAATTCTAAACACAAAGTAAACAAAAGAATTCATAAATCCGGGAAAGCAATAAACTGCGCTTTTACAACCGGGAGGTGTGCGTATTTCTTTGTCGGTATGTAACAGTATGTTGAGTGAGAATTCCGATGCCGCACCGACCCCCTCCCACCCCTAAGACATGCCCATTATTCCGTCCCCTATATCTCTTAATTATTTCAATATTTGATGAATTTATTTCCAAATTAGATTTTGAATAATTATTATTATATATTATTGGAACTCAATTTTTTAACGAATACAGTATTTAATCATAGGTAATAAAAGGCAACATTAAGGAATATGATATGGCAACACCAGGTTGCCTGAACTGTCGCGACTACAGCGCCATTTTTGTTTTATTTTGGTCCTATTTTATTGTTCTTAGGTGGAATAAAGCCACTTCTCAATTTTGAGTCGACACCAGCCCGGAGCTCAGTTTACTGTGAATTTTGAATGTGATATAAGCTCCAGACCAATATAGTGTAAGTGTTATTCAAAGGAAAAACTTTAAGGAAAAAGAAAATAATACGTTTATTTGATAAGTAAATCTATATATGTATTTCTATATTTTCCACTAACATTGCGCCGATAGGTTTTCGATTATCATATATTTTTTCTTAATTAACATAAATATATTTGTCTAGAAATAGATAATAGTAGTTCTATCCAAATAAAGATATATAAATCTATTTAAAGATACACTTGACAAAAAACAATCATAATATTTAGTTATAAGTAAGTAATTTTCATCCGTGCAGGAACGGAGAAAGACTACAATTTCCTGCGATCGGGCGGCCTGTCGTAAGAGGCGACAAAATAACCCACAGCCAAGTGGTAGGGCATCTTGCACCGCTTCTTCTCTTCAAGCCATAACATGTTGCGAAGCGGTAGTAAATTAGATTAGGCTCCCATAGATTAAATAATAACCATAAACAAAATTAAAATTAAAATTAATAAGTTGGCGGTAGGCTAAATAAAACTTTAACAATACTCGTTGACACTTGACACCTTGGTCTTCCGTGATCACGGCCACTGAAAAGTGGTAACTGCTTTCCATCAAGTGGGCCGTCTGCCTGTCTGCTGAACTCATGCAATAAAAAGAAAACAAAAAAAAATTGTCAGTCTCTTTCTACTATTTTTTATGTATGCACTTATTTGTAGGTAAGGAAAGGAATGCTCCGGTGGTTCGGGCATGTGGAAAGAATGCATGATGAAAGAATGACTAAACAGATATACAATGCAAAAGTGGATGGATGCAGAAGTCGTGGAAGGCCACGACACACCTTCCATGATCAAATTGATCGTGTGCTAGCAAAAGGTGATGTCAGGAGCCTTAAGAACAGACGAGCTTGCATGACAAGAGTTGTGTCAAAGAGGCCAAGATCTCTCCCATTATCCGGGATGAAAAGTATCCCTGGTCGACCCTCGGTATTAAAATTACAAACATACCGAATTTCAGCCAAATCGGTCTAATAGTTTTTCCTTAAAAGCATAACAGACAGAGATTACTTTCGGATTTATAATATTGTAACGCCGACCTATTTGGTCACCGCCTCAAGTATTAGTCCTGTAGATTTATGTGTTTATTTCTTTTTAGTGTCGCTTTTTCGTTTCATCGAGTTTCCAATCACAACGATTCTAAAGAAATTTTACTTCAAAATTGTACTTCGTGTCCTTATCTGTCGGTTTAGCCAGCATTCTATGATAGTCTCCGGAACGTAATAAAAATCAAACTAATGGGAATGAATCCGCGTGATATAGCTAGTCATACATATATGACAATATAAATATTATCACAACGATAATCATTTAAATAATTAAGAAACGAATAATCGGAACGCGCTCCGCTGATAGCGATTTTTTGTTATTGCGTGAGTTCAGCAGACAGACATACTGCCCACCTGATGGAAAGCGGTTACCGTCGCCTATGGTCATTTGTAACACCAAAGGTGCTATCAATGGCTGCTGCTCTCTTAAACTGGAATCTGGCCACTAATGCCGGAACACAACTCAAGGTTATTATGGCGGCATGCTCTAGACCAGGGGTGATAGGCATCCAGTTGGGAAAATACCCTACCACCTAGTTGTGTGTTATTTTGTCGTCTCTTACGACAGGTCGCCCGACGGCTGGAAAATGTATTTTCCTCATTCCTGCACGGATAAGTCGTGATAGCGTAATGACTAGCGCACGCGTCCCAAACTCAAAGGGCGCGGGTTCGATCCTGGCCGGAACGCATGCACCACTTAGGCAGTTTCTGACCTAATGTGCATATTGTTATAATTACCACGTGCTAACAACGGTGAAGGAAAACATCATGATGCAACCTGCATATCGTGATAATCGATGTGTCAAACCTGCCAAGCCGCCTTGGTCAAGCGAGGCGGGTATGCTGTCCGTACCCCAATAATGTGACGCCCGAGCCCAGCAGTGGAACATTTATGGGCTGTTATTACATATTACTGCACGGACAGCGATTCGAAATATTATTTTGAAGTGAAACTTCTATATAGACGGGTATCTTAGGATTTTTCTGTCACGAAAAAGCGTTACGGCCGCGTGGAAGTGCGGCAAACATTTAGACTATGGATGTGTTTTTTGGTTCCGGATGGAATTCAGTTTCTTTGTTTGATAAAGTAAAATATGTTTAAACAAAAAATGCATTTATTAAAATGTACCTCACCTAACCAAATCATAATTTGCAGTACACCTGCGAAAAATTAAAATATGTGCCGGGACACACAGTAGAAGTGAAACTTCAACGGACAAGTGGAAAAACGAATGGCAATAAAATTTTAACTTGAAGTTTTACGGGCAGATTGTTGACGAATCGCAACAAATATTAAATTAAAGTTTTGTTGCGATTCGTTTTTCCACTTGTCCGTTGAAGTTTCACTTCTACTATGTGTCCCAGCAGACATTTTTTATATACAATTTTCTAAATATATATGTGGTGACTGGCAAAAAAAACAACACTACGAGTTTACGGCTTATCAGCGACGTGCGTTTTTTTTTTTATTGCAGGAGATCAGCAAACAGGCAGACAGCCCACTTCATGGAAAGCGGTTACCATCGCCTATGGACATTTGCAAAACCAAAGTTGCTATAAATGCGCTGCTGCTCTTTTAAGGGGAACTGGAACCTGGTCACTAATGCCGGAACACAACTCAAGGTTGTTATGGCGACATACTTTAGACCAGGGGTGGTAGCCGTCCAGTCGGGCAAATGCCCTACCACCTGGCTGTGGGTTGTTTTGTCGCCTCTTACGACAGGCCGCCCGGCCGCAGGAAATTGTATTCTTTCTCCGTTCCTGCACGGATTGTATTGTAGTAAATTATTTATAACACCAGTACAATATTTTAAATAAAAAATTCAGAGCGCCTCTGCGTCGTGCGTACGTCGTCCATTCGAATCATCTATTGTCTCTCTTTCACTCGTCATTTCTTTCACACTATGGGCTCGTTCAGAAATATCGTTTTACATTCATCACATCAATTCGTTCAAGATACATTATTCAGATGTGTATATTGTTTTAAAAGTATAACTTGATTTACTATACAATTTCATATGTCGTTTAGTTTCATTTTGATAAGTCAATTTTCAATTGCTGAGATTTTTGTACTTAACATATTAATACGAAACTCTAATAATAAAAAAAGGAAAATATTGTTGCATACCGACAAAGAAACGCGCACCTAGTTTATTTCCCCTTCCGCATTCGGAGTTCTTTTGTTTACTTCACATTTAAAATTTGCAATTGCGCAATAGCCTATTGTTATTGTACTTGTTTATGGCCGTCATTAGTGTCGAACTAAATCGTTATTGTTTTCAACTTTGTTGGCCCTTCGCAGGTGTGAAAATTACATTTTCTTGGAAGAACCCAGCCCACGAGCTTCCATTGTGTATTGTACAGTTTACTATAAAACAATGCCCGAACGGAGGGGTGAGGCAATCGAGCGACGATTACGACACACGCAAGACGTGTACATTCGACAAGCGATATAGTGACGGACTTTGCGCGTGTTATTAATCGTGCAGATTGTAACAAGTAGTGTCTAGTTTTATTTGTACCTCTCTTGTATGTGTTTGTATATATACATACATAACTTCACGCCAGTACCATTGCGGGGTAGGCACGAACAACAGAGCGCCATTCAGGTTTATTCTTACACACCTCACTTGCTTCTTTGACATTCATAACTCTTGTCATGCACGCTCGTCTGTTCTTAAGGCTCCTGACATCATCTTCTGCTAGTACACGATCAAGTTGATCATGGAAGGTATGTCGTGGCCTTCCACGACTTCTGCATCCATCCACTTTTACATTGTATATCTGTTTAGTAATTTTTTCATCATCCATTATTTCCACATGCCCGAACCACCGGAGTATTCCTTTCCATGTTTTTATAGTTCTAATAAACTCTATAGTAATACAAAATATCATAGCATGCATTCGCTACGGTGTCATCAGAGGACGGTCGAGTGCACTAAAATAGTTTTCTTCGGAACTTGACCGGTTTAAGCGATTAATATAGTTTTTTTTATGAAACAATGGGCGCTGAAAAGTCAACAAATTTTTGTTAATTTAATTTGTACTTTGTAAGCGATGTTGCAATTTTAATAATTCCGATACATTGTTCGTGATACTGACTTACTGCAATGTGATTGCAGAGTGTTTTTATTCTTTACTAGCTTTCGTCCGTGGCTTCGTTCGTGTTAATATTATCGCACAGGTTCCGTACATTTTTCTGGGACAAAAAGTACCCTCTGTGCTCTTGAACGGAGAAAGAATACAATTTCCTGCGGCGGAGCGGCCTGTCGTAAGAGGCGACTTAACAACCCACAGCCAGGTGGTAGAGCATTTGCCCGACTGGATGGCTACCACCCCTGGTCTAAAGTATGTCGCCATAACAACCTTGAGTTGTGTTCCGGCATTAGTGACCAGGTTCCAGTCTCCCTTAAGAGTGCAGTAGCGCATTTGTAGCAACTTTGGTGTTGCAAATGTCCATAGGCGATGATAACCGCTTTTCATCAAGTGGGCCGTCTGTCTGTCTGCTGAGCTCCTGCAATAATAAAAAATATATATAAAATGTTGATTAGGACAGATCTTTATCTGGTTTATACATATACAGTACATTCCTTAATGTTTCATTCTTCTTCCATGACCTGATGCTAAATTAGTATAGTGTATTCAATACTTTATCCGTGCAGGTACGGAGAAAGAATACAATTTCCTGCGGCCGGGCGGCCTGTCGTAAGAGGTGACTTAACAACCCACAGCCAGTGGTAGGGCATTTGCTCGACTGGATGGCGACCACCCCTGGTTTAGAGTATGCTGCCATAACAGCCTTGTGTTGTGTTCCGGCATTAGTAACCAGGTTCCAGTCTCCTTTAAGAGAGCAGCAGCGCATTTGTAGTACCTTTGGTGTTGCAAATGCCCATAGGCGATGGTAACCGCCCGTCTGCCTGTCTGCTGAACTCCTGCAATAAAAAAAAAAGAACACAAATATTATCGCAATGTAGTGAAGGCATGCCATAACTGTGCAAAGATAAGGATAAAGGTCAATTATCTTTGGAAAAATAGCAATTATGACTTATGTTGTTAATATTGATGGATCGATTTTGATAATACTCGATAAACGAAACCGAATTAAGATATTGGATTAATTAATTACTTCAATTGTAACCTGTGACCGGTTGTGTGTAGACATGTTTCGGTCTTTGTGTCTGTTTGTTTTTATCGTATTAGCTAGCGCCAAACATGAAATTTACGATGGGTAATATTTTTTATTATTTTATGAGTTCAGTGAACAGGCAGAGGGTGATGATGATGGCAGTGGCAGAGTGGCAAATACGTCGTGATATTTATATATTTACAGTATTTACAGTTTGCGTTTAATCAGTTGAAGAAGTAAGAGTTAAGTAAAGTTGAAGAGTTTGTTTGTTTGAACGCGCTAATCTCAGGAACTACTGGTCTGATTTGAAAAATTCTTTCAGTGTTTGATAGCCCATTCATCGAGGAAGGCTATAGGCTATATGTCAATATGCTAAGACTAATAGGAGCGGAGCACCAATGAAGAATGTTTCAAAATCGGGGGGTTTTGAAAACAAATTCCATTCGGACGACGTCGCGGGTTAGCTAGTTATAATTATAAAAACGACCAACCACGCTCTGCTACCATGTAGAAATTCGGGATCGGCAGTGGTCGAATGTGTGAATTGTATGTAAATAATGAGCACTATGAAATATATAAAGGCACTAGCTGTTCCGGCAGACGTTGTTCTGCCCTGAAGAAATAAAATTTAGAACCCGATTGCAGCGCCACCTACCGGGTCCAAATGTAAGCTATCCTATCTTTCAAGTCGAATCAAACTACAGACGGTGTGCAAATTTGATTAAAATCGGTCAAGTAGATTAGGAGTCCATCGCGGACAAACAACGTGACACGTAATTTATATATATTAAGATTTACAACCCGTGCGCATTAACATGGCACCTGGCTCGAAAATAGACAGTTATACTATAGTACAAATATTAGGTTGGGGAAAAAGTTTCTTGGCATTTTATATAAAAATTCAAAAGGTTTTTTTATAAAGTTTATTTACACTTGACTAAAGTATGTAGGTGTCATTTTGTTTGATACCTTTTTGCCATCTTGTAGGTAGGGACGTGATCCCATTGCTATAAAAATTTTGGGGCTTCTGATCAAAAAACTACGATAAGTGGTTTTGGCAGTCCTCTCGTGATGTTAACTTGACACTGCCTAAGGAATTATGCAGAGACCGAAACAGGTGAAAATCTGAAGGTGCAAGGTCAGGACTATACGGCGGATGCATTAACACCTCTCAGCCAAAGTCTCGTAATTTTTGCTGAGTGGCTAAAGATGTGTGAGGTCTAGCGTTATCATGGTGAAAAACCACACCCCGTGTGTTGATTAATTCCGGCCGCTTTCTCTCAACTTTTTGCTTTAATCTCATCAGTTGTTCGCAGTACAGTTCAGAATCGATGGTCCTGCCTGGCGGTAACACCTCATAATGAATAATGCCCTTTCAATCCTACCATACACACAGCATCACCTTGTTGCGAGTTAATCCGCGTCTCGCCACAGTCTGTGAACCCTGACTGGCCGTTGACCACGATCTTTTTCGCATGTTCTTGTCGTACGTGATCCACTTTTCATCACCAGTTATCAGCTTCTTCAAAAATAGTTCGGTTTCATTACGTCGTAATAAAGAATCACAAATGAGTATACGGTTCATTAGGTTTCTTTGCTCATGAGGCACCCAAATATCGAGCTTTTTTGTGTACCCAGCTTTTTTCAAACGCGTCAAAACCGTTTGTGGTCAATACCCAGTTCTCCAGCTACATCGTAACTACTAATATGCCGATCTTGCTCCACTTTTTCAAAAATGGCATCAATTTCGTCCGTAACAGGGCGACCAGAGCGACGTGCATCTTTGATATCCAAAATTTCCGGATTGAAATCGCTTAAACCAAATTTGCGCTACTCTCACAGATACTGAATTAGGTCCATAAACATCACAAAATTTTTCGCGGCTTGTGTTGCATTTTTACCTTTTTTGTAGTAAAATTTTAAAATGTATCGAATTTCTTCATTAGATTCACTCATTTTAACAATAAGAAAAACAAATGAAAGTCACACATTTTCCTAATTTGAATTTGGAATTGTCTTCTTTAAAATTAAAACTTTTTAAGGATACCAAAAGCAGCCAGATACAAATGGTATAGCCAAAGAGATCTTATTACAAGTTCATACATACTATATGCGAAAAGACTTTTTCCCCAACCTATTAGGTAGTTTGTACTGTCACGTTTAAAGCATCGTAAAGTAACATAATAAGAGAAACTATTTAGCCCAAAATAAATGATATTCAAAGACCTAAAATAAAATTCATTTTTTTTTGCACTCAATACTTTAAACGTAATTTATTCGAACCAGGTGCCATGTTAATCCGCACGGATTATAATAAGCTTAATGTCGACGGCCTCTGTGGTTAAGCGGGCTAAACCTTTGCTGGCGTACCTCACTGCAACGCAGAGGTTCCGGGTTCGATTCCTGGTGTATTAAATTTCGGAAACGTATTTTCTCCGTTATTTACTATGGTCTGGGTGTCTGGGATCGGCCCCAGAGCAGTCCATTGTATATTACCCATAACACAAGCATAACTTGCTTAATTGGGGATATACAATATGTGTGTTTGTCTATATAGAAAAGGCAATATTAGAATTTTATAATATTATAGATTAAAATGAATTTAAGAAAGAGAGTGTCGGGGTGAAGGTAAGGAAAGGAATGCTCCGGTGGTTCGGGCATGTGTAAAGAATGCATGATGAAAGAATGACTAAACAGATATACAATGCAAAAGAGGATGGATGCAGAAATCGTGGAAGGCCACGACACACCTTCCATGATCAAATTGATCGTGTACTAGCAGAAGGTGATGTCAGGAGCCTTAAGAACAGACGAGCGTGCATGACAAGACTTATGAATGTTAAAGAAGCAAGTGAGGTGTGTAAGGATAAGCCTGAATGGCGTGAAGTTATCTATGTGTATGTATGTAAAATGAATTTAGGAAACCTAGTGCCAAACGTTTCTGGAACGTTCCCACAGGACTGGCTGTAATCTTTCTTTGAATGGCAACGCTAATGCGTTACCCCAGTTATAAATGAGCCTTTTGGTCATTAGATGTTTAAATTGGAGAACGTATAACAATTCCGCAGGAACGTCACAGACATAGCTAGTACTTTATCAATAGATGACTGTAAAGATTTTCATCATTACGGAAATTATCAATGAACTTTATTTCAGGTATGCCTTATATGAAGTAACAGTACAGAGCGCAGACCAAGTTACGTTGGTCTATGATATTGAAAATCAGTTGGACCTGGATGTATGGTCAGATGCCATACCAGGGAAACCTGGTTTCGTTCTAGTGCCTGAAGATAAAAAGGATGCATTCGAAAATGAACTTTCTAACAACGGGATACAGTTTACAATTGAATCAGAAAATATAAAAGAGTAAGAAAAATTATATTACTTCCATAATATATTATTGTTACCAGTTGCAGGACTCGAATTAAAATGCCGTTGGAATTATTATAGAGTTTATTAGAACTATGCAAACACGTATAACACAGGTACAAATATAACCGAACGCAACAAGTCCAAACGTAATGCAGGAGATCGTAAATCAATAACACGCGCAAAGTCCGTCACTAAGTAGATTACAGAATGTACACAAGTCTTGCTTCGCTCGTGGTTATCGCTCGACTGCCTCGTCGCTCCATCGAGGCATTGCTTTATACTGCACAGATGCAATATGTCTGCCCGGCCGCGTGACCGAATTTCCTAGAATCAGTTTGTACTTTAAATCCGACACACCTGGCTAATGACTGCCATAAAAGATTACAATACACAATGGACTGTTTAAATATATAAAAAGTAGACATTTTTTTATAAAAAAATAAATAACATTATTCATTTATAAAAATACATCAAAAATAAAATATATATTCAATAAAAAAAAATATAAAATCTTGGAGATCACCGCCAGCGGGGCCTAGGGTCCAAACTACCGGTGGTTAGGGCTCCAGAGACAGGAACCTTCTCACAATCCGTGCCGTGTCCAAGAGTGCTGCCTTCTGTATCTGGCCCTTCACCCAGCCTCCCAGTGAAAGCCTCTCTAGATGACAGTCGAGGCTTTTCGCTATAAGACCGTTGACGGTGACAACTATCGGCACAATGCTCGTTGACTCCAGACGCCACATGGCGGTAACCTCGTGAGCAAGATCTAAGTACTTACTTAGTTTTTCTTTTTCTTTCTTCACGAGGTTATCGTCATGCGGGATACTGATGTCAACGAGTATTGCTCGTCGCGCAGATCGATCTATTATCACGATATCAGGCTTATTGGCTACAATAGTCCTGTCCGTGATAACTGATCGATCCCAGTAGAGCGTGGCACGACTGTTTTCAAGAACTGGCTCCGGCGAGTACTGGTAATAAGGCACCTCCGTTTCCACAAGACCGTATCGAAGGGCAAGTTGCTGGTGGATAATCCTGGCTACGAGGTTATGTCTGTGCAAGTATTCGCCGTTAGAAAGATGTGAACAGCCGGAAACAATATGCCTGAGGGATTCACCTGGGCGATGACATGCCCGACAGATGTCCAAGGTGCCATCCTTCAGGATATATTTTCGGTAGTTATTCGTCTTAATAACTTCGTCCATAATTGCAAAGACAAAACCTTCGGATTCTCCAAAGAGGTTACCGAACCGTAGCCAGTTTACCGACGCTGACAGGTCTACATCGGGCCCTGTTAAGGCCCGATAAAACCTACCATGCAGCTCCTTGCTCTTCCATACGTTGATGCGGTCGGAGGCGCTCAGTACTGCCAGATTGCACCAATTCTCTTTAGCCAACGAGAGCATGGTAAGACCTTTGTCTACTGCCACAACATCTTTATGCAAGCTCACGTCCATCTTAAGGAAATATGCCCTGAGATTGTTCACCTCGCGATTATGCAGATCTTTGGCATTTAGAAAGCCTCGGCCTCCACATCTTCGCGAGATGTACTATCTCATTACTGATGAACGTGGGTGATGCATACGATATTTTGTCAGTAGGCAACGGACTCTTCGATCTAGGGCGTCCAGCTCCGTTTGGGTCCACCTAAGTATGCCAAAGGAGTATGCTAACACGGGCATAACCCAGCTGTTGAAGGCTCTGACCTTATTTCCACCTGAGAGAAGGCTGGTTAAAACCTTCCTCAAGCGGCAAAAGAATCGGTCCTTCACCGTCTGTTTTACGTCCGCGTCGGCTATACCTAAGGACTCTGACATACCCAGGTACTTGTATGTTTCAGTTTCAGAGAGGGATTTAAGAGATATGTTCTCTGAAAGTTTTAAATTCGGAGAATTAACAACTTTCCCTCGCCGCCCATGCATGACCGCACACTTTTCTATCCCGAATTCCATATTAATTATTGTTATTATTATTCAAACAAATGAGTCCCACATATAGAACGTTTTCAAGTGTATACTGTGAAGCCACTGTTTAAATATGTGTATTAAGTAGAGATGTGCCGATTAGTCGGCGACTAGTCGGCATTATTCGGCAAAGAGCGCCGACTATCCGGCTTCTTACTTTGTAATTTGTAATCTATACTTTACTAATACTTTGTAATCGTAATCCATACGCGAGATTTTCTTTTTGACGTGATTAAATTTTAACTGGGCTCTTTCACTTTAATGAACAATAACAGTATTATCTTTAAAATAAAACATTTTTTATATTTCTACACAAAAACACCGCCCCTGGTCTGCACAAAAGCAAAAATCAAGAAACCCATCCGATGGTTGCGACTTGCACGCGAATCAGCTATCAACGAAGCGTCACGGAAATCTCCGAAACCGTGATCGGCTTGGCCGACTAATCGGCCGACTAGTCAGCCTTTTTACAACCGACTAATTGGCTCATCGGCCAGTCACAATCAGCACATGTCTAGTATTAAGTTATATCCTGTTTAATACACTGGACTACTTACAATGCCTGATTAGTTAAGAATATTCTTTAAGTTTGGGTGCCTGGAAGAGATTGCTTTAAGTGACAAGGCTACCCTATCATTATATTAATACGTGAAGCAAAAACTTTGTACCCCTTTTTACGAATATTGCGCAGAAGGAGGAGTATGTAATTTCGCACACTTATAGTTTATTTATATAAAGAAGGAGTCCAGAATGCTTTTTTTTCTAAATTATGCATATAAAATATATTAAATCAATAAAAACATTACAGACACTATTTGACACACACACGCATATATACTCTTTTGTTTATTGTTAAAGTCAAATTAACAGTGTAGCCTTGGCGAAATCTGTGATTATACAGGACGTTCCATTTGTGAGCTACAACGCCCAAAATGCTCAGTTAGCCGTTCCACAAGGCGACCGCGGTCGTTGTGGTCGTGGCGTAAACGTCACTAATGACGTCACATTTTCGATCACACAACGCTCACAATGACCCATGTCAATAGGCGGGTCGAATAGCCGTTCCACTTGGGTTTACGATTGTAACGCGGGCAAGCAAGTGGAACTGGATAAATCGCGGTCGTGAACGTGGTCGTTGTGAGTCCCTAATGGAACGCAGTCATAGAAGTATAGTCTTTGACAACCTTAGTAATGTTCAAACTTATAATTTAAATTAATTATGGTCGAATTTCGACCACTGGGCGGCTACTAGTTATCATTATTGCCAACACAATATTGTAATCTTGCATTTTTGTAATTGTTTATTAGGTGTGAAATAAAGCAGTATGTATCTAAATTTGCAGGTTACTTGACTTAGAAGAACAACTGCTTGAAGAGGCTTCGAAAAATAAGAGCAATTCTACGAGACTTGCACTGCCTTTTAACCAAATATATACTTACCATCAGGTAGGAAAATATTGTGAAGAACCACGGTTTTCAGCTTAAAATTCGATATGGTATTTCACGGGAGTTATTCATTAATCAAAAGTACTACAAAGCTCTAAACTACTTATTCGAAGCAGTAGAAGAAGAGAGCAGCAGTAGAGAATAACTTCACGCCAGTTCCCTTGCGGGGTAGGCACGAACAACAGAGCGCCATTCAGGCTTATTCTTACACACCTCACTTGCTTCTTTGACATTTATAACTCTTGTCATGCACGCTCGTCTGTTCTTAAGGCTCCTGACATCACCTTCTGCTAGTACACGATCAATTTGATCATGGAAGGTGTGAAAATAAAGTCACTATAATAATAGGAATTTTATTATTTTTCTCTATATTTTGACATTGTAATGAGTTTACGATGTACGAAAGAACTTAACATAACCATATACAGGGTGTTTCAGCAAACGGAACACCTAGCTAAATAGGTGAAAGGGCAATAACACTAGCGTATAGTTACAAAAAGGTAAAAATTTAGTATTAGAGTTATGACCGTTTGAACTTTCACTTCTTATCACCATAATTTCGCGTAAAACCAGGTGGAACATGTACAGTAAAAGATTTCAAATCGCACATATTTTTTTCTTTTCAAACTTATTCATCCGGTATTGAAAAATCGCATGAAAAATAACTTCAGCAGCGACGTACTTTTGATAGGACCCCCTTAACAATGTTTACAAATCTATACATATAATAAAACTGTAGAGGTCGAATTTATGTAAAATGAAAAATAATACTAAAAAGCGAGTCAGGGGGATATAAGAAGTGAAATAGAACTAATTTAGATTTTCTTTAAATTTTTTGTTTTTCTGTTTGTCTGTTTGTACCGGCTAATCTCCGAAACGACTGGACCGATTTAAATGAAATTTTGTATGGTGGTAGCTTATATCCCTGGTCAACATATAGGATACTTTTGATTCCGAAAAATAAAGAGTTCCCGTGGGATAGTTAAAAAACCGCACCACGCGGGCGATATCGCGGGTATCAGCTAGTAAATAATAAAATTATAATGCATCTTAATTAAGATATATTCCCGGTATACTATAACGGTTTCAAGCAGGTGAGTTTGCTGAAACACCTTGTATATTATCAAAAAATAATAATGTTGCATACAATAAACAATAAATGAAATAAATTTGGTCATTTAAGTATAAGAACTATCAAAAATTTGTATACCTTTGTAAGGTGAAATATGTACCACGTAGAGCTTATGCGAACATCTTGTAGTACAACATCCATGTTCCTAAGAAATAAATGATTTCGACTTATAACAACCCACGAACTTCTCCTTCTGGGCTTGGGCCTCTTATTTATAGGGAGGTCAAGAGAGAGATTTGAACCTACATCATTGAAACGAGACGTCCGTGCGTTAGATAGAAGAATACTTTTGTATAAAAGTCACCTCACGAAAAATGATTAGGACTAATTCTTTGATATCACAATCCTATAAATAAAGAAGGAAAAGAAGATTTTGAAGAAATAGCGACGTAATGACATTCCTTATACATCCTTACACACAGAGCATATTTTGAAAATTTATACGCCGCATTTTCAGCAAACAAGGTTTGCACTCAGCATATTGCTGTGCCGGAATTATATCCCACACAACGCTGATTTTTAGTGCAACCTTCCTTTTGGCGTAAGACCAATATGACGTAACTGTCAGAACTAAGCAAATATTTCCATTATTTTCCTGATTAAACTCTGAGCCTGAAGAGTTAGAAAGCTAAGTAGCCTATGCTTTGACTACTAGACCATGAAGGTGTTGAATCTTTTAGCCACAGAAAAAAATCACTGTTTGCAGGTTGACGAGTTTCTGGAACAACTAGCAGCAGCATATCCCCAGGTTGTTACTCTGGTGAATGCTGGAAAGAGTTTTGAAGGGAGAGATATAAAGTATGTGAAGATATCAAGCACTAACTTCCAAGTAAGTAAAAAAATATAACAAACTAGGATACGACCACGACTTCGTCCACGCTTGACTGGGAATTCCGGCGCGATTACCGGGACACAAAACACCGCAGCATTTAAAAAATAATATAAGTTATCGTTTTAGTGAAAACTGTGTCGGAGTAAGCTAATTTTCATGCACCCGGACAACTACAAATCACTCCCGGGAAAATTTCCGGGATAAAAAATATCACGAATCTTATTATATAAAATTCGATCAGTGGAAAATTACAGCGGCATTTCCAGGATATAAATTAACGCAGTTTTTAAGTCTAAGAGTTTGCTGTCGATTAGCGAAAGCGGCATCGAAATCGGCACAATACTTTTTAAGCCAACCCCGAACAAACAGACAAACAGACAAGAAATCTAATAACTATCCATTGTTTTCTCCATCGTTTATATAGCCTATTCCAGTTGTGTTTTTTAAATAGCTTCAGTGTTACAGACCCGGCGAGTTTAGAATTGTATGATGATATTGTTATCTGCGAGCGGAGGTAATAATGTCTGTTAATTATTGTTTTATGTTGAATGTGGGGGTTTCAGTTTAAGGGTGTAAGTTTAATCCGTGCAGGAACGGAGAAAGAATACAATTTCCTGCGGCCGGGCGGCCTGTCGTAAAGGCGACAAAACAACCCACAGCCAGGTGGTAGGGTATTTTCCAGACTGGATGGCGACCACCCCTGGTCTAGAGTATGCCGCCATAACAACCTTGTGTTGTGTTCCGGCATTAGTGACCAGTTTCCAGTCTCCCTTAAGAGAGCAGCAGCGCATTTGTAGCACATTTGGTGTAGCAAATGTCCATAGGCGACGGTAACCGCTTTCCATAAAGTGGGCCGACTGCCTGTCTGCTGAACTCCTGCAATAAAAAAAAAAGTAAGTCTGTGTGCGTCGATGATGGTTACCCCGTTAGATAGGATGACGCACCACTGGCGAGAGCCTATGGCTCAATCGCTCGAGAGGCGAGTACAAAATAAAACGACGAGTTGTTGTACTCTTGCAGTAGGTACATTAATTTCTTCATTGTTCATTTAGCTTAGACTATATATACAGAAACCTTATCGTTTACGTGACGTGCATACTAGTATTCTAATCAACATTAAATATTATATTTACACTTTTATGAGATTGGAAATTTTTGATGATTTAGACAAATGCCCAACCTTATCAACAGCTTTAGTAGCAATATCTATGACCTGTATAGCATCACGTTCATGTATATGCCATGGTCTTTAATTGTGCTGAATTATACATTAATAAATTGGTCGTTGAAACGTGACGCAACACTGAACATTTTTTTTATTCTATCAGGATTCCTCTAAGCCAGTGGTCTTCTTGGAATCTCTTCTACATGCTCGTGAGTGGGTAACTCTACCAGCGACATTGTATGCCATTCACAAACTGGTGATTGATGTCACAGAACAAGACCTCATCCGAGACATCGACTGGATCATCCTACCTATTGCTAATCCTGATGGCTATGTGCATACTCATGTTGAGGTCAGTTTTATCACCGGTGTTTTACACGACTATTTTATGGGAATGTAAAGATAAGTTTATTATATTAGGTTTAATTATTCAATCAATTACTGATCTGGAAAGTATGTTGTATTGCTAACTCGTTAGTTATCTTCTTCATGTCCTCCGCGTGATAAAACTTTATGTAGACTTTCTAAAATATTAACGTAAGCATGGCGTAATTTTTGGTGATAGACCGTCTTCCTGTTTATCAGCCTCACAATAAAAAAATATATACTATAGGCAAAACTGTATCGACGGTACTATAGAAGTTAAAATTAATTATTATTCAAATCTTTTTGTTACTACCGCCGAAGTAAAACTGCACACGATCTATGAGAAACCTTATCTATTACTTCTGAGTTTTTTAGGAATTTATAACCTGCGTAGAATGATTTATAGTTCTAATAGTATAAAGAGAAACCCTATTTCAATAGTTATACTTATTTTTGTTTTTTGTTCTCGCAAAACTTACCTGCAATACCTTACGACTTATCTTTGATAGTGTTACAACTGAAGTTCCGAGAAGACGAAATCTATATAGTCCTTCTATGGTTGCCTTAATTATTTACAATCTTTGTTCGTGTTAATCCCTTTAGGGGGCTATGTCTATTTTACGAATATATAAGGTCGGCCCAATTAAGTAATTTAATTAAGTACTTTAATTTACAGGCAAGATTCTGGAGAAAGAACCGCGCAACTGGTTACATGATAGGTAATTTGTGCCTTGGAGTCGACTTGAATCGCAACTTTGACATATCTTGGTCTGAAGCTTCTAGCAATTCAGTCTGCAGTGAAACATTCCATGGCAGTGGGCCATTTTCTGAGCCAGAAACTGCTATCATCAGAGACATTTTCCTAGAACATCAAGGCAGGATAGAGCTGTTCTTAGATATTCATAGTTTTGGAAGTATGATATTATACGGATATGGAACAGGTCAGCTTCCAGCCAATGCTCTTTGGGTGAACTTAGTTGGAGTACAAATGGCTCAAGCGATAGATGCAGTAAAAACCAGCTGGAATCCCAACTATATAGTAGGCAATGTTGCTCTTGTTCTTTACCAAGCTTCTGGAAGCGCTATGGACTTTGCCAAAGCTGCTGGCGTTCCATTTGCATATACATTTGAATTACCAGGTCATAGATTCGGTTTGGGAGCATTGGGTTTCTTGGTAGATGCCAATTTCATTGAACAAGCTGGTTTTGAAACTTGGGAAGGTATTAAAGTTGGTGCTCGTTATGTAAGGAATAATAGAAGGAATCGTGGTGTTTAATATGTGATTGATTAAACTTTCAATTTAATCCAAAATAATATTTTATTTAGTATTCGTTTTTGGCCACGCTTTTGCTCGCGTTGATCTAGATTTTGTGATCAAGTACTATTACAACTATCTACAAGTTATTCCTAAGTCCTATTCCTCAGGAACAGTACTTGTTTTCTGGATGAATATTTTTTTTTATCACAGAGTTTATCAGACAAGCAGACCTGATGGAAAGCGGTTAACATCGCCTATAGACATTTGCAACATCAGAGGTGCTACTAATGCGCTGCTGCTCTCTTAAGGGAGACTGGAACCTGGCAGCATATTCTAGACCAAAGATGGTAAAATCCAGTCGGGCAAATACCCTACCACCTAGCTATGGGTTGTTTTGTCGCCTCTTACGACAAACCGCCCGGCTGCAGGGAATTGTATTCTTTCTCCGTTTCTGCACGGATGAAAGATATTACCTTTACTGTACTCTTGACGATGTGTTTAAATAAATATACTACAACTGTTTGTACAGCGACCGTCTAAACGTTATATTATTATTTTAAAGACCAATTAAAACAAATTCTTTCTTTTATATTTCTATCCCTTGGGAACAGTACTTTTTTTGGATGAATGATGATCTTATATCCTTTTCTGTACCACTGAGAATATGTATGCAAAATTTCACGATGGTCGGTTTAGTAGCTAAAACTTAAGAACGTAACAATGTTACGTTCTCACGTTTTCGCAACTAAGCCGACTATTCGCACTTATAATATTAAAATTATGGACTTCAACCGTGACATTTACTTAACAAAATACTAGCGGTGTCCTCGTCTCACTTGTTGTTGGGTCACATTTCATCCAACAATTTATTGAAGTATAATTTAGCACAGTTTAAAGACAATGGTTAATACATGAACGTGATACTCTGTAAATACAGATGTATGATATCAGTATTATAAGATAAGATTGGGCATCAATAATGTCCAATCTCATAAACGTGTAAATAATTATAATAATTAATTATGATTAGAATATTGGTATGCACATCACGTAAACGATAAGGACATTGTAAATATAGTGCAGACGCAATCAGGCTAACTCCGCGGGTTGGGGGGTTATGTGTTCAATATATGGCCATCCCTTATTTCCCAATTGTGTGTATGTGTGTATGTATGTATATATATATATATATATATATATATATATATATATATATATATATATATATATATATATATATTATTTAGGATTCCCTTCATGCTTTGCAATGATGTAATGTCTGCCGTGACAGTGCCTTAAGGGCTCAGCGGAAGATCAGCGCTGGTTTTAAAAGACCAGCATTATGCTGAGTCTGATGCCCCTTTCAGGACAAAGTTATGTTGTTAGTTTTAAATTTGTTAACAATTATATCTACACTACACCAATGTAATTTATTTCCTGAATAAAATGATTTTCTTTCTTTCTTTCAATTAAAACTGATTCCTGGAAAATACAGAATCTTGCACTTACCTCGCAGTCAGCCACGAGTCCACGACAGCGCTGGTTCAGGGGGTCTGCCGCTGCTAATCACGTGGCGACACATAAAAGGTGATAAGGACCTGACACACTGATCACTTAAGTTTATATATCAGATGAGGCGAATGTCCTAGTAACTAACTGGACGCGGAAATCTTCGATAGCTTAATTATGTGTGTTAAGGCGGGTGCGTCGCGGCAGCGTGGCGGTTGGCAACGTAGTAAACCACGCGCAGACTGGTAGCGGTGACGTACGGAGGTTGCAATACGCTATATTTGGGAAATAAATAATAAGTAGCATCACAACATAGTCTAAGTGAAATTAAGAACAATGAAGCAATGAGCGTCTAGAATAAAACACTCGTCGTCTTATTTTGTACTCAAGCCAAGGGCTCTCGCCAGGGTGAGTCACCCTATCCAACGGGGTAACTATCATCGACGCACCACTCAATATATTTCTGCCCCTACACTTGTCCACAGAGGATTGGCGAATTTCACATATCTATACTCGAAATTAATGTATCTTAGGTTTTCATTTACCGCCAGAACGTGGCAGGTTGAAAACTGCCTAAGCATACGTCATTATTTTAACAAATGAACGTAACCAAATGTAAATGTTAGATTAATACAAAGTTGTAGTTCAATTAATAAGAAAAAATACTTTTTCGTAACTTAAAGTTATTTTAAGTAATTTATTTAGGCAACTTCTATACATATCCGTGCAGGAACGGAGAAAGAATACAATTTCCTGCGGCCGGGCGGCCTGTCGTAAAAGGCGACTTAACAACCCACAGCCAGGTGGTAGGGCATTTGCCCGACTGGATGGCTACCACCCCTGGTCTAAAGTATGTCGCTATAACAACCTTGAATTGTGTCCCGGCATTAGTGACCAGGTTCCAGTTTCCCTTAAGAGAGCAGCAGCGCATTTGTAGCAACTTTGCTGTTGCAAATGTCCATAGGCGATGGTAACCGCTTTCCATCAAGTGGGCCGTCTGCCTGTCTGCTGATCTCTTGCAATAAAAAAAAAACATTACTTGTCATCGCTACAAAATCATTATGTATACTGTGTTTACTTGTGTGAAAACAGTTCTATATAATCAAAAACAAATGTAGTTTTGTTTGATTGTTATCTTTATGGATTAGCAAGAAATCAACACCTGCCGTTAAGTGAATATAGGTAGGTACACAATGAGCTTTTTTTTTATACAAGGAGGATTTTTTAGACGGGGGATAGGATAGTTTCCGATATTTTTTTATTTATATTAATTCATTAACAAAAAATGTTTGTGTCTGAAATATAAATACATAGTCATAATTACAATTATAAATTTTTTTTTACAATAAACATTATGATAAATGTGCTGGTACCTACGCTCACGTATGGAAGCGAGAGTTGGGTATGGAAGAGAGATTATGAAAGTAGAGTAAACGCGGTTGAGATGCGAGCACTGCGCTAAATCTGCGGAGTGACGCTCGCGGACCGCGTTCGTAATACCGAAGTAAGAAAGAGAGTTGGTCTGAAAGAAAGTGTCGGGGTGAAGGTAAGGAAGGGAATGCTCCGGTGGTTCGGGTATGTGGAAAGAATGACTAAACAGATATACAATGCAAAAGTGGATGGATGCAGAAGTCGTGGAAGGCCACGACACACCTTGCATGATCAAATTGATCGTGTACTAGCAGAAGGTGATCTCAGGAGCCTTAAGAACAGACGAGCGTGCATGACAAGAGTGATGAATGTCAAAGAAGGAAGTGAGGTGTGTAAGAATAAGCCTAAATGGCGCTCTGTTGTTCGTGCCTACCCCGCAAGGGAACTGGCGTGAAGTTATGTATGTATTATGATAAATAATTATATTATATGATATTCTTAACGGACTAATATTTTATAAACAAAAAAGGAACGTATGATTTGTGATTTTAAAATTACATTACTGCTTCGTCTAACTCACCAGAAGTCTAAACAGTTTGATGGTCTACTGTGTAATATAAAATCTAGAGCTCTCCATAGGACTTCAGCCGAGTAGTATAGTATATACTTTGTTAATAGATGTTAGACTTACTTTATTTATAGTATTTAATTATACTTTTATTAATAGTAATGAAATTGAATACTACTCTGATATTTTTTACTATGATACAAAATAACATTTTTATTTAATTAAATATAATCGTAATATTTTCTTAAGTTTTCGCGACTTGTATACATAATAAAACTAAGTTTTAACGGTTTTAAGCGTGGTAATCTTATTTGATTTTGGTTTTTCCGACGTTTCGGCCACTTTTCAGTGGCCGTGATCACGGAAGAAAAAGATGTCAAGTGTCAACGTGTATTGTTGAAGTTTTATTTAGCCTGCTGCCAACTTGTTAATGTTAATTTTGTTTATGATTATTATTTATTCTATGGGAGCCTAATCTAATTTACTACCGCTTCGCAACATGTTATGGCTTGAAGAGAAGCGGCGCAAGAAACTCTTCAGCAAACATGCCTAGCTCTAATAATTTTATATAATATTAAAATGGGTGGAAGGAAAAATAAAAATAATTATCAGTCAAGTTGGTTTGTGTTCCGTTGTATGCAGAAAGAGCTCACAGTGTCTTGAGGTCTGGCAGCTGGTGTTTGCTGGGTTTGGGTCTTAAGAGTTTTGATAATTGAATCCCAAACAGGTGGTTATATATATAATCGTTTTTTTTATTGCAGGAGTTCAGCAGACAGGCAGACGGCCCACTTGATGGAAAGCGGTTACCATCGCCTATGGACATTTGCGACACCAAAGGTTCTACAAATGCGCTGCTGCTCTCGTAAAGGAGACTGGAACCTGGTCACTAATGCCGGAACACAACACAAGGTTGTTATGGCGGCATACTCTAGACCAGGGGTGGTCGCCATCCAGTCGAGCAAATGCTCTACCACCTGGCTGTGGCTTGTTTAGTCGCTTCTTACGACAGGCCGCCGGGCCGCAGGAAATTGTACTCTTTCTCCGTTCCTGCACGGATAAAACGGACTGTGTGAAAACAGATTAAGATACCAAAGTCCAAAGGAATACAGGGGGTATTTTTCTACTCAGTATAACATATTACGTATTGTGTAGATAAATCTGATAAAATGTAATATTAAGCAATAAATGGAATGCACTTATCTCATCTACGGATTTACTTATGATAGATAAGATAATTATATTATGTATATTAATTCCGAATTATTAATCCAGTTGACTTTAATTTGAATCAGAAGTGCTATTATTAAAATGTGTAGAAATATTTACCTAATATTAATATTGGGTACAGTTTTTGGTAAACACGAGGAGTACAAAGGGTGAGTTACAAATTTTGTTTTGTAACATACATATTATTATTATATCACGCCTGTTTTCCATAGACGTAGGCAGAGATAATAGATTTCCACTTGCATACATCTAGACACTTTTTTATTATTGCATGAGTTCAGTAGACAGGCAGACGGTATAGATGATGGAAAGCCGTTACCATCGCCTATGGATATTTGCAACTCCAAAGGCGTTACAAATGCGCTGCTGCTCTCTAGATCTTCTATCCGTGCAGGAACGGAGAAAGAATACAATTTCCTGCGGCCGGGCGGCCTGTCGTAAGAGGCGACTTAACAACCCACAGCCAGGTGGTCGGGCATTTGCCCGACTGGACGGCTACCACCCCTGGTCTAAAGTATGTCGCCATAACAATCTTGAGTTGTGTTCCGGCATTAGTGACCAGGTTCTAGTTTCCCTTAAGAGAGCAGCAGCGCATTTGTAGCACCTTTGATGTTGCAAATGTACATAGGCGATGGTAACCGCTTTCCATCAAGTGGGCCGTCTGCCTGTCTTCTGATCTCCTACAATAAAAAAAAAAGAGAGAGACTGGAACCTGGCCATTAATGTCCGAACACAACCTAACTGAAGGTTGTTATGGCGGCATACTCTAGAGCAGGGATGGTAGCCATCCTGACGGGCGAATACGTTACCACCTGGTTGTGGATCGTTTTGTCGCCTCTTACGAAAGGCCGCCCGGCCGCAGGAAATTGTGTTCTTTTTCCGTTCCTGCACGGATAATAATATATAAATTACGTGTCACGTTGTTTGTCCGCGATGGACTCTTAAACTGTTTGACCGATTTTAATCAAATTTGCACACCGTGTGCAGTTTGATCCGACTTGAAAGATAGGATAGCTTACATTTGGACCCGGTAGGTGGCGCTGGAATCGGGTTCTAAATTTTATTTCTTCAAGACAGAATAACGTCTGCCGGGACAGCTAGTACATACATACACACACACACACACACACACACACACACACACACACACACACACACACACATATATATATATATATATACATATATATATATATATATATATATATATATATATATATATATATATATATATATATATATATATGTATACATATATTCACTACATTCTTTTTGAGGTTCTTTTGGTACTTTTTTTAATGCGTCTCTTCTCTCATTTGTCAGGGAAGAGTGTTTTATATTCTTTCTTTTTTATGCTTTTTTACTATTTCTAAGGATGTGGGGTAAACTTTATTTATTTATACTCTTTTATTTTATATCTTTTTTTCAAAAATACTTATATAATAAAGTTTTCTTATACTATTTTCTTATTATCTAGTACATTATGTATAAGTTTCGCACTTAAAACCGTTAGAACTTAGTTTTATTATAGACGAGCTGACCCGGCCGGCATACTTCGTACCGCCTCAGAATCAATACATACAAAAGCTGAATGATAATTGCAGAATGTTTCAACTTTAGTAAAAAATGTGGCCAAAGCTTAACCGGGACGAACATCAAACGTCTGACATTCCAAACCAAAAAAATTAAGAAAAAAGTTCACTTTTAAATTTAATTTGATTTCTGAACGACTTTTAAATTTAATTTGTTTCTAAACGGCGGGACGAACGTCAAATATTTGTCAGGTAAAAATAGTTTCTAAGGGAAAGCGAAATTGTTGTTTTCACTATATTCCAAGTATTTTTTTCATATTTATTCACCTTTTAAACCTTCCCTGGACTTCCACAAAATTAGCCAAATCAGTCCAGCCGTTCTCGAGTTTTATCGAGACTAACGAACAGCAATTCAGGTTTATTATATAGATACATTTATGTTTATGTTTATTACATTTATGTTTAATACATTTGAATGCGAAGAAAACAAAGGTTATGGTGTTTGAAAGAGAAGAAACCAGAAGGAATGCAAGGATAATGGTCGATGATGTTATGCTGGAGCAATGAATGAGTTTGTATATCTTGGATGTGCTTTTAGCAGGGATGGAAGGTACACCGCTGATATAGAAAGAAGAGTGAATTTGGGGAATAGTTTGAATGGAGCGTTAGGTAAACTTCTAGGCGCTAAGAACCTCAGCCAGAAGGCCCAGCTCGCCATACACAACGCGGTGCTGGTACCTACGCTCACGTATGGAAGCGAGAGTTGGGTATGGAAGAGAGAGCATGAAAGTAGAGTAAACGCGGTTGAGATGCGAGCACTGCGCAAAATCTGCGGAGTGACGCTCGCGGACCGCGTTCGTAATACCGCAGTAAGAAAGAGAGTTGGTCTGAAAGAGAGTGTCGGGGTGAAGGTAAGGAAAGGAATGCTCCGGTGGTTCGGGCATGTGGAAAGAATGCATGATGAAAGAATGACTAAACAGATATACAATACAAAAGTGGATGGATGCAGAAGTCGTGGAAGGCCACGACACACCTTCCATGATCAAATTGATCGTGTACTAGCAGAGGGTGATGTCAGGAGCCTTAAGAGCAGACGAGTGTGCATGACAAGAGTTATGAATGTCAAAGAAGCAAGTGAGGTGTGTAAGAATGGGCCTAAATGACGCTCTGAACTGGCGTGAAGTTATGTATGTATGTATGTATGTAAATTTATGTTACTACTTATATAGATGTGAGGTACGTATATTAACCTATAGACACTATATTATTTCAGGTACAAAGTATACAACATTCATCTCAAAACACAGTCACAGCAAGATAACTTCCACGAATTAAAGAGTGATGTAGTAGACTTTTGGAGGAAACCATCGTTGAAATACAATGTAACCGGTAAAGCGATGGTACCGCCGTCGCATTTTGAATTTTTCGAAAGTAAATTAGAAAAATTAGATCTGCCGTGGGACGTATATATTGAAGATGTCTATGCGTAAGTATTAGTCTTCATAAATGTGTACCTAATTGTACCTACCTGACAGCCTCTGTGGTTGAACGGGCTAAGTCTTAGCCGGCCGAACTCGCTGGAACTATGGTCTGGATGTCTGGGATAGGCCTCAGAGTGTTCCTCCGTATATTACCCATAACACAGGCGTAACTTGCTTAGCTTTGGGATATACAATGTGTGTGTGTTTGTCTGTCGATTATTATTATTGTTGCAATAGGCTAAACAATACTACGTCTCACGTGTGAGCGTTTAAGAAGAGTATCTAGGCTCCTCCTGGATCGCGTAGGGTATTCTTGTAGTAATCAGTGGACTGTTATGAGTATTTGAGCCTTATTTCGACCAAGGTACGGGTATTATACGCGACGAAGGTAAACGATGTATGGTTTATTGTATGCGTAAGCGTCGCCGGACGGTGTAAGGCGGACTGACTGTATGATTACAGTATTGGCGGCTCTGCTCCTAGCAGAGTAGAACCAGTTAGGCGCCAACAAAGAGAGTCAAATTCAAATTCAAAAGTTTTTATTCAAAATAAGTTCCACTGGAGAACACTTTTTGAAGGTCATACATGTAAGTTAAAATTGAATTTTTACTTCCTATTCTATGTACACCGCTTCGCAACGTGTTGATGCTGTAAAGGAGAAGAAGCGGCAAGAAACTCCCCAGCAACGCGTCTAGCTAAATATTGTTTTTCTTTATATTTCATATTCTATTTGTATCACAAATTCTTTTTTTATATAAGTTTTGTACAGAAGTATGTTACAGAATTACTTTTTGAAGAATTAATGGAGTTGTAGCAAACAATGCATACTCAATAAGACCCAAGACAATAAAAGGAAAGAAAAATAATGTTATAGTTATAATAATGACATGACGTGCTAAAATGTTATGCTGCAATATGTCTCCACAAATTCCTTACAAGCATGGCAAGATAAAAAAAAACGTTATAGAAAATTTTGTATAAGATGTTGGAGCGAGCTGCTGTTTTTTTTTTTATTTCAGGAGATCAGCAGACAGGCAGACGGCCCGCTTGATGGAAAGCGGTTACCATCGCCTATGGACATTTGCAACACCAAAGGTGCTACAAATGCGCTGCTGCTCTCTTAAGGGAGATTGGATCCTGGTCACTAATGCCGGAACACAACTCAAGGTTGTTATGGCGACATACTTTAGAACAGGGGTGGTAGCCATCCAGTCGGGCAAATGCCCTACCACCAGGCTGTGGGTTGTTTTGTCGCCTCTTACGACAGGCCGCCCGGCCGCAGGAAATTGTATTCTTTCTCCGTTCCTGCACGGATAAAATGATAAATGATTTTTTGTCATTTAAGTATTCTTAAATAGTGTAGTATCCCCTTTTTAGCAAGATTGATAGATAAACTTATTTATTATTACATGTCTGAAGTGTGAGGGAGTGTTTTAGAGATGATTATTCATCCGGTTAGCGGACGACTAGAAACTTCGATTTTTCAATTGTATTTAATGCGAGATTAATTATTTGGTGCACGCGCCTCGGTGGAATTATCACAGGTTACAGATTTAGCGGAAAAAAAAATCCATCGAAATATATATTGGCATAACGGCCGAATTTATGCCAGCGCGGAATTAATTCCGTGACGCGTGCGCGTGGAGTTTCATACATTTACGATTTTGTAGGAAATATCGCACTAAAATATTCGTAGTGCGCACACGGCCTTATAATTCGAAATTTGAAATGAAATTGATTTACATAATGAGTACAGGGAACATACATACATACATACATACATAACTTCACGCCAGTTCCCTTGCGGGGTAGGCACGAATAACAGAGTGCCATTTAGGCTTATTCTTACACACCTCACTTGCCTCTTTGATATTCATAACTCTTGTCATGCAAGCTCGTCTGTTCTTAAGGCTCCTGACATCACCTTCTGCTAGTATACAATCAATTTAATAATAATAATAATAATGGATTCCTGTGTCTGGAGCCTTAACCACCGGTAGCCTGGACCCTAGGCCCCACTGCCGACGAAGATCAGTTTTTTATATTTTTTTTATAAATAAATTTGTATTTTTTATAAGAAAAATGTAAAAAATTTGCAAATAAAATATATATGTAAATAATAATAATAATAATCGGCAGACAAACACACACATTGTATACCCCCAAATTAAGCAAGTTACGCTTGTGTTATAGGTAATATACAACGGACTACTCTGGGGCCGATCCCAGACACCCAGACCATAGTAAATAACGGAGAAAATACGTTTCCGAAATTTACTATACCAGGAATCCAACCCGGAACCTCTGCGTTGCAGTGAGGTACGCCGGCAAAGGCTTAGCCCGCTCAACCACAGAGGCCGGTAATGGTGTGTGTGTACAAGCACGTCTGTCAGTGTGTTCACTCGGTTACTATTAATACTATGTAGATGATGGAAGGTGTTATGCCAATGTTATACCAACCAGAATTTAAAGTACATATTAAAAAATATACAATTATCTGTTTAGTGCTATGGCCTTCGAAAAGAAATAAAAAATATAGGTACAAACATCTAAACAAAAGTAATTGTGATAGATGTTAGTTGGAGTACATTGAGCTTGAAATGAAATTATTTTAATTTTCAGTTACTTAAACGAAAAGGAGAGGCAGTTTGAAAGTGGCTCCAGAAACATTGACGACAGATATCTGAATAGGTACTATAGATATGATGAGGTGAATATATATATATACATACATACATTACAACACTTTCTAGGCATTACAATATTCGGCCTTATCGCACAAAGCGATCTCTTCCAGGCAACGTAAATCAAAGAAGTTTGAATCAGGCGATGTAAATAATATAATAAATACTCAAACTAATTTAAGAAAGAAATATACAAATACATACATATATACACAGTCATATATACACATATACAATAATATTTATATTGTATTCTATCCAAAGTCCCCACCCACCTAAAGAGTCAATGAGTCGTTTTGATAAATTTTGGTAGAGGCTCATGGCCTCAGAAAACGGTCCAAGCGTTTCAACAGTAAACGGCACAAACATATAACTCTCTCTGAGAGTTGTCTATTTGCGCCGCTTGAGTGATTTAATCGTGAATATATTAGTTCTCTTTTCATTTTTCACTACGTTCCTATTTTGCTTGCCTGCGTAGGATAACCCTAGTGTTAGGTAACTGTGTCATGCATATGTAGCCAAGGGTTTAATGCTTTATTTCAGATCCGACATTGTTAACAACGTTAAACATTGACAGATATATTTATATATATTTATATATATATATATATATATATATATATATATGATATACTTTTAATTCATAAATTAAAAAACTAAGGGTTGCTCTCGGGCATGTGGAAAGAATGCATGATGAAAGAATGACTAAACAGATATACAATGCAAAAGTGGATGGATGCAGAAGTCGTGGAAGGCCACGACACACCTTCCATGATCAAATTGATCGTGTACTAGCAGAAGGTGATGTCAGGAGCCTTAAGAACAGACGAGTGTGCATGACAAGAGTTATGAATGTCAGAGAAGCAAGTGAGGTGTGTAAGAATAAGCCTAAATGGCACTCTGTTGTTCGTGCCTACCGCGCAAGGGAACTGGCGTGAAGTTATGTATGTATGTATGTATGTATGCTCTGAAAAGAGAATTTTTATTATAATATTTATTATTAATACGCTATACACTGTTTTTGTACGTGAATGTATAATTACACAACTCACCTGAAAGGAGAAACAACATTTAAAGCTAATTAATTCACAATTTCAGTTAATCTGGTACGTTTAGGAATTTAAAATAACACTTAATTTGTTCTAAACTGACTAAAAAACTCTGACAAGTGACATTACATTGACACTTGACGTATACACTATGATAATACCCCTATGCGCGCCAAATTCAAATTAAATGAAGTTACTCTTTATTTACATAGATTATATTAGGTTGGGGAAAAAGTCTTTTCGCATATAGTATGTATGAACGTGTTATACAGTTATACACTAGTATAGCTAATCGTTAAGGCGTTATTTTTAACGCTATAACTAAATCGCCCTTGATCACAGATACTAACACTAATGCAGATGGAGAAAAGGCATAAGAGTGTTAGGCAGACTTGAGACATTCAAGTTTATTGTTATATTCAAGAATGTTTTAATAGTATTGATAAGTTGAAAAACCTGTCTGTATTCTACCAGCATTAAAATGCGTCCGTGTAACAGGACTAGACAGCCAAAGGAATTCATGTGATTTCATGGGATTAATTAAGACATAGACATAGATAATACTTTATTGTTCACCAAAACAATAAATTGCAAAATAATGTACAACAATACAATAGTTACTTGGTAAAACAAAATGCGGCCTTATCGCTAAAAGCGATCTCTTCCAGGCAACCTGACTCAAAGGAAATTCTTAAATTATCTGTAATTAGTATGCAAAAAAGGAAATGAAAAAAATATGACATACATGGACAGCAGATTACAGTCTATTCGTCGTCAGTCTAGTAATTTGTACGTGTAATTATTTTACAGATTCTAAATCACCTCCGAACAATTAACGAAACAGGAATAATAGGAACAAATCAACAATTAGAACTTGTAGAATACGGTGTCACAGATAGAAATAGATCATTAGTATATCTTAAAATTACTAATGTCGAAACGAAGCCTGTTATTGTTGTAGAAGCTGGTCTAAATCCTAGAGAATGGATAACTATACCTGCTGCTTTGTACATTTTGGATAAATTGATGGAAGTAAACAATATTAATCTATTGAATGAATATGACTGGATTATCATACCGGTATTGAATCCTGACGGATATGAATATACTCACACTAATGTAAGTAATAAAATAGACTGCCCATCAATTATCAATACTAAAATTTAAAATATCGCAATAGCTTCTTGGTTTTGCAATAGTAATTTTGTAAAATGGAGTCTTTATTCTATGATAACAATAACTTGACGGTTAAAAAGGTGTTATGGAGATGGCAGTAAACGTTACACTTCAAAACTCTAAGGTGATAGATATCGTGTGATCTAACAGCAATGATTTTTAAAACCAGAAACAGATTCTGGTATCTGCTTCTCAAAACAATGAGTCGAACTTAGAAGGAATCTAATATTTGAATAATAAGTTTTTTATATTTTCCTTGTTGTAACTAAAAATTATGATTCTTTATATGCTTATATTTTATAATATTATTTGACTTTTTGTTATGAGAATTGTTGCCATTAATCTATATTATTTTTAGTTACGCCTGTGGTCGAAAACCCTCAGCACACATAGCCATCTAGGCTTCATTTGTCCAGGAGTAAACCTAGACAGGAATTTCGATTTGGATTGGCTCCATTTTGACTCTAGCTCCAGTCCCTGTAGCAACTTATATGCTGGAATAGAACCATTCTCAGAGATTGAAACCCAAATGGTTCGACATTTATTAGAAGACTTTGGGTCAAGAATGCGACTATACGTATCTCTACAAAATGCTGGAGGTTTCATAACTTATCCGTGGAATTACGAACGGGCTGCCAGTGGTATGTTCAGGGAAAACCATCTTCTAGCTATAGACATGGTTGAAAGTATGCGAGAAAAGTACGAAATCGATGCTGGTTCATTAGTTTTTGACAGATCATCTGGTACATCAACGGATTATGCTAGAGAGAAGGGAGTTCTGTATACTTATGCTATTGGTATTGTCGAAAGAGATGGTGTATTAATTCCAGAAAGTGATATTAATGGTATTGTAGAAGATGTATGGGCTGCGGTTGAAAGAGCAGCACGGAGCTTAGTGGGAATAAATTACTAAATCACATCTTATAATTTCATTTTACCCTTAAATCACATAAACATTGTGAATGCAAAATTATGTTTGTTAGATTAAAGCTTCAGTCTGTTTATATTTGGGATATAGATGATATGATAGATGCTTTAGAGACCAGAATATAATAATTTTATGGAAAGAAATGTAACAGTATGCTCAGAGTCTGGAGAAGTCGTTAGGTAATTCACCATTTGGGTTTTTTTTAAATTGCAGGAGTCCAGCAGACAGGCAGACGGCTCACTTGATGGAAAGCGGTTACCATCGCCTATGGACATTTGCAACACCAAAGGTGCTACAAATGCGAAGCTGCTCTCTTAAGGGACACTGGAACCTGGTCACTAATGCCGGAACACAATTCAAGATTGTTATGGCGACATACTTTAGACCAAGGGTGGTAGCCATCCAGTCGGGCAAATGCCCTACCACCTGGCTGTAGGTTGTTTTGTCGCCTCTTACGATAAGCCGCCCGGCCGCAGGAAATTGTATTCTTTCTCCGTTCCTGCACGGATAAGATTGGGCATTGGCAAAACTAATGACGCGTTTTCATTCTTTTTATTTTATTATTCAAACAATAAATAGGAATTTAGTGTAACCTATACTATAATAAATAATTAAATAGTTCGAGTTTGTACAATGCGTTTAAAAATGTGAAAAAAATCAGGAGGGAAAATTCTGACCAGGACATTCCGAAAATGCAATTTTTTCAATTTTTGTGTCTGTTTGTCTGATAGAGCATCACGTGACAACTACTGGATGTATTTAAATGAAACTCGACACACAGCTAGCTCATATCCCTGGACGTAACTTAGGATACTTTTTATCCCGATAAATGGCGTCTTTGCCGCGGTATAGATAACAATATCGAAAAAGATGGCGCTGCGTATGCATCCTTTTTGAAAACTACGACGTATATGAATGAAACTTGACACAGAGCTGGCTTCTATCCCGAGTCTACACTTAAGATACATTTTACCCCGATAAAACACATTGTTTCCGTGGAATATATGGATTAGTACTAAGATGATGCTGTAATTTCGATGTAGACAACCATCGCTGACATTCAATAACAAATACGTTGTCATGTTGCCCACACCTCATTCGTTACGTATTAGGTATTTCAAATCAGGTTGGCTGCGACTTTTCTTTATGTTTTGCTGTGCAGTTGCCTACAGTATATTAATTTAGTTTCTTCGTAATTGTAGTGAATTGACAAGAAACTTAAGTATTGAAGGTTTATAGATATAAAACACCTAATTAAATTTTTATATACATAACCTAAAGCTAGTACTCGGGGTCCTTCACGTGCCGTAGCCGCGAGGAAAACTCTAATAGATAATAAAGTAATTGAACAAATAATTTTGCGCATTTGTAGCAACTTTGGTGTTGCAAATGTCCATAGGCGATGGTAACCGCTTTCTATCAAGTGGGCCGTCTGCCTGTCTGCTGATCTCCTGCAATAATTTTTTATATATATATATATATATATATATATATATATATATATGTATATATATATATGTATATATGTATATATATATATGTATATATATATATATATATATATATATATATATATATATATATATATATAATATTTTCTATTATCCTTCTTAAACAAGCATATTATTCAGTTGATGATTATTTCTGTGCTTAAATAATAATATAATTATATAAAAATGCCTTCCTAGTGACATATTTTTGTAAAATTAATAATGTTTATTGTAAATTAGATTTTTTTTAATGTATTTTTTATAATTGTAATTATGACTACGTACTATATTTCAGACACAAATATTTTTTGTTAATGAATTAATATAAATAAATAAATAAATATATACGTATATATATATATATATATATATATATATATATATATATATATATATTTATGTGTATATATATATATATATATATATTTATGTATATATATATATATATATATTTATGTATATATATATATATATATATATATATATATATATTTATGTATATATATATATATTTATGTATATATATATATATATATATATTTATATATATATATATATATATATATATATATATATATATATATATATATATATATATATATATATAAATACTTGAGAGCATGAGCGTGGGCATTTGATCTTTGCACTGGAAAAGCGGAAGTTCTACTCGCCTTCAGATCCAGCCTCTTCTGACTCGGTTCAGGTTCGTAGCTCGCAGAACTACGCAAGGCACTGGTTCTACGTCATAATTTAATCATTCACCGTAATGTATGGCACAATCAATACAATCAAATATCTCACTAAAATTACTGCTGCACTTGAGATAATATTAGTCTTTATGATGTTATGCATATAGCCAAGGTCTACGTTATTTGCGATGCGCCATTTTTAACGACAGATAACTCTTGTTTATACTCTAATCTAGTATTGGCGGCGTTATTTTTAATGTTATAAACAAGACGCATTTGGCCATAGTCACTAACACTAACACGTCGTTACTGATTACGTTAGCAGTCAAATGTTGACTGCTAACGTTCAAAACTACTGCATGTCCTCCATTTTGCAGTCAACTGTCATATCACATAAAAAGAGGGTAGTTAGAAATATTAGCGCAACGATGTTTTACTCATTTTATACTAGGCATAGATTGAACATCTTTTTATATAATATATAAAAATAAAAGTGCATGACAAGAGTTATGAATGTCAAAGAAGCAAGTGAGGTGTGTAAGAATAAGCCTGAATGGCGCTCTGTTGTTCGTGCCTACCCCGCAAGGGAACTGGCGTGAAGTTATGTATGTATGTATAAAAATAAAATTATTCTGTTCGTATGTATGTCACAGAACTCCCCCTAAGCGGTTGGATCGATTTTGATGAAATTTTTTGTGTGTATTCAAGTGGATTTTCGAATGATTTTGTTTCACTATTGGACCCGATAGATGACGCTGAAATCGGGTTATAGATTTTAATTTTTTTTCAGGGCAGGACAACGTCTACCGGATCCGATATATTAATAATAAATTTTAATTGTCCTTTATCTTAATTTCCATTAAGTTCTATAAGTCCAGCACTATATCCGTCCAACTTTGCAATCAGAAGGCAGTAACTAGTACCTCAACCTTAAATTTGATTAAAATAATTCGCGAAACCGAATCGTGTCTTCGAAATCTCATTGTGAGTTTCAAAAGATACCCACCCAATTTTATTGAGGCATTATTAAATTTTGGCAACTACCCCCGGTCTGCCAAGTTCGGCTTTAAAATGAAATCTTGCTTGTAAGTCCATCTGGATTTATCACAGATTTTCTGATATCGGGTACGATTTTAATGAGTTTTTTAGAGACAACGATATTAATATTTTTTACAATACAAGAGTATAATTTTAAGGAGTTTTGAAGGTTCCGCTGCTGTTTTGAGAAAAATGGAACTTTTATAAAATCACTACGGCTGTTTGTAAAGTAGTAAACCAGAGAGCTGTGCTGCTCCGAGTGTTCGACGCTGCTTCACAGACAGGCCCATCCACTGGCCTGAGCACGGGCCTAATTAATTTTTGAAAAATCTAATGATACCATTGTAGTTGTGGTCGGTGAGGATAAATCCCGTGGTTTTAACAAATAAATACTCAGTTTTGGTGTTTAATAAACACAATTAAAATGAATTCACGTATTTCTGTCAATATTTTTCACACGACAAAAAAACAAACCAAAATTTTGACATAAAAAAAAATCACATTCAAAAACGCTGTTCTATGAGCAAAATAGGTTTTACAAGCACGAGACTGCAACATCCTGAACAGGGCAAAAGTTATTGATAACATTACACTATGTATTCGTTGGCAAAATACGAGCATTTGCGATTGCGAACAAAAAAAAAGTAAAAATCGAATCAAATATAAATTTATACTTGCTCCTTGCTCGTTTTTGCAAGCACGAGACTGCAACAGTAGTTTTCGTGAAAATCGACCTCGAGACCCCTTTGAGTGGATTTCGATATTTCGTATAGCTTAGGATTTGGCCCTGAAGACCCACTTGAAAATTCACCATGTATATGTATACAGAAAAAATAATGTTTAGCGTTCAGAAGCTAAATTGTCGGGGTGAAGGTAAGGAAAGGAATGCTCCGGTGGTTCGGGCATGTGGAAAGAATGCACGATGAAAGAATGACTAAACAGATATACAATGCAAAAGTGGATGGATGCAGAAGTCGTGGAAGGCCAGGACACACATTCTATGATCAAATTGATCGTGTACTAGCAGAAGGTGATGTCAGAAGCCTTAAGAACAGAAGAGCGTGCATGACAAGAGTTATGAATGTCAAAGAAGTAAGTGAGGTGTGTAAGAATAAGCCTGAATGGCGCTCTGTTGTTCGTGCCTAACCCGCAAGGGAACTGGCGTAAGTTATGTATGTATGTATGTAGAACCTAAATAATTTAAGCGGACAGCGGGAAGCGTTTCCAGTGTTTCAACATCATATATCTAATACATATATGATGTGGAAACTTTCTAAGACACCATATTTGCGTCGTGTAACATCTTCTGTCGAGGTGGCGGCGTTACCAGTCCCTGACTCGGTCTTTGGAAGATGTGACGGGTTCAGCGTGTCAATATAAGTATTAGTACGTCTATGTCTAAACAAAAAATATTCGTAAGTTATCTAACTATTTACACTATTATACTATCCCTTAAACGTCCCACTGCTGGACTTGGGCCTTCCATTTATAGGGCAACGGACAGTATAACCGCCACGCTTGTCCAAGGTGGATTGGCTGATTTGACGCATCAGCTATCTCAAATGCAGGTTTCACCACGACGTGTATCTCTTGGATTAGAAAACTGTCTAAGTGATGCATGTTCTAGCCAAGATTCAAATCTGTGCCCTTTGAGTTTGAGCCACGTGTGCTTACCACAAAGCTGCCACGCCTTGGGTCGTTTATGTAAACGAAATTTAGTAGAGCCTGATTTACATTAGTTGAGTTGGGAAGAAAAATGTCAGCTAAGTAATAAGTTGTCGATTAAGTTATTATACCTGGCTTATATAAGTACAGTAATTTTTCTAGTATATTTTTAGAGCATTTTGATATTTATCTATACTAATATTATAAAGCTGAAGAGTTTGTTTGTTTGTTTAAACGCGCTAATCTCAGGAATCGCTGGTCCGATTTGAAAAATTCTTACAGTGTTGAATAGTAAATTTATCGAGGAAGGCTATAGGCTATATTATATTTTCAAAAAATTAGGGATCCTCACTAAAAGTCCAATAATGTAACCCAAGGTGTAAAAAAATGATCCGAAAAAATGCTTACACGGCGTGCGCTGTGAAAACTATTGATTATAGAACAAAACAATGTACTACCACTTTGCAGAACATATAATTGTCTACAAAAAATATCGCGTAACCATATGTCTAACTATTGTAGTTATCTCACAATAAGTGTTTTCTTTTATTTTTTTAAATAATTAAATTGCCGTCGCTTAAAAACTCTTTATTTTGTACCTTGGTATTAATCCTTATCAAAATAAATTACTCCATATTCAAGACGAATTCCATACCTTTCTAGAACTTTTTGAATTATTCAATTCGGACGTTTCATTCAAAAGATATCGCGATATTTATAATGTAGTATTGGTGTTGTAGCCAAATATACTAATATTGTTTCATTGAACGCTCTAATCTCAGGAACTACTGGTCTGATTTGAAAAATTCTTTCAGTTTTAAATAGCCCATTTATTGAGGAAGGCTATAGGCTTATCATCACGCCAAGACCAATAGAAGCGGAGCACCAAAGAAGAATGTTTCAAAATCGGAGGGTTTTAAAAGCAAATTCCACGCGGATGACGTCGCGGACACAGCTAGTTTTATTATAAATGCTTGGACATTCTAGTTTACAAAAGGGATCATGGATTGAATAGGTTTTATTGATAGAGAGAAAGTCTATTGTATTTTTATCAGTTGGTTTCTTAAGTATATGACTTTCAACAATACCAAAACATATTGCTTTGTGTTTCATTTTGCGTATTGTAATGCAAAATTTTGCCTTTTAAAGCAATATCTTTATTTTATTCAGTTTACTGGTTAAATTGAATATAAACCAAAATTTATTAATATTGATTCAAGACAAACATGGACAGTCAAACAAGAAACATGTTCTTTTTCTCCAGCATCAGATGTTTCTTTTATGGATGTAATTTTTTTTCACAAATACAAAACCGACTCCTTACTAAAAAGCAAAAGCTTTTTTAAAAAGGTTTTTAAATACAAGCTTTTGAGGTCTCTATCTTGTTTAGTACAGGAGTTCCTATGGCCACCTTCCGACTCCATCATCAGATCAGCTCCATGGTACCATATTATTGCATTGTCACGCGATATACATATGCGTGCAAAATTTCAGCTCAATCGGAACTCGGGAAGTTGGTCAAATTTAACTTGCAAGATTCCACCCGAACTTACATACATACATCCATTGTAAGTTAAATAAAAGCTTGTAAAAATAAATGTTTTCTACAACACCTTGAAGTCGGTACATTTTGCATTTTTTTTGTTGTGTTATATGTTTTACTTGGCACCGACTTGCTATATGCGGCAACCCTACGGTTTTCTACACGTACGAGGCAACCCTGTTACTTCTCATACAACAGTTTTATAAACTTCAAAGAAAACACCTCATACAAGCCACCTGTGTGGGTGACTCATGCTTGCACGTGAGAACATGCTGAGTGGAGACTCCCTGGGAGACCTGGGAGCCTCGAAAAGACTGGTTCCAATCGCGGCAACATGTAATCTCGTCACATCATCGTAATCATCAATTTTACGTAATTATTGATTTAATTAAAGCTTGACTAATAAGTTTAGTTTTTAAAACTTCCTCTGACGACGATCTCAGGTAACTGACTTCATAATGTTATAGAAAATATTAAATGTTATTTTTTGCTCTTTACATTAAAAATACTTTCTACTGTTTAGTAGCTTGAATAGCTTTAGAAATAATATTTTAAGCGCCTGTAGAAATTGTAATATAGGCATGCATATACGAGATTTGCCTTGCACAGAGTGTAGGTGTTCCGCGCTCTTCAACAAGGTTTGCACTCGATTTATCTCGGATCTACTCAGCAGATCCTGACTTGGTAACAATTCGACAATTCTGTATTCTTTCGAATAAAGAAAATAAAATGAAAATCGGTTGACAATTGACAGAGTAATGGCGTATTAAAAACATAGTTGAATTGAGAATCTCCTTTTAGAAATCTGTGAAAAATACGCAATAAGAATATCCGTATTAAAAACTGAGTCACTGACATAGCTCACAAAATCAGTTAGCTCAAGCACGCTGACTCTGTTCATAACACAATTCTTCTCTCGTGGAAACTCTTTTCCCGTACAGGCTGTTCTTCTATGGATCTTTCTTCTCTAGACAATCAGAGAAGTTAAATACATTTTTGATACTAATGATATTATTAAGTTTATTCTCAGGACGAACATACACAAGTGAAACAAACATGTTTAAAGTAATAAAGTAAATAATACAAGAGAAAAACAGCCATAAAATAATAACACAAGACATACATATATAATTCCTAACAATTGGATCAATCTGTTAGACCAACTCTGATTTTCCGCTTGAACTTAGAGCAATTGCACGTCAAACTATAATATCATCATAGTATTTAAGAGCTTTAAGCTCTTGTTGGTGGAGCCTCCTCCAATCCTCTCTGTTCTCGGCTACCAGTATCACTTTTTTATACAGTACGACACCTATCCTTTCCTCTATTTGGTCGATAAACGCTTTCCTAGATCTTCCCTTTTCTTTTTTACCTTCTACTTTGCCTTCTATTATCTTAGTAGTATTTCTTAGAGAAAAGTATCGTACATACATACATACTTAGATCTTCCCTTTTCTTTTTTACCTTCTACTTTGCCTTCTATTATCTTAGTAGTATTTCTTAGAGAAAAGTATCGTGTCGTAGTTAATGTTCAAACATCCTCTTCTTTCCTCTACGGTTTTTATAACTGAACGCCTTTCTTTGACTATAGTCAACACCTCATCACTGGTCTCTTCTCCTTCTAGTCTATTCTTTCCATACGCCTCCAATACCACATTTTGAAATATTCCAGCCTTTCTTGCTCCTTTTTTTTCATCGTCTTTTCAGATCCGTACAAAGCTATGCTCCTAATGTAAGGTTGATTAACCTTTTTTACAGATAGTGATATTTTCGAACAATATAGGTAATCTTTACTAATAATAAAAGTCCTTTTTGCAATTGTTATTTGAGCTATTATATCTACTGTTCATCGAGAATCTGATGTGATGACTTTTTATTTTTATTTTTTTTTATTGCAGGAGCTCAGCAGACAGACAGACGGCCCACTTGATGGAAAGCGGTTACCATCGCCTATAGACATTTGCAACACCAAAGGTGCTACAAATGCGCTGCTGCTCTCTTAAGGGAGACTGGAACCTGGTCACTAAGGCCGGAACACAACTCAAGGTTGTTATGGCGACATACTTTAGACCAGGGGTGGTAGCCATCCAGTCGGGCAAATGCCCTACCACCTGGCTGTGGGTTATTTTGTCGCCTCTTACGACAGGCCGCCCGGCCGCAGGAAAATTGTATTCTTTCTCCGTTCCTGCACGGATAACTGTCTAAAATCTGAATTTCTCTACTTGGTCAACATTTTGTCATTTTAAATTTATCGTGTGGGATGTTTGTGTGTTTCTACATTTATTTTGAGACCTATTTCATCAAAAGCAGAATCCAGACCATATCAGTTTTTGTAAATCTGATTTTGTGTGTGTGTACATTTTATTAATAAACAGTGACAAATAATTTAAAAAAAATACAAATAACTGTACTGACGTTAACTGACTGAAGTACTGACGTTAAATAGGCTTAGGTTTTTAGTATATTGTAACGCCCTCCAGCGCAGTGAACTGATTTGCTTTTTGAATATAGAACTATACAACAAGATATCTATCTTTCTTTAATTTCCTGCCTAAAATTCTCTTACTATATTTTTTTGAAATAGATTTTGATATTCTATATATTGGCTAATCTTTGATTCAATGGTACAAACATAAAGTATTTCCTGCTTTTCCAACCTGTCACATATTTTCTCTGAGTGAAATGCCGTGTCCCCACTATACAACCCAACTAGAAAGATTGTAGTGTTGTGTATGGTTTAACATCGATAAATCCATCGATATTTTATAGTTCGTGACGTGAACACAGAGGTTAATGTTTTGCTATACATGTTTATTTTTAAATTAATTATTTTTAGGCAAACATTATTTGTTTATATCGGAAATGTCAAGTGTTTTGTAAACAGTGACTTTTCAAGTCATAAGAATGATGTAGGTCTGCGTGAGTCGAAGACCTCAGATTGACGTGTCTATCATTTTCAAAAGTATCATGAAAACTGTATATTTAACTAAGAATAACACTTTAATTTTAGGGATATTGTACCTTCCCTATTTGTCAAAGTCAAATTGGAAGGTTTGACGATTGGTGTTCTTGATATGCTGGTCTCATTACCAGGGCTGAATTTACCCTAAGTGCCGCCCTGGGGCACCGCGAAAAATACTGCCCTATCATGTATATCCTGCTCTACTTGAGTAAAGGACCGAAAAAAAATCACTGTAAATAGACTTCAAAACGTAAATATCCAACGAGAACTCGATTTTTTAGTGGTGCGGCTGTTAATGGACTGTATTAGGGCGGCAAACGTCTTTGTGAAACGGAATTTAGGTTACCTGGACTACAGCTGCAGAAGGCTTCCTGGCCGGCCGGCTGTGGTCAGATCTCCCTTGGCTTTACAATAGCGGCACTATCACATCACACGCGTGCGTTCAGAGCGGGATCGATTTACACACCTTTTATAGGTCCCAGCGAGCGGCAAGCGGCGTATGCGCGCGGGGGTGAGGAAGGATTGGGGGTAGAATGACGTTTACCGCCAGATGGCGTTACCATTTAAGATTTGACAAGAAACCAATAAATTCTCAATTTTTTAAAATCATTGATTTTTATATCAGAAAGTTCAATTTTTTTTTGCTGACACTCCAAATCTCTAGTCCCTAGTGCCCCTAGAAAATCCATCACTGCTCATAACGAAATTTCCCTTCGACATCATCATGTGTTATTTCTAAGAATATGCATATTGTTTATATAATTGCCTGACGTGCATTGTTACTTAGAAGAATTCGAACCCATGTTATCTGAAACACGAATCCGTTAATCACTAAGCTACCATGACTCATATTTCAAATATTTAATATTAGCGATATCCACAAAACGCTTAATACCGTATTTGAGCGATTCTCAAATTTCTTGACCATGATTTGAAAATTCATTTTTTGTTACTCGCAATACAATCGCAGTAAACAAAACCAAAGTAAAGAACTCACGGTGTAAAACCTTTAAAAACAACAATTAAGTTAAAAGTACTGTGATATCTTGGTACAAAACATTTTCTATACATTCCAATTTCTATTTTATTTGTTTTTCTGGTTTCCTAATCAAATTGACTTACTTTTTAAGTATTTAAAAAAGATATTTTCTATTATAAATTAGTACAGTGAAGGAAGCTTAACGTATATTGTATTCTACTTATACTCCTTTAATACTATAAATAGAATACTGAGCTTAGGTCATCGAAGTTAATGGGTAAGGTTCCAGGAAGGCTGACTACGTTACTTCGCTGATGTGTTTTTATTTCTTATTTATAATTTGATAAGTTTTGAAGTCAACAAAATCAAAAATCGATTTGTATAATTAATCATTATTTGTGGAAAGAATGCATGATGAAAGAATGACTAAACAGATATACAATGCAAAAGTGGATGGATGCAGAAGTCGTGGAACGCCACGACACACCTTCCATGATCAAATTGATCGTGTACTAGCAGAAGGTGATGTCAGGAGCCTTAAGAACAGACGAGCGTGTATGACAAGAGTTATGAATGTCAAAGAAGAAAGTGAGGTGTGTAAGAATAAGCCTAAATGGCGCTTTGTTGTTCGTGCTTTGGTATAATTAATAATTCTTTATTCTTTTGCAAAAATGTGGGACGCAGCAATATTACTTTGGTCAAAGATTTTAAGAAACGCTTATTTAAAATAAAAAAAGGAACCTTAAAATCGGTTATTTCTAAATTCATATAATAATAATTAATAATTTTTTTTTTATCGATAATTTAGTAAACATTACTATTGTCCACTCGTCGCCGTGTCACGTCTCTCCTTGGGGCAATATTTTCCAGACTCCCCCCTCCGCCTACAAGTGGGAGGAAGTCTGGAAGACGTGGAGGCATCCGAAGCGAATTCCCCTCTATTATTGCCCACCTGCATTGAAAAACAATGCGAGGATTCTTCTTTGGGCAATTGATGTTTGTTTTCTTTTGGCGGTGAATGCGCGCGGGGGAATATTTTATGAAGGGACTGCGGGGCTTAAGGTCTAAGGGTGTGTTGATATGTGATGACAATATATAGTCTAAGAGAATCGGAAGATCGACCTTCAGCCATCTGATAACCAAATCAGACATATTTTTTATCAAATTATATTGATTTGTAAACACGCTTATGATATTTTTTTATTTTTATTACAGGAGTTCAGCAGACAGGCAGACGGCCCACTTGATGGAAAGCGGTTACCATCGCCTATGGACATTTGCAACACCAAAAGTGCTATAAATGAGCTGCTGCTCTCTTAAGTGACTCTGGAATCTGGTCACTAATGCCGGAACACAACTCAAAGTTGTTATGGTGGCATGCTCTAGACCAGGGGTGGTAGCCATCCAGTCGAGCAAATACCCTACCACCTGGCTGTGGGTTGTTTAGTCGCCTCTTACGACAGGCCACCAGGCCGCAAGAAATTGTATTCTTTCTCCATTCCTGCACGGATAATCGGATAATGATATCTAGCCAATCGAGAAGTGTTCATGGTGTAGCAGCGAAAGGTAGAGGTTAAATGATACTTCAGATAGAGAGAGTAGTATTCAATATCGAGTGCTGATGAGAACTAATTTATTTTGGAAACAAGTACAAATATTAACAAGTCGTACAGCTAGTACAATATATAGCACAGTGTGTGAGTGTGATGGATGATGTGCGAGCGAGATAGAGCAACTATTAATATGTGCGCTCCCGCGTTGCGCTAGCCAGTAGTTCACTGCCCGCTGCGATGATTAGACGTATGCAGCTGCCATAATGGCTATTTTTGAAGTCTTCAAAGTTTGGCAATATTATTCCATGAACGAATTTTTGCAGGCAAGCCTATACGGTTATTTTTGTAATTAAATTTTATTTCTTATGATACCAAGATTTATTGGTTAACGATTAAAAGGTCCAGAAATAAGAGGTAGCGTTTCAATGTCATATTCTTCCGATTTACACAGAACTTATCGTTCTCACACTTGACTGTCACAGGCTCTGAATTGTGTACGCCACTCCCGGCAGGTTATATACTTTAAGAACAAGGAAAAAAACAAGTAAGAGAGGTAGACAACCGGAATTGGTGCTCACATCAGTATTTTAGTAAACAGTTCTTATAATGTAGTTTCTATCAACGGAAGTGGCACAGAAATTGGTTTGGTGTATTTCTTTAATTAAATTATTTACACTATTTGTAAAAATCACACAATATTAGATAGATAGATAGACAACACTTTATTGTACAACAGAAACGGGAAAAAATAATGTAAATGTAATTGATAATAAAAAGAATATTATTATTGTTACACTCCGACAAAGTAAATGCACACCTGGTTTATTAACTTTCCCGCATTTGGACTTCTTTTGTTTACTTTGTGTTTAAAATTTATAATTAAGAAAAACATTATATTGTTATTGTACTTGTTTATGGCCGCAGGTGTGGAGATTACGGTTTCTCGGAAACTTCAGTCCACGCGGTCGAATTGTATATATACAGCTTAGTAGTATAAAACGATGCCCGAACTGGGGGGGGAGCAGTCAAGCGACGATTACGATACGATCAAGACGTGTGACATTCGATGAGCTATATAGTGACGGACTTTGCGCGTGTTATTGAATCATGCAGTTTATACTGGTTGTGTCCAGTTATATTTGTACCTGTGTTATACGTGTTTGTATAGTTCTAATAAATTCTATAGTAATTCCAACGGCATTCGAGTCCTGCACTCGTAACATTGTTATCAATTACATTAGCAACAAAAGTCACTTATCTGTTAAGTGTTTAATTGATATTTATCTATATTTAAAACATTACTTAGTGAATAGTGCTCACACGATGTTGTTACCTATATCGAGTTACCTGTTCTTACCTGCTTGCCAGGTAGCCATGAACAGAAATAATTAGGCAAGCTTATCAAGGCATAATCTCCATGTTTAAAACTATCAGTTGAAACTAAATTAGATAAATAGATAGATAGTTAACACTTTATTGTACATCATTACAGAAAAACTTACGAACTATAGTATTAGTCTACTTGGGTACAAAGGGCGGTCTTACCGCTAAAAAGCGATCTCTTCCAGACAACCCGTGGCAAGAATATTCTGATTAGGAGTGGCGATAATAGTATACATAATTATTGTACGATTACTTACATTTAAATAATAAATATATAACTATACTATATATACAGATATACACATAAGTTATATACACATACAAGATATGGTGATAATATGCAACTATTTAAACATATAACGATATGCAATATAATATCTACTAATTATATAAAATTGCATATCATTATATTGCAGATAGAATTTCCTAAGTTCTTAAATGTTATTAGGGACTAAATTAGTTCAGTTATCAAGAGAGTGGAAGGTTATGAAAAAAATTGATTAAAATTAATTTAATTCAAAACAACCATGAACACTTTTCGATTGGCAAGCTACCATAGGCGTGTTTATAAATCAATATAATTTGATAAAAAATATGTCTCGCCTGTTTATCAGATGGGTGAAGGTCGACCTTCAGCGTCTCCTCTACTAATATTATAATGTATTGTTATGACCTGAATGCCGACAAAAGACAAAGTCACACCTGCATCTGTAAAAACACATCTTATTACCTTTTTGGCATTTTCACTTCTTTCGTTTACTTTGTGTTTAAAATTTGTAATTAGAAATAACAGCCCATTGTGTATTGTAATATTTTATGGTAGTCATTAGCTAGCTATTAGCTAGGTGTGATTCTAAGAAATTCAGTCCACGCGGGCGAGAGACATATTCTATTTGTGCTGTATAAATCAGTGCCCTAATGGAGAGATCTTGAGTCGAGCGATAACCAGCCGCGAGGCAAGACTTGTGTACATTCGGTAATCTATTTAGTGACGGACTTTGCGCGTATTATTGAATCGTGCATTACGTTTTCACTGGTTGTGTTCAGTTATATTTATACCTGTGTTATACGTGTTTGTATAGTTCTAATAAATTCTATAGTAATTCCAGCGGCATTTTAATTCGACTCTTGCAACTCGTAACAGTATTATAAAAAGTATAAAATAGTCTGCAAGTTAAGGCGGTGGTTTAATTGTGATTTAGTTTTATTAGGTTAGCATAATATAACATACATAATAAGTTCTATATGCGTGATTATCCTACCAGGATGGCATAAGTGAAACCAGCTTTAAAATGTCGATGTTAGAATATCGTTCACACGATATACATTCGCATAATATGAGGTGGGCAATGGAACGAGTGCAAAGGTAGGTTACTCGGAGTCAATTGCCCATATTTATGCAATTGACAATAGCAACCTACGCCTCCCATAGCCTACGTGTGTTCCTACAAGTACGTTTTAATATGGGGGGGATAAAGGTTTTTATTTATTATCTTTTGTACACAAAAAGTTACACACAAATTTATAGCGTAATAGTGATGTACAGTCGTGGTATGAAAATGTTCGCCAGTTTTCAAATAGATTAATTTAACGTTCCACGAGCACATGTTCCCTTGCTCGGAGTCAATCATTTATATTTATGCAACTGACAATGGCAACCTACGCCCCCCATAGCCTACATGTGTCCCTACAAGTACGTTTTGAGATGGGGGATGAATGCTTTTCTTTATACTTTTTTGTACACAAAACGTTACACACATATTTATAGGATAATGGTGATGTACAGTCGTGGTATGAAAATGTTGTCCAATTTTCAGTTTGATTCATTTAATCCCGTTCCACGAGCACGTGTCACCTTTTCGACTAAGTCACAGAACAGACTGTTCTAGTGAAAATTATGTTTAAATATTTGACAATGAAGTTTAAAATTACTTGTATCAAAATTGTTTAATTTCTATCTTGTCTCAGAAGATTTTTTAGACATGTAAAACCTTTTTATTGCTTTTAATATTTATGTTTTCGAAGTGATTATATCCTCTTTGTTTCTTATTGTTGATCTCAGCGCCTTTTTTTTACGTTTCTACATTTTACATACGTAACTTTTATTAAAATGTTGGCAATATTGCTTCTTGTACTCGTGCAAGTAAAAGTCGACTTTAAGGTGACGAACGTTTTCTTTCCGCGACTGTACAAAGGCGAACTTAACCCTAAAAGAGTTTTCTTCCAGCAAACCTATGAGTCTAGCGAGAAACGGAGAAGCATAAGGCAGGGTTGTGTACACAATAATATTTCATGATTTATCTATGTAGTACGTAACAGAAAAACACACAGTCACGTATATATGTATATATACACACATAACACACATATATAATGTAAAATATAAGGATAATTTAAGACAGGTAGTGCTCTTTGACTTTTATTTTTAATGTAATCAAATAAATCAATTAGTGGATGTTTGTGGTCGGTATTAGAAAGAAAGAAAGAAAGAAATAAAGAAAGTCATAAAGAAAGAAATAAAGAAAGAAAAATATTTATTGCCACAAATAAATGCACACACATAAAATACACGGATTTTTACTAACAAATAGATACAGTTTTAGAAATGTATGTACATAAAATTCAAGGCAATGAGGCTGGAAACTCAGCATTATGCTGTGTTAGAAGCTAACACAGCGCTAATTTTCAGTTCCAGCCTCCATCCAACCAGAATCAACCCAAACAACCTACTGTTTACCTTCATGTAGGTAATTTTACAACAGTGCAATAATAACAACAAATATGATAAAAAATGCTAAATAAATTAAATGTTTTATAAGAATATATGGTATATAGAAATGTTTATATTATATACAATACATAAGAAAATTATTACCCTTCCTAGTCGTAGACTGCCATGCATTTGCCAATTTTTTCGATATCAAGTCGCGTCATCCAGTCTGCCCTCGGCTTAATGTTCAAATGGGCTATGGGAGTTGAAGTGATATCATGAATAAGACTGAATCAGTAAATGCTGACTTGGCCAATTGTTAGTACCACTGGCTTTTTACGCGTGGATTGCTTTTTATTAGATTATGTTGGCAATAGTTTTGGGATCTTTGACTGCGTTATAGAGTCAAGCCTTTTGCTTCGTTCTGTTGTCTGATAAATATTTATATGCGTATGTAGTAGGTTTTAGCGGGTTTTTAATTAAATATATATAATGATTCTTGCTTTGCAATTTTGTTTTAAATATTTTTGCCAAGTGCGTGTTGAGCCGAGATCTCCAAAGGGGAAAATATATACTGCTCTCCTCATTTGTCTATAGAACATGAAAATAATTTCAATGACCCATATCTCAAAAATTACTCAATAAATTCGTTTGAAATAAATCTTTCTTAAAAGTAATTTTTAAGCTCTACTCCCTTTACGTATCTTCCCTATGACAACGAACCTTTAAAAATGTATAAACACTTTAAAACATTATTTGTGATTGATGTTACAAATGGCGAGTTTTACATTTATTGCCTATTTTTTTAAGGTTTACCAATTGTAACATGGCCCCTTCATCCTCTCACGTTTTCATTCATTTATCATATTTTTTCATTCATTATTAAGAGAAGAAACCAGAACGAATGCAAGGTTAATGGTCGATGATGTTATGCTGGAGCAAATGAATGAGTTTGTATATCTTGGATGTGCTTTTAGCAGGGATGGAAGGTACACCGCTGATATAGAAAAAAGAGTGAATTTGGGGAATAGTTTGAATGGAGCGTTAGGTAAACTTCTAGGCGCTAAGAACCTCAGCCAGAAGGCCCAGCTCGCCGTACACAACGCGGTGCTGGTACCTACGCTCACGTATGGAAGCGAGAGTTGGGTATGGAAGAAAGAGCATGAAAGTAGAGTAAACGCGGTCGAGATGCGAGCACTGCGCAAAATCTGCGGAGTGACGCTCGCGGACCGCGTTCGTAATATCGAAGTAAGAAAGAGAGTTGGTCTGAAAGAGAGTGTCGGGGTGAAGGTAAGGAAAGGAATGCTCCGGTGGTTCGGGCATGTGGAAAGAATGCATGATGAAAGAATGACTAAACAGATATATAATGCAAAAGTGGATGGATGCAGAAGTCGTGGAAGGCCACGACACACCTTCCATGATCAAATTGATCGTGTACTAGAAGAAGGTGATGTGAGGAGCCTTAAGAACAGACGAGCGTGCATGACAAGAGTTATGAATGTCAAAGAAGCAAGTGAGGTGTGTAAGAATAAGCCTAAATGGCGCTCTGTTGTTCGTGCCTACCCTGCAAGGGAACTGGCGTGAAGTTATGTATGTATGTATTATTAAAACGGCTTGAAATAATAAATCTGTTTACTATTTAAGCGGGAAAATCAAGCATGGTTTCCAGATTACACTTTCATACATTACATAGTATACTCTTCTCTCTCTACTATAGTAGTGTGTATATATGTCTGTCTCCCTCCCCCCCCCAATACCAAGTACGCGCGAAATGCAGCGGTGACGGCGCGGCTACAACACTTCTCTTCGAACTCTGGGACACTAAACTTCGCAACATACTTATATATAATTATACAAAACATTATCAAAGGCCGGCCCAGTGAACTATTCAACTTGTTTTTTCTGTGATTGTGTAAAGTGTTAGCGGACTTGAATATTCTACGTGCTATGTAAGTTATATGCATTCATGTTTATTACTTTTTGAATACACAACAACGGACGTGCAAAGTTGAGCTATTTGCTAACCAGCGCTCTTATTCGGATACCCAGATACATTCCTTAAGTATTCTGTGGAAATCCGGGCATATACAAAATCAATAACAAATCGGCAGACAAACACCCATATCGTATATATCCAAGCCAAGTAAATTGCGCCTGTGTTATTTGTAATTGGCAATGAACAACACGACGGCCTCTGTGGTTGAGCGGGCTAAGCCTTTGCCGGCGTACCTCACTGCAACGCAGAGGTTCCGGGTTCGATTCCTGGTATAGTAAATTTCGGAACGTATTTTCTCCGTTATTTACTATGGTCTGGGTGTCTGGGATCGGCCCCAGAGTAGTCCGTTGTATATTACCCATAACACAAGCGTAACTTGCTTAATTTGGGGATATACAACGTGTATGTTAGTCTGCCGATTATCTATTTAAAAAAAAAAAAACAAACAACACTGAGACACCGATACCATACAACTAGATACTAACTGAATGTAACAAATAAGATCTATTAGTTAAGAAGACTAAACCTATCTAAATGCGACCGAGATCTGACTCATGTAAATATATTATTCCTAAATATGACAATGTGTATGGGATAAGGCGCGAGGAATGTATGATACCAAACATTATAAATGATCTCCCAGAGGACCTGTAATCGAAGTACAAAAATAACCACAAATCAATCAAGTATAATCTGAAAAGAGAATGATGATAACCCCGCTTTATTATCAAATCAGAACTAAATACTAGAATGATGATAACGATTACTCGCCTCTGCTCCTATTTTTAATGTAACAATATTGTGTACACGACTCTTTTATTTAATTTGTTTCTTTTTATAATATTTTCTTAAGTTTTCGCGACTTGTATACATAATAAAATGGGAGCTTAATCTAATTTATTTTGTTCCCATAAAGTAAATAATAACCATAAACAAAATTAAAACTAAATAATTAAAATTAACAAATTGGCGGTAGGCTAAATAAAACTTTAACAATACTCGTTGACACTTGACATCCTTGTCTTCCGTGATCACGGCCACTGAAAAGTGGCCGAAACGTCGGATAAACCAAAATCAAATAAATTACTGCGCTTAAAACCGTTAAAACGTAGTTTTTTTTTATTTTTTAAACAGTGGTAACATTTATTCTAAAGAATACAAAAAAAAATACAATTAAATACTAAAACTACACTATAGTATGAAAAATAAACCTAAAATTAAAAACTAGAACTAAATAAAAAATTATAGATAAAATATTGGTCCCAAACCACTGTCAGTTACCGGGAACGTTCCCAAAAGGCTGGCGGCGTTACCAAGTTGAATAGCAATACTTAACCTGAATGAATGTAAGCATATTGGATAATAAAAAATAAAAAAAGATAAGTAAAAAGCAAAAAACAAAAAGTTCGTTTAGAAAATTTACTATGCCTTAAATCTTACTCAGGACCTCTGCGCTCCAGTGAATTAAACCTGCAAAGACTTTAGACTACTTTATTGCGTCACTAGCTGTGCCTGCGACGTCGTTCGCATGGAATTTGTTTTCAAGACCCCCCGATTTTGAAGCATTCTTCATTGGTGCACCGCTCTTATTGGTCTTGGCGTGATGATATATAACCTATAGCTTTCCTCCATAAATGGGCTATCTAAAACTGAAAGAATTTTTGAAATCAGACCAGTAGTTCCTGAGATTAGCGCTTTCAAACAAACAAACTCTTCAACATTATGTCTTATATACTAATATACTATATACTAATACTAATATATAAAGCCGAAGAGTTTGTTTGTTTGAACGCGCTTATCTCAGGAACTACTAACCTGATTTGTAAAATTCTTTTAGTGTTAGATAGCCCATTTATTGAGGAAGGCTATAGGCTATATAGCATCACGCCAAGACCAATAGAAGCGGAGCACCAATAAAGATTGTTTCAAAATCGGGGGGGTTTTGAAAACAAATTTCAGGCGGACGACGTCGCGGGCACAGCTCGTATTAGTATAAGATTATTAGCAAGTTCCTAACAGAGTAGTCATGTACGTGGTAAAATCTGCCAGTATAGGAAACAGACTTAAATTATAACTTTTGGATATGCATCTACGAACATGTTCAGGTTTCAAAAATTATCACACAGCAGTTAAGAATTTTGTATATTAGGTCTTAAATTTAACGTTAAGAAAATTGTAATCAGAAGAAGGTTGGCTCTTAAATGAATCAGCATTGACAGCGTGTCAATACAGCCAGTCTTCTGGGCACGCTTTCATATGGCAGCGATTTGTTACATAATTTTACTACCAGATTTTTTGTGCTAATTTATAATATGATAAAATTCTAAACATGCCGTGTCATTGAAGTTATTTAAAAAAATAACTGGAATAAACTATTTAAACGACGGAGAATAAGATGTAATTTTTTTTATTTCTTGTCTGTTGTTCGCTATTCAAGTTAAAACTACTGGGCCGATTTTGATGGGGTTTACGTTGATTGACAGATTATTCTTAGGCTTAAAATCTGCGCTACTTTTTATCCCGGGAATCCAGAGGGAATTGTTCTGGAAATTATTTTAAGTGGCCAGATTTAAAGAAAAACTAATTCCATTTTGATTTTTTACTGGTCGATAGCAAATTTTGATGTAATAAAATGTGTGATATTTTTATCCCGGAAATCCCGCGGGATTTTCAAGTTGCGTGGAAGAATCCGCAGGCATATTCTAGTAAACTAATATAATGTTAAACTGATTAAGCATCAATTATATGTAGAGTACAATACTTGTCTTATTTTGTACTACCCTCTAGGGCGATTGCGGCTTTTTTCTACCTCAGTGGTGCCAACATGCACCAATTGCACCAATGCACCACCAAAATTTCTATCCGTGCAGGAACGGAGAAAGAATACAATTTCCTGCGGCCGGGCGGCCTGTCGTAAGAGGCGACTTAACAACCCACAGCCAGGTGGTAGGGCATTTGCCCGACTGGATGACTACCACCCCTGGTCTAAAGTATGTCGCCATAACAACCTCGAGTTGTGTTCCGGCATTAGTGACCAGGTTCCAGTTTCCCTTAAGAGAGCAGCAGCGCATTTGTAGCACCTTTGGTGTTGCAAATGTCCATAGGCGATGGTAACCGCTTTCCATCAAGTGGGCCGTCTGCCTGTCTGCTGATCTCCTGCAATAAAAAAAAAACCAAGGTCATCCATCAATGAAGCACCCAATGAGGTGACCCCGACTTGATAATATTTAAAACCTAAACATGTTTGTAACGTGTATTCTTTGATCTGTTGATATAACACAATTCAATAATTTAGAGAATATATCGCGGATGCCAAGAGGTAAATTCGATTAAGAGACAAAGAGGGGTTGGGGACTTATGCAAAGATAGATGCAGCGTTGCTAAATTCATTGAAAAGTTCTAGAGGCTTGGATTACACCACATTACCATTCGGGGTTGGGGAAAACTTCCAAAGGATTAAGGATGGGCAGGGAGAAATCTCATATATCGATATCAATTTATGTACAGAAATAATGATATTATATAATAAGTTATAACATATAATCGAATACAATGCAAGAAAACGTATTTGTATTGTATTCTACTCATAGTCCCTCAAGACTATAAGTAGAATACTGAGCCCAGATCACCGTCTTCTATGGGTAAGGTGCCCAGAAGGCTGGCTACGTTTCCTCGCTGGATCGCCATACTGATCCGTTGGCCGAGGTAAGCACCAGCCCTCTGATCACCCGAAGAGTCAATGAGTCGTTTCGATAAATTTTGGTAGAGGCTCATGGCCTCAGGACCCCACGGTCCAAGCGTCTCGACAGCAAACGGCACAAACATATAACTCTCACAAAGGGTTGCATATTTGCGCCGCTTGCAATTATTAAACTGTTTCCTCTTTACGTATCATTTTAAGTATATTAATATTATAACTTTACCTTAATTATTTATTATGCTTCTAGGCGCTAAGAACCTCAGCCAGAAGGCCCAGCTCGCCGTACACAACGCGGTGCTGGTACCTACGCTCACGTATGGAAGCGAGAGTTGGGTATGGAAGAAAGAGCATGAAAGTAGAGTAAACGCGGTCGAGATGCGAGCACTGCGCAAAATCTGCGGAGTGACGCTCGCGGACCGGTGTCCTTAATACCGAAGTAAGAAAGAGAGTTGGTCTGAAAGAGAGTGTCGGGGTAAAGGTAAGGAAAAGAAAGCTCCGGTGGTTCGGGCATGTGGAAAGAATGCTTGATGAAAGAATGAATAAACAGATATACAATGCAAAAGTGGATGGATGCAGAAGTCGTGGAAGGCCACGACACACCTTCCATGATCAAATTGATCGTGTACTAGCAGAAGGTGATGTCAGGAGCCTTAAGAACAGACGAGAAGGTGGTTTGGGGCGTGCATGACAAGAGTTATGAATGTCAAAGAAGCAAGTGAGGTGTGTAAGAATAAGCCTAAATGGCGCTCTGTTGTTCGTGCCTACCCCGCAAGGGAACTGGCGTGAAGTTATGTATGTATGTATGTATGTATGTATGTATGTATGTATGTATGTATGTATGTATGTATGTATGTATGTATGTATGTATGTATGTATTTATTATGTTATGTAAAGTCTATTGGCTCTTCTCTTCACTTTATTATATTATACATTGTTGTTCATTTTTGAGTTCCAACCAAATAATGTCAAATTCGTTGAAGTCACTCACATTTCGAACGGCGAAGAAATAACAGATAAACATACAAATTCCATTTAATTTTGTGTACAAAAATGGTTTATAATTTTGAATTGATTAGTTATAAATAAAAAAAAATCGACAAAAACAACTGTGTATCAATATATAGCTTTTTTAGATTGTTAATAATTTTAAAGTTAACTCCTAGCCATAGCCTGACGTTTTTTGAAATTTTGCGCGGCAAACCTAGCTCCAATTTTAATAGCTTCCCAAGTCTCAAAACCAGCTTGTTCGATAAAATTGGGATCTACTAAGAAACCTTGCAGCGATCCTTGTAAGTTTCTATACGCTGGCAACTCAAAAGTGTACGAGAATGGGATTCCAATATTCTGAACATAATCACTAGCACCTCCCGTAACTCGGTAAAGAATTAAGGCAATATTGCCAACAATATAGTTTCTATTTGAAGGCCATTTCACAGCATCAATAGCTTGAGCCATATTCACTCCAAGCCAATTAAGCATTAATGCATTAGCTGGCAGCTGTGCATTGCCAAAGCCGTATAGAATCATGCTTCCAAAACTATGGATATCGAGGTAAAGTTCAACTCTATTGCCGTGTTCTCTTAGAATGTCTCTAATGATGGCAGTTTCTGGTTCAGAGAAGGGACCGCGTCCATGAAAGTCGTCCATGCAGGGACTGTTGCTTGAGCCCATGACGCTCCACATGAAATCGAAGTTCCTGTTGAGGTCGACACCCATACATAAATTGCCAATCATGTAACCTGTAGCGCGGTTCTTTCGCCAGTAACGAGACTGAAACAAGACATAATATTACTTAGTAATAGCATCATTGTAAGATAATTTGTTCTTCAAACTATTTTATTTTATTAAACTTCTGAATCACTGGTGTGAGCAAACGACCAGCTTCGTAGTTAGAGCGCACCCTTATGAAATCATGTCTGTCATATTTTTTATCATATTTGGATAAGTAAGATTAAGACAGATCTATGCTTAGATCTATATAATGCTTCTTCGTAATTTCTTTGTCTAGGTTAATGAATGACAATATAACATTGTACTATACTATGTACAATATAGGGGGAGAGCCCACTAGGTTTTTAAATAGGATGTAAAAAATTTGAATCAATCATCATGATCATGAATAAATGTGAACTTAAAAAATACTTGAAATAAGAGTTCAACAATATCTGTTGAGCAGTTTCTGAGATTTGGGTTAGTTTAGATTAAATGCTTCTTTATGTTTCCGTAACAAAATGATAAAAACAGTCAAGGTTTGACATCTCTATGGAACCCTGTATCGTTCACAATTTGTCAAGTACCCATTTTTTAAGAATAAACAAGATTTGATTGTAAAAATAAAAACTGAACCTTAAGATAAACGCTTTAAGTCTTCATATAATGTAAAGAACACTTACACTAGTATGAGAATGTTCATATCCGTCGGGATTGGCAATTGGTAGGATAATCCAGTCGATATCTCTCACCAAATCCTGATCAGTTATATCAATGACTAACTTGTGAATGGCGTATAAGGTCGCTGGCAATGTTACCCATTCACGAGCATGAAGCAGAGATTGTATCATCACGATGGGTTTGTTTCTATTCTGAAAAATAAAAAGAGAATAGATGATATTACAATTAAAGGTAGATGACAAAGTTATATTGTTTAAGTCCAAGGGAGAAATAAAAATATTTTGTTGGCAAAAGAAAGAACTAGCGTAAATTATAGTTACTTTCTATACACATGGGATTAGAGCGCCGGACCAGAGCGCTTAACGACTCGAGGCTGTTAAAAATATTAAATTCATAAAAATAAAGCTTCACGTTGGAATCGAAAGCTTATTGCTGTCCCCACATTCAACTCATATGAAAATTCCTTAAATAAATTGATACTAATAGAGAAAATATGGTCATATTATGATCATTTGATAAGTCTTTTCGAATTATATTTGTATCGGCTACCTGGAAATTGGTGCTAGATATTCTCAGATATTTGATATCTCTGCCTTCGAAACTTCTGCCTGCAGAAACGACGCTTACAGTCTGTGGGTATCTGTTGGCTAGGTTGACTAAGTATTGATCAACCTGGAAAAAGTAAAGTAGACTTATTAAGACAATTTAAATTAATTTATTAATTGTTCTAACTATAAGCCTTTAAGACTTTATATGGGGAATCTGAGTCTAAATCACCATCTTCTATGTGTAGGGTGACTATAAGTCTCGTTATGTTACCTAATTGGATAGCTAAACTGATCCGTTTGCAATGTCTCACCAGCACCAACTCTCTGGTTCCCTGAAGGATCAATTAAACCTTTTGAGAGCTTTGATAGAGGTTCATAGTTTCTGACGACCACAGATCTCGCTAGTGAAGTCAACAGCAAACGACACAAATATTTTGTTGGCAAAAGAAAGAACTAGCGTAAATTATAGTTACTTTCTATACACATGGGATTAGAGCGCCGGACCAGAGCGCTTAACGACTCGAGGCTGTTAAAAATATTAAATTCATAAAAATAAAGCTTCACGTTGGAATCGAAAGCTTATTGCTGTCCCCACATTCAACTCATATGAAAATTCCTTAAATAAATTGATACTAATAGAGAAAATATGGTCATATTATGATCATTTGATAAGTCTTTTCGAATTATATTTGTATCGGCTACCTGGAAATTGGTGCTAGATATTCTCAGATATTTGATATCTCTGCCTTCGAAACTTCTGCCTGCAGAAACGACGCTTACAGTCTGTGGGTATCTGTTGGCTAGGTTGACTAAGTATTGATCAACCTGGAAAAAGTAAAGTAGACTTATTAAGACAATTTAAATTAATTTATTAATTGTTCTAACTATAAGCCTTTAAGACTTTATATGGTGAATCTGAGTCTAAATCACTATCTTCTATGTGTAGGGTGACTATAAGTCTCGTTATGTTACCTAATTGGATAGTTAAACTGATCCGTTTGCAATGTCTCACCAGCACCAACTCTCTGGTTCCCTGAAGGATCAATTAAACCTTTTGAGAGCTTTGATAAAGGTTCATAGTTTCTGACGACCACAGACCTGGCTACTCAAGTCAACAGCAAACGACACAAACAAATAACTCTCACTACGGTTTGCATATTTTACACCGCTTGAGTGTTTTACTAAACTATTTAGAATATGAATACTTACAACAGCATATCTGTGAATAACGTCAAATGACAATCCATCTCTTGTGACATTCCTACTTGCACTTTTTGCAGCTGCTGCTTCAAGTAGCTGATCTTCCAATTCTAAGGCTCTGAAGTATACGTAAATTTAAATTAAGTCAGTATGTCTATAACATAATGCAGTTGATGATAAAATGACTACTAAGGCATATAAGGTAATAGGTTAATTGTATTCTATTCCAAATTATGTTATTATAATCAATAAACTTGTGTAAATATCAGGCCTGTAATTGGCAGAAAATAGCGTAGCGATCTCTCGTTTCGGAGGCCAAGACTCATTTTGGGTAGTTTAACCGCAGTAGATAGTTTTTTTTTTAGTTTGAATCATGAAGATATTATTCAACAAATTTCTTAAAAATAAAATAATAGAAATGTCTTAAAAGGCCTAATTGATTCTTTAGTGATCAGAAGGGTGTTGACTACTACGGAAAACGGGTCAAATGGCGATGACATGAGAATATGCCTATTCCAGGACCGATTTTAAAGTATGCCTCGAATAGGTTCCGAAAATGTTACCAAATTTTAATAATTATTTTAGAGATTACTAAAGATGAATCTGATTTTTTTGTGTACGGTCTAATTTGATATCTTGCAGAGCGTAGAAGATATTAATATATTTATTTATTTATTCATTTTTTGGAAAACCTACAGCTAAATACATTTGATTAGATAACTATAATTAATACAAGAAAGCCAATGACAGGTTTTCACGGATAAGCTATTGCATTAAAGTAACATGCAAACGTAGAAAAGGCACCGAGATGATTAGTCACTGTTGAAAAATTTAAGGCTTAGACACCGCTTGGCTCCTGAAATACTGATTGCAAATTGGTCGATGTCATCGTATTTACTTACATTATTTAAATAATTGCTTGCTCGCACTAGAAATGAGTTTTGTCTGTAATTAGTAAAACTTAAAGGTACATTTATGGGTTGATTAAATCGTATAGACTTCGCTGGAATATTAAAGTGGACCTTACTTAGGAGATCTGGACAATCAATATCAGAGGTGATAATTTTTAGAAGAAGTAAAAAGTCAGCAATATCTCGTCGGTCTTTAAGTGGCAAGAGGTGAAACTTTTTGCAAAGATCAAAGTATAGATATATTAGTTAGACTGAGCGAACGCCTTCGCGGGCACGGTTAATATTCGTCGTCGTCGTCAGCCATTCGCAGTGCACTGCTGGATGTAGGCCTCCCCAAGACGGCGCCACTTATTCCTGTCCTCTGATTTCCTCATCCAGCGCCTACCGGCGACCTTGCACAGGTCGTCGGTCCATCGGGCTGGAGGGCGTCCGACACTACATTTACCGAGACGCGGTCTCCACGCCAGGAATTGTCTGCTCCATCGGCCATCGGTCCTGCGGCAGACGTGACCGGCCCACTGCCACTTCAACTTGTTAATTATGCGAGCTAGGAACTTGTGAACCAATCCTGCCATCAGTGTCCATGTCTCGGCACCGTTGGTCTGGACGGTTAATATTAGGTAAGTGCAAATAAATAGTCTATCTCTATCTTGTCTGAAAGAGATCACTTTATGTGGCTGCCCTTTATTAGCCTAAATTATATCTAGTTCTTAAGAACGTAGGTTTGATTTATTGCCAATAAAGAAAGAAAGAAAGAAAATATTTATTTACTAGCTATGCCCGCGACGCCGCCCGCGTTTAATTTGTTTTCAAAGCCGATTTTGAAACATTTTTCATTGCTGCTCCGCTCCTATTGGTCTTAGCGTGATGATATATAGCCTATAACCTTCCTTGATAAATGGGCTATCCAACAATGAAAAAAATTTTCAAATCAGACCAGCAGTTCCTGAGATTAGCGCGTTTAAACATAAAAACAAACAAACAAACTGTTCAGCTTTATATATTAGTATAAGATGAATTTTTCTATGTAATCCAATAATCCGTACATTCCAATAATCCGGTACCCTCTGGTGTTTAATAGTGCTTGATGGATTAGTGATCTTCTACTGTACCTACTTTTTATTCACTGATGGCCGCTTCCTATAAGTTACTAGTCATTCACTAGTCTTGCTATTGGTTGAATTTTAACATTACTTGTGTGGAACTTGTGCCGAATTTTAACCGATAGTAAGGCAAATGAACGGCTGGTAACATATAGGATTCGTCCATTAGGAATTGCTTTGCAAACCTGGTAGATCTTAGTGATATATCCTATAAGTAAATTTTAATCTAATTCAAGCACCAGTCTGTTATTTAAGCCTTATTTTGTATTTGAAATAGGAGATAAAATTTTCATTTAATGGTCGCGTATCTCAAATTCCGACATATTTATCTTAAAATATTAATATCTTGACGCGTTATATATTTTCCTAATACTAATTCTACAAAACGTAATTAATTATATTGATAACACTATCATCATAAAGGTCAGCTGATATTAACTGAATGCTAAGGTAATTAACGTTCAGTGTCCCTTATGTAAGTATGTACAATTAACGCCATAATTAATAATAATTCCCTAAAGTGCATTATTACCATGAAAAGCGTATATAGTACATACCTAAATGTTATCACCCCTATTTACCATAAGGGTAGGTAGAGACGATTTTCACTTGCTACGATCTTGACTTCTAGGCGCTAAGAACCTCAGCCAGAAGGCCCAGCTTGCCATACACAACGCGGTGCTGGTACCTACGCTCACGTATGGAAGCGAGAGTTGGGTATAGTAGAGAGAGCATGAAAGTAGAGTAAACGCGGTCGAGATGCGAGCACTGCGCAAAATCTGCGGAGTGACGCTCGCGGACCGCGTTCGTAATACCGGAGTAAGAAAGAGAGTTGGTCTGAAAGAGAATGTCGGGGTGAAGGTAAGGAAAGGAATGCTCCGGTGGTTCAGGCATGTGGAAAGAATGCTTGATGAAAGAATGAATAAACAGATATACAATGCAAAAGTGGATGGATGCAGAAGTCGTGGAAGGCCACGACACACCTTCCATGATCAAATTGATCGTGTACTAGCAGAAGGTGATGTCAGGAGCCTTAAGAACAGACGAGCGTGCATGACAAGAGCTATGAATGTCAAAGAAGCAAGTGAGGTGTGTAATAATAAGCCTGAATGGCGCTCTGTTGTTCGTGCCTACCCCGCAATCGAACTGGCGTGGAGTTATGTATGTATGTACGATCTTGACATGCATCTTTTGATTCATCTACTTTTATTGATCTCTTCATATTAAGGATAGCAATCCGGAAAACCGGGTCCGGTATCAATATACACTTACCGGATCCTGTTCAAACAGATCCGGTGACCGGGTACGGTAATTACATATTTTGGCAAAATAATTGCGCGCTGAATGACGGAATAGGTACTTTAAACGCGTGGTGATTGCGCATGCGCGTGCGGGTAGTTTGATGCTGAGCCATTATTGTGATTATTGGGCTATTCATTAGATAGATTCGGTAATCTGTCATATATAAGAATACAACTGAATAGTATTCTCAAATAGGGATGATCCTAATGGTTGGAAGAGCGACAGGGAACACTCCTCCGTCTCAAAGGAAGGTCTTCCAGCGAGGCTATTGTTATGTCCCGCAGGCCGAGGCCCATCTATTATTGTTAGAAATTTGTATATATTATTCTTTGTACGTGTCGGGAATCGTTTGCGACCTTAATTATTGACAGCGCCTTCTATTGGCTTGTAAGTGTTTCACTACAGGTAGTTGCTTATTGAAATTATTGTGATCTTAGTCAAGACTAGGCAGTAGATCTATGTTACGTACATAAAAATTTTATTAGGTGTTTTATATACATAAACCTTCAATACTTTAGTTTCTTGTTCAATTCATTACATTATTTATTTAGGTTTATGGCTTGGCAGCTAGGCCTTTAAGCCAGATCTTAGTTTACAATATAGTTTCTTCATTTTCTTAAGCCTATGTGTAGCACAGCTGAATTGTAGGTAATCAGCTAGTGCCATTCATCGGAGTTCTTGTGACAACTCAAAAGGCCACATTTGACTATACAGTTCACATTTCTCACAAAACACATAATTACTACTCAAAAACTATCAATATCCTACAACTATTGTTCATTTTAGAGTAATTTTACACATTTTTAGAAAATAAAACTGCACAGCACAACATTTCCTTTCAGTTCCAGCCAAAAACTCCCAATTCATTACAATTATGAAGAAACTACAGACTACTAAAGAAACTACATCAATATAGTGTAGACACTACGCAGCAAAACATAAAGAAAAGTCGCAGCCAACCTGATTCGAAGTACCTAATACGTAATGAATGACATATGGGCGATATGACAATGTATTTGTTATTGAATTACAGCGATGGTTGTCTAGATCGCAATTGCAGCGCCATCTATTTTTCTAATCCATCTATTTTAAAGAAATGACGTCATTTGTCGGTATAAAATGTATCCTAAGTATTAATTCGTGTTATAAACCAGCACTATGTCGAGTTTCAATCACACCAGGCCACTCAGAAAGTATTGCGGAAAAAAGTTTTTATGTATGAGATACTGGCTAGTTAGAATCTATTTTGAAAATGTTCTAATTTCAAAATTTGCCTCCACATTGTTTGCGAACTAATTTAAATTATCGTGTCTCATTGAGAAATGGATCTGCGCCGGGAACATTTTCGCGCTATGATTTTTTACGATTTCAAGTGTCGCCTGAAACCGGACGAATCGTACAATAGACTTCAAGTGGCATTCATAGATGAAGGCACTTCTAAGGCAACCGTGTATCGTTGGTACAACAATTTCAAGCGCGGTCGACTAACTTTGGGGGACGCAGAAAGAAGTGCTCAGCCTTTGACGGCTGTTACGAAATAAAACGTGCTAACAGTGAAAATTTTAATCCAAGACAATAGACAAGTAACGTATCCGTAATCATAGACGTATATACCTACTTGACAAAATCACTTGTATGCTAATTTCTATGTACTTACTCTCTGATATTTTGAACATTGATTTTAAACTCTATTCCAGCTGTATTGAGTGCATTTTGGAATTCCTCTTTCTTATCTGCTGGTACTAAAATCAGTCCAGCATTACCGGGAATAGCATGAGACCAAATGTCAAGGTATAGTTGGTGTTCCAGCTCCTTGATGACCTGGATATCGTCGATTTGCTTGACGTTTATTTCGTAGAGTGAATACCTGTGTACATAAAATTATCAATCAAACAAATGCGTGTGACGTTTGCAAGTTCGGACTCTTGGAGGACTTGCGTGGGGCCATGGGAAGGCCAACACGTAGACGCCCCTTCAACAAATTTGATGTTTTTTTTTTTTTTGGCAGACAAACACACATATTGTATATCCCCAAATTAAGCAAGATACGCTTGTGTTATGGGTAATATACAACGGACTACTCTGGGGCCGATCCCAGACACCCAGACCATAGTAAATAACGGAGAAAATACGTTTCCGAAATTTACTATACCAGGAATCGAACCTGGAACCTCTGCGTTGCAGTGAGGTACGCCGGCAAAGGCTTAGCCCGCTCAACCACAGAGGCCGTGATGTATATGTGGTGTGACACTGACCGGCGATTATCCCTGTCTACACTATATAAACATGCACCCAAGAACAAGGCCCGGCCAGTGTAGGACTATTATTATTAGAAATGAGAAGAAAGGTGGAGGCTTGGGATGAACTCCTAGTGGAACTATGGATCGGAGACTATGGGGACTATGGCATCTGTCCGTGTCAATGTTCACGGAATAGCTCTATCCGTGCAGGAACGGAGAAATAATACAATTTCCTGCGGCCGGGCGGCCTGTCGTAAGAGGCGACAGAACAACCCACAGCCAGGTGGCAGGGCATTTGCCCGACTGGACGGCTACCACCCTGGTCTAAAATATGTCGCCATAACAACCTTGAGTTGTGTTCCGGCATTAGTGACCAGGTTCCAGTGTCCCTTAAGAGAGTAGCAGCGCATTTGTAGCACCTTTGGTGTTGCAAATGTCCATAGGCGATGGTAACCGCTTTCCATCAAGTGGGCCGTCTGCTGAACTCCTGCAATAAAAATAAATAAAAAAAACATGGAAAAAATAGGCAGACGGTGACACGCCACTCCCTGCAAGGGCCCTAAAACAATGCCTTATGCAATTGGTGAGGGACAATATGGGTATGAGTGGCTAAGAGGTGTCAAGAGGTGGGCTGCAGGTACACCGAAACTACTTCCAACGTTAGGCCATTTATCACTTCCACTCCTGGAGCTTGAGTCTTAGCTCTAGTGATCTCCACTCCGCGCCGGCTGGCTAAGGCAAGCATGAAGGCGCGGGGGGGCTTGCCTTGGCCCCCGGAATCAGGTCCGAGGTGTCGCTACTCTCCTAAGGCTTCACCACAAAGCCCCCCTGCGGGTTGTTGTTGTTATTATTTTTAATAACGTTATGAACAACACTTTTTTACTTTCTAATCTTATACTAATATATAAAGCTGAAGAGTTTGTTTGTTTGAACGCGCTAATCTCAGGAACTATTGGTCTGATTAGAAAAATTCTTTCAGTTTTAGATAGCCCATTTATCGAGGAAGGCTATAGGCTATATATCATCACGCTAAGACCAATAGGAGCGGAGCACCAATGAAGAATGTTTCAAAATCGGGGGGTCTTGAAAACAAATTCCGGGCACAGCTACTGAGTCTATAAACCTGGTATAACTAATGAATAAGGATGTTACAGTAATAAATACATTTAATTAATGTTAATAAATTATTTGAGATGACACAACTCACCCTTCGTACATCTCATGTTTACCCACCACCAAACAAACAGACAGACACAAAAAAATAATATGTCTAAACATCATGGCCAGTTATTAGTGGCCAATGGCAAACTGAAAAATGTTATAAAATGGGATTATACATCAGTTTTATTCGAGATTAATTTGATAAAAGTCTGTATTTATGTGATAATCTGATAATATTAACAGTGTTAATTATAACACTGTCAAAATTATTAAATAAAACGATTAAGTGTCATTATAAGTAATCGTTTTAGATACCCTTAAGTCTGTTAACACGTCAAAAAGCTCTTAAAAAAACCTTTAAAATGCTCGCAAGAAATGTTTAATGTAAAAAACTTTTTTGGTCATCTTCGTCTATCTCACGGAAACGACGTAATATATCGCAATAGAAAGTATGTAAAGTTTACCCGGGATATAAGCTGACTTTGTATCGATTTTCATTTAATTCTGTTCAGTAGTTTTCACGTCAAGCTCTAATAGATAAACGGACGAAATTTTTGAAAGTTGCATTTTTGGATTCTACTCGTGATTTTTAACTCTGATTTTAGCTATAAAAAAGATTAGGATTATACTAAATCTTTAAAAAATTAAATCATTAAAAGTTTTCTTTCCTTAGAAATTTCGTATAAAATATGTACTGAAAAATAAAACGCTTCAAATAGCAAGGAGAATGCCCTACGTCCCAATTTAAGACAGACTTACTGAATAATTTATTAGATTATTTTTCCAGGCTTAATAAGATTGTACTTTGACTTCTGGTTCAAGCATTGCTTTTTAATTAATAAGTTCTTAAGCAAAGATAATAATGAGTTACTGTATTTGAATAAGCACTTAAACGTAATATAAGTGAGATAAAATATAGAAAATATTCTGTGCCTGATGAATAATTAATAGCAAATGTTTTTTAAATCAACATTGCCTTTAGAATATAATATGAAAACTCTCAAGAGACCGGATGGGGTGTCTTTGGTGCCCTGTAAGATAGCATGACCCTTAGTGTGGAACACCATGTGCGTTGACACTTTGGCTGCGTCCGATCTTCCAGACACGGCCGTTTTAGCTGGCGCAGTTACCGTACGACACGAAGGCCTAAAACGCCGCAGATATGTATTGGCAATGGATACTACATATTTGTTGCGTTGGGTATCTAAACTTTAAGACCATGGGGTTCCGAAGCTTATCGGTTTTATCGAGATCTACAATCTCGTTTGTAGTTCGTTCGTTTGGCGGCCTCTGTGGTTGAGCGGGCTAAGCCTTTGCCGGCGTACCTCACTGCAACGCAGAGGTTCCGGGTTCGATTCCTGGTATAGTAAATTTGGCAAACGTATTTTCTCTGTTATTTACTATGATCTGGGTGCCTGGGATCAGCCCCAGAGTAGTCCGTTGTATATTACCCATAACACAAGCGTAACTTGCTTAATTTGAGGATATACAATGTGTGTGTTTGTCTGCCGATTATTATTATTATACTGTATGTCCTTCAAGACCACGGGCCATAAAAATGGCCCGGACTTTTGGGGGGCTTGCGTGGGGCCATGGGAAGGCCAACACGTAGAGGCCCCTTGACAAATTTAATGTCAATGTGGCGTGACACTGACCGGCGATTATCCCTGTCCACACCATATAGTAATGCACCCAAGGACAAGCCCCGGCCAGTGTAGGACTATTGTGGCGGCCAGTGTAGGACTATTGTGGTTATTATTATAGAGGTCTCATGTGGCCAAAAGGCTGGTCTGTATTTGGGGCAACGCATCTACGTTGAACTATAGCGCGGAATTGCGGCCAGCGTTTTGGACACGTTCCCAAACGACAGTGATTTGGGACTTATATATTGTTTTTTTTTTTTATTAGTAAATAAGAGTGTTATGAAAGCTTGCACACTCAAAATTTAATTAAAATTAATAGTACATTATGGTACTAGTGTGTAACATTGGTGATTACCGCCGAGGCGCCATTGAGAGTCGAGCCGTAGGCGAGGGTCTTAAGAGAGCCGAGGACGGTAATCATCAATACACACGTGTATCGTACGACGTTTTTCAACACACTTGTGAATAAAATAACAACAAAAACTCATTTTATTTAGTAGATAAAAAAAGTTATATATGAGTGAAAGTTTTATTTATTAAACACGTACGAGTTAAAATTATCTATTTAAATAAGAAGTTGCAAGCAATAGGAACATTAATTTATTTGTTCTATAGAACACGATCTTTTTTTTTGAATAAAACCTTTTTTAAGAACAAAGCAACTCAACCAATAAAATTAAAAAAAAATCTATAACTCACTAGTGAGTTATAATGTTTTTTACTCACAGTTTGATAATGGGTGTCATTCTGTGCCTAATTGCGGTGACCATAGAGCCACTTTATGAGCAAGTGTGTTGAAAAATTATTTATTTACTTAAAACATGGTACTAAAAAACCTGTGCGCAGGAGGTTTGCCGATAGGTTCATGACGTCACGCGTCGATGGTCAGTAAGGTTGACAAAAAAGGTTGTTGCAATAATTTTTTTATAATATTAATGTTACGAGCTACAGGACTCGAATTAAAATGCCGTTGGAATTACTATAGAATTTATTAGAACTATACAAACACGTATGACACAGGTACAAATATAATTGGACGCAACCAGTACAAACTGCACAATTCAATAACACGCGCAAAGTCCGTCACTATATCGCTCATGGAATGTACGTCTTGCTCGTGTCGTAATCCTCGCTTGACTGCCTCAGCCCTCCGTTCGGGCATTCCTTTTATTCTGTACAAATACAATATGCCTCGACGCAAAACAATAACAATAAGAATTAGTTGGACACACCTGCCTAATGACTGCCATAAAATAAATACAATAACAATAGAATGTTCTTCTTAATTACCAATTTTAAACACAAAGTAAACAAAAGAAGTCCAAATGCGGTAAAGGTAATAAACCAGTCTTATGGCAGGCAGATGTGCATACATTCAACATTTATTATTATATGTACTTTACATAAGTATATAGGTAAAATAATAGTAAGTAGTCATCGGAAAACCTGCGCGCAGCTTATATTGCTTAATAACCAAGTGTTTAATAGAGAGAGATTTTACTGTAGTGTCTTTAAGGTTACGATCTGGACACATTCCACGTAACAAGGTTTTACTCATGATGAGATTACCATCTACACCATATTGTTTTTCATGTTATCATGTGTAAAATAGATGGTCTTTCATGTTTTAGTGGAATATGTCCAACCTAACAGCCTTAGAAATGATATAAATTTATTAGATGTAGGCTGGTGTAACAGCATTTTGGCAGAGCCCTTATCAGGCTGCCAAATTTTTTTATAAATATCTTTCACCACCTATTTTAAATATATATATTGATTATTCATTATTAATAATTAAAATAAAATAATAAATAAGAAACGAATAAAAAAAAGTTCATTTAGGACGACAATATAAATAAGAGTTTCACATGTTGTTGCCTACTTGGCGTGTAATTTTGTTGCAAAAACACTGCGAGCGAATTTAGCCAAACTTTCAGCGCTGTGTGAATGTCGCTAGCCTTAGGGTCTTATTTATAAATCCCTGCTAAATTATAAGCAATTGCTTAACAGGTGATTAGCAAAAATCTTGCTTGTAAACACCTCCTAAGGATAAGATAAAGAATTCTTTTTTGGTACCTCAGAGACTACAGAAGAGGTCGGGGAAATTTCATCATAAAATGGAGGAGGCCTGCATCCAGAAATGGTGAAACCTGTAAAAACACTATATACGTAACAGAAAGGAGATGGATACATTTCCACACATTCTTGGGTTTGTTTCAAGGTCGTTAAAAGATGAGTAATTTTAAGATTTCTTTTTATTATGTTAACATTTTTTACAACTGTAGTGAGTTGATATTTTGAATGAATTAATTAATCGTGTGGTGTAAGTGTTTTCATATTTTTGAAGTGAAACTTCTATATAGACGGGGTATTAGGATTTTTCTGTCATGAAAAAGCGTTACGGCCGCGTGGAGGAGCGGCATAAATTTAGACTACACGTGTTGAGAGGCGGCATAATATTAGAGTAGACTATCGATGTTTTTATTGGTTCCGGGTCGAATTCAGTTTTTTTGTTTGATAAAATAAAATATGTTGAAATAAAAAATGCATTCATTAAAATGTACCTAACCTAACCAAATCAGTTAAAATTTTGTTGCGATTCGTTTTGCCACTTGTCCGTTGCCATTCGTTTTCCACTTGTCCGTTGAAGTTTGACTTCTACTATGTGTCCCAGCACACATTTCGATTTTTTTTTTAAATAATGAATAGGTTCGCGTTTGAGTGACATTGCACCTGATGTCATGTGGAAATGCAGTTTAAGGTGGAGCATGCTTACCTAGAAGATACCTGTTCACGCAAGACTTGAAGACACCTACTTCTTCAGGAAAAACAGACGACGGTAAAGTTAATTAATTTTTGAAAGTTATTCACATAAATCGATTATGGTAATTGATACCTTAGATGTGACCTTATTTTTAAGATTTCTCTTCTTACAGAAAAAAATATAGCTGGTGTTTTATATTTTGTAATAGAAAATATTACGTATTTTTTGAGCCATATCTCAACACATTTCATTTCTTTGACCCAAAAGCCCCAGTCTCCTTTAACATATGTAAAGGAATAGACGTTGTTTTTATTTTTGTTTGTTTAAAGGTGGCAAAGCATTGCTTAAATACCTGTTAAAATTTAAGAAATATGAGACCTAGTTAATCAATGGGTAAGTAGTGTGACATTAATGGCATGAAATTTGCTGAAATTTGATAACAAAAATTAAATGCAAAATTAATCTCACTTATTTTTTGTATCGAATATTTTTACCTACAAATGATTTTTATAATAAAGAGTGAATGTATACTTTTAAACAATAACAACTGCCTATGAATGCAAATAATAATAAGCCATGCTTAACAGTAGCTGGTATTTTGATAAGCAGTAATAATACAAGACGCTAATTCGAAATCCTAGTGATTAACATTAATCGTACGTAACCTACCATGCAACAATCGTAAATAATATATGTTAGTATTGCGAGTTAATGATAAGTTATCAATGGATGAAGAAATAGAATAACACGAATGTGTTACAGCTTGGGAAGAAACTTTATTTACTTGATGAAGACTTTTTGTTGCTTAAGGGCTCTTTTTTTAATGCAGGAGTTCAGCAGACAAGCAGACGGCCCACTTGATGGAAAGCGGTTACCATCTTTTAAGGGAGACTGGAGCCTGGTCACTAATGCCGAAACACAAATCAAGGTTGTTATGGTATTAGACCAGGGGTGGTCGCCATCCAGTTGAGCAAATGCCCTACCACCTGGCTGTGGGTTGTTTTGTCGCCTCTTACGACAGGCCGCCCGGGCGTAGGAAATTGTATTCTTTCTCCGTTCCTGCACGGCTAAAACTCTTATAGATGCTAAAAAATTTCACCGTGTTTGCGGCTGATAGGAAGAATTCATCATGTACACGATAAAATTTAGTTGGATCTAGCAACGAAAATTTGTCGTGTCTGCATTAGACAAGATAAATAGGAACTTGTAAACGATGAGATTGTATTTGGGCAGTCATGCGTAAAGTCCACTCATACAAATCTCACCTACTCAGTCCTTCTCCTTTATCACAACAACACAGAGCGCGTTGTGTGTAGCGCAGAAAATTTTTTTTGTTTGGTCAGCGCCGGAGCAATGTACACAGTTCGTGTGTAGAAACGACACGAATCCTTGCGTAGAACCTAGAGAATTTTCTTGAGATGTACTTTTTTATTTTTTTATTGCATGAGTTCAGCAGACAGGTAGACAGCCCACCTGATTGACGGAAAACGGTAACCGTCCCCTATGGATACTTGCAATAAGAAATTGCTACAAATGCGCTGCTGCTCTCTAAAAGGAAACTGGTACCTGGCCACTAATGCCGGAAAACAACTCTAGATCAAGGGTGGTAGCAACCCAGACAGGCAAATACCCTGCCATCTTTCTGCGGGGTGAGTGTGTGAGCGAGGTATCATATCCATCGAGTCGGCCCCAATAGCTGTAATCGAGACAATAAATCTAGCATGGCTTTACCACGTTAATGCTTCTTAACTTAACTTCACAATAATATAACAATATCAGCTCATAAAAGTCCCACTGCTGGGCTTGTCATCCCAGTAGAAAACGAACAGTTTTCCCACTACGCCTTTTTAAAGTAGATTCGCAGTGTCAAACATCGGTTATCTCAATGTACAGGTTTCATTGCGATGTTATATATCACCGTCAGTAGGTCATTCTAACTGCTAACTAAGCTGCTTAAATGTTGCATGTTTCCCACTGCTGGGATTCGAACCTATTGGTCTACATTTATATCAATTAAATACATACATACATACATAACTTCACGCCAGTTCCCTTGCGGAGTAGGCACGAACAACAGAGCGCCATTTAGGCTTATTCTTACACAGCTCACTTGCTTCTTTGACATTCATAACTCTTGTCATGCACGCTCGTCTGTTCTTAAGGCTTAATAGTTAAATAGTTACTTAAATTTCGAATAAGTTATTATTGTCATTCGTATAGAAGTTAATCGACAAGTTATTACTTAATTGCTAAATTCCTTCCCAAGAGCAGCAGAATTATAACTAGTTTCTTGATACAAATATAAGCAGCTGACGATCAATGATTGCTGATGCTATGCCTCCACCTTTATCCGTAACTTTGCATCTACGGCGACCGGAATTCTTAAGACGCCCTCCGGCTGTGTACTGGTTTGTTTCATACGCATTATTACACGCGCATTGCTAGTATTAGTTTCAATCTTAACGCGATAACGGTTATCAGTGTGAGGTTATAAAAATAGCGTCTTGCGGAGAGTTACTAAATTCAGTGGAATCATGAGGGTTTGGCTGGTACTCGGATTGCTGGCGGCAGCTTACGCCAAGCACGAAGAATATATAGGGTAAGCCTGAAAGAATAGTGTAGTTGACAGCAATGTCTCTAGATTGAGCTTTGAAAATTCGTCATCAGTTGACACCCAGACCTTCGTCATTATGGGATACATATTAGTGGTTGGCTCGATGCAAAATTTTGAATTTCTTTTTAACGCCTAACCAAAATTTCTGGGCTAAAATTTCCCTATCTGGAGACACTAGTTTTTTTTATTTTATTGCATGAGCTCAGCAGACAGGCAGACGACCCACCTGATGGAAAGCGGTTACCATCGCCTATGGACATTTGTAACACCAAAGATGTTACCAACGTGCTGCTGCTCTCTAAAAGGAGACTGGAACCTGGCCAATAATGCCGGAACACTCACTCAAGGTTGTTATAGCGACATACTAGACTAGGGGTGGTAGACATCCAGATGGGCAAATACTCTACTACCTGGTTGTGGATTGTTTTGTCGCCTCGTACGAAAGACCGCCCGGCTGCAGAAGTTGTATTCTTTCTCCGTTCCTGCACGGATATTGACAATAAAATCAACTAACTGACATTATTTTACAAATCGTTGCAACAGCTTTGATTTTCTACGAGCATAACAAAGTTTGACGTCACAACTTTAACGGGCCATATGCCGTATTAAAAAGCACATCAGTTGTACAATTTTAAAATCTGGCATCTGATATTTTTTTGAAAATTAGTTTTTTTACACTAATTGTCTTTTTAGCCATCTATTCATGTACTATAATTGTCAAAATATGTAAACATTACTTTTATGAAGTAAATATATTTGCGCCTTTTGGGGTCGAGACCTTGTGACCTGGGGGCCTGTGGTGCAAAAGCTTTATTGAGACAAAACGTCCCATGGGTGCCTCAGGTGACCAAAAGACTGGTCTATACCTCGGGCATATGTTCAAAAACAACCTTCCCTAGATTTGTCGTGTAACATTCTTTTGATAGAAATTAATGCTTTCACACTACTATGATTTGGTATAATAATACAGGGTGTGTTTATTTTCTCAAAATCAGCTGATTCGATGTCTAAGGAAGGTAATTGATTTTTCAAAAATCTAATGATACCACTTTAGTTTTCATCCGATCGGTCTCCAGACTCCTTTGGTATATATTATTATTTACAAATTAAATAGTTTTTAAATTAAATTTATAAAATATTCGGGTCTAGTACTACGCCAGAAGGAAGGTTTGAACTGAAAATCAGCTTTGTGTCGGATATTATGCCAGCACAGCAATAAGCTGAGTGCAATCCTTGTTTGAAAATGCGGTGTATAAATTTTCAATATATTTTTATATTTTTAATTAAGATACATGTCAGCAATGTAAAAAGTACGTCGCTATTTCTTCAAATATTTTTCCTTTCTTTCTTTCTATACATCTAACCTATTTACTCATAAAAATCATGTACAATGCTCTCTAATTGACAATGAAAAACTAAAATCTTTAAACTGAATTTATCATACATTAGGCAAACAAAAAGGAGCACAAAAACACGGGTAAAAGAACACATTGCTGACATGAAACCCACAAGGTCTGCGATCAGTGAACACACGCTGGATAAACGCAACCACTCCATCAGATTCAATAAACCACAAATCCTCGCGAAAGATAATCGTTTCATACCTAGAATGATGCGTGAGGCTATTGAAATAAAAAAACCCCAAATTTCAATAGAGGAGATGGTTGGCAAGTACCATCTGTTTGGGATCCGATCAAAAACCAACTGTCAGACCTCAAGACACTGTGAGTTTTTTCTGCATGCACCAGAACACAAACCAACTTGATTGATAATTTCTTTTTATTTTACCTCCCACCCATTTTATTATTATATAAAATTATTAGGGCTAGACATGCTTGCTGAAGAGTTTCTTGCGCCGCTTCTTCATTTCAACGCATAACATGTTGCGAAGCGGTGGTAAATTAGATTAGGCTCCCATAGAGTAAATAATAACTATAAATAAAATTAAAACTAAATAATTAAAATGAACTAGTAGGTTAAATAAAAACTTTAACAATACTCATTGACACTTGACATCTATGTCTTCCGTGATCACGGCTACTGAAAAATGACCGAAACGTCGGAATAATAAAAATCAAATAAGACCGCGCTTAAGACCGTTAAAACGTAGTTTTAATATATATAGACTAGTCGCGAAAACTTAAGAAAATATTATCTGAATTTATTAATCTAAAATTCCGACTAAGTTCTCCAAGACAATTTGTAATTCAAAGAAAATTAGAAGTTCAATGACAATGGAGATTATTTGGAAGATAATTATCGTCTATACCGGCGCGATCTAAGATAATTTGTTATCTATTCTGTACATCAGGTACTGGATCCCCTAATCTGTTATCAATAGAGAGACTATTTCATAACAAGAGGAATTATTGTTTGTTGGGAATTTTCTAAACTCATTGTACCAACTTCATCGTTCGTTTGTATTCATTTAATAGATTGAGATCCCAGTTGGGGTGACTTACGTGATTTTAGGAAAGATGAAATTTTTAGGATCGGTAGTTTAACATAAACTTAAAAAGGAATGGATACTCGCTAAGCTGAAAGCGGGGCCGTTTTTCACGTAGCAGGTATCAAAGGTGGAAAATAACCATTATCCTGGGAATCCCGCGGGAGTTTTTCTGCGAAAGATTTAAATTTGCCAGATTAAAAAAATCGAATTCCAATGTCAGGAGCCTTAAGAACAGACGAGCTTGCATGACAAGAGCTATGAATGTCAAAGAGGCAAGTGAGGTGTGTAAGAATAAGCCTAAATGGCACTCTGTTGTTCGTGCCTACCCCGCAAGGGAACTGGCGTGAAGTTATGTATGTATGTATGTATGAATTCCAATGTGATTTTTCCATTGATCAATAGCAAATTTTAATGTAATTCAATCTGTAATATTTTTATTACGAGAATCCCGCTGGAATTTTCCCGGGAGTGGTTTGTAGTTGTTTAAGTGCATAAAAATTAGCTTATTCCGACACAGTTTTCACTAAAATGATGTCTTAGATTCTTTTTTTAATGCTGCGGTACTTGTACTTTCACGAATTTCAAGTCAAGCGTGGACAAAGTAATTGGCATATCCTAGTGATTTATAAATTTATGTAATTTTATTATGACACAGATGGAAGTCTTACTACATCGGAGTTACCTCCCTGGACCAGCTTAAGACCTTCAGATCTTTGGCCGATCAGTATGATGTCGATGTACTCAGCCCCCCAATCACTCAGCGGGAAGGTGTTGTCCTGGTTAAGCCAGAGTACCAAGAAGGTTTTACTAAAGCTTTAGAGACTTTTGGAGTTACCTACAGGGTTCATGCTGATGACATTAAAGCGTAAGTAGACTTCTGGATTATTTCTTTAAATTAGTAATGTTAAAGATAATCTCATGATGGCATTAAATCTAGGTTGTCTAGGTCTTCAGAAATTTTTGATGTGGTAGAGCCATATTGAAATCATTATTTTGATTGGGGAACTTAAGGGTTTTATGCCACGTTCTCACAGAATACCAGCGTCAAATGGTTAACTATAAATTAATCATTTTAGTAGGGTTAGTAAGAGTTCTGGTGATCCACTTCTCCCCTCCCCATCTACTGACTTATCCATTCCATCCTCTCATCCCATCCCTCCTTTGTTTCCCTCTTTTCCCAATCTATACTTTCCAAGTGGACGGTCTAAGCTTCCTAGTGCTTTAATTATATCCCTTTTGAGCTACGTTCCACAAGAAACTCACAACAACCACGTTTCACTTGCTTGCGGACGTTACAATCATATACTTTAATGGAACGGATTATGGAGCGGTGATGTCATAAACGATGAAATACACAAATGTCATTGGTTGATTTGAAAATCGCGTCTTTCCAATGTCAAGAGATAGAGAGAATTAATGCTGTGCTAGTGGTCAACGACTTACCTCTTGACATGGGTCGTTATGAGCGATGTGTGATCGAAGATTATGACGTCACCATGTGGAAAGGCTGACGGAGCATTTTGGGCGTTGTGAGCTATTAAAGGAACGCGTCCTTGGAGTATATGAATTATTGCTCTCCTTAACATTGATGATATAGAAGAGGCCGAAAATAGAATAGCTCCGTCTTTTTTTTAAATCACGTATAGGCTCGTGTTGGACCATTATCTCGCTCGATTTAAGCGGAGATAGTCTCAGATCGAGTGCGCTTACCTAGAAGGTACCTATTTACACGAGACTTGAAGACACCCAGGTTGTAGGTTTCGGGAAAAGTAGATTCCGGCAGTGAGTTCCACTCCTCTGCGGTGCGCATAATGAAGGTGGACTCAAAGCGCTTCGTTCGTATAGGTGGTATGTCTACTATATAGCGGTGCCGCATGCCAGTGCGTCTGGTTGTCCGATGATGGAAAGGAGTCGGCGGGATAAGATTGCAAAACTCCAATGCACACTCTCCAAAATGTATCCGATAGAAAACCGACAAGCTAGCAACCCTGCGTCGATTTTCGAGACTTTGTAATTTGCCATTAAATAGCTGGTCGTTGCTTATCAACTTCCTGGCTCTCCGCTCAATCGATTCTAGTGCCTCGAGTTGGTATTTAGCTGAGCCATCCCAAAGATGAGAACAGTACTCCATGCATGCTCGTATTTGTGCGTTATACAGCATCAGCAGCTGTTCTGGAGTGAAGTGCCGCCTCACCTTTGATAGTATGCCCAGATTTTTAGCTGAGATTACTTATAACTATACGCAGGCCTTCCAGAAGTTCAGGGTAATCTGCTTATATAATACAACTTATACTTGGAGAGCCTTTCTACAATTTTTTGGTACCGCCGATGCAATTGATTGACGAACAGGTCGTAGTCCAAGCCAATGAAGTTTCGCTGCCAAATGCTAGTAATGCCTAAATAGGTATCTTCCAACTGCGCAAACGTCTGACTTACAACGATAATCTGGTAGGTTTAATTAAGATTATGCGAATTAAAATCTTATTGAAAGTGGCAGGAAATCCCCAATTTTGATTAATGTAGTTGATAGCATATATAATTTACTGCTTAATAGCTTCTTGGGTAATCTTAATTCAGATAAGACAAATATAATTCACTGTAATCTGCACGTGAATTTGTGAATATTAAGTAACATAAAGCAGTTGTTATAAATGAATAAATCAGCATTATAGATTCTAATATGCAGGTAGGTATGTATGTTACGGGCAATTTGATAAATCCGGTCACAATAAATAATGACCGGTCTGTATACATACTGCCCGTATCAAGTGGGCAATATAAATAAAACTGCATGATTAATCACTTTTCCCGGTCAGTATCAATAATGACAACCTTATCTTAGGCAATACAATAAAACACAGATGAACTGTAGTTTTTTGTTTATAAAATGAGTTTAGGATATAGTTATATAGCACTTTTATTTATTATTGAGATATGAAGTGAATTTTCTGATCTCTTCATAATAAATAAAAATGCCATGTAACTATATTAAACTTACATAATTCTTGTGGAAAGGTAATTGAATTTATCACATTGTACGGCTAAAAGTAGGGAAGTATTCGTACTGCCCGGTCCAAGTGATAAATTCAATGTATCTCAAACCATGATTTTTTAAATGGATCATGGGCCGTCGGGCATAATTTATATGGTCCGGCCAAGTTATTAATTTCTCAAATTCACCGATGCTCTTGGTCATTCATTATTCATAATGATCGGTCCATATTAATAATGCCCGATTAATCAAATTGCCGTGTCTTTAATTTCAAAATAAACGACAGAATGTAAAATGTTGCTATTTTTTGTTACTGTTTGATTACAATAAACCAACTGACAGCCCTCCTGGTGGAAGATAGTTAACGCTACCTGTTAAGGCGTGTAAATAATAATAATAATAATCGGCAGACAAACACACACATTGTATATGTCCAAATTGAGCAAGTTACGCTTGTGTTATGGGTGATATACAACGGACTACTCTGGGCCGATCCCAGACACCCAGACCATATTAAATAACGGAGAAAATACATTTCAAAAATTTACTATACCAGGAATCGAACCCGGAACCTCTGCGTCGCAGTGAGGTACGCCGGCAAAGGCTTAGCCCGCTCAACCACAGAGGCCGTCGTCCGGCGTAAATAGCCCTAACACGTAGTATGCGGGCTATACGTTCGAGCCCAAAATTAATATACGTTGATATAATACCAAATTATGCGATGCTGGGCAATCAAGACAAACTTATACGACAACCACTGGAGCGGCTAAGAAAATATGCCCACTCACCTTATCACAGTACGTTGTCAGATCACCATGAAGAGTTTACCACACCTTCACCACGACACCAGACACAAGGGGAAGCCGGCCGGCTTATAACCAAATTCAGGTCATTCCACTTGATGCAACACTTATTAGTCTTTATGTATTTGATTAAGGGGCCGATTTACTAAGCACCAGAGAGTAGTTATATGATAAGGTTTTAAATCTTATTATTTATCGACGTCCGCCTGCTCAACGACTACAGCAGCGACCAACGGCGACGCGTAAGCGAAGGTATAACGTAACGAATGAAAATTCAAAAAGTCCAGGAGCCATCTTCTGGCGAGTGGCCGGCTGCAGTGACGTATGAAGTGAAGTTATCTGTAAACTACCCAACATCGCTAGATGGCGTCACCACTACCAATAGACTTTTGCAATACTAAGGGCGAAACTAATGCCTTGCTAGCCTTTAAGATGGATTTGATGAACACAGTATCTTTTTTATCGCTAATAAATAATGGGATTTTAATCGATGTTAATACTTTATTGATTTTCATCAATACTATATGCTAACAACGATGAAGGAAACCGTCGTGAAGAAACCTACATATCGAGATAACCGATGTGTCATACCCGCCAATTCGTCTGGGAGAAGCATGGTGGGTGGTACTGTTCGTTCCTCCATAAGTAAAAGGGGAAGCCTGAGCTCAGTACTGACACATTTATAGGCTGTTATTATTCAATTAATAAAATTTGTTCTGATTTCAGGAGACTCGATTACGATGATATGCTCATCGAGGCAAGAAACAACGAGACCATGGCGAGAAATGGAGCTAGAATGCCATACGACAATTATCAAGAGTGGGAAGTTGTAAGTATTTTTATACTAAATATTGTGTCTGACTGCGACACTATTTCAAATTTCAAAATATATGCGAAAATTTAGAAAGTATTACCCAGCAACGTACCTGTTACGTCACGTCCATGGAACAATTTATACATAAAAATAACAACTAGTAAATGTTACCAGTGAAATATGTTTAATTTTCAGATCGACGCCTATATTGATGACATAGCCGAACGCTTCCCAAGCACAGTCACTCTCGTCGTTGGTGGTACTTCGTTTGAAGGACGCCCCATCAAATACTTAAAAATTTCCACCACCAATTTCGAGGACACCAGCAAACCAGTAATCTTTATCGAAGGTGGTATTCATGCTAGGGAATGGATCAGTCCCCCCACTGTCACATGGGCTATTAAGAAATTAACTGAGGACCTCACTGAGCCAGATCTGTTGGAGAGATTCGATTGGATTCTTCTTCCTGTATCTAATCCTGATGGATACATTCACACCACCACTGTAAGTTTGTCAAGTTTATCTTTGATTAGTATATTTTAATGCTTAAGATCTATTTCATTGCATTAAAATAAAAGCGGCAAGGAGAGAAGATGTGCTAAAACGACCAGCATATTAGATAAGACTTTTCCACTTATGTAAAGCAGACATGTGAACTGGCTAAAAGCAACAGCTCTGTCACAGAGTGTTATATACTTCTTTATTGCACATGTGTTTAGAATATACTTTATCTTTTTCCCTTTCCGATTGAATGATGAGCTCCGAAGCAACTCTTCGAGAATCTGTGGACGTGATGATCTCTTATTGGTCAAAGAGTTTTTGGCGGGAACCAAAAGAAGATAATGTGCTGTGCAGTTTTATTTTCTAAAAATGTGTAAAATTACTCTAAAATGAACAATAGTTATAGGATATTGATAGTTTTTGAGTAGTAATTACGTGTTTTGTGAGAAATGTGAACTGTATAGTCAAATGTGGCCTTTTGAGTTGTCACAAGAACTCCGTTGAATCGCACTAGCTGATTACCTACAGTTCAGCTGTGTTACACATAGGCTTAAGAAAATGAAGAAACTATATTATAAACTAAGATCTGGCTTAAAGGCCTACCTGCCAAGCCATAAACCGAAATAAATAACTTATTGGTCATTTAGAATATATTTCCTCTGCTCTGTATACTGCTCCGTTTTGTTGGAAACTTGGCCTAAGTGTACTTTAAATTATGCATTGTTATTTTTTCAGAGCCGTTTCTGGCGCAAAACTCGCTCCACTGACCATAACCTTGGCTTTATGTGCCCAGGAGTAGATGGAAACCGTAACTACGATTTCTACTGGAACACAGTCGGTGTCAGCAGCAATCCTTGCGCTGACACTTACCCTGGCACAAGAGCATTCTCTGAGCCCGAAACGAGAGTCGTCAGGGATGTGATAAACACTTATTTGAGCCGCATGGCCTTGTTCCTTACCATGCACAGCTACGGCAGCATGATCCTCTACCCATGGGGACATGACGGCACTCTCTCTAACAACGCTTTAGCTCTTCAAATCGTTGGTGTTGCTATGGCAGAAACTATTACCAGTCAACAAATCTCCTACTTCCCAAGATACGTTGTTGGAAACTCTGTCTTGGTTATTGGTTACGCTGCATCAGGAGCTGCAGAGGACTATGCTCATTCTGTTGGTGTTCCACTATCTTACACTTATGAACTTCCTGGTTTGGGAGGTGGTTTTCAAGGATTTCATTTGAATCCAAGATACATTGAGCAAGTATGCAGAGATACGTGGGCAGGTATTGCTGTTGGAGTTAGAAGAGCTGGCGATATATTAAGTAAATGATTTCATTATAAGGTTTGTGACTGATTAGCATTTGAGTTTTATTTTTAACTAGTTGTGCCCGCAACTTCGTCCGTTTGGGTTTTTTCGCGGAATCCTAAATTAAGTAGCCTAAGTTACTACTTATAACATCAGCTGTCTGCAGCTGAAAGGCCCATCAAATTCGGTCCAGCCGTTTCAGAGATTAGCCGGAACATCCAGACATCCCCCTTGATTTTTTCATATTTTTATTTTGATATCACAAACAGACACTTCTATTTTATTCATCTGTATATATGTTAGTGTAGAACTGTAGACAACTTTTAACAGTCAGGATATATCAAGGAATGAATGGTACAGAGGTCTAAATATTATTTCATTAAAACTTCGAAGTCAAGGTTCGTGGTAACGCTTTCGATCAAGCTGTACAATAACCAAGTATGAACAGCGATGAAAAATAACGTGATGAAATCTGCACATCGACATAACCGATGTATCGAACCCGCTAATCTGCCTTGGACAAGCGTGGCGGGTATATTGTCTGTTTCCCGAAAAGTATGGGGTAAGGCGAACCCAGATCCGAGATATTATAGGCTGTTGTTATCATGGCTGCTGGAATTATAGCGGCAGTTGGTATCTAGACCAGGTACGAAATTGAAAAATAACCTTTTCAATATATGACGACTTCAGCTTCAGTTTTTAAAGAAAACTAAATAATAATAATAATGTATGTCAAATCATTATAAAAGATTCATAGTGTATGTGTCTCTGCATAGTGTTTAAATTATTGTTACGAGTTGCAGGACTCGAATTAAAATGCCGTTGGAATTATTATAGAATTTATTAGAACTATACAAACACGTATAACACAGGTACAAATATAACTGAACACAATCAGCCCAAACGTAATGCACGATTCAATAACACGCGCAAAGTCCGTCACTAAATAGATTATCGAATGTGCACAAGTCTTGCCTCGTGGCTGGTTATCACTTGAGTACCGATCTCTCCATTGAGTTATTGCTTTATACTGCACAAATACAATATGTCTCTCGGCCGCGGGGACTGAATTTCTTAGTATCACACCTGGCTAATGACTACCATAAAATATTACAATACACAATGGGCTGTTTTTCTAATTAAAAAGTTTAAACACAAAGTAAACAAAAGAGGACGGTCATAAAAGAGCTCCAATGTTATTAGCTCAAACGCCGACGGGTAATAAATGCGCTTTGTTTACAGATATGCAGGTGGCCCAAATTGTAACATTATTAAATATAATGTATTCTATCTCATTCTCTCGCAAGCTTAGTCCTATAGATTTATGTGTTTATCTTCTTTTAATGTCGCTTTTTCGTTTCATCGAGTTTAAAATCATAACGATTCTAAAGAAGTTGAACTTCAATAACAGCCCAGAAACATCCTATAGCTGCGCTCGGGCCGACCACTATAGAGGACCGAACAATAATATCCGCCACGCTTGTCCAAGGTGGTTTGGTTGTCTCGGTTAGTTATCTCGATAAATAGGCTTCATCACGCTGTTTTCCTTCACCGTTGTTAGCACGTGGTGATTGTAACAAACAATATGCACATTAGGTCAGAAACCTGCCTAATAAGTGCAGACGTTCCGGCCAGGATTCGAACTCACGACCTTACCAAGACTTGCCATACAGACATATTAAAATACAAATCTGTCTACACTATAATAAATTTGTAAATGATTCGAGTTTGTACATTGCGTTTCCGCGCTGGATGGCAACGCCGATGCGTTGCCTCAAGTACAGGCCAGTCTTTTGGCCACGTGAGATTTCTACGAAATGCGATAATAGATCTGGCTAAAACCGATAGGCTTCGAGACCACATGGTTCTAGAGTTTCGACACCGAACACCACAACTATGTGTCTATTCTTAATTTTGTAGTGGAACACTTACAAGCCTATAGATGGCGCTTGTGCAATAATTGAAGTCGCAAACCATTCTCGACACATAAAGAATGTGTACAAATTTCCAACAATAATAGTTGAGTTTGGCCTGCGAAGTATACCAATAGCTTCAGCGGAAGATCTTCCTTTGAGATTGTTGGATCCTCAGAATTTATACTGAGGTGGGTAGTTTTATAAGTGCCACTGGCTTTCGTTTTCGCCGCCATTGCGTGGTAGCAAAGCTAGTCTCCAAGGCACGCGAGGACAGTCCAGAAGTTCCGTTTTCTCCGTGCTAAGACCAAGTGAATGTTTCATATCATCCTAGTGTTCAATATCTCATTGAACTTTAAATACAAGTCGTACTTGCTTTTTGGTGTGAATGTGCCATAATTCGAAGACCTAGGTGCCACCCGAGGACTTGTTAGTGCACTATCCGGAGCTGTCTAGCTGCCCCATTGGAGGTGGATTCCGAGATTAGTGGTGCTTATTACCCCATTGGTTTTTGTGCAGGATTTGGCATACCTCTCACTCCCATATATCTCCTTAAATATAACTCACAGTCCATTATAACAATTACTCGAAACAGCGAAGCCGTGTGGGATCCGTGATCCAGCATTGCATAGAGACGGAGGAGCATTTCATCTCGCTTTTCTACCCATTAGAGTCTTTCCTAAAAACAATGTTATCATAACTATGCCAAATCAAAAATCACGAGATAACAGAATATCTCTACATGAAGCGATACAGAAATATTTATATGCCACGCCAGAACCTTCACGTTGGAGATGTTTTATATATAGAGGGGTAGCCAAATTCAAATGTCTGGGCTGCACAGTTACCGACACAATCACCAGACAGGATGTATTACTTATACGTATACAAAACGCCCTGAGGTGTTGTGCAGCCCTGGATAACGTACTGGTGTCCAGGCTTCTCTAAACAGAAAAACCAAAATCAGGATCTATAAAACTGTCATACGGCCTATGCATGGGTGCGAAGTTTGAACGCTTACCCTCAAGAAGGAGAACCAGCTTTTAGTAGCCGAAAGTAAGGTTTTCGGTAAGATTCTGGGTCTAACAAAGAGAGGATGGTAGCTGGTGGGTCTGAACCAACCTCGAAATTGAGAATCTCGTGGCCGAGCCTAACATAATAGGAGAAATAAAAGCTCACCGCCTCCGCTGGCTCGGTCGGTAGGACGGCTGGGTGAGGATCGCAGCATGAGGAAAGCATAATTGGCCAGAAACTGCGCAGGTCAGAGAAAAATGGCATGCTCTCGTTTCTGAGGCCAAGACCCACTTTGTAAGTAAGTATAATTATACCAAAAAATAAAACAATATAAGATATCGATATTTACCCCTTTGTTTTACTCATCACTACGTATCTGTTTGGACGCGTACATAACACTCTGAATTGAAAATTGATCCCGCAATGCGCTAAGAACTTTCGCCCGGGAGCTGTGAGAAAATTCCAATTAAAAGCAAAAGTTTGCTCGCATGCCCCAAGCGTCTTCGGGGAACGAACTTGGGCTGATTGCAGGCATACTCATGTTTATTAATATCTGTATGGTAATATCGAGCAGCTTGAAGTGAAAAGTAAGACGATATCTTATATGAGTTTGTTATGCTTTCAAGCTTTAACTGTTCAACCGATCATCATGAAATTTTGCATATACATTGAGAGTAGTACAGAAAAGGATATAGATACGGTTGGGCGGGCGGGCAATTCCTTCCTTTCCGGGTGCGACATGGACTAGCTGGGTACGGTACAGCGGGTACCTTCCAGCATGCGGGTTAATATAAGCGAGATTTTCGAGTAAGCAGCGGTGCAAAAATCGGTCGGACGTAGACTATGTCACGTTACATAGTGACAGATCCGGCGAAAAAAAATTAACAAAGAGGCGGTGACCAAATATGTCGGCGTTAATTGTTTTGTGGCCACTTGACAAGCCGTCTGGCTAGAAGAATCAGTATAGACTTGGGGAGGCCTGGATCCAGTAATGGACGTCGATTGGTTAAAGAAGATGATGATATATCCCTGTAAATAATTGTATCGTGACAAAAACATAATAAGTTAAAAAAATATGTTTGCTTTGTAATAATAATAAGTGACTAAAAATTCATACTGCAACATATTATCTCCTATAAATACCTAGTCGACATCTCAAAAATCAAATGCAGTCGATACCTCCAATACCAGACATCAGTGCACAGATGTGAAATCAAGACCGGTGCCTTTAGTGTAACAAACAGTGCATAATCCAGCAATGGTGGAATGATCTAGTTGGTTTAATGTAGAATATTCTGGAAGAAAAAGAGAAACACAGATATATTTGCCAGGTGGTAGGACATTTGCCCGACTGGATGGCTACCACCCCTGGTCTAAAGTATGTCGCCATAACAACCTTGAGTTGTGTTCCGGCATTAGTGACCAGGTTCCAGTTTCCCTTAAGAGAGCAGCAGCGCATTTGTAGCAACTTTGGTGTTGCAAATGTCTATAGGCGATGGTAACCGCTTTCCATCAAGTGGGCCGTCTGCCTGTCTGCTGATCTCCTGCAATAAAAAAGAAAAAAAATATTGTAGAGAAAGATAGATGATAAACAAAAGAATAACGAAATGAAGGTCGAAATTCTAAAATAGAAGGTTCAGGAAGGAAAAGTCAGAAATAGATGTTTAGAAAGGGATAGTCAGTAAATAAGAGAATAACGAAAAGAAGATCGTAATTATGGGTTCAAGAAGATTATTCCGGGTATGTAAGCAGCGTAATGCACGCCTACCGGGGAGTTCAGTTGAAAACAGAAAACAGCGAAGCGACAAGTTTAATACCAGAAAGTTGAAAGAGAAGTTTAATAGAAGATAGTGAAGGGTTAAAAGAGTTGGAAGAGAAGTTTGTTAGAAGATTGTGACGAATTTCGTGGAGAGTTTGGTGAAGAATTTAGTGGGCAGTTCAGTGAAGGAGTTTAGTGTAGTTTAAGAAGAGATCCAGAAGAGAGCTACGCGAGGTAAAATCGAAGGTGAGCACCGCAGTAGCAGGAGTTCTACGCACTATCGGCGACGGTATTATGAGTAAACATCCCATCAAGGGGGCAGTGTGTCGGTAGTTGTGCGTGAAGGAATAACCCTGCAGGAAAGAATCACGTACGTCTGTGTAAGACAATAAAAGTGTTTAGTTGAAAAATAAAATAGTGTTTTCTTCCAACTCCAACAACTCTATAGCTCAAAAATTTAACTGCCTCTTCCTCCATTAAATAATTATGATACAAAAACTTACCTAGAACTAGTCATCCAATGAAGAAAGCAATACGATATAAATCAAAAGTTACAAACTCAAACGAAAAGCAGATATAAGAACACTATTTTCAATATAACTTTGGCTTTTAACAGTCCGATAACTTTCAAGTGTCCCCCACAATACTTATTCCGAGAACTGACTACTTTGATAGAAGTTTTATTAAAATTGTACCAATAACCAGTTTTCTTTTCCAACTTTTGTCGATTTTTCGATTAGCTTAACTCCTTTGTGGAATAATTGAACAGGGCTGTAAGTCTACTTTAAATTTAATAGATTATTGGAAATCAGTGCCATACCGAACTGCGGTGACTGTATTACGTGGTCAGCCATGTTGGAATCATTATCTCAGTTCGAGTATCTCATGACTGCCTTAAACGGTGTGACACCAAGCTCTGATAGAATTCATTGGTGTATGTTGTCACTGACAAAGTACATGATAAGTGTAAGGCTATTTTAAATTATTTAAGTCGTGGGAGGCCACGACACACCTTCCATGATCAAATTGATCGTATACTAGCTGAAGGTGATGTCAGGAGTCTTAAGAACAGACGAGCGTGCATGACAAGAGTTATGAATGTCAAAGATGCAAGTGAGGTGTGTAAGAATAAGCCTAAATGGCGCTCTGTTGTTCGTGCCTACCCCGCAAGGGAACTGGCGTGAAGTTATGTATGTATGTATTTTACATTATGTCACCTACAGTGGAACGTCATGTTTGTTTGTGTTGGGCACCGAAAATCAGCGCTGTCTCGGACTACGTTTCAGCATAGCAAAATGCTGACTGCCAACCTCATTTTCAAATTGCGGCATACAATTTCTGTATTAATATATCTAAACTTTGTTATGCTTTGCTACTGTGTTGTGTGTCGCTATTAGATATAAATATTTTTCTTTCTTTCTTTTAGCAATGAACTGTAAGCTGACGTATGTACAGACGCTGAATGAAAATGTTTATCCCCTTAAAATCAACTTTTGCTTGGACGATTACAAGAACAAATACTGCCAATGTTTTAATTAATATTACGTTTATGAAATATAGAAACGTAAAGAAGAAAATTGCAATACTGACAATGACAAACGCTGCGAGTTATAATATAAAACAAAGAAGATATAATCACTTAGCGTAAATATTAAAACTAATAGAAAGGTTTTACAGGTTTAAGCTATCATTTTAGACAAGATAGAAAATCAAACAATTTTGAAATAATGCAAGTAAAAGCTGACAATGACAAATTTTCGCTGCGAGTTATAATATAAAACAAAGAAGATATAATCACTTAGCGTGGGTAAATATTAAAGATAGATAGATAGAAAGGTTTAATTGTGTACAAAAGGCGGTCTTACAGGTTTAGGCAAGCTATCATTTTAGTGCGATTACTTAGATAATAAAATTTTCAAATAATTTTGATCTTTGCTAAACCTGAAAATTACGCATTTTTTTGTATTCAAAGACTTTACATATGGTTTGCTATGGTTTAATAACGACACTAAAATCATCGGTAAGCCATCATTTAGACAAAAAATTAATACACATTACAATTAATTACGAAATACGTGCATTATATCGATAGAAATAATGTTCAATTTTAGCGTGACGACTTACCTACTAATTATAATAAAAACACAATTACTTTAATTTTGGGATTAATCTGCAAATGTAACATGTATGACATGATCAAAATAATTAATAATTATAAAATCAAATATTACGGCATTGCTAAAAAATCACGACATTTTGTAATATGTAAGTAAAACCTCAGATTAATAATATTGAGAGACAAAGTTTTTACCTCACTTTGCTAAATGTCAGGCAAAGGAACTAAATCCGTACAGCATGAATATCAATATTATTCAATCAAACTGAACATCTTTGAATGACATAAAAATACGGAATTTTAGATTTTTCACATTATTGTGATTAAGATCATTATTATATTTTTGTAGTTTGTATATATAATTAACGACAACATGCAATACTAATGTTAGACAAACAATATATAGGTGTGAGGGGTGTTCGAAGGTTATGGCAAGGACAGTGGGTTAGGTTAGGTTATCTTTAGACCAAAGCCCACGAGCCGAGCGAGCGAAGCGAGCGTGCCGCGGCAGCGGCCGGCGAGTGGCAGTACCGACTTTCACTTTTATCAAAATTATCAACGAATAAATGGAAACCAGTTGGTTCTGCCACTTGCCGGCCGCTACCGCGGCACGCTCCCCTCGCCCGCTCGGCTCGTGGGCTTTGGTCTAAAGATAACCTAACCTAACCCACTGTCCTTGTCACTGGTTACACCTTCGACCACCCCTTACACCTATACTTTGTTCTGCTTACATTGGTATTGCATGTAGTCGGTATTTATATATACAAACTAGAAAAATATATTAATTATCTTAGTTACAATAATGTGAAAAATCTAAAATTCCATACTTTCATGTCATTCAATGATCTTCAGATTGATTGAATAATATTGATATTCATGCTGTATGGATTTAGTGTCTTTGCCTAACAAGTAGCAAAGTGAAGTAAAAACTTTGTCTCTTAATATTATTAATCTGAGGTTTCACCTACCAATTACAAAATATGGTGGTTTTTTAGCAATGCCGTAATAGTTGATTTTATAATGATTAATTATTTTGGTCATGTCATATATGTTACATTTGCAGATTAATCCCGAAATTAAATAAGTGATTGTGTTTTTATCACAACTAGGTGAGTCGTGACGCTAAAATTGAACATTATTTTTATTTATATGATGCAGGTTTTTAACGTAATTAATTGTATTCTTTTTTAATTTTTTACCTAAATGACGGGTTTCCGATAATTTTAGTGTCCTTATTACACCATAGCAAACCATATTTATAGTCTTTAAATACAAAAAACGCATAATTTTCAGGTTCCGCGTTTATGCTGGTTTTTGCTGGGTATGGGTCTTAATAGTTTTGATGATTGGATCCCAAACAGGTGGTACTTGCCAACCATCTTCTCTATTGAAATTTGGGTGTTTTTTGATTTCAATAGCCTCACGCATCATTCTAGGTATGAAACGATTCTCTTTCGCGAGGATTTGTGGGTACATCGAATCTGATGTAGTGGTTGGGTTTATTCAGCGTGTGTTCACTGATCGCAGACTTCGTAGACCTTGTGTGTTTCATGTCAACAATGTGTCCTTTTACTCGTGTTTTTATGCTCCTCTTTGTTTGCCCAGTGTATGACAATCCACACTCACAATCGAGCTTGTAGACACTTGACACTTGACACTTGACATCTTTGCTTTCCGTGATCACGGCCACTGAAAAGTGGCCGAAACGTCAGAAAAACCAAAATCAAATAAAATTACCACACTTAAAACCGTGAAAACGTAGTTTTACGGTTATTCACATTTTATTAATAAATATTTCACTGACTGATTTGTTGTCGTCGCAACTAATTAAACACGGAAATAATGTGAGGTGTATGGAGTTATCCCACTGACGGACTTCGCAACCTTGACTATATACGTATATTACTTTTGTACTTATATACACTGTGTATACTTATCATCATTATTTATTGACTGCGCCACCGAATGTTTTAAAATATTGGCCATTAAAAATTTACATTTCGGGTTGCGTTTTTCAGAAGACGCAATTTAATTTTTTTGATGTATAGGGGGGGGTTAGTATAAGCTTAAGTTGAAGTTTATGGAGTCGCCGCCCTTGTCTCCCGGCCGCCATCTTGGAAAAAGGGGTGCAAAGTGTTTTCGAGCTGTATCTCGTAAACTGGCAACCCTACAGAAAAAATTATAAGACATTATTTGTAGAAAATTAAATTACCAACAACTTTATTCTTATTACTTCTGAAAGAATGTGGATTTGTATTTGCCTCGATTATCTTGGATTTTGAAATATATATATGTGTGTATGTGTGTGTTTTTTTTTAGCCAGGGGAAATCCGCTTGAGGACCATAAGCCGCGACAAGGGCAGAACCTTGGGGGGATATTCGCGACCTGTGTGTGGGATTCGCCAGATCGGGGGTGGCACCAGCATGCCCAGTCAGAACTGGTGCCATGCTGTTGCCACCCCCGGTTAGGGATACCCACTAAAACCCCTGGGTGTTCCGTCCTTCGCCTTATGCCAGGGCTACGGGTATATGACCTAGCCTCTCCGCAGCCCTGGCAGGCGTGGGCCCCCCTCACGAGGCCTCTTCCATTGCCGGGGATTCATCCTCCGGCATCATCATGCTCTCTTTGGCGTGGGGCGGTCTGTAACGCGCCCCACGGGAGGAGAGATGAGCGCGCGCGGAACACTCGCGCTCTCATCTCGACGGCATATGCGGGTGAGTGAGAACCCCTATACCCCAAGGGGCCCCACCCGCGCCGTCCGCTTACGGTGGCCGAAGGTCGAAATCCGCCCTCCGGCGTCGGCGCGTCCTCCTTTGGCGGGAGCGGAGCAAAGATGTCCGCTCACGCTCCCGCTCCGCCTCCTCCTTCGCAAGCATAACGCGCTCGCAGAAGGAGGAGACGGCGTCCCATCCGGTTGAGCTCCCGACCATGGTGCGTACCACGGCCGGGAGCGAGAGGTCAAATCCGGTGACGGCGACGAGGTCTCGGCGCTGCTCTGTCCAGGCAGAACACTCCTGGAGTGTGTGCAGCGCCGTATCCTCGTCGCCGGTGTCGCAATGATGGCACCCTGACGTCGGCTCACGGCCTAGGCGACACAGGTACCTCCCGAAGCAGCCATGCCCCGAGAGGACCTGTGTCAGCCGAAACGTCAGGGTGCCGTGTCTACGTTTTATCCAGTCTAGCAGGACGGGCCTCACCGCTTCAATGGTGGCGAGGCCCGCGCTGGGGTGTCTGAGGCGTTCTTCCCAGACCACCATGGCGACGTCGCGGAGCTCCGACCGGCAGGCCTCTGTTTCCTGAGGCGCCGGTCTCGTGCCCCTGACCAGGGCCTCCTTGCGCCACTGGTATAGCGACGCGAGGACCCTGGCTTCGAGGTCCCATGGTGGGGATCCGGCGAGTAGCGAGGCCGCTTCGAAGGACACCGTACGGTATCCCCTTATCGCCCTGACGGCCAGTACTCGCTGCGCTTGCCGCAGCAAGACTATATTTCTGGCCGCCAGGCGGTCAGCCCATACGGGGGCCCCATATAGGGCCATAGACCGCACGATACCTTCGAAGAGTTTTCGGCACGTGGCTTCGGGCCCCCCAATGTTTGGCAGCAGGCGCGAAAGCGCTCCCGCCGCCCTTTTGAGCTTGGGGGCCAATTGCCTAAAATGTGCCGAAAAGTCCCATCGGCTATCGAGGACCAATCCCAGATACTTCATAGTTTCCCCGATCCACCATGAAGGCTTCGTTCATGGGCTGCGTGGCGCTCGTCTGAACTAGACTTAAGCAATAAGACCGCCTAAAGTAATTATAATCTTAAAAGAAGAAAAAGTGTTACTATTTTTATGTCAATGTGCAATAAAGAGTATTGTTGTTGTTGTTATTGTTACGAGTTTAGCGGGACTCGAATTAAAATACCGTTAGAATTACTATAGAGTTTATTAGAACTATACCAACATGTATAACACAGGTACACATATAACCAAACACAACAAATCCAATCGTAATGCAGAAGGTCGTAATTCAATAAAACGCGCAAAGTCCGTCACTATTAGATTTCCGATTGCACACACGTCACACTTTGATCGTAGTTGTCGTTGAACTGCCCCCTCTCCCCACCAGGCCGTTGTTTTATACCTCACAAGTACAAGTGTGCCCGTATCGTAGTCGACGTAATCCGCAACACCTGGCTAATTATTCGGCCGCAAGCGGCCGTAAACGATTACAATAGGCTGTTCTCTAGAAAGGTATGCTAATAAATAAGTAAACAAAAGAAGACGATCATAAAAGAAATACAATTAGTTCAAATGCCGACAGGTAATAAAATGTTTTTTTACAGATATGTGTAATGTAATGACAGCTTATGAATGTCCCAGTGCTACGCTAGGGCCTCCCATTACTAGGGCACGGACAGTGTTCCCGCCACGCTTGTCCAAGGCGGCTTGGCAGGTTTGACACATCGATTATCTCGATGTGCAGGTTGCATCACGATGTTTTCCTTCACCGTTGTTAGCACGTGGTAATTGTAATGATATGTACATTAGGTCAGAAAACTGCCTAAGTGGTGCATGCGTTCCGGCCAGGATCGAACCCACGCCCTTTGGGCCTGGGATGCGTGCGTTAGCCATTACGCTACCACGACTGTATTGTGTGTGTGTTTTTACAGATATGCCGGTGGAATTTGTTTTTGTCGGAACCTAAGTTGTAACATTATATTATCTCTTTTCTATAAGATTAATAAGCAAAGTTAAAGTATTACTTAACTAAGAAATTTAATATACGCTATCTTTATTAAATGATATTATAATAATCTATTAACTCGACCGCTCTGAGTGGGATGAATAATAATGCCCATTAAAACCTCTGGAGGTAATTATTATTCGCACCACGGTTGATTTACAAAAAGGCGAAAGAGCTAGTGTTTTACCGTAGTACTGGATGAGGCAATATTTATTGATTTTTGCTTCTAAAGTTTTTTATTTTTTTTATTATTATTAACAACTCTACGGACTCTAGTTCCGTACCTTTTTTTATAATTAAATTTAATAAAAGTTTAGAAGTTGTACACGCTTATTTGTTACTTTGTTATTGTGTGAGACATTTAATGAATGCATGTTTGTGCTGTGGTGTACCTTAAAAATAACTTATTATGTTAATTTATTCTAATTTTAATACTAAACTTATACTAATGTAGAGTGTATCTGTTACATACTGGTGTTGTGAGGAAGTGCATGTGCAGGGTGTGCCTTATATCTATACCTATATATATTATCCTAACTAGTGTCATGACATGGCACTTTATTGCACTAGTTCATAATTTATGTTTTTTTTCTGTATTGCAGGAGATCAGCAGACAGGCAGACGGCCCACTTGATGGAAAGCGGTTACCATTGCCTATGGACATTTGCAACACCAAAGGTGCTACAAATGCGCTGCTGCTCTCTTAAGGGAAACTAGACTCTAGTCACTAATGCCGGAACACAACTCAAGGTTGTTATGGTGACATACTTTAGACTAGGGGTGATAGCCATCCAGTCGGGCAAATACCCTACCACCTGGCTGTGGGTTGTTAAGTCGCCTCTTACGACAGGCCGCCCGGCCGCAGGAAATTGTATTCTTTCTCCGTTCCGCACGGATAAGATATAAATGTATGTAAGATGTATATTTTAATAAAAAAATAGTAATGTAAGATTGAGCACGCACGTACCTAATTAATGGACATGAGATATAACTGCTCCTCACTTTCACTTCTTTTCAGTTCACTTGTTGTAATATTTTTATAGTACTTAATTTGACGTGTATGTATTTATTGTATTGTTACGAGTACGGGACTCGATTTAAAGTGTCGTTGGAATTACTATAGAATTTATTAGAACTATACAAACACGTATAACACAGGTACAATTATAACCGGACGCAATAAGTCCAAATGTAATGCACAATTCAATAACACGCGCAAAGTCCGTCACTAAAATGTAAACACGTCTTGCTTCGCTTGTGTTATCGCTTTGACTGCCCATCTCTCTATTGGGCCATTGATTGTTAATGCACCGATGCAATATGTCTACCTGGCAAGTATCGACGCAATTTCCCATTTCGTAAAAAACGTAATCCGCACACCTCCGTAATTATGCCTGCGAACGGTCATAAACGAGTACAATACACAATAGGCTGTTTTCTAATTACAAATTTTAAACACAAAGTAAACAAAAGAAGATAGCCATAAAACAGTTTCAATGTTATTAGCTCAAACACCCGGCGGGTAATAAAGTGTGTGTTTTGTCAATAATTATGCAGGTGGCCCAAATTGTAACATTATTTTATATTATATATGTTTATTATATTTTATACTTGCGGTGTGGAGCGGCTTATTTATAAATTATATACATTATGGTATGTTTAATAAAAAAAAAACTTTTACTATTTATTTCTTGCGGTCTTATCGCTGGGAGCGATTTCTTCCAGACAACCTTTGGATGGCCAGAAACTCTGTATGGATAGGGGTAGGTATGCAATAGATATAATATACTAATATATACACGTAAATATATATAAGGAAAAATATGGATAAAAAAATGTATACAATAATGTATATATATATACTTACAAGCTGACCCGGCAAAATTCGTACCGCCTCAGAATCAATAAATAAAAAAGCTCAATGATAATTGCAGAATGTTTCCACTTTAGTAAAATGTGTGGTCAAAACTTAACCGGAACAAAAAGAATTCGTAGTAAAAAAAAAATTGACTTCTGAACGACAGGACGAACATCAAACGTTTGACATTCAAAACCAAAAGAATGAAAAAAGAACTTCACTTTTAAATTAATTTCTTTTTATTTTTTTATTGTTGGAGTTCAGCAGACAGGCAGACCGCCCACTTGATGGAAAGCGATTACCATTGCCTATGGACATTTGCAACACCAAAGGTGTTACTAATGCGCTGCTGCTGTATGTACATTAACAATCTGCCCGTAAAACTTCAAATTAAAATTTTGTTGCGATTCGTTTTTCCACTTGTCCGTTGAAGTTTCACTTCTACTATGTGTCCCAGCACACATTTCGATTTTTTGCAGGTTTACTGCAAATTGTGATTTGGTTAGGTTAAGCACATTTTAATGAATGCATTTTTTATTTAAACATATTTTATTTTATCAAACAAAAAAACTGAATTCGATCCGGAACCAGAACACGCATCCATAGTATACTCTAAAATTATGCCGCCTCTTACCACGTCTACTCTAAATTTATGATGCTCGTCCACGCAGCCGTAACGCTTTTTCGTGACAAAAAAATACTAAGACCGCGTTTATATAGAAGTTTCAAGTTTCACTTCAATAACTTTAACTTAACATACATTAGATGAAAAGTAACCAGATGCAAAACAAACAAACAATCTAGGTGTACCTTTTAATGTTCTAGGAAGCTTACGCAAGGGATTTGTTTGAGTTTCTTTGAATGCGCAACTTACAAGATAGGGTTTAATTTTACAAATGGACTCTTTAATGTCGTATAATGCAGCTAGATGTTTCAGACTGATGAATAGTGTTATGTATGTCCTACATGTGTTTTAGCAACCAAGAAATCCTCTATTGCTAAATCTGAAACTAAACTTACCAATGCTGTCGCGTGGATTTTCGGCTAGGGTAGTGGTCGGCAAACTTATTAGCCAAAGAGCCAAATACGAACATCGCAAAAAAAAATGGGAGCCAAATCTGCTTGTTTAGTAAACTTTTATTAGACTAAATAAGTAGTACACTAAATAAGACTAAATTTCATACTTAATTAGTATTTATTAATGCGAACAACGTGCTTGCATCTCCTTGGAAATTTGAGTATGTCAGGTTTGTATGATGTTGTTTTTAATTTTATTCATGATTCAAAGTTCTCATTAATACATACATACATAACTTCACGCCAGTTCCCTTGCGGGGTAGGCACGAACAACAGAGTGCCATTTAGGCTTATTCTTACACACCTCACTTGCCTCTTTGACATTCATAACTCTTGTCATGCAAGCTCGTCTGTTCTTAAGGCTCCTGACATTAATAAGACTTATTATTGCGCCTTCCGTGGATATTTGTACCAGAGCCGCACTTAAGGAGCCAAAGAGCTACATGCGGCTCTGGAGCCGCACTTTGCCGACCACTGGGCTAGGGTAACCCATCTTATTTTTATTGTACGATTCACACAGATCTAGCGATAAGTTTAATATTATTTGTGATGCGATTTTTTTTAATTAATCGTTAATGACGTTAAATACGTGTATCTATATATATACACGTTAATCTTATATCTTATACTTCTTATACTAATATATAAAGCTGAAGACTTTATTTGTTTGAACGCGCTAATGTCAGGAAGTACTGGTCTGATTTAAAAATTTTGTTTCAGTGTTAGATAGCCCATTTATCGAGGAAGGCTATAGGCTATATATAATCACGCTAAGACCAATAGAAGCGGAGCACCAATGAAGAATGTTTCAAAATCGGGGGGTTTTGAAAACAAATTCCACGCGGACGACGTCGCGGGCACAGCTAGTGTTTTATAAATATCCTAGCCGTCCCGGCAGACGTCGTTCTGCCCTGAAGAAATAAAAATTTAGAACCCGATTGCAGCGCCACCTACCGGGTCCAATTGTGAATCTAAACCATCCTCGAATCCACTTGAACACACACAAAAAAAAATTCATTCAAATCGGTCCAGCCGTTTAGGAGTTCACTGTCAACACACGTACAGAAGAATTATATATATAAAGAAGATTGGCAAAGCATTTTATCGATTTCACAACCTTGAAAGATATTTCATAGATATTTTACTTTAAATTAGATATTTAAAAGAAAGTTAAATCCAAAAGGGTCGTAATTATATTATTTATTTCATAGGATATAAAAACTTTCTATGTTAATAATTAACAAACATTTTATATACATAACCTTCATACTATTATCTAGTATCAGCAGTCACCATAGTTAACCGATTGATTATATTGAACAGAGCTTTCGCTCTGTGCAACCGACGAACGTAGAATGCCCCGTATTAGGCGATTTCGCCTCCTTTTATATTAATAAAACTACGTTTTAACGGTTTTACCGCGCTTAAAACCGTTAAAACGTAGTTTTATTATGTATACAAGTCGCGAAAACTTAAGAAAATATTATCCTTTTATATTGTCAAACCAACAATACAGCGTTCACATTTTAGCATTCTTGCAATCTAAAACTTATTACAAAGGTTATTAAAAATCCTAAAAACATTTATAAAGTACTCAACAATATAAACCTTAAAAATACAACCCACTTTTTATTATCTAAGCTAAAAAACACTGTTTACTCAATAAATAAGTGGAGGTATTTTAAGAAAAACATAAGTACCCTCAATTTAAAGTAACATTGTGGCTTAGCACGGCAAATACATGACTTCATTTATTAAATACATCCATATTACTTATTTATTACGCGGGTAGTGTTGGGCTATACATGATTTTAAAATAAGTTTGTAAGAGTTATATGACATTTTGTACTGAACCTGGAACCGCCATGTAAACCTCCTTTCGACCTGTTCATGCTTTTCTTCGACATATTTAAATTCTTCCTTTAAATCTGACGGCGCGTTCCCGTTTCGCACGTCACGTCAATCATTCATTGTCACAAGATAAAATAAATTAAATTACATCGTCCCGCATATTGTAAATAAATAAAATATACCGCACCCGTAACCCTAATTAAATATAAATAATATATGTAACTTATAAATGACCCGCTCCGCATCGCAATTGCAAGATATATTAAAACATATTACATCAAATAAACTATAACGTAATTAATAAATAAAATCTGCGGAGTGACGCTCGCGGACCGCGTTCGTAATACCGAAGTAAGAAAGAGAGTGTCGGGGTGAAGGTAAGGAAAGGAATGCTCCGGTGGTTCGGGCATGTGGAAAGAATGACTAAACAGATATACAATGCAAAAGTGGATGGATGCAGAAGTCGCGGAAGGCCACGACACACCTTCCATGATCAAATTGATCGTGTACTAGCAGAAGGTGATGTCAGGAGCCTTAAGAACAGACGAGCTTGCATGACAAGAGTTATGAATGTCAAAGAGGCAAGTGAGGTGTGTAAGAATAAGCCTAAATGGCACTCTGTTGATCGTGCCTTCCCCGCAAGGGAACTGGCGTGAAGTTATGTATGTATGTATGTAATTAATAAATAAAGTGAAGTGAAGTGGACTAAGGGCAGAGGAGCAGCCGTATTTCATTCCCATTAACCAGGTAAGTGCGTGCTCGTTCTCAAACTCCCGTCCAAATTGTCCCACACTTCTTTTCCCGCAGAATTGACATAGTCCGCTTAACGCTAAACCCAGCGCCGCCGCACCAGGCCCAGTACAATGTACCACTTCAAATGAGGCGAGGACATTTGTATGGTTTGTTCCGCGGTAGTACATTTGAAGCGATGAGGCCGGTGAGCCGGTGAGCATCATTCCCTCATTTGTCCCGTTCTAAACTAGTTCGGAAATCTTTGTTAACCATCGGATGTGCTCGGTTACCTCATTTTAGTAATAGACGTTGATATTGTCATGTTGTCCCTCTTTGTCATGTCAATATCCGTAGAGGCGTTATTGTACTGATGTAGCATAAGCTTCGTTCCGTCCTTCCTGTTACTTTTGACTAGTAGCGCGACAAAAATGTTGAAGTGGTACATTTCAAATTTTGAGTCGTATCAGTACAAATGTATTTTGTACGGGACAAGTGTACTGGCTCACACGTGTACTGCTCGTCGCTACACGCGTACTTTTGCGCGCGTCTATCACCAACTTTATACAACCAACTAAATAATTAACACACTTCGGATGTCTACAGAATTTTGTATAAAATTTGAGGGAAACATTTTTTGAATTCCCACGACACGCTACGTCACGGCTCATTAGCACTTAGTCATAACTTGGGCACAACTTTCCTGTGCTCACACGATTCGAAAGTCGGCAAGTTGTTCTTAAGCTTACTAACTTAGTTTTCGGGAATTTAACAAGTTAGCTGATACGGCTGTTCTAAAAATACTTTAATTTAGTTTTCTATATCTTAGACTTTGTAAGCTATCGTAATCAAAGACTTATGTTAATTTATTATATTTATTTACAATTTCTTGTAGTCTATTTTATGTTTCTGTGACATATTCGAAATATCAACAGCCAGGTGGTAGGGCATTTGCCCGATTGGATGGCTACCACCCCAGATCTAGGGTATGCCACCATAACAACCTTGAGTTGTGTTCCGACATCAGTGGCCAGGTTCCAGTTTCTCCTTCAAGTCCGGCAACACATTGGCAAGACCTCTGGTATTGCTAATGTCCATAGGCTATGGCAACCACTTTCCATCACAGTTGGGCTGTCAGCCTATCTGCTGTGCTTTAGCAATAAATATATACATATTCTTTTATTATCATGTTTTTTAACTTCTTTTTTTAAATAATACGATATTTCTTTTTGGAAACGTTCCCATAGAACAATGATTTAGGATCTTAATACATTTATATTTCTTTTTGACTTTGTGTAAAAAAAATACAATATCTAAAATACAACATTTATTAAAAATATGTAAAGTCTTGAAGTTTGCCAGCGGCAGGGTCTGGGGTACAAGCTACTGGTGAATAGGGCTCCAAAAACAGAAAACTCACAATTCGTGTCGTGTTCAAGAGTGCTGTCTTCTGTATCTGACTCATCCATCCAGCATCCTAACGAAAACCCCTGTAGATGACGATCGAGGCTCTTCGCTATAAGTCATGTTTCTTTGTAGACCACGGGCCATAAAAATGGCCCGGACATTTGGAGGGCTTGCGTGAAGCCATGGGAAGGCCAACACGTAGAGGCCCTTTGACAAATTTAATGTAAATGTGGCGTGACACTGACCGGCGATTATTCCTGTCTACACCATATAGTAATGCACCTAAGGACAAGCCCCGGCCAGTGTAGGACTATTGTGGAAAATGAGGACTAAAAGTACCGGGCTATTGGGGTGAACTGCTAGTGGTACTAGTGGTCTTTGAATATGGGGACTATGGCGTCTGCCCGTCGCAATGTTCAGGGAGCATGCAAAAATGGGCAGACGGTGACTCGCCACTCGCTGCATGGGCCCCAAAAAATGCCATAGAAGGCAGGGGCATCATGTTTCTATTTATTATGATTATAAAAAGAAAATAAATATTTATATACAAAGAACCAGAATTCAGAACTCAATTATTGTATTATATATTATAGTGTAGCAGCCTCTTTGAATTTAAAAACAATGAAATGGAGTCTGAATAAACCTAACTTAAAAATATATATACAATAGTAAAAATAAAAACCTATATTAAAGCCCGTCCAGCTCTACCAGACCACTGTTGCTAGGCATTGTACCTAAAAGTCTGGCAGTATTACCTCGCTGGATACAGAGGCTAATCTTTTGAGCAAGGTAAGCTCCAGCCTTCCGGTCTCCTGTTATATCGACCAGAAGTTTTTTTTAATAATTTGTGTGGGCACTTGGCCCCCATGGGCTCAAAGTCTCAACCTCAAACGGCTCAAATATAACTGTTTTGCATTCCAACAAAACAGGTATTATGTGTTGACTGAGACACACAGTGTTGCTAGAAGAAAGCATAGTAAATATTTGCCTCTTTACACTATCTATGGTCTAAGACTTACCCATTTGTCCTTGGTTTTATACCTTTCTCTTTCACTCACCAGCATGACATCTCTTTCCTTGATATGATAGATGTCAGATAGCTGTCAATTCATATAGTCTTCCACACACCAGCAAGAAACTTGCTGCAACACTGTGTGTCTCAGTCAACACATAATACCTGTTTTGTTGGAATGCAAAACAGTTATATTATGTGTCTCTGTCGACACACAGTGTTGCTAGAAGACCTGTTTGTTATCTGCTGGTGAAAACACAAGTAATACAATGCATATGATGATTAGAGATTTAAAATATTTCTCAAAGTATATCCGATTTACTTTAAGAATTTTAATTTGTCTGTGAAGGTAAATAAAAAAAATTAATACTAATAACCTCACAATTTATCAATTTCCAACAATATTGATTTATATTATTATATGGATAATAGTCTCTCCCTGTCTCCCTAGGTTTGCTGGAAGAAAACTCTCTTTGGAGTTGTTAATCTTGTTTTGGTACATCACCACTCTCTGTAGTTTTATATGTAACTACTTTGTGTACAATAAAGAAAGAAAAAATAATAATCCTCCTATCTGAAATCAATTATTATTTTAAAGAAAATGTTGATTAGATGATAAGATCTCAAGGTTCCTTGGTGAAGAACTTATCTTATGAATCTTCCATTAAAAATGGAAAACCTAAAGGTAAACATAACTAAAGAGCCTTAATAATAACTAAAATTAGTTTATAGCTAATCTTGACTAGGTCTGATATCATTAATAGAAACATCTGTATGTTTCAATACTTATAAGATTCCTCTAATATCTCTTGTACTGGTCATTTTATAACTAACATCTTGTATCAACATCTAGCTAATAGATATATATGTAGAGTAGTATTAATCTCTCCCCCCCCCCTTTTTTTTATAGAGTACTATATTGTATATTTACAAAAAATATTATATACAATGTCTCTGAAAACAGTAATTATGGTTCTTTAAGCAATTTTTATCTTTCAAGATAATGATAGAAATGTATAAACTTGTACTCATTCTCTATCTAGGCTTTTTGACCTTTCAGATACTGTTATAAAATGTTTAATGTGTGTTACAGGACAAAACAATAATTTCGGTGTTTCCATAACATCCAGCTAGACTGCTTATTATTTTATTTATAATCTTGTTATTACACAAAGTTGTGGCTACCAGCCGATTGTTTTGATTGTCTGGGGATGCCCTGGTGTCAACAGATCATAGATTCTACAGCCTGAGGCAAGTAATAGTAGTGACTATCCAGCTACTAATATGAAATTATATATACTTATATATATATAATTTTATTTATTTATTTTAATTTTGTCAAATAGAAATGAGAAATTCTAGACAAATAGCATTTTAAATTTCTGGTTTAACAAGTGAAATGGTCTTAAGTATTTGATGATCATCTTACATCTCTGATAATGTTATTATATGATAGATAGAAAACACTTTAATTTACACCATTTCAAAAAACTTAAGAACTAGTAATATATGATAGCCTTTTAAAATTTATTTTTGGCAATGTCTATTGTAGATATATAGTAATTGTAGTTGTAAGTATTATTAAGTAGGTGTCTGCCAACTACTTTGATAAGTCTTGCCATTTGTGATTCAGTAAGAGACTTGATCATTCAAACTCTAACTTTTTAAGCAAAAAGGGGCAATCTGTCTGTCTGTCCATCTACTGAGATCTTCCTCCTGTCTTAAATGAGAATTGTTAATAATCTTTGCTTTCAAGTTTGGCCTCCGAAAGCCCTTTGTCTATTCTGGTATTAATAAAAGGAAATTTCCTTTAACCTGGTTCAAGTAAGACAGTATTCTATTAGGCTGGGTGGGGAAAATTGCCAAGCCCAGCCGAAAGTCTCATTTCTACTGAATACATTGTAGAAAAATGAGCACACCTGTCTGGGGCCATTCATCACATACTTTGATGAAAATAAGTTCATGCCTTGGACGCTCCAAATTTTGAACATAGCCTTCATGGCCTGGAGCAGAAGAAGCCACTTCAGAACTTTAGGACCATTTGGCATCTGGCTTCTCGTTCAGTTTAGCTTCCCCGAGAGCTAAGTGGCAGAGAAAGAGAGTTATGCTCCATTGTTCTGTGAGATTCAACAATATGGTAAGCATCTTTATTTATTTACTTTTTTAGGTAAAGGGATTACGTCCTTTTCTCACCATGTATGTACAATATGCACCTCTTTGAGTCATACACTGACTATTTATTCTTACAAACATAGTATACATCTCGTTCCTCTTTGAACTCCAAGAAATTGGTTACAGGCCCACTTTCCAATCAGTGAGCAAATCCTGTTTAGCTGAGCACCTCAACCTGAATTTGAGGTCAAAAGACTGAATAATACAGCTATTTGAGTACTGGTTCTGAGCCCTGCTCTCCTTTGATCAACTTTATTTCAGGTCTTGCTAAACAGTAGGGTTAGATGTGTTACTTTTTAACTTAAAGTACGTACTTGTCTTTAAATTTTAATCACCCTTGTAAGCCACTCAATGATGCTTTAATAAGTTTTACAACATCAGGACAAAAATATAGTCTTGACTACAAATAATTTGCAATGTAGTCTCTAATATTTAATTATGGGACATTGGTCCCACTGACTTTATTAATCCTGTCAATAAGTAATGTAAAAATTACTAGGCTTTGGTGAAAATCAGTTGTGGTGCCTCCTGTGAGGACTTAATTTACAAGCCCTCGTTTACAAGACCAATGTTCAGGTGGGTTATAGTCACATGGCACATCTATGTACCATGAACAGATCCAAACTTTCTTTAATATAGGTTAGAAGGCTATAACCACCCAAAGTTATCTTTATATCTCAAATAATAAATAAATGGGCCGACTATCTATACACACCCCAGTGTTTTATCACTGAATTAAAGAAGCTGTTCAACTTCAGCCAGCAGCAGCTGGATGTTTATCCAGCTATAGCCTTTGTTCAGAAATTGTCATTGTTCTAGAATATTATAAAAAACAAATTTTTCCACAATGGTTCTGCACCGATAAGTGGTCTTCTTTTACAGTGAAATGACAAATGTTATGTCTTAGTACAACACTATTAGCAAGACAAGTTTGTGATAAATGTCCTTTCAATCATATTAATTAAAAATCAATTTAATTTTTGACACTAACTCTTGGTTAGCTTAAGTAAACAACCGGTTTACTAACCTCGGTGTTTTATTTCCCCTACTGAGATTTTCAGTTAGGTGTTAAAACAAGTTCAATCCTGTTTGAAAACTCGTAATTGTACTTACATCTCATGTTCAGTAGAATAAAGCAAAATACTTCCCCCTTCGTCCGAACTTGAGAAACGAAGATAATTTATCGTAATTGGTTTCACTCGATGTGCTCGTAATAACAGAAATCACCAAAGGCTTAAAGATTTCGAATGTTGCACATTCCACTTGGAACACTTACTTGTCGTAGTTTGTACTTATTATAACACAATTAAAAGACGAATGGTAAGTGTTATAATGAAGTACTATATTATTTTCTTGGCACTGTGTTGTCAACACTTCAAAATTCTATTAATATTGAATAGTTTTAACACTTTGAAATAATTTACAAATTTTGCAATGTTTTACCGGCAAAATTTTACAATGCATATGAAATGACAGCTATCTGACATCTATCATATCAAGGAAAGAGATGTCATGCTGGTGAGTGAAAGAGAAAGGTATAAAACCAAGGACAAATGGGTAAGTCTTAGACCATAGATAGTGTAAAGAGGCAAATATTTACTATGCTTTCTTCTAGCAACATTGTGTGTCGACAGAGACACATAATATGTAACCTGTTCCAAGGGTTGCATATTCGATCCGTTTGACAAGGCAGAACTGAATATAAAATGAATAGTTTGTACAAAGTAAGAAGTGCAAGCAATAAATACGATCTTGGAATTTCAATTACCTCTTCTCTCCTTATACGAAGGTGTAGAAATGTATGATTCATATTGGTCTCTAATATTTGCAAGTTATAAGACTAAAGCGATTATTTATATGATGATATTTTTGAACAGACGAGCGTGCATGACAAGAGTTATGAATGTCAAAGAAGCAAGTGAGGTGTGTAAGAATAAGCCTAAATTGCGCTCTGTTGTTAGTGCCTACCCCGCAAGGGAACTGGCGTCAAGTTATGTATATATGTATGTATATTTCTGAAATGAAAAGAAAAGAACAATACATCGCGCCAGCTAGGTTTGACATTGAGGGGTATGGGGCGCACCCAGAGACTGGCTCTGCATACTCCTTACATACATACACACACTGAAGGTGGAGTTGTGAGATGCAGGCCGCCGGACTACCCATAAAATCTTCCACCGTCCTTTCGCGTCTTAATAAATCGCCACGGGATATACCGTAGGCAATTCACCCACAACACCATTCATACCTGGGGTGTCACTAGGAGCAGGACACTCCACTTCGTAAGTGTGGCTCGCCAGGGAGGTCCCTGATCGCAACCTGGTCTCACTACGTCATGGGGAGGAGGTGAGCGTAGTAACGTGTCCGACCTCTATTAGTCGCCGTCTACGACGAGGTTCTGCTAGTTCATCCTATTCACCTACCCCGATCCTCCGCTGTTCTCATCCAGCACCCACTGGCAACCTTGTGCGGATCGTCGGTCCATCGGGCTGGAGGGCGCTACGGTTATCGAAACGCAGTCTCCACTCCAGGACTCGTTTGCTTCATCCGCCATCAGTCCTACGATATATGTAGCCCACTGCCATTTCAGCTTGCTAATTTTGCGAGCTATGTCAGTAACCTTGGTGCTCTTACGGATATCCTTGTTTCTGATTTTATCCATATAAGACACATCCATCATGGCCCGCTGAGTAACCTCCATTTTGTGAAGTAGCTCCACTGTCAGTGTACATGTTTTGGCACCATGTGTCATATCGGGTAGGACGCCCTAATCCAAGATTTTCGTCTTCAAGCATTTTGGAATAGTCCACGTGAAATATAAAGAAGATATATGTGTAATAACAGTGGTAATTATGTGGCCAGAGTATGTGTCTCAAATTCAAAGGGTGCAGGTTCGAGTCCTGACCGAAAGCATGCTAGGTAGACACTTAGGTAGTTTTCTGATCTAATATGTATATTGTTTAAACCACCGAGGGAATCACTTAAACACAAATAATTTTAGTTAAAATCCTGAAACCCGATTCCAGAGCCTTCTACCAGGTCTAATTGTGAATCTAAACCATTCTCGAATACAATACAATCATGAAAAATTTCATCAAAATCAATTCAACTGTTCAGGAGGAGTCCAGTGACATACACACAAACAGAAGAATTATATTTATATTTAAAAGACATTAGATCCGTGTTAGCTTTAGTATAATGCACTCGAGTCCTCAAAGAAGTCCTAAATAATACCAACAATTACCATGGGTGTAGGACAACATCGTGATGGAATCTGCATATCGAGATAACCGACGTGTCTAACCTGCCAAGCCACCTTGAACAAGCATGGCGGGTATAGCGTCCGTTACCCTATAAATCGGAGATCCGAGCCCAGCAGTGGGATGTTTATGAGCTGTTATTATTATTATATACGTATGTAACACTAGTCACAATGATGAAAGATGACTGTCAGGCGAGAGGCTTACATTTGAATGCGAAGAAAACAAAGGTTATGGTGTTTGAAAGAGAAGAAACCAGAACGAATGCAAGGATAATGGTCGATGATGTTTTGCTGGAGCAAATGCTCCTCCGTCTCAAAGGAAGATCTTCCAGCGAGGCTAATGTTGTTTCTTGCAGACCTAGGCCCGTCTGTTATAGTTGAAATTTTGTATATATTCTTTGTATGTTTCGGAAAACGTTTGTGACATCAATTATTGCACAGCGCCATCTATTGGCTTGTAAGTGTTCCACTACAAATGCAAAAGTGGATGGATGCTGAAGTCGTGGAAGGCCACGACACACCTTCCATGATCAAATTGATCGTGTACTAGCAGAAGGTGATGTCAGGAGCCTTAAGAACCGACGAGCGTGCATGACAAGAGTTATGAATGTCAAAGAAGCAAGTGAGGCATGTAAGAATAAGCTTAAATGGCACTCTGTCGTTCGTGCCTACCCCGCAAGGGAACTGGCGTGAAGTTATGTTTTTATGTATGTATAAAAAAATCGCTTGTTTCAAGTTATTATATTTCTTTACCCGCTCATCACTTGTATTTGTACTACACCAAATAAATTATGAAAGAATCGGAATGAGTCGTGTTCAAATCTGATTCACTCTGGATCCCACGGAATCCTTTTCACAAATGAAAAGGTGAGGAATTGGGTCGTTGGAGTCAATCGCCCGATTTTAGGAGGCATTTCAACAAATAGGTATTCCTTTTAGTATTCAGCTGAAGCGAGTATTCGATCATTCAATGAAGGAATATTATCTGATTGAAAATTATGTATACTTATCTATTTTATTACAAACGTGCAGGAACGGAGAAAGAATAATAATTCCTGTGGCCGGTTGGCCTGCCGTATGAGGCGACCAAACAATTCACGATCAGGGGCCCAATTCTGCTCATCATCATCCGAGCGTTAAATCTCGATTACTTCGACGCCCAGGGTCCGCTTTCCTACGTTTTAACCGACTTCAAAAAAGGAAGAGGTTTTCAATCTTTTTTTTTGTTTTTTTTTAATGTGTGTGCACCGATTACGCTGAGATTTATGATCCAATTTACGTGATTATCGTTTAGTTTGATTCGGAATAGTTGCCATTTGATCCCCTAAAAATTTAACATAGTTTGGCCCAGTAGTTTTCTTTTTTTTTTACGAACATTTTTTTGTTCCCGTTTCTTGGGACCTCCTATATTTTTTAAGGAGGGCGGCACCTTTCGTAGGTCTACCCAGACATAGCTAGACACTAAAAAGTAACAAATAAAATAAAAGAACTTCGTTTAAAAAAACCGACTTCAAAAACTAAAAAAGTATAAAATAACTTATTTCTAAAGCTATTATTATTAATATATAATTATCTAAATCATCTTAAAGTCGGTGCAAAGTAAAACATAAAAATTACTATTTTTTTTTTAAATTACTAAGCACCGACCTTAAGATGTTTTAGATAATATATATTAATAATAATAGTTTTAGAAATAAGTTATTTTATACTTTTAAATTTTTTTTACTCTTTCTTCTCCACCTCGCGCGATCGTCGGCATCCCTTGTATTGAGACCGTTGGTACGCATGTCATCCCTCACAACGTCCAGCCAGCATTTTTTGGGCCTACCTCTTCGACCGGGACCTGGCGGAGGCGGCATGGCTAGACATTTGTTCCCCACGTAACTAGCCGGTTCCCGTAAAACGTGGCCGTAGCAGCGTAAGCTCTCCTGCAGTTTGTCTGCTATGTCACGGACGTGAAAGCTGCCGCGGATGCGGGAGTTCCTGACGCGATCCTTTCTCGTGACTCATATTTATTTCCGTGACACGTAGCTCCTGCTTGTGCCGCTCAAGTACAGACCATGTTTCACTGCCATATAAAAGAACAGGTCTAATAATGGATTTGTAGACCTGTCCTTTTAAGTTAATCGGCATTTTGGGGTCGCAAATGACACCTGCCACCTCACGCCACTTGGCCCAAGCTGCTGATATTCGGGCCTTGACGTCATGGTCGATGTCCCAGGGGCTCAATTCTACTATTACAATTAATTAACTGGTTCCAGTCTCTTACGAACGACAATACGAAACGGCTTATGACTGAATGTGCAATTTTGATGCAAGGTTTTATTTTAACTTTTAATATACTTACTATTTGTTTCATTAAATAGGCGGTTTCTACTCTTTGTACCATACACTCTGTAATTATCGTAACACACTCACACCCATGTATACAAACACACACACACACATACACACCATATATACCCTATATTATACACACCCTATATTATAACAAATTCTATAGTAATTCCAACGGCATTTTTAATTCGAGTCCCGCACTCGTAACAATATCATCTGAATCCTAGTATTTTACAGTTTTACTAGTTTAGAATTCAGATTTTTCTCTGTATGTAACAAATTAGCCTTTAACTATGTACACGAAATTTCTTGCAGTCGGATAGCTGCTAACTGTAACACAGGTTTGTTCCTAGTGCGGGGTCTTGTGTGTGTATAATGTTTTTTTATTGATTTCATGTATTTTTTACACACCTTCTCTATATAAACTATAAATGTGCTAAATATCATACTCCTCCGTCCGCGCAATTTTCGTAAAAAGGGCTACAAAGCTTTTCGCCACCTTAACCATATAGATTACTAGCGGCCCCGGCAGACGTTGTCCTGCTCTTTAAAAATAAAAATCTAGGACCCGATCCCAGCGCCACCTACCGGTTCCAATTGTGGATTTAAACCATCCGGGAACCCACTCAAACACACAAAAACAAAATCACCAAAATCGCTCCCGGTGATAAGGAGAATTGTAGAACCCGATCTCAGCGCCACCTACCGGTTCCAATTGTGGATCTAAACCATCCCGGGACCCACTCAAACACACACACAAAATTTCATCAAAATCAGTAAAGTCGTTCTCAAGTTATAAAATTACAACGAAAAGTGGCATCGAGTGCGCACAGTGTAAAATATAAATACAATACTAATGATTATTGAAAGTCCATGGGCGTAAATACCAATTTTAACTTTGCCCCTAAAAAAGGCAAGAAAAACCTTAATCCGGTACAATTAAACGCACCTGCTTAATTAGGAAGTGTAAAAAAGTGTAAAGGGGAAAATTAAAAGTGAAACAGTGAAAGAAAATGTTAAATAGACACTTAACTAAGTTTCAAAACCTCTTTTAAGTTAAATAGATTTTATATAAAAACTGAAATAAAAGGGCAGAGTTAAATACTAAGGATATCTTTTATTTATAAGAAAACGGTGTTTTGTTAACTTTTAGACTTCACTGTAAATTGTTTTAGACACTTAGGTACCTTTCACATGGAAACAACACATGAAATGAAATGAAATGAAATGAAATTTATTAGCATGTAAGTAAGTAGTACAGGGTACATATAAAATAACTAGAATACAGTGTTGGTCTGAAAGAGAGTGTCGGGGTGAAGGTAAGGAAAGGAATGCTCCGGTGGTTCGGGCATGTGGAAAGAATGACTAAACAGATATATAATGCAAAAGTGGATGGATGCATTCCATGATCAAATTGATCGTGTACTAGCAGATGGTGATGTCAGGGGCCTTAAGAACCGACGAGCGTGCATGACAAGAGTTATGAATGTCAAAGAAGCAAGTGAGGTGTGTAAGAATAAGCCTAAATGGCGCTCTGTTGTTCGTGCCTACCCCGCAAGGGAACTGGCGTGAAGTTATGTATGTATGTAGTACCTTTAATTTAAAAGATCCTAATCGACTTATGCTACCCAATAGTAGAACTGTATTATGCCAATTTTAAGTCACTCCCCTTAAAATATTTTAAAATAAAAGTGTCAGAGTGGCTGATATGCATGGCATTTTATACCACCGATGAATATTTTAATTTTAAACAGACGAGTAATAAGAACTTAATAATGAATTGACTAAATTATATAAAAATTTTAATGACATTATTTTAATTTCATTCTTTTATTAAAACGAATTTTAAAAATTTTATACATTAGTTATATATAAAACAAAAACCAAGACATTGAAACTAAAATACATTATGTAGCAGATCACTGCCAACGGGGAGCGTGCCTAGAAGGCTGGCTGCATTGCCACGCTGTATGGCAATACTTGTTTGTTGTGCAAAATATGAGCCAGCCTTCTGATCACGGGTAATGTCAAAGAGTTTCCCCCCCACGGGCCTAATGTTTCAATGTTTCAACCCCAAACGGCACAAATATGTAACCCCTGTCTAAGGCTCCATATTTGCGCCGTTTGACGTCCTCAGCTGAAGCGGCAGCGTTGCCAGCCCCTGACTCGGTCATTGGAAGATGTGACCGGGCCAGTGTGTCAACACAGGTCGCTTCCCATACTAGCGGCCGCCCCATCTTCCAATTGTTTTAATAAATAATCCCTATCCCTATTAATATTATAAATGCGAAAGTAACTCTGTCTGTCTGTCTGTCTGTCTGTCTGTCTGTCTGTCTGTCTGTCTGTCTGTCTGTCTGTCTGTCTGTCTGTCTGTCTGTCTGTCTGTCTGTCTGTTCCGTTTTCACGCAAAAACTACTGGACCGATTTGGCTGAAACTCAGTATATATATATTTTCGATGCCGAGAATGAACATAGGATACTTTTTATCCCGGAAAATGGGATAGTTTCCGGGATAAAAATATATTTGTCTATTTGTTTGTTATGCTTTTACGGAAAAACTAATGGGCCTATTTGGCTGAAATTCGGTACGTATGTGAATTAAATACCGAGGGTGGACATGGGATACTTTTCATTTTGGCCTTTTCGGTCATTTTGGCCATTTAGGCCATTTTATTTATTTTGGTTAATTTGGAAATTTTGATCATTTTGGCCATTTTAGTCATTTTGGTCATTTTAGCCATTTCAGTTATTTTGGCCATTTTGGTCATTTTGGCCATTTCGGTCATTTGGCCTTTTTGGTTATTTCAGTCATTTTGGCCTTTTTGTTCATTTTGGTGATTTTGGTCATTTTAGCCATTTCGGTTATTTTGGCCATTTTGGTCATTTTGGCCATTTTGGTCATTTGGCCTTTTTGGTCATTTCAGTAATTTTGGCCTTTTTGGTGATTTTCGCCATGTTGGTCATCTTGGCCTTTTTGGTCATTTTGGTAATTTTAGTCATTTTGGCCATTTTGGTCATTTTGGCTATTTCGGTCAATTAGCCTTTTTGGTCATTTCAGTAATTTTGATCATGTCGGTCATTTTAGCCTTTTTGGTCATTTTGGCCATTTTAGTAATTTTGGCCTTTTTGGCCATTTCGGTCATTTTGGCCTTTTTGGTCATTTTAGACATTTTGGCCATGTCGTTAATTTTGGCCTTTTTGGTCATTTTGGCCATTTTGGTCATTTTGGCCGTTTTGGTCATTTTGGCCTTTTTGGCCATGTCGTTAATTTTGGCCTTTTTGGTCATTTTGGCCATTTCGGTAATTTTGGCATTTTGGTCATTTTGGCCTTTTTGGCCATTTCGGTCATTTTGGCCTTTTTGGTCATTTTAGCCATTTTGGCCATTTCGGACGTTTTGGCCTTTTTGGTCATTTTAGCCATTTCGGCCATGTCGGTAATTTTGGCCTTTTCGATCATTTTGGCCATGTCGGTCATTTTGGCCTTTTTGATCATTTTGGCCATTTCAGTCAATTCGGTTATTTTGGGCCATTTAGGCCATTTTGGTCACTTTGGCCATTCTTTTTATCGCAAAAATAAAACTAAAATGAAAGTGTTAGTGAGAAACTAATCATTTCTCAAGTTTATAGGTATAATAAAAATTACCCCTATCCCTATTAATATTTAATGTCCCTATTAATATTATAAATGCGAAAGTAACTCTGTCTGTCTGTCTGTTCCGTTTTCACGGAAAAACTACTGGACCGATTTGGCTAAAACTCAGTATATATATATTTTCGATTCCTAGAATGAACATAGGATGTTTTTTATCCCGAAAAATGGGATAGTTTCCGGGATAAAAATATATTTGTCTTTTTGTTTGTTATCCTTTTATGAAAAGACTATTGGACCGATTTGGCTGAAACTCGGTACATATATAATTTGAATATCGAGAGTGGCCAAGGGATACTTTTTATCCCGGATAGTGGGATACATTTTGGAATAAATTTATGTAAAGTTTATCCCGGAAACTAGGACTGGTTTTGTGATTTCGTCCACTGGGTCTACTGGGTCCACTGGGTCCACTTTGTCCACTGGGTCCACTTGGGCCACTGTGTCCACTTGGTCCCCTTGGTCCACTGGGTCCACTTGGCCCACTGGGTCCACTTGGTCCACTTGGTCCACTGGGTCTACTTGGTCCACTGAGTTTACTGGGCCCACTGGGTCCACTTGAACCACTGGGTCCACTGGGTCTACTTGGTCCACTGGACTCACTGGGTCCACTGGACCCACTGGGTCCACTTGGTCCACTAGATCCGTTGGGTCCACTGGGTCCACTTTGTCCACTGGATCCACTGGGTTCAGTTGGTCCACTGGGTCCACTGGGTCCACTTGGTCCACTTGGTCCATGTTATCTATTTTGTCAAGTTTTGTCATTTATGCAGTTTACATATAGACGGGGGTGGTATAGTTTGCGATATAAAATGAAGTGAATCTTTGGGGGCAAATACATAAAAAATAATACAATGTAACCTGTACTACTTGCTCTTTAAACAAGAGACACGCACTAGAGGTTGACCCGCGGCGCAGCCGCGGGGTAAACTCTAGTACATACATACATACATAACTTCACGCCAGTTCCCTTGCGGGGTAGGCACGAACAGTAGAGCGCCATTTAGGCTTATTCTTACACACCTCACTTGCTTCTTTTACATTCATAGCTTTTGTCATGCTCGCTCGTCTGTTCTTAAGACTCCTGACATCACCTGCTAGTACACGATAAATTTTATTATGGAAGGTGTATCGTGGCCTTCCACGAGTTCTGCATCCATCCACTTTTGCATTGTATATCTGTTTAGTCATTCTTTCCACATGCCCGAACCACCGGAGCATTCCTTTCTTTACCTTCACCCCGACACTCTCTTTCAGACCAACTCTTTTTCTTACTTCAGTATTACGAACGTGGTCTGCGAGCGGTCACTCCGCAATAAATAATATATTAATTAAAAGAGACATAATTGTATATTAAATATTTGTTGTAATTTTAACTAAGATCTACTAATCAATAATATAATCATAATTCTATGTAGTCATAAGGACAACAAACGGCTTATAACCGAAACTACAAAAAGTCTGTATGCCTGTTAAGGCGAAACATGTAACTCGAGACTTAGCATAACATCTGCAAATGTTCATGTTTCAAACAAATAAATTACTTTGACTTTCGCTAGTATTGCGTTTCTGAGATTTTATCTCTTTCTATTTTCTAACTAGCTGTACCCGGTAGACGTATTTATTATAAGTAAATAATAACTTTAACAATATTTATTGACACTTGACATTTTTCTTTTTTAACCGACTTCAAAAAAAGGAGGAGGTTCTCAATTCGTCGGGATCTTTTTTTTTATGTATGTTCACCGATTACTCCGAGATTTATGATCCGATTTACGTGATTCTTTTTTTGTTTGATGCGGAATAGTTGCCGTTTAGTCCCCTAAAAAATTAACATAGTTTGGCCCAGTAGTTTTCATTTTACGCACATTTTTTTGTTACCGTTTCTTGGGACCTATATTTTTTAAGGAGCGCGGCACCTTTCTTAGGTCTACCCATACATAGCTAGACACTAAAAAGTAACAAATAAAATGAAAAAACTTCGTTTAAAAAAACCGACTTCAAAAACTAAAAAGTATAAAATAACTTATTTCTAAAGCTATTATTATTAATATATATACAATTATCTAAAACATCTTGAAGTCGGTGCAAAGTAAAACATAAAAATTACTATATTTTTTTGAAAATTACTAAGCACCGACTTTAAGATGAGATAATATATATTAATAATAATAGCTATATATATATTATACATATAAGTTACGTTTTCTTGCATTGTATTCGATTATGTTATAACTTATTATATAATATACTAATACCTTATAAATATATTTAAACACATAATAATAGCTTTAGAAATAAGTTATTTCATAATTTTTAGTTTTTGATGTCGGTGTTTTTAAACGAAGTTTTTTTTGGCCGAAAGGTTGTAATAAAAATCAAATAAAGTGCCGCGCTTAAAACCGTTAAAACTTTGTGTTACGAACTTTTTCGTATTTGTATTCTTAATTTAGATTTGTGATCTATTAAATCTATTATAATACTGAGTGAATATTTTGTATGGGTTAGATACCCAAAAGGCTGGAAAGGTTAACTCTTTGAATCGCCCATATTAATTCTTTGAGCAAATCAACTACTGGTTTTCCATCATCTAACGAGTCGAGGCGCTTTGAAAGCGAAAGACTCCAGGCTTCATTCATGTATTATCGCAAAGTGCAAAGGTTAAAAAATTCAGCATTTTCACACAACGGAAATTAAGGCTGTATATGGAATGATTTTCCGATATTGAACACGTTTCTAGAAGCCTTTAAGGTTTTAGGGCGAATGTATTATTATAAATTGAACGCTTTATCAATGTTCGTGGAACGCCTAACAAAGATTTATGCTTATGTGGAGCATATCTTAACTGTTTTCAATCTGAAGAAGTTTCTTAAGATGGTCCTTGGATTATAAGGTTCTGATATCCAGTGCCGTAAATAGCCTTTTTTGCGCCCTATGCGAGCTTCTATAACTACGTCCTTGTTTTTTTTGTTGGAGATTAGCCCGTACAAACAGACAAACAGAAAAATAAAAAATTTAAAAAAAATCTAAATTAGTTCTATTTCACTTCTTATGTCCCCCTGACTCGGTTTTTAGCATTTTTTTTAATTGTATAGAAATTCAACTTCTACAGTTTTATTATATGTATGGATATATACTAATGCATGATGAAAGAATAACTAAACAGATATACAATGCAAAAGTGGATGGATGCAGAAGTCGTGGAAGGCCACGACACACCTTCCATGATCAAATTGATCGTGTACTAGCGGAGGGTGATGTCAGGAGCCTTAAGAACAGACGAGTGTGCATGACAAGAGTTATGAATGTCAAAGAAGCAAGTGAGGTGTGTAAGAATGGGCCTAAATGGCGCTCTGTTGTTCGTGCCTACCCCGCAAGGGAACTGGCGTGAAGTTATGTATGTATGTATGTATGTATGTATATATACTTCTGACATTTGCTAAATGAATCCTATTGGGTGTTTCATCGGATTTACTGTTTAAGTGTTAAATTTCAATCCCGTTTCCAATAAAAAGTATTCGCAATTTAAACATACGAAGGTTTTATATAATACTAGCAGCCCGGGAGACGTTGCCCTGCTCTGAAAAAATAAAAATCTAGGGCCCGATCCCAGCGCCACCTACCGGTTCCAATTGTGGATTTAAACCATCCGGGGACCCATTCAAACACACAAAAACAAAATCACCAAAATCGGTCCAGGTGATTAGGAGGATTCTAGAACCCCATCTCAGCGTCAACTACCGGTTCTAATTGCGAATCTAAACCATCCGGGAACCCACTCAAACACACAAAAACAAAATCACCAAAATCGGTCCAGGTGATTAGGAGGATTCTAGAACCCGATCTCAGAATTGTGGATGTAAACCATCCGGGAACCCACTTAAACACACAAAAACAAAATCACCAAAATCGGTCCAGGTGATTAGGAGGATTCTAGAACCCCATCTCAGCGCCAACTACCGGTTCTAATTGCGAATCTAAACCATCCGGGAACCCACTCAAACACACACAAACAAAACCACCAAAATCGGTCCAGGTGATTAGGACGATTCTAGAACCCCATCTCAGCGCCAACTACCGGTTCTAATTGCGAATCTAAACCATCCGGGAACCCACTCAAACACACAAAAACAAAATCACCAAAATCGGTCCAGGTGATTAGGAGGATATTAGAACCCGATCTCAGCGCCACCTACCGCTTCCAACGGGATAAAAAGTATTCTATATCCGTCTCCTGATTCTAAGCTACTTCCCCACCGATTTTCAGCCAAATCAGTACAGCCGTTCTTGAGTTATAAATAATGTAACTAACACGACTTTCTTTTATATATATAGAATTATAGGTACCCTAGTTAGAGTAATGCAATGTATAGGACTACTTTATTTCATTCAGGGTGATACAATAACGCACAAGGACCTTGGTGTCGGTGGACCAATTATCTAATATTTAGGAAGGAAAATCTATTTTCTTAAAGAACTAAAACACAAATACGCTCGTGCGTTGCCAAAAAAATGAGCGCGATGTTTTGTCTAATTTAGCAGACGTTTTTGATGATACTGCCACTGAGCTGCATAGTGTTGAGTACGATACGTATGAGGAATTACATTTGTCAAGTTACAAATCGCTCCTAAAATAATATGAGACGTAAGAGCAAAATTTAAACTCTTACTGTTATAACTATCTCAAACTGTATAAATAATATGTATTTCATTTTTTTACAATTGTTGTGCACATTTTTCTTTTTTTTTTTTCTCTTTTATACTTACTTTCTTTTCATTTTGTTTTTTATTTGCTTCAGTGTCTGTCTGTGTATGTCACTGGAATGGCCCTAGCGGAAGATCAGCGCTGGTTAACTTAACCAGCAACATGCTGAGCTAGGACCAATTTAGAGCTACACTTGCTTGGTTATTTTTTTTTATGAACGGGAGATTTAGAAGTGTATGACGGTGGTGTGCAAATTAAACACATATATAAATAGGATATATAAATATCAATGCATGTTACATTGTACATTTATTTATTTATGTTGTGTATTGTATTCTCATTACAAATGCGCTGCTGCTCTCTTAAGGGAGACTGGAACCTGATCACTAATGCCGGAACACAACTCATGGTTGTTATGGCGACATACTTTAGACCAGAAGTGGTAGCCATCCAGTCGGGCAAATGCCCTACCTGGCTGTGGGTTGTTTTGTCGCCTGTAACGACAGGCCACCCGGCCGCAGGAAATTGCATTCTTTCTCCGTTCCTGCACAGATACATATATCTTAAATGAATAAAAAATAGAGAAGAAACAATATCACATATTAATATAATATATACATAATTAAAATGTATTTTTTATGCACAATAAAAAAATATGGTAAATTTGCATAAACGCGGAACCTGAAAATTATGCGTTTTTTGTATTTAAAGATTATAAATATGGTTTGCTATGGTGTAATAAGGACACTAAAATTATCGGAAACCCGTCATTTAGGTAAAAAATTAAAAAAGAATACAATTAATTACGTTAAAAACCTGCATCATATAAATAAAAAGAATGTTCAATTTTAGCGTCACGACTCACCTAGTTGTGATAAAAACATTCTATCGATATAATGCACGTATTTCGTAATTAATTGTAATGTGTATTAATTTTTTGTCTAAATGATGGCTTACCGATGATTTTAGTGTCGTTATTAAACCATAGCAAACCATATGTAAAGTCTTTGAATACAAAAAAAGGGCATAATTTTCAGGTTCCGCGTTTATGCAAATTTACCAAAAATATTAGCATTCTGCACTCCTCTATATAAACTATAAGTGTGCGAAATTTCGTACTCCTCCACCTGCGCAATTTTCGAAAAAAGGGGTACAAAGGTTTTGCTTCGCGTATTAATATAATAGATACTAGTGTAGTGGATCCACTTACCAAGTTTAGTTATAGTTTTATATTATATTTGCTTAAAATATACCACGATCCTGGTTACCACACGCTCGGTTTTCCAACTCAATTATTTGTTTATACAGTTATGGAATTTCATTTTCATGTCTATCAGAAACTTGTATTTTAATCCAATTCATATTCATAAACAACAGTAGGTCAAGTTCAAGGTCAATCTTTGGCATTTGACTTTTGACGTTTGACAAGTGCTACCTTATAAAAAACATAGCAACAACATTCTTTTGATCTACGCTATGTTTTCCATTCATGTTTAAATCATAATTTCTAATCGTAAAATAAATTATATATAAATATCTATTTCAATTTTATTATTTATTTAATTAAATTTAATTTACCAATGACATAATGATCTACTTTTGTTATTGTTATTCAATGCCTATATGCCCGTGTTAGCCAGGACGTAAGGATACGACTAACCAATGAGAGATGGGTATAAAACTCGCTCTCATTGGTGGGAATTCAAAAATGTAAAAAGAGACACGGTTTTTGAATTCAGTTAATAGAGACCATTTTGTACGTCAAAAAGATACTTACAAAGGTGAAAAATAAAAAGTCAGTTTAAGAGTGAAGTTATATTTATTCAAGAGCCTCACATCACAACTATAATATCATAGCGCACTCTTCACTAGTTCGTAAGTTTTTCTTTTTTATGTTTTTTTAATACATATATATATAAAAAAAATAAACACATATTAAAAAAATATAAAAAGATGACGTCCGTCGACAGCGGGGCCTAGGGTCCAAGCTACCGGTGGTTAAGGCTCCAGAGACAGGAACTTCCTCACAATGCGTGCCGTGCTCAGGAGAACCGCCTTCTGCATCTGGCCCTTCACCCATTTACCGAGCGAAAGCCTCTCTAGATGTCGGTCGAGGCTCTTTGCTACTAAACCGTTAACGGACACCACTATCGGTACGATGATCGTTGACTCCATATGCCACATGTCAGTAATCTCGTGCGCGAGGTCTAGGTATTTCGTTAATTTATCAGTTTCAGCATTTACGAGATTACAGTCATGTGGAATACTTATATCAACAAGCAACGTACGTCTCGCAGATCGATCTATTATCGCAATGTCAGGCTTATTGGCAACAATAGTCCTGTCTGTAATAATAGATCGATCCCAGTAGAGCGTGATATGACCATTTTCGAGAACTGGCTCAGGGGTATATTTATAATAAGGTACCTCAGTCGCTATCAGACCGTATCGAAGAGCAAGTTGCTGGTGGATGATTCTGGCTACTAGGTTGTGCCTGTGCAAGTACTCGGAGTTAGCAAGACGAGAACAACAGGAAATAATATGCCTGATGGATTCGCCCGGGCGGTGGCATGCACGGCATACGTCGAGCGTGCCGTCCTTCAGGATATACTTCCTGTAGTTGTTCGTCTTGATAACCTCGTCCATAATTGCACAAACAAACCCTTCGGTTTCCCCAAACAGGTCACCGAAACGTAGCCAGTTCACCGACGCCGGAAGGTCTATATCGGGCCCGTATAGTGCTCGATGAAACCTTCCGTGCAGCTCCTTGCTCTTCCATACGTCCATTCGCTCAGAGGTACTCAATACCGGAGGCCTGAGCCAGTTCTGTTTTGCAAGCGAGAGCGGGGTGAATCCTTTATCTACCGACAACATATCTCGATGTATACTTTGGATGGTTTTTAGGAAATATTCTCGGAGATTGTACACCTCACGGTTGTGTAAGTCTTTAGCATTTAATAATCCCCGGCCACCACACTTCCGTGGGATGTACAATCTCATTACCGAAGATCGTGGATGGTGCATCCGATATGTTGTCAGCATACAACGGACCCTCCGGTCCAGTGCGTCTAGCTCTGTTTGAGTCCACCTTAGTATTCCAAAGGAGTAAGTTAACGAGGGCATAACCCAGCTGTTAAAAGCACGAATCTTGTTGCCACCTGAGAGAAGGCAATTTAGTACCTTCCTCAGGCGGCTAAAGAATCGTTCTTTTATCAGCTGTTTCACATCCTCGTCAACTATACCCAGTGACTGTGATATACCAAGGTATTTGTAGGTCTCATCTTCGGAAAGGGTTTTGAAGCACACGCCCTCGGAGAGCTGCAGTCCGTTAGAATTTACAACTCTCCCCCGCTGCACATACATTACCGCACACTTGTCCACACCAAATTCCATTCCTATAGAGCTGCTAAACGTTTCAGTTAGGTTTAGCAGCTCTAGTAGGTCATGTTTTTTCGATGTGAACAGTTTGAGGTCATCCATGTACAGCAGGTGAGATATGGCTTCACCCCCTCTACGAAGATGAAAGCCTAGCCTTGAATCCTCCAGCAAAAAGCTTAAAGGATTCAAGGCCAGGCAAAACCACAATGGACTCAGGCTATCACCCTGGAAGATCCCTCGCTCTATCTTTATAAGTCCGTCCGAGATAGGTAAGCTACCACCGCCGGGCATGCAGAGTCTAGTGACCCATTGCCCCATACATGCGCCAAGGAAGGTACGTAGAGTTACATCAATTTTATATAGCTCCAGTACCCTCATTAGCCACGTATGCGGCACTGAGTCATATGCCTTTTTATAATCTACCCAGGCGGTGCAGAGGTTTTTCTTATTTCGGCGGACTTGGTGATTAATGGTCATATCTATGAGAAGGAGTTCTTTAGTACCACGGGACCCAGGCCTACATCCATTTTGAGTTTTGGCCAAAAGTGTATTATCCACTAAATGTTTCATTAATTTTGATCTCAAAATGGATGTAAGCAACTTGTAAATGGTGGGAAGACAAGTTATTGGTCTGTAGTTTTTGGGTTCCGTGGTACTACCAGATTTGTATAGCAGATGGGTGACACCCGTGGTCATGAAGGTTGGGACATTTCCTGAATTTAAGGCGTCCTGGAACTGTGTAGCCAAACAGGGATGCGAAACTTTGAACCACTTGATCCAGAAGTTATGCAAGCCGTCCGGCCCAGGGCTTTTCCAATTATGGGCCGAACGAATTGCATAACCGACATCATATGGTTCAATGGTTATAGAATCCATTTCTGGTATCAGTCCGCATCTCTGTTCAACAGCACCCATCCAGTCGCCTTCTGTGTGATTAACAGGCACCGACCAAATCCCACGCCAAAAAGCCGAAATAGCATCCGCATTTGGGAGCTGCCTGTCAATAACCTGCTCTTCAGGTTGTTCCCAACCTCTATAAACCCCCTTCTGGTCCCTTTGGAAGCGGCGATTAAGGTAAAATCTTTCTGTACGCTTTTTATATCTACGGATTCGATTTGCCCATGCATAAATCTTCTGCTTTAAGAGGTCTATGCGCTCCATGACCCTTCCTTTATAGTCATTAGGTCCGATATTAGTTCCAGCGAATGCTTGGGTCACGAAACGCATAATTTTAGGTCGAGTATTTCCCGACCGGAAGCAGAGTAGCTTGGCTATTAACGTTCTAGCTGTATTGATTCGGCGTTCAATTCTGTATTGCCAAGCTGGTTTCTGGCATGTGTGTCGAATAGGATGTGGGTTGTCACTGAAATTTACTCCAACTGTGCGACACACAGCTACAGCTCCGCAATACAAAATAGAATGTGTTTCAGTTAGATCTTTACTTTGTATGAGGTGTGAAGCTAAGAGTGAGTTCATGTGGCCCATAATAGCCAAGCTACGTTTATGAATGGGCAAACGAGGTAGGCGCGGCCTACTTAATGTAGGCATATCCTTAAAATCTTTAATCGCTGCTTCCAAACTCCTCCTCATATGCTCATTATCCTGGCTACTTACGTAGTCAGCCGTAGAAATACCTAAATCCGTCTCTGGCGGTACCGCTGCTGTTGAAGTCACGTCAATCATTGTATTAGTTATTATGTTATTATTCTGCGGTACCGGGGATTGCGAAGTTTCGGTAATCCTAAGGCTGATTCGTACTTCAGTGCGAAGACGGTCAAGAACAGATTCATCCAGCAGGTGCAACCTCTGGATAGCCCGCACTTGATCCGATAAGCGTTGTGCCGTTACGGTGGTATCTGGGTGAAGCACCTGAAACAGAGACAGCATCCGATCACGATACGCAGTGAGGTTAGTTCCTATATTTGTTGCCTCGAAGTACGCTCGCATGACGCTCTCATTCATTTGCTGAGACCATCTCATGCGGCGCACTGCACCACCGGTAGCGGGGGCCAGGTGCGGGATGCGTCCCGCAGGTCCCAAGCGTGCCGACGGTGGCCGTCCTCGGCCTCGCGCAGATCTTCTTGGCGGGGCGGACGGCGCTGGCCCCTCCTCGCTGTTGCTCGACACCCCGGTGGCCGCCGGCGTCACGAAGTCTTCATCGGATGACGACGACCGAGACGTGGAGTCGGGCGAGGCGGGCGCAGCAGGTGGTGGGCGTGCGCATCCTCGTCTTGCTGCAATATTTTCAGTCTGCTTCCGTCTTTATTCTTTCATATTATTGTTTCGTCGTGATATATACATTGCCTTATGATTTTTCATTTTTGTTCTCACGTGTGGCATTATGTACGTCATGATGGTAGGTCTTTTGCTATTAGTTTTAATCGGAAAAAAGATATGTTTGTAAATATTTTGGAAAGAAGGATCGTCTATTTTTGCGCGTTTATAAAGGCTATTATAAATATTGTGAACACTTTATTAATTATTTAATGAGGAATCTAGGAAACAGACAATTAGGTGATTGGCGTCAGTCTGTCTGCTGAGCTTCAGCAATAAAAAAACCAAATAAGTATAAGTACGAATAGTATAGTAGACATTGATCACCTCTACGAAACTCCTAACTCCTAATTATGGGTGAAATATACTGATTTGGCTTTATACACTTACTGGCTTTATAAACTTACTTACTTGGCTGATACATATAATGCCTACTGGTAGGCCAGTAATATATTTGGCTAATTATTCTGTAATATTAATTATATCAAAACTGTCACCCTGTGGGATACTTTCAGTTTTGCATAACTACATTCATGTATTGTGGGGGATGAGTCAGCTCCTCCTCCTTGGCCACAGAATAGTTTAGGTGGGTTAATGAACTATAGAAGATAGAAGAAGAAGAAAGGAAACAAAATAAAAACGATCCCCTCCCCTTAATATCCCTAAGATGTAGAATTGGATTAAATTAGCTAGAACAAGACACGAACAAGAAAAGTCTCTGTCTTGGAACATGACGGATTAAAAAAAAAAGAAAAATTAATGATTTGATCATCGTAGTTTTGTTTGTTTCATATGTAACATGTGTATATAATAAGGGCTCTATTTAGGTTGCTTTAATTTTTTAGGTACTTATTTTTTTATCTTTTTTTTTCTTATATGTTGATTATAATATAATTTTATTTCATTTAATCAAAATATTCTTGTTACGGGTTGTCTGGAAGAGATCGCTTTTTAGCGATAAGACCGCCCTTTGTACCCAACTAGACTAATTAATACTAGTTCGTAAGTTTTTCTGTAATGGTGTACAATAAAGTGTTATCTATCTATCTATTTAACTTGCTTTTACCGTGGGTCACTTGTCGTTGTAATTAAGGAGGTGGGCACTGAAAATCAGTGCTGTGTCGGACTATGTTTCGGCACAGCAAAAAACTGAGTGCCAACCTCATTTCGCGAATTGCGGCACACAATTTCAATGCTATTATTATGATTATAAATCACTGTTAAACTGTCGCACTTTTAGAAATAAATATTTTCTTTCTTTTTTTTTTTTTTTTTTAAGTGTAGTTCGCAAACTGGCCAATTCAGCTTACATTTATTTAAACAATTTAAACAAAACTAGAGTACAGATAATATGGTTGCTGACTGGCCTTCTTGGTGCGAACACAGCATGCATTATATGAAGACATTGAGTATATAGTAATTTAGAAAAAAAAAAGAAATTAATAATTAATTAAGTTAAACAAATAATTAAAAAGGATTAAAAATTTCTTTCTTTCTTTCTAATTATATTTAGTTTTAACTAGTAGGACAGTTACATATTACATCTAAGGATAGGAGCTCTCCGCAGCGGGAATACGTAGTTAATTTATTTAAGTTAAAGGAAATTTTGAAACGTATGAAATAATATTTATAAAAGAAAGTATAAACAGCTGATATTTGAATTTCGTGCGAGGGCCAAACTTACCGCCGTCACAACTTTTTTTAAACTCTTGACAGTGACATATGTTGCAAGATATCCACCACAGTAGTCATAAGAACCATAGAGTACATTAATATCACATAGACAATCGTCATAGATAATAATATTTTTAGTCGATACATTAAATAACTCGATTAGTAAGTGTTTTTTGGTATTATAGATAATATATTTTGTCTGTGAAGTCTTGGTAGCGTATTGGCTAATGCACGCGTCCCAAACTCAAAGGGCGCGGGTTCGAACCTGGCCGGAATGCATGCACCACTTACAGGGCGTTCCATTAGTATCTCACAACGTGCTTGCGAAGGAGGAGGCGGAGCGGGAGCGTGAGCGGACGTCATTGCTCCGCTCTCGCCAAAGGAGGACGCGCCGACGCCGGAGGGCGGACTTCGACCTTCGGCCACCGTAAGCGGGCGGCGCGGGTGGGGCCCCTTGGGGCATAGGGGTTCTCACTCACCCGCACACGCCGTCGAGATGAGAGCGCAAGTGTTCCGCGCGCGCTCATTTCTCCTCCCGTGGGGCGCGTTACAGACCGCCCCACGCCCGGACTAGACATGGACGACGCTGGGGATTTAATCCCCCGGCAATGGAAGAGGCCTCGTGAGGGAGGCCCACGCCTGCCAGGGCATGCGGAGCCGGGAATCCCAATTACCCGTAGCCCTGGCATAAGGCGCAGGACGGAACACCCAGGGGTTTTAGTGGGTATCCCTAACTGGGGAGTGGCAATAGCGTGGCACCAGTTTTGACTGGGCGCGCTAGTGCCACCCCCGATCTGGCGAATCCCACACACGGGTCGCGAATTATTCCCCCAGGCTTCTGTGCCTGTCGCGGCTTAGTCCTCAAACGGATTTCCCCTGGTCAAAAAAAAAAAAAAAAATCTCACAACGCCCAAAATGCTCATTTAGCCGTTCCACAAGGTAACCGCGGTTGTTGTGGTCGTGACAAAAACGTCACTAATGACGTCATCATTTTCGATCACACAACACTCACAACGACCCATGTCAAGAGGTGAGTCCAATAACCGTTCCACTTGGGTTTACAATTGTGACGCCGGCAAGCAAGTGGATCGGGATAAATCGCGGTTGTGAACGTGGTCGTTGTGAGCCCCTAATGGAACGTAGTATTAGTCAGTTTTGTGATCTAATGTGCATATAGTTACAATTACCACGTGCTAACAACGGTGAAGGAAAACATCGTGATGCAACCTGCACATGGAGATAACCGATGTATCAAACCTGCCAAGCCGCCTTCGACAAGTGTGGCGGGTATACTGTCTGTTTCCTCTATAATGGGAGGCCCGAGCCCAGCAGTGGGACATTTATGGGCTGATATTATTATAGATAATATAGTTTAGTCGATTTATCAGATGATTCGGTTTATAATTAAATTAGCATTTTCTACCAGTTAGTTAATTTTATAAGCCCACTAAATTATCGTCTAGATAATTTAGAGCATCAGTAATTAATTGTTATAATTATTTTTGTGATCCTGGCAACACTATGATGTAATTGCTACTTTTAGCACTGATGCAATGTTACTGTTTTGTAGTTGGTAGCATTTTCGTATAAAAAGACGTAGTAGCGTGTAGACAGGGTTCATCCCTTTTAGATAAACTGCAAATCGTGCAGAATAAATTCATGCGCAGAGCCGTCGTTGCTCCCCTCTATATGCGTAACGTCGACCTCCACCGCGATCTGGAGCTTCCCTCCATCAAAAACTACATTACGTCGCTTTCGCATAAGTATTTTGATCTCGCGCCGCACCATCGAAATCGCTCCTCGTGCCCGCGTCCGATTATAAGCCTCGTCGAAAGGCTCTCGTGCGACGACCGCGTCACGTCCTGACGGACAGAGTCGACGTTATTACGAAACGGCTGACCCGGATCAGTCCGCCCGCGGTTAGGAGGGTAGGCTGGCAGACACCGACAGACAGACACAGACGGCGGCGTCTCAGACGCCGCCAATCAAGATCTCTCCACGTCCCCGCAAGGGTCGCTAGGAGATATAGCTCCCCGCACAGGATAGAGTAGACGTGTTGCTGGGAAGTTTCTTTCGCCATTTCTTCTTTCCCAGCCATAACACGTTGTGAAACGGCAGTAAGATAGCGTAGGCCGTCGCGAATCACCGATCCTGGCCCGCCAGGTTCCTTCCCCTCGGGCTTTACCCGTCGCCCGTTCTCAATTAGTGCTTTGTGTCGCCCTATGGTGGGCATCATTAAATTCATCCCCCTCTCATGGCAACAGTACAGTCGAGGTAAAACTCCTTAGGGAGCTCTCTCGAGCAAGTTGCCCCCCCGGCCTCGAGCGACTTCGCTTCGCGAAGGCACTCGCCCCCGAAACCCCGGTAAAGTTGTGAGGTCTTCGGACCAACAACATAAAGTCAAGTCCAATAAATAAAAGACAGGGTTCATTGCTGTGCTAGACACTGTGCAGTGCGAATAACCACATCAAAGGCTGAAGAATAAAAAAGCGGAGACCTTGCCCAAATAGTTCATATTTGGAACTTTTCTTACCCAAATCTTTCCTTGGTGTTACACATAGTTTATTAGACATTAGTACTGCCATTAGCTGTCTATTAGTACATTATGGTACTAGTGTGTAACATTGGTGATTACCGCCGAGGCGCCATTGAGACTCGAGCCGTAGGCGAGGGTCTTAAGAAAGCCGAGGACGGTAATCATCAATACACACGTGTATCAAACGACGTTTTTCAACACACTTGTGAATAAAATAACAACAAAAACTCATTTTATTTAGTAGATAAAAAAAAGATATATATGAGTGAAAGTTTTATTTATTAAACACGTACGAGTTAAAATTATCTATTTAAATAAGAAGTTGCATGAAATGAGCAAGCAATAGGAACATTAATTTATTTGTTCTATAGAACACGATCTTTTTTTTTAATAATAACTTTTTTAAGAATAAAGCAACTCAACCAATAAAATTTAAAAAAAATCTATAACTCACTAGTGAGCTATAATGTTTTTTACTCACACTTTGATTATGGGTGTCATTCTGTGCCTAATTGCGGTGACCATAGAGCCACTTTATGAGCAAGTGTGTTGAAAAATACATTACACACGCTACCATTTTTTTGACAGAATACGCATATATACTCTACTGTTTATTGTTAAAGTCAAATTAACAGTGTAGCCTTGGCGAAGTCTGTGATTATAGAAGTAGTCTTTGACAACAGAACCTTAATAATGTTCAAACTTATAATTTCAATTAATTATTATGGCCGAATTTCAACCACGGGCGACCACTAGTATAGTTTGTCGTACAAAACTACTACATAAAATCAAGAACTGATATATATAAATTTTATGAGCAAGTGTGTTGAAAATGTTTTTTTTTTAATGGTGCAAGTGCTACGTTACAGTATTTCTGATGATTTACAGTGGGTCCCGAATTTACATTAAGCCCACTATTTTATATGCATTCATGTGGCAAATGGCAATCTACTGTATTTTAATTTCGCCGATTGCGGACGGAACTGGCAGTTTTATTACTTCCCTGACTGATATATGGCGTGTCTGACTGTCCATTAAAACTCGGATACTGACAAAAAAGTTTTTCATTGTTTTCATATAGTTTCGATAGGGCTTCAGGAATCCGTGCAGGAACGGAGAAAGAATACAATTTCCTGCGGCCAGGCGGCCTGTTGTATGAGGGGACAAAAGCACCCACAGCGAGGTGGTAGGGTATTTATCGGACTGGATAGCTACCACCCTGGTCTAGAGTATGCCGCCATAACAACCTTGAGTTCTGTTTCGGAATTAGTGATCAGGTTCTAGTCTCCCTTAAGAGAGCAGCGACGCATTTGTAACCACCTTTGGTCACATTCCACTAATACATGAAAGACGTCATCTATCTTACACATCTCCATGTGTCCAAACTAACAGCCTTAGAAATAATATTAATTTGTGTGATGTAGGCTGGTGCAACAGCATTTTGGCTGAGCCCTTATCAGACTCTGCCAAAGAGATTTATAAATATCTTGCACACGCCACCTAATTTAAATATATGTTGATTGTTAATTATTAAGGCGACATAGCCAAGTTGTGGCTAAGCCTTTAAGAAGAATAAAATAAAAAAAACCACCTTTGGTGTTCCAAATGTCATAGGTAACCGCTTTCGATCAAGTGAGCCGTCTGCCTGTCTGCTGCACTCCCCCAAAATAGAAAAAAAACAAGAAAAACAAAAAAGCTATGAATAACGACGCGAAAAAGGCGTATTTCAAGATATCTTGAAAACGTGTCAGTACATGTGTTAAAAGTTTCAAACTAATTTCTAATATTAAAAGATCCAGAAATTATTTTATTGCAGGAGATCAGCAGACAGGCAGACGGCCCACTTGATGGAAAGCGGTTACCATCGCCTATGGACATTTGCAACACCATGTTGCTGCAAATGCGCTGCTGCTCTCTTGAGGGAAACTGGAACCTGGTCACTAATGCCGGAACACAACTCAAGGTTGTTATGGCGACATACTTTAGACCAGGGGTGGTAGCCATCCAGTCGGGCGAATGCCCTACCACCTGGCAAATTCCACGCAGCATTTCAAACCATAAATCACTTTAATGTATTATTCTTCCTATTTAAACAAAACTTATCGTCCTCACACTTGACAGTCACAGAATTACACTGACTTGCGTACGCCACTCCCGCCAGGTTTAATAGTTTAAGAGCGAGAAAAAAAAACAAGTAATGGAGGTAGTTAGTAAACATACATACATACATACATACATAACTTCACGCCAGTTCCCTTGCGGGGTAGGCACGAACAACAGAGTGCCATTTAGGCTTATTCTTACACACCTCACTTGCCTCTTTGACATTCATAACTCTTGTCATGCAAGCTCGTCTGTTCTTAAGGCTCCTGACATCACCTTCTGCTAGTACACAATCAATTTGATCATGGAAGGTGTGTCGTGGCCTTCCACGACTTCTGCATCCATCCACTTTTGCATTGTATATCTGTTTAGTTATTCTTTCCACATGCCCGAACCACCGGAGCATTCCTTTCCTTACCTTCACCCTGACACTTTCTTTCAGACCAACTCTCTTTCTTACTTCGGTATTACGAACGCGGTCCGCGAGCGTCACTCCGCAGATTTTGCGCAGTGCTCGCATCTCGACCGCGTTTACTCTACTTTCATGCTCTCTCTTCCATACCCAACTCTCGCTTCCATACGTGAGCGTAGGTACCAGCACCGCGTTGTGTATGGCGAGCTGGGCCTTCTGGCTGAGGTTCTTAGCGCCTAGAAGTTAGTTAGTAAACAGTTCTCATAATTTAGTATCTATCAACGGAAGTGACACAGTGGTTTATCGGAACTACCGCGCACATCAGTATTTCATTAATTAAATTTATTGCGCTATTTGTAAAAATCACACAATCATTATGACTAGTGGTCGCCCAGTAGTCAAAATTCAACCATAATAATTTGTTGTCAAAGACTATACTTCTACAATCACAGATTTCGCCAAGGCTACACTGTTAATTTGACTTTAACAATAAACAAAAGAGTATATATGCGTGTGTGTGTGTCAAATATATGGTACATACATACATACATAACTTCACGTCAGTTCCCTTGCGGGGTAGGCACGAACAGCAGAGCACCATTTAGGCTTATTCTTACACACCTCACTTGCTTCTTGGTAATACAAATACATGGTAGTATGTGTAATGTTGTTTTTATTGATTTAGTGTATTTTTTATACAAAAAAATATAATAGCATTCTGCACTCCTTCTCTATATAAACTATAAGTGTGCGAATTTTAATACTCCTCCGTCCGCGCAATTTTCGTAAAAAGGGGTACAAAGTTTTTACTGTGTTTTTGTTTCACGTATATATGATTAATTAACAAGAGTAAATTATAGATGAAATTACTAACTGTTTAATTGACGTTTATCAATAGTTAAAGAAGTTCTTACAATATTGAATGGCTCACTATTCATCCCCCATCCTAGCTGTAGCATATTGGAATCACAAATTACACCAGTCATTTTACGCCTGTGTTAGTCACTATTGTCTACTTATCATTCAGTTTCCAGCTGGTATATCTGCCACGCTCCGAAGGTAAACGGTTCGTTGCTTATAATCTCTGGGTCTTGAGCTAAATCGCTACGGTTTTGATTCCTGCGGTTGTCATAAATGGCTGTACAAGACGTTCGTTTCAAGATAGTGCGCAATTCAAACTAGTAAAGAAAGAAAGAAAGAAAGATATTTGAAGAAATAGCGACGTACTTACATTGTTGACATGTATCTTGAAAAAAAAACATATTTTGAGAATCATTTACACAACTAAATTTTTTTATTTTTTTTTATTGCAAGAGTTCAGCAGACAGGCGGACGACCCACTTGATGGAAAGCGGTTACCATCGCCTATGGACATTTGCAACACCAAAGGTGCTACAAATGCGCTGCTGCTCTCTTAAGGGAGATTGGAACCTGGTCACTATTGCCGGAACACAATTCAAGGTTGTTATGGCGGCATACTCTAGACCAAGGGTGGTGGCCATCCAGTCGAGCAAATACCCTACCACCTGGCTGTGGGTTGTTTAGTCGCCTCTTACAACAGGCCGCCTGGCCGCAGGAAATTGTATTCTTTCTCCGTTCCTGCACGGATAAAATATTTAAAACACAGGACATAGAAAATCACTATAAGCTTTAGAATTGACAATTTACCTAAAGTTGGACGCAAAATACGACGCAGAAAAGCATAAGCCTACATTTGATTAGTGGTTTCTATGATTCATGAATACATTAAAGTTGGTCAGTTTTTATGAAAATATCATCAATAAAATAGTCAGTTTCAAAGAAAGAAAGAAAAAATATTTATTGTCGCGAATGAATGCATAAAACTAAAAAAATATACTAAATTAACAGAATATACGTACTCATAAAACATAAACCCATTAGAATTTTATAAAATATACAACTTTAAGAAAGAAATGTACATAAGACTCACGGCAATAAGGCTGGTAACTCAGCATTATGCTGCGTCAAGAACTGTATAATTCAATTGTATAATAAATATTAGGTTGTCACTTATAGTGTTAAAGAACTTATAGGTAGAATAAATAATATAACATACATACATATATACATAACCTCACGCCAGTTCCCTTGCGGGGTAGGCACGAACAACAGAGCGCCATTCAGGCTTATTCTTACACACCTTACTTGCTTCTTTGACATTCATAGCTCTTGTCATGCACGCTCGTCTGTTCTTAAGGCTCCTGACATCACCTTCTGCTAGTAAACGATCAATTTGATCATGGAAGGTGTGTCGTGGCAATAATATAACAGATATTAATTATAAATTTTATTTTAATATAAATGCATGACATATTTGTGGAGTTCGATACGAAACTCTTGGGTCGTGGGATCGGAAAGGTTATCGGTTTTATCGAGATCTAGCATCTCGTTTGATAGAGGTCTTACGAGACCAAAAGCCTGGTCTGTATTTGGGGCAACGCATCGGCGTTGCCATTGTCCATATGCACAACGCACACACCTATATAACTATATGTAACTTTAAATGTTGGTAATTAATTACAGATAAAAGTGAATGCGTAACTATAGATGGTTGAATTCAAATTCAAAAGTGAACATGACTATAAAAATTACTTAATTCTTTGAGTTTTTTTCGATCGAGGCTCTCGCCTTGATTTTAGATGGGGACTAAAATTGTGTTATTTGATTTTAACAAATTCATTTTTAATTAATTTAGGTTTTTTAAATGTATTTATTATATTATATAAATATATTAAAATAACTACACTATACTAAACTATATACACTGCAAAAGTGCATGCAGAAGTCGTGGAAGGCCACGACACACCTTCCATGATCAAATTGATCGTGTACTAGCAGAAGGCGATGTCAGGAGCCTTAAGAACAGACGAGCGTGCATGACAAGAGCTATGAATGTCAAAGAAGCAAGTGAGGTGTGTAGGAATAAGCCTGAATGGCGCTCTGTTGTTCGTGTCTACCCCGCAAGGGAACTGGCGTGAAGTTATGTATATATGTATGTAAATTTATCCTTCTTTAATTTATTTATTTTCTTAACATCAAACTACGCACAGTAATTGAACGTATGTACTGTAGAAGCCGTCACTAAGCGTTGCGGTTAGGTGTCTCCGTTTGATAACAAGCTCAGTTTGTAAACTACCGGGTGTGCTGCTGTGATTGAAATATACATATCATTTAGGATCTCATGCCGAATATAGACGGTTCACTTCTGTCTTTCAATTTTTATAGAAATGAGACATAAAAAAAAACCTAAATTGTTAAAAAGCGAAAAGGGTTATCATCGGCAAACCTTCGGCGCACGTCTTATATTTTAGTAATTGCATTGAAATACTCCTAATAATAAAAAATGTAAAAAACTTGTCATTTCCACCTGCTTTTGTTCCCTTGTTTCAGACTCATGTTCCTTAGACATTTGCATATTCAGAATTAAGTGTCCTAAATAAAAAAAATCAAACATGATATAATTTAAGAGATATCTAAATTTTAATGTTACTTTATATATATATATATATATATATATATATATATATATATATATATATATATATATATATATTCATACATACATACATAACTTCACGCTGGTTCCCTTGCGGGGTAGGCACGAACAACAGAGCGCCATTTAGGCCCATTTTTACACACCTCACTTGCTTCTTTGACATTCATAACTCTTGTCATGCACACTCGTCTGTTCTTAAGGCTCCTGACATCACCCTCCGCTAGTACACGACCAATTTGATCATGGAAGGTGTGTAGTGGCCTTCCATGACTTCTGTATCCATCCACTTTTGCATTGTATATCTCTTTAGTCATTCTTTCATCATGCATTCTTTCGACATGCCCGAACCACCGGAGCATTCCTTTCCTTACCTTCACCCCGACATTCTCTTTCAGACCAACTCTCTTTCTTACTTCGGTATTACGATTATATATATATATATATATATATATATATATATATATATATATATATATATATATATATATATATATATATATATATATATATATATATATATATATATATATATATATATATATATATATATATATATATATATATATATATATGTATACATGGAGAATGAATGATCAGAAAAGTATGATTGATCTGATTTTAATTGATAGTCGCCTCCGAAACACAATAATGGATACAAGAGCCTACACAGGCCCCACTCTTGAAACGGACCACTACCTGGTGATAAGCCGGTTTGTGGGCCTTTTCAAGAAGTGGAGACACTGGCGAGTGCGTACCAATTTCGGGGAGCTTGAAAGAATAAAGTGTGAAAAATTGGAAGATGTTAGTGTAAGGAGTATGTATGCGCGCCTAGTCGAAGAAAGGCTTGCAAAAGCGGACTTCTCCGACTTAGATGTGGATAATGACTGGGATAGTATGAAAGAAAGTATAGTGGAAAGCGCAAAAGAAGCATGAGGATGCGCGAAGAGGCACATAACAACGAAAGGTGATGAATGGTGGGACGCGGATGTTAAATCCAGCGTAGACAGAAAGAGAAAAGCCTGGCTGGATTATGTTGCTTCCTTGCAACAGAATGACAGTATGAAAGAGATGAAGAAAGAAATTTATCGCCTCTGCAAGAATGAAACCAAAGCTTTAGTGAAAGAGAAGCGTGAAAGAATAAAATTGAAAGAAGAAGAGAAGCTGACGGAGAACTTCGAGGCGAATACCAAACTCTTTTGGAGAGAGGTTAAGAAGTCTCGGGGTTGTTCGTCAGCTTCCAGAATGGAAAGAATAAAATCTAAAGCAGGGGACGTTCTTGCTAACCCACAAGAGGTATTAGCGCGATGGAGTGAATATTTTAGAGAAATGTATGATAATATCCCGGATGCTGGCACCACGACTGAGTCTGTGACCGACTCCGAGGAGTCAGCATCCGAGATCACTTTGGAAGAGATCGAATGGTCGATAAGAAGTCTGAAAAATGGAAAGGCAGTAGGAATCGATAGTGTGTCTGCTGAGATGATCAAATATGGTGGAACCTGCGTCCGGGACGCTTTCCTGTCCTTATGCAACTTGTGCTGGAGGACGGGAAAGGTTCCCAAGGACTGGAGGCGCGCTGTCATCGTGCCCTTGTATAAAGGCAAGGGGTCACGTATGGAGTGCGCCAGCTACAGGGCCATCAGTTTGATCAGCACAGCATCTAAAGTGTATGCGAAGATTATTGAAAAGAGAATGAGAGTTGTATCCGATGGATTACTGTGGGATGCACAAGGTGGTTTCAGAAATGGAAGGGGATGTATGGATCAAGTTTTCTCTCTCCGCAATATCGTAGAGAAGCAGCTGGCTATGGGCCGGAAGGTTTTCTGCGGTTTTGTGGATCTAGAGAAAGCATTTGACAGGGTTGTGCGGAAGGACCTCTGGGACATATTGCCCGGATATGGGATTAATGGCCAATTGATGCGTGCTGTGCAGTCCACTTACGAGGGCTGTATGGCATGCGTGCGAGTGGAAGGCAGCCTGTCGCCCTGGTTTGACGTCAATATTGGCGTCCGCCAGGGCTGCGTGCTGTCGGCTTTGCTGTTCATCCTATATCTGGACGATTGTCTCCAGAGAATAAGATTGATGGATGTTGGGGTGCGGATGAGTGATCTAGTTGTAAGCACCTTGCTTTATGCGGATGATGCCGTGCTTTTAGCCGAATCGCCATCAGAACTGCAAACACTAGTCACAATGATGAAAGATGACTGTCAGGCGAGAGGCTTACATTTGAATGCGAAGAAAACAAAGGTTATGGTGTTTGAAAGAGAAGAAACCAGAACGAATGCAAGGATAATGGTCGATGATGTTATGCTGGAGCAAGTGAATGAGTTTGTATATCTTGGATGTGCTTTTAGCAGGGATGGAAGGTACACCGCTGATATAGAAAGAAGAGTGAATTTGGGGAATAGTTTAAATGGAGCGTTAGGTAAACTTCTAGGCGCTAAGAACCTCAGCCAGAAGGCCCAGCTCGCCGTACACAACGCGGTGCTGGTACCTACGCTCACGTATGGAAGCGAGAGTTGGGTATGGAAGAAAGAGCATGAAAGTAGAGTAAACGCGGTCGAGATGCGAGCACTGTGCAAAATCTGCGGAGTGACGCTCGCGGACCGCGTTCGTAATACCGAAGTAAGAAAGAGAGTTGGTCTGAAAGAGAGTGTCGGGGTGAAGGTAAGGAAAGGAATGCTCCGGTGGTTCGGGCATGTGGAAAGAATGCATGATGAAAGAATGACTAAACAGATATACAATGCAAAAGTGGATGGATGCAGAAGTCGTGGAAGGCCACGACACACCTTCCATGATCAAATTGATCGTGTACTAGCAGAAGGTGATGTCAGGAGCCTTAAGAACAGACGAGCTTGCATGACAAGAGTTATGAATGTCAAAGAGGCAAGTGAGGTGTGTAAGAATAAGCCTAAATGGCACTCTGTTGTTCGTGCCTACCCCGCGAGGGAACTGGCGTGAAGTTATGTATGTATGTATGTATGTATATATATATTACTAGCTGTACCCGGCAGATGTTGTCCTGCCTTTAAAAAATAAAAATATGATACCCGATTACAGCGTCATCTATCGGGTCCAAATGTTAATCTAAACTCGAATTAACTTGAACAGAGTAGAAAATTATTAAAGTACTTATATCGCTATTAAAAATATAGGGGTTGGTGTTAGAAAGGTGAAGAAAGGTCAGTCTTATCGCTGAAGAGTTGTCTCATGGTGGTATACAGAAATTATTGCATGATTACTTACATTTTAATAATAAATATATAACTATACTATATATATATATACATACATACTAGCTGTCCCGGCAGACATAGTTCTGCCCAGAAGAACAAAAATTTAGAACCCGATTGCAGCGCCACCTACCGGGTCCAAATATAAGCTATCCTATCTTTCAAGTCGGATCAAACTGTACACGGTGTGCAAATTTGATTAAAATCGGTCAAGTAGTTTAGGAGTCCATCGCGGACAAACAACGTGACACGTAATTTATATATATTAAGAAGACTATGAATATTGATTGGAAATCTATTCCATTTTCAATATTATTGCATAATTTTACATCATATTGCGCCATCATGCGTCATGTTTCGAAATGTTATGCAATACGATGGAAAAGGGCGTATTGCGCAAAAGTTTCATGTTTCCCAACGTTGGGCGTTATTGCATTATATTGTGTAGGTAATATTTCAAAATAATACGCTTTGGCTATGAAATCCTATTTTTTTGCTATTTACCACATAATAATGTGCCACTGTAAAGATTATAACCTCCTTGTCAATTTTGTCCAGCTAGACCCAGTACTTTTTAAGAAGGTGATAGAGCTGCATTAACTTCTTGAATGCAGCTCTTAGGGCTGGCTTGATCAGTGTGATACCTCTCCTCAGGGTCTTCTTCCTCTTTATCATAAGGAGGTTGGGGCCTCGAAGTTTTACCTCGTTACCCCGGTTGCAACTCAGTGGGCAACTATCCACCGGGAACTAGGTTTGGAGCTGCTGGAATCTATTATATGTTCAAATATGTAACCTGTTCCAAGGGTTACATATTTGAGCCATTTGAAGTTTTCGGCAGAAGTTGCAGTGCGACCAGCCCCAACTTTGGACTCCTGGAGATGAGAAGGCGCCAGTGTGTCGACACAGGTAACGTCCCTACACAAGCGGCCTTCCCAATTGACAAATTAAATTTAAATAAATAAATAAGTTATATTTAATTTATTTTATAAATAGAAATTATGATTATATATGAATAATAAACATAGCGTAGATAAAAAGAAGTTGTTGCTATGTTTTTCTTAAAGTAGCACTTGTCAAACGTCAAACGCCAAATTTCAAAATTAAATGCCAAAAGGTTGACCTTGAACTTGACCTACTTTTGTTTATAAGAGAATTACATTTAAACACAAGTTTTATTGCGAAAGTTTCTAATAGACATGTATAAGCGAATAATTGAGTTGGAAACCGAGCTCGTGGTAACCAGGATTGTGGTATATTCAGCAAAGTAAATGATATAAAATATCTACAACTGTGGACGTGGTAAGTGTATCCACTAAACCTGCATTTGGTCCTTCCCCCGGAAGGCCCGAGGCTGGTGTCCAAAGGCGTTCCCCCTGCGTTATCAAAAAAGGCCTGTTTAGAGTTAGTTGTAAACTGTTGTAGTCGTGTACTAGCAGAAGGTGATGTCAGGAGCCTTAAGAACAGGCGAGCGTGCATAACAAGAGTTATAAATGTCAAACAAGCAAGTGAGGTGTGTAAGAAAAAGCCTAAATGGCGCTCTGTTGTTTGTGCCTACTCCGCAAGGGAACTGGCGTGAAGTTATGTATGTATTGTTGCGGACAGAGAGCACCCCCCTGACCCGCCCGCCGGAGCACATCTACACTCCGCGCCCCGCATACCGCCGACGCCCATAGCTAGCGCGATTAGCAACTAGGCGTCGGACGGAATGCGGGATATAGGAGGCCGAAAAAACTGAAAAATACTGATACTACTACTACATCAAGAACAACTATCAATTCAGCCACTCAGCTATATTGTACTCGACTCTCTTTGTTATACTCTTTAAATGTACATTTATAACTTAATAATAATCATACAGTCCATTATTACGTCGAATTTTCATTTACAAACCCGAGGTGCAACTGCCACCAATATGTATGTATGTATGTAAACTGTTTATATACAATTTCCATTTTAAATAACTCTAAATAAACATTATTCTGACACACAACCAAGATTTAGATAGATAACACTTTATTGCTCACCAAATATAACAATTTCAAAATACACAATTACAATAATATTGTCATGGTAGAAACAATAGGCGGCCTTATCGCTTAAAACAATCTCTTCCAGGCAACCTAACTTAAGGAACAGTTTAACCTAATCTGGCGATGTATTGATGCAGACTATTAGGTATATCATAAACAAACATACATAAACAACATATTTTATAAATTAAATACATACAAACATATTTATAGGATATGTATAATAATAATAGGGGGGTTTTGTGGCGAAGCCTTAGGTGAGTAGCGACACCTCGTACCTGACTCCGGGGGCTAAGGTAAGGCCCCCGCGTCCGTGCTTGCCTTAGCTGGCCGGCACGGAGTGGAGATCGCTAGAGCTAAGACCCAAGCTCCAGGGGTGGAAGTGATAAATGGCATCACGTCAGAAGTAGCTTCGGTGAACCTGCAGCCCACCTCTCTACACCCTTTAGCCACTCACACCCATGTTGCCCCTGTCTTCTATGGCATTTTTTGGGGCCCATGCAGGGAGTGGCGAGCCACCGTCTGCCCATTTTTCCATGTTCACCGAACATTGCGACGGGCAGATGCCATAGTCCTCATATTCCCAGACCCCCAGTACCACTAGCAGTTCACCCCAATAGCTCGGTACTTTTTGTGTTCATTTCCCACAATAGTCTTACACTGGCCGGGGCTTGTCCTTGGGTGCATTACTATATAGTGTACACACATTTACATTAAATTTGTTTAAGGGGCCTTTACGTGTTGGCCTTTCCATGGCCCCACGCAAGCCCTCCAAATGTCCGGGCCATTTTTATGGCCCGTGGTCTACAAAGACATACAAGTATAATAATAATAATCGGCAGACAAACACACATATTGTATATCCCCAAATTAAGCAAGTTACGCTTGTGTTATGGGTAATATACAACGTACTACTCTAGGGCCGATCCCAGACACCCAGACTATAGTAAATAACGGAGAAAATACGTTTCCGAAATTTACTATACCAGGAATCGAACCCGGAGCCTCTGTGTTGCAGTGAGGTAGGCCGGCAAAGGCTTAGCCCGCTCAACCACAGAGGCCGTCGTTGTATATTAATTAGTCTTCGGTATAAAAATTAGACATAATTATTTAATAATATAAATTATTAAATAATTATGTCTAATTGTTATATGAATAAAATGTCTAATTCTAATTTAAAATATAATAATATAAATTATTATAAAATAATAATTTATATTATTATAAAAATTAGACATAATTATTTAAGTTTTTTTTTATTGCAGGAGTTCAGCAGACAGGCAGACGGCCCACTTGATGGAAAGCGGTTACCATCGCCTATGGACATTTGCAACACCAAAGGTGCTACAAATGTGCTGCTGCTCTCTTAAAGAAGACTGGAACCCGGTCACTAATGCCGGAACACAACACAAGGTTGTTATGGCGGCATACTCTAGACCAGGGGTGGTCGCCATCCAGTCGAGCAAATACCCTACCACCTGGCTAGTCTGAATGCGTGCTTAAATGTAGGCTTCCATTTCTGTACATGTTCCAACAATTTGTATAAAAATCTGACAGAAAATTCACGTCAGACTTAATTCCAAATAGTTTTTCCGAACTTCCGCCTAAATTGTTGTTAGGGATAATTTAAACATCATTACCGCGGTAACCACGTGAATTTTATATAGAAAAAAAAAAAACAAATCATTGAACTGTGTGACTCATGGTTTGTGTTAAACGAAACGTGAATATACAGGTTGATGCAAAAAATTATTCATTTTTTTTCATTTAATATATTGTTAAGTTTTCGCGACTAGTAATAATAAAACTATGTTCTATCTATTTTAAGCGGGGTAATTTATTTGATTTTTATTATTCCGACGTTTCGACCATTTTTCAATATTACACAAGAAAGAGATACGAAAAACGACCTCAGTATAATTATTAATAATTGAAGTGTTTTACTCAAATTCGCTTTAGAAGAATTGTGGATCTCGTATCCCCTTAGAATTGTACCTTTTTCTGAAATAATAAGAATCTATGTTGATTATTACCGTAATTGAATGTATATAAATCCTGTTACGAGTCGCGAGACTCAAATTAAAATGCCGTTAGAATGACTATAGAGTTTATTAGAACAATACAAACGCGTATACCACAGGTATAAGTATAACCGAACACAACAAGTCCAAACGTAATGCAGAAAGTCGTAATTCAATAAAACGCGCTAAGTCCGTCACTTATTAGATTCCTGATTGTACATAGTACAACGTCTTGCTTCGCTCGTGATTATCGCTCGACTAATTCCTCCCTCAATCGGGTCATTGATTTATACTGCACGAATGCAATATGTCCACCCGGCATCGTGGACCGAAGTTCCTAGAATCAGCTTGTACTTTAAATCCGTAATACCTGGCTAATGTTTTTGTTTGTATTGTCTTCTGTTTTTAAATTTAAACGTGAAATTCGGGCTATTATTTGCACCAATATTTCTGGCATAGTTGCATAATAATTTTGTTACTTAACCACTGTAAAACTCACTTTATAATAAGTCATACTAACCCCTAAACATCTTGTCAATGTATGGTACATTATGTGCTCACATGTTTAGAGTTACAGCTTAGACCTAATAATTTATACATAATATGAAATATGTAACTTTAGCTGTTTCTTGTTTTGTGTGCCAAATAAATAAATAAATAAATAATGATTACAATACAACAATAAGCAGTAAGCCAATCAGTAAACAAAAGAACACGACCATACAAAAATTTCAATGTCATTCGTTCAAATGCCGACGGGTAATAAATGTGCTTTGTTTCAGATATGCAGGTGGATTTTGTTTATGTCGGGACCCAAGTTGTAACAATACAATAATACACATTTTATCATAACCAAATTTCACTAATGTATACTGAAAATTTTAGTTCCGTGAAAGTGTTCCATTTTCCAGGATAAAAAATATCTCGTTATTATCCCTGTTGTTAGTAGTAAATATCCAAATTTCATAGACATCGATTCATGTCCATGCTCTCGACGACACATTTACAAGTAACCAAGGAAGTAATTGGCTAATTTTTAAATTGGTGGAAATGATAAATATCCATATCTAGAAAATTCAATAAATTAAATATATTCTAGAATATATGAAAGTGTGATAAAAATAACAATTTCCTTTTTCTACCATTTCATTTACGAAGAATTTATGATATTTCACCTTCTTGTGCAAACACTGCTGGAGTATGAGTCATAATTAATTCTAAGAATTCACAATTTACAACACAAATAAAAACATGTCGCACTCTGTATAAGATTTCACAACGTTGTGACGTAGTTTGTGTATAAAAGCACTAGATTAAAATAGAGCCGGTAGTACATCTTGTGCATTCATACAACGTGTTTGCTTGTATACAACATTTAAACAAATATACATACGATCTTCACGAAAACAACGGTAAACTATTCGAATCGAATTTCGAACGTTGTATTTGAATATCGAATCAATAGAATCGACATCGACATCAACATCGCTTTTCAACATGAGGGGACATGTTTTCTGTGAGATGAATGTTCCGTTCGGACATCGGTTTGGTTCGGGCCGTCATGGACCATTTGGACCATCGCGTTTTAACCTTGGAAGACCTTGCGCTTACGAAGCCTTTGGCTTTGGTTTTGGACCTCACTTTGGAAGATCTGAACATAGACGACATGGACATCGAAGCTGCTGTGAGGATAGCAGTCCCGAGAGAGAGTATGGAAGAGGTCGTCGTGGATGTGGTTCTCCTGGACGCCATGAACGTGGTTTTGAAGGGCCCCGACATGGACATGAACATCATAGAGGACCTCATAGGGAAGGTCCACCTAGAGGACCACGCGGCCCCTCTTGCCCTCCTGGGCCTCCTGGACCACCTGGATATTATGGAGGAGACTTCTGTCGCCCACCGCCTGGACCGCACGGGCATCCTGGCTGGCATGGACCTGGACACTATGGTGGACCGCATAGCCGTGGTCCCCCACCATGTTTTGGTGATCGGTGCCCACCATTTGGCCCACAGTGTTGTCCCCAAGAACGTTCCGAAGGTCACCAATGTCATAATAAAAGACCATGCTGCTGCCAAGGCAGAAAACCGAATAGACCCAACGAAGAGTCTTCAGGAGAATCTTGCCGCAGGCGATGCCGTAGGGCTAGTCCACGTGGAGAATGTTGCAGAGACTCTGATAGCAGTCCTGAAAGGCACGGTCGGCATGGAACTCATCGCCGATGCAGGAGCAAACCTCACTGCGGCCCTTCTGGATTTGGTAGATGCGAAAATAGACCTTGCGAAAGCAGCAACAGACTTCAAAATGCTACCAATGAGTGCGTAGCCAGGGATGACAGAGCTGATGATGTAGAGGAACATGCTGAAAACCAGGCTCCTGGAATTCTAGTCCAGAATATTGTGGTCGATAATAACCCAGGATCTAATTCTGTTTGAAGGTTAAAAAACTATATATTTAATATAATATTTTCTTAAGTTTTCGCGACTTGTATACATGATAAAACTACGTTTTAACGGTTTTAAGCGCGGTAATTTATTATTTAATATTTATATTTTTTTATTATTTCTATTAATTTTCTGTATATCGTTTTGTATTATCTATTTATATAATAGTTCTTAATATTCTTGATTGGTTAATTTTTTTTATTTAGGTCAGAATTATAGTCCACACCTACTAATTAATTTAGAATTCTAACTTTTAGCATATGCATTTGTATCCTAGTTAATTAGCATGTTTTATTAAAAGATCTATAAAATCTAGATTTAAAAAAGTTAGCATAACTACAAATTTATCCTATAGGTTAGTATTAAAATAAAAAAATATTATTTACTCGTATACTCACTTATTTTTTATATTAATTATGTTTAAGCTGAAATTAGTGATTTTAAATAGAATTTGTCTTAATGGTTGAGTGATATTGGTGATGTAGAAACTGTTAAAGAAGACGACAAAATGCCCCATGTATCAAATACAAGAAAAACGTAAAGCGATGAATCTTAAGGTGAGACTGCAAAAGATCCCGAAGTTTCAAGTGATTTTGTCTCAACATTACACTACTTTCCAATAACATGAAGCCATAATTCTCACAAAAGATTGAGAAGCGTTAAACTACAATGAAAAACTATCCTGGGAAGTTGCAATCAAAGACTGAGAAACATAATGCAAGGATTTAGATGTAACAATAATAATTTAAAACAAAAACGATAGGTTTGATGACAATGACAAAAAGTATTTAAAAAATGAAGACGAACCACATATGCAAAATACAGAACTAAAAATGGCGACATTCTTAAAGAAAGGACAACGACTAAAGATGCTGGCACTGAGAAGAAATCTTCAATTGTACTTACAGGTGTAATCTTAGCACTAATGACGTCGCCTGTAGAAGAAGTAATAAACAATCTAATTCAATAAAAAATATTTACGAAGGAATTGAATATATGCCTGTAAATGAATTATAGGTGAATGATGAAATAAATAATTCGATTGGTTAACGATGGTGATACTACAACGAAGATAATAACAAGATATCAGTTATAGTACCGATGATAAAACTATATGGAGCAATGATAAAGATAATAGCAAAATCGTTGTATTGTCAAGAGAATGTATTAGATACTTAGAAGATAATCTTCATATTATTTGATTTCTTTGCTAGTTTTCAAATATAATAAATGCATTATGTATTAAAATGATTGTTTTATTGATCAATCCTGATTTCATTTTAAAGTTTAGTTTAGTATTATATAATTCTTAAGTCTCGTAGGTTTTTTAGTCTGGTGGATTAAGCCTTAGTTCAATACAGAGTGGTTCGATTTCTGACAGTGAATTTCCTAAACAAACTTTCTGTTATGTACTCCGATTTTAGTGTCTGGGGTCAGCTTCAAAGTTATCCGCTGTGTATTACCCATAACATGCTTAGCATGAGAAAATACGGAGTGTGTGTTTGTCTACACATTTATTATATGTTTTATATAATCTCTATTTACCTATTAAATTACTATTGTGGTGGACAGAATCACCCCCTGACCTCTCCCCCGTAAATCCCGTACCCCCACGCCCCGCTTACCGCGGATACGTAGCTCGCTGCGTTAGCTGCTAAGCGTCTGCATTTTTTGTAGTACCTTAGTACGGGGCGAGCCTGCGGCATACCATATCCACATCGGTCGAATATATACACACAAGGAAAAGTATATACACATAACGAAGACTAAGAAGACCAGGAAGATCAAGGAGCATTCGGAAAATTCTACAGCCAATGGACTCTCAGCATGTCTACGTGGATATTGTGAACCACCAGTGATTGTGATTAGTGTCACTCGTATTGATCGGTGTAATCGATATAATTAGTGCTATCTACGTTCAGTGTAACGTCCGGGGCTAGTGCTAAGTTGTGTCGGTTAAACTCGAACGTGCCGTTTGATACAGTTGTGCTGATCGCACCTGTTGCTGTTGTAGCGCCTATAAATAAAATCAGTCAACTTGCTAAGGGATGTTTCATTTAGGGCGACCCCTGCACCCGCACGCCCAACAACTACGTTTAGTACATACATACATACATAACTTCACGCCAGTTCCCTTGCGGGGTAGGCACGAACAACAGAGTGCCATTTAGGCTTATTCTTACACACCTCACATGCCTCTTTGACATTCACAACTCTTGTCATGCAAGCTCGTCTGTTCTTAAGGCTCCTGACATCACCTTCTGCTAGTACACGATCAATTTGATCATGGAAGGTGTGTCGTGGCCTTCCAAGACTTCTGCATCCATCCACTTTTGCATTGTATATCTGTTTAGTCATTCTTTCCACATGCCCGAACCACCGGAGCATTCCTTTCCTTACCTTCACCCCGACACTTTCTTTCATACCAACTCTTTTTCTTACTTCGGTATTACGAACGCGGTCCGCGAGCGTTACTCCGCAGATTTTGCGCAGTGCTCGCATCTCAACCGCGTTTACTCTACTATCATGCTCTCTCTTCCATACCCAACTCTCGCTTCCATACGTGAGGGTAGGTACCAGCACCGCGTTGTGTATGGCGAGCTGGGCCTTCTGGCTGAGTAGGGTCTACTAAACCTACCTACTCCCTTACTGTTAAACTTTTGACCCGAATTTATCATTACATCTCACGATGTACAGGATTTCTGCGGCTTACTCCTTCTACCGGCACCTGGCGTGGTGGAGATTTTTTTGCCTCATCCTCCACCATGTTTTAAGATAGAGGATTTTCATTTATTTGATGTTTTTTATTGTCTGTTCTTTTTTTCTAAATTCTTAGTCTATTACAAGCTCCTATTTAACTTGCAAAGGATGTATGTATGTAAGTTCAGGTGGAATCTTGCAAGTTAAATTGGACCAACTTCCCGGTTTCCGATTGAGCTGAAATTTTGCACGCATATGTATATCGTGTGACAATGCAATAATATGGTACCATGGAGCTAATCTGATGATGGAGTCGGAAGGTGGACATAGCAACTCCTGTACTAAACAAGATAGATCCATCGTGTTTGGGCTCGTTTTACTTGTCTTGGCTAGCACTCTGCAGCTACATGATATCCAGGATTTCAAAAGCTTGTATTTAAAAATCTTTTTAAAAAAGCTTATTACATATTTTTTTACGCATATTAAGTTTCTCACATTACGAACCGGTCTCCGTACATTGTAGCTATACGAGGGTAAGCAATTGCAATTAATCTGCTGTGACAGACATGAAGGCTACCACAGATATGGGAGTTCCTGACGCCGCGCCGTACTCACCGTCACCGCAGCATATTCATTTCCGTTATACGCAGCTGTTACTTCTGCCAGTCATGCGTTATTCGCATACCCATAATTGTTAATTATTATTATAGCAACAAATCAAAATAATTCACATATCAATATGTTACGTTTACCGTTTTGTAGTTGTTTGCAATTTATTATGCTAATGAATTTACGGTATAATGTTATGTAGTATAACCAGTAACAAATGATACACACAGATCTTAAAGATGACAAGCTAAATTTTTCATTTATTAGTCAAGGTGATGTCAGGAGCCTTAAGAACAGACAAGCGTGCATGACAAGAGCTATGAATGTCAAAAAAGCGAGAGAGGTGTGTAAGAATAAGCCTGAATGGCGCTCTGTTGTTCGTGCCTACCCCGCAAGGGAACTGACGTGAAGTTATGTATGTATGTATGTAGTCAAGTAAGTTACACCCAGACCAACTTACCTAACAGAAAGTTAGTTTGCGAAGTATATCGTACCAGAAAACGCTTAGCCACTTTATTGATTTTCAATTTATTATGAAGTTTTTATTCCCTATTTACCTTTTTTACCTTCTCTTAATCATTTGATGTTAGCACACTATTTCCTTCCCTTCCATACATTTCTATAATTACAAACGTTTTCTATTACATTACAAAACATCATGTTATTCTTCACACAATCCATCCATCTCTTTTATCGTCCACCCTTACATTTGTACCCGTATTAAGCATTATGAAGGTTTCAGGAGTAGTACATTTCATAAACTAATAATACTCTAAACTAAACATAAGCGCATATTTAGTTTCGCGCTTGTTAAATGACTTACCTGTTGAATTTAGGGAAAGCATTACATCAATAAATATAAAAAATGAACTTAAAATGCACTTTTTAAACCCAATATAATGTTAACACTGTTAAATTTTAAGTAAATAAAGTAAGTAAGCAAGAAAAATATGTATAAATAGAGAAATGTAAGTTTTTTGTAGAATATTAAAACAAGTAGAAATAAATTGTATTAGCTCGGATATATCTTGTTCGTCCGGGCCCAACAGGGAAAAAAAAAACACTGTTAAATTTTACGGACGTGGATACCCACAGCACTAATATAAACCCCAGAGGTTTTCTATGCTATGTGTAATTCAACAAGTTGTAATAATTTTGTTGTCTTGTTAAATAAATAAATTTAAAAAAAACTTGTAGGGTTGTTTATATATGCATTTTAAGTATAAATTTGTAAAATATAACTTTTAGAATTGCCATAAGAAATTGGTTGCTTGACGTTGGCCAGAGTTCTGCCATTAAGCTAAGGTTTTTGTAAGCATTAAATGGAGCCGGCTTTCGATTTCCACTTTTTTATAATTAATAATTCTCTAATCCTGATGTTCATACTTATTTAATATTGCCTTAAATATATATCTTTTTATTAGATACACATGTATAAAAAAAATATTTTAAGTCAACCCAAACTTGTTTATTTAATAGTCAAATGAGCTACAAAAGTATAAAGTTTTTAAAATTAAAATAAACACTTACATTAAAACTATTTACCGTTCAAAGAAGATTATATAGCACTACATTAGTGTTAAGAATTTCATTTTACTAGCTAGTAATGATATTTGAACCTTACAATGTAAGTGATCTAAAAATTCTTACGGGAAATAAATATCTTTGAATCTAACCAATATGTTTGGTGCACGGATGTCCCGTGTGTCTCCAATATAATGGCATGTTTACCATCGTTATCTGTTGTGAACACACGTAGAGCTACGATGCCGCCCCTTACATCCATGACGTCATCACCATAATGATGACGTGTCGATTTGACTTATGGGTTGGTTAGTAGTTATTTGGGGGTAGATCATGCGGATTATTTAATTTGAAATTTTTTACGTTATTCCATTCTATTATATCTATACTAATATTATAAAGAGTTGTATTTTTGCAGGTTTGTATCGAATAAACTCAAAAACTACTAAACCAATTTCAAAAATTCTATCACCATTCGAATGTTACATTATCAAATTCGAAACTTCAACAATGTTACCCATTAATTTAAACAAAATACTAGGAGCTGGGATCGAGTTCTACGATTTTGTTGTAGTTTCATGTGTCCCGGGATGGTTTAGATTCAGAATTAGATCGGGTAGGTGGCGCTGGAATTGGGTTCTAGATTTTTGTTTTTTCAGGGCAGGACAACGTCTGCCGGGACCGCTAGTATTTTTATATATAGTGAAAGGAACTTGGTTGTAACCAGGTGTCTCGAAGACACCACACGCGTTTTTGAAGTGATAACTTCTTATGGGAGGGTAAAACGCTTCGTTACGTAACGCGTTACGGCGCCAGTCTGTCTGACTTCCCTTTCTCTCACGCATACGGCAGCGGTAGGCAGGCTCTTCCTCTCTCACTCTAACCCACAGCGCTAGCCGCATTTCGGTAATTAGATTAAATAATGATCTAATAATGTTCATACACAAAATTCTAATGTAATTCAAGAATTGTAACTAAGAATAAAATATATTTTATAATCAATAAAAGATTTTCGTTCGTGCCTACCCCGTAAGGGAACTGGCGTGAAGTTATGTATGTATGTATGTATGTAATAAAAGTTTTTATTAATAAACTTAAAATTTAAGTTATCTAAACTTTTCTCAAGTTAAACAATTTCAATATTAAATAGTTCAAATTAGATTAGTTTTTTTTGATGAATTGTTTTTATATGAATGTAGCAACATGCTATGGATGTATAGATATAATATAGCAACAGGATGCAATGTAGCAACACTACGAGTAAACCCGTATGACAGATCAAATACATTTTTTTATTGCAGGAGTTCAGCGGACACGCAGACAGCCCACATGATGGAAAGCGGTTACCATCGCCTATGAACATTAATTGCAACACCAAACGTGCTAAAAATGCGCTGCTGCTCTCTTAAGTGAGACTGGAACCCGGTCACTAATGCCGAAACACAACTCAAGGTTGTTACGGCGGCATACTCTACACCAGGAATGGTAGCCATCTACATACATACATACATAACTTCACGCCAGTTCCCTTGCGGGGTAGGCACGAACAACAGAGCGCCATTTAGGCTTATTCTTACACACCTCACTTGCTTCTTTGACATTCATAACACTTGTCATGCACGCTCGTCGGTTCTTAAAGCTCCTGACATGACATCACTTTCTGCTAGTACACGATCAATTTGATCATGGAAGGCGTGTCGTGGCCTTCCACGACTTCTGCATCCATCCACTTTTGCATTGTACATCTGTTTAGTCATTCTTTCCACATGCCCGAACCACCGGAGCATTCGTTTTCGTACCTTCACCCCGACACTCTCAGTAGCCATCTAGTCGGGCAAATACCTGGCTATGGGTTGTTTTCTCGCCTCTTACGACAGGCCGCCCGGCCGCAGGTAATTGTATTCTTTCTCCGTTCCTGCAGGGATAGTACATACATATCTACATACTGTGGCGCACTGGGTGGTGTAATGGGTCGGTTATACCACGTAATTGGCCTCGTGGAGATTAGCCCCACTTAATGGGACTGGCACACCAAACAGAATAGTTTATCAAAGACTAATAATATGTTGAGTTGGTTTTGGTGTGAGCGCTAAACTAAAGTACGTTAAGCCCTTTGACCGCGTTGTATAAATGCAAGGATTATATATTGGGGAAAAATACTGAATGATACAATCACAGAGTGCATTAATATAATAGGAGAGATACAATGAAGAAGATTGGCAATCGTTGCTAGACTAGATGGCGCCACGCGTTCTCTGGTTTCTTGACGTTTGTTTTTCCCTCGTCTATGAATATTTTTTTTATGGCAGGTGATTAGCAGACAGGCAGACGGCCCACTCGATGGAAAGCGGTTACCATCGCCTATGGACATTTGCAACAGCAAGTTGCTACAAATGCGCTGCTGCTCTCTTAGGGAAATGGGAACCTGGTCACTAATGCCGGAACACAACTCAAGGTTGTTATGGCGACATACTTTAGACCAGGGGTGGTAGCCATCCAGCTCGGGCAAACGCCCTACCACCTGGCTGTGGGTTGTTAAGTCGCCTCTTACGACAGGCCGCCCGGCCGCAGGAAATTTTAGTCTTTCTCCGTTCCTGCAGGGATAAAAACAAATTTGTAACATCAGAGGCGCGACCAACGTGCTGCCGCTCTCTAAAGGGAGACTGGAACCTGGCCACTAACTCCGGAACACAATTCAAGGTTGTTATGGCAGCATATCTTGGACCAGGGGTGGTAGCCATCCAGATGGGCAAATACCCTACCATCTAGCTGTGGGTTGTTTTGTCGCCTCTGACTACAGGGCACCCGGCCGCAGGAAAACGTATAGATAAAATGTTTTATGTGCAATGTTTTATATCAAACTAGCTGACCCAGCAAACTTCGTACAGCCTCAGAATCAAAAAATAAAAAAGCTGAATGATAATTGCAGAATGTTTCAACTTTAGTAAAAAAAAAGTGGTTAAAACTTAACCGGAAAGAACATCAAACGTCTGATTTCTGATGTCTGATGAAACGTGATGATTTGACATTCAAAACCAAAAAATGAAAAAAAAACTTCACTTTCAAATTTAATTTGATTTCTGAATAACTTTTAATTTTAATTGATTTCTAAACCACGGGACGAACATCAAATGTAAAGTGAAATTGTTGTTATTACTATATTCCAAGTATTTTTTATATTTACTCACCCTTTAAACCTTCCCTGGACTTTCACAAATAATTCAAAACCAAAATTAGCGAAATCAGTCCAGCCGTTTTCTAGTTTTAGCGAGCCTAACGAACAGCAATTTTTATCCGTGCAGGAACGGAGAAAGAATACAATTTCCTGCGGCCAGGCGGCCTGTCGTAAGAGGCGACAAAACAACCCACAGCCAGGTGGTAGGGCATTTGCTCGACTGGATGGCGACCACCCCTGGTCTAGAATATGCCGCCATAACAACCTTGTGTTGTGTTCCGGCACTAGTGACCAGGTTCCAGTCTCCCTTAAGAGAGCAGCAGCGCATTTGTAGCAATTTTGCTGTCGCAAATGTCCATAGGCGATGGTAACCGCTTTCCATCAATTGGGCCGTCTGCCTGTCTGTTGAACCAACGTCTCAATCCTTGAATAAACATAAAACAACGTCACTCTTCCATCGTTCAAGGTCGTATTCTCACTTTCTTTGGACATATTACACGACGAGAGGACACGTCAGTGGAACGACTCGTGGTCCAGGGCAAAGTGGAGGGCACGAGGGCGCGCGGTAGATCACCAATGCGCTGGACCGACCAAATCAAATCCGCACTAAATGGCCCACTTCACGAATGCACGAGGAAAGCTACAGTGCGAGAGGAATGGCGACGTATTGTTTGCCACCACCCCTGTCATGAGGACCACGACCACTCTGCCAAGAGTGTGACGACGGAGAAGAAGTAAAATTTAGAACCCGATTCCAGCGCCACCTAATAAAAAAAATAAATAAAAATAATTGATTTTATATATATATACCGGGTCCAAATGAATGAATGAATGAATAACTTTATTGCACATACATTAAAGTACAATGGGCGGTCTTATCGCCAAAGGCGATCTCCTCCAGACTGCCCTACAAAATTATTATCGACACCGACTACATTAATGACTGACTTCATAGAAGATTAAATAAATATATATATTATATTAAATGTAAGCTATCCTATCTTTCAAGTCGGATCAAACTGCACACGGTGTGCAAATTTGATTAAAATCGGTCAAGTAGTTTAGGAGTCCATCGCGGACAAACAACGTGACACGTAATTTAGATATATTAAGATATATACATACATACATACATAACTTCACGCCAGTTCCCTTGCGGGGTAGGCACGAACAGAGTGCCATTTAGGCTTATTCTTACATACCTCACTTGCCTCTTTGACATTCATAACTCTTGTCATGCAAGCTCGTCTGTTCTTAATATATATATATATATATATATATATATATATATATATATATATATATATATATATATATGTGTGTGTCATATACCCAGTTAAAATACTACTCTATACAAATTAAAATTGTCCAATTGTGTGTATGTATTCAAGAACTCGTTTAATAGGTATCGTAAATTATGACATGTCGGCCAAATGAAGCGATTAGGCGCAAGGGATTTCGCGTTCCATACTGCATACCACTCAGGAGTGACAGGTTTTGATACTTGAATCTGTGAGTGGCTTTACTCACGGCTTTGTATCGTAAAGTAAACATTAATTTACGTCACGAGATATTTAGTACTGCGAATTTTAGATAGATAGATAACGATTTATTGTACATCAAAGCAAAGGCAAACAGAAGTGGAAAAGTATAGTAAAACGGACGGATTTATAGCTAAAAAGCAATCTCTTCTAGGCAGCACTTGGATTTTTATTTAATAAACATTCGACTATATGTTTCGACATGTTCGCGTTACGCATTAAATCTGTTGACGACTTTTAGTTTCAACTTTTTTTTTTTAAATAAACTTATTTATAAATAAATAATGAATCAACTAATTGTTATGCAAATAAATGTAAACTTAAAAATAAACTACAAACTATACAATATAAAACTAAAACGAAATAAAAAAGGGGAAAATATCTATCATTTAATATTTAATAATTCAATATATTGAATAAATCTGGATATGTGATTGTTGATTTGGTAAATAAGAAAGTGTGTTATTTTTCATTCTGGCTATGGATATAAGCCAATTTTAACACAATTTAGATGCCTATACTTTAAAGACTAAGAAATGGTTATAGCATTATATTTGTACTCAAACAAATCATGTATATCATACGATATACAATAAAAGTTTACTTAAATAAAGCCGCCTGGAAAGGGATTATATTTTATGTATTGATAATGACTATATAGATATCCTTTGTGTGGTAATTTCTAAGAACTTAGGGGTTAAAAATTTTCTTTCATCATCTTCAACATATTTCACACAAAAAAATAATCTTAGACTGCCGATAGAATTAAAAACTTAGAACTTTTAGTATTAAAATTTCATATGGTTGAATTAAAACACTACTTCAACAATGCACAGTATATATACTCTATTTAAACATTGAACTTTTCACTAAATCCATTCAATTTCACTTACAAGATATACACAGCACTAATGTTGCATAATACGTCAGCTGTATAGCCACGGATATACTGCTATAAGCATGTCAGCGACACGAATGCACGAGATTTCACCCATCCAAAAAGCGTCTAACGCGCACAGCACACGACCGCTACGCATGCGCCAATCATAAGCATGTCGGTGACGCGAACCCATAAGATTTTCCCCTACCAAAAGTGCCCAATGCGGCTAAAGTAGTTTTCACTTCAGAAATCTTATTGAGACAGTGAAGAAAAGAAACAAGTAGTAAACATTAACTTTGTATAATAATTCGCCAAAGTATCAAACAGGTTTGTTAACTAATACTGTATGCTAAATACTGGCTGCATTTGGCGTACAATGTCACAAACGTCCTTCTGGTATTAATTACGACGTATTGTTGTGAATACCGGCTGGTTGCTGACACATAGTAACCACTGATACTTTGCATCATCTTAATGATACGTATGGTTGATTTTCCGATGGCCTCATTGAGAGAGCTTTAATAAATTATTTATTAATTAAAACTTTTTTTTTATTGCAGGGTTCAGCAGACAGGCAGACGGCCCACTTGATGGAAAGCGATTACCATCGCCTATGGACATTTGCAACATCAAAGGTGCTACAAATGCGCCGCTGCTCTCTTAAGGGACTGGAACCTAGTCACTAATACCGGAACACAACTCGAGGCTGTTATGGCGGCATACTCTACACCAGGGGTGGTTGCCATCCAGTAGAGTAAATACCCTACCACCTGAGTGTGAGTTGTTTTGTTTAGACTAATGTAAAGGTTATTTCCTTCCATTTTCGGTTTGATCTTTTTCATTTAATTTATTTCGTTTGCAGTTGTATTTTACTGTATAGCAGCTTAATCTAATTTAATGATTTATCGATTTTAAAGCACTTGATGAACACGGTTATGGAATAATAATCAAAATAACCGATTAAATTATTTTTATAAATTAAACATACACGAAGATATTATTAAAAACATAGTTTCAATTATTCTAAAGTTGTCTGAGATTTAATGAACTGGTATTATACCCGGCCCATTAAAACTGCACATTCGCTATAAAACGCGCAACACAAGTATCAATCCACCAAGTCGCACTGTCATCCACAAGCTGGCCGCAGACGTCGTGACATGTTGCAGAACGCGCTTATGGTATTAATTACGGTTTATTGTTTGTAAGAACGAATATATAATATAATGGTTTGTTTACACGTATTAAGTATATATATATATGTCGGCGCAAATAAAACGATTAACGTATTACAAAAACAATTTTTTTTTTATTGCAGGAGATCAGCAGACAGGCAGACGACCCACTTGATGGAAAGCGGTTACCATCACCTATGGACATTTGTAACACCAAAGTTACTACAAATGCGCTGCTGCTCTCTTAAGGGAAACTGGAACCTGGTCACTAATGCCGAAACACAACTCAAGGTTGTTATGGCGACATCTTTTAGACCAGGGGTGGTAGCCATCCAGTCGGGCAAATGCCCTACCACCTGGCAATGGTTTTTATGGTAAAGTTGTAAGGTCTTCGGACCAACAACATAAAGTAAGTCCAAAAAAAAAAACTCGATCACTATTGTTCGAGCCGCCGAACGGGACGGACCTCTCTGGGAAGTCGTAACGCTCTTGGAATAAACGATACCTAGTACTCTTGGGATTTTATTTCGAGTCAAATATGGGTTGTCACCAAGAAGCCAGCAATCGATTTTTATAAACACTACGGAGGTTCCTCCTCCGTCATATATATAGATATGTAAATTTTAACTTATTTTTAAATATTAATAATGTATTATTAAAAATCAATGTAAGTAGCTTATGATGAGACATGACTGATCGTCATGTCTCATCATAGGCTATTTAGAATTTCATTTAAATTTTTTCATAGTTAATACGTGTGAATCAACCGTTAAGGCTGGTTTACACGTACTAAGTACAAAGTAAATTTTAAGTAAAACTTTTTTAAAGTGACTTAAGATATCGTTGAATTTGTTATACTATATACGTCTGAACTAGCCATTAGGAGCAAGATATTGGTTCATTGACCTATCTAGGATTATTAATACGATTAAGATGTTGAATCAAATACCAAGAACATTGTTTGGGTCGGTTTGACCATATTGTACATACGTCGGATATTTGCGGATTTAACAAAAGTAGTGGTCGCACAGAGGTCGATTAATTCGACCATAATTAATCCCTATTAATATTATAAATGCGAAAGTAACTCTGTCCGTCCGTCCGTCCGTCCGTCCGTCCGTCTGTCTGTCCGTCCGTCTGTCTGTCTGCCTGTCTGTCTGTTCCGTTTTCACGTAAAAACTACTGGACCGATTTGGCTGAAACTCAGTATATATATATTTTCGATGCCGAGAATGAACATAGGATACTTTTTATCCCGGAAAATGGGATAGTTTCCGGGATAAAAGTATATTTGTCTTTTTGTTTGTTATCCTTTTATGGAAAGACTATTGGACCGATTTGGCTGAAACTCGGTACATATATAATTTGAATACCGAAAGTGCCCAAGGGATACTTTTTATCCCGGATAACGGGATACATTTTGGGATAGATTTATGTAAAGTTTATCCCGGAAACTAGGACAGGTTTTGTGATTTTGTCCATTTCATCCACTGGGTCCACTGCGTCTACTGCGTCCACTGCGTCCACTGCGTCCACTGCGTCCGCTGCGTCCGCTGCGTCCGCTGCGTCCGCTGCGTCCGGTGGGTCCACTGGACCATGTGGGTCCACTTTGTCCACTGGATCCACTGGGTCCAGTTGGTCGACTTGGACCATGTTATCTATTTTGTCATTTTTGTCAAGTTTTGTCATTTATGTAGTTTACATATAGACGGGTGTGGTATAGTTTGCGATATAAAATGAAGTGAATCTTTCGGGGGCAAATACATACAAATTTAATATAATGTAACCTGTACCACTTGCTTTTTAAACAAGAGATACGCAGTAGAGGTTGACCCGCGGCGCAGCCGCGGGGTAAACTCTAGTTTAAATTATAAGTTTGAATATTATTCAGGTTTTGTTGTCAAAGACTATACTTCTATAATCGCAGATTTCGCCAAGGCTATACTGTTAATTTGACTTTAGCAATAAACAAAAGAGTATATATGCGTGTGTGTGTCAAATACATGGTAGTGTGTGTAATGCTTTTTTTTTACTGATTTAATGTATTCTTTAAGCATAATTTTTAAAAAATATTAGCATTCGTCGCTTCTTCTCTATATAAACTATAAGTGTGCGAAATTTCATACTCCTCCGTCCGCGCAATTTTCGTAAAAAGGGGTACAAAGTTTTTGCTTCACGTATTAATATAACGATGATAACAGCAATAGCTGGATTGCGATTATGAATAACAATTGTTATAACGAATTCATAAACCTCCAATAATTGTGGCGAATAAAGCAGTTATTCTTTACATTAAAATGATTGGCAAGACATCTAGTCTCTCGATGATAATTATCCGTGCAGGAACGGAGAAAGAATACAATTTCCTGCGGCCGGGCGGCCTGTCGTAAGAGGCGGCTAAACAACCCACAGCCAGGTGGTAGGGCATTTGCCCGACTGGATGGCTACCACCCCTGCTCTAAATTATGTCGCCATAACAACCTTGAGTTGTGTTCCGGCATTAGTGACCAGGTTCCAGACTCACTTAACAGAGCAGCAGCGCATTTGTAGCACCTTTGGTGTTGCAAATGTCCATAGGCGATGGTAACCGCTTTCCATCTAGTGGGCCGTCTGCGTGTCTGCTGAACTCCTGCAATAAAAAAAAATGATAAAGTACTAAAATTTTTAAGCGACACGAAAAATACGTAGTCATTCGAAAAATTGGATTTTGCTAAGTGTTTTATTCATCTAAACTTAATTATTTATGAAATTCCAAACTATTAAACACACAGAGAACCCAAGTGATTTAACACAAATAAAACTCTTGACAAGGATAACTTTATATGTTGTTATATAGGTTCCGTACAGAAAAAAAAATGAATAATATAGACGCACTTAGATTGCTTATATATATAACTAGGATATGCCAACGACTTCGGTCACGTTTGAAGTTCTCGGGACATAAAGTACCGCAGCATTTAACCCTTCAGCTCACTATTAGCACATATGTGTCCGCGATGAGAGTGCAGATCGCGTTTGTGCACGTGATCATTTTTGTGTTGTTGTCTCACTCTGTTTATATAGGATTTGTATGAAATGGGTATATTTTCTTGGTATATTACGAGATGGTGATAGTGTTAGTCTTGCGGTTTTTGGTAGAACTGAAGGGTTAAAAACTGTGTCGGTATAAGCTATTTTTTTTGCACGCGAACAACATTAAACCGCCCCGGCAGTGATGGATTTACCAATAGGCTGAGTAGGCTGGAGCCTAGGGCGGCAGGTTTTGGAGGGGCGGCAAATTTGGGGGCAATTTTTTTTATATATTACGTCTTACACAATCTTCAAACTACGGTAAAAAGGAGGTCTAATTCAAGATTATAGTACACAAATCATAAAGTTACAGTTTCATTGACAAAAAAATGATCTAATTAATATGATTGTGAATAAGGGTATCGATTTATCGGTAGGGGTGGTAAAAATTAAATAGCCTACAGGCGTCATATTTCTAAATCCGCCCCTTCGCCCCGGGAATATTCCCGCTAGATTCCCGGGATACAAAACTATCACACATCTTTATCTTTAATCCGTGCAGGAACGGAGAAAGAATACAATTTCCTGCGGCCGGGCGGCCTGTCGTAAGAGGCGATTGAACAACCTAGAGCCAGGTGGTAGGGCATTTGCCCGACTGGATGGCTACCACCCCTGGTCTAAAGTATGTCGCCATAACAACCTTGAGTTGTGTTCCGGCATTAGTGACCAGGTTCCAGTTTCCCTTAAGAGAGCAGCAGCGCATTTGTAGCATGGTAACCGCTTTCCATCAAGTGGGCCGTCTGCCTGTCTGCTGATCTCCTGCAATAAAAAAAAAAAACATCTGTTTACATAAAATTTGCTATCGATCAGTGAAAAAATCATATTGGAATTCGATTCGTTTTATTTGTCCATTTTGAATTATTTCAAAAATAATTCCCGTGAGTTTCCAAGGATAAGAAATAGCGCAAATTTTAAGTCTAAGAATTTAATGTTGATCAGCGAAAACCGCATCGATATCGGCCCAGTAGTTTTTTCATGAATTCCGAATAAATAGACAAGAAATCTAAAAAAAAAAATTGCATAGTGTTCTCCATTATTTATATATCAGTTCTTGATTTTATGTAGTATTTTTGTACAACAAACTATACTAGTGGTCGCCTGTGGTCGAAATTCGGCCATAATAATTAATTGAAATTATAAGTTTGAACATTATTAAGGTTCTGTTGTCAAAGACTACTTCTATAATCACAGACTTCGCCAAGGCTACACTGTTAATTTGACTTTAACAATAAACAATAGAGTATAATAATATATGCGTATGTCTGTCAAAAAAATGGTAGTGTGTGTAATCTATTTTTTATGCATAATTAAAAAAAAAATAACATTCTGCACTCCTTCTCTATGTAAACTATAAGTGTGCGAAATTTCATACTCCTCCGTCCGCGCTATTTTCGTAAAAGGGTTTTTTTTTTAGCCCGGGCGAACGAGATATGCCCAAGTCAATTACTGTTTGGGCGCCCTGCGGACTCACCGTCCGCCTACCGGCCCATTGTGCTGCTGGACGAGGTTGGCAAGCTCTTCGAGCGTATCATCGTCGCCCGCCTCGTCCAGCACCTATCGACGACGGGGCCGGACCTGGCGGACCACCAGTTCGGTTTCCGCACAGGGCGCTCCACAATCGACGCTGTCATGCGCCTGAAAGGCCTGGCGGAGGAAGCAGTCTCCCAGGGCGAGGTTCTGTTGGCGGTGTCCTTAGACATCGCCAATGCATTCAATTCCTTGCCCTGGGCATGCATCTTGGAGGCACTCCGATATTTCGGGGTGCCGACCTACCTCCGCCGTATAGTCGGGGCATATTTAAGCAGTAGAGCCGTCATCTACCCGGTCCATGAGGGCTGGAATCGGCGAGCCATGGTATGCGGTGTTCCACAGGGGTCGGTTCTAGGTCCCCTCCTGTGGAACATCGCATATGACTGGACTTTGAGGTGTCGGGTCCTCCCGGGCATCAGTGTCATCTGTTACGCCGATGACACATTGATCGCCGCGCGCGGGAGGACCCATCGGCAGGCGTGCCTTCTAGGCACGGCTGGGGTGTCGACGATAGTAGGCAGGATCCGGCGTCTTGGTCTGGAGGTGGCGTTACAGAAGACCGAGGCCGTGATGTTTCACGGCCCTCGCAACCGCTCACCTCCGGACAGTAGCATCGTAGTAGGAGGCATCCGCATCGGTATCGGGGAGACCATGAAGTACCTGGGATTGGTCCTCGATAGCCGATGGGATTTTTCGGCACATTTTCGGCAGCTGCTCCCCAGACTCAAGGGGGCAGCCGGTGCACTCTCGCGCCTGCTCCCCAATGTCGGGGGGCCCAATGCCACGTGCCGAAAACTCTTCGAAGGCATCGTACGTTCGATGGCCCTTTACGGGGCCCCAGTATGGTCTAACCGCCTGACGGCCAAAAACGCTGCGCAGTTGCGTCAAGCGCAACGCATATTGGCCGTCAGGGCAATAAGAGGATACCGTACGGTGTCCTTCGAAGTGGCCTCGCTACTGGCCGGATCCCCCCCATGGGACCTGGAAGCCAGGGTCCTGGCGTCACTGTATGTGTGGCGCAAAGAGGCCCTGGCTAGGGGCACCAGACCCGCGCCTCGCGAGATCGAGGCGTGCCGGTCGGAGCTCCGCCAGGTAGCCGTGGGGGTCTGGGAAGATCGCCTACGACGCCCCAGCGCGGGCCCCGCCACCATTGAGGCGGTGAGGCCCGTCCTGCACGATTGGATTAGACGAAGTCACGGCACCCTGACGTTCAGGCTGACGCAGGTCCTGACGGGGCATGGTTGCTTCGGAAGGTACCTGTGTCGCCTCGGCCGCGAGGCCACGTCAGGGTGCCATCATTGTGACACGGGCGACGAGGACACGGCGCTGCACACTCTCCAGGAATGTCCAGCTTGGACGGAGCAGCGCCGGGAGCTCGTCGCCCATACCGGACTAGACACCTCGCTCCCGGCCGTGGTACGCACCATGGTCGGGAGCTCCACCGGATGGGACGCCGTCTCCTCCTTCTGCGAGCAAGTCATGTTCGCGAAGGAGGAGGCGGAACGGGAGCGTGAGCGTAATTCCCTGCTCCGCTCCCGCCAAAGGAGGACGCGCCGACGCCGGAGGTCAGACAGTGACCTTCGGCCGCCGTAAGCGGGCGGCGCGGGTGGGGCCCCTAGGGGTATAGGGGTTCTCACTCACCCGCATATGCCGTCGAGATGAGAGCGCGAGTGTTCCGCGCGCGCTCATCTCTCTTCCCGTGGGGCGCGTTACAAACCGCCCCACGCATGGACTAGACTTAGTAGTAGCCGGGGGATATGTCCCCTGGCATAGGAAGAGGCCCAGTGAGGGGGGCCCACGCCTGCCAGGGCACGCGGAGTTGGGAATCCCGCATTCACGTAGCCCTGGCATAAGGCGCAGGACGGAACACCCAGGGGTTTTAGTGGGTATCCCTAACTGGGGAGTGGCAATAGCGTGGCACCGGTTCTGACCGGGCACGCTAGTGCCACCCCCGATCTGGCGAATCCCACACTCACACGGGTCGCGAACATCCCCCCAGGCTTCTATGCCTGTCGCGGCTTAGTAAAATCACATTCAAAAAAACACTATTGTATGAACAAAATAGGTTTTACAAGCACGAGACTGCAACATCCTCCACAGGGCAAAAGTTATTGATAACATTACACTATGTATACGTTGGCAAAATACGAGCATTTTCGATTGCGAACAAAAAAAAATGTAAGAACCGAATCAAATATAAATTTATACTTGCTCCTTAAATAATAAATGAAATTCCTTTTTAAATAAACAAGAGTAACTAAAAACCAATACTACATTAAACGCCTTCTAGTGGATACAAACATCTAACGGAACGCCTGTATTCCCCATGCTGTGTCTTCACTTTAGCAACCCTACACACGCCGTCTTTACCCTTATAAAGTTCCTGGACTACTCCCAGGGGCCAAAGTGACCGCTTGTCAGGTGTCATTACTAACACAACTTCTCCAATTCTTGGGATGTGTAAACTATCTTTCCCTTTCAAAACAAGTAATGAAAGATATTCGTTGCAGAAACGCATCTTGAGGTCACTTCTAAGTTTTTCAAGGTATCTGACACGCACGTTTAAGCTCTTGCCATCTAGATAATCCAAATCGGAAACATTGGTGCATGGCAGCGGCTGTAAGAATATTGCCGGGGTCAAGGGTTGTGACAAAACATCTATCTCATCACTAATATATGACAACGGTCGGGAATTGATCACTGCTTCGCTCTCTGTAATGCATGTTTGCAATTCTATCAAATTTAATACTGCTTTTCCAAGCACTCTTCGCGAAATTTCCTTTATCATACGAATTAATCGTTCCCACCATCCTCCCCACCACGGTGAGCCAGGGGGAATTAGAATCCAATCGATTTTCTGAATGGCTGACGAACCTGGTTCTGTAGCTTTTAATAGATATTGAAATTTGTCGTCATCATCTATAAAAACATCTGAATCTATTTTCTTAAATTGCCCCCAAAAACCCAACCAGTTTGTAATGTCTCCGTCAAACTGTTTGAGCTCTAATGTAGGCAACTGAAATTTCCTTTGTGTAGTCTGGGGTTTATCCGAACTTTTATTATTGAATAGTGTGTTAACGTTTCCAAATTCACTGACCTCATCTGACTCTGTGCGTAATAACTTTTCACAGCGCGTCTTCAAAAGGGTATAATCAGTCTCTCTTTGATAGAAGCCTTCTAAGTCTAGTTCTTTAAATGTTTCCTCCTCCGAGAGGTCCAAATCGAGAACTGCATATTTAAACTTTTCCTCTATCTCAAACATTTGCTTAGCTCTATCGTTTAAGGTGGTGAGAATTGCACGGACCTCGTGAATTTCTCCCTTGCTAAGCTTATCTATACAAGTGTTATAACTTAAAGAAAATAGCCTGCGACTTACGGTTCTTTGTTTTTTTAAATTGCTCACGGTCGCCATTCTGTTGTGGTCGGTGAGAATAAATCCCGTGGTTTTAATAAATAAATACTCTCTTTTTGTGTTAATTTACTATTATTTCGACCTAATAAACACAATTAAAATTAATGCACGTATTTCCGTCAATATTTTTCACACGACAAAAAAAACAAACCAAAACTTTGACATAAAAAAAATCACATTCAAAAAACACTATTCTATGAACAAAATAGGTTTTACAAGCACGAGACTGCCCAGGAAGGAGTTATGAGATGCCGGCTGACCGGACCACCTACCGAACCTACTATCATCCCTCTTCGTCTTTGTTAGGTGCCACGGAAATCGACGCAACTTGTTATATTGCGGTCATATATAGTCGTTAGTTTACGATATAAATTGAAGTGAATCTTCCGGGGGCAAATAGCACTAACATAAAAAATTAATACAATATAAAATCGGCAGACAAACACACACATTGTATATCCCTAAATTAAGCAAGTTACGCTTGTGTTATGGGTAATATACAACGGACTACTCTGGGGGCGATCCCAGACACCCAGACCATAGTAAATAACGGAGAAAATACGTTTCCGAAATTTACTATACCAGGAATCGAACCCGGAACCTCTGCGTTGTAGTGAGGTAGGCCGGCAAAGGCTTAGCCCGCTCAACCACCGAGGCCGTCAATATAACCTCTATTACCGCCTACTCTTTAAACAAGAGGTATATATAGTTCGATGCAAACTTTATGGCGGCTCGGAACATCGCACTTTCCGATGCGCAGAACGCCGATTTTAGGTGTTAGAGGGACGAAGTCGTCGGAGGACGAGGTATGTCCTCGGAATTCTCGCTCACTCTATCTCGTTTATGGGACTTCCCCAGCGCTCGCCTCGTCAGGGCTACCACTTTTCCACTTACTGCGCTTTCGGAGCTAGATATAGCGCTTTTGAGGGCAACCCAGCTCCCATTTCTATTATACAACTTCCAGCGCAAATTCTTGCTCTTTTTGAAGTGAAACTTCTATATAGACGGGGTCTTAGGATTTTTCTGTTACGAAAAAGCGTTACGGCCGCATGGAGGAGCAGCATAAATTTACGAGACGTGGTGAGAAGCGGCATAATTTTAGAGTAGACTATGGATGCGTTTTTTGGTTCCGGATCGAATTCAGTTTCTTTGTTTGATAAAATATGTTTAAATAAAAAATGCATTCATTAAAATGTACCTAATCTAACCAAATCATAATTTGCAGTAAACCTGCGAAAAATCGAAATGTGTGCTGGGACACATAGTAGAAGTGAAACTTCAACGGACAAGTGGAGAAACGAATCGCAACAAAATGTTAACTTGAAGTTTTACGGGCAGATTGTTAATGTACTTGTCCAATTTGAAAACCTACTAATTATATTGAAGTCAATATAATACGTACGCCTTACGTCTTACCCTAATGAACTCTGAAACACTGAGAAGAAAAATTGAAAAACAATTCAGCTAGCGCGCAAAAAGTTTTCCCAGCTTAATTATGTTAAGAAAAAATTCGACCCGCCGGAGAGCTTCGTCATTTTAGAGGGGTGTAATTGGGGGTTGGTAGTGGGTGAAATTGGGGGTTGAAAGTGGATAAATGAGCTCATCGTGGGGAGGAAATGAAGGGCGATCGGCCAAACGATCAGGCATTAAATAAGTGTCGGTTTGGTCTTAAAGACCTTCGAAGATTTTCGATTAGGATATATTCACAATGTGGTTTTGATTGCGGTTAAATTGTTTTATTTTTATAGTTGGCAGAGCTATGCTGGATTACTTGACTACAGCTCTTAGGCTGCCTGCCCATTGATGCGTAGCGGAGAAACGGAGAAATATTAACCAATAGGATGGCATAAAGATTGCGTCAATTAATAGGCAGCCAATCCTATTGGTTAATATTTCTCCGTTTCTCCGCTCCACAGCTTCACTCTTCCTCAATGGACAGGCAGCCTTAGGGCGGCTCGATCGGTGTAATACCACACTCTTACAGAATATCAGTGTGAAACAGTTAGCCTTGAGCTAAGTGTATTTCGTGCAATGAATGAGTTCTGATGGTCTAGTTCCTCCTACTTCTACTCCATTCCCTCTATCCAATTCCTCCTGTCTGATACTTTCTTCTATTTCATTCTCTTTATGCTATGGGAGCTGCATACGTCTGGTTATCGCAGCGGGCAACGAACTACTGGCTAGCGCTTTTTTTTTGGACTTGACTTTATGTTGTTGGTCCGAAGACCTCACAACTTTACGAGGTGTCAGGGGCGAGTGCCTTCGCGAAGCGAAGGCGCTCGAGCCCGGGGGGCAACTTGCTCGAGGGAGCTCCCTAGGGAGTTTTACCTCGGCTGGACTGTTGCCATGAAGGGGGATGAATCTAATGATGCCCACCATAGGGCGATACAATGCACTAATTGAGAACGGGCGACGGGTCCCCTCGCGGGGACGTGGAGAGGTCGTGATTGGCGGCGTCCGAGACGTCGCCGTCTGTGTCTGTCTGTTCGTGGTAGTGAATACTACTCTTTGCGATGTGAAGTATCATTTAACTTCTACCTCTCGCTAATGCTATTCCTCCTTTTTTCTTAACGATGAGAAATCCGTCCGACTATCCACCACGGGGGACGGATTCGCCATGTCGGGGTGGCACTAACACCAGAAGCAACAAATGCTATTGCCACGCCGCGGTTAGGGATACCCACTAAAACTCCTCGGTGTTCTGCCCGTCGCCCCTAAGCCAGGGCCACAAGTATTTGGCATGCCCTGGCCGGCAACTGCCCTTAAGGCATCTTCCAATGCCATACCTCCCGCTCTATCCTCCTCCCCGTATACTGTCCGAAAGCTTGGCAATGCGTCGGTTTCGTCCCTGGTGTTGCAAGCGCCATAGGCGACGGTAACCACGTTCTATACATACAACATGTATACATACATACATGTTATATTGCAACAAAGTGAATAATAGCGTTGGTATCGGTGAACCGTGACATATTTACCATGATAAAATTGAAGATATTTTGAGGAAACTTCAGGTAAAAAGCACTTTAAATAAAGGGGCATGTATGAAGAGAATAATAAAAGTATATGAAGCGCAAGTTATTTGCCCACGGGTAATGCTGGTTGGATTTTGTGGACTGTATGGGAGACATTTTTGGTGGGGTATAGTTATAAGGCACATTTATTTATTATGAACAGATCAGACCTTTTTTAATATTGCCTTCTTGGTTTTTTTTATAACCACCCAAAATTCACCTTATATCTCAAATAACACCAAATTTAGTGATATTGACTCGTTTCGTTACCTTAAGTCTGTATTCAAAAGTTTAATCTTCAAATAAATTATTTGTACATGTACCACATCATATAAAAAATAAGAAGATAATAGGTTGGGGAAAAAGTCTTTTCGCATATAGTATATATGAACTTGTAATAAGATCTCTTTGGCTATACCATTTGTATCTGGCTGGTTTTGGTATCATTAAAAAGTTTTAATTTTAAAGAAGACAATTCCAAATTCAATTTCGGAAAATGTGTGACTTTCATTTGTTTTTCTTATTGTTAAAATGAGTGAATCTAATGAAGAAATTCGATACATTTTAAAATTTTACTACAAAAAAGGTAAAAATGCAACACAAGCCGCGAAAAAAAAAATTGTGATGTTTATGGACCTAATGCAGTATCTGTGAGAGTAGCGCAAATTTGGTTTAAGCGTTTTCAATCCGGAAATTTTGATATCAAAGATGCACGTCGCTCTGGTCGCCCTGTTACGGACAAAATTGATGCCATTTCTGAAAAAGTGGAGCAAGATCGGCATATTAGTAGTTACGATGTAGCTGGAGAACTGGGAATTGACCACAAAATGGTTTTGGCACATTTGAAAAAAGCTGGGTACACAAAAAAGCTCGATATTTGGGTGCCTCATGAGCTCACTGAAAGAAACCTAATGAACCGTGTACTCATTTGTGATTCTTTATTACGACGTAATGAAACCGAACCATTTTTGAAGAAGCTGATAACTGGTGATGAAAAGTGGATCACGTACGATAAGAACGTGCGAAAAAGATCGTGGTCAAAGGCCGGTCAGGCTTCACAGACTGTGGCGAAACCCGGATTAACTCGCTACAAGGTGATGCTGTGTGTATGGTGGGATTGGAAGGGCATTATTCATTATGAACTGTTACCGCCAGGCAGGACCATCGATTCTGAACTGTACTGCGAACAACTGATGAGATTAAAGCAAAAAGTTGAGAGAAAGCGGCCGGAATTAATCAGCAGAATGGGTGTGGTTTTTCACCATGACAACGCTAGACCTCACACATCTTTAGCCACTTAGCAAAAATTACGAGAGTTTGGCTGGGAGGTGTTAATGCATCCGCCGTATAGTCCTGACCTTGCGCCTTCAGATTTTCATGTGTTTCGGTCTCTGCAGAATTCCTTAGGCAGTGTCAGGTTAACATCACGAGAGGACTGCTAAAACCATTTGTCGCAGTTTTTTGATCAGAAGCCCCAAAATTTTTATAGCAATGGGATCACGTCCCTACCTACAAGATGGCAAAAAGTTATCCAACAAAATGGCACCTACATACTTTTGTCAAATGTAAATAAATTTTATAAAAAAAACCTTTTGAATTTGTATATAAAATGCGAAGAAAATTTTTCCCCAACCAATATTTATTGCATTTTTACACAAGTTTAGTTCGCTCGTTTGCTCACAATTTAACTTCATAGAAATACCTGTTATTAGCCCTAAATTTTAAGTACTTTTTATTTGTTTGTATTATTAATATGCGCTGTTGTTTTTTTTTTCAATAAATAAAATAATAAAAACGTGCCCTGTAACTATACCGCACCCTAAATATGATCTGGATCTTGCAATAGAAAATCAGAAGCTCCACCAAACTTGAGATCTGATGTCTCCTGGCTCGGTTCAGGTTGCACACAGGAACAACGCACGGCACTATAGTTTCACCTTAGAGCTAACATTTTGTACAAGTTTTAAGTATAATAAAAGTTCTTGGTACGGCCAGAGATCACAATAATTTGATGAATAATTTATATGAAAAGACTGAGCGGTGATGTGTTTCTCTCATCAAACGTTGTGTTTAAAATGGCTACCCTTACCCTGCTGTTCATTGGCCGTCGCCTCACACAAAAAGAGGGTAGACAGCAAAATTGATGCAGCGATATTCTACCTATTTTATACTAGGACTGAACAGCCAGGATCGTCGCAAGCGGTGATCCATTGTCTCTCCCTACCCCCTCGGTAATAGTAAGGGGCCTATTATTTGATTTAAACACACCTGTAGTGGAACATTAACAAGCCAATAGATGGCGCTGTGCAATAATTGAGGTCGCAAACGTTTCCCGAAACGTACAAAGAATATATACAAATTTCCAACAATAATACAGGAGCCTAGGCTTGCGAGGCATAGCAATAGCTTCGCTGGAAGACCTTCTTTTGAGACGGAGGAGCATTCTATCTCGCTCTTCCACTTAGTCGGGACATCCCTAGACCCCTATGATAAACTGCCTAAATCATTTTTTGGAATATAAACAATGTACATATACCTTTAAAATATATTACGGCAAGAGATAGGAATGGTTCTGAATACCTCTTTTGTTTTAAGTGGTTCTAAGTAAAATTGGTTTAAAACAATGGGTGATGATTAATCTTAATGCTTAGTTTGCTCTCGGGTTGGTTCCCTGATGGATTGTTTATGACCGTTGAGTGTTAACCTCATCCGTTGCGTATCATAAAGCCGCGCTCAGAGACATTAAGGATCAATTAACTTAAAGGGAAATTAAATTTATTAACGTTTTGATTCCTGTTGTAGTATTAAAAAGAACATTGTCAATGACTCCGTAAGATTCTGGGTCCAACAAAGAGAGAGGATGGTAGCTGGTGGGTTCGAACAAACCTCGAAATTGATAATCTCCTGGCCGTGCCTCACATAATAGGAGAAATAAAAGCCCACTCTCGCTGAAAGAGAGTGTCGGGGTGAAGGTAAGGAAAGGAATGCTCTGGTGGTTCGGGCATGTGGAAAGAATGTATGATGAAGTAATGACTAAACAGATAAACAGTGCAAAAGTGGATGGATGCAGAAGTCGTGAAAGGCCACGAGACACCTTCAATGATCAAATTAATCGTGTAATAGCAAAAGGTGAAGTCAGGAGCCTTAAGAACAGACGAGCGTGCATGACAAGAGTTATGAATGTCAAAGAAGCAAGTGAGGTGTGTAAGAATAAGCCTGAATGACGCTCTGTTGTTCGTGCCTACCCCGCAAGGGAACTGGCGTGAAGTTATGTATGTGTGTATGTATGTAAAAGATCATCGTCTCCGCTGGCTCGGTCATATAGAAGGGATGGGAGAGGATCGCAGCGTGAGGAAAGCATATTTGGGACGGCCGGTAGGTCGGCGTCCGGTCGGCCGTTCCAAATATCGCTGGAAGGACAGTGGGGAGGTTGATTTGTCAGAGTTAGCAGCCAATAATTGGCAATAAACCGCACAGGACAGAGAAAGGTGTCATGCTCTCGTTTCGGAGGCCAAGACCCACTTTGGGTCGCTGAGTCAACGAAGTAAGTAAGTATTGTCAATGATTATTTATATATATAAAACAAAATTAGGCTACTTACACCATTTAGAACTCAAGAAGACAAGTCACATTTCAGCCACTGAAAAGTGGTCTGTCCCTTTTTAAACATCTATCTCTGTCTTTTTCTATTCTAGAATTTCGAGCTCCATTTCGTTACTATTTTGTTCACTGTCTTTTTTTTGTAGGAGTTCAGCAGACAAGCAGACGGCCCACTTGATGGAGAGCGGTTACCATCGCCTATAGACATGGAGCACCAAAGGTGCTACAAATGCGCTACTGCTCTCTTAAGGGAGACTGGAACCTGATCACTAATGCCGGAACACAACTCAAGGTTGTTATGGCGACATACTTTACACCAGGGGTGGTAGCCATCCAGTCGGGCAAAAGCCCTATCACCTGGCTGCGGGTTGTTTTGTCGCCTCTTACGACAGGCCGCTTGGCCACAGGAAATTCTATTCTTTCTCCATTCCTGCACGGATGATGATGATGTCTATCACTGTCTAAAATGCCGATCCTTGTCGTTTTCTTCTGGAATCTTCTAGATTTTCCTGAAACTCCTTAAACCAACTACATCGTTCCACCGTCGCTCGCCACGTTATTAACTGTGGTCTGGGTGTTCGGGATCGGCCCAAGATTCGTAATATATGTAGTGTAAATGCATCATTAATTTAAAAAAGAAATAAATTTTATATCTTTTGTATATCCGGAGCGGACACGCGCATCGAATTTATTATTAGATACAGCGGTCACGTTGTCGCTGCGTAACCGCTAGCCGAGCGGGCGCGGGGAGTTTTGTTTTGGCTTGCACTCGAAAGCGCGCGCGTCGGTAGGACGAAAAAATTCGATGTACCGACTGGCTCCAAGATTCGATTGATAAAAATTAATAAGGAACTGTTTTATAATTATACTTGGCTTGTACTAAAAATAGTAATTAAATTTTCTAAAGACAATTATTAGTTGATCTTATTACTAAATATACATAAATCCATAACACAAGCGTAACTTGGATTTGAAGGTATAAAATGTTCCACTACTGGGCTCGGGCCTCCTACTACTGGAGATTGGACAGAACTCTCACCACGCTTGTCCAAGGCGGCTTAGCAGATTTGACACATCGGTTATCTCGATGCGGAGGTTTCATTACGATGTTTTCCTTCAGCGTTGTTAGCACATGGTAATTGTGAAATTGCTTGAGTGGTGCATGCGTTACGGCCAAGATTCGAACTCACGCGTTTGAATTTAGGACGCCTATGCTAGCTATTACGCTATCACGGATTTATTATTATTGTTACATGTTGGTCTGAAAGAGAGTGTCGGGGTGAAGGTAAGGAAAGGAATGCTCCGGTGGTTCGGGCATGTGGAAAGAAGGCATGATGAAAGAATGACTAAACAGATATACAATACAAAAGTGGATGGATGCAGAAGTCGTGGAACGCCACGACACACCTTCCATGATCAAATTGATCGTGTACTAGCAGGTGATGTCAGGAGCCTTAAGAACAGATGAGCGTGCATGACAAGAGTTATGAATGTCAAAGAAGCAAGTGAGGTGTGTAAGAATAAGCCTGAATGACGCTCTGTTGTTCGTGCCTACCCCGCAAGGGAACTGGCGTGAAGTTATGTATGTATGTATGTTACATGCCGACAAAAGTGAATGCACACCTGCCTGCCATAAAGCATAGTTTATTACCTTCCCGCATTTGGACTTCTGTTGTTTACTTAGAAAAACAGTATATTGTGTATTGTACTAGTTTATGTCCGTTCACAGGAATAATTAAGCAGGTGTGCGGATTACGTTTTCTGGGAAATTGCGTCGACGCTTGGCAGGTAGACATATTGTATTTGAATAAAACAATGCCCGAACGGAGGGGTGAGGCAGTCAAGCGACGATTACGATACGAGCGAGACGTGTGTATATTCGATGAGCTATATAGTGACGGAATTTGCGCGTGTTATTGTATCGTGCAGTTTGTACTGGTTTGTATTTGTACTTGTGTTATACGTGTTTGTATAGTTCTAATAAATTCTATAGTAATTCCAACGGCATTTTTATTCGAGTCCCGCTCGTAACATTATTATAATTCAATTTTCGAACCCTTGAACTCCGATAGAGCGGGTACGCTTTCATCTTGAAAATGGATTGATTTGTTAAAAAGTTAATATCAGCCTTATTCACATTTAGCAATTTACTCAGAAATACTATTTGTCCACAAATAGCTATGGTTGATCACCACAATAAAATCATGCTAATACATTTATTATAATAACTTATGTATTTTGAGATATTTTATTGTATATGTGTATATATATGGCAATGTATATATGTATGTATTAGCATATTTACTTCTTTTATTAGTTTGAGTATTTATGTATCTATTGCCTCTTCCTGCATCACCTACATCGCATGATTCAAATTTATTTGATTTAGGTTACCTGGAAGAGATCGCTTTGAGCGATAAGACCGCTTATTGTATTGCCTAGAAAATATTGTAAATATGGTCTGTTTTTTGTAATTGTATATTTTGGTGTTAGGTTTAAGTTTAATTAATTTTAGTAGTTGTAAATAGTTTTTCGAACTGCAATAAAAATTACGTAGGTAATAATATTTATGATGACCCATGTTGCCCCTGTCTTCTATGGCATTTTTTGGGGCCCATGCAGGGAGTGGCGAGTCACCGTCTGCCCATTTTTCCATGTTCCCCGAACATTGCAACGGGCAGACGCCATAGTCCTCATATTCCCAGACCCCTAGTACCGCTAGTTTACCCCAATAGCCCGGTATTTTTTGTTCTCGTTTCCCACAATAGTACTACACTGGCCGGGGCTTGTCCTTGGGTGCATTGTTATATGGTGTAAGCAGGGATAATCGCCGGTCAGTGTCACACCACATTTACATTAGTCAATGGGCCTCTACGTGTTGGCCTTTTCATGCCACACGTAAGTCCTCCAAAAGTCAAAAAATACATTTTATGATGAACACTTTAGCTCCAGGATGATGTTCGGGGCATCGGGAAACCTGCTCTATTTAAACCCTAAACCCAACTTGATGGAAAATGTTTACCATCGTACATTTGCAACATCAGACATGTCATGCGCTGCCAGTCTCCAAACAATTGAATAACAGCCTTTAAAAAACTCAATAACATATTAACTTGTTGCCGCCTGCAAAATCTATAACTAAAATTTTTATGTGAAGAACATTTATTGCTCCACACGTTTTATCAGGGGCTGTTCAAATTTAATTAAAATATTTTATCGTACGCCACTCTCCACTGTCCGCCATTACACAAGTCAAAAGCAACTCAGGCATTTTTATTTAATTATTATCCTTATGTTATTCGCTAACTGTGGCGGTAACACTATTACTCAGAGAAAATATCTACTGAAACCTCATTCCAGGATTCAGAAAGAAAGAAAATAATGTTTAATGGAGTTATTTAAAATGGAAATTATATATAAGCAGTTTAACAAAAGCCGAAGGTTAACTAACTCTAAACAGACCCTAAGTCACCAAATGCTGGTTGATAACAACCAATGCTGGTCTTCCGTTAGTGCCAGGCAGTGACATCACCTTCACAGAAGAAAAAATAACTAATGAACATTTAATATTATTTATAATTATAACAGATATACAATGCAAAAGTGGATGGATGCAGAAGTCGTGGAAGGCCACGACACACCTTCCATGATCAAATTGATCGTGTACCTACTAGCAGAAGGTGATGTCAGGAGCCTTAAGAACAGACGAGCTTGCATGACAAGAGTTATGAATGTCAAAGAGGCAAGTGAGGTGTGTAAGAATAAGCCTAAATGGCACTCTGTTGTTCGTGCCTACCCCGCAAGGGAACTGGCGTGAAGTTATGTATGTATGTATGTATGTATAATTATAACAACACCAAACAATAATATTTTCTTAAGTTTTCGCGACTTGTATACATAATAAAACTACGTTTTAACGGTTTTAAGCGCGGCAATTTTATTCTTCAATTTTATTTCTTATTTCTTCAAGCCTTAACATGTTGCGAAGCGGTAGTAAATTAGATTAGGCTCCCTCCCATAGAGTAAATAATAACCATAAACAAAATTAAAATTAACAAGTTGGCGGTAGACTAAATAAAACTTTAACAATACTCGTTGACACTTAACATCTTTGTCTTCCGTGATCACGGCCACTGAAAAGTGACCGAAACGTCGGAAAAACCAAAATGAAATAAAATTGCCGCGCTTAAAACCGTTAAAACGTAGTTTTATTAAACACCAAACAAATAATAGACAAAATATACATATTTCGAACAATTTAATATAAGTGCATAATATGTTACGAAACGATTATTGAAATGTGAAATTTATAATTTTGAAAAATAATAATAGGCACGTCGCAAATAGAAATATAACTCTGAAAAAGACTCAATCAGGCTTACTAAAAGGAGCTAGTATCAATTGCGAGATCTGCTTGCTGTCTTTGGTGTTCATACAGGAACGTTTTCAGGTCGATTCTAAAACTATGTGCACTTCGAACGGTTGTTATTGGTGGCGGAATATGGTTCCAGCACCTGGAAGCCGAATATCGAAAGCTGCATTTAAAAGCGGCTGAATGGTGTCGGAGATTACTAGATCTATGTGAGCCGGCCCATAAAAGTCAAGAGCATGCCGCCATAACAACCTTGAGTTGTGTTCCGGCATTAGTGACCAGGTTCCAGTTTCCCTTAAGAGAGCAGCAGCGCATTTGTAGCAACTTTGGTGTTGCAAATGTCCATAGGCGATGGTAACTGCTTTCCATCAAGTGGGCCGTCTGCCTGTCTGCTGATGTCCTGCAATAAAAAACAAAAAAAAAAACAAATAAGTACTTGGGTGCTTTGCAGTGGTGGATTTACCAATAGGCTGAGTAGACTGGAGCCTAGGGCGGCAGATTTTTCAGGGGTGGCAAATTTGAGGCCATTTTTTTTATATATTATGTCTTACACAATCTTCAAACTGCGGTTAAACGGAGGTCTAATTCAAGACTATAGTACACAAATCATAAAGTTACAATTTCATTGACAAAAAAATGATCTAATTAATATGATTGTGAATTAGGGTATCGATGTATCAGTAGGGGCGGTAAAAATTTAATAGACTACAGGCGTCATATTTCTGAATCCGCCCCTGGTGCTTTGTTTTTAATTACTCCGAAAAGTAGACACATTTAGGGACCCTGCACAGAATTCTGATTCTCTTTTTCTTGTTCATCTTCAGCTAAACAATGTCCACTACTAGACGCCCAAGTTTGCGCCATATCCCGGTCTCCTGCGTTCTGCATTCAGCCTCTGCTGGTGACCTGCAGGTTCTCGGTCTACCGCGCTGTAAGACGTTCTACGCTACTCTTACCGAGACGCCGTCTCCATTACAGAACAAGATTGCTCCATCGGCCGTCGATCCTCAGCGATGACTGACCGAATATTGCGACCCATATCGGTCGGTAATCTTGGTTCTCTTACGGACATGCTCATTTTTTAAAAGCTTTTATTTAACTTGTAATGGATGTACCTATGTATGTATGTAAGTTCGGGTGGAATCTTGCTAGTTAAATTTGACCAACTTACCGATTTCCGATTGAGCTGAAATTTTGCATGCATATGTATATCGCGTGACAATGCAATAATATGGTACCATAGGAACTCCTGTACTAAACAAGATAGACCCCTCGTGTTTGGGCTCGTTTTACTTGTCTTGGCTAGTACTCTGCTGCTACATGATACCTAGGATCTCAAAAGCTTTTATTTAAAAACCTTTTTAAAAAAGCTTATTATATTTTACTTCTAAGAGATATACCCAACATAGCTTACTCTATAGAGCGACTTAAACATTTTGGACCAAACCCATGGTCAGTGTCCATATTATGTCATTACGAGTAGGACGCATTACTCGAAGACTTTTTCTTTTTACACCACTAAAATATTCAGAGAGGTGAAGTTTATATATATACATGCATCAAACAAAGTCGAAGCAAAACCTCTTTTTATTTATAAAAAAAGGCTCTTCCAGACGGACAGATAAAAAACATACATACATACAGACATAACACGAACAGAGTTAAATCACATAGTAAAATGTAACACATGTAATGGGAAAGAAAAAAATAAATGAAAATAAATACAACTTACTGCTGGGGATCATAAATTTAACAGGAATCTGCGTATGCGATGCGTAGACTCGGAAAGTGAGGTCTACATAGGACATTGCCTGTAACAATTAAGGAATGGTTAAAGACGTATGTAATAACGATGACAACATAGTAAATAAGTTAAATAACTTAAATAAGCAACACAGTTAATAGTAATATATAGAGTAGCATAAGATTGATACTAAAAATATATAATAATATATATTTCTTTAAAGTCAGATCATGAGAATACGTAACAAAGCATGAAGTATAAATAGACATACACACATACATAACTTCACGCCAGTTCCCTTGCATGGTAGGCACGGACATCAGAGTGCCATTCAGGCGTATTCTCACACACCTCACTTGCTTCTTTGACATTCATAACTCTTGTCATGCACACGCGTCTGTTCTAACATAAATAGACATAACAGTAAAATAGTTGTTACATATAGGTAGATAGGATACAAGGATGTGTATAGACCTGCAAATAAATTATAGTAAAAATAGTAAGTTAAAATAAATATCATAATGTTAACTGGGTTTAGTTATAGTTAAATATTATTAAATGTGTAGTATATCTATGGTATATATAAAATAAATGTGTATAATAAATATGAATAAATAAAATATCATGAATATTGTAACTGTAAACTATTCGTGTTAAAATTAGTCAAAAATGTAAAATTAACATGTAATTGATTTGTAACTAAATATATCGTGGTGTTATGCTATAAATGTAAGTAGAAGTGATCTAGATTATTAATATTCCCTTTCTTAAAACATTAAAGGGGTTATGAGTGCTGAAAAAAAAATATATACAGAAAGGGTTCCTAAATTAGCGTAATGGAGGTATATCCATACCTATACTCGCTACCACCACGTCTTGTTGGCAGGAGCTTTATATAGTTCAAAACATTGACAGTCCTGGCTAGTCATGATGGCGATATGAAGAGAAAGTTATTCAACTTTCATGAACCTTTTGTAGACGAATTACGGCTTATATTAGCTCATGTGTATGTAGTCTTGAGAAAGAGGCATTTGAGAAATAGGGTAGAGCGTCATAGAACGCGGTTCTAATATTTTATATGTTTTTTGATTGCATATACATTTTTTCTTTCACTTGCGTTTGAGCATCATTTTGTAATTAGACAAAAAACATTGTTTATATTTAATTAGCTGCAAACCGTCTTATCCATGCAGGAACGGAGAAAGAATATCAATTCCTGCGGCTGGGCGGCCTATCGTAAGAGGCGACAAAACAACCCATAGCCAGGTGGTAGAGTATTTGCCCGACTGGATGGCTACCACCAAGTCTACTAACTAGACCAGGTCTAGAGTATGTCGCCATAACAACCTTGAGTTGTGTTCCAGCATTAGTGACCAGGTTCTAGTCTCCCTTAAGAGAGTAGCAGCGCATTTGTAGCATCTTTGGTATAATCAATTGTTAATCACATTCACAAGCATACAAACACCATACATACACACCACAAAATCACATGATTGCACACACATTCACGCATGCACACGCAACCTGAGCAAAGACTTGAATAGATCTCTGCTTTTTGTACGACTGTTTGGATATCTAATTTAGTACCTATATTAATTAGTTATTCATCTGAACCCTATTAGTGCACACATGGCACTAGATAGGATATGTAAGTATAGATATAAGGCCAACACTGCACATGCACTTCCTCACAACACCAGCGTGTAACAGATACACTCTACATTAGTATAAGTTTAGTATTAAAAATAGGATAAATTAATATAATAAGGTAATCTTAAGGTACACCATAACATATAAATCACTAAATTAATGTCACACACAGTAACAAAAGTAAACAATAAGCGTGTATGGACTCTAAAATTTTTCATAGAAATTAAGTAGTAAAAAAAGGTACGGAACTCGAATCCGTAGAGATGTTAAAAAAAACCCTATTAGTACAGTAATCTAGTATAGGGTTGAGAATTTTAAAATTTTACAATGTATACTACTTTAGCCTTTATTGTATTTTGTATTCCGCTGTAACTGAAAGTTGCGTTCGATAGTAAAAGAAAGTAGTTCGGGACTTTGATAGCTGACGGACTGCACAAAATTATTATTTTATTTTTTTCCATTGTTATCTATTGCGGCTATGAAGAAATGTATTTAATTTTAATTTTTGTTTTATCTTTGGAGTTGCAAATATCCATAGGCGATGGTAACCGCTTTCCACCAAGTGGGCCGTCTGCCTGTCTGCTGAACTCCTGCAATAAAAAAAACGCGCACGAAGCTTCGCAGTCATATGCTACTTATGAATAAAAATCGCTACAAGTCGACCCGAACCCGCAACCGTTCAAGGAGTAAATGACGCAATCTCACCCCGGAAATTATCAGCTATGCGGCGAATGTGCTGTCGATACCCCTTATCTTGGTGCAGACGTATGCCCGGAATGGGTTCGCTCTCATACGAGGAGCATAAGTCGGGTATTGCTATGTACTGCATATGGCCCCGCTTATCGGGTGTTGTCATCAAAGGATCTGTTTTCTGAGTTTCTCTTGTAACTGACTACAACACGGTGAAAGTGTTACGTAGAGTGAGAATTAAATAGAGAAGTAAGTTTTTTTCTAACCTTCAATAATAATAAATAATAATATCAGCCCATTAATGTCCCACTGCTGAGCTCGTGCCTCCCATTATAGGGGGAACAGACAGTATACCCGCCACGCTTGTCCAAGGCGGCTTGGCAGGTTTGACACATCGGTTATCTCGATGTGCAGGTTGCATCACGATGTTTTCCTTCACCGTTGTTAGCACATGGTAATTGTAGCAATATGCACATTAGATCAGAAAACTGACTAAGAGGTGCATGCGTTCCGGCCAGGATCGAACCCGCGCCCTCTGAGTCTGGGACGCGTGCGCTAGCCATTACGCTACCACGACTTTTCAAATATTTAATTAAATGTATAGATTACAGTATCAAAAATAAACCTAAAATTAACAACTAGAACTAAATATAAAAGAGAGGGCATAATTGGACCTACTTATGCAAAATGGAACCAACCCACATACTGACAGTTTTGAGAAAAAGCCGTTTTGATTAAAATTTTGCGTACAAAAAAATATGTCTGTATTTTGGAAAAAACATTTAGAATATTGTATATTATATTTTCTCGTTATGATTTTTATTGAGTCGATAGAACGTGCATTTTGAAAGTCTGCATCCTTAACCCAATTTTGGCATGTTTGTGGATTGGTTCTGTTTTGCATAAGTAGGTCCAATTATAGATAAAATATTGGTCCCAAACCACTGTAACTTACCGGGAACGTTCCCAAAAGGCTGGCGGCGTTACCACGTTGAATCTCAATTCTTAGCCTTTGAGCAAAATAGACGCCTGCCTTTTGGTCACGTGAGAGGTCTACTAAACGTTCGGCAACATCTCGATAAAGTTTTAGAGCGTTAGGATCCAACGAAGAAGTAAGTATATTTGGACAGTGGGAGGAGATATTTTTTATATTTAAGGATTAAATCATAAAACAAGTATAAAGTTTTTGTTATTAGTGTTTCAGTTATTTTTGGTATAAATTACTCTATGAATGTCAATAAGAACTTGTATATTGGGTCAGTTATAATTTGATGGAGATTGGAATTGAAAGTCAGCGCTGTATCGTTTCTTGACACAGCATAATACTGAGTTACCAGCCCCATTGCCGTGAATGTTGTGTACATTTGTTAAATATCTTATACTAGCTTCTGCCCGTGACTTCGTCTGCGTGGAATAGTTAAAAAAAGTAAGTTAAAAAACCCCCTGATTTTGAAACATTCTTCATTGGTGCTCCTATTATTCTTAGCGTGATGATATATAACCCATAGCCTTCCTCGATGAATGGTTTATCTAACACTGAAAGAATTTATCAAATCAGTAGTTCCCGAGATTAGCGCGTAGCAAAAAAACAAACAAACTCTTCAATTTTATAAATTAGTATAAGATTTTTTAATACAAAATACTTATGTTTTACGTATAAGTCCTGTTAGATTAACGTTTAATGTGAATTCATTCTCGACGATAAATAATCCTAACTTTCTTTCTAGAATCAATTTGCATAGATATGAAATTATGAACTAATTTAGCAAAACTTAGTAGTATTTATAGGCTTAGTGCTACTAAGCCTAGGTCATCGAAATCTATAGGTAAGGTACTCAAAAGGCTAGCTTCATTACCTCGCTGGGCCTTATTGATCTGTTATTCGAAGTAGAAACCAGCCCTCTAATCATCTGAAGAGTCAATTACGCGTTTTAAAACGCTCATAGCTTAAGTTCAAGTGTATCAACAGCAAACGGCACAAACATAATAACTCTCACTGAGGTTAAGTAATTCAACTATTTCCGTCGCTGAATCGGTTGATTGGCGTATGACCAATAAAGATGGAGAATACTGAAGCATGTCGCCATAACAACTTTGAGTTGTGTTCCGGCATTAGTGATCAGGTTCCAGTCTCCCTTAAGAGAGCAGCAGCGCATTTGTAGCACCTTTGGTGTAGCAAATGTCCATAGGCGATGGTAACCGCTTTCCATCAAGTGGGTCGTCTGCCTGTCTGCTGAACTCCTGCAATAAAAAAAAGCTCACTATGTTTATTATACTTGGAATAAATAAATATCTTAATGCATTTGAATATAATAATACAAAAGGTTTGCGAATTAAGCCGTGCCAAAAAGCATTTTTATTTCTATGATACATAGTTTGTTTCGGTTTACCATTAAGTATATATCTTATTATATCACTATATTACGTATCGTCGTCGTCAGCCATTTGCAGTCCACTGCTGGACGTAGGCCTCCCCAAGACGGCGCCACTCATCCCTGTCCTCCGATTTCCTCAGCCAGCGTCTACCGGCGACCTTGCATAGGTCGTCGGTCCATCGGGCTGGAGGGCGTCCGACACTACGTTTACCGAGACGCGGTCTCCACTCCAGGACTCGTTTGCTCCATCGGCCATCGGTCCTGCGGCAGATGTGCCCGGCCCACTGCCACTTCAACTTGCTAATTTTGCGAGCTATGTCGGTTACCTTGGTTCTCTTACGGATATCCTCATTTCTAATTTTATCCATAAGAGAAACACCCAGCATAGCTCGCTCCATAGCCCGTTGAGCGACTTGGAACTTGTGGACCAATCCTGCCGTAGGTGTCCATGTCTCGGCCCCGTAGGTCAGGACGGGGAGGACGCACTGCTCGAAGACTTTTGTCTTCAAGCATTGCGGAATGGTCGACGAGAAGACTTGACGAAGTTTACCGAATGCTGCCCAGCCCAACTGAATCCTCCTATTGGCTTCCCCCTCGAAGTTGTGCCTGCCGACCTGTATGTTCTGTCCAAGGTAGACATATTCCTGCACAGCTTCCAGAGGGACGCCATCGACGTTTACCGGTCTCGGCATGACGTGTTCATTGAACATGACTTTCGTCTTGTCCAAATTCATGCCGAGACCGACCCGTCGGGAAGATTCATTTAAACTGCCCAGCATTTCGGCAAGTTCCTCCAAAGTCTCTGCAAAGATCACGATATCGTCGGCGAAACGGAGGTGAGAAATGCGCTCGCCGTTGATGTTAATGCCCCGTCCAGCCCAGTCCAGAGTTTTGAAGACATCCTCCATCGCGTTGGTGAACAGTTTCGGGGAAATCACATCCCCCTGTCTCACCCCGCGATGTAGGGGTATAGGCTTCGCCCTCCGGTCCTGTATCTGGACGGTCATCGTTGCGGCGTCATACAGGCATCTCAGCACCTCAATGTATCGCCAATCAATACGACATCTTTGCAAAGACTCCAGAACAGCCCAAGTTTCGATGGAGTCGAAGGCTTTCTCGTAGTCCACGAATGCCATACACAGCGGCTGATTATACTCTTCGGTCTTTTGTATAATCTGCCGAACAGTATGGATGTGGTCTACGGTGCTGTAGCCTTTTCGAAACCCGGCCTGCTCCGGTGGTTGGAACTCATCAAGTCTTCTGGCGAGACGATTCGTGACGACCCTCGAAAACAACTTATAGACATGGCTCAAGAGTGAGATTGGCCTATAGTTTTTCAAGAGAGTGTTATCACCCTTCTTGAAAAACAAGACCACCACACTCCTGCTCCACGTCTTCGGCACAGTGCCCCGGTGGATAACGGAATTGAAGAGCTCAACCAAGGCCTTGAGGATTGGCATTCCTCCTGCCTTAAGGAGCTCAGTTGTAATTCCGTCATCCCCCGGAGCCTTGCCATTTTTAAGTTGCCCGAGAGCCGCACTAATCTCGTCCACGTCGACCTCCGGGATGTCCTCCGTATAATGGCGCGTGAGTGGCGCACGTGGATCTTCATTGCTTTGCGTCGCAGGCTTCTTCGCCCGCGAAGAATACAGTAGCCCGTAGAACTTTTCTACCTACGTCAGGATCTCAGAGCGAGACGTAAGCTCTCTGCCATCCGCTGTCCTCAGCTTTGCAATGTGGCTCCTCCCCAAGCTTCTTGAGAAAACTTTGGACCCCCTGTTCTGCTCTATAGCCGCCTCAATGGCACGCGTATTAGAGCAGCATATTACGTATATACCTATGTAATATATAAAATTTCTACATATATATATATATATATATATATATATATATATATATATATATATATATATATATATATATATATATCATTTATGTATTTATTATTAAAATGTAAGTTGTTTGTACTATATGTTACGTATACCACCATCGCCATTGTCATCTCAATTCATTCCTGGGGTTGTCTGGAAGAGATCGCTTTTTAGCGATAAGACCGCCCTTTGTACATAACTAGATATAATTTTAGTCTTTAAGGTCATGTTTGTATTGGTGTACAATAAAGAGTTATCTATCTATCTACCATTAGTAATTCGATATAAAAATAGTATCTAATAAACAGCCTAGCCTATCCTATTTTGAAACGTTAGAAGACTCAAAACAACAGAGTATTAATAACCTGGGGCGCTGAGCGTTTTCCTATGACCGTGTAGGGAACAACAGATTGCCTCACCACATCGAGTGACGGCAATAACATCGATTATTCTATATTTGGCCGCCAAGCTTATAACTAAGAGGCAAGTGAGGTGTGTAAGAATAAGCCTAAATGGCACTCTGTTGTTCGTGCCTACCCCGCAAGGGAACTGGCGTGAAGTTATGTATGTATGTATGTATGTAAGCTTATAACTAGTACAACATTATAATTATGTAAAATAATAAGTGTCCCATACTAATTATGATACTTGTCTTCTGTGTTAATTATTTTTCTTACCTATACAATCTCTACATAATATTCTCTCTACGCTTTGTTAATACAGGTGCTTCCATCTTTCGCTTTTATACTGAGCATAAATCGGGCATTACTCTATGTAAACTTGACTTATCAACATTTGTAATCAAACTAAGTAAGTACTTATTTTGCTCCTTTTATGGGCGGTTCTTTAAACTTACTATAGATATTACAACCACGGACATGTAAACTGCATTGACACAGGCTAATATTTAAGGAATGTATGAATAAATGAAACACTATTTATTGTTAATCATAAACTTATACTTAGACAATATGGAAAAATTTGCATTAGAACTGTGGGCATTAAACAAGGAAACATATTTACAAACATTGATTTTTTTTTAAATACAGATATAAACTTTTTAAATATATTTAAATGTAAAAATAAAGACTGATTAATAATCTTAAAAAAACAAATTAATTTAGTAAGGCAAAACGCATATACCAAACAGAAATCGCCATAAAATGAAAAAGTGTGATTATCTGTAACAAACGCGTTAATATGTTTGTTTTTAATTGCTTCTTATTTTTTAAATAATTATTAACATTATGTTTTACAGTTACAAATTTTGAAGTAAAATACATTAAACTACAATAAATACAAACTTAAAAATAATCTACAAACTATACTATAAACTATATAAATACTGTTACAACCTAGGCGCCGACAAAGTTAAATTCCACATACAGATTTGTAGAAGCACATTTATTACCCGTCGGCATTTGAACTAATAACTAATAACATTATAACTATTGTAATTCTTTTATGATCGTCTTCTTTTGTTTATTTATTTATTGGCATACGTTTCTAGAGAACAGCCTATTGTTCTATTGTTTACGGCCACTTGCGGCTGTAATCATTCGCTAGGTGTTACGGATATAAAGTACAAGCTGATTCTAGGAAATTCGGTCCACCTTGCCGGGCGGGCACAGTGCACTTGTGCAGTATAAAACGATTGCCTGATTGAGGGATGGGGGCAGTCGAGCGATCAAGGCGAGACGTGTATACATTCGAGAATCTATTAGTGACGGACTTTGCGCAGTTTATTGAATTACGACCTTCTGCATTACATTTGGATTTGTTGTGTTCGTTTATATTTGTGTTATACATATTTGTATAGTTCTAATAAACTCTATAATAATTCCAACGGCATTTTAATTCGAGTCTCGCAACTCGTAACAATACTAAAACGAAATCAAAAAAAGGGAAAACACCTAAAGATAAGTTATTGGTCCCAAACCACTGTCACTTACCGGGAACGTTCCCAAAAGACTGGCGGCGTTGCCACGTCGTATAGCAACGCTTAATCTTTGAGCAAAATAGACGCCAGCCTTCTGGTCGCGTGTGATGTCTACTAAACGTTTGGTAGTCTTTTAGAGTGTTAGGACCCCACGCACCCAGAGTTTTCACCCCAAATGCCGCAAATGTGTAACCATTTCCAATGGCGGGATATTTGCGGTGCTTAAGGGCCTCCTGTTCGGCTGCAGCAGAAGCGGCGGTAGTGCACGTACTTGAAAGATGGGAACGCCGCCAGAAGGTCAACTCTTCTTATTGATTTCTTTTGTGATTAGAAGTTACTGTATTAATTATTTGACCCTGGGGCCGTGGGGGCTTGGAGCTCATCACCTCTATCGAGACCTCTCAACGCGTTTAATTGAGGTCTCGCGTGACCAAAAGGCTGGCTTGCACCTAGGGCAACCAATTAGCGTTGCTATCCAACGCGGAAATGCGGCCAGCATTTTGGGCACGCTCCCCACCGACAGCGATTTGGAGTCAATTTTTTTATTTACAGATTTATGTTATTTTGTAAGTATAGCTTTATTTATAGATTAGTTTAGTTTATATATTTTTAACATTTAGTTTTATTACTTAGTTATACTATAATTCAAAGTTATAGTGAAATAGCCCAATTTTAGTGCGTAATAAACAAAGAAATCCATTATTTGAATATGTTACTGAATTACTTTTGAAAACGTAGATGAAGTTTAAGCTATAACTTTTATCTAAAATGCCAGTGATTCCGTCTGTTTCTGGTGCCTAAATAAATAAAATATTACAAGTTTTTTTAAGAAACGATGGTAGGTTTTACTGTACATGTGAAATAACATCACTAGTAAACCATTATTCGACTATGAGTGCGGTTATCAATGTAAGTCTATTATAGCAGTACTTGGTTTATAATTATACACGAAAGGGTCTATTATAATTCAGGACACAGATTCTCAAATCGGTAGTAGAACTAGGGTTGCCACCTTTAATTGAAAAAATTATAGTATTTTTGTTTTTTTAACCGTAACAATATAGTACTTTTATTAAAGTTAGGGACAAATAGTACACATTTGCGGCGTTTGGGGTGAAAACTCTGGGTCTGTGGGGTCTTAACGCTCTAAAACTTTATCGAGACGTTGCGGAACGTTTAGTAGACCTCTCACGCGGCCAAAAAGCTGGCGTCTATTTTGCTCGAAGCTTTTGGGAACGTTCCCGGTAAGTGACAGTGGTTTGGGACCAATATTTTATCTATAACTAGCGGCCCTGGCAGACGTTGTCCTGCCTTTAAAAAATAAAATTCTAGAACCCGATCCCAGAGCCACCTACCGGTTCTAATTGCGAATCTATACCATCCGGGTACTCACTCAAACACACAAAAACAAAATTACCAAAATCGTTCCAGGTGATTAGGAGGATTCCAGAACCTGATCTCAGTGCCACCTACCGGTTCTAATTGTGAATCTAAAACAGTAATATATTTTTTTTAATTCTAAGTCATGACAAAATAAGATTAAAAATCTTGCCAAAAAATTAAAGTTTATAATTAACAAATAAAAAATAGGGGTTGATCGTAGAGGGGTGAAAATTTAGGGTTGTATGTATTTTTTAATGCTGTATCCTAAAAAAATAAAAAAATATCCAAAAAACAAAAAAGAATTGGGGTGGACACCCCTTATCACTTAGGGGTTTGAAAAATAGATAGTAGCCGATTCTCAGACTTACTGAATATGCATAAAAAAATTCATAAGAATCGGTCAAGCCGTTTCGGAGGAGTATGGGAACGAACATTGTGACACGAGAATTTTATATATAAGATGTATAATGTTTTTTATTTAGTTCTAGTATTTAATTTTAGATTTCTTTTTTTTAATGTAGTTTAATTTTTAGATAGTATAGAATTTTAAAATTTGTATATAATGAGAAAATAAAAGTCAAATATTCTATAATTAAATTATATTTTATTATTTAATCACATTGTACTTTTTAGTACAAATTTAATTAACATAAGTATGAGTTTTGTATTTTAATATTATAAGAGTATTCATTATTACCAACTCCTATATCTTACTATTTATTCAATTGCCCTATCAACGTTTGAATATAGACATTACTTGTCTACACAAGTAGAGTAGCTTATGTCAAAATGGTCCGTAGACTAGAAACCGGCCATCAATAAATACAAAATACGATACAAAGTCAAGGCTGTACAGGAGGGTGTAACAAACTTTCCCAATCAAGCCTCCTCAATTATCTATACATATTGTTACAACCTAGACGCCGACAAATAACAAATTCACACCTGCAAACACATTTTATTACCATTCGGCATTTGGACTTCTTTTGTTTATTTGTTTATTGACATGCGTTTACTAATTGTTCTAGAGAACTGCCCATTGTTTTATTGTACTCGTTTATGGCCGTTGCGGTCAACTCGTTAGCCAGGTGTATGGGATTTAAAGTACAAACTGATTCTAGGAAATTCAGTTCACACAGCCGGACGGATATATTGCACCTGTGCAGTATAAAGCAATGGCCCGATGGAGGGATGAGGGAGTCGAGCGCTAACCACGAACGAACCAAGACGTTTGTACTACAATCGGGAAACTTTTAGTGACGGACTTTGCGCGTTTTATGGAATTACGACCGTCTGCATTACGTTTGGACTTGTTGTGTTCGGTTCTATCTGTACCTGTGTTATACATGTTTGTATAGTTCTAATAAACTCTATAGTAATTCTAACGGCATTTTAATTCGAGTCCTGCAACACGTAACAATAGAATAAAACTGTAGAGGTCGAACTTCTGTACAATGGAAAAAAAATATGCTAAAAACCGAGTCAGGATATGTAAGAAGTGAAACTAACTAATTTAGAACTAATTTAGATTTTTTGTTTCTTTGTTTGTCGGTCTGTTTGTACGGGTTAATCTCCGAAACGAATGCACCGATTTAATTTTAATTGTGTATGGTGGTAGCTTATATCCCTGGTCAAGATATAAGATACTTTTGACACCGAAAAATTAAAGAGTTCCCGTGGGATAGTCAAAAAAACTTTAATTACTTAATTCTCCCGTGTAAGTCAGCCAACCAACCCATTTGTCCATGTTACGAATCAGTTTACGTTGAATGTCGTCTATAAACAAGCATTATAAGGTGTTGCGATCAATAAAATTTTAATTGAAGGAATAATAAATACCACGCGGATTAAGTCGCGGGCATCAGCTAGTAATATTTATTTAATTTGTTTGGGAAACATACAATAATTAAATTAAAATTCTTAAATATAAAACACAAAATTAGTACATATATCAATCAAGTTTCCACTAAAAAGTAATTTATATAATAAAAATAAATTAAAAAAATAAAAAATTGGCTCAAATAGATAATTAAAAAAAAAATTAAAAAAAATAATAATAATAATAATCGGCAGACAAACACACACATTGTATATCCCCAAATTAAGCAAGTTACGCTTGTGTTATGGGTAATATACAACGGACTCCTCTGGAAATATACAATTATACGAAAATTACATAAATAAAATGTCAATTTAATTTACATTAGGGCAATATTGAATAACATTGAAAAAAAAAACGTCAATAATTACTAACAAAACAGAGATTTAAAAAAATATGTATTAAAAAAAGTTTATGTCATTATTCTAAAAGTCATTGGATCATTCTAAATTACATTTTTTTTTAATTTGGGTCTTAAATTGATGTAAGTTACCTATGAAAGGATCAATACAATATCTACATCGAAGTGGGGCATCGCCCACTTTGAACACCTATGCCTATCCAGACCCTTACAAAAAGTGGTATTACACAAATCAGCGGGTGTTGTTTCATGGTTCCCCCGGGCGTAGTGGCTATTAACGCTGTTTGCTTAGGCCGGCAACTGATTATGCTGAGATTTGAACAAACTTCCAAGAAAATTGTACAAGGGACTGTGTATACAGACTAACAAAACCCATTTTTTGTGGGATGTTGAAATATAGATGTAAGCGTAATATTAAAAACTCGGTAAAGGCACGCGATCTGGCCGATTGCCAGATTTCAAGGGTGCAAGGGTAAAGGAGGGATTGGAGATAAATGGACTTACTTGTAATAATATGATTGAGCTGATAATATGAGCTGAGTAACCGGAGTGTCTGCGACACAGGAGCAGCAGTGCGTGTTCTCTTGTTATATATCTCTTGTTGTTATAACACTAGATTCACTTGCCACTTATCACTAAGGTCTTGGAACTTGGTTAGTATTGTAATTGGGTGGATATCTTAAATGCGCGCGCGATGCGTGAATGTGTTTACGACGGATCGATCCAGACTGATCGTTGAGACGCGGAAGTGCGGGGTAAATTACTTTTTCGGGGAATCATCGTTCGTTACGCGTGCATACGAGTATAAAGAGTTGGTAGCAATGCAATTGGAGTTATTAGAGTTGCCAGGTGGTAGGGCATGTGCCCGTCTGGATGGCTACCATCCTTGGTCTAGAGCAGTGTTCGGCAAAGTGCGGCTCCAGAGCCGCATGTGGCTCTTTGGCTCCGTTGGCGCGGTTCTAATATCCACGAAAGGCGCAATAATAAATCTTATTGATGAGTATTTGGAATCATGCCTAAAATTAAAAACAACGATATACAAACCTGACTTACTCAAACTTTCCAAAGAGATGCAAGCACATTGTTCGCATTACTACTACATTAGTGCTACTTATTTAGTGTAATAAAAGTTTACTAAACAAGCAGATTTGACTGCCAATTTTTTTTTAAACTGTTGTAATGTTCATATTTGGTTAATAAGTTTGCCGACCACTGGTCTAGAGTATGCCGCCATAACAACTTTGAGTTGTGTTACGGCATCAGTGGCCAGGTTCCAGTTTCTCCTTCAAGGCCGGCTGCATATTGGCAGGACGTCTGGTATTGCTAATGTCCATAGGCGACGGTAACCGCTTTCCATCACAGCTGGGCCATTAGCCGGTCTGCTAAGCTCCAGCAATAAAAAAAATGTAGACAAATTTGCTAAAGTGGCGCCAATATTATTTTTTACTTTATTTTGCCAACCTGTAATAATATGTAGAGTCCGCGCCACGAAAGAAGTCCTACGGAAAATAAAATGGCTAAAAGTGGCAGCTCCGCTATTTGATATATTCGTAAAATAGCCAAGACATAAATGGACTTCATAGCTTTAATTGTGGAATATGTTGTATTTATTATTCAGTAATAACTTACATCGATTTACGTATTAGCAAAATATAATTACTCTGACAGGTTTAAATACGATGATTGCAGCGCCGCGTTTGTTATGTACCGCCTACTAGTGCTGCCTCTGGCGGATGTTATTCAAAACTTCAGAGGAATGTCAGCTTACCATTTGTATGTACAATAATACAGCTAAGTTTAGATAATTACTTTCAACTGTTTTGACAACTCCCGTATGGTCTAGTGGCTAGGATACCTGGCTTTCACCCAGGAGGCTCGGGTTCGATTCCCGGTACGGGAAACTTTTTTTGACTGTTTTGTATATAATCTTTTTCATTTGTGATAATTTTTATTCTATAAATTTATATATTTATGCTCTTTTCATACAAATTTGTATTAATATATTTAAGTGTTAAAAAATATTTTAAGAGTAATTATGTTTACTAGTGGTCGCCCGTGGCCGTGCTCGAAATTCGGCCATAATAATTTGTTGTCACAGACTATCTTTATATATATAATTCTTCTGTACGTGTGTTGACAGTGAACTTCTCCTAAACAGCTGGACCGATTTCAATGAATTTTTTGTGTGTGTTCAAGTGGATTCGAGGATGGTTTAGATTCACAATTGAACCCGGTAGGTATCGGGTTCTAAATTTTATTTCTTCAGGGCGGAACAACGTCTGCCGAGACAGCTAGGATACTTCTATAATTACAGATTTATAAACAAAAGAGTATATATGCGTGTGTGTGTGTGTCAAATACATGGTAGTGTGTGTAATGTTTTTTTATTGACTTAAAGTACTTCTTATGTATAATGAAAAAAATATTATTATTATGTATAATGAGAAAAACATCGTGAATTTCATTACAACAAGCAGTCGCCCAGTGGTCGAAATTCGACCTTAATTAATTTAAATTATAAGTTTGAACATTATTATGGTTCTGTTGTCAAAGACTATACTGTGCTGCGTGTATGTTAATTTGACTTTAACAATAAACAAAAGAGTATATATGCGTGTGTGTGTCAAATACATGGGAGTGTGTGTAATGTTTTTTTATTGATTTAATGTATTTTTATGCATAATTTAAAAAAATATTAACATTCTACACTCCTTCTGTATATAAACTATAAGTGTGCGAAATTTCATACTCTTCCGTCCGCGCAATTTTCGTAAAAAAGGGGTACAAAGTAGTTGCTTCACGTATTAATATAATAATGATCTGATCTTTTAAACCGTAAGAAATATAACTTTGTTTCTATATAATTAAAATTTGTACCTAATTCATAGGTCAAATATAAGATATTGCTACAAGTTACGTTCTATATAGAGTTGCCAGATGTGTCTAAAAAAATCGGTCAATTTTTTTTTTATATATAAATTTACTGAAAATTTACTTTTTTGTTACTAAATTTTCATCTAATACTACATTAAGAGCCAATCTACTTTTTCATATACATATTTAGCCCTCGATGCCAGGCTTTTAATAAAGTTTTATCGCCTGAGATGGCATCAATTCAATGGAACTAGCAGTTGTTTAAAAAAACACACAGTTCACTTTTTACAGTATTTATGGCTAGATATGAAAGTTCGCCAGAAGATTAACGAATTTGCTCCAAAACCGGTCAATCTTTTGTCCGGTTTACCAAGATTTTGTTGACCGGACAAACATAAAGAAAACCGGGCATCTGGCAACTCGGGATGTGTCAGCCATACGGTCATATTTGACATAGACAGTACATACTTTCATTACATTCTCTGTATCACTTAGACTACTGATATTAGTAAAAAATCTAATAACAAAAAAACTACTACAGCGTATCTGATAAGTTTTAAATATAGGTGATAAGATAGAATGTTAAGTGTTTAAATAGATTTTTTTTTTAACAACTCTACGGACTCGAGGTCCGTACCCTTTTTTTACAATTAAATTTAAGAAGTTAGGAAGTTGTACACGCTTATTTGTTACTTTGTTATTGTGTGTGACATTTAATGAATGCATGTTTATGCTGTGGCGTACCTTAAGAATAACTTATTATATTAATTTATTCAAATTTTAATACTAAACTTATGCTAATGTAGAGTGTATCTGTTACATGCTGGTGTTGTGAGGAAGTGCATGTGCAGTATGTGCCTTATGTCTAACATACATTCATACATACATAACTTCACGCCGATTCCCTTGCGGGGTAGGCACGAATAACAGAGTGTCATTTAGGATTATTTTTACACACCTCACTTGCTTCTTTGACATTCATAACTCTTGTCATGCACGCTCGTCTGTTCTTTCCTGACATCACCTTCTGCTAGTACACGATCAATTTGATCATGGAAGGTGTGTCATGGCCTTCCACGACTTCTGCATCCATCCACTTTTGCATTGTATATCTGTTTAGTCATTCTTTCATCATGCATTCTTTACACATGCCCGAACCACCGGAGCATTCCTTTCCTTACCTTCACCCCGACACTCTCTTTCAGACCAACTCTCTTTCTTACTTCGGTATTACGAACGCGGTCCGCGAGCGTCACTCCGCAGATTTTGCGCAGTGCTCGCATCTCGACCGCGTTTACTCTACTTTCATGCTCTCTCTTCTCGCTTCCATACGTGAGCGTAGGTACCAGCACCGCGTTGTGTATTGCGAGCTGGGCCTTCTGGCTGAGGTTCTTAGCGCCTTATGTCTAAACCTATATATATTATCTTAACTAGTGCCATGTGAGTTGTTTTTCCTTTCTGTGCCTGGGTTATTAATTTTTAGGCTCTTCGTGTGTCTTGGTTTGTTTGTGAAGTGTGCGTGTAATGCAATGCGGTGGTAGTGCGCGTTGGTGTGAGTATGTGTATAAGTTTTGTTGTTAGTTATGTGGTGTTATAATTTATTGTTTAATTGTTGTGACATGAAACATTTTCAGTTGGTGTTAGTGATGATGGATGGTTTAGGAGGGGGATTATTGGCCCTCCATTAGACATTGGACCACCGTCTTGTCTCCCATGTGTATCGGATATAAATATATTTATAATATTTGTACCATATTACTATCATTGGAGTCGTGGTAGCGTAATGGTTAGTGCACGAGTCCGAAGCTGAAAGGGCGTGGGTTCGAATCCTGACCGGAACGCATGCACTTCTTAGGCATGAAGATGTTTTCTGACCTAATGTGTATATTGTTATAATTACCACCTGCACATCGAGATAACCGACGTGTCGAACCTGCCGAGCCGCCTTGGACAAGGATGGCGGGTATACTGTCCGTTCCCCTATAGTGGGAGGCCTGAGCCCAGCAGTGGGACTTTCATGGGCTGTTGTAAAAAAAAACTACCATTAGAAACATATGTAAATTTAAATTGTGTATTGTTTAGAGTTTTGTTAAATTTAAGATACATACATACATACATACATAACTTCACGCCAGTTCCCTTGCGGGGTAGGCACGAACAACAGAGCGCCATTTAGGCCCATTCTTACACACCTCACTTGCTTCTTTGACATTCATAACTCTTGTCATGCACACTCGTCTGTTCTTAAGGCTCCTGACATCACCCTCCGCTAGTACACGATCAATTTGATCATGGAAGGTGTGTCGTGGCCTTCCACGACTTCTGCATCCATCCACTTTTGCATTGTATATCTGTTTAGTCATTTAAATTTAAGATCATACATGATTATAAGATTGAAACATTAGTATTAATAATTAACACTAAATAAATTTGATATAAGTATATATCTATATAATGACAAGAGTTATGAATGTCAAAGAAGCAAGTGAGGTGTGTAAGAATGGACCTAAATGGCGCTCTGTTTTTCGTGCCTACCCCGCAAGGGAACTGGCGTGAAGTTATGTATGTATGTATGTATGTATCTATATAATATAAGTTTCAAAAAATTGTACGCTGAACCGGCAAAAAACATATGATCATTATAAAATAATAACACCTATTTGTATAACTACCATGTTTTTTGCAATAAATTACTTGATTTATAATAGCAATAAAATTAATTATTAGCGCCTGCAAGTTTTGTCATAACAAAATAACTAATTGTATTCATTGCCACTCTGATACTGTAAGGCGCAATTGACTAATTGAGATCACTGCCAATTCATATTTCTGGCATCCCTTCGTAACTTAATAACGTTTATTAATTATAACTGTACTTAAACAACATTGTTTGAGAGTATTTTGAGTAATTAATAGCTTTCATTTGGACAGTTATATTTGAAGTAAACTGTATACATCGTAAATTTTCAACGAAATGAATGACTCAGTAAGACAAAGAGACAATAAAAGGAAAGAAAAATATTATTATCATTATAGTTTCTTTTTTATTGCAGGAGTTCAACAGAAAGGCAGACGGTCCACTTGATGGAAAGCGGTTACCATCGCCTATGGACATTTGCAACATCAAAGGTGCTACAAATGCGCTGCTACTCTCTTAAAGGAGACTGGAACCTGGTCACTAATGCCGGAGTACAACTCAAAGTTGTTATGGCGGCATACTCTAGACGAGGTGTGGTAGCCATACAGTCGGGCAAATGCCCTACCATCTGGCTGTAGGTTGTTTTGTCGCCTTTTACGACAGGCCGCCCGGCCGCAGGAAATTGTATTCGTTCTCCGTTCCTGCATGGATAAAATAGTTCCAAGAATGATTAAAAATGTACTGCAAAATATCTCCATAAATTCCTTACATGCTTGGCAAGATAAAAAAGTCATACAAAATATAGTATAAGAGGTTGGAGCGAGCTGCTGTGTAAATGAAGTATTTAAAATATTACATGAAGAGTATCTCGCATCACATTCACAGTTGTAGGCACGCTTGTCCAAGGTAGATTGGCGGATTTGACAAATCTGCTATCTCGATGTGCGTCCATCGCGATGTTGTCCTTACTTACTTACTAGTGGTCGCCCAGTGGTCGAAATGCGACCATAATTAATTTAAATTACAATTTTGAATATTATTAAGGTTCTGTTGTCAAAGACTATATACTTCTATAATCACAGATTTCGCCAAGGTAACACTGTTAATTTGACTTTGACAATAAGCAAAAGAGTATATACACGTGGGTATGTCAAATACATGGTAGTATGTGTAATTTTTTTTTGTTATTGATTTAATGTATTTTTATGCATAATTAAATAAAATATTAGCATTCTGCACTCCTTCTCTATATAAACTATAAATGTGCGAAATTTCATACTCGTCGGAGTTTTTAGCGGGAACTATTTTCTAAAAATGTGTAAAATTACTCTAAAATGAACAATAGTTGTAAGATATTGATAGTTATTGAGTAGTAATTATGTGTTTTTGCGAGAAATGTGAACTGTGTAGCCAAATGTGGCCTTTCGAGTTTTCACAAGAACTCTGATTGACGTCGATTGTAGCCTACAATACAACGGCGCCTGGCTTAAAGGCCTAGTTGCCAAGCCTCAAACATACAAAAAAAAAATCATACTCGTTCGCGCAATTTTCGTAAAAAGGGGTATAAAGTTTTTGCTTCACGTTCATAATGATATTATAATAAAATGCACATTATTACGTCAGAAAATTGTCTAAGTGAAGCATGATTTCCGGGCAGGAGCCGAACGCGCGCCTTTTGAGTTCGGGACGCGACTACTCTAATCACAAAGCTACCACGGTTTGGACTTTATTCTTTTTAATATCTAGTTGCAACGTAAAAATACGAGTAACTATAATCTACTCATTTCTGTAAAATATTGTTATTAAAGTTAAAACCAATTTTTTTTTATAATTAAATTTTAATTAAGCCAGCATCGTTGGTCTATAAAGCCGATCACGGAACGCTTGTTTACTAGGGTTCCTTCTATGACACTTTTAATACAGAAATCCTTGCTAAATAGAAGTTGAAATATTCACCATGCCAAATTACGTAAATAGAGAAATAAATATCACGATCTTATTAATAGAATACCAATATATAAATATATATATATTAAATTATCTAAATAAATACAAACAATAATCTAATACAATAAAAGAAAATTAATTAATATTGTATTCTACTCATAGTCCCTGAAGATTTAAGTAGAATACTGAGTGTCGATCACCGTTTTTTATGGGTAAGGTACCCAGAAGGCTGGCTACGGATCCTCGCTGGATCGCTATACTGTTTCGTTGTCTGAGGTAGGCACAGATTGTACATTATTTTTTATCTAATTTGCCAGGTGGTAGGGCATTTGCATCGTGCAACGATCTTCCATCGTTCAAGGTCGTATTCTCACTTTCTTTGGACATATTACACGACGAGAGGACACGTCGGTGGAGCGACTCGTGGTCCAGGGCAAAGTGGAGGGCACGAGGGCGCGCGGTAGATCACCAATGCGCTGGACCGACCAAATCAAATCCGCACTAAATGGCCCACTTCACGAATGCACGAGGAAAGCTACAGTGCGAGCGGAATGGCGACGAATTGTGAAGCTTGCCACCACCCCTGTCATGAGAACCACGACCACTCTGCCAAGAGTGTGACGATGGAGAAGAAGGGCATTTGCCCGACTGGATGGCTACCACCCCTGGTCTAAAATATGTCGCCATAACAATCTTGAGTTGTGTTCCGGCATTAGTGACCAGGTTCCAGTTTCCCTTAAGAGAGCAGCAGCGCATTTGTCTCACTGGCTATGAAGCCACGAATGACACTTGAGTTCGTTATTTTTTTGTAATTTTTAACCGACTTCAAAACAGGAGGGGGTTCTCAATTCGTCGGAATCTTTTTTTTATGTTCAGTTTTAAGTTCATTATATTTTTTTGCAGTGCATTGAACTGTTTGACATTATGTAAACATGTGTTTATTTAGATCAATAATACATTTATTATTATTGTTGCCTGCCATAAAGCACAGTTTATTACCTTCCCGCATTTGGACTTCTTTTGTTTACTTAGAAAAGCATTCTGTTGTGTATTGTACTATGGCCGTTCGCAGGAATAATTAAACAGGTGTGCGGATTACGTATTTCTAGGAAATTAAGTCGATGATACGGGCGGGCAAACTTATATTTGTGAAGTATAAAACGACGGCAGGATGGAGAGGGGAGGCAGTCTAGCGAGAACCGCAGTCAAGCTACGATTACGATACGAGCAAGACGTATCGATCATTCGATGAGCTATATAGTGACGGACTTTGCGCGTGTTATTGAATCGTGCAGTTTGTACTGGTTGTGTCTAGTTATATTTGTACCTGTGTTCGACGAGTTTGTATAGTTCTAATAAATTCTATAGTAATTCCAACGGCATTTTTAATTCGAGTCCCGTACTCGTAACATTATTAATCACTTTTTTTAAGTTAAGTAGCCTGGAAAAGAATGCTTTAAGCGATAAGACCGCATATATTTTTACAAAGACAATATTGTAATCGTGCTTTTTTGTAATTGTGTATTTGGTGAGCAATAAAGTATTATCTATTCTATTGTATATTGGCTTAGATTAAAATTGGTATGTATTGTTACGAGCTACACAGGACTCGAATTAAAATGCCGTTGGAATTACTATAGAGTTTGTTTGAACTGTACAAACACGTATAAAACAGGTACAAATATACTGGATACAATCAGTAACAACTACTTGTTATAATCTGCAAGATCAATAACACGCGCAAAGTCCGTCACTATATCGCTTGTCGAATGTACACACGTCTTGCTAGTATCGTAATCGTCGCTTGACTGCCGATCTCTCCGTTCAGGCATCCCTTTATCTCCGCTTACAATTTGTCACGACCGGGTAAACAATGACTTCCACGAATCACACCTGCGCTTCTGTCGGCGCAATTCCCAAGAAACATAATTCTGCATACCTGCCTAATTATGCCTGTGAACGGCCATAAACCAGTACGATAACAATAGGCTATTGTCTAATTGAAAATTTTAAACACGAAGTAAATGAAATAACTCCAAATGCTGAGGGCCATAAAACTGTGTTTTACGCCCGGCCGGTGTTCTTCGTGGAATTTTGGCTAAGTTGTAACAGTATATTGAATTGAAAGTTATTATAAATCTTACGGAACTTTTATTTGTTGTAGCCACTCGCCCTTATCTGTTGTTTATAAATGAATTTGCGGGAATGTAAAGCAATCCGCTACTAATTGCATTGCACTGTTCCTGTAACACTTTTTAATTATCTCGTGCGAAAGAGACTTTTCTTTTATTTCATTTTTGTGTACTGTTTTAATGTCATTTATGTGTTACTAGCGGTCTCGGCAGACGTTGTCAAGCCTTGAAAAAATAAAAATCTAGAACCCGATTCCAGCGCTACTTACCGGGTCTAATTGTGAATCTAAATCACCCCGGCCCACTCAAACACGGATAAAATTTAATCAAACATCGTAGAACCCGATTCCAGCGCCAAGTTTTTTTTTTCTATTGATGGGTTAAAATAAAAATACAATTTTTTCCTCTTTATAATATTACTATAGATGTCGTTGGATATGACTATTATGCTGGTGCCGCAGCTGCGCTAATGTTAGAAATATAAGCCGTTTCACACAGATGTGGGGATTGATGTAATGCGATATTGTTTTTATTACAAGCTTTTATTTAACTTGAAATGGATGTACCTATGTATGTTTGTAAGTATGTAAATATGTATGTAAGTATGTATGTAAGTTCGGGTGGAATCTTGCAAGTTAAATTTGACCAACTTCCCGGTTTCCGATTGAGCTGAAATTTTGCACACATATGTATATCGCGTGACAATGCAATAATATGGTACCATGGAGCTGATCTGATGATGGAGTGGGAAGGTGGCCATAGGAACTCTTGTACTAAACAAGATAGACCCGTCGTGTTTGGGCTCGTTTTACTTGTCTTGGCTAGCACTCTTCTGCTACATGATATCCAGGATCTCAAAAGCTTGTATTTAAAAACCTTTTTGAAAAGGCTTTTTTTTAATTCGTTATGCCGTTACATATTGACATATAACGTATGTATAAAATTACTGTTGCGGACAGAGAGCACCCCCCTGACCCGCCCGCCGGAGCACATCTACACTCCGCGCCCCGCATACCGCCGACGCCCATAGCTGGCGCGATTAGCAATTAGGCGTCGGACGGAATGCGGGATATAGGAGGCTGAAAAAGCCTGAAGGCAATACTACATCAAGAACAACTATGAATTCAGCCACTCAGCTATTCATATATTGTACTCAACTCTCTTGCATACTTTGTTCTACTCTTTAAATGTACATTTATAACTTAATAATAATCATACAGTCCATTATTACGTCGAATTTTCATTTACAAACCCGAGGTGCAACTGCCACCAATAATTACTTTATTTTGAAAATTTGTTGTTTTTTTTGTGATTTAACTGGCACCGACTTCAAAGAATTTTAATTTTTTTTTTGTTTTTGAGTTTGAAGTTGGTTTTTTTTTTTTTAAATAGATCAGCCGATTGGATTCCTGAGTAGGGGTAACTGATATTTAAAAAAAATATATAATGATACCGCTTTAGTTACCATCAAAATTGGCTCCAAGATTCCTTTCAGTATTCTTGTTATATCTCTATAGTTTTGGATTTGAAAAATACACCACTTAAGACATATACATGTATGTCGATTTCTGTTCGGTCCTTGCCTGGTGAATTAGGTAGAACATCGCTTCATGATCTTGTATCTGTAATGTTCCATGATTTAGCCGTTCCACAAGGCGACCGCGGTCGTTGTGGTCGTGGCGAAAACGTCACTAATGACGTCATTTTCTTCTATCACACAACGCTCACAATGACCGATGTCAATAAGCAGGTCGAATAGCCGTTCCACTTGGGTTTACGATTGTAACGCGGGCAAGCAAGAGGAACGGGATAAATCGTAGTCGTGAACGTGGGCGTTGTGAGTCCCTAATGGAACGTAGCAGATGTAATCTTCCATGAAGTCAGTAAATAATGTAGTCGGTGTCGATAATAATTGTGTAGGGTAGTCTGGAGGAGATCGCCTTTGGCGATAAGACCGCCCATTGTACTTTAATGTATGTGCAATAAAGTTATTCATTCATTCATTCATGAATTTTGCTGTCTACTCTCTTTCTGTGTGAGATGATGGCCAATGCATAGCAGGGCAGAGGCAGCCATTTTGGACATTCACAGTCAACATTTGACGACATTTGAATTTTTGAGTAGTAATTATGTGTTTTGTGAGAAATGTAAACTGTATAGTCGAATGTGGCCTTTCGAGTTTTCACAAGAAGTCCGTTGGATGACGTCGATTGTAGCCTACAATACAACGGCGTCTGACTTAAAGGCCTAGTTGCCAAGCCTTAAAATTAAAAAAAAAATTGTAGCGGTATTAGTTATTAATTTTTTTATGTTTGACGTGTCGCGTAAATAGGTCATATGTCTCACATACAGACCATCACAAATTGAACCAGCTTTTTATCAGTGGGCTACAGCGCCCCACAAATTCTAAAGAAAGACTTTATTTGAAGAAATTTTCTAATTTCTTTTCCTTTCTTCTTCTAATTCTCTCTAATTTCATAATATAAAACATCCTTATAATCATGCTTAACCCTCGAAATTGGTTTAGCGAAAAATTATAACAGACTGCGTTGAATATATTAATGCATCTAATTCCCGCTGTAACGTGGGCATTGTAATTAATTTTCATTAAAACCAGTTTTGTATCGTCAGCAAAAAAAATTCCAAACACAAAAATATTTTTGTCTTATTTCTATATTTATTATACTTACCATTTTAAAATTTTATATTTATACTTTTTTATTTTAGTTATATTGCAAAACCCACATGTTACACAATTCTTTTCTAACCCATCCTAAGGTTGTCTGAAAGAAACTGCTTTTAGTGGTAAGACCGCCTATTGTCTTTTGTACTTAAACTTCTTGAATTATATCTTAATGTTATGCAATAAAGTATATTCTATTCTACTTTATTTTCCAATAAAATTACAATTGAAGTCTTTTTTGGGAATTTTTCTACTGGGCCGCTATGGTTAAATCCGAATCTATAAGACATATTTATTACAACTACTTTTCAAAGAAGGAATGGAGTCCTAACAAGCAATAAAATATTGTTACCGTCGCAATAATGACATGCTAAGAATACTAAGATGTTTCCTAATGGCTGTTCCGGTTTAGTTAATGGGTGAGGATTGAAATTCGCTTTTAAAGACGTAAACTCTTTAATTATGGAATGGAAAATTATGTAAAATTGATCTGGTGGAGCTTAAAAATACAAAAAGGTTTATAACGATATTTATTCAGTTTTATTGCGTTTTTTTAATTTTTTGGATTGAATTCTTAATAGGATCCTGACTTCCGTTGCTAAATGGAATATATGTATATTTTTTTGGGTTTAATTTTAATTCGTATCGTTACGACTCAGGTCCTGACAAAAAAAAATCCACCTGCAAATCTGAAACAAAGCACATTTATTACCCGTCGGTATTTAAACTAATACCATTGAAATTCTTTTATGGTCGTCTTCTTTTGTTTAGTTATTGGCAAACAGTCCATTGTTGTATTGTAATCTCTTATGCCGGTCATTAGCCAGGTGTGTCGGATTAAGCCGACTTAGTTACGGGGACATTGTAGTTGTACAGTATAAAACTATGACCTGGTGGAGGGGGGAGTGAGTCGAGCGATAACCACGAGCGAAGCAAGACATGTGTACTTCAATCGGGATGTAATAAGTGACGGACTTTGCGCGTTTTGTTGGATTACAACCTTCTGCATTACGTTTGGACTTGTTGTATTCAGTTATATTTATACCTGATTTATACGTGTTTGTATAGTTCTAATAAACTCTATAGTAATTCTAACTATTATCTAAATGTTAGGAGTCTCGCGACTCCTAACAGTATGTATAGTTTATTTGTAGTGACATGATGGAAATTTATGTATTACATCATAGTTGTTAAGATGGTGACGGGTGATGATGATGGACAACAAATAAATTTAAATATAACAACAGTTGACGTTTATTATCGCTTCGGAATCCTACATTTTGTAATACAGCTGTTATATTATAAATTTGTTGAATATAAAACTGCGCAGTACATCACGAAGTTCATATTTAATAATATCAAACTCTAGGCTTAATCTGTAACTCAATGTAACTAACTAGACCCAGTTTTAGTTGTCAAAATAATCAATGTTATTTTAATCATGGTAATTGCACTAAATATTATAGTTAAAATTTCGTTTCATCACCACACACGGGTGATTCAATTTAGTACTTTTTTATTAACTAATTTATTGTACACTTTTTATATCAGAAAATAAATAGACACCTAATATATTTAAGTGTATAAATTGCTCAAAGCGTTGGTATAATTTAAATTATTTCACGTGTGATAGTTACACAATATTTTACAGCACAATATTTTTATTTATTTATATTTTCTACTAACTATAATACTCAAAGGGGACTGGGATGGGATTTTTAATTTTATATAATAACTAGGATATGCCTGCGACTTCGTCCACGTGTGACTTAACATTCCCGCGGGATTTCCGGACAAAAAGTACCGCAGCAATAAATTTAGTGATAATTGTGACGGAATAAGCTAATATTTATGCACCCGAACAACTGCAAAGCGCTCCTGGGAAAATTTTCTAGGGTTTCCCGGTATAAAAAAAAATCACACATTTTTTTACATTCATTTTGCTATCCATCAGTGAAAAAATCATATTGGAAAACGTTTTTTTTTAAATTGGCCATTTTAAATCATTCCCAAAAAATTTCCCGCGAGATTCCCAGGATAAAAAGTAGCGTAATTGAGAAATCGGCTCAGTAGTTTGACGTCCTCGCGCTGGCCCTCACGGCGTAGAGGAGCGTCTCCCGGGCGGCGGATGGGGAATGGTCGGTAGTACTGCCTAGCTATGCTTCCGGCTAAGTCCGATGGACTCGCTGACCAACGATGGGTGTGGTACTCCAGCATTTTGGGGTTGTGCAGAGGGTTAACGCCCCACTCACAGAAAAAACCTACAGTTGTGAAACCGAAAACGAGAAATAGCATGCTCTTGGTATGGAGGCCAAGACCCACTTTGGGTCGCTGAACCAACGAAGTACGTAAGTTTTTACTTAAATCCTGAACAAAAAGGCAAACAGACAAGCAGGCAAGTAATATAAAAAATGTATCTTCTCCATCGTTTAAATAGTGTATTTCAGTTGTTTTTTTAATAGCTTCAATGTACAGACACGGCACGGCATGTTTAGAATTTAATAATACTAACGGTAACATAATTTCATCGAATACTTTTTTGCTGACCATATGAAGTGAGTAATCCTCAGTACATATCCACTTTCAGCGTTTACAGTGAATCATGATCCGCTCTCTGAGGACTTATTACGAAATAAAATCTAATTAAGCTATGTACAATTAACGCAAATTCCGGTATTTTCGACAATTTTTGTTTGTTGTTGAGCTTTTGGAGCATTGGGTTTATAAAACGTTGTTGGTTTGCTTAGACGAAAAATGAAAAAGCTGTAAATTGTACATTTTTTTTTAATTTGGCATAATTTTTACAATAATATAAGTTAAAAATGTAACATGTAGGTGTGGAAGCAGAATACTATTGTTACGTTCGAGCGGGGGTACGCACTTGGGATTAGAAGGAAACATCCATTCATCATTCATCCGTGCAGGAGCGGAGAAAGAATACAATTTCTGCGGCCGGGCGGCCTGTCGTAAGAGGCGACAAAACAGCCCACAGCCAGGTGGAAGAACATTTGCTCGACTGGATGGCTACCACCCCTGGTATACAGTATGCCGTTATAACAACCTTGAGTTGTGTTCCAGCATGAGTGGTCAAGTTTCAGTTTCCCTTAAGAAAGCAGCAGCGCATTTATAGCACCTTTGGTGTTACAAATATCTATAGACGTTATTAACCGCTTTCCATCAGGTGGGCCGACTACCTGTCTGCTGAACTCTGCAAAAAAAACACCAGGTTTTTAACTAAACGCTTTTATTAACTTACACAGCCGTACGTGATTCTTCTCCGCAGGATTACCCCTAGACGCAACTTACGTCGCACTGTTCTGGCGATGAGATATCTCACTCACAATACCGTCGCCGATATTGCGCAGACCACCTCCTTCTACTGCAGTGCTCACCTCCGAATTTACCGCGCGTAACTCGCTTCTGGATCTTCTACTACTACTACGCTAAACTCCTCCTTCACTGAACTGCCCACTATACTCGTCACAATCTTCTATTAAACTTCTCTTCCAACTCTCTCGTATCGAACTTGTCGCTTCGCTGTCTTCAACTGAACTCCCCGATAGACGCACCTTACGCTGCTTATATACCCGGAAGAATCTTCTGGAACCCATAATTTCGATCTTCTTTTCGTTATTCTTTTATTTACCATCCATCCCTTTCTAAACATCTATCTATCTGTCTTTTTCTTGCAGAATCTTCTACTTTTTTCTAAAAGTTTTACGCTGCCAGAAATTTCTATCCTCGGTCGCCACACTATTTTCTATGGGTAAGAGCTGAATGTAATCACTACACCACAGTTTTATGATTTAAAAGAAGTGGTTGTCTGAGATATATGTGTTTGTACTTAAAGGTCCTTCTTTATGTGTCTAGCGGTCCCGGCAGACGGTGTTTTTTTTTTTTTGGAACTGGACCCAGCTGAATAGCCGCAGATGGCTGTTTCAGCGATACCGGACTTTGGGGGCTTCACGACTCCGTGGGAGCGGAGGCGTTCGGCCCGGGAGCAGCACGCTCGAGGAGGCACCTCCTGTGAGGTTCGACCTCGGCTCGACCGCTGCGGGGGATTGACTCTATATTGGGAATTAGCCGTTAAAGGCTGAAAGAGCTAAGCCAACAGGCTGAAATGATTGTTTTTTGGGGACCAATTATCGACTCCGCCGGCGGAGCCGATCCTAGTCTATCGTTACTACCGCTTCGCAACGTGTTATAGCTGGAGGAGAAGAAGCGGCGGAAGAAACTCTCCAGCAACACGCCTATGCTAATCGTGTATGGCTACTTGTGTCTGTATTGAGTGTGTGAGATTGGTGGGGTCTTACCTTTGTGTAAGAGGATCCGAGCCGGGGGCTCTCCGGCGTCTGTTCTGTCTGCGTCTGTTATGCCAGGCTGATGTTCTGAGCCTCGGGGGGTTCATGATCGCGAGGAGACGGGTGATTTTATCGGGCTCGTCAATGAGTACATTGCGAGGGCGACGATTTCTCATGGGAGCGTTCGGTGTGGGTTTATAGTTGACCGTTTCCGTCACCAGAGGGTTCGGGTGATGGGGGGCGAGGTCAAAGAATCTGCGCGATAGAGTGACTATATAATCTTTGATGGAGGGAAGCTCCAGATCGCGATGCAGGTCGGCGAGCCGCATATAGCGCGGGGCGTCGACTGCAGCACGCATAAAATGATTCTGGATTCTTTGCAGTCTCCAGATGTTTGTTTCGCTGGCGTGGCCGAAGACCACACTCGCATAGGTCATGATGGGGCGGATGCAAGTTTTGTATAGAGTCACCTTATTTCTAAGGCTCATCTTACTCTTCTTGCATATCAACGGATAGAGTCGGCCTAGGATCCAGTATGCTCTGTTCCCGGCCGCTCTGGTGTGCTTGTGGAAGTACAAGCCTTTATCGAGAGTCACACCAAGATATTTGACTTCGTTAACCCAGGGGATAACTCCGTCGTATAGCTTGATGGGCATAAGTTGGTTGGTGGGGCGAGTATTGGGTGAGAGAGAGCGACGAGAGAACATGATGGCTGCGCTCTTCTCGGGGTTCACTTCAATCCTCCATCTACGGAACCAGTCGCCTAGTTCCTTGATGGCGGCGTTGAGGTGACTGCAGATTCTGTATCTGCTGGGGTCGCTAATGAATATGGCGGTGTCATCCGCATATAGGGCTAGCTCGGTATGGGGGTGCCGTGGCATGTCGCTGGTGTACAGCGAGAAAAGTAAGGGGGAGAGCGCGGAGCCCTGAGGGACTCCCGCTGAGATGGAATGAGAGGAGGATCTAGTGCCCTCCACTCGGAATCTGAATCTACGGTCTTTGAGGAAGTCCCGTAGAATGAGTACGAGTCGGTCCGGCACACCGAGTTGATACAGCTTGTATATCAGCCCGTTGTGCCAGACCTTATCGAAGGCTTTGGCGACGTCGAAGAATACTGCGCCTGTCGGCCAGAATCTTTGTCCGCTGCGTTGAAAGTGGGAGAGGACGTGCTCCGTGATGCGGAGCACTTGCTGTGGACAAGAGTGTCTAGCTCTAAAGCCAAACTGCTCAGGGGGAATGAGATTATTGCTGAAGGCAAAATCTCTCAGTCTTGTAAGAAGGACTCGCTCATACAGTTTACCCAGCGAGCTGAGTAGACTGATGGGGCGGTAACTAGAGGGCTTTGAGGCCGGTTTGCCTGGTTTGCGGATACCGATGACTTCCGCTTCTTTCCAGGTCTTTGGAAATTGGCAATTATTTATGGCGGCATTGAAGATGCTTACCATAATTAAGATAAGTTGGGCGGGGAGGATTTTTAAAAGTTTATGGCTGATTCCATCATTGCCTGGGGCCTTGCGGGGCTTTAGGGCTTTGATGAAATCCTGTACTTCCTCAACCGTGACCGGTTCGAGTGTGGTTTCGGCCGGGAGGGAGGACCGATATTCGACCTCGGCGTCTACCTCCGATAGGTGAGACGGGTCGTTATTGGCAATATTGGGGGAGCATTGGAGCTCGAGACTTTCGGCGAGACATTCTGCCTTTTCGTCGTCATCAAACGCTTTGGTGTTATCGGGTCTCTCGAGGGGTGGCATGCTCGAGAGGGTTTCTGCTTTCAGAGATCTCGCCAGCTGCCAGTAAGCCTGGTGAGTTGGGGAGATCTCCTCCAGCAGTCGGTCCCAACGTTGGTTCCTGACCTCCTGGACACGGAGTCTGACCTGGCGTTGGAGTGCCCTGTATTGGGCTTTATTATCTGGGGAGGGGAAGCTGCCGTAGGCTCTGAATGCTGCCCTCTTGTCCCTCATCAGATCTCTGACGTCGTCCGGGAGTGGCAGTCGGTGGTCCTCGAGAGGTACCTGCCGAGTGGACTCCCGTACCACGCTCTGGAGGTGGCTGGTGAGGGCTTCGATGGCAACATCGTTGTCCTGGGCTGAGTTAATCGGGTCCGGGATCCGGTCCAAGTCCGGGGAGCTTGTCGTTGCGAGCAAGTCCCGGACTTTGGCCCAATCTATGATGGGTTTCGTCGGTGGCGTCGAGTCAGTCGGGGGGCCTAACTGAAGTACGACCGGCAAGTGGTCGGAGTCAATGTCATCCCGTGTTTCGATAGAGCGGAACTGAAGGGAGACTCCCTTCAGCAGCGCTATGTCGAGAACGCTCGGGTGTTGTACGTCCGGTCTGTCAGGGTATCTGGTGGGGGTCAAGGGGGCTAAAATGCCAAAGAGGAGCCTGTCCGAGAGGCGGAGAAGCTCCCTTCCTTTGGGATTTTCAATTGGACAATTCCAAGAGGGATGTTTACAGTTTAGGTCCCCGGCTATTATAACCGCGGGACCCAGACTAAATAGGGCGTTGAGATCGTCTTCCAGGATGGGCTTCTGACATTTTAAGTATGCTGAAACTATGATGATGGGCTGATGGCCTGTCATCGATAGTTTGCATGCGGAGACTTCTAGTTCCTCTAGAGGGGGGGTATCGATGGGGATGCAGTGCAAGGACCGCTTGTAGTAGATAAGTGTCCCTCCGCCATGGGAGGTTAACCTATCGTGCCTGATCAGGTTGTAATTAGCGATTCGGGGATCTCTAATACTCGGCTTTAAGAAAGTCTCTTGCACTAAGAGAATGTCTATGTTATCGGTGACCAGGAAGTCGTGAACCAAGTCGCGCTGATTTCTAAGTCCGTTGGCGTTATATGTAGCCAAAGTCAATGAGCGGGGTTTTTCCCTACTTGTGGTAGCCATTGGGAGGTTAAATTAGGGAGTGTCGTCATAAAGGATCTTCATCAGCGTTCCGTGCTCCATGAAGAGCCGCAGACGAGCCTTTAAGGTAGTGGCGGTTTCGAGTTTCCTCGCTAAGGTTGTTACCTCATCCAGGTTGAAGGGCAGCGACCTGGCAAACTGTGTTACCAGGGCGAGGTCCCTCGAGATGGAGGAGGGAGCACCTGTGGGAGCCGGCAGTGTGGCGGGTTGAGGTTGAGGTTGAGGTTGGGGCCTCATAAGGGGCATCGGGGCTCTGGCCTGGGTAGGCAGGGCGGGAAAACCTGTCCAAGCGTTGAACGCCGGGAGAGGTGCAGGCACGAATGCCCGACGTTTGGGGGCGGCCTTGGGGGCTGGGGGAGAACGCTTGGCGTTCTTTTTGAATTTGGGGGCGGCCGGGCACCCGCGGTAGTTAGCGGGGTGTCCGGTTTGTCCGCAGAGAATGCAGGCCGGAGGGTCGGGGGAGTCCCGAGTTCGCGCGCAGTCACTGGTCCCGTGATCCCCGAGGCACTTGACGCATCTCGGGCGGGAGTGGCAGTGATTTGCCGAATGGCCATATAGCTGGCAGCGGTGGCATTGCCGGGGGGTCTGATTATTATAAGGCCGCTCGAAGCGGAGATTGGTAAGACCGCAGACGCTCTTCAGGTTGAAGATTGCCTTACCTCGGTCCGAACGGTCAAGGATAACGAGCACCATGTTGTATGGTGTCCGGTCTGAGTTACCTTTGTGCATGCGGTGAACCTCATGCACAGGGAGGTTTTGGGCTTGGAGGTCCTCCAAGATGTAGGAGGTTTCAAGCTCCTGGGACAGGCCGCGTACGACAACGCGGAGGCGCTTCTCTTCCTCGAGAGCGTAAGTGTAGTAATTGACATTTCTGTCAATTAAGATGCGGGTAAGGGCGCGATGGTCGGCCGGGGTCTGAAGGACGACTTTAATGCCGTGCTGGATGTCACGTGCCTCTTTCAGCACGATGTTATGGGCGGGGAGAGAGGAGAGTACATCTCTCCAGAGATGTTTATCTCTGATTATCAGAGGGGGCGGTAGCCGTTCGCGGCGGGGCTGGCTGTCGGCCTTGGTTTTGGCCTGTTTGGGCTCCTTGTCAACGTGGCCTTGAGGCGAGCTGTTAAGCAGTCGCTTCTTGGCCTTCCGGTTCGTGACGACTTGGAAGCCGTCATCGTCACCGGTTTGGGTGGAGGGGTCGATCTCCATGTCGCTTTCAGACGCGGCTGAAGCGACAGTGGGAGATTCGGTAATGGCGGGGGCGGGGGTGGGTGCGGGCGCGGCCGCGGTAGGGGTGGCTGAAGTGGCCGTTGGGGTTTTAGCCTGAGTGGCTATTGGGGTCGCGGGGGCCTTAGGGGCCACGGGGGCAGCGGCTTTAGGAGCCTTGGGTGATCCGGCCTTAGGGGCCTTGGGGGGTGGCGCGGAAGACGCGGCTTTCGCGGGGGTCGCGGTGGCTGTCGGAGATGGAGGGATTATCTCCATCATGGGGAGAAATTCCTTCATCTCCTGGCAGTACCATGTTTTGAGAGTCGGGTCGCGGCTCTCAAGCAAGCGGAGGGTCTGAACCCACCAATCCTTTGGGGTAGCCATCCCTCAGGCGGGAGCAGCCTGAGGGATATGTGTAAATTGTGAAGACCTAGTCCCCCTGCCGGGTGAAGGCAGGGGGGTGCGCCCTATGGTGAGCCCTAAGCTTGTAGCCCCTTTGCCGATCTTATTGTGCAAAGGGGTCCCTAACTGTTTTGTGGGTAGGCAGAACCACAAAAGATAGGAAAAAAGGAGGAGGTCACCTAGGACGGATTTGGAGATGCCTGGGGTCGGCAAGGGTACTCCCCCTGTGCCGGTGGTTCCACGCCCGTCCGGGTTTGCCGTTTCCCTGAAGGGGAACCGGCGGGCGCCCGGGTCACGCCCCAGCTAGGTTCGTTAACACCGTTAGGTATCCCCTAGCTGACCTAGTGGTAATTAAAATTGAGTAAACAATTAAAATTACCACGAGGGTTCGCGCAAACGAACTACGCGGGTGTGGGGTGGAAACAACCCCGCGTCAGAGCGCAATGAAAATTGCGATGACGCAACCTTGTGTGTATATACCTAGTGTGTATATATTGACCAGCCTACCAATAGTGTGCGATACTTGATCGACCGAAAAAACCGAATATCGGGTGGGCGAGCCAGAGTGACGTCACAGAGTGCGGACACGTCCGCACTAGCGCAGCGTGGGAGCGCACATATTAATAGTGGCTCTATCTCGCTCGTACATCATCCGTCCCGCTCATACACTGTGCTATATATTGTACTAGCAGTACGACTTGTTACGATTTGTACTTAAGGTTACCGTTTCCAAAATAAATCAGTTCACATCAGCACTGGACAGTGAATACAACTCTCTGCCATCTGAAGTCTTATTTAACATGGTCTGACAGGTACAACATTTCTGTCAACATTTAAAATGTAAAAGAAGTAGTTATAGAGATACATACATACATACATACATAACTTCACGCCAGTTCCCTTGCGGGGTAGGCACGAACAACAGAGCGCCATTTAGGCCCATTCTTACACACCTCACTTGCTTCTTTGACATTCATAACTCTTGGCATGCACACTCGTCTGTTCTTAAGGCTCCTGACATCACCCTCCGCTAGTACACGATCAATTTGATCATGGAAGGTGTGTCGTGGCCTTCCACGACTTCTGCATCCATCCACTTTTGCATTGTATATCTGTTTAGTCATTCTTTTCATATGCCCGAACCACCGGAGCATTCCCTTCCTTACCTTCACCCCGACACTCTCTTTCAGACCAACTAGATATATAACTACAATAGTTGGACACATGATATCTAATAAAAATATACTAAATTTTTTATGGACTTAATATTGGGTATATATATACACCGGTCTAATACGCCCTAAGGGATAATCAACGATATTTCCAGCATGGCTCTATCACATCATAAAGGTACGACAAAACTATTAAGCACATACGCAAACGCTCGATTGCGAACTTTCTGAAGCTGAATCGAGTGGAGACTTGGCGAATCCAATTTGAACTGGTTATCTGCGCGAAGTATCAAATAACGGTTATCGGATATTAATGAAATATTGCTCAGAGTTTCAAGTTTTGGATTCGAGTTCCAATTGGGGTTAGGTTGGAATGTACTTAAGTGACGAGAGGTAGCGGTTTGTCCTATGAATATTCTGATCGAGAATGTTTGGGTTTAATAATATTTGTTACTCTTTCACGCAAAGACTGGCGACATCTCAGACGCCGCCACTCACGATCTCTCCACGTCCCCGCGAGGGACGCCTGGAGACATAGCCCCCCCCCCCCCATAGGATAGACCAGGCGTGTTGCTGGGAAATTTCTTTCGCCGTTTCTTCTCTCCCAGCCATAACATGTTGCGAAACGGCAGTAAGATAGCGAAGCCGCCGTGAATCGCCGATCCCGGTCCGCCGAGATCCTTCCCCTCGGGCTTTATATTACCCGTCGCCCGTTCTCAATTAGTGCATTGTGTCGCCCTATGGTGGGCATCATTAGATTCATCCCCCTTTCATGGCAACAGTCCAGCCGAGGTAAAACTCCCTACTGAGCTCTCTCTAGTAAGTTGCCCCCCAGGCTCGAGCGCTTTCGCCTTGCGAAGGCGCTCACCCCAAAAACCCCGGTAAAATTGTAAGGTCTTCGGACCAACAACTAAGTCAAGTCCAAAAAAAAACGCAAAGACTACCGAATAGATTATGATATATTTTTTTATTGTATGAGTCCAGCAAACAGGCAGAGGGCTCACATGATGGAAAGTAGTTACCGTCGCCTATGGACATTTGTAACACCAAAAGTGCCACCAATGTGCTGTCACTCTCTAAGGGTTAACTGGAATCCGGTCACCAATGCCGGAACACAAGACAAGTTTGTTAAAGCGGCATATCTGGACCAGGAGTGGTAGCCATCCAGACGGGGAAATGCCCTACCACCTGGCTCTGTTTTTTCGCCTCTTATAACTGGCCACCTGGCCGCAAGGATTAGTATTGTTGCTCCGTTCCGTTCGTGAAATTTATAATTTTTTTGTGTGTCTATTTGGATATTCCGGCTAATCTTTGAAACGGCTGAACCGATTTTGACGGAACTTACACTGGCAGACAGCTGATGTTGTAAGGAGGCAACTTTTTTTTAGGGCTCCGTGAAAAAAATTCCACGCGGACTAAGTCGCGGACACAGCTACTCCTCAATATGATAATTTGGTAAGTTATGTTTATTATCTTGGTTGTATAATGGATATATTATTATATTGTATATAGTGTGTAATTATATTGTATCCATTTGAGTGATTGTGCTCATTGAGCGACTATCTCATTCAATTATTTCACAGATCCCAGCTGTGAAATAATTGAACAGATGTCGTTATATCAGAATAAAATACACGTATTTTGTGAATTGAGGAAATAGCGGGCAAAAAAAGAGTCAAAGACTACTCGCTCGATATCAGATATTTATAACCATTTAATAATAATACCTATCGGTAACAGAGTGTTTATGTCTAGTGAGTAAGCGTGTGGATGTGCGTGAGCGCGCACTAGTGCGCTTTTTTTGTATGTATGTGTGTGTGTGTGTGTGTGTTGGGTATGTGTGTGTGTATAAGTGTAATTATGTATGTACTGTACGGTTACTATTAAGATAGTGTTATGAGTGTGGGACTCCAATTAAAATGCCGTTGGAATTATTATAGAATTTATTAGAACTATACAAACATGTATAACACAAGTACAAATATAACTGGACGCAACCAGTACAAACTGCACAATTCAATAACACGCGCAAAGTGCGTCACTATATCGCTTATCGAATGTACGTCTTGTTCGTATCGTAATCCTCGCCTGACTGCCTCACCCCTCCGTTCGGGCATTTCTTTTATTCTGTGCAAATACAATATGCCTCGACGCAAAACAATAAATTCTAAGAATTAGTTCGACACACCTGCCTAATGACTGCCATAAAACAAGTACAATAGCAATAGAATGTTCTTCTTAATTACAAATTTTAAACCAAAGTAAACAAAAGAAGTCCAAATGCGGGGAAAGGTAATAAACCGGGCTTATAGCAGGCAGATGTGCATTCACTTTTTGTCGGCATGTAACAATAGATTAAAACAGTGCTTCGGTGGTAGCATAGCCAAGGGTAAGTAGCCAGTTTTATAGTTTAATTTTAACTTCCCGACTAGTGAGTTCATGTACATTGATTTTTTTATTTATCTTGTTATATAGTGTCAGACATATAGCATTAGTGCCGTCTTGCAAGGCCAGCACGGCACATTGAAGTTGACAATATGTTGGTTACAGCACGTTTCTTATTGCTAATAACCATTAGAAGTGTTAAGGAGTTTGCGAACTTGAATTAATTATTTTTAGTAAAATTTTTAACGCGAGTATAGATCTACTGGTAAAGATTTTCGGGGCCGTAAAAGTCTTGCATTGCGGTGGCAATACTCGCTCATTGTTTATGACTTAGACCAATGACCTTGCAGGATTAAAGTTTTAGAGGCTTAGTAATTACAATATATATCTGTTCGAAGTATAAATTGTCTTTGGATCAGCCTTTAAACTATACTAATACTATAACCGATCGTAATGTAGTTAATATCAGTTATTAACGATTTGGAAATGCTTGGTGGATTGAAACTTATCTTCTGGAGCATTTCATTATAGAGATGTTAAAATAATCGAAATGTGTGCTGGGACACATAGTAGAAGTGAAACTTCAACGGACAAGTGGAAAAACGAATGGCAACGGACAAGTGGCAAAATAAATCGTAACAAAATTTTAACTTGAAGTTTTACGGGCAGATTGTTAATGTCCTTGTCTAATTTGAAAACCTGCTCGTAAAACTTCAATTTGAAATTTTGTTGCGATTCGTATTGCCACTTTTTTTTTATATTGAATAGGTTCGCGTTTGACTGACATTGCACCTGACGTCAGGTGGAAATGCAGTCTAAGGTGGAGCACGCTTACCTAGAAGATACCTGTTCACGCGAGACTTAAAGACACCCTGATTATATTTTTCAGGAAAAACAGACGACGGTAAAGAGTTCTACTCTTCAGCGGTGCGTATGATGAAAGAGGAAGCATAGCGTTTCGTCCGCTTCGTTGGTATTTCCACCATATATCGGTGGCGTGAGTGCGTACGCCTGCTTGTCCGGTGGTAGAATGGTGAGGGAGGAACCAATTCATGTAATTCCGTGGCACACTCCCCGAAGTGTATCCTATAGAATACCGAAAAACTGGCGACCTTACGTCGATGACTTAGGCTCTGAAGCCTCTCGTCCGCCACTTGTCCGCTGCCATTCGTTTTTCCACTTGTCCGTTGTACTTTCACTTCTACTATGTGTCCCAGCACACATTTAGATTTTTCTCAGGTTTACTGCAATTTATGATTTGGTTAGGTAAGGTACATTTTAATGAATGCATTATTTATTTAAACATATTTTATTTTATCAAACAAAAAAAACTGAATTCGATGCAAAAAAACGCATTCTTAGTCTACTCTAAAATTATACCGCCTCTCACCACGTCTAGTCTAAATTTATGCCGCACCGCCACGCAGCCGTAACGCTTTTTCGTGACAGAAAACTTCTAAGACCCCCGTCTATATAGAAGTTTCACTTCAAAAACCGCGTTCTATTTTTAAGTCCTTTAAAATGATGTGTAAGTTTTAATCTGTTCTAGCAATAATTATATTTCACAATATGGTTACTTCATGTCCTGTCGGATGCATCACATTAATCACCGGCAGCTGTGTCGGACTGGACTGCCAGTCTGTCAAGTTGCATGATATGCAAATTAAGGGGCTACTGGGCTATAACCAACAGATTTAGCACAGAATGATTATTATAGTCGGGGCGTTCTATAGAGCCACGTTTGACATTTATCAAACCGAGTTTAGTAGTTACGTGAACTATCGATAATGATACAATTAAATATTGGAATCGATATGGGAAGTCATATATTGCCGAATCGATATAAATTAATATTCGATATAAATATTCTATCCGTGCAGGAACGGAGAAAGAATTCAATTTCCTGCGGCCTGGCGGCCTGTCGTAAGAGGCGACTAAACAACCCACAGCCAGGTGGTAGAGTATTTGCTCGACTGGATGGCGACCGCCCCTGGTCTAGAGTATGCCCCCATAATAACCTTTTGTTATGTTCCGGCATTAATGACTAGGTTCCAGTCTCCTTTAAGAGAGCAGCAGCGCATTTGTAGCACCTTTGGTGTTGCAAATGTCCATAGGCGATGGTAACTGCTTTCCACCAAGTGGGCCGTCTGCCTGTCTGCTGAACTCCTGCAATAAAAATAAATAAATATTATTTTAATCAAATATGGGTGGAGGTAAGGAAAGGAATGCTCCGGTGGTTCGGGCATGTGGAAAGAATGCATGATGAAAGAATGACTAAACAGATACATAATGCAAAAGTGGATGGATGCAGAAGTCGTGGAAGGCCACGACACACCTTCCATGATCAAATTGATCGTGCACTAGCAGAAGGTGATGTCAGAAGCCTTAAAAACAGACGAGCGTGCATGACAAGAGCAATGAATGTCAAAGAAGCAAGTGAGGTGTGTAAGAATAAGCTTGAATGGCGCCCTGTTGTTCGTGCCTACCCCGCAAGGGAACTGGCGTGACGGGACCGTAATCATGGGTATGACTGCCGTGACAACTCAGTGAAAGCCCACAAGGAGGGGTATCTCTGAGACTAGAATACCCCACGGCACTGCGGGTGGCTCGTCGGGAGGGTCCCCCCAATCCCACTATGTTATCGGTGGAGATGAGCAAAGCTCCGCCTGCTCATCTTCCTCCCTTGTTCTTTTGGCGGCCTCCTTCTGGGACATAACGTCGTCGCAGAAGGAGGCCACGCCTGGTACCGCAGGAATGGAAAGTGCAGATAAATGAATGCCGCTGTGATTGTGTTAAACATTATTTAACTTAAATTTAACACAAGTTAGTCAATAGAAAAAAGCCTTTATAATGGTATGAAAATGACTACTTAAATTCAAATTTAAAACTTCTAAATTGAAACTGTGTCTAAGACGCATTTACTAGACATTTTCATTTACTTTAAAATTTATTTGACTTTAATGTAATTTATTGGACGACAGCCAACCAAAAGGTACAGTGAATCGAGTTGCGAAAGTTTTAAATCTGTCAAATTATTTTAGAGCGAGCTGACTTAAAGTGGAGGAGATTATATTAGATTGATTGTTGATCATTTGCGTTCGTTAATGATTATTAGTGATTTGACACTTAATTCAACATTGATATTGAGTAATGAATGCAATAAAATGGTCATTTTTGTATAAAAAAAACGAAGAAAAAATTATAAATACTTATGCCTTTTTAAAGTCAAACATGTCTATGTATAACTTATATGAACATCTTCCATGTCCGTCTTTCGTGCAAATAAATTATTTCGATTTGTTTTCGAAAGATTTTCATTCTTGCGATTGAGGTTGATTGAGCAACATTGATATTGAATAATGAGTGCAATAAAATGGTCATTTTTGTAGAAAAAACAAAGAAAAAAATTATACTTATGCCTTTTTAAAGTGAAACATGTCTATGTATAACTTATATGAACATCTTCCATGTCCGTCTTTCGTGCAAATAAATTATTTCGATTTGTTTTCGAAAGATTTTGATTCTTGCGATTGAGGTTGATTGAGCAACATTGATATTGAATAAGGAGTGCAAAAAGTTTTGTTATAAAACACGAAAAAAAAAATGTACTTATGCCTTTTTAAAGTGAAACATGTCTATGTATAACTTATATGAACATCTATCTCCGTCTTTCCTGCAAATGATTTCGATTTGTTTTCATTTGATTTCGAAAGGTTTTTATTCTTGCGATTGAGATTTTACTTGAGACGCCATTTTGGGATGACGGACATTTGGCGACTGGGTTGTATAATTTTTTGTGCCAATTTACAGCTTGCGGCCAGTAGTTTCAGATAAATTGCTCTTTCAAAGATGTATAGATGAGGAGTCCGTTTTAGTGTGAGAGAGAGAGAGAACACTTTATTGCACACCAAAATATACTATTATAAAAACAGACCATATTCACAATATTTTCTAGGCAACCTAAATTAAATAAATTTGAATCAGGCGATGTAGGTGGTGCAGGAAAAAGGCAATAGTTACATAAATACTCAAACTAATTGAAGAATTAAATATACAAATACATACATATATACATTGTCATATATATTATATACACATATACAATAATATATTTCAAAATAATTGTATTAGCATGATTATATTGTGTTAATCAGACAGATATTTGTGGACAAACAGTGAGAGTTAGGTATTCCGTTTTAATGACGTGGTAGAGCAATGTTGCAATCATTATCTTGATAATAGCTCTTAGGGCTAGCTCGACCGGTGTGATACCACGCTCTCACAGAATATCGGCATGATACGGTTAGTCTTGAGCAAGTCGTGTTTCATACGATGAGTGAGAGTTTCCATAGGCCACTTCCACCTTCCCCTTAACTAACTAAACTAAAAGATATCAGAACAGAACAAAGCCACTTTTATTGTGGTTTTTTAATCTTATAATAATAGTAGAAGTGGCAAGTCTCCCATCCTCTGACCATTTTTCCATGTTCTTCGAACATTGCGACGGGCAGACGCCGTAGTCCCCATATTCCCAAACCCCTAGTACCACTAGCAGTTCACCCCAATATCCCGGTACTTTTTGTTCTCATTGCACACAATAGTTCTACACTAGCCGGGGCTTGTCCTTGGGTGCATTATTATATGGTGTAGACAGGGATAATCGCCGGTCAGTGTCACGCCACATTTACATTAAATCTGTCAAGGGGCCTCTACGTGTTGGCCTGCGCATGGCCCCACGTAAACCCTCCAAAAGTCCAGGTCATTTTTATGGCCCGTGGTTTTCAAAGATATATATTTATAAATAATATATTTTTTATTTATTTTCCAAAAGTACATACAAAAATTGTGGGCTTGGGATCGTACACAATTTGGGACCATCTATTAAGTTTTAAGATATACCTGAGTCAGAAGGACCTACTCTCAATACAGTTATGCAATAAGAGATAGATTGTATTACAATAATACTTATACAAATCATTTTTATGTACAGTCGTGTAATGAAAATGTTCATCAGCTTAAAGTCGACTTTCGCTTACACGAGTACAGGAAACAGTACTTCCAACGTTTTAATAAATGTTACTGTATAATCAGTCCTGGGAGAGAGGGGATTTTCTATACGATATAATAAAATTATAAACATATAGATCTCAAAGAAAATTTATTGTAGCCGTGTGTCGTTCACGAATGAATCCTTCAAATGAAGTACTTCAGTTAGTTTCTGTCCTTCATTCTTTACTTCAGTTACAATTCAACCATATCTTTAGTTCAGTTTAGTTCACCGGCCGCGAACTAAAATCGGCACTGCTCGTGTCTCGTTCGTGTTTTACGCACGAGGCTTGTGCAGTGCTGATTGATAATTTGCTGTCACGCTCTGTTGTACGTGCCATAATGATGTTCTATTTCTTTCACTCAAACTTTCGCTCAGTAGTACCCAGTTTTTAAGCGGTCGGGTCCTCTAACAATTTGCACTTACTGTGTACATTGCTTGTCATACAAAAAAGCTAATTTAGAACTGTCAAGCAAAATGGCAATGTACAGTACTCTACAGTAACTACAGTTCACAATATGTTTGTTCGAGTTTCAAATTTTAAATATGAAATGAAGTGCATTGTTTTCATTCGTAAGTATAGAAATAATTATTGAACTGTGTAAAGTTTTAGTGCTATTTTGAGCTTTATGTCATTAAGTTACAGATCACTGATATATTTTTAAAATTTTACTCGTCCTCTTATTGGCAATAATAACAATAATAATGGTTCCTGTCTTTGGAGCCCTAACCACCGGTAGTTTAGACCCTAGGCCCCGCTGGCGGTGATCTGCAAGTTTTTTTTTTTTTATTGAATATGTATTTTATTTTTGATGTATTTTTATAAAAGAATAATGTTATTTATTTTTTTATAAAAAAATATGTACTCTTCATATATTTAAAAAAACTGTAAACTTTGAAAATAAATAAATACATCAAATAATAATGTAAACATTTTTTACTATTATATATATATATTCCTATACCTATTTAACTATTTGATACGAGCTCATGTCTCAACTCGTCGAACTAATTTAAGTTTGCGATAAGATGACTCATTGAACTCATCTTTTAACAATCTATTTCATATCTCTTGACAAACTAGTGAAAGAAAACCGATCTACAAAGAAAATAATTTTTGTTGAACAACTGAACTATAGTGAACTACCGAACTAAAAGATGGATATAGTTCAAAGTAATGAAAAGAAACATTTGTATCTTTTCATTTCAGTGACACATTTTTCGCAAGACTAATCTATTGCAGTGAGTGTCAACTACAATTAGAATAAATACACCCGTGTCATGCACGTACACAATGCACACCATACCGCGATGTAACTTTCTAGTGGCGCCATCTAGTTTTAAGTAACAATATCTACAAACAGTTACATTAATAGAATACAGAAATGTGCAAAAAGAAACTTGCAATGCTGACAATGACAGACACTGAGATTAACAATAAGAAACCAAGAGGATATAATCACTACGCTTAACATAAATGTAGGGATGGTGGCTGGCAAGTAAAATAACCCTTTGCGAATTTACGGTTTGCAGCGTTGCGCGTGCCTTAGTTTTCGCAATTTTAATATTAACACCGTAGGTATAATAGTTCGCGCCACGTAAAAAGAACACGCAGTGAGCGTTTTATCGATCAAATTGGTGGTATGAAGGGGGCGAGACGGGGTGACACCCCGCCGATTCTACAGAGATTCTACAATAAAACAATTACTCATAAAACATTACCCTAGTACTTCAGGATACGACTGTACACTTGCGCAGACACATCCCCTCCAATACCGCTCAGCGTTCTTTTTACGTGGCGGGACCTAAATTTTAAATCAAACTCAGAGCGTCTTTATTCGTCGTGCGTACGTCGTCCATTATTCGTCTATTCTCTCCTTTCACTCGTCTCTTTCACACTATAGACTCGTTCAGAAATATCGTCTTACATTCGTCACATCATGCATTCAAGATACATCATTCCCACATAAATATTAAAGCCAATACAAATAATCTTAAACTTTATTGTCAAACAGTTAAACATATTTTTCTGTGGAACATTCTGTTCTGTGACTTAGTTTGAAAAGGTAACATGTGCTCGCGGAACGTTGACCGAATCAATTTGAAAACTGGCGAACATTTTCATACCGCGACTATACATACATATAGTTTTTTTTTTAACAGCTACGGACTCTAGTTCCGTACCCTTTTTTACAATTAAATTTAAGAAGTTAGGAAGTTGTACACGCTTATTTGTTACTTTGTTATTGTGTGTGACATTTAATGAATGCATGTTTGTGTTGTGGTGTACCTTAAGAATAACTTATTATATTAATTTATTCTAATTTTAATACTAAACTTATACTAATGTAGAGTGTATCTGTTACATGCTGGTGTTGTGAGGAAGTGCATGTGCAGTGTGTGCCTTATGTCTATACCTATATATATTATCCTAACTAGTGCCATGTGTGTTGTTTTTCCTTTCTGTGCCTGGGTTATTAATTTTTAGGCTCTTTGTGTGTCTTGGTTTGTTTGTGAAGTGTGCGTGTAATGCAATGCGGTGGTAGTGCGCGTTGGTGTGGGTATGTGTGTAAGTTTTGTTGTTAGTTGTGTTTTTGTGACTTTGTGTGGTGTTATAATTTATTGTTTAATTGTTGTGACATGAAAAAAATACATATAGTTTTGACCTTTGTATTTAACAATATATTAATCCATGGACGTAAAAATGATAGATAAATACTATCTTCTAATAATTATTTCATGCGAACAAATTATCTCATTTGCGAATTCAAGTAAATCTTCTCCAACGAGCTGTTTATGGGGAGTTCTCCGGATAAGCTTCCATGGATTATCCGGGACAGTTACAATTTTACTGTTCCACGCGCGCTTTTCCCCCGGACACTGGGTTACCAGCTTTTTTAAAACCACAATAGTTCTGGGATATTCACGATTCATTGTTCTTTTTTTAGAGGTAATTATAAATATATAGTATTGGTACATTGAATGTATGAATGGATATTTATTTGTAGAAATGCAGCTGATAGTTCTACAGAAGATGGTAACAAATTCAATCGGACTCATTGCATTTGACATACAAATATTTGGGACACGAAAATCTAAAAAAATCACAACAATTCTAAATTTAAAAACACAATTGGATTATTTATATATTTAATTTAGATTTAAAATAATGTAAACAAAATAAAATAAATCAGATCTCAGAGGCAAAAATATAAATATAATAGTTTATTGAATAAAATCCTTAATGTCATAAAAACACTTTTGTATAATAGAGCACACAAACACACACACACACACACACACGCACGCACGCGCACACACGCACGCACGCACACACACACACACACATATATTTGTATTGCGAAGCTGGCAAACAGGCAAACGCCCCACTTGGCGGAATGTGATTATCGTGTTTTGCCAGCCTTTTGGAGGGTAAGGGATAGGATGGATGAAACAAATCATCAGAATTATACTGAAGAGATCATACAGGAGGATTAGCATAATAGAGAGAGCAGTGAATAGCAGTGATAGAGGGAGGGGGAACTAGGCATTCAGAACATTCACTGATCGAGTGTGCGGAATCCGAAAGTAAAAATCCCGAATATTCCGAACACACGAAGGCGCTGAAGATAATAGTAAATTTGCTTGCCTTCAGTTGTTGTGTAAATATTTATCGAATAATAATATATAAATACATTCATTAGATAGACTCACCCAAACCCTCGTCGACTAAGAATCCGTCTTGGCTTCAGAAGTGTATCATATACATGCACGGAAATTGAAACCCCCTTAACCAATCATTCAAACAATATCAATCATTTTTCAGGGCGGCCGACATTTAGTTTGCTTCAACAACTTACTGCACTTGCCAAAATTCTTATTATTTCTTTTTAACACCTCAAAGGAATCCGACGACAAAATGGCGACGTCTTTCATGTGCCAAGGGGAAATTGGGGGAACAGAGATAGATATAAATACATATTATTATACAAAAAGAGAAGGAATATGTATGTACCAGGAATGTGTACTACGGTTTGAACAAGAGATGGCGATACCATGACTACATTAAATAATAAACAGATCGTATGAAACACGATTAGCTCTAGGTTAATCGTTTCATGTCTATCCGTGCAGGAACGGAGAAATAATACAATTTCCTGCGGCCGGGCGGCCTGTCGTAGGAGGCGACTTTACAACCCACAGCCAGGTGGTAGGGCATTTGCCCGACTGGATGGCTACCACCCCTGGTCTAAAGTATGTCGACATAACAACCTTGAGTTGTGTTCCGGCATTAGTGACCAGGTTCCAGTCTCCCTTAAGAGAGCAGCAGCGCATTCCATCAAGTGGGTCGTCTGCCTATCTGCTGATCTCCTGCAATAAAAAAAATGTAATTAATGCCAATATTCTGTGAGACACCGCAGGTCGCCGTCACCGCATCCGGCTTATGAACTAGCGGCCCGGCGCGGTTTCACCCGCACTCTGCCCCTCTCCCATGGTATATAGCATCATGTTATATAGCCTATGACACTCACTGTTAACGTAGCTTTCTAACAGTAAAATAATTTTTAAAATCGGTTTAGCAGATCCAGAGATTACCCCTTACAACGTCACAAACTCACAAATTTTACCTCTTTATAATATTAGTATAGGCAGGGGCTGGATGAGGAAGACGGGAGACCGGGATATGTGGCGCGTACTTGGGGAGGCCTACGTCCAGCAGTGGACTGAGAGTGGCTGAAGAAGAAGAAGAGAAGAATATTAGTATAGATATAGATGAGTGGTGCGATGGCTCGCGGGGTAAGGTGGAATCGTGCACTTATGAATAGTATATAAGTATATATGTAAAAAATTGTATCTTGTATTTTTCTTTCCTATCCCAACCATAACCCATCCTTTTCCAAATCTTGTTCTAAAATGTGTGTTAGATTGTATTAAGTAATTTAAAATTTATTTCTTGTATTTATACAGAGCCAGTGATAGTAATCCAAGTGCTTAGATCCGGGCAATTGTTCGCCTGGGGGTACGAGTTTTTACTTAATAAAAAATATTTTTTTTTTAATAATCGGCAGACAAACACACGTATTGTATGTCCCCAAATTAAGCAAGTTACGCTTGTGTTATGGGTAATATACAACGGACTACTCTGGGGCCGATCCCAGACACCCAGACCATAGTAAATAACGGAGAAAATACGTTTTCCGAAATTTACTATACCAGGAATCGAACCCGGAATCTCTGCGTTGCAGTGAGGTACGCCGGCAAAGGCTTAGCCCGCTCAACCACAGAGGCCAAAAAAATGTATATATTCAGTGAGAGCGTAGTATCACACCGATCAAGATAATAATTGCCTCATGGCTCTACAACGTCAAGAAAATATAAGATTTAGGATTCTTGTTTTTACCAGCCTGGCATCCCTGACCGGATAAGCATTACTCCCGAATGTACTGATCGACCATTAACTTTACGAGGTGAAGACTTCATTATTCTTAATTTAAAATAAACACCGCTATTAGGAAACGCTATTATACAAAAACTTTTTTATAAACCTTGTAAAAGTAGCGACTTCAGTTCTTGGAACCTTAAAAGTAAAAAATGTTGCGTTTCAAAGTAAGAGCTTAGTCGCTCTTAATCAAGTCTAGTTACCGAAGATCGCGTTAAATCGAGAAGAAAATGCAAAACACTGCCTAAGTAAACAAACACAAAAACAGTCTGATATTAATATTAATGAATCCAGTCATTTTTTAGTTTTTTTATTGCTGGAGTTCAGCAGACAGGCAGACACCCCACTTCATGGACGCGTTTTGTGAAGGAATGTCAAATAGCAAACAAAGGGACGGGGTTGTTTTTCAAGAAAATGTTCTGTTTTCCACTATCTTTAACTAAACGCTCAGGTTTTTTTTATAGCAGGAGTTCAGCAAACAGACAGACGGCCCACCTGATGGTAAGCGGTTACCATCCCCTACGTACATTTGCAACACCAAAGGTGCTAAAAATGCGCTGCTGCTTTCTTAAGTGAGACTGGAACCTGGTCACTAATGCCGGAACACAACTCAAGGTTGTTATGGTGGCATACCCTAGATCAGGGGTGGTAGCCGTCGGGCAAGTACCTTACCACCTGGCTCTGGATTGTTTTGTCGCCTCTTACGACAGGCCGCCCGGCCGCAGGAAATTGTATTCTTTCTGCGTTCCTGCACGGAGAAAACTATCGCCGTCTTTTCGAGGTTATCAAACACAAACATATAGACCAAAAATAAAAAGTAGAACCCAATTGCAACGTTACCTACCTGGTTCAGGTGTGAATCTAAACCTTTCCGGGAACCACTCAAACGCCACATTTCACCAAAATCGATCCAGCTGCTTAGGATCAATTCAGTGCCGTCTAAGATATAAAAATGAAAGAAATGTGTCCTTATATAAAGTCCTGTGGGATAGAATACCGAAAATTAAGCAAATCTGTGATTACATAAACGGAGAAAGAATACAATTTCCTGCGGCGGGGTGGCCTGTCGTAAGATGCGACAAAATAAACCCACAGCCAGCGGTAGGCTGTGTTTGTCCATCTAGATGGCTACCACCTTTGGTCTAGAGTATGCCGTCATAATTACCTTGAGTTGTGTTCCGGCATTAGTGGCCAGGTTCCAGTATCCCTTAAGAGAGCAGCAGCGCATTTGTAGCACCTTTGGTGTTGCAAATGTCCACAGGCGATGGTAATCGTAACCACTTTCCATCAGGTGGGTCATCTGCCTGTCTGCGGAACTCATGCAATAAAAAAAGATCAATGCCGTTTTGATGTTATTATAATTTATAAATATCAAAACTTCTCATGACAATTTTCATAAAGTACGTAATTTAGTATCTAAAGCTGGTTTGTTTTCTTTCCTCTCTGAAAGGAAAAAAGGACGGTACTTGCGGAGATGCTAATAGCAGTATCGAATTTGGTGCCCGAGGCTTGCTTGATGACCGTAGTGATGGGAATATACTCATAGGTTTATTTGTCGATATTTCAGTTATCGTCCTCTTCTAAGTCATTCCTTCAGTGCTGAGGACCGTGACTTTAATGGCAGTGAATAATAAGTGCTCTCCTCCACCGAGATCGGTTTTGAGTACGGTGGAGGGCCGAAGTTGTCGATATGTCCAGCTGTCCAGCAACCTGATCAATCCATCTATTTGGAGATCTACCACGAGGTCTCTTGTCTTTAAATTTCTCTGTAACCACAAGTCTCTCCATGTTATCTATGTAACTGTGCAGGAACGGAGAAAGAATACAATTTCCTGCGGCCGGGCGGCCTGTCGTAAGAGGCGATTAAACAACACACAGCCAGGTGGTAGGGCATTTGTTCGACTGGGTGGCTAACCCCCCTGGTCTAGAGTATGCCGCCATAACAACCTTGAGTTGTATTTCGGCATTAGTGGCCAGGTTCCAGCTTCCCTTTAGAGAGCAGCAGCGCATTTGGTGGTGCAAATGTCCATAGGCGATGGTAACCGCTTTCCATCACGTGGACTGTCTGCCTGTCTGCTGAACTCAAGCTATAAAAATCAATAACTACGAATTACCAGGTGTCTCTGGAGCCATCCCAAAGTGTACCAATATTTTATAATCGTTTAACTAGTATTTAATTTTTGTGTGTGTGTGTGTTTTATTTAATAACAGAATAACAGTGTTCTTGCTTTTGTAAAGTTGATGTATGTATTTTTAAAATACATACATACATACATACATAACTTCACGCCAGTTCCCTTGCGGGGTAGGCACGAACAACAGAGTGCCATTAAGGCTTATTCTTACACACCTCACTTGCCTCTTTGACATTCATAACTCTTGTCATGCACACTCGTCTGTTCTTAAGGCTCCTGACATCACCTTCTGCTAGTACACGATCAATTTGATCATGGAAGGTGTGTCGTGGCCTTCCACGACTTCTGGATCCATCCACTTTTGCATTGTATATCTGTTTAGTCATTCTTTCATCATGCATTCTTTCCACATGCCCGAACCACCATTTTTAAAATATAACATTATTTGTAATTAAATAAATACAACATATCATATCATTATTAAATAGAATTTTAACATTAAGTTATCGATATTTCATAACATGACATGCGCAGCCCTATTGCTTTCACACGGAAAAAATGTAATATTTTTTCATCCGTTGTCTAATAACGTTTCTAAAATTAGGGATGTCAGTCTTTTCATAAAATACAAAGCCGTATTCATCTCTCTGCAGACTTTGAATTGATAAATTGTAATTCATTTGGAAAAGAAAAATATGATGCTTAACATTAATCAACGTTCTAAAGCCTTGTTTCAGAATAATAAATAAAGATATATAGAAAATTGAAATAGCTACTAAATAACACAGTAACTACATACTTACCCTTATGGCGTTACGAGTGTGTTAGAAAGGGATGCATATGTAATCGCAATTGTTATTTACAATTCTTAAAGGCTACATTGCCGTTTCGCTTATGATGCGGCTTCATCTGCATTACTGTGGCCGAATGCGTCTTATTTTCTTTTCATCCGTGCAAGAACGGAGAAAGAATACAATTTCCTGCGGCCGGGCGGCCTGGCGTAAGCTAGGTGGTAGGGCATTTGCCCGACTGAATGGCTACCACCTCTGGTCTACAGTATGTCGCCATAACAACCTTGGGTTGTGTTCCTGCATTAGTGACCAGGTTCCAGTCTCCCTTAAAAAGCAGCAGCGCATTTGTAGCACCTTTGGTGTTGTAAATGTCCATAGGCGATGGTAACCGTTTTCATCAAGTGAATCGTCTGCCTGTCTCCTGAACTCATGCAATAAAAAGTAAATAACGTCATTAATAATGTCGCATCTTAAATAACGACTTAAACCCATCGTCATATCTGCGTGAAAGGGTCTATGCCTATAACGATATTGTTGTGACGCCTCGCCTTTAAAACTATAACCATTAAGTCGGCCTGGCTTTACTTTAAGTCTGATTTGTATTATTTAAGTAGTAGTTAACTTGCAGATAAGACCTTATCATCGTTTGGACACACATCTGCTTAATCGACAACTTATTACTAAACCGGGAAAATAACTATTGAAACGATTATAAGTACTTCATTTGCCAGTCTCTCAATTTAACCAACCACTTAACTAATGCAATGTAAACTGGCGAGAGCCCATGGCTTAATCGCCGTGAGGGTAGTACAAAATAAGACGAGTTGTTGTACTCTTGCAGTATATTAATTTCTCAATTGTTCCTAATTTAACTTAGACTATATATACAGAAACTTTATCCTCTACGTGATGTGTACACCAATATTCTAATCATTGAAGAGGGGGCCCCCCCCGATGATGTGGAGGAGCTGGGATAGAATACTCCTCGGTCTCAAAGGAAGATCTTCCAGCAAGGATAATGTTGTTCCTCGCAGGTCAAAGCCCATATGTTATTGTTGAAAATTTGTATATATTCTTTCGGGAAACGTTTGTGACCTCAATTAATGCACAGCGCCATCTATTGGCTTGTAAGTGTTCCACTACATCATTAATCAATATTATATTTACATGTTTATGAGATTGGACATTTTTGTTGATTTACACAAATGCCTAATCTTATCGGCAGCTCTAACACCAATATCATATACATGTGTTTACATAGCATCACGTCTTTAACTATGCTTATTGACATCATAGTCTTTACACTGTTTGTCTCAAAAACAATTATCTACATCACTTATAATATTGGTGGATGAATTACGTGACTCACTCAGCATACTTACTCGGCTCACTCACATTTTTTTATTTTTTTTTTATTGCAGGAGTTCAGCAGACAGGCAGATGGCCCACTGAATGAAAAGCGGTTACCATTGCCTATGGACATTTGCAACAACAAAGGTGCTACAAATGCGCTGCTGCTCTCTTAAGGGAGTCTGGAACCTGGTCACTAATGCCGGAACACAACTCAAAGTTGTTATGGCGGCATGCTCTAGACCAGGGGCCATCCAGTCGGGCAAATGCCCTACCACCTGGCTGTGGGTTGTTTAGTCGCCTCTTACGACAGGCCGCCCGGCCGCAGGAAATTGTATTCTTTCTCCGTTCCTGCACGGATAGAACTTGACTCACTCACTCGTCCCACTCACTCGTCCCACTCACTCGGCTCACTCACTCGGCTCAGTCATTCAGCTCATTGACCCAGTTACTCAGCTTACTTATTCACTCTCTTAGCTTTTATTTTACCACGATGTACATAGATTTAGTTATTGTTCTAACTGTTGTACGTAACTGTGTGGTCTAGCTTGCGGTCTTACCTGTGTCATCGTAATTAAACCCAGTCATGCTAAAATTTACCAATTACATTAAATTAGAGAGATTAGATTAGTAGAGTAAACGCGGTCGAGATGCGAGCGACGCGGAGTAACGCTCGAGGACCGCGTTCATAATACCGAAGTAAGAAAGAGAGTTGGTCTGAAAAAGAGTGTCGGGGTGAAGGTAAGGAAAGGAATGCTCCAGTGGTTCGGGAATGTGGAAATAATGCATGAAGTCCTGGAAGGCCACGACACACCTTCCATGATCAAATTGATCGTGTACTAGCAGAAGGTGATGTCAGGAGCCTTAAGAACAGACGAGCGTGCATGACAAGAGTTATTAATGTCAAAGAAGCAAGTGAGGTGTGTAAGAATAAGCCTGAATAGCGCTCTGTTGTTCGTGCCTACCCCGCAAGGGAACTGGAGTGAAGTTATGTATGTATGTATGTACATTAAATTGATCTCTCACTCGTCGGCGATTAAGGGTTCACTTACACTTCCCCGATTTTTGTAAGTCGACCACTGTGCGTAGCGGTCCCTCTTTCATGCCACGTGTGTAAGCTCTGGAACAAAATCATTCCTTTAGTGAGTATCTTGCTAGAGCGCCACAATATGGCACTCGTCAAAAAGTGCTTAAACGAATATTTGAAATGTCAACGTTGTAGGCAACGTACGGGGCCCCTTAGTATTGCCGATATCCATGGGCAACGAACTGGTTCCCAGCACATGGATTGGTTATCAGTTTGCCCACAAGCAAAAAGCAAATATAAAAAAGAGAATAAGACATTTAAAATTTGAGTTTTAATTAGTAGTAAAATTAAAATTTTTAAACGGCAATTTGTTATTGCTACCAGACACGCTTAGTTAGTATGTGTTTTTATTTAAAACTAGCTGATGCCCGCTACTTCGGCCGCGTGGTGCCGTTTTTAACTATCCCACGGGAACTCTTTAATTTCTTGGGATCAAAAGTATCCTATATGTTGACCAGGGATATAAGCTACCACCATACAAAATTTCATTTAAATCGGTCCAGTCGTTTCGGAGATTAACCCGTACATATACACCGATAAACAGAGAAACAAAAAAAATTAAAATATCTAAATTAGTTCTATTTCACTTCTTACATCCCCCTGACTCGGTTTTTAGCATTTTTTTTTATTGCAGGAGATCAGCAGACAGGCAGACGGCCCACTTAGTGGAAAGCGGTTACCATCGCCTATTGACATTTGCAACACCAAAGTTGCTACAAATGCGCTGCTGCTCTCTTAAGGGAGACTGAAATCTGGTCACTAATGCCGGAACACAACTCAAGGTTGTTATGGCGACATACTTTAGACCAGGGGTGATAGCCATACAATCGGGCAAATACCCTACCACCTGGCAAATTTTTTCATTGTACCTACAGAAGTTCGACCTTTACACTTTTATTATATGTATAGATTCATTGTCCCTTGTATAGTTTTAATATCGTGTATCAATATGTCACATTCTAGACATTATGGAGTCGATAACTCATTTGTCAGAACGCGGTAGAGATACTTCAGAACTTGTTTGCTCATATCAAACTATAACAGCGAGTATATTTCACATCATGAGTAAATTATTGTTGTTACAGTCATATCAAGATACGTGAAATTGTATGTTAAATTTGGCGGAAAAAAATTAAAGACTCCGTACAGTTGGGTTCGTGGTCTAAAGTAAAATCGCTATAATATATTTATAATATTACTTGCAATACATGCAATGAATGTTACTTCGCGTGAGTCCCGTTTATTACATCTGATGGTATGTACTGTGAAAGAGATGGCATGTGAATCTGGATAGTGGCCGAGTGAGAGCGCAAGATTTCTCTAAGCTGTGTACGTATAATTATTTCTCCGCAATGACATGTACAAACTTCACGGACGCAGTTAAAGCTTGTTCGATATCATATTATGTTTATTTATTTGTTTAATATAGTATATGTTAGTCACGCGTTGCTTAGTAGCCCATTTTTGTCATGCGCTTCTTATATTAATAATTGGATATGTTCTTTTTTATTTTTGCTTTTTGAAAAACTATTTGAAAGAAAATACTCTTGACGATTATTTTAATCTCGTCAACATGAATACTGACACAAAACAATAAAATATGATGAGTGTTTTTTTACCTTTATTTACCTTTGTTTACTTTGTTTACCTTTATCCGTGCAGGAACGGAGAAAGAATACAATTTCCTGCAGCCGGGCGGCCTATCGTAAGAGGAGACTTAACAACCCACAGCCAGGTGGTAGAGCATTTGCCCGACTAGATGGCTACCATCCCTGGTCAGTATGTCGCCATAACAACCTTGAGTTGTGTTCCGGCATTAGTGAGCATGTTCCAGTTTCCCTTAAGAGAGCAGCAGCGCATTTGTAGCGACTTTGGTGTTGCAAATGTCCATAGCCGATGGTAACCGCTTTCCATCAAGTGGGCCGTCTGCCTGTCTGCTGATCTCCTGCAATAAAAAAAAAATCCTAATAATATAAAATGTTTAGATGGTAGATGTTTCCTCTCAGACAGTATCAATTATATAAGTGGTCATACATGCATGCTCTTTGCCGGCCAGATGGATGCTATATGTAATATGCGACCTATGGCCGGTTCCTAGATTTTACTATTTAATCACTTGCCTTAGCATCGGTTGAATTTTGTGTTTACTCGTATGGAGCTCATGTCAAATTTTAATCGTTTGTAAAGAAAATGAACGTTTGGTAAGATAACGGGTACTATAAACAGGAACGGGCTATTAATGTGCAACCATTTTCTCAACGGTGTGTTGCGATAGTGATTCTGGATGTTACAATCTGGCTACCGGCATATTGCACTGCATACTGTAGTCTGCCGGACAACTTTTTTTGGTAACGCAGTCGAATGTCTTTTCTTGCGACACACACTCGGGCCCAGGATACGGGAGAAGGCCAAATGCAGCGCGCATTTGGCCTTCTAGTTCTAGTGCCGCCTGCACGAGTGCGTGTGGGATACTCGTACCTGACGGCACCGGTACCTCTTCCAATGAGGGAAGAGGCCGACAAACTACCCACTACTAAACCTACTTGCGTCCCGAAGAGACAAAACACTTAGTAACTAACGTTAGAACGCCTGGTTCTGGTGTACCAGATTGGTACAAAACCAGGGAAGGAAGGCTGTATTAAACCACTACGTAAAGCAGAGGTGAAGGTCCACTGATAGCCCGTAAACAATGGCCCTCTGCCACGGAATCATGGGAGTTGTTTCAGTACATACGACTCTCGGGTACCGACGTTAGTCGAGTCTCCGGAGGCGCAGATATGCAAAATATGTCCAATGATTCCGCTACAGTGGTCCTCCAGCATCTGGGGATGCGATGGAACTAATCCTCTGTTGATGATGTGAGTTTGCTCTGCTTCCCGGAGCACTCTCAGGCCTTGATGAGCAAGGTCAGCATGGGCGTAACTACGTTATAAGTCTCATGCTCTTCCTACCACAAGCGCGGGCACATGGGAGGCAGGTAGGTTTAACTCCTTTCAGAGGTTAAATTTAATATTATTTTTGTCCACAAGCCGCCAGCTGCCATCAAAATTTCCGCGCCATTATATCGTCTCTTTTATTCTAATACAAATTCTATGTAGTTAGAGGGAGAAAGTATCAGTTCAACGTTCGTTTCAATTATCTATATTTGACCACAAATTTGTGGTGCTTCCCAATTAGCCGTTATGACCTGTTCCGTCTTATAAGGTTAATGGAGTATTAATGGGAACGACTCTACCATCTGAGTCTCCACACAAGCCGGCGGCCGATTTTGTTATTCCACTTTTCCAGTCGTGTGGTCTAGCTTACGCCGCTTTGGTCTAACCCCCACAAAGGACCCGGTAATGTACGAAATGTATTCCCCCTGCTTTAACAAAAAAAAGAGTTCATAACGGCTTCTCAAAATTTCCCGTCTGTGGACGGCGAACGAAGATCGCATGCATTGTTCTCTCCCTCTCCCTCTCGGCGGCCTTCTTTTGAGTCATTACAGACTCAAAAGTTTTTTTTTTGTTGCAGGAGATCAGCAGACAGGCAGACGGCCCACTTGATGGAAAGCGGTTACCATCGCCTATAGACATTTTCAACACCAAAGGTGCTATAAATACGCTGCTTCTCTCTTAAGGGAGACTGGAACCTGGTCACCAATGTCGGAACACAACTCACGGTTGTTATGACGACATACTTTAGAGCAGGGGTGGTAGCCATCCAGTCGGGCAAATGTCCTACCACCTGGCTATGGGTTGTTTAGTCGCCTCTTACGACAGGCCGCCCGGCCGCAGGAAATTGTATTCTTTCTCCGTTCCTGCACGGATGTAATAATATATACTATATATATAAATTTCCAATAATAGTAGTCAGGCTTAGGACAGCGAGGCATAACAATAGCCTCGGCGGAAGATCTTCCTCTGAAACGGATGAGCATTGCATCTCTCTCGCTTTTCCAAGCCTCCACCCCATTAGGGACATTCTACTGATATTTGCAACAGCAAAGTTGCTACAAATGCGATGCTGCTCTCTTAAGGGAAACTGGAACCTGGTCACTAATGCCGGAACACAACTCAAGGTTGTTATGGCGACATACTTTAGACCAGGGGTGGTAGCCATCCAGTCGGGCAAATGGTAAGTATGAGTATGGCAAGTATGAGTGCTAAGGATCTTTTTCATCGAAAATACATAATAAAATACAAGGAACTAAAATCGCTCACATCTCATACCCTTTACTAAACAACGTACGTATTCGCAGGAACAGAAACGGAATTTCTCTCAGCAGACAGGTTGTCACATAAATTTAATTTCGTACGGGGGGCCTAAATGAAGAGACGTTATTTCAAATTGGTGTTGTTACAAAATCCCGCCGCCTGATAGATATTGCTGACAATCTCATTTCGGATGCGCAACTATCGGTGTGGGAGAGCTTTGATTTTGTACGTCAAAAAGCGCACGTACCGTAAAACAATTACATACTTAAATCACTCTTAGTTAGCGGACTGTAAATATTTATTAACTAAAAGTACATGTGCGTAATATGACTATCTATAATATTATAAATCCGAAAATTTGGATGATTGTTTAGTAGAATGTCCCTAATGGGGTGGAGGCTTTGAAGAGCGAGAGAGATGCAATGCTCATCCGTTTCAGAGGAAGATCTTCCGCCGAGGCTATTGTTATGCCTCGCAGTCCTAAGCCTGACTACTATTATTGGAAATTTGTATATAGTATATATTATTACATCCGTGCAGGAACGGAGAAAGAATACAATTTCCTGCGGCCGGGCGGCCTGTCGTAAGAGGCGACTAAACAACCCACAGCCAGGTGGTAGGGCATTTGCCCGATGGTTACCACCCCTGCTCTAAAGTATGTCATCATAACAACCGTGAGTTGTGTTCCGGCATTGGTGACCAGGTTCCAGTCTCCCTTAAGAGAGAAGCAGCGTATTTATAGCACCTTTGGTGTTGAAAATGTCTATAGGCGATGGTAACCGCTTTCCATCAAGTGCGCCGTCTGCCTGTCTGCTGTACTCCTGCAATAAAAAAAAAATTCTTTGTACGCATCAGGAATGGTTTGCGACTTCAATTATTGCACAGAGCCATCTATTGGCTTGTAAATGTTCCACTACAGTTTTTTCTTGCTTAATCATATCACAACGGTTGAACGGATCAGGATGAAATTTGGCACAGAGATAGATTATAGTTATAACGTGCATACTGTTACAATTACCACGTGTTAACGGTGAAATAAAACATCGCGATGAAACCTGCACCACGAAATAACCGATATGTCAAACCTGCCAAGCTTGATGGGGTATACTGTCCGTTCTCCTATAAACGGGAAGCTCGAAACCAGCAGTGGGACGTTTATGGGCTGTTTTACCATTATATGTCATATCTAATGGCGGCGCTTCGCTTGGCAGTTATTAGACTGGTTTGTTCAAAAACAGCCATTTGCAGGGGAGAACATTCGCTGTGTATGCTTCATTTGTACAAATAAGGCAAATAACGCCTATTGCTAAAACGCGTTTCCATCGAGTGTCAGTTTTAATGACACAATAAAGGACTCAAATTAGCCGAATATTTGCCGCGATCGTCTCCACTTGGTTTGCTCACTAGCGCCATTGCATTAGCGCATTTAAACGTGTTGTTTAGAAAATTAACTTTTTAATCTACTTTATTTTAAAATTTGGTAAACTTGTGAGCGTCCACTAGCAACTCCTTTGTGGAGGTCTTTTAGTAATTTTGTAGTTTTTAAATATACAAAGTATTGTTACGTTCCATTGAAATTAAAATAAGCAGTTGCTGCTGTCGACACATCCTGCGGGCGCGATGCGATGGCCGGGAGAAGGCAAAGGGACGTGGAGAAAGAAGCAAGGAAGGACTTACCTCGCCACCAGTCCGCCGCCATACTGCGCTCGTCCCCCGGGGGTTCACACACTCACTAGAATTATGCTTCTCCTAATTAAATGTGGTTATAACAGTTTATTTCTTTATTTAATGTTCCAAAAATCTTTGATACGTAATTTTATATATAGTGCGGTGACAGCAGTGACAATCACTTAATGTATTCTATTCTGCGCATTCCTCTTTTAAAAGTTTACTCTTTTCTTGATGGCGAGGATGGGGAGGAAGAATTTACAAGGAGGTGTTCCTCGGCGCAACCACATCCATATCATACCGTTTCACGTGAACGTGAAAAACAAATATATTTAGTGTGTTTGAGTTCTTTGCTCATTCAGGCCATGTGTAGATGGCATGTTTGTGATATTTGCTAGTACACCAAATGTTGTTCTCAAATACGGGGACAAATACGCTAAGCCAAGTGAGGCGCCGACATAAATGTAATGATTCTGTTGTGGACAGATAGCACCCCCCTGACCCACCCGCAGGAGCACACCTCTCCAAGTCCCGCATACCGCTGACGCCCATAGCTCGCACAGTTAGCAGCTAGGCGTCGGACGGAATGTGGGGTATAGAAGCGGCCTTGGAGGCCGGAACTAGAGTCCATCTGCTATCTCTTTCGCCCTTGCGAACGCGATATACTGTGGTCTCGCTCTAGCGCTCACTTCTTCCGGAAAACGTTCCCCGGTCGAGGACTCCGTTCGCGTTGAGACTCCCGGGGGACCCCTTTTTCGCGTGTCGGGAATGCTCCTGCCGCTGGCTGTGCGGACCGCCGCCGCCAGCGGCCAGTGTGTGTTTGTTCGCCCACCACCCCTTCGTGGAGAAGGGTCCCGGTGGGCAACAGGACTATTAGAGACAGTGACTCAGTGTTTGTGTATATGTGTTTTTAAGCTATGTGCACATAATAGCTATGGCTGAACCGCCAAAGAAACCCGCGGCTAGCCGCGACCCTCGTCTGGCCTACAGGCCAATCGTAACAACCACACCCGCTACGACCAGTGTAACCACCCCCCCCACCTCAGGCGGGGCACCGCTCGTACCCCCCGGATATTATCATCCGACCGGGGACGAAAGGGGCTCGCGCCAGGCCGGGGAGAAAGGCAGAAGGTCATCGTCTTCCGAGGACGAAGACGAGCCAAGAAAACGCCGCGACACGGCGAAAACGCCATCCCCCACCGGACCAGAAGAAGGGGGCGGAGAGGAGATGGCATCCTCCTCCTCCGCCAGCTCGTCCACATCCAGCAGCCAGGCTTCGGCGGACTCCACGCCACCCTCGCGCTCCACCTCCTATGTGGAGCTGGAAAGCCTGCGCGCCGCCGGAGTTGCTAATCTGGCCGAAACCGAAACCGGCGGCACTGCCGCCGCAATGAGCGTCACTGCCGCCGTCGGACGTCGAGACAACGCGGCCGGTAATCAAGGTAGGCCTAGCCTAGGCACACCCACATCCACTAATATCTCTTTTGCGGAAGCCGCGGCGTTGCCACGTGCGAGTCCGACCCCGTTGCCACGTACGAGTCCGCGGCCGGGTACGAGTCGGACTTCGCCGATGCCGACGGCTACCTCAACGCCGGGACATGATGGCCAGGTTGCTCCGCCCGCCCCTTCTACTACTAAAGCAAAAAATTACCCCCCGCTTATTGTGGACAAAATGCCCAACTGGACAGCACATTTTCAAAAGCTGCACGGCCAATAACCTTGCTTTCGCACCTAGCGAAGCTGTTTGAGCGCCTGCTACTGCGACGATTAGCTCCGCGCATCGAGCCACGCGCGGAGCAGTTCGGATTCCGCGGTAGCCACTCCACCACGCTCCAGCTGACGCGAATTCTACATCACCTGGCCCACGAGCTAAACCATGACAGGTCCACTATCGCAGTGTTCCTGGATGTCGAAAAGGCCTTCGACAGGGTTTGGCACGAAGGCCTCATTGCCAAACTCCTCTCTACCGAGACGCCGCCTGCGATAGTGAAGCTCGTGGCGTCATTCCTCCGTGGCCGGGACTTCTTCGTTTCGGTCGAGCAGACGACCTCCCAGAAGCGTACCATTTCTGCTGGTGTTCCCCAAGGCAGCTGTCTCTCGCCAGCGTTGTACGGCCTGTACACCGACGACGTCCCAACACTCGAGGGCACCCTAGCCCCCGGGGAGAGGGACGTCACGCTGGCGTTGTACGCAGACGACAGCGCCTTCTTCGCGTCCTCTCGCAGTCCTGACATAGCAGCTCGCCGAATGCAGCGCATGATGGACATTCTTCCGGCGTGGCTTGACAAGTGGCGCATGGCGGTCAACGTGGGGAAGACCGCCGCGCTACTAGTCGCCCGCCGGCGCATCATGCCTGAGCCACTACAGCTTCGGGGTCAGGAGATCGAGTGGAAGATCTCGGTCAAATACCTCGGAGTGCACATAGACAGGTCGTTGAGCATGGGCCCGCAGGTGGACCATGCGGTCAACCAGACCCGCGCAGCCAGGGCCCTCCTCCGACCTGTAATCTCATCCAGCCTGCCTCTGAGGACGAAGATCGGGGTCTACAAGACCTATCTCCGCTCGAGGCTGACCTACGCAGCTCCGGCGTGGTATGCGCTGTGTTCGGCTACCAACAAGAAGCTGCTGCAGAGTCAGCAGAACATCGCCTTGCGGATGTGCACGGGCGCGGGTCGGTTCGTAAGGAACGACGTGATCGCCCGCGACTTGAGCATTCCCAGTGTCGAGGATTTTGTGGCGATGTCGGCGCGTCGGATGTTCGACCGCGCCGACAACGGCCGCCACACACACCTCCACGGGATTGCTCCCCTGCACGCGCGACCACCTGATCACGAGTCACCAAGATGGCTACCGACCCCCCGTGACCTCATCCGCCGGGATCAGGGCGATGTTTGAGAGGTCGCGAAAATCTCCGCTAAGCCAATGAAAGGCCACCAGACGCCGCAGATGGCCACCTAAAGCCCGAGATGGCCATCGAAAGCCGCAGACTGGCCAACCATGCCGCAGACGGAGCCAACGCGAAGCCCGTGATGGCCACCGAAAGCCGCTGATTGGCCGACGCGAGCCTGCCGACACTCCCCTATGTGTCTGGCGGCTCCCGTATCTCGTCACCGGGGGGTAGTTGCCCCCCGCGAATAGACCGGGGCAAAGAGCATCAGCTCGAGGCCCCTTTACCGGCTCTACCACGCCAAGGTAGAGACGACGACCCCAGTTTTAATTTAATTGTAAATAATGAAATAATAAGTCATGCAGTCATCGAGCTTTATTTGGAAGAAGCAACTGTCACGAATAGATCCTTTTCCATTCTTTATAACGCTATTTCATACTCAATAGTGATTTGTGCTATTATTTCAATTAAAAAACCAGGGTCTTTTACATTTGTTTAGATACAGTACAGAAAGCGAAACGCATAAAATCCTATTCTCGTAACAAACAAGAGTTTACGACCTACTTTCGCTAATGGAAAAGTATTCGTTTTCAGTTTAAAAATTAAGGTTTCCATTTATGTATTGTATAAAAACTTGTTAGAACATTTTTAAACTGGCACTCAGAGTACTTAATAGATGTTTAATTTATAAAGAGAATATTTGGCAGGAACTCGATAGGTAATGTTTTGAGTTGAGTTTCTGAAAGTATATCTCGAAATCATTTTTTTTTTTCAAAAAAAAGAAACCAACTTCAAGAGTAACTAAAAATCAAAATTTAATATTTTCTAGAACATCTTGAACTCGAAGTAAAACATAAACATTGTTGTTATTGGTGGTAGTTGCTTCTTCCAAATACAACTCGATGTGGATTATATGACTTAATATTGGCGTTATTTATAATTAAATTAAAACCATACATAGTAGCGGTGTGTAACTCCAGAGTGATTAACTCAAAATTTAGATTAGGTCTGTATATCACTTGCGTTCAAAATGTGTCTTTATATCTTTAACTCTTTAGTTCATTCCAGTTCCACGCGATGACTATAGATCTGAATGAGAAGAAACTAGATTAGAACGAAAAGAGAAAGAATGATTAGCCCGCGCACCGCGCATGTGTAGTAAGTGAACGAGGAAACTGAATATAATAGCAAGCCAAAATAAATCGTAACACTATGGTGTATATATTTATGGTGTAATTTTGTTTTAATGTAATTAATTCTATTATATTTTTTCACTCTATTTGTTTATATTTTTTTCATATCAGTTTATCAGTATTCAGTATATCACTCACAAATAATAACTCATCTTGTCTGCAATTGACACTGACATTATTCACTGTAAAGATAAACGAGTTAAAGATATAAAGACATTGGCAAAATCAATGCATAAATGGCATTGCAGCCATATTTAAAAAAAAAAAAAAAAAAAAAAAAAAAAAAAAAGATATAAAAGTGTGATATATATCTTTGTATCAAAAAGATATATATCACTCTTTTCTTCTTGGTGAGTGATTTTTCCCATGACTAATACATAGACGAGTTACAAGGAGAATGATGAATGGCAGAGAATACTGTAGCGCGTATTGGTGTAATATGTATGTGAGCAATTTGAGCGATATTCGGCCTCCAAGGCCGCTTTTTTATCCCCCGTTCCTTCCGACGCCTAGCTGCTAACTGTGCGGGTGTGCTCCGGCGGGCGGGTCAGGGGGGTGCTCTCTGTCCGCAACAGTTATATTTTGCAAATTTGTTATGTTTTACCGACTTCAATGTAGACTGTTGAAATTGATTTCTTTTTTTGCTAGAAAATGTATATTTTTACAAGATATGGCTGAAAATACATAATAAAAATATTTAAATTTTGCTTTTTAGTATAATAATGGCGCTAAAATTATATATAATACAGCAGTCTTGGAGAAAAGTGTTTACGTAATGATTCTTGCAATATAAAGCGGTTAACATCGCCTATAGACATTTGCAACACCAAAGGTGTTACAAATGCGCTGCTGCTCTCTAAAGGGCGACTGGAGCTTGGCTACTAATGCCGGAACACAACTCAAGGTTGTTATGGCGGCATACTCTAGACCAAAGGTGGTAGCCATCTAGACGGGCAAACACTCACCTGGCTGTGGGTTGTTTGGTCGCCTCTTACAACAGGCCGCCCCGCCGCAGGATATTGTATTCTTTCTCCGTTCCTGCACGGATAAAATATATATATTATGTATAATTTCAATTAGCCTTGAATGTAATGAGGAAGTATGAAAGTCATGTGCCAAAAAGAATGATAAACTACCAAGTAGACCAAAAAAGAGATAGATGGATTGTGTGAAGGATGATATGATGATTTGTGGTGAGACAGAGGATGTATGTCAGAATACAGGTATTAAACTCTTCTTTAAGTATTAATATCTTGTGGACTGTAATTGTTTTAATTATAAAAAAAAACTGCACGAGCGTGATATAGTGACGATTTTCTAATAATAATATGAGGATAAACCAGATACAGAATACAGAAGGTGATGTCAGGAGCCTTAAGAACAGACGAGCGTGCATGACAAGAGTTATGAATGTCAAAGAAGCAAGTGAGGTGTGTAAGAATAAGCCTAAATGGCGCTTTCTTGTTCGTGCCTACCCCGTAAAGGAACTGGCGTGAAGTTATGTATGTATATATGTATGTATAAAACAGATAATAAACAAAAGAACATCTATGTTCTAAATTTAAACATTTAGTATATTTGGTAGCCAGAATCATGCCGCACCAAATTAATTAAAACTATTTATTGGAGATTCCAACAAGAGGAGTGTGGTGGGAAAAGACATATTGTGCCGACCCCAAATAATTGTGAGAATGTGGAAGGAGAGTCTCTTTCTCTCTCTCTTGAGGGACTCTTGAGGGCGATTTCTTTTTTGCTAGAATTTTTTTATCTAATATTAATATGCATGTACTGCATAATTATATTTATGTATTCATTTTATTAGATTCAGTATTAAAATCATTAGATATAATGAATATTTAAAAATGACTAATAAAAGTAAGCTTATAACATAATTGTATTATTTAATCAGTCAACGGGAGGAGATATATCTTATATTAAAGTACAAAATCATACGACAAGTATGAAGTTTTTTTTTATTAGTATTTAAGTTATTTTTGTTTTAAATTACTTCATAAATATCTATGAGTACTTGAATATTTGGGTCACTTATAATTTGATGGAGGCTGGTACTGAAAATCAGCGCTGTATCAGTTTCTGACACAGCATAATGCTGAGTTGCCAACCTCATTGCCGTGAATGTTGTGTACATTTTTAAATATATATATCTTTATATATATAATTCTTCTGCACGTGTGTTGACAGTGAACTGCTCCTAAACGGCTAGAGCGATTTGAATGATTTTTTTTGTGTGTGTTCAAGTGGATTCGAGGATGGTTTAGATCCACAATTGGACCCGGTAGGTGGCGCTGCAATTGGGTTCTAAATTTTATTTCTTCAGGGTAGAACAACGTCTGCCGGGACAGCTAGTATATATATATATATATATATATATATATATATATATATATATATATATATATATATATATATATATATATATATATATATATGCTATAAAAGTCCTGGTAGTGTAACGTTTTTTAGTTTAATGTGCATTCATTCTCGACACTGAATAATTTCCTTCTTTCTTTCTTGCAAGTACTGAACGAACGAAGTGACAACCTGAAATTTTATAATAGATTGTTTTTGTGAAAATCTCAAATCCTAAAATTCCTAGACAAACAAATATCCCAAACAAACTTATTGCCATTTTATACATACATACATACATATATAACTTCACGCCAGTTCCCTTGCAGGGTAGGCACGAACAACAGAGCGCCATTTAGGCCCATACTTACACACCTCACTTGCTTCTTTGCCATTTTATACTTAGGCATATACAGTCCTGCACACACTTCATCTTTTTATGATAACTCTTTTACAGTGCAGGTTGTCAAACTTTGGAATGCGCTGCCTCTTACTGTCAGAGAGGCCAAAACATCGCCTACTTTTAAGAACGCACTCAGAAAACACTACTTTTCCTTAAATAATTATTCCTAATGCTTATATTATAGACTATTTAGTATAGAGCCTTAAGAACAGGCGAGCTTGCATGACAAGAGTTATGAATGTCAAAGAGGCAAGTGAGGTGTGTAAGAATAAGCCTAAATGGCACTCTGTTGTTCGTGCCTACTCCGCAAGGGAACTGGCGTGAAGTTATGTATGTATGTATTTAGTATATAAAAATATGTATGTATTTAATTTATATAGTAATTTAAGTATGTGTATTTAATTTATAAATTATGTAGTTTAAGTATGTTTATTTATGATATACCTACTCAATGATCTGCACCACCTACATTTCAGATTAGGTTAAATTATTCCTTAAGTTAGGTTGCCTAGAAGAGATTGCTTTAAGCGATAAGGCCGCCTATTCTTTCTACAATGACAATATTGTAATTGTGTATTTTTGATATTGTATATTTGGTGAGCAATAAAGTCTTATCTATCTATCTATCATATAGAACACTCGAACTGAAAGCGACATAATCGTTTAGAAAAACAACCGTAAATATGGCCCATATAAACAAAGCGAAATACCGGTCTTTTTCCTTTAAGGGGCTCCAATTCAAGATAAAACGCACTCAAGTTATGACGGAGGCAACTGTTTATCTATTTTTTTATAGACCCTTAAAATAATTCTATTTTTATGGGCGTAGGTTTAATTATCTTGAAAGTTATTGCCTTCTTTATCTCAAACTCACATTTTAATGGCCACAAAACCTTATTATATTAGGGCCATTGAAACTGCTCATAAGTAATTGGCATCATTCAAACGAGAAGAAAAAGTAATGAGGATATCTGTAAGAGAACCAAGGTAACCGACATAGCTCGCAGAAGCAGCAAGATGTAGTGGCAATGGATTGGTTATGTATATCTCAGGATCGATGGCCGATGGAGCAGATGAGTTCTGGAGTAGAAACCGCGTCTCGGTAAACGTAGTGTCCGACGTCATTCAGCCCGATGGACTGACGACCTGTGTAAGGTCCCTGTTGGGCGTTGGATGAGGAAGGCGGAGGATCTGCCAGGGCTGCGGAGAGGCTAGGTCATATACCCGTAGCCCTGGCATAAGGCGAAGGACGGAACACCCAGGGGTTTTAGTGGGTATCCCTAACCGGGGGTGGCAACAGCATGGCACTAGTTCTGACTGGGCATGCTGGTGCCACCCCCGATCTGGCGAATCCCACTCACAGGTCGCGAATATCCCCCCAAGGTTCTGCCCTTGTCGCGGCTTATGGTCCTCAAGCGGATTTCCCCTGGCTAAAAAAAAAAAAAAAAGGAAGGCGGAGGATGTGTGATGCCGACTTGGGGAGGCCTATGTGTAATACTTGCAACGACTCAGAAGGGTTTATGGTAATAAAAGAACAGCAACTGGTCACATATTTATAATCAAAGAACCTTACGGTTTATATACATACATGTTAACCACTAACTTTTTGCACTGTACACGCATTTTTAGAATAACTCGCCATCCCTCCAACCAGTTTACAGAATATGAAATTTAGCAAGTTGGCACAACCGATAACGGATTGAAGTCATTGATAAACTATTTTAATTAAAGAGTTATGAATGACAAGAGTTTAATACATTATTGTTTGGAAATTTTAGATTATATTCTATTTAAGATACTATATAAAATATTATACTAAGGGCCGCTTGTATAACGATCGCCATTAAATAAAATTAGTTAATCATATTAAACTTCCTTAATACATTTTACACAGAACGTATTGACAGTTCTTCAAACATATTTAGCGGCAAATTTTGCGTTGTGCAAGACGCTAATTGTATTTCAGGGTGTTAAATACGTTTTGTCTTTTTTTTATTTTTTATTTTTTATTGCAGGAGTTCAGCAGACAGGCAGACGGCCCACTTGATGGAAAACGGTTACCATCGCCTATGGACATTAGCAACACCAAAGATGCTACAAATGCGCTGCTGTTCTCTTAAAGGAGACTGGAACCTGGTCACTAATGCCGGAACACATACACAAGGTTGTTATGGCGGCATACTCTAGACCAGGGGTGGTCGCCATCCAGTCGAGTAAATACCCTACCACCTGGCTGTGGGTTGTTTAGTCGCCTCTTACGACAGGCCGCCAGGCCGCAGGAAATTGTATTCTTTCTCCGTTCCTGCACGGACTTTTTTAAATAAATATAAGCAACCTTATGCAAGCGGCCCTTAAAGTTTTACATGTAATAAAATAAACCGAACACAGTATAAATCTATCGCGTATACCAACATGAAAATAAAATATAATGAATACCGTCTATATACAATTGAAAGATTTTGAATTATACATACATACATACATACATAACTTCACGCCAGTTCCCTTGCGGGGTAGGCACGAACAACAGAGCGCCATTCAGTCTTGTTCTTACACACCTCACTCGCTTCTTTGACATTCATAACTCTTGTCATGCATGCTCGTCTGTTCTTAACGCTCCTGACATCACCTTCTGCTAGTATACGATCAATTTGATCATGGAAGGTGTGTCGTGGCCTTCCACGACTTCTGCCTCCATCCAGTTTTGCATTGTATATCTGTTTTGTCATTCTTTCATCATGCATTCTTTCCACATCCCTTAAAGTCAGTTATATAATTTGAATATTTATTTTATTCAATCTCCATCTGCCCGACACTCCTAATTGGAGTCAGAAGAGAATCATACAGAACATCAACTAATTACGCTTAATAAACAAAGGTTTGAGCACAATCGGTGTATTGTAACTGGAAGGATATAAAGGGAACGGGACGGCACAGTTCTTCTATATTATTATATCTTCTGGCCACTATTATTGTCTGATAAATATGTAAAACATTTGTAGCACTACACAATTTTACTTAAAGTATTTTGTAATATTAATTTCACTTCACCACGACACACCTTCCATGATCAAATTGATCGTGTATTAGCGGAGGGTGATGTCAAGAGCCTTAAGAACAGACGAGTGTGCATGACAAGAGTTATGAATGTCAAAGAAGCAAGTGAGGTGTGTAAGAATGGGCCTAAATGGCGCTCTGTTGTTCGTGCCTACCCCGCAAGGGAACTGGCGTGAAGTTATGTATGTATGTATGTAATTTCACTTAATTTCGACTTACGCACAGAGCACAATTGGACTACCTCCTTTCTTTTCGTCGATTTCTTCTCATCCAGTGAGCAAGGTATATTTGGCTCAAATATAGGGAAATTATGAAGAAAAGAAAGGGATGGATAACAGGTCATGCACTCAGGCAATGCTATTTAAATAAATAATGAGGCGACGGTTTATTTATTATACTGCCACAATTGCACATATCGAAATATAAAATCTGGATTTTAGCTTTAATATTAATTAAATACTATAAATAGAAATAAAACAGTGGTAACATACCTAAGTGCATATAACAGTACCAAACAAAATAATAAATAAACATAGACAAAGTCACGGGTATTAGTATGTACATAAACTGGAAAAAGCATTACCTTAATTAGCATTAAGACGCGCCCTTGTCATCTTTAATATGACGTCGGACCAATAAGCAAAATCTCGTTTGTGTACAACAAAATACGAAATAAGAATTTGCTTTATGAATTGTGACAAAGATTTAGCAATTTTCTTTATTACATGAGATGGTATATTTCCTTCTTTTATTAATACTCATTTATATCCGCACTCAGATTCTGATAATCGTCGATTTAAAACAGTTTAGTGCAATGACTTTATAAATTAATAAAACTTAACTTATTTATGTTGTATTCTACCCACAGCACCTCATGACTATAAGTAGAATACTGAGCCTAGGTTATCGAAGTAAATGGGTAAGGTTCCTAGAAGGCTGGCTACGTTATCTCGCTGGATCGCCATACTGATCCGTTGCCCGAGGTAAGCACCAGCCTTCTGATCACTTGAAGAGTCAATGAGCCGTTTTGATAAATTTTGGTAGAGACTTATCGCCTCAGGACCCACAGTCCAAACACTTCAACAGCAAACGGTACACACATATTGTTACGAGTTTAGCGGGACTCGAATTAAAATGCCGTTAGAATTACATACATACATAACTTCACGCCAGTTCCCTTGCGGGGTGAAAAGAACAACAGAGCGCCATTTAGGTCCATTCTTACACACCTCACTTGCTTCTTTGACATTCATAACTCTTGTCATGCACACTCGTCTGTTCTTAAGGCTCCTGACATCACCCTCCGCTAGTACACGATCAATTTGATCATGGAAGGTGTGTCGTGGCCTTCCACGACTTCTGCATCCATCCACTTTTGCATTGTATATCTGTTTAGTCATTCTATCATCGTTAGAATTACTATAGAGTTTATTAGAACTATACAAACATGTATAACACAGGTACAAATACAACCGAACACAACAAATCCAAACGTAATGCAGAAAGTCGTAAATCAATAAAACGCGTAAAGTCCGTCACTATTAGACTCTCGAATGTAGCCACGTCACGCCCGTATCGTAGTCGTAGCTTGACTGCCCCCTCTCTCCATCAGGCCGGCGTTTTATACTCCACAAATGCAAAAGAATCCGTAACACCTGGCTAATGAGCGAGTACAATAGGGCAATAGCCAATGGACCTAACAATGGAGAATACTCCACAATAATTAGAAACATATGTCAATAAATAATTAAACCAAAGAAGACGATCATAAAAGGATTACAATTAGTTTACATGAAGACAGGTAATAAAATGTGCTTTTACAGTCCGTACATGGAATTTGTCTTTGTCGGTGTCTACGTTGTAACAAAATAACTCTCACTGAGGGTTGAATATTTGCGCCGCATGAGTGATCCAGCTGTTTCTGCCGCCAAACCGACTAATCTAGAGGTATTTGATCGTAGAATCATTCCGTCATGGGTGCCTATCATCGTCACGTGCAATACCGTTCGGCTCCAATAAAGCCGGGCCGTTAGCGGTGGCAAGCGCCCTCCGTAAGACATCATTCAAGGCGGCGTGGCGTGACAATCTGCCGGCACTGTGGCGGCAAGAAAGACCGTGGTATCCTAGGTTGATTACTTGTGTTCCACAGACGCATCTGTGTATCGATATCGTCGATTAATATTAAATAGTAACCAAACAAGCCTTAATCTAAAAAGCAAAGAATACATTTTTTCTACGACAGCTTGAAGATTGAGAGAGAAGAAGTCTGAGATGGTATGGGCGTGTAAGCAGCACGCTCGAGGAGGCACCTCCTGTGAACCTCGGCTCGACCGCTGCGGGGGATTGACTCTATATTAAGAATTAGCCGTTAAAGGCTGAAAGAGCTAAGTCAACAGGCTGAAGTGATTATTTGGGGACCAATTATCGACTCCGCCGGCGGAGCCGATCCTAGTCTATCATTACTACCGCTTCGCAACGTGTTATAGCTGGAGGAGAAGAAGCGGCGGAAGAAACTCTCCAGCAACACGCCTATGCTAATCTTGTATGGCTACTTGTGTCTGTAGTGAGTGAGTGAGATTGGTGGGGTCTTACCTTTGTGTAAGAGGATCCGAGCCGGGGGCTCTCCGGCGTCTGTTTTGTCTGCGTCTGTTATGCCAGGCTGATGTTCTGAGCCTCGGGGGGTTCATAGTCGCGAGGAGACGGGTGATTTCATCGGGCTCGTCAATGAGTACATTATGGCGAAGAGAGTCGTCGTTGAGAATTATAGTACAATATATGAATGGCTGAAGAATGTCTGAATTAATCGCCAATTTTTGCCTCCTATATCCCGCATCCCGTCCGACGCCTAGTTGCTAATTGCGCCAGCTATGGGCGTCGGCGGTATGCCGGACGCGGAGAGTAGGTGTGCTCCGGCGGGCCGGTCAGGGGGGTGTTCTCTGTCTGCAACAGTATTGGTCACCAAATAAACAATTACAGAATGAATAATTATATTAATTTAACGGTAAAACAAAAGGCGGCCTCATCGCTAAAAGCGATCTCTTCCAGGCAACCTGACTGAGAGGATACTTTTAACAGTTTATGTCTAGGCAGGGCTTTTTGTGGAGGCACGTGGCACACAGTGCCTTTAATGGATTTTTTTTAAATATCTAAAAATTGCCATAAAAACTGATAAAAAATTAAACAACAACAAAAAAATATGGACTTATAATACAATTTTCGAGAATTAACGTACCCCCAAAAAAGAAGTGAGAAAAAATCCCTGTATCTAGGTATAATTAAATTAAAAAGAAGTAAAATAAAAAGTGAGAGTTGGTCTGAAAGAAAGTGTCGGGGTGAAGGTAAGGAAAGGAATACTCCGGTGGTTCGGGCATGTGGAAAGAATGCATGATAAAAGAATGACTAAACAGATATACAATGCAAAAGTGGATGGATGCAGAAGTCGTGGAAGGTCACCACACACCTTCCATGATCAAATTGATTGTATACTATCAGAAGGTGATGTCAGGAGCCTTAAGAACAGACGAGCGTGCATCACAAGAGCTATGAATGTCAAAGAAGCAAGTGAGGTGTTTAAGAATAAGCCTAAATGGCGCTCTGTTGTCCATGCCTACCCCGCAAGGGAAATGGCGTAAAGTTATGTATGTATGTATGTAAAATAAAAAAGGAAGAACAGTACAATGTGGTCAGTAAACAGCTAAATTAAGAAGAATAGGAAAGTATATATTTTATTATAAACTAAGGTGATGGTTTTTGACAGATTTTTTATACAACGCAAGTGATTTAGCTCAGCAAGAAACTGGAAAATTGACATGGACAAATGATAAAGATAATGGTAAAGAAAAAAAGAGATGGTTGGATAGTGCGAAGGAAGACATGATGACTTGTGGCGTGATAGAGAATGTATGTCAGAATGGAAGAGTGTGGAAGGAAAAGTGAAAGAAAAGAGAGATAAACGCCCTCAAATGTCCATAATTTATTTCAAGTATTACGTAGTCTTATATTGTTTGTTACTTACTGTTGAGATTATTTATCATGCCGCGATTTGTCGCTGACAGCCGCCGGACTACGCTAAGTAGATTTATTAAACTCTCTGTAATTAATTTTCTTAATTATTTGCTCTATATTTAAATACAAAAAGATTAATTTGTGTCATACACAGTGGTAAGGTATTCGTAATTACGTCGCCCTACAGTTTCTTTATGCTTTCTCTTGGCAGCAACTCCAGCAATCTATGTATATTATAATAAATCTGTAAATGGTTCGTGTTTGTACAATGTATTTAAAAATGAAATTTTTAAACGCATTCTACGCAAAATGCGGTTTTTTTATCCGTGCAGGAACGGAATAAGAATACTATTTTCTGCGGCCGGGAGGCCTGTCTTAAGAGGCGAAAAAACAACCCACAGGTAGGGTGTGTACCCGTCTGGATGGCTACCACTACTGCTCTAGAGTATGTCGCCATAACAACACTGAGTTGTGTTCCGGCATTAGTGGCCAGGAATCAGCCTCCCTTAAGAGAGCAGCAGCGCATTTTTAGCACCTTTGGTGTTGCAAATGTCCATAAACGATGGTAACAACAACAAAGATACTCTTTATTGTACACTAACATAAGAAAAGTATTACATTTTATTGTCTTAAATATAAGGTCTATATAATGGGCGGCCTTGCTTTCCATCACCGCCGCTACCCCTATCGGTATCGCGCAACCGCTTTGTATCACGTGGGCCGTCTGCTGAACTCATGCATTAAAATAAATATTAATTTATTAATTATACATACATACATACATAACTTCACGCCTGTTCCCTTGCGGGGTAGGCACGAACAACAGAGTGCCATTTAGGCTTATTCTTACACACCTCACTTGCCTCTTTGACATTCATAACTCTTGTCATGCAAGCTCGTCTGTTCTTAAGGCTCCTGACATCACCTTCTGCTAGTACACGATCAATTTGATCATGGAAGGTGTGTCGTGGCCTTCCACGACTTCTGCATCCATCCACTTTTGCATTGTATATCAGTTTAGTCATTCTTTCATCATGCATTATATGCATTTATTAATTATAATCTTTTTTATGCTCGATTCCCACTATCAGGGGGTGTTCGTAACTTTCACCGATATACTCCAGCTTCTGGGCGTCTATTTGACTCCAACACTCAATTTTAGCAAGTACATAGAGTCTTTAGCGCAAGCGGCGGTGTACTCCCAAAAGTGAGGCAGTACTTCACGTCGGATCAACTGCTGAACTTATATCAGGCACAAGTTCGGTCGTGCATGGAATAATGTTCTCATATTTGGGATGGCTCAGCCAAATACCAGTTGGAGGCGTTGGTATGAATTGAGAAAGGAGTCAGGAAGCTAGTCGGCAATGACCTTCTTTTTTATGCTCGACTTCAGTGTCTAGAGCATAGACGCAGGGTTAACTGCCTTCTATCGGATACATTCCGGGAAGAGTTCCTTAGAATTGCACAAATTGATTCCTTCATCCCCATTTTACCATCGGACAACCAGACGCACCGGTCTGCGCTACCGTTACATGGTGGAAAGACCACCAGTCAGAACCAAGCGTTTCGCTTCATCGTTTCTGGTGCACACTGCCGAAGAATGTAATAATTTGCCGGAGTCTGGTTTTCCTGACAAATATAATCTTGAAGTCTTCTAGTCGCGAGTAAGTAGATCTTCTAGACAAGCGTGCTCCATCCTTGACAGCGTCATTACTTCCCAGGTGGTAGGGCATTTGCCCGACTGGATGGCTACCACTCCTGGTCTAAAGTATGTCGCCATAACAACCTTGAGTTGTGTACCGGCATTAGTGATTAGGTTCCAGTCTCCCTCAAGAGAGCAGCAGCGCATTTGTAGCACCTTTGGTGTTGCAAATGTCTATAGGCGATGGTAACCGCTTTCCATCAAATGGACCGTCTGCCTGTCTGCTGAGCTCCTGCAATAAAAAAAACTCATCATCAGGTGGGACAGTGGTTAAAGGCAAACCCATACATACATAAAAAAATGCTGATGATACAATTTAATAACAGAACGTAACCGAGATTTAACACTACGATAATGATGATGGTGATGCTAGAATGAAATAAATTCAATATACAAAAGATTATAAATTACAATAGAAGACTGTAATATTCCTTTAGACAATTTATTATAACGTGTTTCTCTTCAGACTATTATATTAAATTTGGGCTATATATGGGAGCTGTAGAATGTACAGTTTCATAGTCTCACAGTACCTATATCTTGCTGTGTTCGCAAATTTCGAAGCACTGTTAAGGATGAACTATATATATTCGTTAAATATCAATAAAAACAGTTTTCTTCAAGGATCCGATTATAACAGTTTCCATCCTATACCAGCTTATACAAACACGTCGTTATGGCAACATGACTACGTGTTTCATACAGCGCGTTCCATTAGTAGCTCACAACGCTCAAAATGTTCCGTTAGCCGTGCCACAGAGCTTCCGCGATCATTATGGTCGTAGCGAAAACGTCACTAATGATGTCATCATTTTCGATCACACAATGCCCACAACGACCCATGTCAAGAGGTGAGTTGAATAACCGTTCCACTTGGGTTTACGTTTGTAACGCCGGCAAGCAAGTCGGGAAAAATCGGGGTCGTGAACGTTGTGAGTCTGTAATAGAACGTAGCCTTAGTGAACTGCAAACTTGACTGCAGCGTCATGTATTTGGCTTTATTTTTTTTCCTTCTGGAACAGTACCTTTTTTCTAAACAAAAGGTATTCTATATAATTTTCTGTACCCCTGAAAACGTGCATGCAAATTTTCATGATGATCGGTTGAATAATCAAGACGTTAAAACGTAACAAACTCATCTACACACGTTCGTATTTATAACATCAGTTAGGATGTAATAAAACTACGTCTTACGGTTTCGGCCAGTTTTAGTAGCCTCGATCTCCCGTGATCACAGCTACTGAATAGTGCCCGAAACGTCGGAATAATAAAAGTCAAATAAATTACCGCGCATAAAACCGACTATCGGTGTTCTAGCTTTATGTGTCTTGGGATTAGGCCTCTTCAATTAAGCACAGGAATTCTTAAATCTCATTTATTATATTATTACAACTTCAAATTAAGTATACGAGGTGACAAGGCGGGTATGAGTAAGCGACTGGCTCGTGTCGACTAAACCCCGTATAGATTTCTACTTTTTCCTGAATTAGCAATTCCAGTCGCTACACGACAATTGATTGATTTTGGCTTCATTGTAACATTATCCTTAATCAAACGATTTTTGGTCACAACAGTTCGTTAAATAGGTTTTGGTAAATGCACCGGTTTTGCACACTTTCAAAGCGCAGCCATGTGGTACAGCAAGTTTTCAGTGGCACACAGATCTACATGGGGCGTTAGACTGAAAATAATTCTCTGAGTAAACCAGTGCACTGCGGACTAATGAGACAGGCAATGAAAGAAAGAGTTTCGAACCCGAAGCGAACTGTACTGTGGCCCGCTGCACAGGCTCTATTGAGACCAGAGCTAACTTTGGGCGCTCCTATAAAATTTTCATCGTATTGTGAATTATTTTATGTTCCCTGTACTCTTTATATAAATAAATCTCATTTCATTTCAATAAATAGTACTATCTGTCTTTAAATAAATATGTCTAATATATTAAAAATTAAGGGCAGCTTGCATAAGGTTGCTTAAATTTATTTAAGAAACACAAAATGTATTTAACACCCTTAAATACACTTAGCGTCTTGCACAACGCAAAATGTGCCGCTAAATACGTTGAAAGAACTGTCAATACGTTTTGTGTAAAACGTATGTAGGCAGTTTAATATAATTAACTAATTTTATTTAAAGGCGATCGTTATGCAAGCGGCTCTTACTTATTTATCCATTGTAACATATTGTTACGAGTTACAGGATTCGAATTTAAATGCCGTTGGAATGACTATAGAATTTATTAGAACTATACAAACACGTATAACACAGGTACAAATATAACTGAACACAGCCAGTACAAACGTAATACACGATTCAATAACATGCGCAAAGTCCGTCACTATATAGATTATCGAATCTACACACGTTTTGCTTCGCTTCGTGACTATCGCTAGACTGCCGATCTCTCCATTGGGCCATTGCTTTATACTGTACCGATACAATATGTCTGCCCGACCGAATTAGTTCGATACACCTGACTAATTAATGTCATAAAAAATTACAATACACAATAGGCTGTTTTTCTAACTACAAATTTTAAACAAAAAGTAAACAAAAGAAGTCCAAATTCGGAAAGGTAATAAACTGCAGGTGTGAATTGGTATTTGTCGGTCGTAACAATATGTTAATATAAAATACTTGTCCCATATAATGTTAACAAATATATTTATTTAGATTATTTTGCATATATATATATATATATATATATATATATATATATATATATATATATATATATATATATATATATATATATATATATATATATATTACTATTATATTTATATATGTATTAAACTTATAAATTAGTGTAATTATGTGTATTTAAATTGTACAGTCCTATCTTTTTTCTACTCCACCTACATCGCCACATTAGTTAACAATTTCTTTTAGGCTGGGTTGAATGAATGAATGAATGAAAACACTTTATTGTTGTTCACCAAAAATTTAAACTACGTTCTTAAAACTAAGTACAGTAAATGTTGAACAAAGGGCCTAAATTGCCTGGAAGAGATCGCTTTTGGCGATAAGGCCGCCTGTTGTTTTGTCAAGAAGTATTGTAATTATGCATCTTGTTTTTGTATTTGTTTGTTTTGGTGAGCAATAAAGTGTTATCTATCTATCTCAATAGTTGACTGAAAGCGGTTACAATCGACTAATTCCGGTTAATTTTAAACCGGTTCCAAGCCTTAGATGTAAGCTACTATCTTCTGTGCAATAAGGATTATTCTATTCTTAATAATACTTCAAGATAAGAATATTATTAAATTATAAATTAAACGAAATACTTAAAATAAACTAAATTATAAATAAATTAATATAAAATATGTAACAAATCGCTGCCAGAGGGAAGCGTGCCCAGAAGGCTGGCTGTATTGCCACGCTGTATGGCAATGCTGATTCGTTGGGCGTAATACGAACCAGCCTTCTGATCACGGGTTTCTTCAAAGAGTTTCTTACAAATTTATTTGAAGAAACCCTTTACCGATGGACTCCATCCATGGACCTAAAGTTTCAACTCCAAACGGCACAAATATGTAACTCCTTCCTAGGGTTCCATATTTACGCCGTTTGAGATCTTCGGCTGTTGAAGCAGCGTTACCAGCCCTTGACTTAGTCATTGGAAGATGTGATGCCGCCAGAGTGTCAACGCATGTCGCGTCCCACACAAGCGGCCGTCCCATCTTCCAAGGAATAAGTGACATTCCGTCCAGCCTCTTGCCGTCGTAGCGCCAAGCCATTTGGCTCTTGGATGGCTGATACGCAGACGCTGATAAGAGCTCAGCGGATGATGTCATTGAGGCTGGCATGGTGTTGTTTTTTTTTAAGCTTCAATGTACAGACATGACATTTTATAATATTGTTACATACCGACAAAGAAATGTGCACACCTGTCGGTCGTAAAACGCAGTTTATTGCCTTCCCGGATTTAGGAATTCTTTTGTTTACTTTGTGTTTAGAATTTTTAATTAAGAAAAACATCCTATTGTTATCGTACTTGTTTTATGGCCGTCATTAGTGTCGAACTAATCCTTGTTGTTATTGCATTGCGTCGAAGCTTGCCAGATGTGCGTATTAACTCACTGAACGCGGCCCGTTGTCGGTATTATACAGTTTACTATAATACAATGCCCGAACGGAGGGGTGGGGCAGTCAAGCGACGATTACGATACTAGCAAGACGTGTATAGTACATTCGATGAGCGATATAGTGATGGACTTTGCGCGTGTTATAAAATCGTGCATTGTAGTTTAGTTATATTTGTACCTGTTTTATACGTTTTATACGTTGTTTTATACTGTTTTATACGTTTTTGACGGCCTCTGTGGTTGAGCGGGCTAAGCCTTTGCCGGCCTACCTCACTGCAACGCAGAGGCTCCGGGTTCGATTCCTGGTTTAGTAAATTTCAGAAAACGTCTTTTCTCCGTTATTTACTATGGTCTGGGTGTCTGGGATCGGCCCCAGAGTAGTCCGTTGTATATTACCCATAACACGAGCGTAACTTGCTTAATTTGGGGATATACAATGTGTGTGTTTGTCTGCCGATTATTATTATATTATTATTATTAAATACGTGTTTGTATAGTTCTAATACACTCTATAGTAATTCCAACGGAATTTTAATTCGAGTTCTGTGTAGCTCGTAACAATATTATAGATACGAGTGGTTTATTGAAAAATATATACTTCAAGCGTAAAAGTGCAGTCGAGCCCTAAATCGGCTTAAAGATACACTACAGCGCGTAAACATCGGGCGGAACGTGAATCCGCATAACTCCGGAACTTTAGTGGCGATTAACGAAAAATTAAATTGCTTATATTTAGATTGTCGCAGCGAACGCGCCGCGCTCATTTACGGAATACTAATTAAATAACTTTGGGTTCCTACTCTCCACTTGTTACAGTTCCAGGATGTTGGAATTTATTCCATTTGAACGAAGCTATAGGTTACTAGGATATGTCCGCGACTACGTCCACATTTCACTAGTAATTTTGCTAGTATTTAAAATCAAAGTGTTGTTACAGCAGGGAAGGACTTAGTAGTAGTAGTAGTAGTAGTGAGTAAGCTAATTTTTACCCAGGAACAACTTCATGTCAAAGAAGCAAGTGAGGTGTGTAAGAATAAGCCTGAATGGCGCTCTGTTGTCCGTGCCTACCCCGTAAGGGAACTGGCGTGAAGTTATGTATGTATGTAACAACTTCATGACGCTGCCGGGAAAATTTCCGCGGGATTCCCGGGATAAAAAATAGCGCAGATTTTAAGTCTAAGAATTTGCTGTCGATCAAAGTAAACCGCATTAAAATCGGCCCAGTAGTTTTTACGTGAATCCCGAAAAAACAGACAAGAAATCTAAAAAATTGCATCGTGTTCTCCATTGTTTATATAGTGTATTTCAGTTGTTTTTTTAAAGCTTCTGCCGGACTCGTAGATGGGGCTAGAACCTGGCCACTAACGCCGGAAGTTTAATGTTTTTATGGCGGCATGCTCTAGATCAGAGGTGGTAGCCAGACGGGCAAATGCCCTACCACCTGACTATGGGTTGTTTTGTCGCCTCTTACAATTGGCTAATCTTGTTTTGTTAGAGTTCCGATAAAGCATTCCCTCGCCTCCTATTCCATCCCCTTTATGTCATTCATCCAGTCTGATCCCGGATTGGGGACTATAACTACCCTGGACTATAACTTGGCTACATCTAGCCGCATAGTATAAGCGCTAAGAGGTTTAGTATTGAAAGTCTTGAAGGAGTAAATAATGTTGGCATATCCATAAAATAGTGACTTAATGTAGAATGGCACGAAACTCAAGGCGAGATAACAACGAATTATCCCTTCCAAACTCAGCAGCTAAAGTCCTGAGTAATTAAATCTTACGGTGTAAACATTGTCCGCTTTTATTTTTTAAATTAAATCGTTGAAAGAATCAAATAAGAATTATATGAACAATATTGCCACAGAGAAAAATCTGGCTTAATACGCACAATGATGAACTCCTTAGCTTCTTGAGCTAGGACCAAGTTAAAACTTCTTACTCTTTATTCTACACAAAAAGTTACATACAAAACTATAAAATAGTGCTGATGTATAAAGAAGAGCTCAATCCTAAAAGAGTTTTCTTCCAGCAAACCTATGAGTCTAGCGAGAAGGGGAGAAACAAGCTTTCTTAAAAAGTTTTTAAATACAAGCTTTTGAGATCCTGGATATCATGCAGCCGCAGAGTGCTAGCCGAGACAAGTAAAACGAGCCCAAATACGACGGGTCTATCTTGTTTAGTACAGGAGTTCCTATGGCCACCTTCCGACTCCATCATCAGATGAGCTCCATGGTACTTATTGCATTGTCACGCGATATACATATGGGTGCAAAATTTCAGCTCAGTCGGAAACCGGAAAGTTGGTCAAATTTAACTTGCAAGATTCCATCCGAACTTACATATACATCCATTGCAAGTTAAGTAAAAGCTTGTAAAAAAGGCAGTGTACACTAATAGTAGATTGAGAGGTGCAAGTGATCATTTTTTTTCACGGGCTAACGAGATTGCTCGAGTCCATAAGAGCCAGTCCACAGAGGCGCTGCGGCGCCGCAGCGTTACTACGACGCAGTAATAACGTTCCGACGTCGCAGCGACGACGCACAGTTACGGCAAGCATTTTTCAAAATCATCGCATCGGTCTATAGAAAACATGGATCGGAAAAGACGTCTGGCAATTTTAAATTTTTATTTTTAAAATCTACATGTGACTTGTCCCATATAATTTCTCTTTCCTGAATCAATGTAATGAAGTAACCCAAGTCAATTTCTTCAGTGGTACTCATTTTATCTTGCAAATAAAACTGAATACAAAAATACTTAAAAAATGATATGGGCTTGCGTGTATACTCCCTATCAACGCACAAGCAACTGAGCGCTGCCGTTCCGTCGTCACAATGTGTACATCCCCGCCCGCTTCGTCTCGGGGGTTGCAGTTCCGTCGTGAGTGCGTTACGTCGACGCAGCGCACCGTGTGTACACTATAACTATTAGTATGTAAAACGACGCAGCGGCAGCGCTGCGTCGACGCAACGGAGACGCAACGCGCCGTGTGCACTGGCTCTTACTGTTTATTTTTATTTTATTGAATTTACAGTTTAGCCTATAATAATGCTTTTCTCATGTACATTAATTCTACTAGGGTTAAATAAATCTGCCTGGATAGGAAATGTGCAGGACAGACTAGATGGTGGAATAGGTTATCTGTTGGGATGGAAATTAGGAATTGATTTGGTATGACTTGGGTATTTTAATATATATTAGGGTGAAGTTAAGTTAGGGTAGTTAAGTACGGATAAAGTTTCAGTTAAAAATTTGAATTTTAAAAGGTCTCTTATAATTTTTTTTAATTTACTAGTGCACTACTTTAGATTTTTTCGAGCGAGTAATGCACTAGTAAATTAAAAAAAATTATGAGCGACCTTTTAAAATTCAAATTTTGAACTGAAACTTTCAGAAACTTATTATTTTTTGGTCTATAAAATTATACCGTAACGAGAAAAAAATTAATAAAAAAACATCAATTTTTGGCGATTTTTGAAATCTTAAAAAATTTTAAGCGACCTCTTAAATTTTTTTTTAATGTGTCCTTTGGAAGGAGTTCTTAAAACATCAAAAACTAAAATTTTTTTTACTTGAGACCCAAAAAGTTGGTTTTTTTACGCCAGCCTACACTATGTAAGTATAAAAAAAAAAACTACTTAATGTATCTTTTTCAAAACAATTTTCATCAAAAATATTTTTAAAACGCCGAAATTTTATTCTTTTCAGAAATGTTCCCTTAATAGTATAATTGTTTAGGAGGAAGGACGTACGAAACCATACAACAACAACAGTATTCTATTATACGACATAACGAGTAGATATTCGCTTCAAATACTTACATTAACCTCTACATACACTTATTTGAAATGCTTAGTAACATATAGCTATACTGATCACGCCATACCACAGATGGTGGCAACAAAGGTTTGCGTTACGGCCGATTTCTCTTTTATTAACAATAGAAGAGCGGGGAGGGATCGGCCGCCATCCCAAGACGGCGTAGGCACGCCAGCCCATTCATCATGATTTTCACGCTATGCCACAGATGGTGGCAACAAAGATTTCCGCTTCGACCGATTTCTCTTTTAATAACAATAGAAGAGCGGGGAGGGATCGACCGCCATCCCAAGACGGCGTAAGCACGCCAGCCCATTCATCATGATGTTCACGCCGTGCTACAGATGGCGGCAACAAAGGTTTCCACTACGGCCGATTTCTCTTTTAATAACAATAGAAGAGCGGGAAGGGATCGGACGCCATCCCAAGACGACGTGGGCACGCCACCCCATCAGCATCATTCCTTTTTTCTACTTTGAACAATCAACATCTACACACGCCACAAGCCAAATCGCGCTATTTTATATCAAAAACTAATTGTAATTATATAAATTAATTATAATTAAATATTATACACATTTAAAACTGTGTCTATGTGTACCAGCCGTAGATATACTATGCACTATAGCTTATCTCATATCGCTTTCGCGTCATTTGACCTTAAACTTAGCTAATCCGGAGCGATTTAGATTAGTAAGGCGTGGGTCAACTTGTTAGTTTAGGGTCCAAATGAACATTTAACGACCTCTTATATAACGCTCGTCAGTGTAACGCTTTACAGTGTTGCCGTCAAGTTAATGTTGCTGTTTGAAATTGGGTGTTTTGTTATATGACTGTTTATGACAGAGTATTTTGGAATATAATTTGGGGTACCTACAATATTTGATTGGCTTAGACGTTATTATTATACACCTAGTACATAGTTAGACAATTACACATTTTACTTAGAATAGGCATTACAGTCAAGGTGGGGAAGTCGCGTCAATGGGGTAAGTTCATACACCGGTCGTTTTTTAACTTTTTTAAACGGAATTTAACGCCAACTACAATTCGAAGACAGAATTTAATGGTGTGTTAGCATCACTGACTGATGATCTATGGTCGTAGTAACTTTTCAAACATGGAAATAATGAGAGGTATGGAGTTCCCCCACTGACGGTCTTCCCCACCTTCACTATACATTTAGATTAATTACTAGAGGATATACATAACAACTCACATATATAATAAGCAATATGTAAATAGAATAGTGGAAAATTGCAGATGAGTGGGATAGGAAAGTATGCTTGTATTCGTATTGTTACGAGTGCGGGACTCGAATTAAAAATGCCGTTGGAATTACTATAGAATTTATTAGAACTATACAAACACGTATAACATAGGTACAAATATAACCGGACGCAATAAGTCCAAATATAATGCACAATTCAATAACACACGCAAAGTCCGTCACTAAAATGTACACACGTCTTGCCTCGCTTGTGTTATCGCTTTGACTGTCTGACCCCTCCGTTCGGGCATTGTTTTTATACTACATACATACATACATAACTTCACGCCAGTTCCTTTGCGGGGTAGGCACGAACAACAGAGCGCCATTTAGGCTTATTCTTAGACAACTCACTTGCTTCTTTGACATTCATAACTCTTGTCATGCACGCTCGTTTGTTATTAAGGCTCCTGACATCACCTTCTGCAAGTACACGATCAATTAAAATACTGTAAGTAATGTATTGCGTCTGTTATTTTGGTGAGCAATAAAGTGTTAGTTATCTATCTTTTTATCTGAAAAGTAAGGTAGTGTGCTATGACGATCTGAATCGACAATGGCCTTGATATGGGTCTCATGGACGTCAACTACACGGTCATTATCGTCGAGCATTTTTCAAAGAGGAATCATCACAATGAAATCAGACAAACTAATATTTACATTTGCAATTTTTCAAGTCTTCATTCCCATATACGGCACATAACTCCTTACTTTTTGGAAACAATGCAATAAAATATGTCTGATTACTATTACAAATGCGAAAGTCACTCTGTCTGTAATACTTTCACAAAAAAAAAACCACTGCACTGATTTTGCTGAAATTCGGTACCGACATATATGTATACAGTCTCGATGCCGACAATGGCCTTGATATGGGTCTCATCGACGTCAACTACACGGTCATTATCGTCGAGCATTTTTCAAAGAGGAATCATCACAATGAAATCAGACAAACTAATATTTACATTTGCAATTTTTCAACGCTTCATTCCCATATACGGGACATAACTCCTTACTTTTTGGAAACAATGCAATAAAATATGTCTGATTACTATTACAAATGCGAAAGTCACTCTGTCTGTAATCCTTTCACAAAAAAAAACCACTGCACTGATTTTGCTGAAATTCCTTACCGACATATATGTATACAGTCTCGATGCCGACAATGGACGTAGGATACCCTTTATGTCTGTAAATGGGATGAGTTATTTATTGGAACAGTCCGAATCTTCCGGAAACGATTTTTTTTATTCTTTTATTGCGTGAGTTCAGCAGACAAGCAGACGGCCCACTTGATGGTAAGCGGTTACCATCGCCTATGGACATTTGCAACACCAGAAGTGCTGCAAATGCGCTGCTGCTCTCTTAAGAGAGACTGGAACCTAGTCACTAATGTCGGAATACAACTCAAGGTTGTTATGGCGGCATACTCTAGACCAGAGGTGGTAGCCACCCAGTCGGGCAAACACCCTACCACCTGGCTGTGGGTTGTTTTGTCGCCTATTACGACAGGCCGCCCGGCCGCAGGAAATTGTATTCTTTCTCCGTTCCTGCACGGATGAAAATATATAAATGAATATAGCGAAATTAAGTGCAATATAATTTATGTGAATGCTTGCCTCCTATGTAAACTAGGGTTTTTTACATAACACAAGTTTAACAAGTGCTCCGGTGGTTCGGGCATGTGGAAAGAATGCATGATGAAAGAATGACTAAACAGATATACAATGCAAAAGTGGATGGATGCAGAAGTCGTGGAAGGCCACGACACACCTTCCATGATCAAATTGATCGTGTACTAGCAGAAGGTGATGTCAGGAGCCTTAAGAACAGACGTGCTTGCATGACAAGAATTATGAATGTCAAAGAGAAAAGTGAGGTGTGTAAGAATAAGCTTAAATGGCACTCTGTTGTACGTGCTTACCCCGCAAGGGAACTGGCGTGAAGTTATGTATGTATGTACAAGTTTAACAAAATCTTACAGTTTTGTATAATTAATTTATAAAGCTGATATTACACGGATCAACTAAATTGAATCATTTTGTATGACAGGCACAGTTTACAGCTGTATTCAATAACATTGAACGATTGAAATGTTTATACGAACCACTTTGGTTGATTCATACAAATGAACTAACTAAATAAACTTGAGTGACTTCAAAATTTCTGTATTTGGGTTACATAAACATGACCACGTGTCTGAATTCATAATTTTCCCCCATCAATGACTAAATACAGAATAAACGCATCTATACATACGTCTTGTTTTTACAATCACTCATTTGCCATCCAGGCTGTGCCTCTTTGGAATGATCTATCCATTCCTATAAGACACGCAAAATCCTTACAGTGTTTTAAGAATCAAGTTCAGAAGCACTATTTCTATATTGAAATGAAATTGAAATAGTAGTACAAATGGCGTCCCAAGGGAAACTCTGCTTCCAGCGCTAGGTCTCCTTAGAGGCTGTGTGGCGGCCCACAGTAGGATTCGCTTCGGTCATATAATTCTCATCATTGCTGATAGTACATTAATGCTATGTCTTTGTGTAGTAAAAATTTATATGTATAAATAAAATCACATTTTGTATGATAATTCCTAATACTGTTATATATATATATATATATATATATATATATATATATATATATATATATATATATATATATATATATATATCATTATCCGTACAGGAACAGAGAAAGAATACAATGTACTGCGCCCGGGCAGCCTGTCGTAAGAGACGACAAAACAAACCACAGCCAGGTACGCGGTAGGGCATTTGCCCGACTGGATGGCTACCACCCCTGGTCTAGAGTATGTCGCCATAACAACCTTGAGTTGTGTTCCGGCATTAATGACCAGGTTCCAGTCTCCCTTAAGAGAGCAGCAGCGCATTTGTAGCAACTTTGCTGTTGGAAATGTCCATAGGCGCTGGTAACCGCTTTTCATCAAGTGGGCGTCTGCCTGTCAGCTGAACTCATGCAATGAAAAAAAAAGTCCAACGAGGAGTGACGATGGCAGCTGGAGAGTCCGAAAGGTCCGGTCAGTCGCCCCAAGTACCGGTGGAGGCTGACCTGTGTGAGCTTCAAGCCCTTAACCCTTCAGCTCACTATTAGCACATATGTGTCCGCGATGACAGTGCAGATCGCGTTTGTGCACGTGATCGTTTTTGTATTGTTGTCTCACTCTGTTTATATAGGATTTGTATGAAATGGGTATATTTTCTTGGTATATTACGAGATGGTGATAGTGTTAGTCTTGCGGCGTTTAGAAGAGCTGAAGGGTTAACTGGTAAGAAATCGCACAGGACAGAAATAGCTGGTGTGTTCTCGTATCGGAGGCCAAGATACATTTTGGATCACTGAGCCAACGGAGTTAGTTAGTTAGTTTTATTATATTTTAAAGTTTTTATAAACTAATTTAATAAATTATTAAGTATTAGAATTTAAACATTTGTTTTGAAGTTTAGTAAATTAACTTTTTGCATTTCTATTAAAATACTCGTGCTATAATGAATTTCAAAAATTTATTACACCTAAAAGCTTTTAATAAGTAGTTGTAGAAGTTTAATAATCGCTACTTTTATTAATATCGAGTTCGTAAATAAAGTTTTTATTAAATTTGAAAATAATAGCACCTGTCTTAAGGCACCGCAGTTATTAAGGGCTAGATTCTTAAGGTATGAAATGTCTAGATAATCTCTTTCTTTTTTTATTTATTTTCAACGAGAACATTAAATTATAAACTAGTACAAATAATTAAATTTAACTTACATTTTATTATACCTATATTCAGCGCTTTTTTGTGGGGGCACGCGGAGGCATGCAGTACCCTTAAAGGAAATTTCGAAAATACCGAAAAATTGTCATAAAAACTGAAAAATGAAAACAAATCAATTTTGGTAACCTTTATAAAAAGAATAGAACTTTTAATAGGTTTTTTGGATTGGAGCTACAAACAAAAAATTATAGGCTTACAACTTTCGAGAATTAGCGTGCCCCGAAAAAAGAAGCGACAAAAAAGGCCTACCTATTGAAGGGGGCGACCCGTATAGGGTGGAAGAGCGAGATGGAATGCTCCTCCGTCTCAAAGGTAGATCTTCCAGGGAGGCTAATGTTGTTCCTCGCAGGCCTAGGCCCGTCTGTTATAGTTGAAATTTTGTATATATTCTTTGTATGTTTCGGGAAACGTTTGTGACATCAATTATTGCACAGCGCCATCTATTGGCTTATAAGTGTTTCACTACAATACAATAATAATAAATGAAACTGACAAATTAACGAAATACCTTGACCTCGAGATTACGGCCATGTGGCATATGGAGTCAACGATCATCGTACCGATAGTGGTGTCTGTTAACGGTCTAATAGCGAAGAGCCTCGACCGACACCTAGAGAGGCTCTCGCTTGGTAAATGGGTGAAGGGCCAGATGCAGAAGGCGGTTCTCCTGAGCACGGCACGCATTGTGAGGAAGTTCCTGTCTCTGGAGCCTTAACCACCGGTAGCTTGGACCCTAGGCCCCGCTGCCGACGGACGTCATCTTTTTATATTTTTTTTAATATGTGTTTATTTTTTATATATATATGTATTAAAAAAACATAAAAAAGAATATAAATAAATATATATGAAATAATAATAAATAAAATAAGCCTGATATCGTGATAATAGATCGATCTGCACGACGAGCAATACTCGTTGACATCAGTATCCCGCATGACGATAACCTCGTGAAGAAAGAAAAAGAAAAACTAAGTAAATACTTAGATCTTGTTCACGAGGTTACGGCTATGTGGCGTCTGGAGTCAACGAGCATTGTGCCGATAGTTGTCACCGTCAATGGTCTTATAGCGAAAAGCCTCGACCGTCATCTAGAGAGGCTTTCGCTGGGAAGCTGGGTGAAGGGCCAGATACAGAAGGCAGCACTCTTGGACACGGCACGAATTGTGAGGACGGTTCCTGTCTCTGGAGCCATAACCATCGGTAGTTTGGGCCCCAGGCCCCGCTGGCGATGAGATGCAAGATTTTATATTTTTTTATTGAATATGTATTTTATTTTTGATACATTTTTATAAAAGAATAATGTTATCTATTTCTTTTATAAAAAAATATCTTTATATGTATATTTAAAAAAATGTAAAATTTTTGAGAATGAATAAATACATAAATAATAATAATAACCCGCAGGGGGGCTTTGTGGCGGAGCCTTAGGTGAGTAGCGACACCTCGTACCTGACTCCGGGGGCCAAGACAAGGCCCCCACCTCCATGCTTGCCTTAGCCAGCCGGCACGGAGTGGAAATTGCTAGAGCTAAGACTCAAGCTCCAGGGGTGGAAGTGATAAATAGCATCACGTCAGAAGTAGCTTCGGTGAACCTGCAGCCCACCTCTCTACACCCCTTAGCCACTCACACCTATGTTTCCCCTGTCTTTATGTCATTTTTTGGGGCCCATGCAGGGAGTGGCGAGTCACCGTCTGCCCATTTTTCCATGTTCCCTGAACATTGCGACGGGCAGACGCCATAGTCCCCATATTCCCAGACCCCTAGTACCACTAGCAATTCACCCCAATAGCCCGGTACTTTTTGTCCTCATTTCCCACAATAGTCCTACACTGGCCGGGGCTTGTCCTTGGGTGCACTATATGGTGTAGACAGGGATAATCGCCGGTCAATGTCACGCCACATTTACATTAAATTTGTCAAAGGGCCTCTACGTGTTGGCCTTCCCATGGCCACACGCAAGCTCCCCAAAAGTCTGGGCCATTTTTATGGCCCGTGGTCTTGAAAGACATACAGTAATAACAATAATAATAAAAATTCTTGTAGATAGACGAAAAAGAAATTGCCCCTCATAATAACATACCGTCAACATAAATTTTCCTCACCACACGCTGCATTCACTTGGTTTAGGCCCGTGGATGTGGTTCAAACTAGCCAAAGTGCTAAGAAAAGATTACCTTTCCGAAAAATAATAATAATAATCGGCAGACATACACACACATTGTATATCCACAAATTAAGCAAGTTACGCTTGTGTTGTGGGCAATATAAACGGACTACTCTGGCGCCGATCCCAGACACTCAGACCATAGTAAATAACGGAGAAAATACGTTTCCGAAATTTACTATACCAGGAATCGAACCCGGAGCCTCTGCGTTGCAGTGAGGCAGGCCGGCAAAGGCTTAGCCCGCTCAACCACAGAGGCCGTCCAATTCAATACAATCCTATATATAATACAATGTAAGTTATATAGTCAAAGGTTCCCAGAACATAAACACACATTCCATTAATTAATTATAACTCTATTAATCATACAAAAACACAACAAATAAACAGCCCAATACACACATAATTTATCATACGTGTTTCCCATCAGGATAGGTAGATTATGGATCACCACTTGCAACGATCCTGACAAACAACTTTCGCTTCATTTACTTTAATTAACCTCTTCATAAATGCACGTTTATTTGAGACTAATAACTTCAGCTATGCGCCAGTGAAATTCCGTCAAAATTCAGACGTTTCAGAGATTAGCCGGAACATCCAGGCAGTTGTGTTCCGGCCTCAAAGGCCAGGTTTCAGTCCCCCTTAAAAGAGCAGCAGCAGCGCATTTATAGCAGTTTTGGTGTTAAGAATGTCCATAGGCGACAATAACCGCTCTCCTTCAGTTGGGTCCCCTGCCTGTCTGCTAAACTCTGTAATAAAAAGAAAACAGACAGGCAATCCAGGTTACCCGTGCAGGAACGGAGAAAGAATACAATTTCCTGCGGCCAGGCGGCCTGTCGTAAGAGGCGATTTAACAACCCACAGCCAGGTGGTAGGGCATTTGTCCGACTGGATGGCGACCACCCCTGGTCTAAAGTATGTCGCCATAACAACCTTGAGTTGTGTTCCGGCATTAGTGACCAGATTCCAGTTTCCCTTAAGAGAGCAGCAGCACATTTGCAGCAACTTTGGTGTTGCCAATGTCCATAGGCGATGGTAACCAATTATTGTATTTTATACTTTATTTTTATTTCCCTGTCATCTGTGGAGGTTTATAATTAGCTGTTCTTTAGCTATCTCTGTAACGCTAGTTTGTAAAACTTTAGTTTGTAAGACCACAGCTGTTAACCCCCCAAATAGAATAACACGAATAACACTTGTCATCGTTGGGTCCCAGGGTGCGAAGGCGGGGCTTAGGTTCTTGACGTTTTAAGTCCATTCTCCAAATTTTCAGGACAAGCAATGGGTTCGCGGAGGTCGCTAGTATTGGATATTTCATGCGTTAGTTACACAGACGAACCGGTAAGCCTAATGTTTACCAGTCCATCACAGCTTTTGCTTGCGCAGCTCTCAAACTACTGCACCGAGAGGTTTCAAAATATTTACGATACGATGAAAATCAATGGATAAAGTTAAAATTAGTTATCGTAATAAGTTAATATGTCATGATCGCTTTTATTCATAACGCACAAGGTTTATTGGCTCATTAAAAAAGTGTATTTATCATATCATAATCGCATGATACTAATATTATAAAGAGGTAAAGTTTGTGAGTTTGTGACGTTGTAGGGGGTAATCTCTGGATCTACTAAACCGATTTAAAAAAAATCTTTTACTGTTAGAAAGCTACGTTAACAGGGAGTGTCATAGGCTATATAACATGACGTTATATACCACGGGGGCGGGACAGAGCGCGGGTGAAAACGCGCCGGGTCGCTGGTATGATATATAATAATATGATATAATTAGGACATGCTCGCGACTTCGTCCACGCTTGACTTGAAATTCTCGCGGGATTCCTGGGATAAAAAGTAACGCAAATTTTAAGTCAAAATATTTGCGATGCAATTTTTTTTACCATCTTGTCTATTTGTCGGTTTGGCTATTTGTTCAGGGTTTACGTAAATGCTGCTTAGCCGATTTCGATGTGCTTTTCGCTGATGGACAGCTAATTCTTACACTTAAACTGCCCTACTTTTTATTCGGGGAATCCCGCGGGTTTTTTTCTGGGAATGATTTAAAATTATCAAATAAAAAAAACAATCGAAATATGTGATAATTTTTATCCTGGAAATCTCGCGGGAATTTTCCCGGGAGCGGTTTGAGTGTTATTCAGAGACATAAAATATAGCTTATTCCGACACAGTTTCCACTAAAACCATAGATTACATTATTTTTTTAAATGCTGCGATGCTTTGTGTTCCAGGAATCCCGCGGGAATTTCAAGTCAAGCGTGGACAAAGTCACGGGCATATCCTAGTTATACAAGTCGCTAGTTTGTCGGTTCTATAGGATATATTTCGGGGAGTGTTCGACGGAATTACATGAATTGGTTCCGTGCTTACCATTTTACCAGCGGCCAAGCAGACGGACGCGCTCACGGCTCCGATATATGGTGGAAAGCCCACAAAGCGGACGAAACGCTATGCTTCCTGTTGTGGAATAAACGTCTCACTTCAGTGTGCTAATAACCAGCTTTTACTTCTTCGCTCTCGAATGTAACACTTCCACTTTTATCATATGTACCGCTGAAGAGGAAATCTTTACCGTCGTCTGTTTTTCCTGGAGAATACAATCTAAATGTGTTCAAGTCTCGCGTGAACTCTTCTAGGTAAGCGTGCTCCACGTTAGACTGCATTTCCACCTGACATCAGGCGCAATGTCAGTCAAACGCGAAACTATTCATTATAAAAAAATATTCATTTAAAAAATAAATATTGTTACGAGTTGCAGGACTCGAATTAAAATGCCGTTAGAATTACTATAGAGTTTATTAGAACTATACAAACACGTATAACACAGGTACAAATATAACCGAACACAACAAGTCCAAACGTAATGCAGAAGGTCCTAATTCAATAAAACGCGCAAAGTCCGTCACTATTAGATTCCCGATTGTAGTACACACGTCTCGCTTTGATCGTGGTTCTCGCTCGACTGCCCCCTCCCTGAACCAGGTCATCGCTTTATACAGCACAAATGGGCCCGCCCGTCAACGTGATAGAATTTCCTAGAATCAGCTTGTAACACCTGGCTAATGATGCTAATGAGCGAGTACAATACGACAATGGGCTGTTCTCTAGAAACATAATAAATAAGTGTACAAAAGAAGACGATTATAAAGGGATTACAATTAGTTCAAATGTCGACAGTTAATAAATGTGCTTCTACAAATCTGTACGCGGAATTTGTCTTTGTCGGCGCCGAGATTGTAACAATAATATTCATTTAAAAAAATAAATATGAACAAATCACAGTCAAATAAAAATCCACCAAGCCCAGTGAAGCCTTCCTAAGCCAGGTGTATAGGGCATAAAATAAACGCCTAGCTCTAAAGTGACGTCGACATGACAATAAATCTGTGTTAACACAGCCGTACTATATTTTCATTACATTTTTTGACACTAGACATTTTGTTTTATGACCATTTTCGGCGTATTAACTGCGGCGTTAAGGTCATGATATCTAATAAAGTCTATGACGTATATGTTACAGTTTATTAGGTGTGATCTATGTTAGATATTTAATTAAATTTATATGAAAGAAAAAGCTATATTGATAGAGAGAATACAATTTCCTGCGGCCGGGCGGCCTGTCGTAAGAGGCGACAAAACAACCCACAGCCAGGTGGTAGGGTATTTTCCCGACTGGATGGCGACCACCCCTGGTCTAGAGTATGCCGCCATAACAACCTTGTGTTGTGTTCCGGCATTAGTGACCAGGTTCCAGTCTCCCTTAAAAGAGCAGCAGCGCATTTGTAGCACCTTTTCTGTTGCAAATGTCCATAGGCGATGGTCACCGCTTTCCATAAAGTGGGCCGTCTGCCTGTCTGCTGAACTCCTACAATAAAAAAAAAAAAGAGAGTTTGTTGCGTCGTTTCTTCTATAAGAAGTTACCTAGGTGGAGTTCAGTACCTCGTTTGCGTGTTCCTATATTTCAGAAGATATAATAAGACCGCGGGCGCGATGCGATGGCCGGGAGTATGCAAAGGGATGTGGGAGATGAAGCAAAGGAAGGTCAATTTACAACCTCGGCCCTCGGGAGACTCTTCGAGAATGCTTTAAGGAAATCGCCTGCCAATATATTTTTAATAGCTTCTGCTCTCGGCTTCGTCTGCGTGGAATAATTTAAAAAATAACCCCGATTTTGAAACATTCTTCATTGGTGCTCCGCTCCTATTGGTCTTATCGTGATGATATATAATTTATAGCCTTCCTCAATAAATGCGCTATCTAACACTGAAAGAATTTTTCAAATCAGACCAGTAGTTCTTGAGATTAGCGCGTTCAAACAAACAAACTCTTCAGCTTTATATATTAGTATACATACATACATACATAACTTCACGCCAGTTCCCTTGCGGGGTAGGCACGAACAACAGAGCGCCATTTAAGCCCATTCTTACACACCTCACTTGCTTCTTTGACATTCATAGCTCTTGTCATGCACACTCGTCTGTTCTTAAGGCTCCTGACATCACCCTCCGCTAGTACACGATCAATTTGATCATGGAAGGTGTGTCGTGGCCTTCCACGACTTCTGCATCCATCCACTTTTGCATTGTATATCTGTTTAGTCATTCTTTCATCATGCATTCTTTCCACAGGCCCGAACCACCGGAGCATTCCTTTCCTTACCTTCACCCCGACACTCTCTTTCAGACCAACTCTCTTTCTTACTTCGGTATCACGAACGCGGTCCGCGAGCGTCACTCCGCAGATTTTGCGCAGTGCTCGGATCTCAACCGCGTTTACTCTACTTTCATGCTCTCTCTTCCGTACCCAACTCTCGCTTCCATACGTGAGCGTAGGTACCAGCACCGCGTTGTGTATGGCGAGCTGGGCCTTCTTGCTGAGGTTCTTAGCGCCTAGAAGTTATTAGTATAAGATAATATAATTTATATTCGTAATAATTTGTGTGTCTACAACCAGTATCTTCACAATTTCAACACCAGGCATTATAATAGAATGATATTGCTATCTTTTAGATTACAAAAAGTACTGTCCTCTTTCTTGGGGGTTGGTATATGCTTCTTCAATAAGATTCCGAGTGAAATGTTAGATCTGCTTTTCATTAAACTTAAAATCAAATTAAAAAGTATCTTGCTAAAAAAGCGATGCTACATTATTGAAGAATACTTAAATGACAAAAATTCATTTACATAGCAGCTCGCTCTAACCTCTTATACTATATTTTGTATAACGTTTCTATCTTGCCAAGCTTGTAAGGAATTTATGGAGACATATTGCAGCATAACATTTTAGTACGTCATGTGATTATTATAACTATAACATTATTTTTCTTTCCTTTTATTGTGTCTTGGTCTCATTAAGTATGCACTGTTTGCTACAACTCCATTAATTCTTCAAAAAGTAATTCTGTAACATACTTCTGTATAAAACTTATAAAAAAAAAATAGAACTTGAGATATAAATAGAAGAAGAAATATAAAGAAGAACATTTTTTAGCTAGACGTGTTGCTGGGGAGTTTCTTGCCGCTTCTTCTCCTTAACAGCAATAACACGTTGCGAAGCGGTGTACATAGAATAGGAAGTTAAATTAAATTTTAACTTATATGTATGACCTTCAAAAAGTATTCTCCAGTGGAACTTATTATGAATAAAAAATTTTGAATTTGAATTTGAAGAGTGACTTAACTCGCCACCAGTCCACCGCCATACTTCAATCGTTCCCCGGGATTTCACACACTAACTAGGATATGCTTATGAGCGTTAAATCTATACTAATATTATAAAGCTGAAGAGTTTGTTTGTTTAAACGCGCTAATCTCTGGAACCGCTGGTCCGATGTGAAAAATTATTTCAGTTTTGAATAGTACATTTATCGGGTAAGGCTATAAACTATATTATATTTTCAAAAAAATTAGGGATCCTTACTAAAAGTCCAATAATGTAACCCAAGGTGTAAAAAAATGTCCCGAAAAAATCCTTACACGGCGTGCGCTGCGAAAACTATTGATTGTAGAACAAAACAATGTACTACCACTTTGCAGAACATATAATTGTCTACAAAAAATATTGCGTAACCATATGTCTAACTATTGTAGTTATCTCAGAATAAGTGTCTTCTTTTATTTTTTTAAATAATTAAAATGCCGTCGCTTCAACACAACTCAAGGTTGTTATGGCGACATGCTTTAGACCAGGGTTGTTAGCCATCCAGTCGGGCAAATGCCCTACCGCCTGGCAAAAACATCTAATATAAAATATAGCCTATTTAAAATAAGCAATAAGCTTTCCAACCAATTTAGGGTGTAAGTAATTTAGCAGCTGAAGCGCTGAATAGCAGAATGCAATTTTGTCGCGGGGCCATGTTTGCTGCCTGCAATATAGGGGCCGCCACTATCTCAGGGAGGTACGGGCTCTCTAGGGATGGGAAACATTATTATCGATTAATTTCAATATAATAATGAATTGAATAATGAAGTCGTGGTAGCGTAATGGCTAGCGCACGCGTCCCAGACTCAGAGGGCGCGGGTTCGATCCTGGCCGGAACGCATGCACCTCTTAGTCAGTTTTCTGATCTAATGTGCATATTGTTACAATTACCACGTGCTAACAACGGTGAAGGAAAACATCGTGATGCAACCTGCACATCGAGATAACCGATGTGTCAAACCTGCCAAGCCGCCTTGGACAAGCGTGGCGGGTATACTGTCTGTTCCCCCTATAATGGGAGGCCCGAGCTCAGCAGTGGGACATTAATGGGCTGATATTATTATATTTTATTATAATGAATTATGTAGAACTTTCATTTAGACTTAAAAAATATTTTAAGAAAAGAACAATAGCAGATTTTTGCAAAATGTAGTGCAGACACATTGCAAACATGTGTATTATGTACTTTGAATTAGAAATTAAATTTAATTTAAGTTACTATGCATAGGTAGTGTAACCTATGTACGGTATCATTTTGTTCGCGAGGCTATTAGTAGCTGTGAGGTATACCTAACGTGACCAGACGTCCCGTTTTGAACGGGACTGTCCCTTTTTAGAGTTACGAGTCCTGGTGTCCCCGAAATGAACTCTGGGACGCAAAATTGTCCCGTTTTCTGAAATTATGTCTTTTTTTTATTGCAGGAGATCAGCAGACAGGCAGACGGCCTACTTGATAGAAAGCAGTTACCATCGCCTATGGACATTTGCAACAGCAAAGTTGCTACAAATGCGCTGCTGCTCTCTTAAGGGAGACTGGAACCTGGTCACAAATGCCGGAACACAACTTAAGGTTATTATGGCGACATACATTAGACCAGGGGTGATAGTCACCCAGTCGGGCAAATGCCCTACCACCTGGCTGTAGGTCGTTTTGTCACCTCTTACGACAGGCCACCCGGCCGCAGGAAATTGTATTCTTTCTCCGTTCCTGCACGGATAGTATTTATTTATATACGTATATTTATCGATAGATTTTGAATTATTCACCTCACTAAGCCTTCACTTACTTCAACTTAATATCGATATAATGGAGTATGCAGTGCCGTGACTAAATAATAGAATCGATTAATATTCTATCAACGCCCATCACTAACTCAAATTAATAATACGTACGGGATTTTTTGGCGGGAACTGAAAGGAGATGTTGTGCTATGCAGTTTTATTTTCTAAAAATGTGTAAAATTACTCTAAAATGAACAATAATTGTAGGATATTGATAGTTTTTGAGTAATAATTATGTGTTTTGTGAGAAATATGAACTGTAAAGTCAAATGTGGCCTTTTGAGTCCGAGAACAAGAACTCCGTTGAATGGCACTAGCTGATAACCTACAGTTCAGCTGTGCTACACATAGGTTTAAGAAAATGAAGAAACTACATTGAATTTAAGATCTGGCTTAAAGGCCTAGCTGCCAAGCCATAAAATCCTTAAAAAAAATCGTTGGAATACGTTCTTATTTCAAATTGAAACCTTATAATATGAGTACAATTTAAAAAGGCCGCAAAAATCCAAGTTTGTAACAGTTTTCATATAGATTGTATTAGGACGATACTTATATGTAATTTAGTCACTTAATAATAAGTTTAGAATAATAATTAAAGTTATAGAAATCATGCCATAACAAAAGTTAAGTGTCACCTGGTTCATTCATATATTATTACAATATACACGAGTGTTTGGCCGAAAGTGGACGGATCATTATTGTCTTTCAATTTCGATATAAATGAGGCATTGTCAACTTTAAAAAATAATAGTACATTATGGTACTAGTGTGTAACATTGGTGATTACCGCCGAGGCGCCATTGAGACTCGAGCCGTAGGCGAGGGTCTTAAGAGAGCCGAGGACGATAATCATCAATACACACGTGTATCATACGACGTTTTTCAACACACTTGTGAATAAAATAACAACAAAAACTCATTTTATTTAGTAGATAAAAAAAGTTATATATGAGTGAAGGTTTTATTTATGAAACACGTACGAGTTAAAATTATCTATTTAAATAAGAAGTTGCATGAAATGAGCAAGCAATAGGAAAATTAATTTATTTGTTCTATAAAACACGACCTTTTTCTTTGAATAAAAACTTTTTTAAGAACAAAGCAACTACACCAATAAAATTAAAAAAAAAATCTATTACTCACTAGTGAGTTATAATGTTTTTTAGTCACAGTTTGATTATGGGTGTCATTCTGTGCCTAATTGCGGTGACCATAGAGCCACTTTATGAGCAAGTGTGTTGAAAAAGAACTTTACATACATACATAGCTTCACGCCAGTTCCCTTGCGGGGTATTAACGAACAACAGAGCGCCATTCAGGCTTATTCTTACACACCTCACTCGCTTCTTTGACATTCATAGCTCTTGTCAAAGAACTTTGTTGGAGCTTAACCGGTTTTGCTCTGCTAGAAGGAGTCGCCAATACTGCAATCACAGATCAGTCCGCCTTACACCCCCGGCGACGCTTATGCATACAACATTCCAAACATCGTTTACCTTTGTCATCTATAATACCTGTACTGTGATCGAAATAAAACTCATCAATCAATAACTCTTTATTGTAAATACATACATACATACATAACTTCACGCCAGTTCCCTTGCGGGGTAGGCACGAACAACAGAGCGCCATTTAGGCCCATTGTTACACACCTCACTTGCTTCTTCGACATTCATAACTCTTGTCATGCACGCTCGTCTGTTCTCAAGGCTTTATTGTAAATCAATACAAAAAAAACTTATAGTCTAAAATTGTCTCATTATGCACAAAATGGCGGTCTTATCGCTAAAACGCGATCTCTTCCAGACAACCCCAGGAATGAATTGACATTATAATGACGATGGTGGTATACATAATACATAGTACAATTTCTTACATTCTAGTAATAAATATATATATGCAGTATAAACAGATGTTCTGTATATTAAATAGATATATACTTAGTATACATAACATACAAATACATATGTACAAAAATATATAAATATTTATAGATAAAAATATATATAAATAAATTTAAATATCATCATATTCCAAGGACAGGTAATAATTTCTGATCATTGTTTTTAATATCGGTAGCGAATTTGCTTGTCTGGTGGCAATTGGCAGCGCGTTCCAAAGCTGCACAGCCTTGACGGTCATCATATCATAACAGTCCACTGATTACTACAAGAACCCCATACCATCAGGAGGAGCCTAGACATGGTCCTTCGAGCCGGATTAGAGAATTGAATTGTTGAAAAAGTTTCATATTGTTACGACCGACAAAGGCCGATTTACACCTGCAGTTTATTACCTTCCCACATTTGGACTTCTTTGTTTACTTATTTATTGGAATACAGCTCATTGTCCTATTGTACTCGTTTATGGCCGTTTGCAGGCATAATTAGCCAGGTATGTGGATTACGATTTCTAGGAAATTAAGTCGACTATACGGGCGGGCACACTTGTATTTGTGAAGTGTAAAACGACGGCAGGATGGAGAGAGGAGGCAGTCTAGCGAGAACCACGATCAAGGCGATACTTGTGTACATTTGATAACCTATATAGTGACGGACTTTGCGCGTTTTATTGAATCGCGCATTACGTTTGAATTGATTGTGTTCAGTTATATCTGTACCTGTGTTATACGTGTTTGTATAGTTTTAATAAATTCTATAGTAATTCCAACGGCATTTTTAATTCGAGTCCCGCACTCGTAACAATATGTAACATTTTCAAACTGATTATCTGCTTATTTGTTACTTAATGGTGTTTCTTAGATTATCGAGTATTTTCAAGGACTAATTGGTGTTTAAAGTATAAAATGTTGTTGTGTATAAATACTAACAGAAATACAAAAAACATAATTTTGGAGCTTTTTACAATAAAATAAGAACAGATAAAATAACGATAACAAAAAAAGCAATTAAAAGGGCATTATGATCGTTTTTTAATAATTAACTTCTGTTTCATTTCTATACAAATTGAAAGAGAAAAAGGCAACAATAATTATTATTAAGTTTTTATAATTTAGCACGAATCAGAAGTTAATATTGACAACCACTACCTACTAATTCGTCATTTGTTTTTAGTTTGATCTTTATTTCTAAGGTAAGACCAACTTAATATGATTGTCACTAGTTTAAAGTTCTACAGTGATGTATCACTCACTCTCTTGCTTTAAACTAGTGACGTCTGTGCACTAACAAGTAGCGAATGTAAGATCATATACATGTCCCTTTCCAACATGCATTTAGCGCCATAACTGAAAACAGTTCGGATCTACATATTTATTTTTGCCCGACTGGATGGCTACCACCCCCCGTCTAAAGTATGTCGCCATAACAACCTTGAGTTGTGTTCCGGCATTAGTGACCAGGTTCCAGTCTCTCTTAAGAGAGCAGCAGCGCATTTGTAGCACCTTTGGTGTTACAAATGTCCATAGGCGATGGTAACCGCTTTCCATCAAGTGGGCCGTCTGCCTGTCTGCTGATCTCCTGCAATAAAAAAATACTAATTCGTCATTTGTTTCTAGTTTGAACCTTATTTCTAAGGTAAGATCAACTTAATATGTTTGTCACTAGTTTAAAGTTCTACAGTGATGTATCACTCTCTTGCTTTAAACTAGTGACGTCTGTGCACTAATAAGTAGCGAATGTAAGATCCTATACATGTCTCTTTCTAACATGCATTTAGCGCCATAAGTGAAAACAGTCCGGATCTACATATTTATTTTAATTCAGCTTCTATAGCTATCTATCTATATCTATCCGTGCAGGAACGGAGAAAGGATACAATGTCCTGCGGCCGGGCGGCCTGTCGTAAGAGGCGACAAAACAACCCACAGCCAGGTGATAGGGCATTTGCCCGACTGGATGGCTGCTATCCCTGGTCTAAAGTATATCGCCATAACAACCTTGATTTGTGTTCCGGGCATTAGTGACCAGGTTCCAGTCTCCCTTAAGAGAGCAGCAGCGTATTTGTAGCAACTTTGGTGTTGCAAATGTCCATAGGCGATGGTAACCGCTTTCCATCAAGTGGGCCGTCTGCCGATCTGTTGATCTCCTGCAATAAAAATAAATAAAAATACTAATTCGTCATTTGTTTCTAGTTTTTTTTATTTCTAAGGTAAGACCAACTTAATATGGTTATCACTAGTTTAAAGTTCTACAGTGATGTATCACTCTCTTACTTTAAACTAGTGACATCTGTGTACTAATAAGTAGCGAATTTAAGATCCTATACATGTCCCTTTCCAACATGCATTTAGCGCCATAAGTGAAAACAGTTCGGATCTACATATTTATTTTGATACAATTTCTATAGCTTTAAAACTTTGTAACAGTTTATTTGGCATTTTATTTATACGCCATTTTGAGATGACGGCCATCTTGCGATTGGGTTAAATGAATTTTGGTGCCAATTTACAACTGACGGCCAGTAGTTTCATAAAAAATTAATTGTTCTTTGAAAGATGTATAGACGAGGCGTTCGTTTTAGTCTGAGTTAGGTTATCGATTAATTACCCCTTATAATAAAAAAATAATTTTGCGTACAAGATTAAAATATTATATAATGCCGCGTACACATTGAGACAACGAAATAGATTCGTTAACTCGATGTATACGTGGCATGATATGAACCGAGTATATGGCCAATCGTCTTTTGAATTCACTTTGAAAATTAACGATACGGTGGAATCCACGCCGATGCTATCCGCGCAGGTAGTCCCATTCCGCGAGGATTGAAAGTATTCAGTCAGGCACGGCAACAACCCACAGCCAGGTGGTAGGGCATTTTCCCGACTGGATGGCTGCCACCCATGGTCTAAAGTCTGTCGCCATAACAACCTTGAGTTGTGTTCCGGCATTAGTGACCAGGTTTCAGTCTGCCTTAAGAGAGCAGCAGCGCATTTGTAGCACCTTTGGTGTTACAAATGTCCATAGGTGATGTTAACCGCTTTACATCAAGTGCGCCGTCTGCCTGACTCCTGCAATAAAAAAGGTGAGTGTGCGGAGTAAGGTAGGGTGACATCCGCTTCATTTCAATAAAGGAAGTCGAAGAAGCAATATATTTGTACTTACTACTCCGTAAAAGAACAGGTAACGGCAGTATTGGGACATTTTATCCAAAGTTTTTTTCCGCTAGTTCACCCCCGATACTGTTCGGGCATCTGAAATACATATTGTGGTGTATGGTTGCCGGTTTGTGTAATGAAACTATACTTTTTGCAGCACATTTTATATTTGAAAAAGAAAAGGTACAACAGCTGCTGCGCGTAAAAGTCTACCGCATTCAAAGTAACCGCAACAAGACTACTCTCGCGCGCTGACCGAGACAGACTCTGTCGACAACGTTTAGCTGTCGGAGGAAGAGGGACGACGTTAGTGCGGCGCGGGCGGCGAATAAGGCGGCTTGCCACGGTTATATCGCTTAGGCAGCCTGCTGGCCGCTACAATATAATGTATATATATATATAGGGCTTATCTTATACGACTTAAAATTACTTACAGTCTAGTTTAAAATTAAAATTGTATAAGTTGTATATAAAATATATAAATGTTGTAAAAATCTATTATATGCGTATATAAACACATAAAATATATTAACACGTCTACAAGTCTATATATTACACCACATTTATTTGGTACTTGATGACGCAACATGGTGACTGAGAAATAAATCGATGTAATGATAAACATTACGTAGATTTATTTCTTCTCACGGCGTCCTCCACCACTCTAATAAAAAAAGCTTCCAGCCAAGACCTGCACTCATTTATTCAAAGTTAAGAAATTGTGAGTACTAATTTTTTAATTATTCAAAAATGTCAATAAATTCATTTGACGAAGTGTAGAGCAAATTGTATCTCATAATATCTATAAGAGATCAAGCGTGTCACCAGGAGAACAACTTCGTCAATGACTTAATTCGATATCGAAGCCATCCGTTGTCACATGTCCGATACGTGTGAATTCCACGAAGGAACTGAACGCGCAGAGGCACGTTACAGGAATCGATCCGCGCGGCGACCGCTCGATTTCATTTTATATCGGTCGAGTAGCAGCTATCGCACTGATACATGGTACGCGCGATTTAGTCTGAAGCTTCTAGTATGATGCCATTATAATAAGCTCTGTGCGGTTAATTCGCGCGGTTTGCGTCCGCGCAGATACCGTCGTATCTGAACGAGCCCTTATTTTAAAATAAGTAAAATTGCCAATCAATTATTTCGAGTATTTATGGTTTCATTGGAGACTTTTTGTAGCCTATACAAAGTGCGATTTCATTTTATAGCGGTCGTGTGGCGGCTATCGCACTGATACATGGTATGCGCGATATAGTCTGAAGTAGTTAGTGGTGGCAAATATAACCATTAACCAATAAATTTACCGGTAAATAAAATTAAGCAAAACGGTTAAAAATACCATTTAACAAATACACTGCGTGTAGTCGCGTAGGTTATTATTGGAAATTATATACATGCAAGTTTCAACTTTATAATTGTCAACACATAAGATTTATTTTCAATTAAATTTATTTAATTATTCTTACCGTAAATATTGAATTTTGATGATTTGATTGCATGCTCTATGGGCCTCAAAATAAAGTACAATATTTAACTTGGTGTTTTTTTTTAAAGTTAATGATATTTTTATTTGTTAGAAAATTTAAATGAAACGATATTTTTAACTTAGCGATCGCGAAGATGACGTGATTGGTTGATTTTATAAACGTAACATATTGTTTGGTAATTGATATTACGGCGGGTCAGTGCATATTTTCTATTGTTTTGGTAAAGTTGTGTTTTTGTATTTCAAGAGACTTTGTGTTTGTGTTTTGTATGTTTGAAACTTTGTTTACTTTGCTGTTGTGGATTTTTAAAATTTCATCTAACTTAAAATGCCGAAAGTTCATTGAATCAAAAATAATGTAAGAAACTCAACCATTCGAGTTAACATTAGCAAAATTATTTTTTCAACGAAAAGATTTAGCGATATTTTCAACCCATAAAAATATCGGTAAAAAAATATCAATTACCAGTTAACAGGTAAATAAATTCAACCGTTAACGCCATCTCTAGTCTGAAGCTTCTAGTATGATGCCATTATAATAAGCGCTGTGCGGTTAATTCGCGCGGTTTGCGTCCGCGCAGATACCGTCGTATCTGAACGAGCCCTTATTCTAAAATAAGTAAAATTGCCAATCAATTATTTCGAGTAATTATGGTTTCATTTTGTAACGTATATAAAACCAATGCTTGTTGTTTCAACCGAATCTTATGAACACGATATTTATCAGATTTTTAACGAGCGAACTCACGGAATTATGAGAACATCTTCGAAATACCTGTTCTTTGAGTCTTGAATCTGTTTATCCGGGCGCACGCCTACGGCCCGCGAGTCCCCACGTCAAAACTTCGCCAGCGGAAGACAAATTTTACCTCTATACAAACTTTTGCTTTTGTCGACTTAGGTTTTGTGCTACGGAATGACACTCTTGAATATTAAATTCTGTGTTGCATTACGAAATTAAAATACTTCTTTAATACTAAAAACTATATAACAATAGGTGGGTATAGCAGAAGAAACATGAAAGTATAACAAACGCAGTTGAAATGAGAACTTTTTTAAATATTGTTCCAAATGCAAAGGGCACTGATTTTGCTAATGTCAAATAAAATAAAAAATATAAACTAAAAACTTTGGCCAGTATTTTATACATGCTTTCTGCAAACCTAACATTAAATATATACAATATATATGTTGCGGACAGAGAGCACCCCCCTGACCCGCCCGCCGGAGCACATCTACACTCCGCGCCCCGCATACCGCCGACGCCCATAGCTAGCGCGATTAGCAACTAGGCGTCGGACGGAATGCGGGATATAGGAGGCCGATGATACTGATACTACTACTACCCCGCAGCGGTCGAGCCGAGGTCGAACCTCACAGGAGGTGCCTCCTCGAGCGTGCTGCTCCCGGGCTGAACGCCTCCGCTCCCACGGAGTCGTGAAGCCCCCAAAGTCCGGTATCGCTGAAACAGCCATCTGCGGCTATTCAGCTGGGTCCAGCTCCAAAAAAAACAAAAAAAAAATACTACTACTACATCAAGAACAACTATCAATTCAGCCACTCAGCTATTTATATATTGTACTCGACTCTCTTTGTTATACTCTTTAAATGTACATTTATAACTTAATAATAATCATACAGTCCATTATTACGTCGAATTTTCATTTACAAACCCGAGGTGCAACTGTCACCAATAATATATATATATAAAGGTGCTAATTAAACAGGCTTCTTTTTAATAGCATTATTTGCCCCTAAAAATTTATGTTGCCTTCTAAATTACTAAGTCAGCCACAATTAACGAGCATCTAAATAATACTATCTTGGCCACTAGTTATCTTCTATGTAAACCAATCTAAATTCAACTCAGTATGATGGTTATTTTTTAGCATCTAAATTTGTAATATGTATTCTATAGTAAACTTCTAAAATAGTGACGTTGGCCTTGTAAAAAAGACGAATTAGTTTATTAGAGGCTATGTCATATTCCCGTTGCTTAGTTATAAAATTGGAAGTTTAATCATGTGGTCAATAAATAATTTTGTGGCTTGACTTATAATATCTCTATATATAATACACTATATAATATATATACAAACAATTATACCCGCTCCGGTGGTTCGGGCATGTGGAAATAGTGCATGATGAAAGAATGACTAAACAGATATACAATGCAAAAGTGGATGGATGCAGAAGTCGTGGAAGGCCACGACACACCTTCCATGATCAAATTGATCGTGTACTAGCAGAAGGTGATGTCAGGAGCCTTAAGAACAGACGAGCGTGCATGACAAGAGTTATGAATGTCAAAGTAGCAAGTGAGGTGTGTAAGAATAAGCCTGAATGGCGCTCTGTTGTTCGTGCCTACCCCGCAAGGGAACTGGCGTGAAGTTATGTATGTATGTATGTACAAACTATTAATCGGACAATTTCGGTTTCGGTTTCAATCGGAAGTCGTGGTAGCGTAATGGCTAGCGCACGCGTCCCGATCGCAAAGGGCGCGGGTTCGATCCTAGCTGGAACGCATGCACCACTTAGTCAGTTTTCTCATTTAATGTGCATATTTGTTACAATTACTACGTGCTAACATCGGTGAAGGAAAACATCGTGATGCAACCTGCACATCGAGATAACCGATGTGTCAAACCTGCCAAGCCGCCTTGGACTAGCGTGGCGGGTATACTGTCCGTCCCCCCTATAATGGGAGGCCCAAGCCCAGCAGTGGGACATTTATGGGCAGATATTATTATATACTATTATTATTAATCTGACGAAACATATCTTATACTAATATATAAAGCTGAAAAGTTTGTTTGTTAGTTTGATTGAACGCGTTAATCTCAGGAACTACTGGTCTGATTTGAAAAATTCTTTCAGTGTTACATAGCCCATTTATCGAGGAAGGCTATATGGGCTCTATCACCACTCTAAGGCCAATAGGAGCAGAGCACCAATGAAGAATGTTTCAAAATCGGGGGGTTTTTTAAACTTCCTTTTTTTTTATTTTTCCACGCGGACGAAGTCGCGGGCAGAAGATAGTTATTAAATAATAAGAGCTTTTTGTACTAATAGTTTGTTTGTAATGCAATGATAAACGTCATTGTCAATTCAAATAGACAAATGACAGGTCATCCATAATACCTCCTGCCTCTTCTAATCACTGAACTAAACACGAACAGATGATTTTTTTTAATTTTTAGTTAATAACATGATCTTAAGTATTATATTAATTAATTTAATAATAATATTAGATGCATCGCAAGGTGTTCCTGACGAACACCTTTTTTATAAAAATACATCAAAAATAGAATACATATTTAATAAAAAAAAATAAAAAAATCTTGCAGCTCACCACCAGTGGGGCCTAGGGTCCAAACCATCGGTGGTTAGGGCTCTAGAGACAGGAACCTCCTCACAATTCGTGCCGTGTCCAAGAGCGCTGCTTTCTGCGTCTTCACCCAGCTTCCTAGCGAAAGCCTCTCTAGATGACGGTCGAGGGCTTTCGCTATAAGACCGTTAACGGTGACAACTATCGGCACAATGCTCGTTGACTCTAGACGTCACATAGCGGTAACCTCGTGAGCAAGATCGAAATACTTACTTAGTTTTTCTTTTTCTTTCTTCACGAGATTATCGTCATGCGGGATACTGATGTCAACGATTATTGCTCGTCGCGCAGATCGATCTATTACCACGATATCAGGCTTATTGGCTACAATATTCCTGTCCGTAACAATTACATACTATTGTTATATCTGTTCTCTGTTTAATAGCAACAGAAATTTTGAAAAGCATTATGGGAGCGAATAAAGCCGCTTCTCCGTGCCTTTGTTGGCAACGAAACTTTAATGTGCCAAAATATTTTGTCCAAAATTAATTTAGCGTTAAAGCACGAACATAATAACTGTATGGGGTCTGTTTTGAAGTTTGTTGGTAGGGGCGAGTTCCGTTTTGTCGTCGTTCAAAGTTAAACTTAGTTGCTTCAATGTGATCCCACAAATGAGGTTATAATTTCTAAACTAGCAGCGTGGTTCTACTATAAAAGAGTCTAGAAGTCAAGTTCTATCGCTTCTCGATACTTAATAATAGAAAAATGTTTTAGAGGATTCTGTATTCATTCTTTTGGTTTGCTGTTTGACATACCTTCATAGAAATTGACCCTTACAAGCTACCTTATGATTTGGTATAATAATATATGGTGTGTTTATTTTTATAATCGGCCGAATCGATTCCTGACAAAGGTAATTGATTTTTCAAAAATCTAATGCTACTGTACAGTTTGTAGACGTGCTGGTGGAGTACTTGTGTTTTCTTGTAGTAGAGTGAAGAAAATACATCTTGTTGCTTACAGAGATTTATTCTCGTAGTAGTTGAGCTTGGATGCTCATCCTAAGTTGATAACAAATCGTAACTGTTTGTAGTAACTCGTAGCTATGCAATAGCAAATCGTAGCGATGCAATAGCAACTCGTAGCGATGCAATAGCTAATCGTAACGATGCAATAGCAACTCGTAGCGATGAAATAGCAAATCGAACTCGTAGCTATGCAATAACAAATCGTAGCGATGCAATAGCAACTCGTAGCGATGCAATAACAAATCGTAGCGATGCAATAGCAACTCGTAGCGATGCAATAGCAAATCGTAGCGATGCAATAGCAACTCGTAGCGATGCAATAGCAAGTCGTAGCGATGCAATAGCAAATCGTAACGATGCAATAGCAACTCGTAGCGATGCAATAGCAACTCGTAGCGACGCAATATCAAATCGTAGCGATGAAATAGCAACTCGTAGCGATGCAATAGCAACTCGTAGCGATGCAATAGCAACTCGTAGCGACGCAATATCAAATCGTAGCGATGAAATAGCAACTCGTAGCGCTGCAATAGCAACTCGTAGCGATGCAATAGCAAATCGTAGCGATGAAATAGCAACTCGTAGCGATGCAATAGCAACTCGTAGCGATGCAATAGCAAATCGTAACGATGCAATAGCAACTCGTAGCGATGCAATAGCAACTCGTAGCGACGCAATATCAAATCGTAGCGATGAAATAGCAACTCGTAGCGATGCAATAGCAACTCGTAGCGATGCAATAGCAACTCGTAGCGATGCAATAGCAAATCGTAACGATGCAATAGCAACTCGTAGCGATGCTATAGCAAATCGTAACGATGCAATAGCAAATCGTAGCGATGCAATTGGGTCCAACAAAAAGAGAGGATGGCAGCTGGAGGGTCCGAAGTAACCTCGAAATTGAGAATCTCGTGGCCGAGCCTAACATAATAGGAGAAATAAAAGCTCACCGCCTCCGCTGGCTCGGTCACGTAGAACGGATGGGAGAGGATCGCAGCGTGAGGAAAGCATATTTGGGACGGCCGGTAGGTCGGCGTCCGGTCGGCCGTCCTAAATATCGCTGGAAGGACAGAGTAGAGGCAGACCTGTCGGAGCTAGGAGCCAGTAATTGGCAAGAAACCGCACAGGACCGAGAAAAGTGGCATGCTCTCGTTTCGGAGGCCAAGACCCACTTTGGGTCGCTGAGCCAACGGAGTAAGTAAGCTTTCCACCATAATTGGGCCGTCAGCCTGTCTGCTGTAATCCAGCAATAAACAAGTATGGGGTATTGCTGATTAAATATTTTTTTTATGGTTCTGTAACAAAATAACGAAAACTGTGAACATTTCTTAGTTTTACGGAACTCTTCATAGTTCCTAAACTGCTACGCACTTGACACATTTTTTCGTCATTACTCTATTAGTGTCGTCCCATTTGAAAGATTTCAATGAGTTAGAGAAAACTTGAGAGGTATATCTAAAAAACGGAATTCTCATAAAAGTCATCCAGGTGGCGGTAAAAGTCCATACTTCAATATCCAATACGTCTTCCAGATCTCAGTAAAACCGTGGAGGGTTGTAAACATTTTTCATTGGTGGAAAATAAAATGGTAGTAAGACATAACAATAAATCGTTGGAGGCGCGTCATCATGCCGTCTCATAAGGCTGCCGCGATAAAGGCAGGCTGTAACACGAGCCTGCTGTAGGGCTGCCAGGATAACTTTGGCTACAAACGACGAATATAGCGAGATAAAGTAACAAAACTGTCTGATAGAAGTAAGAAATAAATAAACATTTATCTAGAATTACAACAGCAATGCACTATATAGAATAAGTGAAGGGTTGCCAGTTCAACCTTGGTTACAAACGACGAATACATAATAGGGATAAATAAACAAAACTGTTTGATAGATGTAAGAAAGATAAATATAGAAATTCAAGAGCAACGCAGCTTATAACAAAAAATACTTAGGTACAGTGTTAAATATAATAAACCTTAAATATAAAAAACAAAAAAGTGTTTGTCAACTCCAACACACGACTGGAGCTTATTCTTTAAATATAAAAAAATATATATTTTTACAATTTATTAATTTATTATCTAATATAATACATTTATAAATTTTATGCTTGCAGGTAAAGTTATTAATGAAGTAACTGGCATCCTTTATGTTGCCAATTTCTGCGCCTTAAAAAAAAAAGATGGGGGCATAAGGCCCATTGCCGTGGGAACGGTTTACCGCCGCCTCGCAGCCAAATGCTGTTGTAAAAAGAAGGCGGATAGTCTAAAAACATATTTTCAGCCAAATCAACTAGGCTTTGGTTCGCGGGGAGGTTGTGAGGCCGCTGTCCACGCTTTGCGGTCATTCCTCCGTCACAATGGTGGAGATTTGGTGCTGAAGGTGGATATCAAAAATGCCTTCAACTCAGTTGATCGGTCCGCCTTGCTGTCACAGGTCAAAGACAAAATTCATGATTGTTACCACTTTCTTTGGCAGTGTTACAGTCAAAATTCAAAATTAATTTTTCAAGACAATTTATTATATTTTCAGACTGGTTGTCAACAAGGCGACCCCTTAGGGCCAGCCATTTTTAGCTTAGCTATCCATCCAATCATCACCCGTTTGAAATCCAAATTCAACGTTTGGTATCTGGATGATGGCACTCTGGGAGGCGAAGTAAATACGGTTCTAGACGATTTAATTAATTTAAAAGCAGATCTCCAGAGCATAGGCCTGGAAATCAACTTTGATAAATGTGAATATTACATAAATAAAACAGACAGCGAAACAGAAATACGTTCAAAAATACAATCAATAGCTCCCAAAATTAAAATGGTTAATATGTCTTCACTTCGCCTCCTAGGCGCGCCAATCTTCGACGAGGCCCCACCGGGTTTCGTTGAAGAGAATTTTAAATTTTTTCGTAATACTTCAGATCGTTTATTCAAAATTAATACCCATATGGCATTCACTATCATCCGGTACTGCCTTTTCGTGCCTAAATTTACGTATGCCCTCCGGTGCTGCCAACTTTTTAAGGAAACTCTGCTTTTAAATACGCTGGATAGCATCGTGAGGGATACCCTCAAATCCATAATAAATTTGGACATGGACGACCGAACGTGGTCACAATGCTCACTACCGATAAGGCTAGGTGGCCTAGGCGTCCGCAAAACTTCCAGTGTTGCTTTACCGGCTTTTTTGTCATCGGTTTATAGCACAAGTGATTTGGTATTAAAATTTTTAGAAAAAAGTAATTTACATTTTGAAATTCCATATTTGACCGATGCCAAAAGAGCCTGGACAATGGCTTGCCCTAACTCTAACCTGGGCAGGTTCCGACTTCTCCGACTTGTTCCGACTTCCCAACGAGCTTGGGACGAGCCACTCTGCGAACTGACATGGGAAAATCTTTTACAAACGTGTTCTAGGTCGACAGAGCGCGCTCGCCTTTTGGCCGTTGCTACTTGGGAGTCTGGACAATGGCTGCAGGCACACCCATCCTTCAATACAGGCACAATCCTAGACCATTCTACTTTTCGATTAGCTGCGAGCCTTCGCTTGGGGGCTCCATGTTGTGTATCCCATCGTTGCCAGTGTGGTAGTATGGTGGACCCGTATGGACACCACGGATTAACATGTTTACATAGTGTTAGTCGAAGATCTCGCCATGCCAACCTCAATGACATCATCCGCCGGGCTCTTGTCAGCGTCGGCGTACCGGCCGTATTAGAACCGAATGGCTTGGTACGCGACGATGGCAAGAGGCCGGATGGTATGTCACTTATTCCTTGGAAGATGGGACGGCGGCTTCTTTGGGACGCGACATGTGTAGACACTCTAGCCCCGTCACATCTTCCAACGACTGAGTTAGAGGCTGGCAACGCTGCTTCAAAAGCTGAAGCTCTCAAACGGCGCAAATATGGAACCTTAGGAAGGGGTTACATATTTTTGCCGTTTGGTGTTGAAACATTAGGTCCGTGGGGTCCGTCGGCAAAGAGTTTCTTCAAAGAGATTTGCAAGAAACTCTTTGATGCCACCCGTGATCAGAAGGCTGGCTCATATTTCGCCCAACAAATAAGCATCGCCATACAGCGCGGCAATGCAGCCAGCCTTCTGGGCACGCTCCCATCTGGCAGCGATTTGTTACACAGTCTATAATCGCTTGTACTGTATATTAAATAACAAGTATATTAAACTTATTATCGTATATAATTAAGTCTGCAGAGATAGCGTAAGTAAAGATAATAAATATTATCTAAGATACATTTATTGATTTACATAAATGTTTAACTTATGTAAAATTTCGTAATATTTTTTTTTTACAAATAATACATGAGTCTCAATTCGCTGTCGATTGGGAACGTGCCGAAAACGCGAGCCATATTTTCGCGCTGGATGGCAACGTTGCCCCAAATACAGGTCAGCCTTTTGGTTATGTGAGACTTTTATTAGACGGGTCAATGAAATTGAATTAATTTAGTTGAAAGGTAAAGAACTATAAGGACATCATGGTATTCAACAGTGGCTCGGGGTGGAAATTCAGCTAGGGTGGTAAGCCGGTTGAAAAAACTTCTAATTGGTGATGTATTTTCTTATTACAATTTGTATTTTTAATTTTACAATCTTACCATATATTTTGAAACAAAAGCCGGTGCCCGATCGGGTTATGAGTTTCTATTTCATCCAATATCTGTGGAAAGCCGCCGAGTGTAAGAGATAGTAAGTACTACAGTAATAATATACGCACGAATAAAAAACGTAAGCGTAAATGAATTCATGGCGCTTTCGACCTTTTGGTCACTAGTCGCTACTTTCTTAAAGATAGGCTATGGGGAATCGAGTTGCATGAAGTCCACACAACTGGTATTCAATGATATTGAATAATTCAAAATTTATATATATATAACTTTGGGTGATTCATTCAAATTGAAAGACAGAAATGAACCGTCTATGGGCTTAACACAGCGAAAATTGTTATTAACACCTTAAGAAACATAAACAAAGCCTTCATTAATATAACATAATTGAAACTAGCATGGAAACAATCAATATAAATTAAAACGATGTAACTTAACGATAAGTATGGACCTACAGAGTTCCTAGTATTAGAAAAACCAGGACTGGTGGTGGTGCCAAGGGTAATTTTTCTTGAGGTCCTTCCCCATCTACGCATGCGTCCTGGACTGGCGCGACCCTCAATAAAATAACTCAAGAGCAGTGTACGGCAGGACAATCAGATCAATCGTTGCATCCGATCGTTCATATGGGAAGGAAAATCAAGCTACTAACCTTAACCTTCCGAAACTGCACCTCTTCCAATTCAGCAAGCCTGGAGACGTATAACAGCTGTCGTCGAAAGTTAACTGGTTGCACACAGCGGTATTAACAAGTCTTGTTGTCACACACAATAGGGCGGTTAAATGATTAAATATTAGCACACGCGGTTGCGGAGCGGGTCGGTCGTCCGCGTGCGATCGAGTAGGCGATATTCGACTTAATATCCGTGGTGGGGCGGCGACAAGGCGGTGTCCCTTCAGCGTCGTCGCGTGACGACACGACGTCGTTGGCCAATGCGCTTCATCAGGAGGGCACGGATCGGAAGATGTCGGTGTGACGTTCCGATCGTACGATAAAACGAATGAACCAATCGAAACAATTGGCCCAAACAACTGGTCTTCCGCTAGGGCCATTAGAGTGACAAACATAGACGCAATGTGAATAAAAATACGTCTTAACAATCCATTAATGTGCCAAGCTGAAACAAATTATATGCACTCGCAACTCCCATAAAAGACAAGAGTTCAAAAAAACACATGTACCATCTAAGCAGTTTGTCTGAACTAATATGTATTGTTACAATTACCACGTGCTAGTAATGACGGAAAATATGGTAATGAATCTTTAGATAACCGATGCGTCAAACCCACCAATCCGCTTTGAACAGACGTGCCATGTATATTGTCCATTCTCCCTATTAAAATAGAAAGGCTCAGCATTGGGACGCAGATACGTCGTAATTAATAAGGACGTGTTTCTAACATCAGTTACAAACAAAAAACCTGCTGACCCTAACTTTGAAGCATATATACCAACAACTCTTTTCCCTTTTAATTCGCATCACCCCCCAGGGCACAACCCTGGTTGTTAGCCCAAAATTTACGACGTTGCAATCACACGTAGAACGTAATTTCAACTCATTCTCGTACTATTATGTAGGGATTAGTACTGTCATTGCTTGCTATATTACCAATGTTCCGGACATGTTAAGTTTTGTATCAGATCATTAAAAATATTATATTAAAAAAATAAAGATAAATAACACGTTTATAATTTAATTTAAAAAATGGTTTAGCTAACCGATACTAATCTTTTACAGGTTTATTGTGTGTATTTGAATTATCTATAACTCTTTTGTCTTATGGTAGCCTTAATTACTCACACTCTTTGTTCGCGCTAATCTAAAGGGATTGGCAATACAAAGGTATTGCCTGGCAATAAGACGTCATAAATCCTTTCTTCTATTGTTCGAATGACATTGCACATTCTTAAAAACTATTAAGCTTGCAGTGTCAAAATTTACACAGAATAATGGGCATGTTGCTAGAAGACAAGGTCTATTTTACAAAAATATAAGATTGGACAGTCCATCGTAGTTGAGTTTCAACTACGATCGAGGAGTTACCTAGTGTACTTTCGGAGCGAGTATCTTATAACGAAGGACTTTGCACAATTGATGTCATTACGATTTTCTGCTTATGGTTTGGACACGTATTCGGTTGTATTTGCAAGAATTGTGAATTAGGTGTGTATACTTCTAATAAAGTTTGTGATAATTCCAACGGCATTTTGAATGCATATAGGACAAATTCGTAACAATAGCATGTTTTGAGAAAATGAGAGAAAAAGAAAATCTAGGCGAAATTTATTTCCCCATACATGGAACAGTTCTTTTGATAATAATAAAACTACGTTTTAACGGTTTTAAGCGTGGTAATTTTATTTGATTTTGGTTTTTCCGACGTTTCTTCTTAGTTACTTAGTTAGTCTTACTTAGTTCTTCGTAGTTCTTTTGATGTTACGAATGTACTTGGATTTTTGATGATTTTGATTACGACTCCTTAAAAAGGATTTATTAAAAATATCCAAGGAAAGTGGGCATTATTCTTCAATATTATTGTTTGGCTTGAAGTCTCCTATTCAAGCCTAACTGAGGTTATTATTGGACATCGACTCTACCTATGTGTTGGCAGAGTCAGTATGCTCATTACCGGTATGAGCCCAGAGGCCAACAACCCTCTAGTGGCTAGGTACGGGAGCCTGACTTAGGAATGACCACCGCAAGCTTCGCGTTGACTCCGTCTGCGAAATGGTTGCCTACTCTATGATCGACGAATTGCCATTTTATCGGCTGGTCGGTTACACTTTAGAGAGTGCGCAGCTGAGCTATTCGATCTGATCCCACCGTCTCCCTTCTATCATCGGACAACCAGACGCACTGGCATGCTGCACCAATATATGGTGGATATTCCACCAATTTGATCAAAGCGCTTTGCGTCCACCTTCTTTATGCATACCGCAAAAGAGTGGACCTCATTACCGGAGTCTGTCTTTCCCGATACTTACAAGCTAAGCGTGCTCCATCTTAGACTATACCTCAGCTCTACATAAGGCGAGATCATCGAGCTAAGAAAATCGTCGCGTGTCAGTCGGCTTGTTAGGCCGCCCGCTGGGATACTTCTCTGCTCTGTAGGCGAGATCATGGTAAAACGCGAGCCTATACTATGTTTTTTTATTGCAGGAGTTCAGCAGACAGGCAGACGGCCCACTTGATGGAAAGCGGTTACCTTCACCTATGGACATTTGCAACACGAAAGGTGCTACAAATGCGCTGCTGCTCTCTTAAGGGGGACTGGAACCTGGTCACTAATGCCGGAGCACAACTCAAGGTTGTTATGGCAACATGCTTTTGATCAGGAGTGGTAGCCGTCCAGTCGGGCAAATGCCCTACCACCTGGCTGTGGGTTGTTTAGTCGCCTCTTACGATAGGCCGCCGGGCCGCAGGAAATTGTATTCTTTCTCCGTTCCTTCACGGATGACTGTCCCTTTACCCCGTTTCGCCTATTGTATGTGTCCTATTCCATCCCCTCTATTCAATCCTAGTGGCTGATAATGCGTTGGAAACTCTCCTGGTGTTGCAAACGTTCATTATTTGAATTTATTCATGAGCGAGAAATATAAGGATCGACAATGCTGCTTCAAAAGCTAAAGCTCTCAAATGCCGCAAATATGGAACCTTAGGAAGGGGTTATATAATTGTGCCGTTTGGAGTTGAAACATTAGGTCCATGGGGTCCAACGGCAAAGAGTTTCTACAAAGAAATTTGCAAGACACTTGGTGGCGCTGGAAATATAGTAGGAGGGACTGACTGATTAGTGGTGGTGCTGAAGTTATGTGTTTGACGACGAGAGCTGGAGTTTATACTTTATTTATTTGTTTAATTGTCACTTTGGGCGTGTGCACACTCCCGTGTTTTATTTGACACTGCTTGCGCGCGGGGTGTAGTGATGTTACACGTAGTGTTGTGCCTTAGACGTCGCGGTGTTGGCGCGAACAACAATCTTCGATGCCACCCGTGATCAGACTGGCGCATATTTTGCCCAGCGCATAAGCAGCCTTCTGAGCACAATCGCCCTGGTAGCAATTTGTTACATAGTCTTTAAACTATATTTAAAACTTAGTTTATTTTTAGTATTTAATTATATTTTTAAGTTAGTTTTAGTTTGATATTGTAGCATATTATTAGAATCATGGGGTCTTATTTTTGTACACATTAAACCCCCTAATCTTGGAAATCTGTCAATAAAGAGCCGATTTTTCAATCACCAGTTAAAAGTTATTCATAAGATAAAATAATGTTACGAGTTGCAGGAGTCGAATTAAAATGCCGTTAGAATTACTATAGAATTTATTACATCTATACAAACACGTATAACACAGGTACAAATATAATAACACGCACAAAGTCCGTCACTAAATAGATTACCGAATGTAGTACACACGTCTTGCTTCGCTTGTGCTTATCGTTCGACTGCCGATCTCTCCATTGGGCCATTGCTTTATACTGCACAGATACAATATGTCTACCCGACCGCGTAGACTGAATTTCTTAGCATCAGCTCGACACACCTGGCTAATGACTGCCATAATAGATTACAATACACAATGGGCTGATTTCTAATTACAATTTTTAAACACAAAGTAAATAAAAGAAGTCCAAATGCGGAAAGGTAATAAAGTGTGCTTTTGTGGTATGCAGGTGTGAATCTACTTTTGTCGACGTATATGTAGGTCGTAACAATAATATAACTTGGAAAAACTAGTTGCATGATTTAAATATCTAAATTATTTCAATTTTAACTTCTATCATGTTACAATTTATTCGACTAATAACTTTCATCAGATGATTGAAAAATTCACCCTAAAAAGAGTAAAAATAACTGCGCAATAAACCCAAAAACTGAGGTTTCATGATATGACGAAAATGGAAATGCGAACTAAATTGAATAATGCGAATCGATTCCCTTATCTGAACGATTTACATTTAAATGGCAGTTATTGGAGATGACGTGACTGCCATAACTCCACCTTCCATCACATTCACTGCTGATATTATCATACTACTGCGGAAAAGTCGCTGAGGAAATTTATTCAGTGAAATTATGTGAGTCTGTACCAATAAAAATTAAATCTGTCTGTTATATCAAAGTAAAAGGTAGTTATAATTTAAAACTAAAAAGTCGTGCAATTTATATTGTCTTAGAGTGGGATGAATGAATGAATGAATGAAAATTCTTTATTGTTCACCATAACTTACATATTATATAAAAGAAAGTCGTGTTAGTCACACTATTTATAACTCAAGAACGGTTTCGATTTGGCTGAAAGTTTGTGGGGAGATAGCTTAGAACCAGGAGGCGGACACAGAATACTTTTTATCCCGTTGGAACCGGTAGGTGGCGCTGAGATCGGGTTCTAGAATCCTCCTAATCACCTGGAGCGATTTTGGTGATTTTGTTTTTGTATGTTTGAGTGGGTTCCCGGATGTTTTAGATTCGCAATTAGAACCGGTAGGTGGCGCTGATATCGGGTTCTAGAATCCTCCTAATCACCTGGAGCGATTTTGGTGATTTTGTTTTTGTGTGTTTGAGTGGATTCCCGGATGGTTTAGATTCGCAATTAGAACCGGTAAGTGGCACTGAGATCGGGTTCTAGAATCCTCCTAATCACCTGAGCGATTTTGGTGATTTTGTTTTTGTGTGTTTGAGTGGATTCCCGGATGGTTTAGATTCGCAATTAGAACCGGTAAGTGGCACTGAGATCGGGTTCTAGAATCCTCCTAATCACCTCAGCGATTTTGGTGATTTTGTTTTTGTGTGTTTGAGTGGATTCCCGGATGGTTTAAATCCACAATTGGAACCGGTAGGTCGCGCTGGGATCGGGTATTAGATTTTTATTTTTTCAGAGCAGGACAACGTCTGCCGGAGCCGCTAGTTTAATATAAATACATTTCCATAAGAACAATGGCCGGCCTTATCGCTTATAAGGCATCTATCTGGGATCTATCCCAGGCAACCCGGTGTCCAAGGAGACATTACAGGAAAAATTAAATAATATTTGGTAGTTTAACTATATTAAAACTAATTCTGATGAATGCATGATGAAAGAATGAATAAACAGATATACAATGCAAAAGTGGATGGATGCAGAAGTCGTGGAAGGCCACGACACACCTTCCATGATCAAATTGATCGTGTACTAGCAGAAGGTGATGTCAGGAGCCTTAAGAACAGACGAGCGTGCATGACAAGAGTTATGAATGTCAAAGAAGCAAGTGAGGTGTGTAAGAATAAGCCTAAATGGCGCTCTGTTGTTCGTGCCTACCCCGCAAGGGAACTGGCGTGAAGTTATGTATGTATGTATGTATGTATAATGAAATAGATTATAATAATATTAATTACATATACTTACATGCGAACAATAATACAATTCCATTTACTGCAACAAATTTTATTTAATGGACGAATAATGGTCAATGTTCAAAAATTTGAATAAACAAATGGATGTAGCTTGTCTGATTTTCAAGAGGAGGGAGTTCCACAGGCGAACAGCCTGTACGGCAAAAGAGTTTCCTACAAATGACGAAGAGTGGCTAGGTATCGTTAGCAGAAGATTTTCATTTGAGCGCAAATTACAGGAATGAGATTGTTTTTTTTTATTTATTGCAGGAGATCAGCAGGCAGGCTGACAGCCCACTAGGTGGAAAGCGGTTACCATCGCCTATGGATATTTGCACCACCAAACTTGCTACAAATGCGCTGCTGCTCTCTTAAGGGAGACTGGAACCTGGTCACTAATGCCGGAACACAACTCAAGATTGTTATGGCGACATACTTTAGAGCAGGGGTGGTCGCCATCCAGTCGGGCAAATGCCCTACCACCTTGCTGTGGGTTGTTAAGTCGCCTCTTACGACAGGCCGCCCGGCCGCAGGAAATTGTATTCTTTCTCCGTTCCTGCACGGATAAGATAGAGGAAACTAAAAAGTTCCTTTAAATATGGGGAATACAGGGATTGAAAAGGACATTGTGCAGAAGTGAGAGTAAGTGAACATTCCGGCGAAGGCGAATTGGCAACCATTTAAGTAGTAACACCGAAATAAAAAGTCTTCTTGAAACGCATCGGTGTTGACGTTTTTCAAATAACCTAAACATCCTCGTATATCAAATTAATCGCCGAACCAAGCTTCCTAACTAATGAAGCAAACATTCCTGTTGTAAAAAAAGCGTGTCTAGGGCTAGGGGATCCAGAAGTCCATCACCTTTACCAAGACCTATCTACGCGCGTGATAGACGTCTTACGCGGCTTTAAGGCTGGCCTGTATTTTGGACAAGGCATATTCCGGACGGTGGTTTAGGAAGCTAATTGTTATTTACTAAGAAGCTATAATGTATTTGAGCTGAACTAAAACTAATTACATACATCAAATAATCTAATACTACAAAAGACAATTTTAGTTATTTATAACCGACCATAATTAATTTAAATTATAAGTTTGAATATTATTAATGTTCTGTTGTCAAAGACTGCTTCTATAATCACATATTTCGCCAAGGCCTACACTGTTAATCTGACTTTAAGAATAAACAAAAGAGTATATATGCGTGTGTGTTGTAAATACATAGTAGTGTGTGTAATGTTTTTTTTATTGATTTCATGTATTATTTTAAAAAAATATTAGCATTCTGCACTCCTTCTCTGTATAAACTACAAGTGTGCGAAATTTCACACTCCTCCGTCCGCGCAATTTTCATAAAAAGGGGTACAAAGTTTTAGCTTCATGTATTAATATAATGATTCTACCCTTAGTTCCTCAAGACTATAAGTAGAATACTGAGCCTAGGTCACCGTCTTCTATGGGTAAGGTGAGCAGAAGGTTGGCTCCGTTTCCTCGCTGATTATTATTATTTGTTTTATATTTTATTACATGAGTTCAACAGACAGGCAGACGGCCCACTTAATGGAAAGCGGTTACCATCGCCTATAGACATTTGCAACATCATTAATGGTTAATGGTAGCGAATCGCAGTCGTACATTGCTTCATCAGGTGTACCACAGGGTTCTCACCTTGGCCCTGTGTTATTTTCAATCTTTATAAATGATATCGTTACTAAAATCATTCACTCTAAGGTACTACTGTTTGCTGACGATATGAAGATATTTAAAACTATACATTGTGCTGTAGATTCATTACAAATGCAAGAAGATTTAGGAAGAGTCGAAAAGTGGTGTATAGACAATGACATGAAACTTAACCTTTCTAAATGCTACCACATCAAATTTACCAAAAAAAAAGTATCGGCAAATTTTGTTTATATGCTCGACAACTCTTACGTACAAACAACTAACTCGATAAAGGATTTAGGTATTTTGTTTGATAGTTCTCTTAAATTTAATCTTCATGTTGACTCTATTGTGCAGAGAGCAGCGAGGATGTTGGGTTTTTTAATGAGAAATACAAAAGACTTCAAACAGCCACTCACTAAAATTATATTATACAACACTTTAGTTCGTTGCCACTTAGAATACTGCTCATGTATCTGGAATCCATTCTATAGTGTTCATTCTCAAAGGGTGGAAAAAATTCAAAGATCTTTTACCAAACACTTAGCGTACATCTCGTCTGGAATCTCACACCGTTGCCCCTACTTTATGCGGTTGTCACATTTTAGAATGCAGATGCTTAGCAATCGCCGAATGATGTTCGATGTTTGTTTTTTGCATAAACTCCTCAACAATAGCATAATGTGTACAAATCTTATCCAAGACATAAAAATAAGTGTGCCTCGTCTAATTCCTCGACATGCTATTACGAAAATCTTCTACATTCCTCCGGTTAAAACCAACTTAGGCCTTAGCAGCCCTATCACAAGAATGTGCAATACATACAACCGTTTAAACTCAAAAATTGATGATCTCGATATTTTTCACAAAAAATATAATTGGTTTAAAAATAAAGTGTTGACATCAGCTGTGACCATAAAATAATTGATAGGCCGTTCATGTTTGCACTTGTACTTAGTTATATATTTATTTTTAATTTAATTCTTTTTGCATTTGTTATTTTATTTTATTTTTTTGCTTTACATTATTAATTTTGACAACATTATTCATTCATTAACTTTTAACTATATTTGTACTTGACACATGCATAATATTGACATTAATTAATTAAGATACTAGTAATTGACATTCGAATTGTAAATGCTGTGCACTCCTTTAATGGGTCCACACATCAGAACTTTTATATTAAAGGATTTGTAATGTAACATAATAATGTGTGTGCTGTTGGTGTGCCTTAAATAAATAAATAAATAAACACCAAAGGTGCTACAAATGCGCTGCTGCTCTCTTAAAGGAGACTGGAACCTGGACACTAATGCCGGAACAGAACACAAGGTTGTTATGGCGGCGTACTCTTGTATTTTGTGAACGTAAATTTTAAGTGTAAATATGTACAAATAAAAAAAAAATTTACATACGAGTATATCATGTAACATTTGTGTCGACATATATTAATATGCTTTATTCCTGCCTCGAGATGCCTGAGAGAGATTGCTTTTTACCAATAACGTCACCCATTGTACACATTTAGAAGATGTCTCGGCTGTAAGATCTCTGTGTATCGTGTACAATAAAATATAATCTATCTGAAAGTGCTCCCCGAAATAGCTCCACAGATCTCATCACAAAAATGCTAAGATATGAAGGAATTTTATTTTATATAGCTTCTGCCCGCGACTTCGTCCGCGTGGAATAGTAAAAAAAAAGTAAGTTAAAAAAATCCCCCGATTTTGCAACATTATTCATTAGTGCTCAACTCCTATTGGTTATAGCGTGATGATATATAGTCTATAACCTTCCTGAATAAATGAGCTATCTAACACTGAAAGAATTTTTTAAATCAGACCAGCAGTTCCTGAGATTAGCGCGTTTAAACAAACAAACTCTTCAGCTTTATATATTGGTATAAAATTATAGGGTACTTTACATTTTTAGCAGTTTGCAGGGTTCCGAAGATATAAAGACCAAATTTCGCACAAACGGTATGGTAGGGACAGATAGTATTATATAAAAGAGAGACAGAGAAAGTGTACTAAATTGTGATGCTTAATAACTCTACAGCAACTGCGTGTATGTTTATTGAATCAACAAGAACTAGTACCTCAAGAATATAATAGTAGGGGAGGCCAAGCGGGGATTTTGGAATTTACTCGAGCGTGGCAGAGTAATATAAGGGCAGAAACCTTGCACCCTATTATGTACCCCCACCATATATGAACCCTTCATATAGGGTCCTGCGTTTAGGGCAGCCGATTAGAATAGTAAAAAAAATTGATCGTTAAAAATACTCAAGCGCGTCAGGTTAAGACAAGATGAGTTGATTATATGCAGAAAAGTCTAAATTTCAATAATCTGACAATTGGCGCGTGACATAAGGAAATAGGTGAGTAATAAAGTTGCAAAAAAACCGTCACCTGGGTATTGTCGAGCGCGGTCAATTTTTATTTTCATTTTGATGGAAATCGTTCTAAGATCACGGGAATAATATAATCTGCCGATTTCCACAAGCCGAAATAGTTAAAATCATCAATAAAGTTTGGTGCGTGCAGCTGCTGAGAACTATGTATTTCCATAACAAATATGGATGGAAAACTGGAGATGACTTGGTTCGTTGGTAATCAGCTACCAGAAGTGTATGAAGATGTTGTCATAGCGCCTGATATTTTACGAGATGCTCCAGATTCAGGTATGTTTTTTTTTCAATACTATAATTTCATGAAATAAATAAAAGATTGTTGTTAAGTATCATCACGATTTCTTGTTGCAGATACGCAAGATGTAGATAAAAACGCCCAAATCGAACTAAACTTCTATTATGAAGATGATTTCCCTGATGATGAAAATTAAACAAAATATTTTTGTAATCTTTTTAATACCATTCCTTCTAAATATACATATTATTTTCTGCTAATTGTATTTGTTACATTCAGTAATAAAAAAAGATGTTTTTTTTGTAAACCGTCAGATTAAGGAAATTCCTCCACATAATTGTCAGGTTATTATATATAGGTCAACACGACAAGGACATCAAGCTGAACTTTCTGTATATTAATCTGACGCGCTCGAGTATTTCAATGTTAAGTTTTTTGCATTTTCAAAAATCGGCCATGACTTTTGGTCACGTCCAAATTGTCAGTATTTTGAATAGGAGTTCCTTTAGGGTTTACTTTACATCCCTTTTGAACATCTGACGTGATCGAATATTTTTTCCCCCATTTTCAACCCCTTCGTCCGGCCACTATGCAAACCGGCAGATTAATATTTCTACCTTATCAGAAACACATGAGGCGCATACATTATTAATATCTGACGCGCTTGAGTATTAGCACTTCTGTGCGACTCTTTTTTTACAGTTTTGTTAATCTGTACACGCTCCCCCACCAGTGAAAGGGGATAATATTACATATCCTTTTTTTCTGTTTAGCATCTAATCTTCACAATCTGAAAGTTCACGCGACACTCGAGTAACTTCACATTTAGCCTCTTGGGCTCTCCCCTACTATAAGAGAAGATCTAAACCGCGTTCGACTTCAGGTCAAACTTCTCTTATTCATATATTTAGCGTATCATCCTCTCTAGATTATGTGTAAAGTATATCAAAATAAACAAACAACAGCTAATGAAAACTAATGTATTTATTTTCAAATAGAATTGCACGGGGTAGGTGGTGTATGTACTCAATGAAACCCGCCTTAAATATGGACTGTATTTATTATAGGCGCTTACAACAGCAATATATATGATTAGCACTACTGTATTAAACCGCACGTTCAAGTCAATCAACACAAGTTAGCATTAGAATCCAAATATTCCACTGAACACTGATAGCACTAATTGTATCAATTTCACCGATCAATACTAGTTGCACAATTAAACACACTGATATTCACATGATCCACGAAAGTCACGCTGAGAGTCCAAATGACTGTAAAGTCTTCCGAATGCTTCCTGGTATTCCTTCTCTTCTTTTGTGTGTGTATAACTTACTAACTATACTTGACCACTTGACGTGACTGCAGACCATGCCGGTGGCTCGCACCGTACTCGCTAAGGTAACTACTTTTAAGCAGACGGTTAGCTGCTAATCGAGCGAGCTACATATTGTGAGGAGGGTGATTCTGTCCGCAACAAGAATCTAACAGATTACTTATTGAAAGTCATGAGTCTGCCAGGGCTTCGAAAGCAATTTTTGTTACTGTTAAAGGAGAAGAACTAAGTGTAACAAAGTAATTTGTATAAATTATAACTGAAAGAACTTGGTAGCGATCGCATTAGTCCCATTCGGTCGTCTAGAAAATCTTCATCCGTATAACAAGCCGTCTTGCACAAAAGATGCTTCAAGCTGATGATTTAAAGTCATACATATACTCTCTTCTTTATATCTCAAAAGTATTTATCGACGCTAAATATTATTGAAGGGAATGATATATAAATCGATGCTTATGTGATCATACGGCTGGTCGATCTATGGAAACGTAGTCAAAGTTTAAAGTCATATCAGCCCGTCGACAAGTTCTGCAAACAGAGGTTTCTGTCATTGAGCAACGTAAAAAGAGGTGCCATATCAACTATTCATTAAAGAAGCAATAACATATCTGATAATGATTACGATATCACCAATTTATTGTTTTAACTCCCCAGGCAGATATATATGTTCAAATAAACCTTTTTAGAAATAATAGTTATCTTCTTCAGCCAGTCGCTGTTCACTGGTGGACGTAGGCCCTCACAAGTTTGCGCCACATATCCCGGTCTCCCGTATTTCTCACCCAGCCCCTGCCGGCGACCTTGCACAGGAGGACACGTTTACTCCATAGGCCGTCGGTCCTACGACTGACGTAACCGGCCCCCTGCTACTTCAGCTTGCTAATTTTGTGAGCTATGTCGGTTACCTTGGTTCTCTTACGCATATCCTTGTTTCTTATCCAATCCATAAGAGAAACACCTAACATAGCTCGCTTCATAGCCCGTTGAGCGACTTTGAATTTGTGGACCAGTCCCACCATCATGTCTCGGCACCGTATGACATGACAGGTAAGACGCATTGCTCGAAGACTCTCCTCGAAGAGAATTATATATATATATATAGATATATATATAGATATATATACACATATGGAAACATTTAAATGGTTATAGACATTTAGTAGTATTCACTCAGTTATAAACCGTTTGTTTTCCGAACAAAATAAAATAAAATAAAATAAAATATATATATATATATATATATAGTGTGTTAACTCCATAAATAGTGCTATTAATAAGGGTAATGCCGTCAACAGTATTCACAATATTCACCATCATTACCTTAACTTACCACGCTCAATTATGCTTTATGCTCTAGAACCTTTATCCCATATGAAACAATGATCTGAAAGAAATTTCGCACCACGCTTTTTCTTACAAGCCGACAAGGCGGTGACCACGCTCCTGCTGGTGGTGCTAAGGTTTATACGCGAGGGTAACCACTTTCCATCAAGTAGACAGGTACCTGTCTACAATCCTACATGTTTATTTCGTCGGAGTTAGCTAATTTTTATGCACCCGAGCAACTACAAACCGTTCCCGGTAATATTCCCACGAGATTCCCAGGATACAAAAATATTACATATTTTATTACATTTAATTTGCTATGGATCAGCAAAAAAAAAATTACATTGGAAATCGTTTTTTTTTAACTTGGCCAATTTAAATCATTCCCAGAAAAAATCCTGCTGGATCCCAGGACAAAAAGTAGCACAGATTTTAAGTCTAAAAATTTGCTGTCGAGGACCGAAAACCGCACCGAAATTGGCTCAATAGTTTTTACGTGAATTCCGAATAGACAGACAAGAGATCTAAAAAACATTGCATCGTGTTTCCTTCTTTTATATAGTCTATTTCATTTGGGTTTTTAATAGCTTCAATGTACAGACATGGCATTTTTAGAAGTTTATAATATTGTGGATAGATGAAACAAATGTATTGTATCTATGTGCTTTCTTTGACCTCTTCATAAGACTCACTTTGCACAGGTCCAAATTGGCCATTTAAGGGAAAGTTAGCAATAAATCTGTATTAATACAATAGTTTTATAATTATCATTGTTCACTTTGTTCATCAAAATATGCTATATTACACATATAATTAGTATGTGTATTAAATAAACGGTTAAGAATCTCCCTTTCGGAATACCTAAAGGTTTCCACACACCTAACTTCAAAACAGTTTAACCGGTATTACTGCCTGAAACTGCTGTTGAACTTTTAAAGAATAAAAACACGAAGCACGTGATATGATGAACTTGTTGTTTGTTTGACATTATTTTTATTAAGGTTTTTTTTATTAGTTTTTTATTGCAGGAGTTCAGCAGACAGGCAGACGGCCCACTTGATGGAAAGCGGTTACCATCGCCTATGGACATTTGCAACACCAAAGGTGCTACAAATGCGCTGCTGCTCTCTTAAAGGAGACTAGAAACTGATCACTAATGCCGGAACACAAAACGAAATTGTTATGGCGGTATACTCTAGACCAGGGGTGGTCGCCATCCAGTCGAGCAAATACTCTAACGCCTGGCTGTGGGTTGTTAAGTCGCCTCTTACAACAGGCCGCCCGGCCGCAGAAAATTGTATTGTTTCTCCGGTCCTGCACGGATAATGGTATACCACCTTACTTCTATGAGTTTCTAAAGAGTGAAATTATTTTTTAAATTGGTTCGCTTTTGATCAATCACAGCTAACTCGCTCATGGAAAGTAGTTACCGTCGCTTATAGACATTTGCAAAACTAGGAGCAATTAGTGCAATGAATTGATACATAAATAAAAATTAGGGTAGTGGTGGCGATGGGCGGTGCGGCGTTGGCGGCGTAGCCTTCCAACACTGAATGACACTCACAAATAAGGAGTTGATATTTTATTAGCGAATATCAAACTGTTATGTACATACGTACATACGTAACTTCACGCCAGTTCCCTTGCGGGGTAAGCACGAACAACAGAGCGCCATTCAGGCTTATTCTTACACACCTCACTTGCTTCTTTGACATTCATAACTCTTGTCATGCACGCTCGTCTGTTCTTAAGGCTCCTGACATCACCTTTTGCTAGTACACGATTAATTTGATCATGGAAGGTGTGTCGTGGCCTTCCACGACTTTTGCATCCATCCAATTTTGCATTGTATATCTGTTTAGTCATTCTTTCCACACGCCCGAACTACCGGAGCATTGCTTTCCTTACCTTCACCCCTACACTCTCTTTCAGACCAACTCTCTTTCTTACTTCGGTATTACGAACGCGGTCCGCGAGCGTCACTCCGCAGATTTTGCGCAGTGCTCGCATCTCGACTGTTATGTAAACTTATTATATTATAACAAACACATGACAAGAATATATTACGATTCGTATGACGGTATGTACGCGTGACAGTTCACAAGGTCGTTGGGTTGCACTGCCGATCGAACGACTCGGGCGCGTGTCCACGGGCGATACCCTTCGCGTCGCGCAGTGCACACGGTGGAGAGCTGCGCTTGCGCATCTTCGTCGCCGGTTGTAGCTACGACTCGCTGAGAGGATGGTGTGATCATTTTATGTGACGGAAGGCCACAGGGTGATTAACTCGGGACTCGTTTTGGTGTAAGTATTTTTATAGAAATGTTAATAGAGCCTCAAAAAAGGCTACTTTGTTAGCCAGCTCATTATATACATTTTAATATATAAGTTATTGTATAGTTAGGAGACGATGGGGCTGACTTGCCTAATTCTGGCAAAAATCCGATATTATCCGACTTTATCCGTGCAGGAACGGAAAAAGAATACAATTTCCTGTGGCCGGGCGGCCTGTCGTAAGAGGAGACAAAACAACCCACTGCTAGGTGGTGGGGCATTTGGCCGACTGGATGGCTACCACCCCTGGTCTAGAGTATGCCGCCATAACAACCTTGTGTTGTGTTCCGGTATTAGTGACCAGGTTCCAGTCTCCTTTAAGAGAGCAGCAGCGCATTTGTAGCACCTTTGGTGTTGCAAACGTTCATAGGCGATGGTAACAGCTTTCCATTAAGTGGGCCGTCTGCATGTCTGCTGAACTCCTGCAAAAAAAAATAACATGGAAGTGATGGAGCCCCTGGAGCTTGAGTCTTAGCTCTAGCGATATTATATAATATTATATAGGTATAGTAATATTATCAATGATCATGATGCCCAATGTATGACAATCCAAAGAAAAAACAAACAAAGAACAAAGAGGAGCATAAAAAAACGAGTAAAAGAACTCATTGCTGACATGAAACACACAAGGTCTACGAAGTCTGCGATCAGTGATCACACGCTGGATAAACCCAACCACTACATCAGATTCGATAACCCACAAATCCTCGCGAAAGAGAATCGTTTCATACCTAGAATGATGCGTGAGGCTATTGAAATCAAAAAACACCCAAATTTCAATAGAGAAGATGGTGGGCAAGTACCACCTGTTTGGGAACAATCTTCAAAAATATTAATACCCAAACCCAGCAAAAACCAGCTGCCAGACCTCAAAACACTGTGAGCTCTTTCTGCGTACAACGGAACACAAACCAACTTGACTGATAATTACTTTTATTATTCCTTCCACCTATTTTAATATTATATAAAATTATTAGAGCTAGGCATGTTTGCTGAAGAGTTTCTTGCGTCGCTTCTTCTCTTCAAGCCATAACATGTTACGAAGCGGTAGTAAAATAGATCAGGCTCCCATAGAGTAAATAATAACCATAAACAAAATTAAAATTAACAAGTTGGCGGTAGGCTAAATAAAGCTTTAACAATACTCGTTGACACTTGACATCTTTGTCTTCCGTGATCACGGCCACTGAAAAGTGTCCGAAACGTCGGAAAAACCAAAATCAAATAAAATCACCTCGCTTAAAACCGTTAAAACGTAGTTTTATTCTTACATACTTTAAAATTTACGCGTACAGTAAGTGGCGCAGTTAGTTATATAAATCAAGTATTAACGAACATTGAAATATGACCGAGTAATAAATAAGGATTTTAACTAAACAAGAAGCAGTCTGATGTACCTAGATGTCCGAGGCACATAAATTATTACAGTCCCAACTTTGAATTATGTTGTATTTTCGCTGTGTCCTGCCCAATCGCTGTCCTCTCACATTAGTCGAGAGTATCACATTTTCGGTTCGCTTTATTCTGTAAGCTTCTGTTGTATGACTGAAGGAAAGAAAGAAGAAAGAAAGAAAAACTTTATTTGAAGAAATAGCGACGTAATTACATTCTTTATATATTACTAGGTATCCCGGCAGACGTTGTTCTGCCCTAAATAAATAAAATGTATTTTACTGTAAATATATGAAGACTGGTCTATATTATACGAATCTGAATCTTGGGCCTCTAAAGCGATAGAGCCTAATACCGATATCATACATATATATAGACAGACTGAAGGACAGACTAATTTCAATACCCTACACATTTTTTGTTATATTTATTATTAGAGTCTAAGTAAATAACAGTGAAGAAATTATACTGCAATTTATGTTCACCTATAATTAGTTTTTACATCGCATTGTAAACCTTAGTCATAAGCGTAACTGATTAAGGGCCGCTTGCAAAGGTTGCTTAAATTTATTTAAGAAACACAAAACGTATTTAACACCCTTAAATACAATTAGCGTCTTGCACAACGCAGAATATGCCGCTAAATACGTTTAAAGAACTGTCAATACGTATTGTGTAAAACGTATTTAGGCAGTTTAATAAGATGAACTAATTTTATATAAAGGCGATCGTTATGCAAGCGGCCCCTAATGTACAAAACTGTAGGTGATCTTTATTAATATATATATATATATATACTAGCTGTCCCGGCAGACGTTGTTCTGCCCTGAATAAATAAAATTTAGAACCCGATTGCAGCGCCACCTACCGGGTCCAATTGTAAATCTAAACCATCCTCGAATCCACTTGAACGCACAATTTTGTTAAATAATAATAATAATTAATAGGGGGGCTTTGTGGCGAAGCCTTAGGTGAGTAGCAACACCTCGTACCTGACTCCGAGGGCCAAGACAAGGCCCCCATCTCCGTGCTTGCCTTAGCCAGTCGGCACGGAGTGGAGATCGCTAGAGCTAAGACTCAAGCTCCAGGGGTGGAAGTGATAAACGGCATCACGTCAGAAGTAGCTTCGGTGAACCTGCAGCCCACCTCTCGACACCCCTTAGCCACTCACACCCATATTGACCCCGCCTTTTATGGCATTTTTTGGCGCCCATGCAGCGAGTGGCGAGTCACCGTCTGCCCATTTTTCCAAGTTCTCCGAACATTGCGACGGGCAGACGCTATAGTCCCCATATTCCCAGACCTCTAGTACCACTAGCAGTTCACCCCAATAGTTCGGTACTTTTTGTCTTCATTTCCCACAATAGTCCTCCTACACTGGCCGGGGCTTGTCCTTGGGTGCATTACTATATGGTGTAGACAGGGATAATCGCCGGTCAGCGTCACGCCATATTTACATTAAATTTGTCAAGGGGCCTCTACGTGTTGGCCTTCCCATGGCCCCACGCAAGCCCTCCAAAAGTCCGGGCCATTTTTATGGCCCGTGGTCTACAAAGACATACATTATAATAATTAATAGAACTAATTCTACTTATATAATATTTAATTAGTAAAATAAATTTTAATAAAACCAACAATTAAATACTATGTTACTTCAAAATTAAAATAAATACTCGTGTAACAACTTGTATCGAATCATCTATTCGAATATAATTCGATAGAGTGCTTGTCGATTATTACCACATTCGGTGTGCCACGACACTGGCAGGAGGCAACAAATGACATTATACTTCATAACCTATAAATATTTAACGTGTTATTTTACTGTAAATATATGAAGACTGGTCTATATTATACGAATCTGAATCTTGGGCGTGTAAAGTGATAGAAGCTAATATCGATATCATACATATATATAGACAGACTGACGGACAGACTAATTTCAATACCCTACACATTTTTGTTATATTTATTATTAGAGTCTAAGTAAATAACAGTGAAGAAATTATACTGCAAGTTGTGTTCACCTATAATTAGTTTTTACATCGCATTGTAGACCTTAGAGTCATAAGTCTAGTAACTGATTAAATATACACATACATACATACATAACTTCACGCCAGTTCCCTTGCGGGGTAGGCACGAACAACAGAGTGCCATTTAGGCTTATTCTTACACACCTCACTTGCCTCTTTGACATTCATAACTCTTGTCATGCAAGCTCGTCTGTTCTTAAGGCTCCTGACATCACCTTCTGCTAGTACACGATTAAGTATATATATATATATATATATATATATATATATATATATATATATATATATATATATATATATATATATATATATATATATACTAGAGTTTACCCCGCGGCTACGCCGCGGGTTAACCTCTAGTTCCTGCTTCTTGTTTAAAGAGCAGGCGTTAATACAGGTTACAATGTACACCATTTTTATGTTAGTGCCATTTGCACCCGAAAAATTCACTTCATTTTATATCGCAAACTCGATGCTTGATATATTCTCATGCCGATCTCCTGGCATGAGTTAGCGTTATCCATTTTCAGCATTAAAACTACATTTAAACAAAATTACAATAAAAACGATCCAGTATTCCCAGTGTTTTCCGAAAACTTAACAGAAAGACATATCGAGTTACTATCGCATTTTTATAGACGATGCATTTTTATATCTATGAACTTGAGAAATGATTGGTCTCATCCAAACTTTCATCCTCTATTACAAACAGTCCTAGTTTTATTTATCTATCCCCCGTCAATGAAAACTATAAAAATGACAAAAGGGACAACATCACCAAAAAGGACAAAAAGAGCAATATCAGCAAAAGAGCAAAAGAGCAAAAGAGCAAAAGAGCAAAAGAGCAAAAGAGCAAAAGAGCAAAAGAGCAAAAGAGCAAAAGAGCAAAAGAGCAAAGAGCAAAAGAGCAATAGGACAAAATAACCAAAATGATGAAAATGGCAAATCACAAAACCAACCAAAGCCTGTCCCACTTTTGGGATAATCTTTACATAAATCTATCCCAAAATCATAAATCATCCCATTATCCGGGATGAAAAATATCCCTTGTACACCCTCGGTATTCAAATTACATATGTACCGAGTATCAGCCAAATCGGTCCAAAAGTCTTTCCGTAAAAGGATAACAAACAGAGAGACAAATATACTTTTATCCCGGAAACTATCCCATTTTCCGGGATAAAAAGTATCCTATGTTTATTCTCGGCATCGAAAATATATATATACTGAGTTTCAGCCAAATCGGTCCAGTAGTTTTTACGTGAAAACGGAACAGACAGACAGACAGACAGACAGAGTTACTTTCGAATTTATAATATTAATAGGTATATATATATATATATATATATATATATATATATATATATATATATATATACATGTGTATATGTTTATATATATACTAGCTGTCCCTGCAGGCGTTGTTCTGCCCTGAAGAAATAAAATTTAGAACCCGATTGCAGCGCCGCCTACTGGGTCCAATTGTGAATCTAAACCATTCTCGAATCCACTTGAACACACACAAAAAAATTCATTCAAATCGGTCGAGCCGTCTAGGAGGAGTTCACTGTCAACACACGTACAGAAGAAATATATATATATATATATATATATATATATATATATATATATATATATATATATATATATATATACATATATATACATACATACATACATACATAACTTCACGCCAGTTCCCTTGCGGGGTAGGCACGAACGACAGAGCGCCATTTAGGCCCATTCTTACACACCTCACTTGCTTCTTTGCCTCATTACAATGAATGTATACATTCATATGCCACATCAAAATTTCCGTTCCTACTTAACCGACGAATTAAGAAATATTGAGGAGTTTTTGGCGGGAACTGAAAGGAGATGTTGTGCTGTGCAGTTTTATTCTCTAAAAATGTATAAAATTACTCTAAAATGAACAGTTGTAAAAATGAATAGTTGTAGGATATTGATAGTTTTTGAGTAGTAATTATGTGTTTTTGTGAGAAATGTGAACTGTATAGCCAAATGTGGCCTTTCGAGTTTTCACAAGAACTCCGTTGGATGACGTCGATTATAGCCTACAATACAACGGCGTCTGGCTTAAAGGCCTAGTTGCCAAGCCTTATACTTTAAAAAAAAAATATTCAGCGGTGGATCTAATTACTTTTACCTGTTATGTATACAGCCAATGAATACGATTGTATAAATATTATGACATTAGTTACGTAATTTGGCCATCGGAGGATGTTTTAAAAATACACTTTAATTTAATTTGTTTATTAATAAAATTTAATATGTTTTTTTTATTGCAGGAGATCAGCAGACAGGCAGACTTGATGGAAAACGGTTACCGTCGCCTATGGACATTTGCAAGATCTCATACAAGAATTTTTACAATTCACTCAAACTATGAGAACATTTATAATATAAGTTATTAAAAATAAGTTGTAATTTGTAACGAGATAGAAAGCACAATACTAAAAGTTGCAGGTAGTTTCGGTTTATTTCATTTTTTTGTACATACAAGTCACAAGTTGATTTGAACCAAAAGAAACAAGGATATAGATTTCGTGGAAGTGGCTTTGTGTAACTTGTTATCTTTATTTATGTATTTTTTGTACGTATATTTTTATGTATTTTTATTGCAAAGCTGTGTATATAAGCTCTGTATATCAGCTCCCATAATCTGCGCTCGTCGAGTAAATACAAAATAAATACACCTGTACAAACGATTTGTTTTTATAAGTTTTTTTTATTTAGGTTTATGGTTTGGCAGGTAGGCCTTTAGGCCAGATCTTAGTTTACAATATAGTTTCTTCAATTTCTTAAGCCTATGTGTAGCTCAGCTGAACTGTAGGTTATCAGCTGGTGCCATTCAACGGAGTTCTTGCGACAACTCAAAAGGCCACATTTGACTATACAGTTCACATTTCTCACAAAATACATAATTACTACTCAAAAACTATCAATATCCTACAGCTATTGTTCATTTTAGAGTAATTTTACACATTTTTAGAAAATAAAACTGCACATATCACAACATCTCGTTTCAGTTCCCGCCAAAAACTCCTTTTATAATAAGTCTTTCATCAACCAGGTAGGGATGTAAAAAATAATCGATTTTTATTTAAATCGATTTTTTTATAATCGATTTTTTATTATCGATTTTTATATTAATATTAATCGATTTTTAGTAAATCGATTATATAAATAACGACTTAGTTTTTTTGAGACAATAAGTTTGTCATTATGTTGGTATGCTCATCATTTCATTTAATAATAATAAATAAAACGTTTAATAGTACTAAAAGTTGTATTAAATGCTATTTGGTTTCCTAATTCCTTACCTTGAAATTTTAAAGAAACATTGCCTTTGATTTTTAGTTTTGAATTGGTTAGTTTTTTATTCATATAATATTATTTGATTTTTAATCTGATAAATAGTTAATATGAATCTCTTAGGTTTATTATTGGAATATGAAAAGTATATACTTTTAAATACTACAAAAAAAAAAAATTTTTCGCAGAAATCGATTATTTATTTTTATTAAAATCGATTAATTTTGAATAAAGAAAAATCGATTTTTATTTAATCGATTCTTTTCCATTAATCTCACATCCCTACAACCAGGCTGTGCGTCTCTGGAATGAACTACCTATTTCTATAAGACTGTAGCAAGACTTTATACGTGCAGGAACGGAGAAAGAATACAATTTCCTGCGGCCGGGCGGCCTGTCGTAAGAGGCGACTTAACAACCCACAGCCAGGTGGTAGGGCATTTGCCCGACTGGATGGCTACCACCCCTGGTCTAAAGTGTGTCGCCATAACAACCTTCGAGTTGTGTTCCGGCATTAGTGACCAGGTTCCAGTTTCCCTTAAGAGAGCAGCAGCGCATTTGTAGCACCTTTGGTGTTGCAAATGTCCATAGGCGATGGTAACCGCTTTCCATCAAGTGGGCCATTTGCCTGTCTGCTGATCTCCTGCAATAAAAAAAAAAAAAAAGCAGCGAGAGGCAGAGGTTAAATGATACTTCAGATGGCAGAGAGTAGTATTTATTCACTATCGAGTGCTGAAACTGAACTAATTTTATTGAAAACAGTAACCATAAGTACAAATATTAACAAATTGTACAGCTAGTACAATATGTAGCACAATGTGTGAGCGGGACGGGTGATGTGCGAGCAAGATAGAGCAACTATTAATATGTGCGCTCCCGCGTTGTGCTAGCCACCGAGCCCGATGAAATCACCCGTCTCCTCGCGATTATGAACCCCCCGAGGCTCAGAACATCAGCCTGGCATAACAGACGCCGGAGAGCCCCCGGCTGGGATCCTCTTACACAAAGGTAAAGATCCACCAATCACACTCACTCACTACAGACACAAGTAGCCATACAAGATTAGCTTAGGCGTGTCGTGTTTGGGGTTCCCTTACCACGAGGTAGCGTAATGGCGTTATTATCCGTGCAGGAACGGAGAAAGAATACAATTTCCTGCGGCCGGGCGGCCTGTCGTAAGAGGCGACTAAACAACCCACAGCCAGGTGGTAGGGTATTTGCTCGACTGGATGGCGACCACCCCTGGTCTAGAGTATGCCGCCATAACAACCTTATGTTGTGTTCCGGCATTAGTGACCAGGTTCCAGTCTCCATTAGAGAGCATCAGCGCATTTGTAGCACCTTTGGTGTTGCAAATGTCCATAGGCGATGGTAACCGCTTTCCATCAAGTGGGCCGTCTGCCTGTCTGCTGAACTCCTGCAATAAAAAAAAATGGCTAGCGCACGCGTCCCAGACTCAAAGGGCACGGGTTCGATCCTGGCCGGAACGCATGTATCACTTAGGCAGTTTTCTGACCTAATACTAATGACATATTGTTACAATTACCACGTACTAACAACGGTGAAGGAAAACATCATGATACAACCTGCACATCGAGATAACCGATGTGTCAAACGTGCCAAGCCGCCTTGGACAAGCATGGCGGGGTATACTCTCCGATCCCCCCCTATAGTGGCAGGCCCGAACCGAGCAGTGGAAAATTATGGTCTGTTAATATATAACTCCGCGGGGTTTAACACCTTTAAATAATGAGGCGGGTGAAATACCCTAGTAATTAGTTTTGAATAATTGTTCGGTCCTTGCCTAGTATGAAGTAGGTAGAACATCGCTCCATCAATTTTGCTGTCTACCCTCCTTCTGTGTGAGGCCATGGCCAATACAGAGCAGGTTAGGAGCAGCCATTTTTTGAACACACTGTCGACGTCTTAACGAGACTACAACGCGCCATGGGCTCATAATTTTTCAATAACATTCATTATACTCATTGTAATTACTGGCCGTGCCAAGAACTTACTATATGTACTTAGACTTTGTTGAAAGTGTTATCTCTAAAGTGGAGATTAGTGCCGTGTGCTGTTCCTGTGTGTAACCTGAACCGAGCGAGGAGAGGGCGGATCTCAAGGTTGGTGGAGCTTCTGCTTTTCTAGTACAAGGATCTAGGTCATGTTTCTCTCATACAGTCCATTACAAATTGAACCAGCATTTTTTCCGTAGGCTACAGCGTTCCACAATAATGTAATATTTTATTAATGTTTTGAATTGTGATTATAATTGTATATGGAAATGTTCCCCAGAAAGAAGTCGCGCGGGTAACATCTAGCTTTATAATATTCTTATATAGGATCAAGAAACATCTGCGACAATATTTATTCTGTTGAAAGATAAAAATACATTATATATAAAGCTAAGTTCAACAATGGCAGTGTATCTGTGTAATTGGTTGTATTAAAACGTGCTTCCGTAGCGCTCAGACATGTGCTACGTTGCTACAAGCGGCGTAGCAGGAACGAAAACGTAGTACGTAACCGGGTGTGGTTGAAAAATTGTATTTGATTTTTATGGAGGTTGAAATTGTGAGTTAATGTTTGTAATTGGACGTGGTTTAGCAGAAAGGACTCAACTCACATTGTGCTCAAAAATGATTTTTTTTTATATATCGGTGTCGATTTTCATTTGAAAATCGATGAAACGATTCTAAAGAAGTTTCACGTCAAAAGAAAACTTCATGGAAAACCAATTTTACGTACTATAGTCAAAGTGGCGAAGTACACCAGTGGGGGAACTCCATACAGCTATAATTATTTCCGTGTTTGAATAGTTACGACGTCAACAAATCAGTCTATTGTATTAATATAAATATTAATATAGTAATATATTAATATAATATAGTATGTATGTATATGCCTGTTCATCTTCCCTGGGTCATCATCACTTGCAGAACATGCGTTGTAAGGGTGATGGTGACTTACGGGAAGGGATACACGGGCATGCACGTATATATAAATGTCTATATATGATTATTGTATATAAGTTACACCGTATATATAACACTTTTCCCTTTATTTTTTTGGCCAGGGGAAATCCGCTTGAGGACCATAAGCCGCGACAAGGGCAGAACCTTGGGGGGATATTCGCGATCCGTGTGAGTGTGGGATTCGCCAGGTCGGGGGTAGCACTATCGTGCCCGGTCAGAACGGATAAAGAATACAATTTCCTGCGGCCGGGCGGCCTGTCATAAGAGACGACAAAACAATCCACAGCCAGGTGGTAGGGCATTTGGCCGATTGGATGGTTACCACCCCTGGTGTAAAGTATGTCAGCATAACAACCATGAGTTGTGTTCTGGCATTTGTGATCAGGTTCCAGTCTCCCTTAAGAGAGCAGCAGCGCATTTGTAGCACCTTTCGTGTTGCAAATGTCTATAGGCGATGGTAACCGCTTTCCATCACGTGAACCCTCTGTCTGTCTGCTGAGCTCCTACAATAAATAAAAAAAAAAAAATACAATTATTTCTCTGTTTGTTACGTACTATATTCGCATATAGTGGAGGGAGTGCAAAATAGGCAGTTCCACACACTTGTGTCGGATGGGGACTGTATGATTATTATTATTAAATTAGAAATATACATAGAATGAGTACAAAATATGCAAGAGAGTCGTCGTTGAGAATTATTATAGTAGAATATATGAATGGCTGAAGAATGTCTGAATTAATCGCCAATTTTTGCCTCCTATATCCCGCATCCCGTCCGACGCCTAGCTGCTAATTGCGCCAGCTATGGACGTCGGCGGTATGCGGGGCGCGGAGAGTAGGTGTGCTCCGGCGGGCGGGTCAGGGGGGTGCTCTCTGTCCGCAACAATGGGTATAAAGCATACATTATTATTTATATGAAGTTTATGTCAAATTTTACCAGTGGTAAAATAAATTATTTGTTAGGCATTTTAAAATCTATACGTCTTTATTTTATTGTTTGTCATCTACTGTATCCAGAGTTGTGACTTATCTAAGATACAAGTATCTGAAATACAGTTGCAAGATACAAAATACGTATTTTCATCTTGTTTCTAGACACTTCAAAAATGTTTTTGTATCTAAAAAAAGAACTTTAACGACATATATGGACTTTACATTGAAAGAAAATAAAACTAAATATTAATTAAACTAAATACTTAAAAATAAATAATTTTATTTGTATAAATTAAACTACAATATAAAATATAATAAACTAACTTTAAATACAAATAAATATTAAAAATAAACTAAGTTATAAATAAATTAAACTATACTATAAATTAAAATAAAATGAACTATATACAGAAACTAAAATCTATATATATACATACATGTATATAAAAGAAAATCGTGTTAGTTACACTATTTATAACTCAAGAACGGCTGTATCTATTTGGTTAAAAATTGGTGGGGAGGTAGCTTAGAACCAGGAGAGGTACATAGGATACTTTTTATCACGTTGGAATCGGTAGGTGGCACTGAGATCGGGTTCTAGAATCCTCCTAATCACCGGGAGCGATTTTGGTGATTTTGTTTTTGTATGTTTCAGTAGGTTCCCGGATGGTTTAAATACACAATTGGAACCGGTAGGTGGCGCTGGGATCGGGTCCTACAACGTCTGCCGGGGATGCTAGTTAAACTATAAAATCTAGTACCAGACCGCTGTCAGTTGGAAACGTGCCCAAAAGACTAGACACATTGCCTCGCTAAATGGCAACGCTAATGCCCGAGTAGATCAGTCTTTTGGTCACGCGAGACATCCACCATACCTTTGGCTATGTCTCTATAAAATTCTAAAATGCCGTGTCTGTTCATTGAAACTAATTAAAAAAAAAACCAACTGGAATATACTACATAAACGATAGAGAAAAAGCTGCTATTTTTTTAGATTTCTTGTCTGTCAGTTTTTTCTATTGCATGAGTTCAGCAGACAAGCAGATGGCCAATCTGATGAAAACGGTTACCGTCGCCTATGGACATATGTAACACCAGATGCGCTATCAATGTGCTACCGTACTCATAGATGGGACCGCAACCTGGCCACTGATGCCAGAACACAACTCAAGGTTGTTATAGCGGCATACTCTAGACCAGCGTTGGTAGCCATCCAGACGGGCAAATACCCTACTACCTGGCTGTGGGTTTTTTTTCGCCTCTTACGACAGGCCGCCACAACGCAGAAATTAGTATTGTTACGAGTGTGGGACTCAAATTAAAATGCCGTTGGAATTACTATAGAATTTATTAGAACTATACAAAGACGTATAACATAGGTACAAATATAACTAGACACTACTAGTACAAACTGCATGATTCAATAACACGCGCAGAGTCCGTCACTATATCGCTTGTCGAATGTACGTCTTACTCGTATCGTAATCCTCGCTCGACTGCCCCACCCCTCCGTTCGGGCATTGTTATATAGTAAACTGTACAATACACAATTGAAGCTCGTGGGCTGGTTTCTTCCAAGAAAATGTAATTTGCACACCTGCGAACGGCCAACAAAGTCGAAAACAATAACAACAAGGATTAATTCGACACTAATGACGGCCATAAAACAAGTAAAAAAACAATAGCATGTTTTTCTTAATTACAAATTCTAAACACAAAGTAAAGAAAAGAATTTCTACATCCGGGAAGGCAATAAACTGCGCTTTTACGACCGGCAGGTGTGCTCATTTCTTTGTCGGTATTTAACAGTATTATTCCTTCGTTCCTGCACAGGCAAACTCATATTCAATTGTCTATATATGATTACTATATCTAACTTTCATAATAGTTCAAAACAACGCAGCATCCTCGTTCGGTAAATGCAAATCAAAGCAAAGGAACCCGCGGGAAATATGCTAATTAGTTTCAATAACTAGGTGCTTAACTAAGATTATCTCCCACAACATAGTTCAGACAGATTATATTTACCAGTATAAATGAATTAGTAGACTAACTTTGTCGGGAACTTATGAACCATTATCATTTAATGAATAGTACTTAAAGTAAATATTTGGAAATAAAACGAGTTATTTCAGTGGAAGCTAGGATTGGCGAGTGGCAATTTTTATTTTGTAATATTCATTCTACAGATATAGCCCTCTAGCCCGATAGACCGACGACCTATGCAAAGTCTCCGGTAGGCGCTGGATGAGGAAAACAGACGACAGGCACGGCCTACGTCCAGCAGTGGACTAGGAATGGCTGCCGACGATTCTACAGATATAAACTAAGCATTTCTGCCAAAAAAAAATTGCATCCGAGCTATTGTAGGTATCCGATTTTAGGAGACCTGTAAGCCACACTTTAAGCATCTCCAAATTATACCACTGCCGTGTGCTTTAATTTTCTTTTTTCAGTTCAGAAAACAGGCAGACGGCCCACCCGATGAAAAACGGTTATCATCGCCTATGGACATTTGTAACACAGGTACTACAAATGCGCTGCTGCTCTCTTAAGGGAGACAGGAACCTGGCCACTGATACCGGAACCCAACTCAAGGATGTTATGACGGCATACTCTAGACTCATGTGTGTACATTTTTGAAATTTACTTATGTATCAGAAATAATGTCACAATTTTTACGACAGCAAAAAATTTATATCTAAGTAATACTAGAAATATTGAGCGACTTGTATTAAATATGGTATTAAACATAACTCTTTTTATGAATAACTGTTGTAGCAAGTACATTAAAATGTATAATAAAATTCCGAACCACCTATATTTGATATATATGTATATATACATATATATCTTAATATATATAAATCTCGTGTCACAATGTTTGTCCTCAATGGACTCCTAAACTACTTGACCGATTTCAATCAAATTTGCACACCGTGTGCAGTTTGATCCGACTTGAAAGATAGGATAGGTTACATTTGGACCCGGTAGGTGGCGCTGCAATCGGGTTCTAAATTTTTATTTCTTCAGGGCAGAACAACGTCTGCCGGGACAGCTAGTATATATATATATATATATATATATATATATATATATATATATATATATATATATATATATATATATATATATATATATATATATATATATATATATAGTTACAACTTAGCCAAAATTCCACGAAGCACACCGGCGGGCCATAAATCATAGTTTTATGGCCCTCCGCATTTAAAGTTCTTTTGTTTACTTCGTGTTTAAAATTTACAATTAGACAATAGCCTATTGCTATCATCGTACTGGTTTATGACCGTTCGCAGGCCTAATTAGGCAGGTGTGTAGAATTATGTTTCCTGGGAATTGCGTCGACAGAAGCGCAGGTGTGATTTGTGGAAGTCATTGTTTACCCGGTCGTGACATATTGTAAGCTGAGTATAAAGGGATGCCCGAACGGAGAGATCGGTAGTCAAGCGACTATTACGATACTAGCAAGACGTGTGTATATCCGACAAGTGGTACAGTGATGGACTATGCGCGTGTTATTGAATCGTGCAGTGTATACTGTTTGTATCCAGTTATATTTATATATATATATATATATATATATATATATATATATATATATATATATATATATATATATATATATATATATATATATATTGTTACGAGTTACGCAGGACTCGAATTACAATGCCATTGGAATTACTATACAAAAAATACGAATATTGATTAAAAATCTATACTAATACTGTAGAGGTAAAGTTTGTGAGTTTGAAATACTGATCCGATTTTGAAAATTCTTTAACCAGTGGAAAGCTACATTTTTCTAAACATGTCATGTCAGTACATTGAAGCTATTAAAAAAAAACAACTGGAATAAGCTATTTAAACGACGAAGAACTCAATACAATCTTTTTTAGATTTCTTGTCTGTTTGTGCGGGACTCACGTAAAAACTACTGAGCCGATTTCGACGCGGTTTTCGCTGGTCGACAGCTAATATTTAGATTGAAATTCTACTTTTCATTTAGGAAAATCCGCGGTTATGTTTCTGGGAATAATTAAAAAATTGCCTGATTGAAAAGAAATTGAATTCCAATGCGATTTTTTCATCGATCTATATCAAAATGTATTAAAATGTGCTATATTTCGTATCCCGGGAATCTCGCGGGAAAATTCCCTGGATCGGTTTGTAGTTGTTTGGGTGCATAATAATGATACTTTTTTTAAAGGTTTTTTTTTACAGGAGTTCAACAGAGAGACAGACGGCCCACTTGATGGAAAGAGGTTACCATCACCTATGGATATTTGTAACACCAAAGGTGCTACAAATGCGCTGCTGCTCTCTTAAGGGAGACTGGAACCTGGTCACTAATGCCGGAACACAACACAACGTTGTTATGGCGGCATACTCTAGACCAGGGGTGGTCGCCATCTAGTCGAGCAAATACCCTACCACCTGGGAAACTTAAAGTTTTATGGCTTCAATGTATCCGGCATTGATTTTGCCAACGTCACAGTTAGGTAATGATACTTTACTTGTTTTTCAAATGCCATGCAACTTTGTATAACGGGAAACCCGCGGGAATTTCAAGTCAGGCGTGGACGAAGTCGCGGGCATACCTTAGTAGAAAATATAATGTGAACTTAACATTTACAGAAGTATAATAACTTGCGTTATAGTGCTGAATTGCGTGTGGGATGTTTTTTAATAATTCATGTTATATTATCCCTAAGGAAAATTGTTAAAGTCGCAGACGGACGACTTTTTAGCGTATGCTTCCGACAGCATACTAATGTTACAAGTGTGAATGTTTTTACAATTTTAGTATCATAAAGCACAGTTTATTACCTTCCCGCATTCGGACTTCTTTTGTTTACTTTGTGTTTAAAATTTGTAATTTGAAAAGCAGTCTATTGCGTATTGTAATCCTTTATGAAGGTCCTTAGCCAGGTGTGGTTCTTGGAAAATTCAGTCCACGCGGTCGAGTATTGTATTGTATAGTTTAGTATAAAACAATGCGCGAACGGAGGGGTGAGGCAGTCAGGCGACGATTACGATACGAGCAAGACGTGTGTACTACATTCGGTAATCTATTTAGTGACGGACTTTGCGCGTGTTATTGAATCGTGCATTACGTTTGAACTGATTGTGCTCAGTTATAATTGTACCTGTGTTATACGTGTTTGTATAGTTCTAATAAATTCTAAAGTAATTCCAACGGCATTTTTAACTTGAGTCCCGCACTCGTACCAATATTTACTATTATAATAAAGTATAAATAAAAACATATAAACTCATAAAAGAAGAAGCACGTTACATTGTTGTTAAACTGTTTCGTCTCTTTCAGAATTATTAAGTTGTAATTTTTTTTTTTTAGAAATTAATATAATAATGATATACCCGCAGATGGGCTTTGTGACCTAAGCCTAAGGTAAGTAGTGACACCTCAGACCTGACTCCGGGGGGTCAAGGCAAGGCCCCTGGCTCCGTGCTTGCCTTTATCAGCCGGCACGCAGTGGAGTTCGCTAGAAGTTCGCTTAACCTCAGTATTAAATGCCTTAAATTACTCACTTTACCTTGTCTATAAATCTATGAAGTGGCGCTTCATGTCAGAAGATACCCTGAACAATATGAAGACATCATAAGCTCACGAAGATGTGACTTATTAAAATTTAATAAAAGATGCGCAACCTTTTTTTTTTTTTTTTTATTGCAGGAGTTCAGCAGACAGGCAGACGACCCACTTGATGGAAAGCGGTTACCATCGCCTATGGACATTTGCAACACCAAAGGTGCTACAAATGCGCTGCTGCTCTCTTAAAGGAGACTGGAACCTGGTCACTAATGCCGGAACACAATTCAAGGTTGTTATGGCGACATGCTTTAGACGAGGGTTGGTAGCCATCCAGTCGGGCAAATGCCCTACCACCACCTGGCTGTGGGTTGTTTTGTCGCCTCTTACGACAGGCCGCCCGGCCGCAGGAAATTGTATTCTTTCTCCGTTCCTGCACAAATACCTTATTTGCACGTAGCATATTTATGATGTCCATCAAAATGTAATGATAAATTACCATTAGACATAAAGACATGCCGCGAATTTGAGACATATAAATATAAGCTATTTACGTACTTAAGGGACAAGACATTTTATTCGATATATCAATTCTTGGACAGTAACAATAAATGACTAAAATATTAACTAAAGGTGGTATATATATAATTCTGACTAAAGCTAAACAAACACACTGACATTAAAATATTTAGGAATCTATAAACACATGCGTATCAATATTAGTCTTGGAGTTTTTGGCGGGAACTGAAAGGAGATGTTGTGCTGTATAGTTTTATTTTCTAAAAATGTGTAAAATTACTCTAAAATGAACAATAGTTGTATGTATGTATGTGGCCTTTTGAGTTGTCACAAGAACTCCGTTGAATGGCCCTAGCTGATTACCTACAGTTCAGCTGTGCTACACATAGGCTTAAGAAAATGAAGAAACTATATTGTAAACTAAGATCTGGCTTAAAGGCCTAGCTGCCAAGCCATAAACTTAACATAAACAATATTAGTTTTTCTTTTTGACATTTAATTTAATTTAATTGTCTCTTTGTTTTATAATCTACTAGCTGTCCCGGCAGACGTTGTTCTGCGCTGAAGAAATAAAATTTAGAACCCGATTCCAGCGCCACCTACCGGGTCCAAATATAAGCTTTTTTCCGTGCAGGAACGGAAAAAGAATACAATTTCCTGCGGCCGGGCGGCCTGTCGTAAAAGGCGACTAAACAACCCACAGCCAGGTGGTAGGGCATTTGCCCGACTGGATGGCTACCACCCCTGGTCTAGAGCATGCCGCCATAACAACTTTGAGTTGTGTTCCGGCATTAGTGACCAGGTTCCAGACTCGCTTAAGAGAGCAGCAGCGCATTTGTAGCACCTATGGTGTTGCAAATGTCAATAGGCGATGGTAACCGCTTTCCATCCAGTGGGCCGTCTGTCTGTCTGCTGAACTCCTGCATAAAAAAAAGCTATCCTATCTTTTAAGTCGGATCAAGCTGCACACGGTGTGCAAATTTGATTAAAATCGGTCAAGTAGTTTAAGAGTCCATCGCGGACAAACAACGTGACACGTAATTTATATATATTAAGATGTTAATTTATTTTCCCATTATTTTTAATAATTGTAAAGGTGGTCTGGAAGATATCGCCGGCGTCGATAAGACCTCCTATTGTATATGTAACGTATGTATGCAATAAAGAACATTCATTCATTCATTCATTCATTCATTCAACCTCCATGGGTGGGAGTTATAAATGGCATAATGTCTGAAGTAGCTTCGGTGAACCTGCAGCCCACCTCTCAACATCCCTTAGCCACTCTCACTCATGTTGCCCCTGTCTCCTATGGCATTTTTGGGGCCCATGCAGGGAATGGCGAGTTACCGTCTGCCCATTAATCCATGTTCCCCGAATATTGCGACGGGCAGACGCCATAGTGCCCATATTCCCGGACCCCTAATAGCACTAGCAGCTCACCCCAATAGCCCGGTACTTTTTATTCTCATTTTCCACAATACTCCTACACTGGCCGGGGCTTGTCCTTGAGTACATTATTATGGTGTAGATAGAAACAATCGCCGGTCACTGTCACGCCACATTTACATTAAATTTGTCGAGGGGCCTCTACGTGTTGGCCTTCCCATGGCCCCACGCATGCCCTCCAAAAGTCCGGGCCAATCTTATGGCCCGTTGTCTTCAAACACATACAATATAATAATTTATTGTAAAAGCCCGATACAGTGACAAACATTTTTAAAATTAATTTATAATTATATGTATGTATATATGTTGACAATGTCATTTCCCTAACCCCTAAACTTCGTTTGCCCCTATGTCTTGGGGGTTAGGTTATATATAAAGACGCTCGTCTGCGGAAAACGTAATGTTTCTCAAAGTGAATTCCATACTAGTGTAACCTAGTTACGACGAGTTGTTTTATAATATTTTTGCTCATTTTAAACGCTAACTGTTTAAAGTGGTTTGCATATATTTATAATTCGTTCTTCTGTTTGTAACTTTGCAGCTACTATTTCATGTCTATCTTTATATATATATAATTCTTCTGTACGTGTGTTGACAGTGAACTCCTCCTAAATGGGTGCGTTCAAGTGGATTCGAGGATGGTTTAGATTCACAATTGGACCCGGTAGATGGCACTGCAATCGGGTTCTAAATTTTATTTCTTCAGGGCAGAACAACATCCGCCGGGACAGCTAGTAATATTATAAAATTCTAAACATGCCGGGCCTGTACATTGAAGGTATTAAAAAAAAACAACGGGTATATACTACACAAACGACGGAGAACACGATGCAATTTTTTTAGATTTCATATCTGTTTGCCTGCTTGTTCTTGATCCACGTAAAAACTGCTGGGCCGATTTCGATGCGATTTTCGCTATTCCACAAGTAATTCTTATACTTAAACTCTGCGCTACTTTTTACCCTGGGAATCCAGCGAGAAGTTTTCTGAGAATGATTTAAAATGGCCAGATTAAAAAATAATCGAATTCCAATGTAATTTTTTTAATGATCGATAGCAAATTTAATGTAATAAAATGTATGATATTTGTTATTCCGTAAACCCCCAGGAATTTTCCCAGGAGTGGTTTGAAGTTGTCCGGATGGATAAAAACACCGCGGGAATTTCACGTCAAACGTGGACGAGCATATCCTAGTATCAAATAATAGTACATTATGGTACTAGTGTGTAACATTGGTGATTACCGCCGAGGCGCCATTGAGACTCGAGCCGTAGGCGAGGGTCTTAAGAGAGCCGAGGACGGTAATCATCAATACACACGTGTATCATACGACGTTTTTCAACACACTTGTGAATAAAATAACAACAAAAACTCATTTTATTTAGTAGATAAAAAAAGTTATATATGAGTTAAAGTTTTATTTATTAAACACGTACGAGTTAAAATTATCTATTTAAATAAGAAGTTGCATGAAATGAGCAAGCAATAGGAACATTAATTTATTTGTTCTATAGAACACGATCTTTTTTTTTGAATAAAAACTTTTTTAATAACAAAGCAACTCAACCAATAAAATTTTAAAAAAAATCTATAACTCACTAGTGAGTTATAATGTTTATTAGTCACAGTTTGATTATGGGTGTCATTCTGTGCCTAATTGCGGTGACCATAGAGCCACTTTATGAGAAAGTGTGTTGAAAATTCCTTTTTTCGAGTTCCATGGTCAAATAATAGTCACACCACATTTACATTAAATTTGTCAAGAAGCCTCTCTCCGTGTTGGGCTTCCTGTGTCCAAAAGAACAAGCCATTTCTATGGCCTGTGGTCTGCTAGGACATATAATAATAATAATAATTGGTAGAGCCCATTTCCTAGAGCTACCATGTTGTACTACGCCACGGTTCTCTAGATCATTTATTCCGCGTGCAACGATGATCTGGAGGGAACTTTCCGCCACGGTTTTCCCATTGCGTTATGATATGGGGTTTTTTAAGAAGGTCATTATAAATCTTCTATGCGCTAAGAACCTCAGCCAGAAGGCCCGGCTCGCCGTACACAACGCGGTGCTGGTACCTACGCTCACGTATGGAAGCGAGAGTTGGGTATGGAAGAGAGAGCATGAAAGTAGAGTAAACGCGGTCGAGATGCGAGCACTGCGCAAAATCTGTGGAGTGACGCTCGCGGACCGCGTTCGTAATACCGAAGTAAGAAAGAGAGTTGGTCTGAAAGAGAGTGTCAGGGTGAAGGTAAGGAAAGGAATGCTCCGGTGGTTCGGGCATGTGGAAAGAATGCATGATGAAAGAATGATTAAACAGATATACAATGCAAAAGTGGATGGATGCAGAAGTCGTGGAAGGCCACAACACACCTTCCATGATCATATTGATCGTGTATTAGCAGGTGATGTCAGGAGCCTTAAGAACAGACGAGCGTGCATGACAAGAGATATGAATGTCAAAGAAGCAAGTGAGATGTGTAAGAATAAGCCTAAATGGCGCTCTGTTGTTCGCGCCTACCCCGCAAGGGAACTGGCGTGAAGTTAGGTATGTATCTATGTATGTCATTATAAATAATAAAACTACGTTTTAACGGTTCTAAGCGCGGTAATTTTATTGGATTTTGGTTTTTCCGACGTTTCGGTCACTTTTCAGTGGCCGTGATCACGGAAGACAAAGATGTCTAGTGTCAACGACTTTTATTTAGCCTCCCGCCAACTTGTTAATTTTAATTATTTAGTTTTACTTTTGTTTATGCTTATTATTTACTCTATGGGAGCCTAATCTAATTTAGTACCGCTTCGCAACATGTTATGGCTTGAAGAGAAGAAGCGGCGCAAGAAACTCTTCAGCAAACATGCCTAGCTCTAATAATGTCTTCCGCGATCACGGCCACTGAAAAGTGGCCGAAACGTCGGAAAAACCAAAATCAAATAAAATTACCGCGTTTAAAACCGTTAAAACGTAGTTTTATAATGTATACAAGTCGCGAAAACTTAAGAGAATATTAGGGCATTATAAAACTTCTTAGAGGTCGACAACACGTTGGCGACACCCCAGATGTTGCAAATGTCTATAGGCGACGGTAACCACTTTCCATGAGGTGAGCCATCTGCCTGTTTGCCTACTTCAGACAACAAAAAAAAAACAAACACACACATTGTACTTAGTCTGGCCATAAATGCTGTTACAATTAAAAAGAAACTAAATATTACATTTGAATTTGGAATCTGTCATTTTTATATGATTGTTCATTGTGTTTTCTCATTTTGGCGCCAATACATTGTACAACATTTTGCGATATTAAAATAGAGTGGGGAGATAAAGAGAACCGAATCGCTGTGATTGCAAAAAAAAAATGATTTTTTTGTATTTATTTATTACAATATTTATGGCAAGACTAGGTATATTCCCAAGCTAAGCAAGTTACGCTTGTGTTATGGGTGATATAGAACGGACCACGCTGGTGGTTCCGTTCCCAGACACACAGGCCACAATAAATAACAGAACGTTCGTTTCCGAAATATACCATGCCAGGAACTGAACTCGGAGCCTCTGTGATCCATCGAGTTTGGCCGGCTAAGACTTAGCCCGCTCAACCACAGAGCCTGTCAATAAGAATAGCAAAGGACATAGCAAAAACAGGGAAAATTGCTTGACTACAGAACACTTCATTGGACCGACACGCACTTGACCGATTTTTGTATCGTTAGTGTCTACAGATATTGCATGTTATACTACGATCAAACATTTCTCGTAGACAAAAACTCAATAACCTAAATAAAATAAGAATGAAATTTAGTGATGAAGGCCCCTTATTCTGAACACGTACTTAGATAGCTACCATTGTTGTCTGCACGTGGAACACCACTAAGGCCTCTAACACACGTGCTTATATAACATAAGTACTTGTATGTACTTGCGTGGTCTGGGTGTAATTTTTTTTTTATTATTGCTTTTACATACATACATAACTTCACGCCAGTTCCCTTGCGGGGTAGGCACGAACAACAGAGCGCCATTCAGGCTTATTCTTACACACCTCACTTGCTTCTTTGACATGTATAGCTCTTGTCATGCACGCTCGTCTGTTCTTAAGGCTCTTGACATCACCTTCTGCTAGTACACGATCAATTTGATCATGGAAGGTGTGTCGTGACCTTCCACGACTTCTGCATCCATCCACTTTTGCATTGTATATCTGTTTAGTCATTCTTTCATCATGGATTCTTTCCACATGCCCGAACTACCGGAGCATTCCTTTCTTTACTTTCACGCCGACACTCTCTTTCTTACTTCGGTATTACGAACGCGGTTCGCAAGCGTCACTCCGCAGATTTTGCCCAGTGCTCGCATCTCGACCGCGTTTACTCTACTTTCATGCTCTCTTTTCCATACTCAACTCTCGCTTCCATACGTGAGCGTAGGCACCAGCACCGCATTGTGTATGGCAAGCTGGGCCTTCTGGCTAAGGTTCTTAGCGCCTAGAAGATTTTATTGCTTTTATAGTCATAATATTTCGTAGAGGCCGGCAGCACGTTGGCAATAACCCAGGTGTTGCAAACTTCCATAGGCAACGGTAACCATCTTCAATCGAGTAGGTTGTCTGCCTGTTTGCCTGATTCAGGCAATACAAAATATATCAGACATCGATTATTCCATTGAGCACGAGTCATCGCGATATGTTCCATTACAATGAGCACATGGTCATTGTTTAGAAATGCACGTTAGGTTGGAAAACTGCTTAAGTAGTGCTTGTTCTCCGGTAAAATTCGAATCCACGCCCTTTGAGTTGGGATGTGGCCATAAAAATGGTTCAAAATGTTGGACGGCTTGCGTGGGGCTATGGGAATGCCAACACGTAGGTCCCTTGACAAATTTAATGTAAATGTGGCGTGACACTGACCGGCGATTATCCCTGTCTATATCATATAATAATGTACCTAAGAAAAAGCCCCGGCCAGTGGAGAACTATTATGGAAAATGAGAACAAAAAGTACCGGGCTACCGGTACTAGGGGTCTGGGACACTATGGCGTCTACCCGTCGCAATGTTCGGGAAACATGGGAAAATGGGCAGATGGTGACTCGCCACACAGGCATGGGCCCCAAAAATGCTATAGAAGACAGGGGTAACATGAGTGTGAGAGAATAAAGGGTGTGGAGATGTGGGTTGCAGGTTCATTGAAATGTGGGCATATATATTACAAGATATTGTATTTTTAGCAAAAATTATATATTTTTAAATTAATACGATTAACACTTATTTATAAATGAAGTCGATTTTTATAACAGTCCTATTTTTATAACACTATCCGTGCAGGAACGGAGAAAGAATACAATTTCCTGCGGCCGGGCGGCCTGTCGTAAGAGGCGACTTAACAACCCACAGGTGGTAGGGCATTTGTCCGACTGGATGGCTACCACCCCTGGTCTAATGCATGTCGCCATAACAACCTTGAGTTGTGTTCCGGCATTAGTGACCAGGTTCCAGTTTCCGTTAAGAGAGCAGCAGCGCATCTGTAGCAACTTTGCTGTTGCAAATGTCCATAGACGATGGTAACCGCTTACCATCAAGTGGGCCGTCTGCCTGTATGCTGATCTCCTGCAATAAAAAAATAACAAATCGAGTCCGTAACGCATTAGGACATTACTAATTGATACGTCATCGAGCTGTCAAAAATAAAATAATTGCTCTTATAATACTATTGTCTTTTTACAACATTCACAGTCCACTAACAAAATAATATTTCTAGGAGTGTTTTACAATACATATTACTGAAATAAAACAGACGGAGGCGTGATCTTGAATGAAATTCCATCAGACGGCCCCATTTCATTTGTAAGCATAACAAACAAACAAACAAACAAAACTTCTTTCAACAGTAATACGGTTACTGAATAAATAACCGTTATGTTATGAGTCTGCGTTGTTCGAGGACGTTAATAACCACAGTGTTTGCATTCAGAAATTGTTATTTGGTTATAAGCCCCCAGTGTTCTTCCTTTATTTGTGTTATTTGTGCGAACTCGTCGATGACATGAATAATTTGACTTATAAGGCTTTTTTTTATTGCAGGAGATCAGCAGACAGGCAGACGGCCCACTTGATGGAAAGCGATTACCATCGCCTATGGACATTTACAACACAAAAGTTGCTACAAATGCGCTGCAGCTCTCTTAAGGGAGACTGGAACCTGGTCACTAATGCCGGAACACAACTCAAGGTTGTTATGGCGACATACTTTAGACCAGGGGTGGTAGCCATCCAGTCAGGCAGATGCCCTACCACCTGGCAAAAATGTATGCCTTATACAAAATCATCATGTATGTCAGTTTGTCTACTTTATTTTTTTTTTTTTTATTGCAGGAGTTCAGCAGACAAGCCGACGGCCCACTTAGTGGAAAGCGGTTACCATCGCCTATGGACATTTGCAACACCAAAGGTGCTACAAATGCGCTGCTGCTCTCTTAAAGGAGACTGGAACCTGGTCACTAATGCCGGAACACAATACATACTTACTTACTTTTGAGGCCTTTTGGATGGTTCGATTTCGGTGGCCAATTGGATGGACCTATTTCTGTGGCCATTTGGATGGATCCATTTCTCATTTCTGTGGCAATCTGTGGCCACGTGGAGATGGGTACTGAAAATGAGTGCTGTGTAGGACTGAATTTCGGCACAACAAAAAACTGAGTATATATATCATTTCTCAAATTACGGCATATTTTGGTATGTGTTTTCTATTTTGTCGTATCTGTGTTGTGTGCGTCGGATTTAGAAATAAATATTTTCTTTCTTTCATTTTGGAACACCAAAATTGGTACGATTTTGCTGCATCTGTCCATCCGTATGTCATTTTATGTCACAGTCTGCTCGGAAGCTATTGGGTCATATAAAAAAAAAAATTGGCATGGAGGTCTGGTCTGTACGTCACTAGAACTGAAATGAAATAAAATTAAATAAAAAATGCTTAAGTGTTTCATGATTACGACTGGAATTCGAATTCGCATCATCGATATGACGCGTTAACCACTGCTATTACGACTAAATGTGTCTTTCCACTACACCGGATCATACCATGACCGGGCTATGAACGTATCAGGTACGGTAAGAAATACGACACGGTCTACTATGCCCACTAGAATGTATCAATAAGTTATCACACCTGTGTATTGCGGGTTTATTGTCCGTAGCATCCGGAAGCATCCGCGTATCATCCGTGTGCTTCCCGTTCTCTTAATTATAGTAGTTCACCTATGTTTTTGCGTGAAGTAGATGCGTCGGGAAGAGCGAGTGATTAATTTTGTTGTGAAAGTTGTTTCCTATATCTCTGTACGACATCTATTAGGAAATGGTCCAGGAATTAGGTTTAACCCTTCAGCTCACTATTAGCACATATGTGTCCGCGATTTCAGCGCAGATCGCGTTTGTGCACGTGATCGTTTTTGGGTTGTTGTCTCACTCTGATTATATAGGATTTGTATGAAATGTGTATATTTTCTTGGTATATTACGAGATGGTGATAGTGTTAGTCTTGCGGCTTTTGGAAGATCTGAAGGGTTAAACGGGCTAAGAACGGTCATTATACGCGGTTAAAATCCGTATGCGTACTTAGTACACGTATTTATATATATACAATATGCATAGAGTTGTTATTGGGTCAAGTATATGGAGGCTGGTACTAAAAATCAGCGCTATATCGGGACTTTAAAAAAAAAATCGATGCAGCACAATGCTGAGTTGCCAACCTCGTTGACTAAAAAACTTAACGTACGTACAAGCCTTATTTATTATATACGTTTTTGTGTTTTGTAAATCAGTTTTATGTAAAATTTATTGTGAATGTATTAGCTTATAGCGTCGTCTTTTTTAATCAATAAATCTTATTCTTTCTTTCTTTCTATGCTCCCCGTTTCGCCGCCTGCGCACACCGGTTTGACAACGTCGCGTGCGTGCACGGAGCGTAGCGCCACCGGCAAAATATTCTCGCCGACAATTGTTGATGGTTCTTGTATGGCACGCGACGGCGTTGGTTGGCGATGGAACAGCCTAATGACAAAGAATATTTTTTGCCGGATACGTTCCTAGCACGGTCATGGTATGATACGGTGCAGTGTGCAGACACCTTTATCATGAACTCATGTGCACATTACTACTTTATTACCTGAATAAAATGTTTAATTAGGTTACCTTATTAAGAAAAGTACTACAGCCAAAAGTTTTAACATAATTTACTGATCTAATGCCCTCATTCAAAGGGATATTTAAAAATTATTACATCTTGTTAAATTTAAACGATTACTTAAAATACGCTGAAAACAACAAAAAAGTGTAATTAACAAAGTAATATTAATTCGTTCAAATCCCATAAAAGTTTATGATTGTGATTTAAAAATAGCTATTTAAGGAGGATTTTTAGACGACGTACAAATCCAATATGAAATAGGTTATTTTTTCTGTGAACTCAAAATCTTGAAATTCTGTGCTTAAATCTTTATAATAGTGTATATATGTATATGTTAGGTTTTATAAATTTGTACGTAATATTAGTTTTATTTCAATTTGTATACATAGTTTATTTTAGTTTTAATATACTACAAATGTTTAGAATTTTTCGAAAGGTATCGTAACAAAGCTTGGGTCAGTGATACCGTGTTGAAAACTATACATTTTTGGTCTAATTGCACAACAGAAATGACAATAGAACTTTAAAGGCAGGTGCCAGCTCTTTAAATAAAATGCTTAAATAACAATAATAACAATATCATGGCTGGGCTAAGAGCTCCTTATTTTTAAGGAGATACAAGCTATGCTAGGCTAATACTGATTGATATGTTTGATAGATCAGTTATCTATAAGTATATTTTAATCACCACGTATTCCTTTACAGTACTCACGTTTGTAATTTTTTTTTACCAATATGCATATTAGTTCAGAAAACTGCTTTATTTGTGGACGGTTCTGTGCCAGTATTCGAACCCACGTATCATTTCGAATGCGAGTATGACACTCGAGATCATTACCTACTAACTTATCACGGTGCAGGCGCACAAAATGCGTCTGTTGTATCTGTGAAAAATTTGGCCTTGATTAATTTATACCGTAATTTTAGACCATATTAGTAATTGATAAAAAAAAGTCCACAAATTGTTCGTCGTGTATAGAGCCGTGTGTAAATACTTAAAAAGTGTTCCGTCAAGAATGAGTTTTAATTAGGAGTCTCGTCAGAAGCTTTATAAACTTGGGTAAGGAACGATTAAAAAAATAATTGCTTTGAAATGCTGACCTGGTAGAAGAGTAAGTATCACAGTGGTAATAGTATTTTTCAAATTCTATACACTAAAGAAAGGAAAATAAAAGATAAAAAAAGGATCGAAAAAGAAAATGCAACATAAGCTATATCCAGGGAAATGAATGGATTAGGTAAAGCTTTATCTGCAAGAGTTAACTTGAGACCTGAGCGGAATGCGCGCTCACCTCCCGACCCCCGCCTTCTTACCGCTCTCGCCATCGACTCGTCAGTACCTCGCACTTACGTCATTCGAGCGAAGTCTCAAGTTAACTCTTGCGGGTTGTAAGATATAGAAAACGTCCTGTCCTATAGGATTTTGGGGTGCCATATACATCAAGTCAGCGCGTCATATAATGAAGAACTGAACAGTGGCCTTGGTCTCGTTCTGGCATTGTCTGTCTTTTTTTCAAGGTGTAATCCATCATGGACACCCACTGCTTGGGGATAGCAGTAAGTAGTGTTGGACTCCAAATAGTATGCTCGGACTAAGCAACTATGTACATCACCAATGTGTTCCATCTCATCATCGTATTCCAGGACTTCGGGTACCAGAGATACATCTGACAATCCTGATGACGCTCGCTCAAAGAAGTCTTCCTACATAAAGGAAGCATTTAGATCCTTATTATGTTTTTATTTTGGACTCCCGTGCACACAACGCAACTCTTATACTAAAGACTAGCGGCCCGGTGCGGTTTCACCCGCGCTCTGTCCCGCTCCCGTGATATATAGCGTCATGTTATATAGCCTATGACACTCCCTATTAACATGGCTTTCGGACAGTAAAAGAATTTTTTAAATCGGTTTAGTAGATCCAGAGACTACCCCCTACAACATCACAAACTCACAAAATTTACCTCTTTATAATATTAGTATATATGTATTGTTACGAGTGCGGGACTCGAATTAAAATGGCGTTGGAATTACTATAGAATTTATTAGAACTATACAAACACGTATAACATAGGTACAAATATAACTGGACGCAGCCGTCATGCGCAAAGTCCTTCACTATATCGCTTATCGAATATACACAAGTCTCGCCTTGATCGTGGTTTTCGCTAGACTGACCCCACAAATACAAGTGTGCCCGCCCGTATCGTCGACTCAATTTCCTAGAAATCGTAATCCGCATACCTGGTTAATTATACCTGCAAACGGCCATAAACGAGTACAATAGGTTGTTCTCCACAATAACCAATAAATAAGTAAACAAAAGAAGACTATCATATAGGTATCATAATTGGTTTAAATGCCGACAGGTAATAGCGTGCTTAGTGGAATTTGTTTTTGTCGGGGGGCTAAGTTCTAACAGTATGGTAAGCTCGTATCATTCTTCATAGCCCATGCTGTTGTTAAAGCAGAAGGAATTGTTGATAGTATCTCCTTCGCATTCTCTGTCCTGATCTTACAACTATGGTTAAGTAGCACCCTAGTTACTCAATTATAAATATTTGTTTATATCTGTTAACATTTTGAAAATAAAAGAATAAATATTATTATTCTCAGTAATTTGAAGTATTGTTTTTCTTTTTTTTTTAATTGCAGGAGATCAGCAGACAGGCTGACGGCTGAAAGAGGTTACCATCGCCTATGGACATTTGCAACACGAAAGTTGCTACAAATGCGCTGCTGCTCTCTTAAGGGAAACTGGAACCTGGTCACTAATTCCGGAACACAACTCAAGGTTGTTATGGCGACATACTTTAGACGAGGGGTGGTAGCCATCCAGTCGGGCAAATGCCCTACCACCTAGGTTGTTAAGTCGCCTCTTACGACAGGCCGCCCGGCCGCAGGAAATTGTATTCTTTCTCCGTTCCTGCACGGATATGTTTTTGCAACCAACGCTGCTACAATTCAATAAATATTTCTTTTCTTTCTTACTTTAAGGCTCGCTTGCATAACGATCGCTTTTAAATAAAATTAGTTAATCATATCAAACTGCCTAGATACTTTTTACACAAAACGTATTGACAGTTCTTTAAACGTATTTAACGGCATATTTTGCGTTGTGCAAGACGCTAATTGTATTTAAGGGTTTTTTTTATGCGCAGGGGGAATACATTTCGTACCATACTGAGTCCCTCTCGACTGTGGGGGTGGGACCGGACCACGGCGATAAACGCCGCGCAGCGTGTGCGAAGACTCTGGGCGGAACCAAATACTCCGTTAAACCTAAACCTGTTCACCAACAGAGGCTGGACCCGTCGCATCCCCACAATGCGTGGACCCCTGCGATGGAATCATGGTAGGGAGACTTTGCGCATACCTGTGTCTCCGGAGGCCAGTCTGACAACGGCGTCCGAGGAGCGCGTGCTCAGCTCTCTCCTTTACTCTCTCAGAGACTTCCTCGCGGGATATTACTGCCTCGCAAAAGGAAGAAACCGCTGACCAGTGATCATCGCTGTGGAGTATGGCCTCAACCAGTCCCCGCAACGAATCGATCAGCCCTACAATGGCCTCGAGCTCGAACCTCTGAGGTTGCCATGCAGCGCATTCGACCAACTTGTGAAACACAGTGTCTAGCGCGCCGTACTCGCGGCACTGAGGGGAAAGCAGACGCCCTACAATCTGATGCAGATACTTATCGAAGGACCCGTGCCCGGTAAGTATCTGCGTCATCCTAAAGGTCAGTGTCTCGTGTTTCCGCGCGACCCAAATTGTATTTAAGGGTGTTAAATGCGTTTTGTGTCTTTTAAATAAATTTAAGCAATCTTATGCAAGCGGCCCTAAATGTAGGTTTGTCTACCGTTTTATTAATTAAGTACCGTCCGCGCCCTGGAAATATATGAAACATATATTAATTACTTCATTACTACTAGAAATTAACAACACTCGTAGCTCCACGTAAGTTAATTATTTCTTTGTAATAAATAAGGATGTATCAGGGGTGTGTCGGGGAGGCATATCTCACTGACACTGGCCTTGGTTCTTGATCATTATAAATCACGAAACATACTGTACTACGTGATGGGAGTAAGTTCCACTTTAGTGACAATGGTTCCTTATTTTTAACCGACTTCCAGAAGGAGGAGGTTTTCAATTAGTCTGTGTTTTTTTTTGTATGCATGTTATGCGATTTCTCCCTCAATAGTGGACCGATTTTCTAACAATTTTTCTTATTCAGAAGAGTATACTCCCAAGACGGTCTCATAGTCACCAAGTCAGGATCTGATTAGTGGATCCCAGGGAATTCGAGAGAAAACTTCGAAAGTTGTCAAGTGACTTCTTTGTTACGCGATATCTTCATCACTCGTATACTCTTGAGGTGGTTCCGTGGTCACCGAGTCAGGATCTGATCAATGGATCGCATGGAAATCGAGAGGAACCCTTGTTGAGGAGCATATACACCAAAGAAAGAGTTGGCAAATTTTTATAGGCGTGCCAATAGTACAATTTCTACAGGTGCTTAATATATTATTTCTAAATCTAATGAAGTATTTGCGCAACTAAAAATTAAATCTTAAAAAAAAACCAAGCCGACTTCACACTAAAAACCAAAAAAATTAACCGACTTCTTTCTACAACATCTTGAAGTCGGTGACCACTTAAACATAAAACATTACTGTGGAGTTTTTGGCGGGAACTCAAAGGAGATGTTGTGCTGTGCAGTTTTATTTTCTAAAAATGTGTAAAATTACTGTAAAATGAACAATAGTTGTAGGATATTGATAGTTTTTGAGTAGTAATTATGTGTTTTTGCAAGAAATATGAACTAAATATATAGCCAAAAGTGGCCTTTCGAGTTTTCACAAGAACTCCATTGAATGGTGTCGATTGTAGCCTACAATACAATGGTGCCTGGTTCAAAGGCCTAGTTGCCAAGCCTTAAACATAAAAAAATACTGTATTTTGTACATTTGTTGTTGTTCTTTTCTGTTTTACTTGGGCACCGACTTCAAGATGTTGTAGAAAGAAGTCGGTTAAATATTTATTTTTTGGGTTTTAGTGTGAAATTGGCTTTGTTTTTGTTAACAAATTTATCATGCTTCATTTTATACCGATAAGATATAGTTGGAGGATAGAGACAGACTTTTAGGTTTTGTTAGCGACGCAACATATTATTTATTTAATGTTTTATTTATATTTTAAAACAAATGGCGAAGAAGGGCGGCAGAGGGCGCGCGTAGGATACCAGAGGGGGTGAGCGGGATGCGGGAGTGAACTGACGTCGGTTGTCGCGCATCCCAAAACAGTCTTCGGTCCGCGTCGCGCCGCGTTAGATGTGTTTCTGTGCCTACGTTCGTCCGCGTGCCGTTACGTTACGAATTAAAATATTCTCCTTGTTTTATTTGCTGGAGGTTACAGGTTTGTTAGTATAAGCTGATGACTTGACTCCTGACTAGGAGGTATCTTCACGTATGACACGAGTTTTGCTATAGATCTATCAAAACGACTCATTGACTCTTCGAGTGATCAAAGGGCTGGTTTCTATCTCGGCCAACGGATCAGTATGGCGATCCAGCGAGGTGACTTAGCTAGCTAGCCTTTTGGGAACATTGCCATTAATTTCGATGACCTAAGCTCAATATTCTACTTATAGTCTTAAGGGATTATAGGTACTCCTGGAATACGATATAAGTTATATTTCCTTCATTGTACTAATTTTGCTTGGGATAGTACCAATAGTACTCGTCATATTTTCTTTTTCTTCGTAATAACGAAGTAAGAAAGAGATTTGGTCTGAAAGAGAGTGTCGGGGTGAAGGTAAGGAAAGGAAAGCTCCGGTGATTCGGGCATGTAGAAAGAATGCACGATGAAGGAATGACTAAATAGATATACAATGCAAACGTGGATGGATGCAGAAGTCGTGGAAGGCCACGACAGACCTTCCATGATCACATTGACCGTGTACTAGCAGAAGGTGATGTCAGGAGCCTTAAGAACAGACGAGCGTGCATGACAAGAGCTATGAATGTCAAAGAAGCGAGTGAGGTGTGTAAGAATAAGCCTAAATGGCGCTCTGTTGTTCGTGCCTACCCCGCAAGGGAACTGGCGTGAAGCTATGTATGTATGTATATTTTCTTTTTTTTTTTTGTTTCGTTTTGTCTATCCGTGACTCACTGTAACGGCCCTAGCGGAAGACCAGCGTCGGCTGAGTCAACCAGCATCATGCTGAGTTAGGACCGATTTAGAACTTCATTTCACAGTTGTATTGTCTTATTTATAAGTATGTTATCCGTGCAGGAACGGAGAAAGAATACAATTTCCTGCGGCCGGGCGGCCTGTCGTAAGAGGCGACCAAACAACCCACAGCCAGGTGGTAGGGCATTTTCCCGACTGGATGGCTACCACCCCTGGTCTTAAGTATGTCGCCATAACAACCTTGAGTTGTGTTCCGGCATTAGTAACCAGGTTCCAGTCTCCCTTAAGAGAGCAGCAGGGCATTTGTAGCACCTCTGGTGTTGCAAATGTCCATAGGCGATTGTAACCGCTTTCCATCAAGCGGGCCATCTGCATGTCTGCTGATCTCCCGCAATAAAAAAAAACGGCCCTAGCGGAAGACCAGCGCTCGCTGAGTCAACCACCATCATGCTGAGTTAGGACCGATTTAGAACTTCATTTCACAGTTGTATTGTCTTATAAGTATGTTGTGGTTTGTATGTAGTTCTAAATAAATATTGTTTCTTTTTAAAGTAAACAGCTATGCTACACAGCCAGACATAGACAAGAGGGTAGGTTAGTCTGGAGGAGATCGCCTTTAGCGATAAGACCGCCCATTGTACTTTAATGTATGTGCAATAAAGTTATTCATTCATTCATTCAATGCATTTAAAGCATCGGAACCCTAAAAACAACAAGCTTCAGGGCATCTTGTAAATTTGGATCAAATTGACGCGATATTTCAAACATTTCGCAGCCGAATGAAAACGTCACTCATTCTCCAACAACGGACCCCTAAAGGCAGGGTTATCGCTAACGACAAGGGACATTTTGCGGCCCTAGTCCGAAAGAATAGGAACAAATTTGGGTCGACGCTAATTTGCTTCGGGTTGGCCCACTCGGTCAGAGAATGGTCGATTGCATCGATTAATCGAGACTGGATGATTTGATGTCGATAAAAATTGAGCTTCAATTAATTTTGTACGGAATATTTATAAACGGAATCAAGATATCGATTCAAAACATTCTCGCGCCTCTTAAGGCTCGATTCACACTATGATGCCGTTCAAAGATCAATCTCGCTCCGGTTTCGGTCCGTTCCGGTCCGGTCAAATATTCTTAAACAAGGAAGAATCTGAGAATTCTAACTTATTGCTTCCGTATATGCTTTTTGCATCTTCTTAATTTTGGTTTTTTTTATTGCATGAGTTCAGCAAACAGGCGGACGGTCCACCTGTTGGAAAGCGGTTACCATTGTCTATGGATATTTGTAACACCAATGAACTGCCGCTCTCCAAAGGGAGACTGGAACCTGCCCACTAAAGCTGGAACGGGACTCAAAGTTGTTATGGCAGCATACTTAGACCAGCGGTCGGCAAGACGCGGCCCGCGAGATGCCTCCATGCGGCCCATAGAGATACATACATACATAGCTTCCCGCCAGTTCCCTTGCGGGGTAGGCACGAACAACAGAGCGCCATTCAGGCTTATTCTTACACACCCCCCTCGCTTCTTTGACATTCATAGCTCTTGTCATGCACGCTCGTCTGTTCTTAAGGTTCCTGACATCACCTTCTGCTAGTATACGATCAATTTGATCATGGAAGGTCTGTCGTCGCCTTCCACGACTTCTACATCCATCCATAGAGATAGATAGATAGATAAAATTTTATTGTACACCATTACAGAAAAACTTACGAACTAGTATTAGTCTAGTTGGGTACAAAGGGCGGTCTTATCGCTAAAAAGCGATCTCTTCCAGACAAGCCGTGGCAAGAATATTCTGATTAGGAGTGGCGACGGTGGTATACATAATTATTGTACGATTACTTACATTTTAATTATAAATATATAACTATACTGACTGTTTTATAAATAAAACTTTTGTGGGATCCTATCAAAATAAGTCATTATCATACTTATAACTTAATTAATAAGTAGGTGGGAAAGCGTGCATAGTGTACCATGCTAATACGCGAATTGAAAAGATTTGCTCAGCAGTTAATTACGAATTCGTGGTAGTACCTATTTATGAGGAGCCAGGAGCCTTAAGAACAGACGAGCGTGCATGACAAGAGTTATGAATGTCAAAGAAGCAAGTGAGGTGTGTAAGAATAAGCCTGAATGGCGCTCTGTCTTCGTGCCTACCCCACAAGGGAACTGGCGTGAAGTTATGTATGTATGTACTTATTAATGAGAGTAAACTTTATCACTCCTTAATTAGCGAAAAAATAAATATGCTTCCCGTCTCACAGATAAGCATTTAAGAGCCATTTTACGAATTGCAACTACTTACATGAAAACTAATATACCTATATATACACAAGTGCGGCCCCGCCTTTACTAAATTTTGTCACCTTGTGGCCTCTGCCTGCTGAAAGGTTGCCGACCACTGCATTAGATCATGGTAGCCATCCGGACGGGCACATACCCTAGCATCTGACTGTGGGTTGTTTTGTCACCTCTTACGTCAGGGCGCCCGACTACAGGAAATTGTATTCTTTCTCCGTTCGTGTACGGAAATTGATTTTTCATTTACCCATACTGCTAAATGAAGTTTAATTTCAAATGCATTTATACTTTTTGTTTATTTAACTATAGCCTATACAAATTAATATTAATTAAAAATCTAAAATATCCTATAAATAAACCTAACTTAAAAATATATATACAATAGTAAAAAAAAAAAACTAATATTAAAATAAAACCTATATTAAAGCCCGTCCAGCCCCACCAGACCACTGTCGCTGGGCATTGTACCTAGAAGGCTGGTAGCATTACCTCGCTGGATACAAAGGCTAATCCTTTGAGCGAGGTAAGCTCCAGCCTTCCGGTCTCCTGTTTTGTCCTTTAGGCGTTACTTGCAATACTTGCATTTTGCAGAATAAAATATTATTACATTACATACATAGCAATGGCGAGGTGTTCATATAGCCCGATTCCCGTCGGCCTACCTTTAAGAAATCTCAATGAAATCCATTCATTATTTTAATATCTAAGGCAATAATACTGCGACCAATAGGTCAAAATACCTCACGAATTCACTGACATATAATAAACGTCATCGTAGTATGTTTTTATAGCTGCAGTGGATCGACCTATGGACATTTCAATATCAAAGATGTTACCAACATTCTACTGGCCTCGAAGACATTTTAGTACCAATATGCCAAATTTCATGAAAATACAAACGGTTTACATTTTCTTTAAATAGTATAAAACAAAGTCGCTTTCCGTGTCTGTCTGTCTGTATATCCACTAATTCCTTCTAAACCACGCAACGGATTTTTAAGCGATTTTCACCATCAGTTAGGTAATTTTTCAAGGAAGGTTTTTATATATACTACTTTTTGCCCGCGGCTTCACTCGTGATATATGAGTTTTATGTACGAGTAAGTAAAATATTAATAAAAAGTCGTGGTAGCGTAATGACTAGCGCAGGCGTCCCAGGCTCAAATGGCATTGGTTCAAATCCTGGCCTTCCGGCCGTGCATGCACAACTTAGGAAGTGTTCTGATCTAATTTGTGTATTATTACAATTACCACCTGCTAACAATGGTGAAGGAAAACATCATGATGGAATCATCATTTGCCAGGTGGTAGAGCATTTGCCCAACTGGATGGCTACCACCCCTGGTCTGAAGTGTGTCACCGTAATAACCTTGAATTGTGTTCCGGCATTGGTGACCGGGTTCCAGTTTCCCTTAAGAGAGTAGCAGCGCATTTGTAGCAACTTTGGTGATGCAAATGTTCAGAGGCGATGGTAGCCGCTTTCCGTCGGGTGGGCCGTCTGCCTGTCTGCTGATATCCTGCAATAAAAAAAAAATAAAAAAAATGAAACCATCGAGAATTGTCCAATCTGCCAATTCACCTTGTACAAGAATGGCGGGTGTACTGTCCAGTCCCCTATAGTGGGAAGCCCGAGCCTAACAGCGGGACGTTTATGGCCAGTTATACATACATACATAACTTCACTTCAGTTCCCTTGCGGGGTAGGCACGAACAACAGAGCGCCAGTTATGACTATATTATAAGTAAAATAGAGTTATTCATTAGCGTCTGATGCACGTAGTAGTCGCGGTTAAAACTCGTTTAAGAACAAAAAGTAGGAAAGAGATTTTAAAATTAAAACAGCCTAGAAAAAATATTTTTACTTTTATAAATTAATATGGATTCGCTAAAAGCAATCGTTTTAACACGAGTATATTTTCATTCACGCCAGTTCCCTTGCGGGGTAGGCACGAACAACAGAGTGCCATTTAGGCCTATTCTTACACACCTCACTTGCTTCTTTGACATTCATAACTCTTGTCATGCACGCTCGTCTGTTCTTAAGGCTCTTAACATCACCTTCTGCTAGTACACGATCAAATTGATCATGGAAGGTGTGTCGTGGCCTTCCACGACTTCTGCATCCATCCACTTTTGCATTGTATATCTGTTTAGTCATTCTTTCATCATGCATTCTTTCCATATGCCCGAACCAGCGGAGCATTCCTTTCCTTACCTTCACCCCGACACTCTCTTTCAGACCAACTCTCTTTCTTACTTCGGTATTACGAACGCGGCCCGCCAGCGTCACTCCGCAGATTTTGCGCAGTGCTCGCATCTCGACCACGTTTATGTATGTATGTATGTATGTATATTTTCATTCAATTAATCCAATTATGTACGTATATTTGAACAAATAAAAATTTGCATATCGATAGTGGTTGCAGATTTATCGATTGTTTTGATTTGCGAGTATGTACATCACTAGCACTCTATTCCACTGAGATGAGATTAAATTAGAAAATGCTTTTTGTTTGCAAATGTTTGTCAATTAATGTGAATATTTCGTTTACATGAGGTTACGACGGTCCTTAATGAAATTATTAAAGTAATGAGGTCTAAACATGTTTGTGTTTTGAAAAATTCTACAAAAAATATTTCAATTGAAGAAGAAAAAAGATTTTTTTTAGAACTACAACACAAATGAGAATACATTACAGTAGAATAAATAAATGTACGATGTAAAATAAAAACGAAGCAAGTTTAGCTCTAAATCGGTCGTAGCTCAACATGTTATTGGTTGGGTTTACCAGCGCTGATCTTCCGTTAGGGCCATTAAAGTGACATACACTGACACAGAAGCAAGTAAAATAGAAAGTGATAAGAAAGTATTGAAAAAAGAAAAAAAATGCCATATACATATATATGTATATATATATATACACACATACATACATACACATATACATAAATATATATATACACACATATATATGTGTATATGTATATATGTGTATATATATATATATATATATATATATATGTGTGTGTGTGTGTGTGTGTGTGTGTGTGTGTGTGTGTGTGTATAGTAAGAAAGAGAGTTAGTCTGAAAGAGAGTGTCGGGGTGAAGGTAAGGAAAGGAATGCTCCGGTGGTTCGGGCATGTGGAAAGAATGCATGATGAAAGAATGACTAAACAGATATACAATGCAAAAGTGGATGGATGCAGAAGTCGTGGAAGGCCACGACACACCTTCCATGATCAAATTGTTCGTGTACTAGCAGAAGGTGATGTCAGGAGCCTTAAGAACAGACGAGCTTGCATGACAAGAGTTATGAATGTCAAAGAGGCAAGTGAGGTGTGTAAGAATAAGCCTAAATGGCACTCTGTTGTTCGTGCCTACCCCGCAAGGGAACTGGCGTGAAGTTATGTATGTATGTATACATATATATATATGTATATGTATATAAAAGAAAGTCGTGTTAGTTACACTATTTATAACTCAAGAACGGCTGTACCGATTTGGCTGAAAATTTGTGGGGACGTAGCCTAGAACCAGGAGACGGGACATAGAACTTTTTATCCCGTTCGAACCGGTAAGTGACGCTGAGATCGGGTTCTAGAATCTTCCTAATCACCTGGAGCAATTTTGGTGATTTTTTTTGTGTGTTTGAGTGGGTCCCCGGATGGATTAAATCCAGAATTGGAACTGGTAAGTGCCGCTGGGATCGGACCCTAGATTTTGATTTTTGTAGAGCAGGTCAACGTTTGTCAGGGCCGCTAGTACTACTATATATATATATATATATACATATACACACACATATATATATACATACACACATATATATATATATACATACATATATATATATATATACATACACATATATATATATATATATATATATATATATATATATATATATATATATATAATTGAGAGTTGGTCTGAAAGAGTGTCGATTTGAAGGTAAGGAAAGGAATGCTCCGGTGGTTCGGGCATGTGTAAAGAATGCATGATGAAAGAATGACTAAACAGATATACAATGCAAAAGTGAATGGATGCAGAAGTCTTGGAAGGCCACGACACGCCTTCCATGATCAAATTGATCGTGTACTAGCAGAAGGTGATGTCAGGAGCCTTAAGAACAGACGAGCGTGCATGACAAGAATTATGAATGTGAAAGAAGCAAGTAAGGTGTGTAAGAATAAGCCTAAATGGCGCTCTGTTCTTCGTGCCTACCCCGCAAGGGAACTGGCGTGAAGTTATGTTTGTATCTATATATATGAAACAAAGTCGTGCCAGTTACAGCATTTATAACTCAAGAACGGCTAAAGCAATTTTTATGATTTTTGTGATTTTGGAAGTTTCTTCGTCCGGAATAGGATAATTAGTATTGAAATATGATATTCATCAATAAAAAACCATCAGTCTAGCCATTCATTTGTTATGATCTTTCCCGGCCGATTTCGGCAATAGTGACTGCGTTTAAACTCATTTTCATTTGTCTAATTTAGGTGAATTATTTTTGTGTGTGTTCAAGTGGGTCCGGGGACGGTTTAAATTCAAATTTGAACCAGGTAGATGGCGCTGCAATCGGGTTCCAGGATTTAAGTGAAATTATTTTTGTGTGTGTTCAAGTGGATCCTGGGATGGTTTAGATTCACGATTCGACCTGGTAGGTGGCGCTGCTGAGCACCTTTTTAACGGTTGGACCGATTTCTATGATTTTTTTGTGTTTTTTCAAGTAGATTCGGGAATTAGATTAACAATTGGTCCGGGTTAATGGCGCTGCAATCGGTTTCTAGATTTTTATTTTTTAAGGGCAAGACGTCTGCAGGATGCAGCTAGTGTTAAAATAAAACAAAGATTATTTCAAATGTTTCTTTAATATCTTTCAATTATACATTTCATTTCTTTCATTTCCATACTTTGCTCATTGGTCCATCTATACTACTAGTGCGCAGAAGGTTTGCCGATAGCCTCGTGACGTCACGCGTCGATGGTCAGTAGCGTTGACAAAAAAAGTTACATAAATAGTTGTTGCAATAAATTTATTATTGTATACACATTACAGTATATACAATAATAGTAAGTAGTGATCGGCAAACCTTCTGCTCGCAGCTTATATATTCATATACCGACCATTCATTAACTGTAAATATATTCTTAAATGTATTTATCACTACTAGTCATATAATTTATAAAATGTAGTTGTTTAATGATTTTTTGGTGCATCGCAAAGCTGCGGCAATATATATATATATATATATATATAAGAGAGAGAGATAGAACATCGATATTATTATTTTAAAAATAACATGTGGCCAAAACTAAGTCTTAACAACCATGTTAGAAACTTTTGTTAGAGATACCAATAGTAGGGTAGTTGATGAAATCTAGATTTTTTACGATCGTTGCAATTTATGACGTCATTTCTATATCGAGTCAAATAGCGTATTAATTATAATTTAACCAGTCATTAGAATTAATTCTAAAATGACATTTTAAAATTAAGTAACGTGGTATATGAACGCCCGCTCTATTAAATTAACATTGTTTCAGAATTCACTTTGTGAAATGTGTCAACTACCCTATTAGTTATTTGCAATGTCAAAATGAAGTATTAGCCTTCTTGATCTTACCAATCAAAGTTTTATTTACCAATGCAACTTTACCGGCAAGGCGGTTTTTATTTTTAATTAAAAGGATTTGTCGCTTAAGCGACCATGCTGCCCTGGTAAGTACAATTGGAAAGTTTTATTCAAAAGTATATTTTGTTATGTAAATAATAATTGGATAATTATTCATTTTAAAATATGATCTATAATATTATAATTTCTAAACATGCCATGTCTGTACATTGAAGTTTAAAAAAAAAACATCTGGAATAGACTATATAAACGACGGAGAACACGATGCAATTTCTTTAGATTTCTTGTCTGTTTGTTCGGGATTCAAACTTTAAAACTTGTTTACGCTGCTTTTTATCCTGAGAATCCCACGGTTTTTTTTTCTGGGAATGATTTAAAATGGCTAGATTAAATTCGAATTCCAATATGATTTTTTTACTGATCGATACCAAATTTAATGTAATAAAATGAGTGATATTTTTTATCCTGAGAATCCCACGGATTTTTTTTTTGGGAATGATTTAAAATGGCCAGATTAAATTCGAATTCCAATATGATTTTTTTACTGATCGATACCAAATTTAATGTAATAAAATGAGTGATATTTTTTATCCTGAGAATCCCACGGATTTTTTTTTTGGGAATGATTTAAAATGGCCAGATTAAATTCGAATTCCAATATGATATTTTACTGATCGATACCAAATTTAATGTAATAAAATGAGTGATATTTTTTATCCTGAGAATCCCACGGATTTTTTTTTGGTAATGATTTAAAATGGCCAGATTAAATTCGAATTCCAATATGATTTTTTTACTGATCGATACCAAATTTAATGTAATAAAATGAGTGATATTTTTTATCCTGAGAATCCCACGGATTTTTTTTTTTTGGGAATGATTTAAAATGGCCAGATTAAATTCGAATTCCAATATGATTTTTTTACTGATCGATACCAAATTTAATGTAATAAAATGAGTGATATTTTTTATCCTGAGAATCCCACGGATTTTTTTTTGGTAATGATTTAAAATGGCCAGATTAAATTCGAATTCCAATATGATTTTTTTACTGATCGATACCAAATTTAATGTAATAAAATGAGTGATATTTTTTATCCTGAGAATCCCACGGATTTTTTTTTTTGGGAATGATTTAAAATGGCCAGATTAAATTCGAATTCCAATATGATTTTTTTACTGATCGATACCAAATTTAATGTAATAAAATGAGTGATATTTTTTATCCTGAGAATCCCACGGTTTTTTTTTTTGGGAATGATTTAAAATGGCCAGATTAAATTCGAATTCCAATATGATATTTTACTGATCGATACCAAATTTAATGTAATAAAATGAGTGATATTTTTTATCCTGAGAATCCCACGGATTTTTTTTTTGGTAATGATTTAAAATGGCCAGATTAAATTCGAATTCCAATATGATTTTTTTACTGATCGATACCAAATTTAATGTAATAAAATGAGTGATATTTTTTATCCCGGGAAACCCGCGGGAATCTTCTCGGGAGCTGTTTATTGTAGTTCGGGTGCATAAAGATTTGATTATTCCGACATAATCTTCACTAAAACGATAGCTTGCATTCTTTTTTAAGTGCAGCGTCCCGGGAACCCTGCGGGAATTTCAAGCCAAGCGTGGATGTAGTCGCGGGCATATCGTAGTACTGTATATAAATTATATAATGACTTCCTAAATACCATCTAAAGTGGAATTAATCATGAGAGCAACACATTAAAATTGCGGTGTCAAAGTCGTTGCGTTCATAATATATTTTTAAGTCAATTAGGACAGTGGCGCCAATATGTCACGATCGCAGAGTCATCTTTTCGACTATATTCCTCTATCCCTTGATAACAATACTTTTTTTCTGCATGAAATGTACCCTACGGTCTTTCCTATACCCCACGCGGGCATATCCTGGTGATAAAATATACTAATATATAATGCTGAAGAGTTTGTTTGTTTGATTGAACGCGCTAATCTCAGGAATTACTGGTCTGATGTAAAAAATTCTTTCAGTGTTAAATAGCCCATTTATCGAGGAAGACTATAGAGTATACTATCATCACGCTAAGACCAATAGGAGCGGAGCACCAATGAAGAATATTTTAAATTCTACGCGGGCACAGCTAGTATATTTGAAATTACTGTTTTAATAAGATATTTGACTCGTTATATTTCATGTATTTGAATACTGTATAATTATAGATTCTTTGAACTAGTTATTAGTATAAATTACTGACTAGTAGTAGAAAGAATTATTTTCACAATATATACTTATAATAATCTATATTTATCTTTATCTTTTCCTGGTACAGTTTTATACATATATGTACATTTATATATCTATAACGTTGTTAAAAAAATTCTAGCCTTCGACCTAATTTACATTATAACCTAGTTATTTTCATTAAATTCTAGAAAAATTATACATATTCTTTTACAGACTACTAATTTTGAATATATGCAGATATTTTCAATATTTATCTTTTCTTTTGAATAAGTATATAATATCTTGTCTTAAAAGGACTTTTACAATCTGTAAGTACTATGGAAGATCGTAGTTTATACAATTTTAAAGATATACAAATATTTTAACCAAAATAATATGCTAATATATCATAAGTAACTAAAATATAATGTTTGTGTGTTCAGATTGTTAAGTAAGTAATATTTCGAATAAGTCAATTTTTATTTGAAACTAATTTAAGGAGACACAAGCCCATGTCAACTAAAATAAGAGTTAAATGAATAAATGCCACTTTTTATGCTTGACGTACAAAAAGTATCATTTATTAATAGTTGTCTATAAACAGAAGTCTATATATGACTATGTACCAGAATACTGCCATAGAGATGTAGTGCTTAACAACTGTATGAAGTATGAAACGGTAAATTATATAACCGGTTTATAATTAACCGTTAAAATAATTATTTCTTAAATATTTCTTTCGTAGTGTAAGAATTAAAATTAATCTTGATATTTTACTGATTTGGTGTAAAAAAATATTTTAATATTATATTTAGTTGCGGCAGGCGAATAGAAGCCGCAACATGCGTTTAATACTAGTCGCACACTGAACCGTAGCGCGTATAGCAACCGTCCGATGACCGGTTATGAAGTCGCAACACTGAGCAACCGGACCGGATCGCCTGCAGCCGCAACTTTACATTTTCTTGCCTGCGGCTATTCGGGTGTCCGTAAATGTATCAAGCCATAGATGATTTTACAGATTGGATTTAAAATATAATTTTATATAATGTATAGTTAAAAATAAAATTAAAAGAATAATCCGTGATGACATCTAGTCATGCAAGACTGAGCCTGGTGTGTATAGATAGAAAATTAACCGATGGTTAAAATAAAATAATCGCTGTTTAGCCATACAGTTTTACCAATTATATTTTAACCATCAGTTAAATATGGTACACCAACCATAGAAGCGTTTAAAAAAAATCTCACTAAATAATATTATTTATACTATGTATATGTATGTACATTCACTTCATCCTTTGAAAACTATTAATGGGTTTATTATATAACTTTGATACTGGACATATTATTTCCTTGATTAATATGCAAAAAAATTATAAATATTTATTTATAAAACAATAATTTTATACAACTTTCAAAGTTCCAATGCGTTAATATATTTTTAAAGCACCAATAGTAAATACTATTAAATAGAACTAGCAACTGTAAAACAGCTGATATTCTTTTAAAATTGGACGTAGTTATGCAAACTAGAACCAATTTATAATTTTTGAATAATTAAAGGATATTCTACACAGAACTAAGTCGCTTGTTTTGTGTGTTCTAAAAAGATTCAAAGTATCTTCAAAATTTGTTAACCACCATAATTGTCTAAATTAATTATAAACACAAATAATATATTATAAATACGATAAAGGGAACTTATTTTGACTAAATACTGAGCCTAGGTCGCCGTCTTCTATGGATAATCACTTTTAATTTGTTTAGAAAACTTTTTAACTGTGTCTTGGTTTATTATTGTAAAAAGTTTTAAATTGTGTTATGTTAATTTCTATTACTTATGTATACACAATAATGTGATTTAAACACAAATTTGTCATTCGGAATACAACATAATCTATTAAGCACCGCTAAATAAAATATAAGCAGTTAAAAAGTCACATATGGAACCTTTTGTAATAATTAACTTCAAAATCAAAAGCGAAAGACAAAGTGAGCTGTCTATTTTCGGAACTAGTTCTGATTTACATAACTGCAGTGGAGACTCAAATAACCGGATTGATTCTTTTCGTAAGGCGTGTGGATAATCGAAAATCCGGATAATTGAATATATGAAAAATAGCTATTTTTGTCCACGAATGAATGAATGAATGACAACTCTTTATTGTTCACTATAACTTATACCTAGACATTTCATATAAATACATTTTCATTATAACAATGGGCGGCTTTATCGCTTATAGCGATCTTTTCCAGGCAACTCGGTATATTATGAACTTGACGGGTTGCCAAAAAATTTGGGATCCCTCGTAAAAAATAATAATGACCCAAGGTGTAAAAAATTAGCCATAAAATGTCTTTCCTCTCATACACTGCGGAAACTATTGCAGGAATAAATAATCCATCATTTGTAAAATATGTAATTTAGTATATAATATTTACATAGCCCAAAGAAATTATGTCTAATATATAATTGGATTTAAAAGGATTAAAATTTCAGTGATAACTCTCTCTCTATATCATATAATGACATCACAGTTGTCAATAGCAAACTCAAAATCTGGCCTACCAGCCAGTGGGTGAAAAGGTTTCGCCAGAAACTCTAGAAACAACATTTACTTCGTCCCCGTACACGTGTTTATTCAAAATAACAAAAAACTTATCAATGTTTGTTGTGTGTGTGTTTGTTATTAATGTTTATATAGGAGACATCCATTTTCATACGTACGAATTTACCTGCATATTTTCTTAAATTACCGCGGTTTCCAATCCGGATGATCGCGAAACCGCATACTGACGTCCGGATAATCGAGTCTCTACTGGAGGTCCAATTTATGTATCAATTTTATAATATTAAAACATCTTATTCATTTTATATAGACATGAATAGATATATTTGTTTTACGTTAATGCAATATTTAATTAACCTATACAATGTAATTTAGGTCCAATATATTGTTTTATACATTATATACAATAAGAAATTTGCATAGGACGATAAGTATATTGAATCGGACTAGAACAGCGATACTCAACCTGCGGCCCGCCGAGCTATTGTGATAATGACCCGTCTGACATACTAATAGTTGTAAAATGACATTGGTAACGCCTCTAGTGTTGTAAAAGTCCATCGATGGTGGTAACCACTTTACTTTACTTTACGGTACTCTGACAATAAAAAACACCGAAATGAATTAATTTTGTGGCCCGTAGCATCTTATTTAATACGTCTGCGGCCCTTATAAGAAAAAGGTTCAGTATGGCTGGCCTAGAAGGGTATCTGATTCATCATTTCACAAATAATGTTAATATTTTTATCCGTGCACTAACGGATAAAGAATATATATAATTTCCTGCGACCGGGCGCCCTGTCGTAAGAGGCGATAAAACAACCCACAGCCAGGTGATAGGGTACATGCCCGTCTGGATGGCTATCACCTTTATTTTAGACTATGACGCTATACAACCTTGAGTTGTGTTCCGGCATTAGTGGCCAGATTCCGACTTCCTTTAAGACAGCGGCATTGCATTTGTAGCACCGTTGATGTTGCAAATATCCATAGGCGATGGTAACTGCTTTCCATCAGATGGGCCGTCTGCCAGTCTGCTGAACTTGTGGAATATAAATACAGTGTAAACTCCATGTAATGTCACTCGATTTAACGACAAACTCCCTTAAGCGTCAAAATAATTTGGCTTTGGTTGGTTTAGCTTGTCTTCCATACAATGATACACTCTATATAGCATTACACCTTCTCTCAATAACGACAACAATTAAGAAATAAAAAGTACCTTTTAAGTTGCCAAAATTAGTAAAAGCTGCGCAGCTGTGTACATTCTTTTATCGCTTTATTATCCTAGCCCGTAATAAACTCGACTGTCTGCATCATGCATACCACCAACATTTCTAAGAAATTCCGAAATTTCTAAGTCTTCCTTTATCACCAAGATGCCTCAATATCGCAAGATATGAATAAAATTAAGTAATAAAATTACTGGTGCAGCAAAATACTTCAGACAAATATAACAGACTTCTCTCATTTAACGACAACTCTCTATAACGACATAAAATGCATAGTCCTTTCAGTGCCGTTATATAGAGTTTACACTGTCTATAGCTACGTAACCCTAAAAAATTGAATGCTCACAATTTAGTTAGTCCAATTACTAAGCGACTCAACTAGAAACTAACTAGATTTCAACTTGCAATTCTTGGCTGTAGGCCAGTCGAGTCGAATCAATTAGATCCAACGCCCGAGTCAGGACATTTGAATTCCGGTTAAACCGGTTTTTCATTTGAAAATAAAAAGTGATTATTGCTGATCTAATGCTTTAAAAAATATCGTCGTCCTCAGCCATTCATAGTCCTCTGCTGGACGTAGGCCTCCCCAAGTCAACGCCACTCATCCCTGTCCTCTGACTTCCTTATCCAGCGCCTACCGGCGACCTTGCAGAGGGCGTCAGTCCATCGGGAGGGCCATCGACACTACGTTTACCGAGACGCGGTCTCCACTCCAGGACTCGTCTGCTCCATCAGCCATCGGTCCTGCGGCAGACGTGACCGGCCCACTGCCACTTCAATTTGCTAATTTTGCGACCTATGTCGGTTACCTTGGTTCTCTTACGGATATCCTCGTTTCTAATTTTATCCATAAGAGAAACACCCACCAACAAAGCTCGCTCGATAGCCCGTTGAGCGACAATATAATAGTCTCCAAATAACATTTCACAAACTCAAAAATGGACTTGTTGTTTACTATTTCTCAGACAGGCAGAAAAACTTAAAATGACCTTTGAGCACACCGTATGTAATTAACCTTTTTCTAATTAATCTTTTTTAACATCGTCCCTAAATAATTCCCTTTGTGTAGGTATGTATTTAATTTATAAATTGCTTTAAGTTTATATTTAAATTGTTTAATTCCTATCCCATTTTCTGCTCCACCTACATCGCCAGATTAGTCAAGAATATCCTTTTATTTAAGCTGTCTATATTAGAAGAGATTACTTTTACCAATGTTATATAATGTCTTGCCCAGAAAGTATTGTCATGTAATTGATTGTTCTATGAGAAATTAATTATTATTATATTATCTATTCATCTATAATAATTCCCGAGCATTCTGTGACTTTATTATGTGTGTGTGTGTGTGTGTGTGTGTGTGTAAGTGAGTGTGTGTGTTATTGTCTATAGTGAGCATATATGTGCATATCAATCTGCCAAAAAAATGGGCACCTTTTAATATTTAATATAATATCCTTAGTTAAGTTTAAACTCAATTAGTAATATGAATCGTTTAAATCCGTCTGTCTGAGAAATAGATTAGTCATCAAATGGATACTACTTTTAGACTAAGTTTACATACTCATCAGATGGCAACTGCTGAGGAAATCTACGTGAAGTGACAGTTGAAAGTGCCAATTGAAAACGAACCATGCATTCACTTTTTGTACGTCTAAAGTATCAAGGAAGGTGTTTAGGAACTACTTGCATTTAACTTTGCTGTTTACAGTTGGACTTGATGAATTTGTAACTAAGTCTTTAAAGATGCCAGTTGCACTCTCAAGGAAATATCTGATAAGCTTAATACGACTATTTACACTTCTGTAGCATTTTCACTAGAGTTCATCAAAAATTGTTCTTTCAAATCACATGAACCCCTCTTTTTAGGCTTTGGAGGTGGTTTTGGAGCAGTCCTTTTATTCACTGTACCACTAACTACATTCACATTATATCCTACTCTCGTGTCTCTTGGACTTCTAAGGAAACTTTCGTTATCTGTCAGCATAACCTTTAGATTTCTATGATCAGACATTTTAAAATTCTGGTTAGCCATCGCTTGTAAATTTAGTAGCTGATTGTGTATGTTTGGAGAACTCAAACTGCTTCGAGGAATCGTTGCATGGGGAGTCCCTGGCGCTGGAGATGGTGCTGGTTCTAACTCATCTTCAAAATAAGCCATTTTACTAACAGGTCCTAAATCCATTTCACTTTTATTTAGGCTGTAATAATTGCCACCATTATGGAACAACTTCATATTAAATGTGTCGTAGTAAGGTATGACTCCGTTTAGAGTTGAAAATACTTGCTGAGGTCTTAGACTATTGTCTGGTATTCTCGGTCTTCTGGGTAAAGTAACATAACCTTTAGGACTCATAAAGGAACCTTGTAGTGCCGGCGTTTGGATTCTACTATACAGTGCAGGGTTGGTAGACGTGACGCCGTAACCTGGTGATTTGATGGGACTTGTTATGTTAGTAGAAGTATCAGCTCCTGGAGACACTTTGGATCCTCGAAGAGGAAATGTTAGCAAGTCTGGTGGATACGCTTGATGCTCTTGTGCTAGGCGATCAATGAGCAGTGCTTCTTGGGAGAGTTTTGAAAGTTCTACCTCTGGGTTGTGGCTGCTTTCTTCATTCATGGCTGCGAACAAAAACTCTACATTAATCGAAAGAAGATTTTATAGTGTATATAACCAAAGCTTATATATACCACAACTTCGGACCTGTATATCGGGTATTGACATATCTCTTGTAGTAACTTCCTATGTTTATTCCCGTTATCTATGATATAATTGTAAATAAACTAACTTTCATATTTAGACAGATGCTTAGTTAGTTTTCGTGTCCCACATCCCTCTTAAACTATTAAATTTATTAATAACAATGATTATTATGATAAATGATAGATTCATTCCAAATATAAAGAAAGATCTTATAAAGATTCGTTGTTCTTTTATCAAAACATAAAGATATATTAATTCATCCAATTCTTCATTAAGGAACATTATTAAGTATTTATAAAATTGGAGCATGGCACACAAATATAACCTTTATTAATTTATCTTATTTCCCAAATAGCTCGGAAATGTTACGGTTGGTTGAGCATCCTCTCAAAGACATTGCCAATTAACAGTTTGACTGTTGAATCAAACAAATTCCTCGCCTCTTTGATCCACGTCTTTAGAAAGTTGCTATGTACGCAGCTATGCTGTAAGCAAACTTTAATTGTTGAATTGTTGGTTCAAATTATTCCCAAAAGTTAAAGAAGAGATAGTATGCACAAAAAGAAATTTAAAATATTGGAATCTCTATTAATATTTATGGTTTAATTTATAAGCACATAGTAATAAAGTAGATTAGATTTACTCCTTGTCACAATAGGCTCATAGCTTATTAGAGTCCTTTGGCACCCGACTAGCACTGCCTCGTCATTCGGCAGTCACTCGTTATTGATAGGTAGTCTACGTGTAGATGCCGCATTACAAACCAGTGAACCTCACCTCGCGTGGTCAGACTTACCGAGTAGTCTGTCAGTGATTGGTACTAATTGTACACGTGACTCAGTCACGGGTAACGCGTAGCTCACTCGGAACTTGCACGTTAGCAATGAAGCCAAAACGAACGAGCAGTGAGTTACCAGCGACTGGTTCATTCGGTGTCCAAGCGTTGATAGCTTGTAAACAAGGCGATCCCGTGATTGTACGGAGTTGATAAGTGAGCACATATCCATACAAGTCCATATAAAGAATACTAACCGCACGAGCCGAGGCGGAGCTGGTCTGGTGCCGAGTGGCTTTAATAACCTGTATATAAAGTGATGGTCAGTTAATTTCTATTCTGTTTTACACTGTTTAAAGTCAAATGAATTTTACAACAATTTTATTTATTAATTATTTAAATTTTTAAATTAAGGCCCAAATTCTTCTCGAATTCTATTCTTAATTTCAATATGTAATATTCCCAAAGTTACATGTTAATCGAAGATTCTGGGGAATTTAAGTATTTAATACTAATTACAAAAACTCAGTGATAAACTTACCTAAAATAGATTCGTTGTCTAACAATGTTTTATTCAGTTCGGACATCTCTGTCCCTTCATTTGTAAACGAAGGCGGAGTATCGTATTTTCTAGGCGGTTTACTGACTGGATTCACGTCTGTTTTCATACTTTTTTCTGTTTCAGAAGCCACTGAGCCTTCTATTAAAATATCTCCATTAGAAGAGCGAGTGTCATTTTTAATCAGTCTTTTTATATCATTATTTTGTGTCGAAAAATAGCAAACTACTAAAACAGCTCCAAATATTATTATAATAGCTGTAAGACATCCTATTAATATGGCAAAAGTATCTGTATCCATGCCAGCTATTGTGCCAGCACCACCATATCTAGATAGTGTTACAACTAGACTTTTTTCGTCTCTACCTCCAGGATTCTCTGCTACGCATGTATAATTACCTTTATCACTATACCTAACATTAATTATAGTTAAATTAACCCACTTGATCAAATCCATAGTGTTCTCTGATATACTATATCGGATCTCTCCAAAAGATTTTAATTCTATTATGCGACCATTGAAACGCCAAGCTACGTCAGGTGGAGGGTTCCCAACCACTTTGCAAATCAATGTCACGTTCTCATCATAACTTTTCAAAGTTGTCTCTGGTAATGGTTCCAAAATCGTAGGCCGACATGCGAAATGGGATGAGTCTAACTCAATCCAAAGTTTCCCTTCAATCGATTGTGGCTCAGCACAAGATGTCGGGGCGGTGTATAAATTATGTGTGATGACCCAATCTCGAAAAGCCTGTAAATTGCAATCGCATCTCCAAGGGTTGTTATGAAGGTCAAGACCTGATAAGTTCTTCAAAGCCATTAGAGTTTCCGGCTTCATATGACTCAAGTTGTTACCGTCGAACCTTAAAATTTTTAATTGCGGTAAGTTCGCGAAGGCTTTTGTTCCAATCTTTACTATTTGATTATTACTTGCTTCAACTTTCTGCAAGTACTTTAAGTTTCTGAACAGACCGTCTTCTAGCTTATCGATAAGGTTATTACTTAAATTTATCAATCTTAGTTTTTCTGTTCCTTTAAACGTGTCAGGGTGTAAACTTTTTATGTGGTTTTTCGATAAGTCCAGTTCTATCATTATGGCTAGCGTTACAAATGCAGTTTTGTGGACGACTTCTATATTGCAGTCTTTTAAGAATAATTTCTTTAGATTACTAAGACCAGCCCTTTTAAAAGCTTCTTGATTAAGCTGCTGAAGATTATTATTCGAAAGGTCAAGTATTTGAATGTCGTTGCTAAGATTTCCAGGAACAACTTTTAGGCTAGAATTAGAACATATTGCAGCCTTGTTTCCGGACTGCCATCGACAGTCACAAGGCCTTTGGCATTCTGTGGTAAAGTCCGCTGTACTGATGGTAACGAAGAGCGGTATGAAAACGATTTTAACCCATGCTGTCCTATCTTTAGGAGCCATTTTGCTTTGACAGTTGTCATAGCAACGTTTGGTCGCATTCCTGGAGTTTTCTCACCCGACGCATTGGTATTCTGAAACAAAAGATAATATATACATTATACACATGTATATGAATAGGGACCTTAAAAATGTCAGGAGCCTTAAGAACAGACGAGCGTGCATGACAAGAGTTATGAATGTCAAAGAAGCAAGTGAGGTGTGTAAGAATAAGCCTGAATGGCGCTCTGATGCTCGTGCCTACCCCGCAAGGGAACTGGCGTGAAGTTATGTATGTATGTATATATATATGTACCTTAAAATTGGATATTTCATTATAGATAAAATGAAATTCATGTAATGACAAATTAAAAATCTTTTATTTATTAAAAAATCTCTTGGTCGCGATATGACATCTTCACGAAATTATTAAATTCCATTTTGATTTTATAAAAATTTCCTATCAAACAAGTTACCTAATTCATAAAGAATTTCAGAAAGTCTCAAAATATTGAGGTTCCTTACACAAAAGTGGCGAAACGTTTCGAAACCGAACAAAATTATTAAAGTTGAATTAGATTCTTTCATTAGCCAAAACATTTTTGAAGTCTGCTTGACAGTATTTGATACATACAATATCGCACTCGATGTTCTTTTTCAGCTTTAACAAAATTAATATTCTATATTTATCCGGCGTCAATTTGATATAGACCGAATTATACGGAATTTTTAAAATCTCTGCAAATGATTAAGTTAAGAAAGTTAAATAAAAATGGGCGATCTTAAAATAAGAAATTATTTAGAAAAACATTCTCCTTGAAAAGACGGTAGACATAAAAGTAGTAACTAACCTACAGATGCTAATTTTGGATTAATGAAGTTTATAAAAGGCGTACAACGACGAAGAAACATCTTTTCTAAAAATATGCTGAGTAAATAGTTTGAATCATTCTAACACATATACAACAAACAAAAGTGTTTACGTAACAATAGAGGACAGTAGCTGCTAAATTACAGTTAAATTAGTTTAGGGACTAAACTAATAGAATCAATAATGATTTATTTATTATAAGAACACCCCTGCGCATAACAACTCAACTTTCTACAACAATTCTTTTGTCGTTAAGGTTATACAGCTTTGGAACGTGCTGCCTGTTGCTATCACACAAGCAAAATCGCTACCGATATTTAAAACAATAACCAAAAAATACTACCTGTCGTTGGAATATGATATTTTAATTCATCTATATACATTTATAGTCATATATTTTATACGTAGGCCAGGGGTGGTAGTCAATCAGACGGGCAAATGTCCTACCACCTGGCTGGTGCTAGGGCACCACTTTACTCAGTTTTTTTTTATGTTACAAATTTGGGGGCTGAAAGTAAAACATGCAAATAAATAAGTTGTTGTAAGATATAATTTAATAAGTACAAAATCGTAGTGTGAAAATGGTCTCGTCATTCCGGTCGCACGCTTTTAGATTCGAGCGATGATGAAATGAGTTGAGTGTGGAGTAATAGATACAAACTACCCTCTATTTATTACTCTGTCAATAAGGAAACTCGTTAAAACAGAACAATAATCTAACAAATATAGTGTTAAAAATTAAACCAGAGGCTTTCTAACATTCTATGTATGTATTAGTTTTGTATTTGAAGTTGACTGTTTTGTCGAGCCCTAGATGGCGGTAGCGTCGACTTACATCGCGCTATGATTTAAATACGACAATAGTATTGGAGACAGCTTAGCTTTCAAATAAAGATCTTGCTTTGAGGTAACCACCGTTTTATTTGGGGTACCACGGGTTCAAGGAACCAGTACGAAAGGTGTACACATAGAATTAATATGCTTAGAATTTGAGTAGGTGTCAGTAAAGTGAAGCACATTTAAGTAGTACCTAAAAGTTTTAGTTCGTTTGCCGACGCATCGGTCCCGTGCGTCCGCAAGTTAAAGACCCAGTGTGATGAGCTCCAATAGTTCCAATTCCCAAATTATTAGAAAGGCTTTATTTACTTGCAACATTATTTGTGCCCGTGTGTATGTGTTTTTTTTTTTTTTTTTTAAATCGACTTCTCCTCCATCATATGTCAGGATAGAGGTCTTTTTATTCTTTTTTTTTTTTTATTCATCTTATAACTACTATACACAGGGTAAGGGGTTCTTTATTTCTTATTTTTTCTTCCTTTTTTTTATTTTTCTTTTCTTTCTTACTTGCTAAGGTTATTTGTATTTATTTATTACTTTTAAAACTAAACACTGTTGATACATATATAGGAATATGTGTACAGTGTTAATTGTGTGCGTTTCTTTTGACCACGGTCTCTATTAGTTTAATCGCGTATTTTAAAAACACCTCCCTCTTTTTCTTGCCTAGTAGCTCATGTACCTCTTCTCTACATATTCTTGTTCGTGTGTATGTGTTAGCGACACACCTTCCATGATCAAATTGATCGTGTACTAGCAGAAGGTGATGTCAGGAGCCTTAAGAACAGACGAGCGTGCATGACAAGAGTTATGAATGTCAACGAAGCAAGTAAGGTGTGTAAGAATAAGCCTGAATGGAGCTCTGTTGTGCGTGCCTACCCCGCAAGGGAACTGGCGTGAAGTTATGTATGTATGTATATATGTATGTGTTAGCGAAAATAATCACATGGTGCTCACGCACACATCGATTGGTTTTGTGCTTCAACTCTGAATGTAATTTTGTAGCAAACTATCTCTCTAAGAACTATTACTCTAAGCTAACAAACTTGATGGTGTTTCGGCCTCTATACTATCATAATTTTATAAGATGATATTTGAAAAGAGACATGACTCTAAAAGAATGTGGAAAAGTATACTTCGGATTTGTCTAGGTAACCATTCCGAAGCATTCTTTGGCACAGTAACGGATTTCCACTATTCAACGTAGGCGTTTTAAAACCGCAATTGTATACACTTTCTAACATAAAAAGATCCAATACAACAATTTTATGTCTCAAGCGACCGTGCTTTAATAATGTAAGTCGTTTGCCTGATCGTCGGTTGTAAATTTTTTTTATGCTGATATGTCTCCGAGGCCACGTAAACTCCGTCGTGTGGCATGTCTTTTTTTTTATTCACAACTCTAAGGTCTAAATTCTGTAGCCTTTTTTTACAATTAAATTTAAGAAGTTTAGAAGTTGTACACGCTTATTTGTTACTTTTGTTATTGTGTGTGACATTTAATGAATGTATGTTTGTGCTGTGGTGTATCTTAAGAATATCTTATTATATTAATTTATTCTAATGTAGAGTGTATCTGTTACATGCTGGTGTTGTGAGGAAGTGCATGTGCAGTGTGTGCCTTATGTTCATACCTATATATATTATCATAACTAGTGCCATGTGTGTTGTTTTTCCTTTCTGTGTCTGGGTTATTAATTTTTAGGCTCTTTGTGTGTCTTGGTTAGTTTGTGAAGTGTGCATGTAATGCAATGCGGTGGTAGTGCGCGTTGGTGTGGGTATATGTGTAAGTTTTGTTGTTAGTTGTGTGTTTTTGTAGCATGTCTTTATTTTTATACCATTGTATAGCAACGCAAAGCTATCTGTAACACTTGCAACAACTCAGAAGGGTTTATTTTAATAAAAGAACAGCAGCTAGTCACTATATTGTTACGTGTGTGGGACTCGAATTCAAATGCCGTTGGAATTACTATAGAGTTTATTAGAACTATACAAAGACGTATAACATAGGTACAAATAAAACTAGACACTACTTGTTACAACCTGCACGATCAATAACACGCGCAAAATCTGTCACTATATCGCTTGTCGAATGTATACGTCTTGCTTGTATCGTAATCGTCGCTCGACTGCCTCACCCCTCCGTTCGGGCATTGTTTTATAGTAAACTGTACAATACACAATGGAAGCTCGTGGGCTGGCTTCTCCCAAGAAAATGTAATTTGCACACCTCCGAATGGGCAACAAAGTTGAAAACAATAACAATAAGGATTTAGTTCAACACTAATGACGACCATAAACAAGTATAATAACAATAGGCTATTGTATAATTGCAAATTTTAAATACGAATTAAACAAAAGAACTCCGAATGTGGGAGGGGCAATAAACCAGTTGAGCGTTTCTTTGTCGGTATGTAACAATATTTATAATCAGAGAACCTTACGGTTTTAACATATTTTATACACTGACTCTTCACACTCGACAAGCACTTTTAGAACACCTCGCCAACCCTCCAACAATTTTACACTATCAGAAACTTAGCAAATTGGCATAACCGATAGCGGATTAAGTCATCGATAAACTGTTTTAATTAAAAGAGTTAGCAAATTGGCATAACCCATGGCGTCATCATAAGTCATCGATAAACTATTTTAATTAAAAGGGTTAGGAATGACAAAAGCTTAATAAATTATTGTTTGGAAATTTTAGATAATATTTTATATAAGATATTATAGAAAATATAATTCGAACACAGTATAAATCTCGCGTCTGCCAACATGAAATTAAAATGTAGTGAATACCGTCTATATACAATTGAGAGATTTTGAATTATAATCTACACAATTACCACATCATATTAGAGATATATTTTGTTACATAAAATCATGGTAAATTCTGGAGAACTACTCTATACAAAACAGGCGCTAATCACAGAATAAATAAAAATATAACATTATTATTCAATTAAGGAAATGGCCGATTGTATCGTTTAGAAATAAGAGGGTACATAAGAAAATGAATTATTAACATCAAAAAGAAAACACAACAAGAACAACTTTGGAGCTAAATAAATGTAACATATCAGGACTGCACAAACAATAAAAGTTGTCAAATTCTAAGAGACTAATAATACAATATAAACAAGGTTTGTGTATACAATATCGTTAAAGTAGTCATTTCAAAGAAAATGTTCTATCAAAGAACATAAAGTTATACAAGATCACTTAGTCTTTGATATATTAACAATGAGGCTTTCTTTGTTTTGTCTGTCTCGAGATTTACTTCCAAAGACAATCTTTCTCTATTTGATTTTGGTATGCTACCTTAATCTTTTGTTTGCATAGTACTACTTGATTAGCCCTTCTTTGTTAAAACCTGAGCATTTAGTTGAAGACAGAACAATAGTGGAAAATAGAACATTTTGTTGAAAAACAACCCCGTCCCTTGGTTTGCTATTTGACATTCCTTCACAAAACTTGATTCTTATAAATTGTTGCGGACAGAGAGTACTCCCCCGCCGCCGGAGCATATCTACTCTCCGCGCCCCGCATACCGCCGACGCCCATAGCTGGCGCAATTAGCAACTAGGCGTCGGACGGAATAATTTATAAAGATATAGTGTAAATTATCCAAAATATAACACAACTATAAACCCACACCGAACGCTCCCACGAGAAATCGTCGCCCTCGCAATGCACTCATTGACGAGCCCGATAGAATCACCTGTCTCCTCGCGATCATGAACCCCCCGAGGCTCAGAACATCAGCCTGGCATAACAGACGCAGACAGAACAGACGCCGGAGAGCCCCCGGCTCGGACCCGCTTACACAAAGGTAAGTCCCCACCAATCTCACTCACTCACTACAGACACAAGTAGCCATACACGATTAGCATAGGCGTGTTGCTGGAGAGTTTCTTCCGCCGCTTCTTCTCCTCCAGCTATAACACGTTGCGAAGCGGTGGTAATGATAGACTAGGATCGGCTCTGCCGGCGGAGTCGATAATTGGTCCCCAAAACAATCATTTCAGCCTGTTGGCTTAGCTCTTTCAGCCTTTAACGGCTAATTCCCAATATAGAGTCAATCCCCCGCAGCGGTCGAGCCGAGGTCGAACCTCACAGGAGGTGCCTCCTCGAGCGTGCTGCTCCCGGGCTGAACGCCTCCGCTCCCACGGAGTCGTGAAGCCCCCAAAGTCCGGTATCGCTGAAACAGCCATCTGCGGCTATTCAGCTGGGTCCAGCTCCAAAAAAAAAAAAAAAACAAAATATAACGAGTTTTTATCACCACGTGGACGAGACCGCGAGGCGCAGCTAGTAAAGTATAAAATTACTTAGATCAAAGTTATTTGATTTTCTAACTTGTCTAAAAAGATTGCTTAGAGATGCAAAACCTTTTTATTGGTTTTAATCCTCTTCGTTCCTGATGATTTAAACTACTGTTAGTCTAAGGGTCTGTCATTGTTAACAATGCAGTTTTTTTTTTAACGTTTCTTCTATATTTTATAAAAATAATAAAACGTAACATTTATTAAAATGATGGCGGTATTGGTTCTTGTACTCGTGCAAGCAAAAGTCGACTTTAAGATGACGAACCTTTTCATACCGCGACTGTACATGCAGATTAACGTCTGAAATTCAGATACACCATGGTAGATGAGCACTGCACACTCTGTATCAAATTGTATTCACAAAAAATAAGATTTCAGGCGTGATTGAACAACAAAAAAATATCCAAATTTGCGCATTTATTATGTCTACAACAGTGCTTTTCAATCTTTTTGAACATGCGACCCCTTTGTAGGTTGAAAAAAATTGGCGACTCCCTTGGGTCTTAGACAGATAAAAAGTTAGTAATTTAAAATACTACTTTTATGTTTTTTCCTTATACTCTGCAAAAAGCTGCTGAGCTTAGAAAGTACCTAAGTACGAGGTAGAAATTTAAATTGCCTTTTCTATTTTGCCGGCGACCCCAGATTTGCCAGGTGGTAGGGCATTTGCCCGAGTGGATGGCTACCATCCCTGGTCTAAAGTATGTCGCCATAACAACCTTGAGTTGTGTTCCGGCATTAGTGACCAGGTTCCAGACTCACTTAAGAGAGCAGCAGCGCATTTGTAGCAACTTTGCTGTTGCAAATGTCAATAGGCGATGGTAACCGCTTTTCATCAAGTAGGCCGTCTGCCTGTCTGCTGATCTCCTGCAATAAAAAAGACCTCCCAAACAAATCGCTGCGACCCCCCTAGGGGTCGAGACCCACAGATTGAAAAACACTGGTCCGCAAGAACAACTTTTGACGCCGTAAGCACAGCTCCCATTTTCCCAAAAAACTTTATTTTTCTTTGAGTCACCTCAAAAGAGGTTCTTAAACGTATTATAATGATTTCTTAACTTTTGATATGGAAAAACTTATTTCTTATCGTCAAAGTTTGTGATCGTAGTTCAATTTAGTACTTGTTTGCGTTAAGTCGCGAGTTGAAGAACAACTTAAAGTAATAAATAGAGGGAAAACAATAATTATTAAATAAACAGGCCAGGTGGTAGGGCATTTGGCCGACTGGATGGCTACCACCCCTGGTCTAGAGTATGTCGCCACAACAACCTTGAGTTGTGTTCCGGCATTAGTGACCAGGTTCCAGTCTCCTTTAAGAGAGCAGCAGCGCATTTGTAGCACTTTTGGTGTTGCAAATGTCCATAGGTGATGGTAACCGCTTTCCATCAAGTGGGCTGTCTGTCTGTACGCTGAACTCCTGCAATAAAAAAAAACGATTATTTTTATTGCATTACTTTCGCAGACAGGCAGACAGCCCACCTGATAAGTGGTTACCATCGCCTATGGACTTTTTTAATCCTAAATGTGCTACAAATGCGATGCTGCTCTCTAAAGGAAGACTGCAAACTGGTCTCTAATGCCGGAACACAACTTAAGGTTATTATGGCGGCATACGCTAGACCAGGGGTGGTAGGCATCCAGACGGGCAAATTATGGATGGTTTTTACTCTAAGTTTTCTAAGCGCAATCGTTTAATATAGCAAGAAATCAATCACATACTAATATATTGTTACGAGTCGCGAGACTCGAATTAAAAATGCCGTTAGAATTACTATAGAGTTTATTAGAACTATACAAACACGTATAACACAGGTACAGATTGAACCGAACACAACAAGTCCAAACGTAATGCAAATTCCCGATTGCATTACGTTTGGACTTGTTGCGCTGCTGCTCTCTTAAGGGAGACTGGATCCTGGTCACTAATCCCGCAACACAACTCAAGGCTGTTATGGCGATATACTTTACACCAGGGGTGGTAGCCACCCAGTCGGGCAAATGCCCTACCACCTGGCTGTGGATTGCTTTGTCGCCTCTTACGACAGGCCGCCCGGCCGCAGGAAATTGTATTCTTTCTCCGTTCCTGCACGGATAAAACGTGTTTGCTGGGATCTGAGTCGTAACAATATATTGATATAAGATATGGTTATAGTTCAACGAGAATGGCAACCGTCAATCGACGATTTTTTTTTGTAACTTGCTGTCATTCGCATTATCTTTTTTTATATGTTAACTGTGGGTTGTTCCTTTTTATGTTACGCAATAAAATTTTCTTGTAATTCAAAAAGCCCATGGAATTATATTAATAAAGCGACTCCATCACATCAAATCCCCAACAGTTATAAGGAATACAATACTCTTATCTGATTTATGGAGGTTTACACTCTTTTGGAAATGGATATTTTAGCATATATCGAGTTATATAAGGTAACGTGTTATTTTTTTTCTTTTTTTTTTCATTTATTTGGACAAAAATACAGTATTGTACAGAATTTAGTATTATGAATCTTATACATAAGTAGTTTGACTTAATACAACACCAACATCATTTGCCACATATTGAGCAATTGAAATTATACTAGCTACCGTAAGTTTTTTTAATTTTTTTTTATTGCAGTAGTTCAGCAGACAGGCAGATGGCCCACTTGATGGAAAGAGGTCACCGTCGCCTATGGACATTTACTACACCAAAGATGCTACAAATGCATTGCTGCTCTCTTAAGGGAAACTGGAACCTGGTCACTAATGCCGGAACACAACTCAAAGTTGTTATGGCGGCATACTCTAGACTAGGGGTGGTAGCCATCCAGTCGGGCAAATACCCTACCACCTGGCTATGGGTTGTTTTGTCGCCTCTTACGACAGGCCGCCCGGCCGCAGGAAATTGTATTCTTTCTCCGTTCCCGCACGGATAAAAGTAAAAGCAAAAGAGAGGAAAAAAACAAGGTTTGGTATACAATATCTAAAAAGAAGAAGAAAGAAAAGAAGAAGAAAGGGAGACCTCACCAGAATGCAGAGCCGGAGCCAAGAGCACACCGAATGCCTGCGACCAGCCGCAAGAAGGAGGCTAATTCCCAGAAATACTTGATATAGTGGTTTACTTCTTTTTCAAACATTCAAGGATCATTTGTTTATAAGTGCTGAACCTAGTTGCCGCTATATCTATTAAGCAGTAATTGTGACTATATGAATGCACTAGCTGGTAAAGCGGAGATCGTTCGATCGTTATCGTTGTTTATAGGAGAAGAAGCGACAAGAAACTCCCCAGCAACACGTCTAGCTAAAAAAAATTTTTCATACATTATTTATACATTACCTCACGCTCTTTTAAGGTTTACACTCCAAACTTAATCATTAAAGAACCGGTTGTAACCTTTAATAACAGGTTCATTATAAACCGGTTGCGAAGCTTAGTAGAGTCGCTCTTCTAAAGTAAGAGTATCAAATGTCGAATTGAAGAAATTGATCCCAAGAAGAAAGAAAGAAATACGACCGAATAAAATGTCTATTCCCACACGAAAATAAATCCACGAAAAGTGGATCAGAAGAAGATATACCATAAGACGTGTAATATCGAATAATTTATTACAATAATCCTCTACTAATGCGCCGAGTTATTGCTTCATATCTTTCTATTAGTAACGTCTTATAAATACTTGTTGGACTCTTAGGTTTTGTTCCGCCCTGGTAATTTGTTTTTGTGACTCTATTATTAGTATTTATTACTGATGGCCGAAATTCGTTTTATATTCGGTTTAACCGAGTTTCGGCAGTTTGAGCCGAACTTCGGCATTCGGCCGAACATTCGGTGCAAACAAAAAATAAAATACCTACTTGCACTATTTTGACTGAAGTCAATAGAAGTCATATCTGTCATAACCGTAATATGAAAATTGGCATCTATATACTCATGGTCATTTATTCTAGTTAGGAACATGTAAATCTTAACAGCGTAACACCTATATATATCTATATAAATAGTATATTAGACTTCAAAATGTTGTAGAAAGAAGGCGGTTAAATATATATTTTTTGCTTTTGAGTCTGTAGTCAGATTTGTCTTTGTTAAAAAAAATGAGATACTTTTTATCTGTGCAGGAACGGAGAAAGAATACAATTTCCTGCGGCCGGGCGGCCTGTCGTAAGAGGCGACAAAACAACCCACAGCCAGGTGGTAGGGCATTTGCCCGACTGGATGGCTACCAACCCCTGGTCTAAAGTATGTCGCCATAACAACTTTGAGTTGTGTTCCGGCATTAGTGACCAGGTTCCAGTCTCCTTTAAGAGAGCAGCAGCGCATTTGTAGCACCTTTGATATTGCAAATGTCCATAGGCGATGGTAGCATCAAGTGGGCCGTCTGCCTGTCTGCTGAACTCCTGCAATAAAAAAATAAAAAAAGATAACGCCATCTAGTTGCGATGCAATAAACAAACAGTTGCGATGTATCTGCAACAATAGCGATGAAGCCATAAACTTCAAAAACATAGATAAGGTACCCAGAACGCTATGTTACATGCGCTATCAAAATATATAAATTTGAACAAGAAACATGAAATACATTGCAACAATCGTCACTCAAATAATTCATAGTCAAAGTGAAATCGTCGAACAACACGCGACGAAACAAGGAAAGAAAACAAAAACAAACAGAACATTGTTCGTAGAAACAGTAATTTATTTAATTGTTACCTAATTTAATAAGCGACACTCGAATTACGAGGCTTGCTAATGGTGACCGATTTGATTGTAGGGATAGGACCTTCTAATTACCTATTCTTTGTATTTTCATAGCATGAATATCACATACAGGCTGTTAAATCACATTATGAAAACAGGTATCAATATTATTATATTCAATGCACATATGTTTTTTTTTTTTTTATTGCAGGAGATCAGCAGACAGGCAGACAGCCCACTTGATGGAAAGCGCTTACCATCGCCTATGGACATTTGCAACACCAAAGATGCTACAAATGCGCTGCTGCTCTTTTAAGGGAGACTGGAACCTGGTCACTAATGCCGGAACACAACTCAAGGTTGTTATGGCGACATGTTTCAGACCAGGGGTGGTAGCCATCCAGTCGGGCAAATGTCCTACCACCTGGCTGTGGGTTGTTAAGTCGCCTCTTACGACAGGCCGCCCGGCCGCAGGAAATTGTATTCTTTCTCCGTTCCTGCACGGATAAAATATGTATAAAATTTTAGTAATTCTAAGCATGCCGTGTCTGTACATTGAAGCTATTTAAAAAAAACCAAGTGGAATACACTATACAAACGATGGAGAACACGATGTATTTTTTTTTATATTGGAACGAAGTTCTTTATCGCGCCTTCCGAAAGGGGGTCAGACGGAAAAAATTAAGAGCAAAAGTTGTAACGACACTTTTTGCTATAGTAGTAAGCCGTGCGGCGTGCGCGTGTTTCTCTGTCTGTCTCTCTCTCTCTCATAGAAAGCAAGCCAGTTATTTTCGTTTCATCTTTCTATTTCGCATTGAACAGTGTGGTGTCGCGACGATTATTTCTGTTGAGTGTATACAGGTTTTTTGTATATAATAAATAGTAAAAAAAAAATATTATTATAACTTAAAAAAAATAAAATTTTCTTACAATTCCTTCACTAATTAATCGAAAGGAACTTCGTTCCATCCGGTCCCTTGACACCTCTCAAATTTTTTTTTGTCTGTTTGTTCGGTTATCACGTACAAACTACTGAGCCGATTTAGATGCGATTTTCGCTTATCTACAGAAAATTCTTAGTCTTAAACTCTGCGCTACTTTTTATTCTAGGACTCCCGAGAGATTTTTTTTTGGGAATGATTTAAAATGGCCAGCTAAAAAATATGAATACTAATGTGATTTTTTCACTGATCGACAGCAAAATTTATCTAATTAAATAAAATGTGCGATGTTTTTTTATCCCAGGCGTCCCGTGGGAATTTTCCCGGGAGCATTTTGTAGTTGTTCGAGTGGATTAAAATTAGCTTATTCTGACATAGTTTTCCCTAAATGATAGCTTACATTATTTTTAAATGCTGCGGTACTTTGTGTCCCGGGGAATCCCGCGGGAATTTTAAGTCAAGCGTGGAAAAGTCGCAGGCATATCTTAGTAATTTTATATAACTACTCCCTAAACACCACAGAAAGGGAAATTAACCATGAGAGCAACACATTAAAATTGCAGCGTCAAAATCGTTGCCTTCGCAATATATTTTTAGGTCAATTAGGACAGTGGCGCCAATAAGACACGATCGCAGTCATCTTTTCGACTGTTTTCGTTTATCCTTTAAGAGCAATATTTAATTTAAAAATTTTGTGATGATCTATTGCGTAGAGTTATTTTGGTACATAAACATCGAGGCTTAATACAATCTGTTATTAAAATGTAAATAAATATATAAATTCTTTTTCTTGTAATAATAATCGGCAGATAGGCACATATCCTCAAGCTAAGCAAATTATACTTACGTTTTTTAAAATTTTTTATTGCAGGCGTTCAGCAGATAGGTATGCCTATTTAATGGAAAGCGGTTACCATCGTCTATAGACATTTGCAACACCAAAGGTGCTACAAATGCGCTGCTGCTCTCTTAAGGGAGACTGGAACCTGGTAATTAATGCCGGTACTCAACTCAAGGCTGTTATGGCGTCATACTCTAGACCAGGGGTGGTAGCCATCCAGTCGGGCAAATACCCTACCACCTGGCTGTGGGTTCTTTTGTCGCCTCTTACGACAGGCCGCCCGGCCGCAGGAAATTGTATTCTTTCTCCGTTCCTTCACGGATAAATGTTATGGGTAATATACCATCGACCACTCTTGGGTCGATCACAGACACCCACACTATAGTAAATAACGAAAACTTTCTTTACAAACGCCATTATTCCGTTTATATCATTAAGCTTCGGAACCATAAGTATGTTATACCTACCTATTGGTATTATGATGTCAGCTGACGCAGACTACTCACTCGGTCATCGCGGAATACTACCAAATCTAGGTTACTGCTGACCCTCTTTTTTTTAGCCAGGGGTAATCCGATTGAAGACCATAAGCCGCGACAGGCACAGAAGCTTGGGGGGGGGGGGGATAATTCACGACCTGTGTGTAGGATTCGCCAGGTCAGGGTGGCACCAGCATGCCCAGTCAAAACTGGTGCCGTGCTATTGCTACTCGTCAGTTAGGGATACCCATTAAAACCCTGGGTATTCCGTCCTACGCCTTATGCCAAGGCTACGGGGAAGCGGGAGACGATCCCAACTCCGCGATGCCCTGGCACACAGGACTACTTTTGTCCCCCGCGCGCGATACACTCGAGCTCTTATCTCGATGGCATGTGCAGACTACTAAGAATTCCTATACCTCAAGGGGCCCCACCCGCGCCGCCTACTGCTGACTCCCTAGCACAAGGCCCAGGGGAAAGACTCAAGAGCCTGGGCTTCAACAGGTCTTGATTCTCATATCGAATTGACCACTAGTGGATAATTTTAGATATAGTATTATAATTTTAATTTTTAACATTAAATTAATCATAAGTAAATTGTTTTTTTTTAATCCTCCTGCGTCGGTAATCGTAATTAATATTATTTATTGGTGGCAGTTGCTTTTTCCAAATAAAACTCGATGTGGACTCTATGACTAATTATTTTGATATTTACAATTAATTCAAAACTATACATAGACGAGTAACAGAGAATATAATGCTGAATAGCAGAGAGAGATAATGTGCGATTAAGTGCAAGTGCTTGTGCAATATGCAAGTGTGCATTCCGGTTTTTTTTTTTTGGAGCTGGACCCAGCTGAATAGCCGCAGATGGCTGTTTCAGCGATACCGGACTTTGGGGGCTTCACGACTCCGTGGGAGCGGAGGCGTTCAGCCCGGGAGCAGCACGCTCGAAGAGGCACCTCCTGTGAGGTTCGACCTCGGCTCGACCGCTGCGGGGGATTGACTCTATATTGAGAATTAGCCGTTAAAGGCTGAAAGAGCTAAGCCAACAGGCTGAAATGATTGTTTGGGGACCAATTATCGACTCCGTCGGCGGAGCCGATCCTAGTCTATCATTACTACCGCTTCGTAACGTGTTATAGCTGGAGGAGAAGAAGCGGCGGAAGAAACTCGTGTGCATTCCGGTCTTTAAGGCTATTTCTTATATCGCATTCACCATCCGACGCCTAGCTGCTAACTGTGTGAGCTATGGGCGTCGGCGGTACGCAGGACGCGGAGTGAATGTGTGCTCCGGCGGGCGAGTCAGGGGGGTGTTCTCTGTCCGCAACAAATATGTTTTTCAACACATTATTTTGCAAATCAGTGTATCAACTCTGTCGTGCATCACAATGCACAGTTGAAAATGTTATGATAAAGTTCCTTTTCACACGAGAAAAGCAGACAAAACATCATAAATCACACGTCGCGAAACTTTCCCCTCGAACTGCAATATGAAAATGAAAAATGAAAATCCGATAAAATATTAAAATGCACAGTTCGAATGCAAGTTCGAGAGTTATTTTAGATGCATTGTTTGTCAAATCATTCCAAATATTGACTGGAGATATAATAATCGGTTTTGGGTAGAACTTGAAGAGACAATTTGTGATATTGAATCTTCGTACATACATACATACATAACTTCACGCCAGTTCCCTTATGGGGTAGGCACAAACAACAGAGCGCCATTTAGGTTTATTCTTACACACCTCACTTGCTTCTTTGACATTCATAACTCTTGTCATGCACGCTCGTCTGTTCTCAAGGCTCCTGACATCACCTTCTGCTAGTACACGATCAATTTGATCATGGAAGGTGTGTCGTGGCCTTCCACGACTTCTGCATCCATCCACTTTTGCATTGTATATCTGTTTAGTCATTCTTTCATCATGTATTCTTTCCACATGCCCGAACCACCGGAGAATTCCTTTCCTTACCTTCACCCCGACACTCTCTTTCAGACAACAACTTGAATCTTTGTAGTTCTGTTTTAATTCTGTTCTTCAAAATAACTAATGTGTTTTGTATTGCTCGAGTACAGTAGACAAGCTGACGGTCTATATGATGGAAAGAGGTTACTGACGCCTATGAACATTTACAAAACCAAAGGTGCTATCAATGTGCTGCCGTCCTCGAAGAAGGGGACTGGAAAGCGACTACTAATGGTCCAAATATTCATTAAATAGCGAACCCCGCAGTGGTCGTCCTTCCTTGAAACAAAAAAAATACAAAATCTGATTTCAGCGCTTCCTACCTGATCCAATTTAGAATCTAAACCATCCCGGGATTCACTTAAACACGCACAGAAAAATATTTAAATTGGTCAAGCCGTTTTGGAGTTTTAGCCAGATTAAATATCAGTAATTGATTTTTATATATAAGAAGATGAGACGGGGATATGTTGAGTTGTCGACTTTATTTGTTGGGAATATAAATCTTAACCATAGAAATGTATGAATTATTTTTTGTCTCTGTACCGTCTTCATAGCAATTTTTCTTTTCTTTTCTTTTCTTTTCTTTTCTTTTATACTTCAATGCATAATTTTATATTTTTTTTACTGCAGGAGTTCAACAGACAGGTAGACGGCCCGCTCGATGGAAAGCGGTTACCATCGCCTATGAACATTTGCAACACCAAAGGTGCTACAAATACGCTGCTGCTCTCTTAAGGGAGACTGGAACCTGGTCACTAATGCCGGAACACAACTCAAGGTTGTTATAGGGACATACTCTAGACCAGGGGTAGTAGCCATCCTGTCGGGCAAATACCCTACCACCTGACTATAGGTTGTTTTGTCGCCTCTTATGACAGGCCGCCCGGCCGCAGGAAATTGTATTCTTTCTCAGTTCCTGCACGGATAAAAATAATGTGCAAGCCCATGATTATTATGTTGTCTTAGTAATGAATATAATATTGCTTTACTTTATATCCATTTTTTTATCTAGCTTTACCAGACAACTGCGAATATAATGCAATTAATATATAACTACGTAAATATTACAGTGAATAAACAAAAATAGAGAAATAACTGGAACTAATTAACGCAGAAGTCGTGGAAGGCGACGACACACCTTCCATGATTAAATTGATCGTGTACTAGCAGAAGGTGATGTCAGGAGCCTTAAGAACAGACGAGCGTGCATGACAAGAGCTATGAATGTCAAAGAAGTGTAAGAATAAGCCTGAATGGCGCTCTGTTGTTCGTGCCTACCCCGCAAGAGAACTGGCGTGTAGATATGTATGTATTTAACGCCAAATTATCATACCGACACAGTCTTAGTAAAACACTTAACTTAGTTAGTAACTTGCTGATCGGACGGTGTAATCTGGAAATCGAGAGCTTAATAAGGTCAACTATATCGATTTACTTAACAACCGACCTATTATGACCTTATCCCAAAAGTGTAGGGTTACATACCTTCTACAGTTTTAAATGGTAATCTATCTAGGTAACATAACCAGCCTACTGGGAACCTTACCCATTGACTTCGATGACTTTTTTTTGCGTCATAAATCGCAAGTCTTTTATTTAGTACAATTATCATAAAATATTAAAGTTGTTCGTGCCTACCCCGCAAGGGAACTGGCGTGAAGTTATGTATGTATGTATCATAAAATAATATGTACACGTTTCATTATATCATAGTAGAGGAAACGCTGAAGAGCGACCTTCGGCCATTTTATAACCAGATTAGACATTTCTTTATCAAATTAAATTTAATAAAACTACGTTTTAACGGTTCTAAGCGCGGCAATTTATATAATGTTTCTTATTCTGACGTTTCGGCCATTTTTCAGTGGCCGTGATCACGGGAGACAAAGATGTCAAGTGTCAATGAGTAGTATTAAAGTTTTATTTTGCCTACCGCCAACTTGTTCATTTTTAATTATTTAGTTTTAATTTCGTCTACAGTTATTACTATTATTGTTTTTTTTATTGCAGGAGATCAGCAGACAGGCAGACAGCCCACTTGATGGAAACCGGTTACCATCGCCTATGGACATTTGCAACACCAAAGGTGCTACAAATGCGCTACTGCTCTCTTAAGTGAGACTGGAATCTGATCACTAATGCCGGAACACAATTCAAGATTGTTATGGCGACATACTTTAGACCAGGAGTGGTAGCCATCCAGTCGGGCAAATGCCTTACCACCTGGCTGTGGGTTGTTAAGTCGCCTCTTACTACGGGCCGCCCGGCCGCAGGAAATTGTATTCTTTCTCCGTTCCTGCACAGATAAAAAGCTGACGTTAACTAAGCTTCAGGATACAACTTTCTGAAGCATTTTGCAAGTTATCACCCGAGAGGAACTTGGTCTTGAAAATCTGTTGCTGGCTCGCGAACTAAAGCTACGTGTCGGTATATATATTTTTTTTATTAACAACTCTGCGGACCCTAGTTTCGGGCCCTTTATTACAATTAAATTTAAGAAGAAATTGTACACGCTTATTTGTTACTTTGTTATTGTGTGTGACATTTAATGAACGTATGTTTGTGTTGTGGTGTACCTTAAGAATAACTTATTATATTAATTTATTCTAATTTTAATACTAAACTCATACTAATGTAGAGTGTATCTGTTACATGCTGGTGTTGTGAGGAAGTGCATGTGCAGTGTGTGTCTTATGTGTAAGGTATATTACATAAGATTACGCATACAAGTTTTTAAAAATACTTCACTTCATTTGAAGCTTTTGGTCAAGTAGGCACCGTCTATTTTTTTAATTCGTCTGAGACGATATTTTAAATAATACTAGTGGTCGCCAAGTAGTCGATATTCGACCATAATTAATTTAAATTATAAGTTTGAACATTATTAAGGTTCTGTTGTCAAAGAGTATACTTCTATAATCACAGATTTCGCCAAGGCTACACTGTTAATTTGACTTTAACAATAAACAAAAGAGTATATATGCGTGTGTGTGTCAAATACATGTTAGTGTGTGCTATGTTTTTTTTTATTGATTTAATGTATTTTTTATGCATAATTAAAAAAAAAATAGCATTTGTCGCTTCTTCTCTATATAAACTACAAGTGTGCGAAATTTCATACTCCTCCGTTCGCGCAATTTTGGTAAAAAGGGGTACAAAGTTTTTGCTTCACGTATTAATATAAGGATAAAACAAAAAAATTGACAGTGTCATCTAATCTTGGATGTTAATGGTTAAGACGTCATTTTACTCTCCAAAAAAGTGTTTCAAGGCCCTGCCGTGACAAGCATGCGTTAGACTGTAGCGTGACACACGATACTCTTTTTCACGCATGTACCTTTTATAGTTCCAATTTATTACCACATATGAGGGTAGAAATGAATTATGTGGACATTCCGTACAATGTTATAGTTGGGGCGTATTTTTTTATGATTATGGACAATTATCTGACTATTGTAGTTTTGTTTCAATTACACATAATTATTTAATTAGTGGTACAAAGTTTTAAAGACCTCGACCGCTTTTATTTCGTCCTCTTTTTTGTTGGTAATTACTTTTTAAGTAGGTATGAGATTGACTGTAAAATATCTATCTATACTAATTGTTGCGGACAAAGAGCACCCTGACCCGCCCGCCGGAGCATATCTACTCTCGACGCCCCGCATACCACCGACGCCCATAGCTCGCACAATTAGCAGCTAGGCGTTGGACGGAACGCGGGATATAAGAGCGGCCTTAGAAGCCGGAAGAAACACGTGTTGCTGGAGAGTTTCTTCCGTCGCTTCTTCTCCTCCAGCTATAACACGTTGCGAAGCGGTAGTAATGATAGACTAGGATCGGCTCCGCCGGCGGAGTCGATAATTGGTCCCCAAATAATCACTTCAGCCTGTTGGCTTAGCTCTTTCAGCCTTTAACGGCTAATTCTCAATATAGAGTCAATCCCCCGCAGCGGTCGAGCCGAGGTCGAACCTCACAGGAGGTGCCTCCTCGAGCGTGCTGCTTCCGGGCTGAACGCCTCCGCTCCCATGGAGTCGGGAAGCCCCCAAAGTCCGCCATCTGCGGCTATTCAGCTGGGTCCAGCTCCAAAATAAAAACAAAAAAAAACGGAAGAAACACACCACGGAATTTCTCCCCTACACGCGCGACTATCAGATCACAAGGCACCAAGATGGCTACCAACTCCCCGTGACCTCATCCGGCGGGATTAGGGCGATGTTGAGAATTCGCGAAAATCTCCTCCATGCCGCAGAAAGGCCACCAGAGGCCGCAGATGGTCACTTAAAGCCCGAGATGGTCACCGAATGCCGCTGATTGGCCGACGTGAGCCGCTGACATACGCCTAATATGTCTGGCGGCTCCCGTACCCCGTCACCGGGGGGTAGTTGCCCCCCGCGAATTTGGACCGGGGCAAAGAGTCTAGACTTGAAGCCCCATACCGGCTCTGCCATCATTAGGTAGAGACGATGATCCTCTATCGCCGGAAGGACTCGCTTACCACTCTCTCGCGCACTTACTTGCTTATTCGTAATAGCACCAATATGTGCTTCTTCTATATATGATTTAATTGTAAATAATGATAATAATAATGATACCTCCAGTCTATACCGAGTTTCATTTTAAAAGAAGCAACTGCCACCATTACTACTATTAGAAAGAGGAAAGATTTGTATTTTTGTATGTTTGTAAGGAATAAACACAAAAACTACTGGACCGATTTCAAAAATTATTTCACCATTCGAATGCTTGTTTTTTAAGACGGGGGAAATTCTATTTACGCACAATATTGGGTCCTTTGCCCCTTGCATTAGGCCATAGTTGATCATGAAGGCTTTCCCCTTTGATAAGGGGCAATCCGAACAATAATCAAGCCAGCTTGTGTGGAGACTCAGAGAAGTTGCACGGGCAACACCCACTACCCACTAAAACCACCCTGCTCCCATGTGCCCCGCGCTTTTTATGTAGGAAAGGCTGAGACTTAGAACGTAGTTACGCCCAGTCCGATCCAGCGCAAAAAGTGCCTGAATGTGCTCCGGGAATCAGAACACATTCACTTCGTCAGCGGGGGTGATGAATCCTTTGCTCCCTTGATAGCTAAAGGCCCCCCGAAGCGGTATTATTCAGGGTGGGAAGTCATGCGCATACCTGCGTCTCCGGATGCTAGCCATCCGCCGGCGTCCGCGTGGAGTCGCATTAGTACGCGCAATAATACTCCTGTCCCTACCATTCGAATGCTACATTATCCCTGATTAATATAGGCTATATAAAATTAGGGATCCTTACTAAAACTTCCATAATGTAACCTACAATGTAAACAAAATACTGAACGATGAAATTTTTATATGTGTTTGAGTGAGTCCCGGGGTGTTTTAGATTCACAAATAAACCCGGTAGGTGGCGCTAGAATCGGGTTATAAAAGTATAGTGTTTAGATTTTTGTGTTTGATCGATAGCAAATTCCCCGACTTACTTTTCATCCCGGGAAGCCCACGGACTTTTTTTTTAGGAGCGGTTTAAAGTGGCCCGGTTGAAAAAACCCGGATACCAATGTAATATATTCCGATCGGTGAAAATATTATATTTTAAAAAAAGCAAATTTTCTGCCGTATAATCTGTGATACCTTATACCAGGATGAATATGATGATCTGTGATACTTTATACGATATACCGGGAATCTGGCAGGATTTTTCCCGTTCGTGGTTTCAAGTTGTTAGGACACATATAAATTAGCTTATTCCGTCCAACGTGGAAGAAGTCGCGGGCGAATCCTAGTAATATAGGATACTTTTTCAGCAGGAGCGAGTTATCGTCATGGTTAGTTACTTCCACCTTAGCTAGATGCCGTTGCAGGCATTTATCATTAGGTGCTTTGAATTAAAAATGAAGTTCAAAATTTTCTACAAATTACAACATGGCTACTTCATGACTTACATAAATACTTTTTCAATGCGAACAAAGCCGGAGGCATAAGTTAGTATTTTAATAAAGAACGATAAAAGCATTATTGGACTACATTTGCCCTGAATGAAGTTATCCGTGCAGGAACAGAGAAAGAATACAATTTCTTGCGGCCGGGCACACGGCCAGATGGTAGGGTATTCCGACTGGATGACTACCACCCTTGGTCTAGAGCATGCCGCTATAACACTGAGTTGTATTCTGGTATTAGTGGCCAGGTTCCAGTCACCCTTTAGAGAGTAGCAGCGCATTTGTAGCATGTTTGGTATTGTAAGTGTCCATAACCACTTTCCATCATGTGGGCCGTCTGCCTGTCTGCTGAACTCGAGCAATAAAAAAATGAAAATGAGTTCATACAACTCAATTCCAAAAGGTCGAAAGCGCCATGCATTCATTGGCATTTACGTGTTCCGTTCAAACACATTACTACTAAAGAGGCTTTTTTCAAAGCCACTTTTATCATACATCCAAATCACTGTCACCAAATCCTGTGCATTTTTTTATAATGTTAGAGGGGTTTTAATATCTACAACAGCGGTGTAGTCGGCGCTTGCTTAATACGGTGTGTTTTCTCAGCCGACTTACCCTAGCTGAATTTCCACTCCGCGCTACTGGTAAATACATTAAACTATTTCTGGATACAGTCATCCATCAATGTCGAACTGATTTGGATATCAATGAAATGGCATTATGTTAGATGTAGCTAGATTCAGTCACGAAACATGTTATATCATTCCATCAAAATCACGTCTTGGTTTAGTTCTTAAAGCACGCACGTCTCCTTGGAATATTATTTTCTACGTGCTGGAACGGAAAAAGAATAATTCTTGCGGCCGGGCGGCCTGTTCTAAGAGGCGACAAAACAACCCACAGCCAATTGATAGATAGATAGATAAGTCTTTATTGTACACCAATACAAACATTAACTTAAAAACTAAAATTATATCTAGTTATGTACAAAGGGCGGTCTTATCGCTAAAAAGCGATCTCTTCCAGACAACCCCCGGAATGAATTGAGATGATAATAGCGATGGTGGTATACGTAACATATAGTACAAACTACTTATGTTGCGGACAGAGAGCACCCCCCTGACCCGCCCGCCGGAGTACATCTACACTCCTCGCCCCGCATGCCGCCGACGCCCATAGCTGGCGCGATTAGCAACTAGGCGTACGATTAGCAACTACACATACGGAATGCGGGATATAGGAGGCTGAAAAAACTACTACAATCAGAACAACTATGAATTCAGCCACTCAGCCATTCATATATTGTACTCAACTCTCTTGCATACTTTGTTCTACTCTTTAAATGTATATTTATAATTTAATAATAATCATACAGTCCATTATTACGTCGAGTTTTAATTTCCAAACACGAGAAGCAACTGCCACCAATAACTTACATTTTAATAATAAATACATAAATGGTATATATATATATATGTAGCAATTTTATATATTACATAGATATATACTTAATATACATACCATACAAATATATATCTAGAAAATATATAAATGTTTATAAACGAATACAATGCAAGAAAACTTAACTTATTTGTATTGTATTCTACTCATAGTCCCTCAAGACTATAAGTAGAATACTGAGCCCAGACCACCGTCTTCTATGGGTAAGGTGCCCAGAAGGCTGGCTACGTTTCCTCGCTGGATCGCCATACTGATCCGTTGACCGAGGTAAGCACCAGCCCTCTGATTACCTGAATGTTTATAAATGAATTTAAATATCATATTCCAACGAAGGTAGCATTTTTTTTATCATAGTTTTAAATATCGCTAGCGATTTTGCTTGTCTGATTGTAACAGGAAGCGCGTTCCAGAGCTGTATAGCCTTAACAGTAAAAGAATTGTTGTAAAAAGTTGAGTTATGCGCAGGAGTGTTCAATTTAAGTTTAGTAGAAGGGCGTAAATTATGAGAGCACGAAAGAAATTCGAAACTTTGTTTAAGGTAATCAGGAGTACTAGGGACAAATAAAATACTATAGAGAAGAGCAAGGATGTGAGAATTGGCAACCACTTGCCAATTGGTAGGGCATTTAGCCAGTCTGGATGGCTACCACCCCTGGTCTAATGTATGCTGCCATAAGAACTTTGAGTTGTGTTCCGGCATCAGTGGCCAGGTTCCAGTTTATCCTTTAAGGCTGGCGGCACCTCTCGTATTGATAATGTCTATCGGCGACGGTAACTACTTGCCATCACAGTTGGGCCGTCAGCTTGTATGCTGTGCTTTAGCAATTTAAAAAAATGTGGGTTTAAATCTTGACTGAGAATCAAAAATGGTTTCGTCAAAATGGCTATTGACCCTGAAAATAGCTTTGAACGAGGTAGAGCTATGATGGAAACATTATCTTGATTCAGCTCTTAGGGCCCGCTGGATCGTTGTGATACAACGCTATCACAGAATATTCTAGTGAAATGGTAGGCCGTGAGTTCCGATGGGTCACTTCTACCTTCCCCCATCGCAGCTTTCTTATCCCTCTATTCCATTCTCCTATCCTATACGGTCTATCGTATTCCTCCTGTTTAATCCTTTTATCCCATCTTTTATATCCCATCTCTTTTATCCCATCTCTTTTATTCCATCCCTTTTGTCCCATCTCTTTTATTCCATCCATTTTATCATCCCATTTATCCCATCCCTTTTATCCTATCTCTTTTATCCCATATCATTTACATTATCCCTTTTATCCCATAGCTTTTATCCCATCCCTTTTATCCTGTCGCTTTTATCCCATCCCCTCTACGTTATTCGAAAAGCTGGCAATGCGTTAGCTTTACCCCTGGTGTTGTAAATGTCTATAAGTGATTACAACCACTTCCCATTATATGGCCCATAATATGCTTGTTTGCTAGTTTCGCAATAAAAAATCCACCAAATATCTTGATTATTATTAAATACTAGCTTCTACCCGCGACATCGTCCGCGTGGAATAGTTTAAAAAAAAGTAAGTTAAAAAAACTCCCGATTTAGAAACATTCTTCATTATTGCTCCGCTCCTATTGGTCTTAGCGCGATTATGTATAGTCTATAGCCTTCCTCAATAAGTGGGCTATCTATCACTGAAAGAATTTTTCAAATCAGACTAGTAGTTCCTGAGATTAGCGCGTTCAAACAAACAAACTCATCAGCTTTATATATTAGTATATAACATATTGCTCATTCTGAGTGCGGATTTGACGCACTCAGAATGAGCAATATGTTATACACTAATACTTTCTCATACGAGTCTAATAGGAATAAGGCTCAAATATCATACATGTTGACATTTAGGTCAAAAACTATCCCAGAAACTTAAAAGTCATTAAGGTGAAAATAAATGAGAGTAAGTCAAGTCACCTATTTGTTCAAATTGGTCCGGAGTCAATGGATTGCCACAGTATAAGGCAGTCAGTAGTTGCAACATGCTTAGAAATTACAATTTTGTATATCTGAGAGTCCTTTTGAATATCCATATAGACTCTCCCTGTTACATCAAGTTATCGTTAGTTACGGTAGAATTTAATCATTATATTATGTTTCGAAATGAAATAAGACAATGGTCTACGGTCTCCTGATTTAAGCATTTTGCATTTTTAATACAAAAGCAATTTTAGCAGCATTAATAGCGTCATTGATATTATATTAAATTTTTATTGTAATTTTATTTTATAAATATTGTAACTGAGATACTTTTTATCACCTTACATATGAACGAAATCATCTATAGACTTTAAACAAGCGCAGCAAGTTATGATGTAGCAAGTTATATCTTTAAAATGTCAAATAGCGTGTTAGTTTGAACAATAATTTGTACATACAACACTATTTTGTATAATATTTTCTTAAGTTTTCGCGACTTGTATACATAATAAAACTACGTTTTAACGGTTTTAAGCGCGGTAATTTTATTTGTTTTTGGTTATATATGTAACTATTTTTTGTACAATAAAAAATAAACATATATTTTTAACATTATGGAAAGTATGACAACAAAAAGGTATTTTAACACTCGCTCTTTTATACGAACTTTGTTTTAGAATTTATCGTAGAAAATGTCACCTAACCAATTATAATGTGGAGTAAATTTCAAAATAAAATAATTGTTCTTATTATATTACGTTGAAACTACGTTGGGGAGTTCAAGGCTCGCCGTCTCCGCTGGCTTGGCCATATAGAGCGGATGGAGGAGGATCGGAGAGTGAAGAAAGCATACTTGGGGCGACCAGTCGTTCGGCGCCGGTTTCCCGTCCTAAATCACTGAATAGATGACTTCACCGTACTTCAAGCCCATAATTAGCAAGACACTGCACAGGACAGAGCAAAGTGGCTTGCTCTCGTTTTGGACTCACTTTGTCGGTTGGTCGCTGAGCCAAGGAATATTAGTTATATTACGTCTAAGCATTGATTCTAATGCTTCCTGCCTTAATAATAATAATATTAGCCCATAAATGTCCCACTGCTGGGCTCGGGCGTCCCATTATGGGGGGACAGACAGTATACCCGCCACGCTTGTCCAAGGCGGCTTGGCAGGTTTGACACATCGGTTATCTCGTTGTGCAGGTTGCATCACGATGTTTTCCTTCACTGTTGTTAAGACATGGTAATTGTAACAATATGCACATTAGATCAGAAAACTGACTAAGTGGTGCATGCGTTCCGGCCAGGATCGAACCCGCGCCCTTTGAGCTTGGGACGCGTGCGCTAGCCATTACGCTACCACGACTCCTACCTATTCCTATTCCTACCTTAATATTAAAAAAATAATTATCATAAACCGAATGACTTCAAACACAAGGGCTAGCTATAAGTGCATTAATACTGTGTAACTATTTTTCTTACTTGAGAAATCGGAATGACCTTTCACGGGTTATTTATTAACCGACATTGAAAAAGTTGGAAGCATTCTTTTGTTTTTCTACACAGGAATCTAATGAGGTGTTGGGTAGCGTAGGTTGATGTGATTTCTTAAAGATAATCACCAATTGTTGATGTATTTTATGCATTCCAACCTAACCTAGTAGATAATGCCGGTACTTAATATTTTGCTTTGTTGATCAGTTCCACTTAGTTCAAACTCATATTTTTTTATTCAATTTTTAATATATATATATATATATATATATATATATATATATACATATTCAAAATTTGATTTTTGAAAGGCCGCTCATTTTTTTTTTTATTTACTAGTGAATTAATTACTTTAGATTTTTTCGAGCGAGTAATGCACTAGTATATTTTAAAAAATTATGAGCGTCCTTTTAACATTCGAATGTTGAGGTGAAACTCTCAGAAACGTATTATTTTTTTGGTCTATAAAATTATACCGTAAAGAGAAAAAAAATGGATAAAAAATCAGTTTTCGGCGATTTTTGAAATCTTAAAAAATTTGGAGCAACTTCTTAAAAAAATTTTTAAGCTGTTCTTTAGAGGTATTTAAATTAAAATATGTTTAAATAAAAAATGCATTCATTAAAATGTACCTAACCTAACCAAATCATAATTTGCAATAAACCTGCGAAAAATCGAAATGTGTGCTGGGACACATAGTAGAAGTGAAACTTCAACGGACAAGTGGAAAAACGAAGAACAAAATCGTAACAAAATTTTAACTTCAAGTTTTACGGGCAGATTGTTAATGTACTTGTCCAATTTGAAAACCTGCCCGTAAATTTTTAAGTTAAAATTTTGTTGCGATTCGTTTTGCCACTTATACGTTGCCATTCGTTTTTCCACTTGTCCGTTGAAGTGTTTTTATTGTCTACACCGCTCATGCTTCCTTAGTATAGGATGTTGTCTGGATGGATCGCTTTAAGCGATAATACCGCCCTTTGGTCAACATTTATTGTACAGTCGCGGTATAAAAAGGTTCACCAATTTTCAAATTGATTCATTTAACGTTCCGCGAGCACATGTTACCTTTTGAAACTAAGTCACAGAACAGACTATTTCACAAAAAAATATGTTTAACTGTTTGACAATAAAGTTTAAGATAACTTAGATCAAAGTTGTTTGGTTTTTTATCTTGTCTAAAAAGATTGTTTAGAGATTTAAAACCTTTTTATTGTTTTTAATATTTATGATAAGCGCAGTGATTATATCCTCTTTGTTTCTGATGATTAAAACTATTTTTAATCTCACTGTATGTAATTGTCATCATTGCAATTTTCTTTTTTCACGTTTCTATATTTTATAAAGGTAACAAAACGTAACATTTATCAAAAAATTGGCCGTACTGTTTCTTGTACTCGTACAAACAAACGTGGACTTAAAGGTGACGAATCTTTTCATACCGCGACTGTACCTAGTTTTTTAATAACGTGTTAGTTTTGATTTTTGGTGATAAATAGTGTTTTCAGTCATTCATTATTAAGTTTTAAAATTGCTCCGTAGTACTAGCGCCAGTGAAACTGTCCGCTTTGCACATAAGAATAAACAAATTTAAGAATGGTTTTATTTTTCCAGTTTTTAAAATTATATTATACTATAGATAGATAGATAACACTTTATTGTACACCATTACAGAAAACTTACGAACTAGTATTATTCTAATTGTGTACAAAGAGCGGTCTTATCGCTAAAAAGCGATCTCTTCCAGACAACCCGGGGCTCTTATATTGCTGATTAACCTGACTATATAAATTATGATTGATACTCACCTATTTAATGCTATATAAATTTTTAATAGTTGGTCTGAATTTTCTTTAGGCTGGAACTCTTCATTTCTGGAAAGAAAAAAAAATAAAGTTAGACTTTAATTAGTCGTAAAAATTGTGTCTCCTCTAATTTTTAAACTAAGAACTGGAAAAATCTCAAAAGATTGTACTGGTTAAATTTTTTTTTTTAAACTGTAAGTATACAATTCGTTGAGTATTTTTGAGTTACGTGTTTTCGATTTTTTTTTATTTCGCCAATTGTTTAATTATATATTTTTTTTTTATTTAACGGGGTTATTGTGATTTCATGAATAAAAGTCCTCTTTTTAACTTATGCTTTAAAAGGCTAATTGGTCTTTTACGATTACGATGTTCATTATGTAGAATTTTAAATTTTAATTAATAAGGTTTGTATTTTCTACCTTAGTAGCTATATTTCGCGATGGTTTTGACTTTATAAAATATTTTAAAAAAATCCACAAAATACGTTAGAACTTATTGAAGCCTGATTTAATAATGTGGATATTTTTAATTATAATATTGTGGTTACTTTTTGTACTTATTTCGCAATTTATTTATCTCACAGGAAGCTGGTATCAAAATGGCGTCAAGGTTACTTAATATCATTAAATAACATCCTAAAAAAATATGTATTGCGAAATACATCCTTGTTTAGAATAATAGGAGAAAAATCTAGTAAATACCTACAGTACATAAAGGTTGAAAGATTTTGTTTTATTGCAGGAGTTCAGCTGACAGGCAGACGGCCCACTTGATGGAAAGCGATTACATCGCCTATGGACATTTGCAACACCACAGGTGCTAAAAATGCGCTGCTGCTCTCTTAAGGGAGACAGGAACCTGGTCACTGATGCCGGAACACAAATCAAGGTTGTTATGGCGACATACTTTAGACCAGGGGTGGTAGCCATCCAGTCGGGCAAATGCCGTACCATCTGGCTGTGGGTTGTTTGGTCGCCTCTTACGGCAGGCCGCCCGGCCGCAGGAAATTATATTCTTTCTCCGTTCCTGCACGGATAAAATAAAAGACTGACGATTTGGACGCGACCAAAAGTCATGGCCGATTTTTGAAAATGCAAAAATAAACGTAACATTGAAATATTCGAGCGCGTCAGATTAATATACAAACGGTTCAGCTTGATGTCCTTGTCGTGCTGACCCATAATCTGACAATTATGTGGAGGAATTTCCTTAATCTGACGGTTTGAAAAAAAATTTGAAGAATAAAAAATACCCCCACCCGTTTTTAGTGGAGGAACGGAGAAAGAATACAATTTCCTGCGACCAGGCGACCTGTCGTAAGAGGCGTCTAAACAACCCACAGCCAGGTGGTAGGGTATTTGCTCGACTGGATGGCGACCACCCCTGCTCTAAAGTATGCCGCCATAACAACCTTGTGTGTGTTCCGGCATTAGTTACCAGGTTCCAGTCTCCCTTAAGAGAGCAGCAGCGCATTTGTAGCACCTTTGGTGTTGCAAATGTCCATAGGCGATGGTAACCGCTTTCCATCAAGTGGGCCGTCTGCCTGTCTCCTGAACTCCTACAATAAAAAAAAATGAAGGGTTCATATATGGTGGGGGTATATAATAGAGTGCAAGGTTTCTCCCCTTATGTTATTCTGCCACGCTCGAGTAAATCCCAAAATCCCCGCTTGGCCTCCCCTACATAAAGAGAAAGGGCAGACATGTGATGAACCCCAAACTAAAGTTACCGGAAACGCAACACGAACTGGTCCAAGATCCCAATCACCCCAGACTTACGTGATTTTAGGAAAGATGACATTTTTAGGATCGGTAGTTTAACATAAACTTAGAAAGGAATGGATACTCGCTAAGCTGAGGGCGGGGCTGTTTTTCAGGTAGCAGGTATCAAAGGTGGAAAAAACTATGCTAACTTACGTCAATGTAGCAAGGCTAGTTTTTACATATGTCATATATGATATTGTTATAAACAAAGATAAGATGCCAGACACTTCCTGTGGGAAATCACTTTTGACAGACACTTGCATTATTCAGGTCACTTTACTATTAATTATATTAAAATTTTATATATAGTATGTATACTAGCTGTGCCCGTGACGTCGTCCGCGTGGAATTTGTTTTTAAAACCCCCAGATTCTGAAATATTCTTAATTGATTCTCCTCTCCTATTGGTCTTAACGTGATGATATATAGCCTATAGCCTTCTTCGATAAATGGGCTATGTAACACTGAAAGAATTTTTCAAATCAGACCAGTAGTTCCTGAGATTAGCGCGTTCAATCAAACAAACAAACTCTTCAACTTTATATATTAGTATAAGATCCACGCGTGAGAGTGCATCTCACTTGTACTTATACGCTTCCTCACACAGCGGAACTCTTAACGAGTCTGGGAGTATTTTTGGCCCGTCATATTTGTCTGGCTCATTGGAAAATATTTTTAATATATTATACTTGGTAATATATATAAAGTACAGCCTTCCTAAAACGACGTAAGTTCCCACATTTTTTTTTCAAAGTATCTGCCAAAATTTGTGGCCCGACAAGAAAGAAGAAAGAAATAAAATATTTTATTTAGGACAAAAACTAAGTTTATATATATATATATATATATATATATATATATATATATATATTCTTTTTCTATATATATATATATATATATATATATATATATAGAAAAAGAAATAACAAAACAAGTCGTAAATTGGACCCAGTCTCAGCATAATGCTAGCCAACAAGGACTAGCGCTGTTCTTCCGTCTGGAACCAGAAAATGAAGTTACGGTGGACAATACAACACATAACAACAACAAAATATATAGTATAATGCAGTTTGATAAGGTTTAATGAAATGTAGACTAAAAAAAATAATATATATGTAAAAAGCAATAATTTAAAAACGTAACACCTACATATATAAAATAACTGTAGCAGCAACGAAACAAATAACATATATCTATCTATAAATTAACCAAATTTGATTAAATTAAAATAAATAAATTCATAAAGTCATAGAGCACTTGTGTCATGCCTGAGATCACATTGTGCGTTTTGATGAGCATTTAGAAATATCTAAATCCAACCAACAAAGCATTAAAATGTAATAAAACATGAAACACCCGTTTCTGTGCCAGCTAAGGGTTAACGCACAAGGAATGTATTAAACTAGGACGACAGTTTAAATGTATTTGTTTTGTAAATACTATCACGACACGAATAAATTGTCTATTTGTTTTAGTAATGTGTTATTGTTGGAAATAAGAATATCACATAACACATTATTTATGTGTCAAAGTTATTTTATTTTATTGGAACAACAAACAGCTACATTATTAAAATTAAATACAAAATTACAACTTAAATAAAATATTAATCAATAATGCAGCCCACAGCGCTGTCCACAAGTTAAAGTATAAATATCTTATTAAAGGGATTTTGATAATCGCTTGGCTTAATATTAAATATTTACTTATTTATACAAGGAAGGAAAAGAAAGTTAGTAAAGGAAGAAGAAGAGCAAGGAGAAAATAGAAATGGAGTTACTAATGTGCTAGTGTTTTGTGAACCAGGAATTTGAATTTAGAAGGTGAGTTGGCAAATATGTCTATGTGTTCAAAGAATTTATTATATATAAGTGTGAGAGGAGAACGAAGACCAGAGTTTGTGCGGCAGGAACTCACAGCAAACAGTCTACCCGTGCGTACCTCGTTCTTGGAATAGCATAACACAGACTATTACTTAGCTCTATACAGTCAAAAACATTATTTACGATATTGTACAATGTGACAGCTTCTAGGTATTTGCGTCTACTCTTTAGTGTCAGTAGGTTATATTTGCTTAGCAATTGTTCATAGGTCAAATGTTTTCCGAAGCATCTAAAATGCATGGCTCGCAGGAATCTTTGCTGGACTTTCTCAATTGCGTCTATATATTATCTTATATTAAACAGAACAGACGAGCTTGCATGACAAGAGTTATGAATGTCAAAGAGGCAAGTGAGGTGTGTAAGAATAAGCCTAAATGGCACTCTGTTGTTCGTGCCTACCCCGCAAGGGAACTGGCGTGAAGTTATGTATGTATGTATGTATGTAAACAGTAAAAAGCATCCGTTGAGAAACGTCTAGAGTGAGATCCCAGTCACCGCAGACTAACGTGATTTTATTTAACATAAACTTAGAAAGGAATGGATACTCGCTAAGCTGAAAGCGGGGCCATTTTTCGGGTAGCAGCTATCAAAGGTGGAAAAAAACAATGCGTCAAACTTACGTCAAAGAAGCAAGGCTAGTTTTAACATTATCCGTGCAGGAACGGAGAAAGAATACAATTTCCTGCGGCCGGGCGGCCTGTCGTAAGAGGTGACTTAACAACCCACAGCCAGGTGGTAGGGCATTTGCCCGACTGGATGGCTACCACCCCTGGTCTAGAGTATGCCGCCATAACAACCTTATGCTGTGTTCCGGCATTAGTGACCAGGTTCCAGTCTCCTTTAAGAGAGCAGCAGCGCATTTATAGCACCTTTGGTGTTGCAAATGTCCATAGGCGATGGTAACCGCTTTCCACCAAGTGGGCCGTCTGCCTGTCTGCTGAACTCCTGCAATAAAAAAAATGTATACATATGTCATATATGACATTGTAATAAGCAAATATAACGTATTAGAAATGTAACGTCAATATCGTTGTTTAGGTTCAAACTCAAGATATTTCTAAATGCTCATCAAAACGCACAATGTGATCTCAGGCATGACACAAGTGCTATATGACTTTATGAATTTATTTATTTTAATTTAATCAAATTTGGTTAATTTATAGATAGATATATGTTATTTGTTTCGTTGCTGCTACAGTTATTTTATATATGTAGGTGTTACGTTTTTAAATTATTGCTTTTTACATATATATTATTTTTTTTAGTCTACATTTCATTAAACCTTATCAAACTGCATTATACTATATATTTTGTTGTTGTTATGTGTTGTATTGTCCACCGTAACTTCATTTTCTGGTTCCAGACGGAAGAACAGCGCTAGTCCTTGTTGGCTAGCATTATGCTGAGACTGGGTCCAATTTACGACTTGTTTTGTTATTTCTTTTTCTATATATATATATATATATATATATATATATATATATATATATTCTTTTTCTATATATATATATATATATATATATATATATATATAGAAAAAGAAATAACAAAACAAGTCGTAAATTGGACCCAGTCTCAGCATAATGCTAGCCAACAAGGACTAGCGCTGTTCTTCCGTCTGGAACCAGAAAATGAAGTTACGGTGGACAATACAACACATAACAACAACAAAATATATAGTATAATGCAGTTTGATAAGGTTTAATGAAATGTAGACTAAAAAAAATAATATATATGTAAAAAGCAATAATTTAAAAACGTAACACCTACATATATAAAATAACTGTAGCAGCAACGAAACAAATAACATATATCTATCTATAAATTAACCAAATTTGATTAAATTAAAATAAATAAATTCATAAAGTCATATAGCACTTGTGTCATGCCTGAGATCACATTGTGCGTTTTGATGAGCATTTAGAAATATCTTGAGTTTGAACCTAAACAACGATATTGACGTTACATTTCTAATACGTTATATTTGCTTATTACAATGTCATATATGACATATGTATACATTTTTTTTATTGCAGGAGTTCAGCAGACAGGCAGACGGCCCACTTGGTGGAAAGCGGTTACCATCGCCTATGGACATTTGCAACACCAAAGGTGCTATAAATGCGCTGCTGCTCTCTTAAAGGAGACTGGAACCTGGTCACTAATGCCGGAACACAGCATAAGGTTGTTATGGCGGCATACTCTAGACCAGGGGTGGTAGCCATCCAGTCGGGCAAATGCCCTACCACCTGGCTGTGGGTTGTTAAGTCACCTCTTACGACAGGCCGCCCGGCCGCAGGAAATTGTATTCTTTCTCCGTTCCTGCACGGATAATGTTAAAACTAGCCTTGCTTCTTTGACGTAAGTTTGACGCATTGTTTTTTTCCACCTTTGATAGCTGCTACCCGAAAAATGGCCCCGCTTTCAGCTTAGCGAGTATCCATTCCTTTCTAAGTTTATGTTAAATAAAATCACGTTAGTCTGCGGTGACTGGGATCTCACTCTAGACGTTTCTCAACGGATGCTTTTTACTGTTTACATACATACATACATACATAACTTCACGCCAGTTCCCTTGCGGGGTAGGCACGAACAACAGAGTGCCATTTAGGCTTATTCTTACACACCTCACTTGCCTCTTTGACATTCATAACTCTTGTCATGCAAGCTCGTCTGTTCTGTTTAATATAAGATAATATATAGACGCAATTGAGAAAGTCCAGCAAAGATTCCTGCGAGCCATGCATTTTAGATGCTTCGGAAAACATTTGACCTATGAACAATTGCTAAGCAAATATAACCTACTGACACTAAAGAGTAGACGCAAATACCTAGAAGCTGTCACATTGTACAATATCGTAAATAATGTTTTTGACTGTATAGAGCTAAGTAATAGTCTGTGTTATGCTATTCCAAGAACGAGGTACGCACGGGTAGACTGTTTGCTGTGAGTTCCTGCCGCACAAACTCTGGTCTTCGTTCTCCTCTCACACTTATATATAATAAATTCTTTGAACACATAGACATATTTGCCAACTCACCTTCTAAATTCAAATTCCTGGTTCACAAAACACTAGCACATTAGTAACTCCATTTCTATTTTCTCCTTGCTCTTCTTCTTCCTTTACTAACTTTCTTTTCCTTCCTTGTATAAATAAGTAAATATTTAATATTAAGCCAAGCGATTATCAAAATCCCTTTAATAAGATATTTATACTTTAACTTGTGGACAGCGCTGTGGGCTGCATTATTGATTAATATTTTATTTAAGTTGTAATTTTGTATTTAATTTTAATAATGTAGCTGTTTGTTGTTCCAATAAAATAAAATAACTTTGACACATAAATAATGTGTTATGTGATATTCTTATTTCCAACAATAACACATTACTAAAACAAATAGACAATTTATTCGTGTCGTGATAGTATTTACAAAACAAATACATTTAAACTGTCGTCCTAGTTTAATACATTCCTTGTGCGTTAACCCTTAGCTGGCACAGAAACGGGTGTTTCATGTTTTATTACATTTTAATGCTTTGTTGGTTGGATTTATTTGATGGATATACATACATACATACATAACTTCACGCCAGTTTCCTTGCGGGGTAGGCACGAACAACAGAGCGCCATTCAGGCTTATTCTTACACACCTCACTTGCTTCTTTGACATTCATAACTCTTGTCATGCACGCTCGTCTGTTCTTAAGGCTCCTGACATCACCTTCTGCTAGTACACCATCAATTTGATCATGGAAGGTGTGTCGTGGCCTTCCACGACTTCTGCATCCATCCACTTTTGCATTGTATATCTGTTTAGTCAGTCTTTCTTTCTTTCTTCTGTCTTGTTTTTATTACTTTTAAACATAAACATGTTCACTGTTCTTTTTAACCCTTAAGACTATTATCGATATACTTATCGATGTACAAAAAAGCCGCAAGACTAACAGTATCACTATCTCGTAATATACCTAGAAAATATAGCCATTTCATACAAATCCTATATAAACAGAGTGAGACAACAACACAATTAACGATCACGTGCACAAACGCGATCTGCACTCTCATCGCGGACACTTATGTGCTATTAGTGAGCTAAAGAGTAGGGAACCTTTACTGCGTACTCTTGTTTAAAGAACTTGTGTAAAGAGCAGGCGGTACAGGTTTATTTATTTAGACAACACAATAGACATTTTATATTTTATGATATTTTATCTGTGCAGGAACGGAGAAAGAATACAATTTACTGCGGCCGGGCGGCCTGTCCTAAGAAGCGATTTAACAACCCACAGCCAGGTGGTAGGGCATTTGCCCGACTGGATGGCTACCAGCCCTGGTCTAAGGTATGTCGCCATAACAACCTTGAGTTGTGTTCCGGCATTAGTGACCAGATTCCAGTCCCCTTTAAGAGAGCAGCAGCGCATTTGTAGCAACTTTGGTGGTGCAAATGTCCATAGGCGATGGTAACCGCTTTCCATCAAGTGGGCCGTCTGCCTGTCTGCTGATCTCCTGCAATAAAAAAAAAGATAACAATCAATAAGTTATTTATATATGTTTGTAAATTATTACATCTAGATTGAAATCCAAGCGTGCTGACACATCAGTGTTAAAATTATATTTTCGCAATCAAAATTATGTGAATAATGTCAGTAATGATGATTCAATAAATACTTAAAGCTTGGAAATTAGTTTTAGTGATACGTTATAAGGTAATAGATTAAGAAAAATAAAGCATTAAACAAATTACTCAACAAGTGAAGAGGTGTGATCTTTCAGGTTAGATTGTATTATTTTTTTATGTATTTGCCCTCGGTAGATGCACTTCATTTTATATCCTAAACTACCCCCATACCACGTCTATCTGTAAATTACATAAATTACAAAACTTGACAAAAATAACAAAATAGACAAAAATCACAAAATCTATCCTAGTTTCTGGGATGAAAAGTATCCCTTGGCCACCCTCGATATTAAAACTACATATGTACCGAATTTCAGCCAAATCGGTCCAATAGTCTTTCCATAAAAGGATAACAAACAGAGAGACAAATATATTTTTATCTCAGGGATAAAAAGTATCCTATGTTCATCACACAGCACGACATTGTAAGTTTGGCGGCAGCGCGGCGAAGTCGTATACATGCATGCTAACACTTATTTTGAACTACGTTTTAAGGAGCCTATAACCCTTCTACAACTATTGTGAATAATGTCACGAGTTACAGGACTCGAATTAAAATGCCGTTGGAATTATTATAACGTTTATTAGAACTATAACACGGGTACAAATATAACCGAACACAACTAAGCCAAACGTAATGCAGAAGGTCGTGATTCCATAAAAAGCGCAAAGTCCGTCACTAATAGATATTTCCGCTATGTAAACACGTCTCGCTTTGTTGGTGGTTCTTGCTCGACAGACTCATCTCTCGATTGGGGCATTGCTTTATACTGCACAGATGCAATATATCTGCCCGGCCGCGTGGACCGAATACCACAGAATCAGTCCAACACACCTGGCTAATGACTGCCATAAAAGATTACAATACACAATAGGCTGTTTTCTAATCACACATTTTAAACGCAAACTAAACAAAAGAAGTCTAAATGCCGAAGGTAATAAAATGTGTTTTTACGGTATGCAGGTGTAAATCCACTTTTGTCGGCGTCTAGGTCGTAACAATAAAGAGATACATCTGTTGTCAAATTTCATGTATAAAAACCCAGCAATTTCAGAGAAAAATAACTGTGATATGCAAAAGACAAACTACGATGACCGAAACATAAGGTTCCGTTTTTCGCAATATGGCAACGGAATCTTAGAAAGAGATAAACGAACATAAAGAAATAGGCATTTGATCCCAGTAAAATAGTCCAATAACTTGATAAAGACAGGATTTCCTTGTGAAACATAAGACAATATTATGCTAAAATATACGACAAAGTGTAGTAATAACATTTTCAAACAATTCCGAGGCCCTAATAAAAAAGGCGTCCCTAAGCAATTGGGCAAAACGGTTTCCCTATAAATCTATTAACTTACTGCTACACACATACTACGATTTTCCTGCGCTTTTCTTCTTTCCCTACCCTATTCATGAAAAACTGTTATTTATCACTATATCTCTATTGGTGGCAGTTGCTTCTTCTTTGGAAATGAAACTCGATAATGGACTATATGATTATTATTATTAAATTATTTGAATAAATCGAATATACATAAAGAAGTACGTAATTACAAATTGTGCGAGAGAGTCGGGAGAGTGGTAAGTCGTCAATGAGAATTGTGATTGAAGAATTAAACAATTTTTGCCTCCAAGGTCTCTCCTATGTCCCGCGTACCGTCCGACGCCTAGCTGCTAACTGTGCGAGCTATGGGCGTCAGCGGCATGCGGGGCGAGAGAGGTGTACTCTGGCGGGCGGGTCAGGGGGGTGCTCTCTGTCCGCAACAATCTGTAAGAATCAATTTTTAGGAATGTATGGATGTATGTTTGTTACTCTTTCACGCCAAAACTACTGAATGGATTTTGATAAAAATTTACAGTAATATAGCTCACACATCAAAATAACACATAAGCTATAATTTATAAAGATATAGTGTGAATTATCCAAAATATAACGATTTTCCATAACCACGCGGGTGAAACCGCGGACGCAGGTATTAATACCATAAAATTCTAAAAATGCTGTCTGTACATTGACGCTATTAAAAAAAAAACAACTGGAATAGGCTATATAAACGACGGAGAACATGATGAATTTTCTTAGATCCCATGTCTGTTTGTTCGGGATTCACGTAAAACCACGAATCTAATTTCGATGCGGGTTTCGCTGATCGAAAGCAAATTTTTAGACTTGAAATCTTTGTCACTTTTTATCCTGGGAATCCCGCGAGAATAAAATGATTTAAAATGACCAGATTAAAAAAAAACGAATTCCAATGTAATTTTTTCACCGATCGACAGCAAATTTTACGCAATAAAATGTCAGACATTTTTTATCCCGGGAATCTCATGAGAATTTTGCGGGAATGGTTTGAAGTTGTCCGGGTGCATAAAAATTAGCTTATTCCGAATATAATCGAAATATAATATTGTTACAACGTAGGTTCCGACAAAAAACAAATTCCACCTGCATATCTGTAAAAACACATTTTATTACCTGTCGGCATTTGAACTAATTGTAATTCTTTTATAATCGTCTTCATTTGTTTAATTATTTATCGGCATATATTTCTAGAGAACAGCCCATTGTTTTATCGTACTCGTTTATGGCCGCTTGCGGCCGAATCATTAGCCAGGTGTTTCGGATTACGTCGACTACGATACGGGCACAATTGTATTTGTGAGGTATAAAACGACAGCCTGGTGGGGAGAGGCGGCAGTCGAGCGAGAACCACGAACAAGGCGAGACGTGTGTACATTCCAGAATCTATTAGTGACGGACTTTTTTCGTTTTATTAAATTACGACCTTCTGTTATATCTGTTATATTTGTACCTGTGTTATACTTGTATGTATGTATAGTTCTAATAAACTCTATAAGAATTCTAACGATATTTTAATTCGAGTCTCGCAACTCGTAATAATATAAACGAAGGGAATGTAATCATTTAATTAATTAATTAATCAAGTTTGTACGTGTGTTACAAGAAATTTCAACATTATTTATATGTAGAAAACTAGTATTCAAATAAAATCAACAGGGATGTTAAGGTGGCCTGGACATGTAGAGAGATTGGATAAAAGTAAAATCATATAACAGGTGTATGACAGTATTGTGAATGGTAGAGTTGTTGCCGGTAGACCGACACGAACACACCATGATCAAATATCAGAACTGTTAAAGAGAGGTCAGGTAAAAAGCATCTCAAATAAACGAGCATGTATGAAGAGGTTTAATGAAAGCAAGTGAAGCGAAAGTTGTTTGTCAGGATCGTCGCAAGTGGAGATCCATACTCTCTGCCTACCCCTTTGGGAAACAGGCGTGATATTATGTATTTATATCTTTGTCATGTATAAAAAAAAATGTAACCCTTTTTACGAAAATTGCACTGACGGACGAGTATGAAGTTTCGCACACTTATAGTTTATATAGAAAAGGAGTGCAGAATGCTATATTTTTTAAATTATGTATAAAAAATACATTGAATCAATAAAAAAACACTACACACAGTACCATGTATTTGACACACACACGCATATATAGTCTTTTGTTTATTGTTAAAGTCAAATTAACATACATACATACATAACTTCACGCCAGTTCCCTTGCGGGGTAGGCACGAACAACAGAGCGCCATTTAGGCTTATTCTTACATACCTCACTTGCTTCTTTGACATTGACAGTCAAATTAACAGCCTTGGCGAAATCTATGATTATAGAAGTAGAGTCTTTGACAACAGAACCTTAATAATGTTCAAACTTATAATTTAAATTAATTATTATGGTCGGATTTCGACCACGGGCGAGCACTAGTATTTATTATTTGTTTTCCTGTTTGAAGTCAATTTTGTTTTTGTTAAATACAATATTTTCTACTTTTTAGTTGCTTGAATAGCTTTAGAAATAATATTTTAAGCGACCATAGAAATTGTATCGTTACATGCCGACAAAAGTGAATGCACACCTGCCTGCCACAAAGCACAGTTTATTACCTTCCCGCATTTGTATTTATTTTATTTACTTGGAAAAACAGTCTATTGTGTATTGTACTAGTTTATGGCCGTTCGCAGGAATAATTAAGCAGGTGTGCGGATTATGTTTTCTGGGAAATTGCGTCGACGCTTGGCAGGTAGACATATTGTATTTGTATAGGTTAGTATAAAACAATGCCCGAACGGAGGGGTGAGGCAGTCAAGCGACGATTACGATACGAGCAAGACGTGTGTACATTCGATGAGCTATATAGTGACGGACTTTGCGCGTGTTATTGAATCGTGCAGTTTGTACTGGTTGTGTCCAGTTATATTTGTACCTGTGTTATACGTGTTTGTATAGTTCTAATAAATTCTATAGTAATTACAACGGCATTTTTAATTCGAGCCCTGCAACTCGTAACAGTATTACTGGCACGTGTATACAAGTTTTGACCTTCCAAGAGTGGTGCGCTCGATGTTTTTCGGCAAGGTTGCTTTTAATTTCCCTAGGATCCGCTCATCCCTCAGGAGTATACTCTTTCGAATAAAGAAAAATTTTGAAAGTCGGTCCACAATTGACGACGAAATCGCGTAACATACATACAAAAAAAACAGAGAGTCCAGTTAAGATCCCCTCCTTTTGGAAGTCGGTTAAAAATCACACAATCTTTTTTAAATCGACATACAAACTTTTCAACTTTCTCATATAGATATGGATATATGGGTATATAGATAGAAACGTATGGGACGGGTTTTTAGGGTCATTACGTGCCTTTGTCCGTACTTACAGTTCCTTTTATCGGATATTACTCTACTTCCACATATTGAGAAAAATGAAGTATTTTGGCATTACTATAGATTGTTTGATATGTTAAAACTATCCTTTAACGATTTCCGACCAGTTCCTATGTCTTACTATCCATTCATTATTATTTTAAAAACTGTTTTGAAAACAAGAAAGAAAAGAAACAACTAAAAATCGCGTTGTGCTTTTAATATTGTTACGAGTTTAGTGGGACTTGAATTAAAATGCCGTTATAATTACTACTTTTTTATTTTATTTTTTATTGCAGGAGTTTAGCAGACAGGCCCACTTGATAGAAAGCGGTTACCATCGCCTATGGATATTTGCAACACCAAATGTGCTACAAATGCGCTGCTGCTCTCTTAAAGGAGACTGGAACCTGGTCACTAATGCCGGAACACAATACAAGGTTGTTATGGCGGCATACTCTAGACCAGGGGGGGTTGCCATCCAGTTGAGCAAATACCCTACCACCTGGCTGTGGGTTGTTTAGTCGCCTCTTACGACAGGCCGCCAGGCCGCAGGAAATTGTATTCTTTCTCCGTTCCTGCACGGATAGATATACTATAGAGTTTATTAGAACTACACAAACACGTATAACACGGGTACAAATATAACCAAACGCAACAAGTCCAAACGTAATGCAGAAGGTCGCAATTCAATAAAACGCGCAAAATCCGTCACTTATTAGATTCCCGATTGTGGTACACACGTCTTGCTTCGCTCGTGGTTATCGCTCGACTCCTGCTCCCTCAATCGGGCCATTGCTTTATACTGCACAGATGCAATATGTCCGCCTGGACGCGTGGGCCGAATTTCCTAGAATCAGCTTGTACTTTAAATCCGTAACACCTTGCTAATGATCACAATACACCAATAGGCCGTATGCCAATAAGTAAAAAAAACACGACCATAAAAGAATTAAAATGTTATTAGTTCAAATGCCGACGGGTAATAAATGTGCTTTGTTTCAGGTGGACTTTGTTTTTGACGGGACTCGAGTTGTGACAATATATTAAGTATATAGACGAAAAATTGTTTACATTATTCAAAACGATGCGTACGCGTTGCAGTTCGGTAGCAAAAGGTGAACTTTATAAGATGATCACTATTGCGAGGCTGTTGACGTTACATGCCGTCTCCTTTCTTCCGCTTCCTAAGGTATGTATAGGAGAGGAAAAAAAGATAGGAGGTGGTTTTACATGATTTAAAGTATTACCATTAGGGATGGGCTGAATATGGTTTGAACCGAATACGAACTTCGGCCGAACATTCGGTTAAAACAAAAAATTCAGCCGGAATTCGTATTCGGATTCGAAGAGCAACACATCGTGACCTGTTGACAATGTCAACTTAATAACACCAGAATTTTTGGCTTTTATACACCATACACCTGCCTCTAGTAAATTTTAAGTATGAGTAGGTGAATAAAAGAATAAATTTTTTGACCTTTGATTGAAAAAAAATCACCATTTCATAATGTTTAATTCGTAAAAATGTGATTTCAATCAAAATTAAAGCTGTAATTGCTGATGTCCCTTAGAAGTGTTTTTTTTTTTAAATTCAAGTTACGCATTATAATTACTGATGTTTCTTAGAGGAATAATAAGTTTATTTTCTTTTTTATTAATACGCTTTTATTAGCTTCATACGTATGTTAGTATGTAACGGAATCTTTCAAGTTAAATTTGATCGACTTCCCGGTTTCCGATTGAGTTGAAATTTTGCACGTATGTGTATATTGCGTGACAATGCAATAATATGGTACCATAGAACTGATCTGATGATGGAGTCAGAAGATGGCTATAGAAAATCCTGTACTAAACAAGATAGATCCGTCGTGTTTGGGCTCGTTTTACTTGTTTTGGCTAGCACTCTGCTGCTACATGATATGCAGAATCTCAAAAACTTGTATTTAAAAACCTTTTTAAAAAACCTTATTTTTACATAACGTTCCATTTTATCATAAGAGTGTATTTAATTCTTTTTTCAAAAGTTCCACGGAGAAGGGAATTAAATCACTAAATAATCACTACAAAATGAAAAATAAATAATAGTTTAAAAACACTAAAAAATACGCTTTTTAGAAAATACACCTAAAAAATAGAAAATAAATTTTAAATTTGTGCCTTTCAAACTATTGATATCATGCACTTCACGCTTTTTTTTACAATAAAATCATTTTTTCTTACACTACTCTTAATTCAAAGGTATTAAAATTTATTTTCTACTTTTTAGATGTTTTTTCTAGAAAAGAGTATTTTTTTTAACTATTATTTATTTCATTTGATGTCTATTTAATTAGGCAAAGGCTCAAGCAAGAACTTATTTTATTTTATTTTTTTGACATTGCACGTTAAGATTATATGTTCCTAACTAAAATAAATGACTATGAGTATATAGATGCCAATTTTTATATTAAGTTTATGATAGATATGATTTCTATTAATTTCAGTCAAAATAGTACAAGTAGATATTTTACTATTTCCTTGCACCGAATGTTCGGCATTTAAACCGAATTTCGGCCGAATGCCGAAGTTCGGTTCAAGCTGTCGAAATTCGGTCAAACCGAATGTAAAACGAATTTCGGCCCATCCCTATTTACCATTCGTTCCATTACTTTAAGAATTAGAGTTGGTCTAAAAGGGAGTGTCGGGGTGAAGGTAAGGAAAGGAATGCTCCGGTGGTTCGGGCATGTGGAATGAATGCATGATGAAAGAATGACTAAACAGATATACAATGCAAAAGTGGATGGATGCAGAAGTTGTGGGAGGCCACGACACACCTTCCATGATCAAATTGATTGTGTACTAGCAGAAGGTGATGTCAGGAGCCTTAAGAACTGACGAACGTGCATGACAAGAGTTATGAATGTCAAAGAAGCAAGTGAGGTGTGTAAGAATAAGCTTGAATGGCGCTCTGTTGTTCGTGCCTACCCCGCAAAGGAACTGGCGTGACGTTATGTATGTATGTACTTTAAGAATTTTCAATATAATTAAATAAGCGCGAGCATATTGTGTTCTCTGTTAGTCTTCTCTTTGTAGCTATTTCCAAGTCGCACCGGTGCACCTCGTGTATTTGGCACTTGAGCATCAGGTGTTAAATCGTTTCCTCCGCTCCGGACCAAATATGGAATTTACGTAATGAAGGGTTTAGAGCAAAAATAAGTACCATAAACTTGATTTATCTCGGTTTATTGTAATTAACAAAACCATAAACACATCATTCTATATGCAGAGAGCACAGAATAAGAGCGGGAGAAAAAGAAATGTTGCCAGTATAAAGAGTTAAGGGATACCAGTTTTTTACCTAAAGAATATAGAATATATAGACAATAGGGGTGAGAATCCCACTTTACTTCTGACAAAGTTCGTAATATGTTTATATTTTTTTTCTGCTTTTTAACATAGATGATTTAGAGGAATGCCTGAATGTTTTTAGCTTAAGATAATACCTGAAAATTTAACTACATCTTATACTAATATATAAAGCTGAAAAGTTTGTTGGTTTGTATGTTTGTTTGTGTATTTGATTGAACGCGCTGATCTCAAGAACTACTGGTCTGATTTGAAAAATTCTTTCAGTGTTAGATAGCCCATTTATCGAGGAAGGCTATAGGTTATATATACATACATACATAACTTCACACCAGTTCCCTTGCGGGGTAGGCACGAACAACAGAGTGCCATTTAGGTTTATTCTTACACACCTCACTTGCTTCTTTGACATTCATAACTCTTGTCATGTACGCTCGTCTGTTCTTAAGGTTCCTGACATCACCTTCTGCTAGTACACGATCAATTTGATCATGGAAGGTGTGTCGTGGCCTTCCACGACTTCATATATCATCAAGTTAAAACCAATAGGAGCGGAGCACCAACGAAGAATGTTTCAAAATCGGGGGGTTTTGAAAACAAATTCCACGCGGACGACGTCGCGGACACATCTAGTTAGAAATACTGATAGATTGATTATCGGTATGGATGTCTAGGAGAGGGGTTTCTTTTTTGTGTGAGAAGATGACTGCAGTACTTTTAGGGGCCGACACAAATAAACCATGGTCTTGCAACCATGTTTACATACTATCACATAAATATCTTACACAATCAATTGTAATAAATAGAAATTCAGAATAACAAAATAGGAATAAGTTTCAAATATCAAACAACATCATACAAACTATTAAACAAACATGTTTATCACAGAACAACGTTTACCCTTTGGTATTTCCCCTTCTGAATCCCTTTTTAATGATTACTAGAACATGATATTATTCTCTTTATTCCTACACGATTTGTTTGTTGGTAAATGTTATTTTTGTTTTTATAACGTAAAGGGTTTTCACATTGAATTTTTTGACGCCCGTTTTTTTTATAGCTTTTAAATGCTATCGTGGTCTAAGAGTGCTTTTTCATTCGTCAACAACTGAGTCGATGTACAGTCATAGTATAAAAAGGATCGCCAGTATCCGAATTGATTCATTTAATATTCAGTGACCACACGTTACCTTTATCCTATCTGCAAGAGTTAACTTGAGACTGAGCGTAATGCTCGCTCCCCTCCCGACCCCCGCCTTCTTACCGCTCTCGACATCGACGCGTTAGTATCTCGCGTTTACGTTATCCGAGCGATGTCTCAAGTTAACTCTTGCGGGTTGTAAATTAAGTCACAGAACAGACTGTTCCATAGAAAATTATGTTTGACTGTTAGACAATAAAGTTTAAAATAACTGTGTATATTTGAATAATATATAATAAATGTAATGATATATGTGTGCATGAGTGTTAGCGTGTTTGTATGAGTATCTGTGTCTATGTGTTTATGTAATACACCCATATAATTTACTAGTGCAAGGATCTAGGTCATATATATCCTACAGTCCACAAAATCGAACCAGCTTTAGCCGTGGGCTAGAGCGCCCCATAGCTGGCATATTTTCAAATTGCGAAGTTGGCTTTGCAGACAGTGAGCTGTCTAGTCTGTCTTTTCATTATATAGGTCTAATGTTTTTTGGTGCTACCATTGCAATTCACTAACATACGTCATCGTCATGGCAAAGATGCGAATTAACTTTCGCGGGTACTACTAACTATTTAAGCGTCCCAAACTCAAATGGCGCGGGATCAAATCCTGACAGGAACGCATACACTATTTTTGATCAGATTTACTTAACATGCATATTGTCACAATTACCACGTGCCAACAACGTCATGAAACCTGCACATCGAGATAACCGTAAGTCCAACCAGCCAAGCCGCCAAGCATGGCGGGTATACTATCCGTTCCCCTATAGTGGGAGGCCTAAACCCAGCAGTGGGACGTTTATGGGCTGCTATTATATTTTTATACGAGTATATACTTATATAGTTTGCAATACAAAAATCGTCAAGTTATATACTAAATGTTCACATTAACTAATTGGCGTTCTAAAATACAGACCTAAACATTTTAGCGTTGAATATTCAGCCCAATAGACAAAGTCTAAACATTTCGCTAATTAACTTTTCAAATACTTAGTTATACGTTCTAATTTTATCTGTATCTGCTGTGTTTGTACGTGCTCTAAATATTTGAATCTTGAAATAACATAGACCTAGCAACGACGATGTTTTGCTGAGACATTACGCTTCCAACAACGTATATTTTGCTTAAAATTGCTGCTAAATTATAGAGATTTTATTGTTTTTAAGCAAGAATAGGAATAGTTTATCTAAACTAGCAAAAAGCGGTGCTTTAGGAGTAGTAGTAATAATTAATTACTGATTATTTATTATGTGCTTAACCAAAAAGATCCGGTGTATTTTTAATTAAACTACATTCTATTTACATGTTCACATCGATACCAGTTCCTTAGTTTTCGAACAGATGGCGTTAGTGATAGCAGTCCAGTTGAACCATGTCTTATTGGTTTTATAATTTGTATAAAATAATATTTTTGTAATATATATCATATCTAGAAATAAATTGAAATTACTATGTCAAAGATCAAATCTGAAAGTGTGATAGTTTCTCAGTAAACTGTACCACAAAATACATAGATTGTGGGATAGTGTAGGTGATTGTAACTAGCTTTGTGGAGACTTTTAAACCTTTCTAGAACAACAACACGCCAGAATTGTATTACAACATTGTGAAAAATATCCAGTTCGACACTGGATAGGGCTTTGTTTCAAAATATTAGTGTGAATAAAACATCAAAAGCTACCAGACGTGTGCGGTGAGTCCCTACCAACGTATAAAAAAGCCTGTCAACTGCTTGTTGTTGGCTATCAGTGACTGTGGTCAATGGCGCATTTGCGTTGACCCTTACTTAAAATAAGAAGGTTGTAATCATTTTACTCTCATTTTGTTTCGTTACAAATGATCGATATCGACTATCTGGTATATGTCGTCACATCACTAGAAAATTGCCATATCGACTTGTGGCAAACTATAGGATGTTTCTCGTTTCAAAGCAATAATAAAAATTGTTTATATTGTGGGCTTCTCTCACGAATTAAATTCACGCGCGTTTAGTGTCCAGCGCAACGATAGCTACGCTCGGAGGCGTCAATGTGCGAGCGTGGCTCACCACCGTCTGTGCTTGCGCAGCGGCGGTCGAATATCGATGATCCACGTCACACGCACCCCAGTCGTACGCTTGCCATCGACAGCGCTATTGTGTTATATTATTATAGTTTGTTTACGTCGTAAGTTGTATAGTTTTAGTATCCAAAAATAAACGAGTGTTGTTCAGTCGGATTATTTATTATCGCCACCGTACCGTCATATTCAGCCCCAAAATATAAAAAAATCTTAGTATTCAGTAAAAGTACCCTGTGTTGCTAGATTGTTAGCATCAGTCAGAAAATATTACATTTTGACTGCAGCCTGCATTGGGAGCCTATATAGGACTGGCTTTTATCTGCTACTTTGTAGCAGGATAGCTAAAATTTATAATATTTGGTCATTGAAGCCATATTAAAAAAAAGCGAGCGGTTATGACGCTCATTACTCATAACTCAATGTAAACTGGCCCTTACATTCGAGATATTGTTTTCAATTTGTTTCATTTATTTGACAATGTGTTTTGTTTTGGACATGTCTTTGTGGATGCGGGATTATTTTGTTGGCACGTAATTTTCAGTGTAAACAGAAATATCTTTTTGTATCACTAAATGTGAGAATGTTGTTCTTCGAGTAATTTTAAATAAATAATACGTGGAATATTAATTTCAAGAGAATTAAATTCATTCATTTGAATGGAAAGTTATTTACACTTTGCCAGGTGGTAGGGTATTTGCCCGACTGGATGGCTACCACCCCTGGTCTAGAGTATGACGCCATAACTGCTTTCCATCAAGTGGGCCGTCTGCCTGTCTGCTGAACTCATGCAATAAAAAAAAACTTTACACGATACCTAAACATAAACCTTTAGAACATATTATTTACTCCTAATAGCCCCCAATACCTTAAGGAACGTTTTAAATGCCTTCGCCTATCCACTGCCCACAATTTGCGCTCTGATGGAAACTTATGACACCTGCACACACTTGATGCTATTATGATAATTCTTTTACGGTGCAGGCTGTCAAACTTTGGAATATGCTGTCTCTTACTGTCAGAGAGGCCTCCTTACCAACTTTTAGAAAGCTCAGAAAACACAATTTGTCCACAAATAGCTATGTCTGATTAACACAATATAATCATGCTAATACATTTATTATAATAACTTATGTATTATTAGAGATGTGCCGATTATGACTTTGGCTGACTAGCCGATTAGCCGATTAGTCGGTTGCAAAAAGGCCTACTAGTCGGCCGATTAGTTTGCCAAGCCGATCACGGTTTCGGGTATTTCCGTGACGCTTCGTTTCTAGCCGATTCGCGCGCAAGTCGCAACCATCGCATGGGGTTTCTTGATTTTTGCTTTTGTACAGACCAGGGCGGTGTTTTTGTGTAAAAATATAAAAAATATTTCATTTTCAAGATAATACTGTTATTGTTCATTAAAGTAAAGAGCCCAGTTAAAAATTAATCATGTCAAAAACAAAGTCTTTTAAAGATTAGGATTACAAGGTATTAGTAAAGTATAGATTACAAATTACAAAGTAAGAAGCCGGATGGATAGTCGGCGCTCTTTGCCGAATAGTGCCGACTAATCGGCACATCTCTAATCATTATATATATACATGCATACATACATACATAACTTCACGCCAGTTCCCTTGCGGGGTAGGCACGAACAACAGAGTGCCATTTAGGCTTATTCTTACACATCTCACTTGCCTCTTTGACATTCATAACTCTTGTCATGCAAGCTCGTCTGTTCTTAAGGCTTCTGACATCACCTTCTGCTAGTACACGATCAATTTGATCATGGAAGGTGTGTCGTGGCCTTCCACGACTTCTGCATCCATCCAGTTTTGTATTGTATATCTGTTTAGTCATTCTTTCATCATGCATTCTTTCCACATGCCCGAACCACCGGAGCATTCCTTTCCTTACCTTCACCCCGACACTCTCTTTCAGACCAACTCTCTTTCTTACTTCGGTATTACGAACGCGGTCCGCGAGCGTCACTCCGCAGATTTTGCGCAGTGCTCGCATCTCAACCGCGTTTACTCTACTTTCATGCTCTTTCTTCCATACCCAACTCTCGCTTCCATACGTGAGCGTAGGTACCAGCACCGCGTTGTGTACGGCGAGCTGGGCCTTCTGGCTGAGGTTCTTAGCACCTAGGAGTTTACCTAACGCTCCGTTCAAACTATTCCCCAAATTCACTCTTCTTTCTATATCAGCGGTGTACCTTCCATCCCTGCTAAAAGCACATCCAAGATATACAAACTCATTCACTTGCTCTAGCATAACATCATCGACCATTATCCTTGCATTCGTTCTGGTTTCTTCTCTTTCAAACACCATAACCTTTGTTTTCTTCGCATTCAAGTGTAAGCCTCTCGCCTGACAGTCATCTTTCATCATTGTAACTTTATTTATATACTTTATTATATATATATATATATATATATATATATATATATATATATATATATATATATATGACTATGTATGTATGTATGTATTTGTATATTCATTTCTTAAATTAGTTTGAGTATTTATATATCTATTGCCTTTTTCCTGCACCACCTATATCGACAGATTCAAATTTCTTTCATTTAAGTTGCCTGGATCGCTTTGAGCGATAAGGCCGCCAATACAATAGTATTGCCTAGAAAATATTGTAAATATGGTCTGTTTTTGTAACTGTATATTTTGGTGTGCAATAAAGTGTTATCTTTCGTTCTCTAAACATTAATTATTGTTTTAAAGCAATTTTGTCGCGTATCAATTTTCTTGCTTCCTGCGATCAGTGGCATACGCAGGACTATAAGCAGAAGTGATATGAGAAGATTGGACAGTTGAGATTAATCCTTACATCAAAGGGCATCGATTGATGCCCTTGATGCAAGGGCTTGATCGGGTACTAGCAGAAGGTGATGTCAAGAGCCTTAAGAATAGACGAGCGTGCATGACAAGAGCTATGAATGTCAAAGAAGCAAGTGAGGTGTGTAAGAATAAACTTGAATGGCGCTCTGTTGCTCGTGCCTACCCCGCAAGGGAACTGGCGTGAAGTTATGTATGTATGTATGTATCAAAGGGCATCTTTTAACAGTAAAAACAACAATAGTCTTTACTGTACAACAACATAAATAGGTATAGACATAAGGCACACTCCACATGCACTTCCTCACAACACCAGCATGTAACAGATCCACTCTACATTAGTATAAGTTTAGTATTAAAATTAGAATAAATTAATATAATAAGTTATTATTAAGGTACACTACAACATAGGAATCACTAAATTAATGTCACACGCAGTAACAAGAATAAGCAATAAGCGTGTATGAACTCAAAAAAATTTCATAGAAATTAAGTTGTGAAAAAGGGTACGGAACTCGAGTCCGTAGAGTTGTTAAAAAATAAAAAAAAACAACATAAAAACAGTAACACATTTTCACGTAATAAAACCACGTTTTAACGGTTTTAAGCGCGGTAATTTTATTTGATTTTGGTTTTTCCGACGTGATCTCGGCCACTTTTCAGTGGCCGTGATCACGGAAGACAAAGCTGCCTAGACATGTTTGCTGAAGAGTTTCTTGCGCCGCTTCTTCTCTTCAAGCCATAACATGTTGCAAAGCGGTAGTAAATTAGATTAGGCTCGCATAGAGTAAATAATAACCATAAACAAAATTAAAATTAAATAATTAAAATTAACAAGTTGGCGGTAGGCTAAATAAAACTTTAACAATACTTGACATCTTTGTCTTCCGTGATCACTTTTTGGCTTAAAATTATAATAATGGCTTTTATAACTGCTTAAATAAGTATTTAAATATGTCACTTAAGAAAACTATTGCCATGATTACTTTACTTTATTTATTTAGATTTTTTACTCAATTTATAAAGAAACTAAAAGACAAGTGAACCCATGTAACTGGCTTGTAATTGTTAAAAATTGAATCAAATAAGACTTAATATCTATATTGTATTTCCGACGTTTCGGCCACTTTTCAGTGGTCGAAACGTCGGAAAAACCAAAATCAAATAAAATTACCGAGCTTAAAACCGTTAAAACGTGGTTTTATTATGTATACAAGTCGCGAAAACTTAAGAAAATATTACATTATCACGTGTTAAAATTAGAAGGTAGTAGTACAATGGCCGGCCTTATTGCTTGAAGAGGTACAGAAATATTTATATGCCACGCCAGAACCTTCGTGTTGGAGTTGTTATATAAAGAGGGGTAGCCAAATTCAAATATCTGGGCTGCACAGTCACCGACACAAACACCAGACAGGATGAAATACTTATACGCATACAAAACGCCCTGAGGTGCTGTGCAGCCCTGCATAACATACTGGTATCCAGGCTTCTAAACAGGAAAACGAAAATTAGGATCTATAAAACCGTCATACGGCCCATTCTGATATATGGGTGCGAAGCTTGGACGCTTACCCTCAAGGAGGAGAACCAGCTTTTAGTAGCGGAAAGGAAGGTTATACGTAAGAGTCCAAAAAAGAGAGAGGATGGTACCTGGAGGGTATTTTATTTTTTATTTTATTGCAGCAGTTCAGCAGACAGGCAGACGGCCCACCTGATGGAAAGCGGTTACCATCGCCTATGGACATTTGCGACACCAAAGGTGCTACAAATGCGCTGCTGCTCTCTTAAGGGGGACTGGAACCTGATCACTAATGCCGGAACACAACTCAAGGTTGTTATGGCGACATACTTTAGACCAGGGGAGGTAGCTATCCAGTCGGGCAAATGCCCTACCACCTGGGTCCGAACTAATCTCGAAATTGAGAATCTCGTGGCCGAGACTAACATAATAGGAGAAATAAAAGCTCACGGCCTCCGCTGGCTCGGTCACTTAGAACGGATGGGAGAGGATCGCAGCGTGAGGAAAGTATATTTGGGACGGTCGGTAGGTTGGCGTCCGGTCGGCCGTCCCAAATATCGCTGGAAGGACAGAGTGGAGGCTGACCTGTAGGAGCTACGAGCCAATAATTGGCAAGAAACTGCGGAGGACAGAGAAAAGTGGCATGCTCACATTTCCGAGGTCAAGACCCACTTTGGGTCGAAGTAAGTAAGTATTGCTTAAAGCAATCTTAATAAATTTATTGGCTAAGCCCAAATTTGGAGCTCGCAAATGGGGTATAGTTTCAATCGTTTCACAGTAGGCTAGTATCAGTGAGGGCTACAGCCACTTGGTTTGTTTGATTAATTAGTTTGTCTTTGTAAAGGATAGCTACAGTGCTTATTACTTTCTTAATTGTTTGCATTTCTACGTACTCATGCATTTCATGATTTTTATGAACCATAGTGCATTAAGTCTTATACGAAATACTGCATTTGGAAACGCTGTAGAATCTCCAGATGTGAGTTAGTAGCTGTACCGGTGGGGTATTTCGAGTTGCTCATCGTACGTGAATGACCCACGGGTGGGACACGGGTCTTCACAATTTTAAAGGCTCATAACCTCAAACACGTGTGAGTTTAGACACTTTTTTCGGTTCACACGTATGAACAAGGAATTAAGAAAAAAATATTACGTGAAAATCGGACGAACTTTTTAATAGAGTTGGCCAGTACCCCATTACCAAAAATTGACAACATTTTGGGTGATAAATAAAACAGAAGACGTATTAAATATTATATTTATTTCAACGCAAACTATTGAAACATACATACATAACTTCACGCCAGTTCCCTTGCGGTGTAGGCACGAACAACAGAGCGCCATTTAGGCTTATTCTTACACACCTCACTTGCTTCTTTGACATTCATAACTCTTGTCATGCACTATTGAAACAATTCAGAGAAAAAGCCTTTTGGCACGCTAGACACTCCACATCTGTTTTTTTTTTGGTTTTGCGAGCTGCTTCGGTCTGGATCGATTCATTGTAATACAAATCAGAAACAAAGTTTTGCAAAAACTTTTCTAACTTCTTGTCGTCACTTTAATTGTTAAATAAATTGACATTGACATTACAAAGCAAAATACTACTTGTCAAGTATTTTGGCTATGGAAACCATAGATAATACAGTATCATATAGAGACAAGAGCATGCAAAAACGTCATACGTGCATGCCACACGGGTGGGTCAATAGATAAACTATATTTTTTTATACAAAGGGGATATAAAAATATAAAAACAACGCTATGATAATATCATTTTATATCTAACGCAACATATTATCTATAATTTGCGTTTGCATTTATGGGATACATACATACACATACATAACTTCACGCCAGTTCCCTTGCGGGGTAGGCACGAACAACAGAGTGCCATTTAGGCTTATTCTTACACACCTCACTTGCCTCTTTGACATTCATAACTCTTGTCATGCAAGTTCGTCTGTTCTTAAGGCTCATGACATCACCTTCTGCTAGTACACGATCAATTTGATCATGGAAGGTGTGTCGTGGCCTTCCACGACTTCTGCATCCATCCACTTTTGCATTGTATATCTGTTTAGTCATTCTTTCATCATGCATTCTTTCCACATGCCCGAACCACCGGAGCATTCCTTTCCTTACCTTCACCCCGACACTCTCTTTCAGACCAACTCTCTTACTTCGGTATGGGATTTATGGGATAGTCTCTCTTATCATAGCTACACAATGAACGTGAGGAGTTTTTGGCGGGAACTGAAAGGGGACTTTGTGCTGTGCAGTTTTATCTTCTAAAAATGTGTAAAATTACTCTAAAATGAACAATAGTTATAGGATATTGATAGTTTTTGAGTAGTAGTTATGTGTTTTTGTGAGAAATGTGAACTGTATAGTCAAATGTGGCCTTTCGAGTTTTCACAAGAACTCCGTTGAATGGTGTGGATTGTAGCCTACAATACAACTGCGCCTGGCTTAAAAGCCTAGTTGCCAAGCCTTAAACATAAAAAAACAGTGAACGTGATTATTATTGATATTTAGCCAAGAGAGTTTAATCTTTATCACAATGTGTCATTTTCCATGTTGCTCTATTCTTGCATAAGTCCTCGGTCACACCACAAATCATCATGTCAATCTTCATAAAATCCATTCATATCTTTTTTGATGTTTATATTGTTGTGGAATGCACCAATGAGCATCAGAAGTGCAAAGTCACTTACATCTTTTAATAAACTCCTCAAAGATCACTAACTAAATTTGTAAACAGTAATTTGTAAACTCTATGTACATATATTTTTATATAAATATGTATGTTTATTTTTATTTACTATTACATACATACATACATAACTTCACGCCAGTTCTCTTGCGGGGTAGGCACGAGCAACAGAGTGCCATTCAGGCTTATTCTTACACACCTCACTATTTACTATTAATATACATACATACATAACTTCACGCCAGTTCCCTTGCGGGGCAGGCACGAGCAACAGAGTGCCATTTAGGCTTATTCTTACACACCTCACTTGCCTCTTTGACATTCGTAACTCTTGTCATGCAAGCTCGTCTGTTCTTAAGACTCCTGACATCAATATTAATATATGTATATATAATTGTATATATTTTAAACTATGCGCACTGAATACCGACCCATAATTAGAAATGTAAAATGATCTCCAGAAGGTTGTCCGAAAGAAATCGCTGTTAGCGATAAGACCGCAGATTGTACTAGTTATATGATTGTTAACTCTTGTGTATTATTTTCTTATGTGCAATAAAGAATATTCTATTCTATTCTACATTTGTACCCAACAATCTTCTAGTTTAAAATGTTTATATTATTTTTGTACTTATATATACTATGTTTATTTATCATTCGTCATTATTTATTACTGCATCACCGTCTGTATTAAAAATCTATCAATCTCTGCCAAGGGTCGCTTCGAAGAGATTGCTTCTCAGCAATAAGGCCGTCCGTTGTACTATCTTTTATATTTTTCTACTTCTGTTTGTATATGCTTGGGTGTACAATAAAGAATTATCTATCTGTCTATTTTCACTTAACACGTGTAAACCAGACATTAGTGGTACTACGTATACTCGTGTCCAACACTCGTTGCCCGCGGTGCCATAAATCATCGCTGCATTAGGAAGAGACTTACGGTGCGTTACTTACCGATAACCTTGACTTTATTATTCATTTCACATCTTTTCATAATATTAATATCGACACTACACTGTTGCGTCACTACATCACCCATTAGGCCTATAAGTGTGACAGAGACAGAGAGAGACGTAGGCGTTGTTCTATTTCCACAAGTTATTGCCCGACGAGCAGCGAGTGTTTGACACGAGTATAATGTAGATAACTTTTTGACAATAAGAAATCCACTTACACACTTATCACAGTGTGAGGATGACGGTATGAGCGTGTGGAGACTCGCCGGCCTGGTCCTACCCTAATTGAGGTAGGTTACCACTGTCGGAATACTCACTAGAACTTCCCATGTTCCTTCCGTTCGTCTATAGCCAGGGCCCCAGGAGATGACACTAGTCTGCTCCGTGTCGGCTAGCACATAACACAGATAACTTCTTCTAATCTACTTTCAACATTTATCTGATTGATATGCCTTTGTTGTTTACTATGGTCTGGGTATCTGGGATCGGCCCCAGAACAGTCCGTTGTATATTATCCATGACCCAAGCGTAACTTGCTTTATTTTGGGTATATACAATATGTGCGTTTGTATGCTTATTATTATTATCATTGCATGTCTTTTGAGACCACGGGCCATAAAAATGGCCCGGACTTTTGGAGGGCTTCCGTGGGGCCATGGGAAAGCCAACACGTAGAGGCCCCTTGACAAATTTAATTTAAATATGGCGTGACACTGGACCGACGTTTATCCCTGTCTACACCATATAGTAATGCACCCAAGGACACGCCTCGGCCAGTGTAGGACTATTGTGGGAAATGAGGACAAAAAGTACCGGGCTGTTGGGGTGAACTCCTTGTGGTACTAGGGGTCTGGGAATATGGGGACTATGGGGTCTGCCCGTCGCAATGTTCAGTGAACATGGAAAATGGGCAGACGGTCACTCGCCACTCCCTGCATGGGCCCCAAAAATGCCATAGAAGACAGGGGCAACATGGGTGTGAGTGGCTAAGGGGTGTAGAGAAGTAGGCTGCAGGTTCACCAAAGCTACTTCTGACGTGATGCCATTTATCACTTCCACCCCTGGAGCTTGAGTTTTAGCTCTAGCGATCTCCACTCCGTGCCGGTCGGTTAAGGCAAGCACGAAGATGGGGGCCTCGTCTTGGCCCCCGGAGTCAGGTACGAGGTGTCGCTACTCACCTAAGGCTTCGCCACAAAGCCCCCCTGCGCGTTTATTATTATTATATATAGTCGACGACCTGGAAATAACCCGCTGTTTACAAATTAGTCCAAATTTAGCTTCTATACATATAGTAATGATCCCTCCATTCCTTTTCTTAACAATTCGAGCTAAATATGGAAATAATTAATCTTCCTTTGACTGACCCTACTACGCTTATTCAATGAGCGATTACTCCCACCGCATTTGTGATGTGAGCAGAATTAGAAGAGGCGTCATTCATTTGATTCAACACATATTTTGATACAAAGTATATGTAGGAGGTGAAATAATATGAAGAAATTAATGTGGGGTACCCGCAAGTAGCATTGCAAAAGCCTGTTAAAATTATAAACGAGAAAATTTAAATTAAGAATGAATGGAAGTTTCTTGATAACTTTTTTAATAAATTCGATAGATGGCGAGGTATTAACGTAGTTTTTAAACTACGAAGTTGAAAATTCTTAAAAAAATCTAGGCGATAGAGCTTGAAATTGTTTGAAGAATATCCGTTAAGTATTTTTTGAGATATTAAATATTTTAAACGATTTCAGAAGAAGGAGGTTCTCATTTCGACTAGTTTTTTTGTATTACCCGATTTCTCCGTTAATTGTGAGCCGAGTTTCAATTATTTTTGAAGTGAAACTTCTATATAGACGGGGGGTATTAGGATTTTTTCTGTCACGAAAAAGCGTTATGGCCGCAGTGAAAGGTGGCATAATTTTAGAGTAAACGTGGTGAGAAGCGGCATAATTTTAGAGTAGACTAGATGTTTTTTTTTTTTGGTTTCGAATCGAATTCAGTTTTTTGTTTGTTTGATAAAATAAAATAAAAAATGAATTCATTAAAATGTACCTAACCTAACCAAGTCATAATTTGCAGTAAACCTGCGAAAAATTAAAATGTGTGCTGGGACACATAGTAGAAGTGAAACTTCAACGGACAAGTGGAAAAACGAATCGCAACAAAATTTTAACTTAAAGTTTTACGGGCAGATTGTTAATGTATTTGTCCAATTTTATTCGAAAGTGTATTATACTCCTGAGGTCCCATTGTCACCAAGTCAGCGTCTGATGAGTGGATTTCGACTTAAGCGTATTTTGTAACGAAACATTCGACTTGTAAAGGTTAAGATTTATTCAAATAATCAAGTTGTGGTTGTAAAATCAAATATTTCTGTTTTTTTTTCTTTTTTTTTTTTTAATTTCTCCTTCCATCGGACGAACAAGATTTATCCGATTTTAGATATCTTTCTTTTACATTTTGATTCTAATTTCTAAGTACACATTTTTCTTACTTGGCTAGGCTATTACATTGTTCTCTTATGTGCTATATGTGCTGTTTTTTGTTACATGTTCTATTATTGCTATCTTATTTACTATTTATTAATACATTATATATATATATACTTAAATATATACTTTTGTATTTTTATTTATCTAAGTTTTATTTCTATGTACTGTTTTCTTAACTATCCTTATACAATAATCTATGAACTTTTCTATCTTGGTTTTTTGCATCAGATCCGAATATTTCTATGTTCGAGATGCAGAGGTCCAATTAAATTTTTCGAATTATACATACATAGATACATAACTTCACGCCAGTGCCCTTGCGGGGTAGGCACGATCAACAGAGCGCCATTCAGGCTTATTCTTACACACCTCACTTGCTTCTTTGGCATTCATAACATCACCTTCTGCTAGTACACGATCAATTTGATTATGGAAGGTGTTTCGCCTTCCACGACTTCTGTATCCATCCACTTTTGCATTGTATTGTTTAGTCATTCTTTCATCTTTAATTCTTTCTTTTCGCATTATAGAGGTAAAATAAGTACTGAATTTGCTTATAGGGACTCACTAATTATTATGACTTATAAAGCGTTCAGCTTGCGAGCATCGGAGGTTTTGAGGTTGAAGAGAAGAGAACATATTTTTTTTTCGAATTTGGGAGGTTTTCGATTTAGTGAGGTTCGACTTAAAGAGGTACTGTTACATTATACCTGATGAGGTCCCGCTATTACATAATGTAAATATGACTGTAATTAAAACTTGAATCATTAACGCAAACCGCATATGAGAGTATTCATATCGATTATGTCGTATATCGATTACGTAGGAAACCTTGCGGTCGGCCTTGGTGACGGCGTCGCGTTGGGTTGCTTACAAAGCTATTAATCATGATCAAGTTGAAGCTATCATCTTACGGCTGTTTGGATAATATTTTGCATTGTATTTTGCTTCAATAGGGACAGCGGACACTCAAATGTACTGAGATAATTTTAATTAATTCTTATCATCGCATAACACGTCGCGGTTTCATAAATTTTATACGAGCGTGCATACTATTACGAGTTGCAGGAATCGAATTAAAATGCCGTTGGAATGATTATAGAGTTTATTAGAACTATACAAATACGTATAACACTGGTACAATTATAACCGAACGCAACAAGTCCAAACGTAATGCAGAAGATCGTAATTCAATAACACGCGCAAATTCCGTCACTAAATAGTTTACCGAATGTACACAAGTCTTGCTACGCTCGTGGTTATCGCTCGACTGCCTCGTCCCTTCATCGAGGCGTTGCTTTACACTGCACAGATGCAATATGTCTGCCCGGCCGCATGGACCGAATTTCCTAGAATCAGTTTGTACTTTAAATCCGACACACCTAGCTAATGACTGCCATAAAAGATTACAATACACAATGGGCTGTTTTCTAATCACAAATTTTAAACTCAGAGTAAATAAAAGAAATCCAAATGCCGAAAGTTAATAAAATGTGTTTCTACAGGTATGCAGGTGTGAATTTGTCTTTATAGGCGTCTAGGTCGTAACAATACTAATATTTTAATATATAAAAATCAATTGCTGTTTGTTAGTCTCGCTAAAACTCGAGAACGGCTAGACTGATTTGGCTAATTTTAGTTTTGAAGTCCAGGGAATGTTTAAAAGGTGAGTAAATATGAAAAAACTGTTTGGAATATAGTAAAAACAACAATTTCGTTTTCTCTTAGAAACTATTCCTGCCTGTCAAACATTTGATGTTCTTCCCGTCGTTTAGAAATCAATTAAATTTAAGTCGTTCAGAAATCAAATTAAATTTAAAAGTGAGGTATTTTTTATTTTTTGGTTTTGAATGTCAAGCATTTGATGTTCGTTCCGGTTAAGTTTTGACCACATTTTTTACTAAAGTTGAAACATTCTATAATTATCATTCAGCTTTCTTATTTATTGATTCTGAGGCTGTACGAAGTTTGCCGGGTCAGCTAGTAGTTTAAAAATATGACGGTAATATAGTTATTTATGACACTAGTGCGGTAAGTTGGTTTTTACAAACGAGTAGACGATTTCCAGTCAGGATTCCAACTGGCGACCTTTGAGTTATTTTGGGACGCGAATGCGTTAATCACTAATCTACCTTGTTTTTTTCTTCAGCAAAGGCCCGTCGAAATTGGTTTGAGCAAAATCCGCTTACTATTGTCAAAAGTAGTTATTACGGTTTTAGGGTTCTTTTGTAAAACGATGAACACAGTGGACGTTTTTTTGCATATACATAATACTTTTTATCCGTGCAGGAACGGAGAAAGAATACAATTTCCTGCGGCCGGGCGGCGTGTCTTAAGAGGCGACAAACAACCCACAGACAGGTGGTAGGGCATTTGCCCGACTGCATGGCTACCACCCCTGGTCTAGAGTATGTCGCCATAACAACCTTGAGTTGCGTTCCGGTATTAGTGGCCAGGTTCCATCCTCCCTTAAGAGAGCAGCAGCACATTTGTAGCACCTTTGATATTGCAAATGTCCATAGGCGATGGTAGCTGGTTTCCAATTAGGTGAGCCATCTGCCTGTCTGCTCAATTCATGAAATAAAAACAATAACAACACTTCTTTGACATAGACTTTTTACCACATTTATTTTTAACCGACTTCTAAAAACTAAAATAAACTAAGTTATAAAGTACAAGCGATTATAGACTGTGTAACAAATCGCTGCCAGATGGGAGCGTGCCTAGAAGGCTGGCTGCATTGCCGCGCTGTGTGGCAGTGCTTATGTGTTGGGCGAAATATGAGCCAGCCTTCTGATCACGGGTGGCATCAAAGAGCTTCTTGCAAATCTCTTTGAAGAAATTTTATTATTTACTAATTACATTTATTAATTTTTCATATTATTTAAATACTTTCCAGAAGTTAGCAGAATTTAAATAATAATTCATTTTGGAATACCTTTACTATTTATTCATAGGGGTCTCGAGTCGCAGTAATTTATTGGAGGATAACCTAACAGATGGGGGTCATAGGTCGTCGGTTCGAGTCCCTGTTGGACGGTTTTATCCCTGGTTTTATCTTGCGAAATGGGACCACTTGTGTGAGGAATAATTGTGTCGCTAAAACGTCAGCTTACGTGAGAATCGATTTTGAGTTTTATCGGTTTAGTTTCTGGAATTACTTCTATTAATGCGATCATATTAGATACGGGACAGGAACGGAAAAGGAATACTAATTCCTGCGGCTGATGGGTCTTAAGAGGCGACGAAACAAGTCGCAGCCAGGCGACAGGCAGACTGGCTGGCTACCACCCCTGGTCTAGAGTATGTAACTCTGATTTATGTTCCGGCATCAGTGTCCAGGTTCCAGATTCTCCTTTGCAGTGGAACACTAATAAGCCAATAGATGGCGCTGTGCGATAATTGAGGTCGCAAACGTTTCCCGAAATGTACAAAGAATATATATACAAATTTTTCAAAGCAATAGATGGGTCTAAGCCCGCGAGGAACAACAATAACCTCGCTGGAAGATCTTTCTTTGAGAAGGAGGAGCATTCCATCTCGCTCCCCCACCCTATATGGGTCACCCTAAACCTTCAAGGAGGGCAGCACATTGGCAGCACCTCTTGTATTGCTAATGTCCGTAGGCTACGGTAATCACTTTCCATACAGTTGGGCCGTCAGCCTGTCTGCTGTGCTTCAGCAATAAAAAAAAGCCGTGCATAGAAGATTTCGTTTTTGCGAAGCTAGGAAACAAACAGACGTCCCAGCTACTGGACAGTGGAAGCGAAGCCGACGCGTTGCTAGCCTTTAGGCTGGGATAAGGAGGAGGGGATAGGGGGATGAGATAGAAGAGGCCAACCGTTTCACGCCGATTTTCTGTAAGAGCGTGGTATCACACCGAACGAGCCAGCCCTAATATCTTTAATCAAGTAAATGAAAGAATTACAAGAAAGTAATAATGACTCTAATTATCTAGCGATATGGTATGGCTGCGATCTACGTAGACAAGTTGGCCGTATCCCATTTAACAGAAGCGACGGAAAAAGCTGAATCATCCAAACAGCAATAACCCTCAGTGAGAGTTATTTATTAGTGCCGTTTATTGTTGAAACGCGTGGACCGTGGGATCTTGAGGCTATGAGTCTCTGCGAAGAGCTATCAAAACGACTGGTGCCTACCTCGGACAACGGATCAGTATGACTCCAGCTTTCTGGGCCCCATACCCATAGAAGACAGTGACCTAAGCTCAGTATTCTACTTATAGTCTTAAGGGATTATAGATACATACATACATAACTTCACGCCAGTTCCCTTGCGGGGTAGGCACGAACAACAGAGCGCCATTTAGGCCCATTCTTACACACCTCACTTGCTTCTTTGACATTCATAACTCTTGTCATGCACACTCGTCTGTTCTTAAGGCTCCTGACATCACCCTCCGCTAGTACACGATCAATTTGATCATGGAAGGTGTGTCGTGGCCTTCCACGACTTCTGCATCCATCCACTTTTGCATTGTATATCTGTTTAGTCATTCTTTCATCATGCATTCTTTCCACATGCCCGAACCACCGGAGCATTCCTTTCCTTACCTTCACCCCGACACTCTCTTATATTAAACAAAAGATTATAGATATTAAACAAAATAATTATAAAATAACTAAAATGTTCCCCGCGGGTACAACGCGGGTCAAATTCTAGTGATTAGCAATTATTTAACTTAGATACAATATTTAATTATATATACCTAATTTATACAATTGAATACAAAGCAAGAAAACTTAACTTATTTGTATTGTATTCTACCCATAGTCCCTCAAGACTATAAGTAGAATACTGAGCCTAGATCACCGTCTTCTGGATCGCCATAGTGATCCGTTGGCCGAGGTAAGCACCAGCCCTGATCACCTGAAGAGTGAATGAGTCGTTTCGATAAATTTTGAATTTAACTTAGATAAAAAAAAGGTTTCAAATATCGCGAGCGCAGCAGCGACCAAAAGCTAGTGTATATATTTTATAAACCATCATTGAAACATTATCTAACTGATGGTGAAACTGCATAAAAATCCGTTGCGTGGTTTAAAAGGAGTTAATGGATACACAGACAGAAAGATAGACGTGTAAAGAAAATTTGTTTTATAAAATGTAAATAAGATATAATGTAATTTCTACTATTAGCAGCAAAATGTATTTTGTAGATATATAGTGCCATAATTACATTACCTTAACTCTTTACTGGATACACCAAAAGTGGTTTAAATTTTAAGAAAATATTTGGCATATTATTCAAGTGGAGCGCAGTTTTTGCTGCGACCAAAGTAAACGAGTAGTTATAAATTAATGAGAGATTTCCTCAGTCTTAGGCATGAGTCTCATAGCTTTGCTATAGAGAGGCGAACATAAAAATATACAAAATTCTTCTTTTATATCAAGAAGAAACATGGAAGAACAATACCTACTAGGAATAACAACCGGCCATTATAAAATATATATAACTGAAAATCTCTTAAATTCTGCATGACTACGTAGCGTCATAGACACAGGTCACCTTTTGACAATTCATATTCAAATATTAAGACCTTTTTACTTTTGCCATAGTCGATAGATAGGTAAAGGAGCCTACGTATTGCCAACAGACTAAAATAAAGCAAGAATTGATTGGTTGTAGTCACTGACAGTGGGTCTTGAAGTTACTCAGTGTGCTATGGAGTGAATTACGTTGCGTGTTTCTCATAAATATAAAATCCATAACTGGGATATTTTATATACTTATTTTATTTGTGATATCAAGTAGGTTTAATAAAAGTTAGCGAAGAATTAAAGAAAATTATAAAGATACGTATCACGATGAAAGCAGAAGCAATTAGTTTTCATTAAGAAAAAAAAACTCTAACTAGAACCATAAACTAAACTATAAATAAAACTGTACTTACAAATTACATAGTATATGAGTAAAAAATAATATAATCATTGTACAATAATTTTATTTTTCCATATCGTAGTTAATTAATTTTACCGATATGTACTACTTAAATATTAAGCTACAGCATTGGGCTGGTCACGTCTGTCGCAGGACCGATGACTATTGGTGTATAAGTTCTAAAGTGAAAACTGGCTTATACATATAACTAAGGATTAAGGTCGCCTGTAAAATTTCAATGAAAGAAGTGAAAGACCAGGATATAACAACAATACAAAGAAAATTTATGATATCTCCTATTGTCCAGTCTTTGAGAATGGAAGAGATGGATAGATGGATGTAATGGAATGGAGACTAGATGATATAGCGTAAAATTAGGTAAGGCAACTTTCTGATACGTTGATCTGAAACATATAAATTATATTACATGAATTATATCTCATCTAGTGAATTATATCGCACCTCTTTGACTAGGAAACAAGCTTTAATCTCAAAAAGCACTATATTACTCAGCTGTATAATGCAATAGGCGTCCGCTGTATTCATTGTTGTGCAAAACAAAACCCCGACAAGTGCCTGCAGAACAGGGTTGGCGCGCTTTGAATTCATTAAAAGACGCCTTTGAGATTCTTATGAGGTTTTATGCATTTAATTTCAGTCTAATAATACACAGAAATTTCGAAAATATTTTCTATATTATGATGGTATTCTTGCCATATGCATATTTGTACATCGATACAGTCGTGGTATGAAAATGTTCGCCAGTTTTTAAATTGATTCTTTTAACGTTCCGCGAGCTCATATTACCTTTTCAAACTAAGTCACCGAAAAGACTGTTCCACAAAACATTATGTTTAACTCTTTGATAATAAAGTTTAAAATTACTTAATCAAAGTTGTTTTTCCATCTGGTCTAAGAAGATTGTTTAGAAATGTAAATTTTTTGTTGGTTTTAATATTTATGTTAAGCGTAGTGATTATAATATCCTCTTTGTTTCTTATTGTTAATCTCAACGTCTGTCATTGTCAATATTGCAATTTTCTTTTTTAACGTTCCTATATTTTATAAACGTAACATTTATTAAAATGTCAATATTGTTTCTTGTATTCGTGCCAGCAAAAGTCGACTTTATGGTGAAGAACATTTTCATTCCGCGACTGTAGATTCATGCGATGGCAATTATGACGCCACATAATATGTAACGCCACAAATATTTTACCACAAGAAAAGTAAATACAGAAAAAAAATAAGATTATGTGCGAGTTATATTTTTTATGTTTGCTTATAAACAAACTGGGTTACCATCTTCCATGGACTGCTAAAATATCAAAGGAGCCGATGTGTTGCTTTCTTCGTTGAGACTCTAGATATCTGATCTTTTGTGAAGAAGACAAAATTGTAGCACTCTAGTAAAACCGTGTGGCATTATTCCATACGGCATCACTCCAATCATTTACTTTATGTTTATATTGAGACTTATCATTCTTGTTGCTTTGGAGACGGTGTCCAGGGCGTTCCATTAGTAGCTCACAACGCCCAAAAATGCTCCGTTAGCCGTTCCACAAGGCGACCGCGGTCATTGTCAACGTCATCATTTTCGATCACATAACGCTCACAACGACCCAAGTCAAGAGGTGGGTCGAATAACCGTTTTACTTGGGTTTACGATTGTAACGCCGGCAAGCAAATGGAACGGGGTCGTGAACGTGGTCGTTGTGAGTCTCTAATGAAACGTAGCTAGTGTGGTTTCCCCTGCTCGAACACATATGGCATGGAGGAACGACCACCATGTACAGTAAAATAGTCCAAAGTGTGGATGATAACATACTTACATCATAATAAATAAAAAGTGAAGTCAGGAGCCTTAAGAACAGACGAGCGTGCATGACAAGAGTTATGAATGTCAAAGAAGCAAGTGAGGTGTGTAAGAATAAGCCTAAATGGCGCTCTGTTGTTCGTGCCTACCCCGTAAGGGAACTGGCGTGCAGTTATGTGTGTATGTATGTATGTATGTATAATAAATAAAAAAAGGGATTTGGTCTGAAAGAGAGTGTCGGGGTGAAGGTAAGTAAAGGAATGCTCCGGTGTTTCGGGCATGTGGAAAGAATGCATGATGAAAGAATGACTAAACAGATATACAATCCATCCAGGATGCAGAAGTCGTGGAAGGCTACGACACACCTTCCATGATCAAATTGATGGTGTACTAGCAGAAGGTGATATCAGGAGCCTTAAGAACAGACGAGCGTGCATGACAAGAGCTATGAATTTCAAAGAAGCGAGTGAGGTGTGCAAGAATAAGCCTGAATGGCGCTCTGTTGTTCATGCCTACCCCGCAAGGGAACTGGCGTGAAGTTATGTATGTATGTATGTATGTATGTATCATAATAAATGTGCGATACAAATGTACATCCACATATGAAGCGCTACATAATGTTACAACCTAGGCGTCGAAAAAGACAAATTCCATGTACAGATTTCTAGAAGTACATTTATTACCCGTCGGCATTTGAACTAATTGTAATTCTTTTATGATCATCTTCTTTTGTTTACTTATTGATTGGCATACGTTTCTAGAGAACAGCCCATTGTTTTAATGTACTCTTTTATGGCCGCTTGCGGCCGAGTCATTAGCCAGGTGTTGCGGATTAAGTCGTCTGCGATACGGGCACATTGCATTTGTGCAGTATAAAACGAAGGCCTGATTGAGGGTGGGGGGCAGTCGAGCGAGAACCACAATCAAAGCGAGACGTGTGTACTACAATCGGGAATCTAATAGTGAATTACGACCTGGAATATGTTTGGACTTGTTGTGCTCGGTTATACTTGTACCTGTGTTATACGTTTTTGTATGGTTCTAATAAACTCTATAGTAATTCTAACGGCATTTTAATTCGAATCTCGCAACTCTTAACAATAATATGTAAATTGTAATGAGAAACAAAGATAGTTTACACAAAAAAGATTCATCCAAAATTTTTTGGAGGTAATATTATTTAATAGCATTACACTACTGGGAGACATAGCACTAAGCAATAAAACCGTCCATTGTACTTACTTACCTTGTAATGTATGAGATAATAAAGTGTGTATTTTTTATTGTGTCGGGTATACAATGAAGAGAATTATGTAGTTTTGTATTGTATTACAAAGAAACACGTAATATAGCAATCCCATTATCTAGTCCGAATCAGAATAGAAATACAGAGAAGTTGTTAAGTAGAATAAAATATGACTACTACTGTTTACACGATATACACTGTTTTCTAGCATTAATCAATAATTTCCAACTATTTTTTGTGGGATTTTTATTTAAATTAAAACCACGCACGTCTCACTCGGAAAATATATATTTTTACTCTCTTTTTTAACCGACTTCAAAAAAAGGAGGAGGTTCTCAATTCGTCGGGATCTTCAACATCTTGAAGTCGGTGCAAAGTAAAACATAAAAATTACTATATTTTTTTGAAAATGACTAAGCACCGACTCTAAGATGTTTTAGATAATATATATTAATAATAATAGCTTTAGAAATAAGTTATTTTATACTTTTTAGTTTTTGAAGTCGGTTTTTTTAAACGAAGTTTTTTTTATCTTATTAAACTTATGTGGACTGTACTCGCACAACATTTCTATTTCACCACAAATAACAATCAAAAACATATTAAACAACTACGACGCCACATATGTAATGACACATGGGTTATCTGACGTGAAACCGACAGGGTTAAATAGATTCAAGTTTCCGATTTCAGTTATCTATATACATATAATAAAACTAGAGGTCGAATTTCTGTACAATAAGAAAAAATGCTAAAAACCGAGTCAGGGGGATGCAAGAAGCGAAATAGAACTAATTTAGATTTTTTTTTGATTCTCTGTTTGTACCGGCTAATCTCCGAAACGACGGGACCGAGTTAAATGAAATTTTGTATGGTGGTAGCTTATATCCCTGGTCAACATATAGGATACTTTTGTTTCCGAAAAATTAAAGAGTTCCCGTGGGATAGTTAAAAAACCACACGACGCGGAAGAAATCGCGGGCATCAGCTAGTACAAAATATTATTTCAGTGGAAATTTTGCTTCGTAACATATGGGTCTTTGAAGATATGAGAAACTGTAGGGTATGTACTGCTACGAATGCCATTATAGTAGCTGGTATGCCATATTTATACGGATATATAAAACATCCGCTAAGAAGATGGGAAGATGTTCTTCGCCTGGCCCTGGGACCGTATTGGACAAGAGTCCCAGCAGACAGCAATGGAAGCAGTTGGAGGAGGCATATGTCAAGCGACACACCGAGCTAAGAGACATTTTATAAAGCATGATACTAAACAAAGAGGAACTAGCTCGGAACAAAAGGCTACGTCGTCAACATCATCATCATCATCAAATATGTGTAGTGTTGTAAGTCCCAGTTCAGGGCCTTAGGATTATTGGCCCTCAGTGGAGGGCCAATAATCTCCCTCCTAAACCATCAATCATCATCAACACCAACTGAAAAATTTTCATGTCACAACAGTTAAACAATAAATTATGACACCACACAAAGTCACAAACACATAACTAACAATAAAACTTATATACATACTCAAACCAACGCGCACTACCATCGCATTGCATTACACGCACACTTCACAAACAAACCAAGACACACAAAGAGCCTAAAAATTAATAACCCAGACACAGAAAAGAAAAAACCAACACACATGGTACTAGATAGGACTATATATAAGTATAGATATAAGGCCAACACTGCACATGCACTTCCTCACAACACCAGCATGTAACAGATACACTCTACATTAGTATAAGTTTAGTATTAAAAATAGGATAAATTAATATAATAAGTTAATCTTAAGGTACACCATAACATATAAATCACTAAATTAATGTCACACACTAACAAAAATAAACAATAAGCGTGTATGGACCCTAAAATTTTTCATAGAAATTAAGTAGTAAAAAAAGGTACGGAACTCGAGTCCGTAGATATGTTAATAATAATATTTAAAAAAGTCCCAGTTCATGTTTGCCCTAACAAAAATATAACAAATGAAAGTTAGCATACCCTACGTTCAAAAAGGTATCTAAATCATTTAAATATTCATCCATATCTTTACTTCCGTCACATTTGCGGTAAAGTTGTTTCTTTAGGTGGAACAAACGCTACTTAGTATAATTTAAGGCTACTTAAAGCAAAACCTTTTTGGACGGGCCATATTATTTTTTGGAAAATGTAAGGTAATTTGCCTAAATGCCTCCCAGTTGGGTTGACCTTTGTTATATTAGAAGACATTTTAGAAATACAACGACGTTATAAATTTTGTTACGTATTATTCACATGTTTCTACAGTAGACTGCTGTTTTTTCATTTAGTTACTAGCTACTCTGAAAATATAAAAACCTAGAACCCGATCCCAGCGCCACCTACCGGTTCTAATTGCGAATCTAAACCATCCGGGAACCCACTGAAACAAACAAAAACAAAACTACCAAAATCGGTCAAAATCAGTCCAGGTGATTAGGTGGATTCTAGAACCCGATATCAGCACCACCTACCGATTCCAGCGGGATAAAAAGTATCCTATCGCCGTCTCCTGATTCTAAGCTACCTCCCCACCAATTTTCAGCCAAATCGGTACAGCCGTTCGTGAGTTATAAATAGTGTAACTAACACGACTTTCTCTTATATATATAGATATAGAGTTTTATTGAAAAAAATTTCATTAAAAAAAAGATCGAAGAATTAAAAAAAAACTTATACAAAATATTCTTTAAAAGAATACAAATTCTTGAGGTTCGTTGGCAGTGAGGTCTGGGGTTCAAGTTACCGGCGGTTAGGGCTGCAGAGACAGGAACCTCCTCACTAATGTTTGTGATAGTTCCACGGACGTGCGGATGTTGACGTCTCGAAGACTAGACAGGGCTCCACCCGCTACAATGCCGCGAGAAGATGTGCAGGTGCCTGCGCGTCCCTCTCAGAGCTGGGAAAGTCTTACCTCCTCGACTAAAACGGAGAGGCCCGCCCCAGTAGCAGGGGTGAGAACACGCGCGCCGGGGTTGCGGAGAAAGGCTAGCGTCCAACCTCCAAGGTTGATGGAGTTGTGGATTGGTTGATGGAGTTTTAGTGGGTATTCCCGGCGTCTTCCCAACCGAGCCCTACACATCGGCTGCGAGAATCCCCGCGTGGTTGATGGTACAAAAATACATTTTCCCACGTAAAAAAGTAACCTTCTCAGAATTCGTGCTCTATCCAGTACTACTACCTTCTGTATCTGGCCCTTTACCCATCATCCCAACAAGAGCCTCTCAAGATATCAGTCGAGATTCTCCACTATAAGACCATTGACGGTGATAGCATCGGCACAACAATTGTTGATTTTTAACCAACTTCTAAAAGGAGGAGGTGCTTAATTCGATTCTAGGTTAGTTATGCAATTTCTCCGTCAATTGTGGATCTTTTTTTCTTTATTTGAATGAGAATACTCCTTAGGTGGTCCCATTGTTATCAAGTCAAGATATTGTGTTGACCAAGGTGCCGACAAAGTAAAATTCACACTAGCGTCTGTAGAAACACATTTTATTACCTTTTTGGCATTTAAACTTCTTTTGTTGACTTTGTGTTTAAATTTTGCGATTAAAAAAACAGCCCATGGTGTATTGTAATCTTTTATGGCAGTCATTAGCCAGGTGTGATTCACGGAAATTCGGTCACGCAGCCGAACAGATATATTGCATCCGTGCAGTATAAAGCAATGCCTCCTATTAGTGACGGACTCTGCGCGTTTTATGGAACTACGACCTTCTGCATTACGTTTGGCTTTGTTGTATTCGGTTATATTTGTACATGTGTTATACGTGTTTGTATAGTTCTAATAAACTCTATAAGAATTCCAACGGCATTTTAATTCGAGTCCTGCAACTCGTAACAATATGATGAGTGGATCACAAGGAAATCGAGAGTAACCTACACTCTTGGAAAAGCAAAACTTGTAGGCAGGCAAAATATGCTCATCTGTCCAGAGGATTTAGCTGGTAGGCCGGCCACACCTGAGCTTTATAAAGCACAAGGCGTTGCTGCGGAGTGAAGTACTGCTTTAACCCCTTTTGCACTATTAATTTCGGTTAACCTCAGTTATTGACGGGAGGAATTTACATTGGCACCCCTGCATTTAAATTGCACTCGATGTGCTTGGAATAATGAATTGTTTCCACAACTTCAAACTCCGCAGTAGGTAGTGCAATAAAGGATGGCAAAACTTTTTTATCACAATAGTTGCACTTTATTACAAACGACGGCTTCTGTGGTTGCATAGTCTTTTGTGGCCTTGCTCACTGGAATGCGGAAGTCCCAGCTTCGATTCCTGACATGATAAAGATTGTAAACAAACTTTGCGTTTTTTTCTTATTTTTTATTTCGAAGCTAGAAAACAGGTACATGGCCCATTGCAGTGGTAGCGAAGTATGTAATAATATTAAATTAGTCATTAAAGATTTTCTATACAGACGGTCGTATCATATAGAAAGAAAGAAAGAAAGAAAATAATGTTTATTTAGAGTTATTTAAAATTATTAAAGTATACATAAGCAGTTTAATAAAAGCCAAAACTTAGCTAACTCTAAACAGGCCCTAACTCAGCAAATTCTAGTTGATCACAACCAACGCTGGTCTTCCGTTAGTGCCAGGCAGTAACGTCACCTTCACAGAAGAAAAAATAACTAATGAACATTTCATATTATTTATAATTAGAACACATAGACATTGTTGCGGACAGAGAGCACCCCCCTGACCCGCCCGCCGGAGCACATCTACACTCCGCGCCCCGCATACCGCCGACGCCCATAGCTGGCGCGATTAGCAACTAGGCGTCGGACGGAATGCGGGATATAGGAGGCTGAAAAAACCTACAATCAACAACAACTATAAATTCAGCCACTCAGCCATTCACATATTGTACTCAACTCTCTTGCATACTTTGTTCTACTCATTAAATGTATATTTATAATTTAATAATAATCATACAGTCCATTATTACGTCGAATTTTCATTTCCCAACCCGAGGTGCAACTGCCACCAATAGACATGTTTTGTATAATTTAATATAAGTGCATAATATGTTATGTAATAATTATTGAAATTTGAAAATAATGATTTTGAAAAATAATAATAGGTACGTTACGAACAAAAAGAAATGAAATTAAATATAACTATAACTATGAAAAAGACTCAACTAGGCTTACTAAAAGGCACTTGTGTCAAGTGCGAGATCTACTTGCTGCCTCTGGTGTGCGTACAGGAACGCTTTCAGTTTACTTTTAAAAATATATGCACTTCGAGCGGTTCTTATTGGTGGCGGAATATTGTTCCAGCACCTGGAAGCTGAATACCGGAAGCTGCCTTTAAAAGCCGCTGAATGGTTTTTTTTTATTGGACTTGACTTTATGTTGTTGGTCCGAAGACCTTACAACTTTACCGAGGTTTTTGGGGCGAGTGCCTTCGCGAAGTGAAGGCGCTCGAGCCCGGGGAGCAACTTGCTCGAGGGAGCTCTCTAAGGAGTGTTACCTCGGCTGGACTGTTGCCATGAGAGGAGGATGAATTTAATGATGCCCACCATAGGGCGACACAAAGCACTAATCGAGAACGGGCGACGGGTAGTATAAAGCCCGAGGGGAAGGATCCCGGCGGGCCGGGATCGGTGGTTCGCGGCGGCCTACGCTATCTTACTGCCGTTTCGCAACGTGTTATGGCTGGGAAAGAAGAAACGGCGAAAGAAACTTCCCAGCAACACGCCTAGTCTATCCTGTGGGGGGAGCTATATCTCCTAGCGTCCCTCGCGGAGACGTGGAGAGATTGGCGTCGCCTGAGACGCCGCCGTCTGTGGTGTGTGCTATCTGTCGGTGCCTGCCAGCCTACCGTCCTAACCGTGGGCGGACTGATCCGGGCCAGCCGTTTCGTAATAACGTCGACTCTGTCCGTCAGGACGTTACGCGGTCGTCGCACAAGAGCCTTTCGACGAGGCTTATAATCGGACGCGCCGCTGAATGGTGCCGCAAAGTAATAAGCTGTACTGCACATTGTCGCAGATTAGTAGATCTATGTGAGGCTGCCCATAAAAGTTTTTCAAATAAATACTTAGGTGCATTGTTTTTAATTATATCAAATCACTCATCACTTCTCGCCACATTACATCATCTAATGCTATCCATCTAAATGTTTACCGTTGCCTATAGACGTTTTTAACACCAGAGTCGACGCGTTTCCAGCCTAGGATAGGATAGACGGGATGGAATAAAGATGGGATAGAATGGATACTATAGAAGGGATGGCATATGAGGAAGGGAAATTTGGCTATCGGATCTCTCACTCATGGTATAAAATACGATTAATTAGCAAAAGGCTAACCGTTTCACGCTGATATTCTGTTTTCGCGTGGTATCACACCGATCAAGCCGGCCCTAAGAGCTGTCATTGAGATAATGATTCCAGCATGACTCTACCACGTACAGTACGCATCTCTTCCTGCACGGGATATTAACTTAACTAAGCGACTTTAATTCCTAGTGTCATTACACGCGTAACACACTACGCAGATACCGTAAGATTTCTATATCTGAGCTCATATCTTTCAATATCGCTCTCTATGTAATTCAATAAAAAAGCACACACAGCGCAGATAATTTATATTATCGTATAAAGTATCTGTAGGCACCGACCGATATCGTAAGACGATGACAATGTTATCTGCTTGCATAAATATATCTGAAAACAACATCTGCAGATATAAATATGGAATGAGATTTTACCTGCAGATGAATACAGGTGTTTGTGCGCCGGCCCAGTTTGCGCATGAAAACACGAATCAAATCAAAATCAAGTCATGAATTGCTATAAATGTCGCCCTTGGGTTTTCACAGATCCTTGTACATATTAAATTCAACTCGGTCCTTTTTAATCTTTACATATCGCTCTATTCACATTCATCGCCTTTTAGTCAATGCTAATGCAACACGAACAACAATGTCAAAATCTGAATCCTCTTCTGACGAACTGTCGATCAAATCCAGAAGCAATATACGCGAACTCATTGTATCAATCTCTATAAACAACCCACACGAACAAACTGGTCTAGTCAGTTTTAAACATTTCGAGGGAATGTATCATTTCTAATCTGCATATTGTATGGTACTTTCAGCTAATTAAGTTCTAATACGCAGATAAAACATTATCGTATCTGCGTAGTGTGTTAAAGACTTTATTCTACAATGAAAAGATGTTGGCGAATGACATATCCGTACCTATTTAAAATATCATAGTACGTATAAGTATTGCTAGTTTCTACCCGAAGTTTTAAAATTTATGGAAATTTCAAGAGATAAAAGTTAGTCCAACATTTACTAGCGGGTTGGATAAGTTTGCAGAACCGGGATATGTGCGATAGGGTTGTCCTATCGGAATATCATCTCATCGCGACACTAGCGTGAAAGAGGCTTTTGAACTGCGATATTATCAACGTGTTCTAAGACCAAATAATAACCAGTACAGTGCAAAGCTACATCTTTGGCTCTTTTTGTGTCGTGGTTCCGGCCAATTGAGTAGTATAGATGACAATACCTCTGGATTATTTATATATCGGAATCGAGTCATTTATTATTGAATAGACAGATTTCGCAAGTCGTGCAACCGCGTATCGGAGTAGGTATTTATTATAACAATAATATGACAATACACGATAGAAAAAAATTTCAGAACCGCGGCATTTATTGTCAAGTATTTGTACGGTCCATATTTAGACTCCTAGCTGGTATAAGGTTGTAGGTAATCAGTGAACTGTTATGATTATGCAACCTTTGTTTCACCCACACTATAGTTATTACACGCAACAAAGGTAAACGATATGTAGTTTAACGTATGTATTGGTGGTAGTTGCTTCTTTGAATAAAAACTCTTGAATTTCGATTATGGACTGTATTTTAAATTAATCATAACATTTACAAATTAAGTATTTCGGATATAAATATACATGTAGCACGAGAGAGATAGAGAGACAGAGAGCACGATATAGAATTCGTGAAAGAGTAGAGTAGAATCTATATTTTGAACTTCCAGAGCCACCCTTAATGTGGTCCACCCACATCAATCGTGCGACGCTTAGCTGCTAATCACGCTATGTCTGGGCGTCAGCGGTATGTGGGGCGCGGGAGAGTTGTGCTCTGACAGGGCAGTCAGGTAGGTGCTTTTTCTCGGCAAGAGTATGTGTAAGCATCGCTGGATGGTCTAAGGATGACTGCTGTATGATTGCAGTATTGCCGGCTCCCCTTCTCGCAGAGCAAAACCGGTTAGGCTCCAATAAAGCAGGAAAGGGGACATAATATAATTCTTCCGGTCGAGCGGTCTGTTGCAAAAGGCGATAAAGCAATGCACAGCTAGATAGTAGGGTATTTGCCGGTCTTGATGGCTGCCATATTTTTTCTAGAGTATGCCACCGTAACAACCTTGAATATAATTCTGGAATAAGTGGCCAGATGCCAGTCCCCCCTTCGAGGCCTGCAGCACATTTACTGTTTAACAGTCAGGGCAGAATTCTTGGAGAATATTGTCTATTGACCTATCAAGAGCAGACAGATATTTTAAAGCTATTCTGCTGTTTATTAAATTTGACACTGAAATTCAGTGTACTAAATTAAGAGTGTGCTATGATATTGGACATGATGTAAGACTCTCTAATAAATATAACTTCGATTTTAAACTGGCTTTTATTATCACACTAGTAAGTATCTTACAGTAGTACAAAAAGTGTATTTTCTAACTGAATTCAAAACCCGTGTCTTTTTACATTTTTGAATTCCCACTAATGAGAGCGAGTTTTATACACACCTCTCATTGGTTGATCGAATTGTTACGTCCTGGCTAACACAGCTATATAGGCATTGATTAACAATAACAAAAGTAGATCATTATGTAATTGATAAAATAAATTTCAATAAATAAATAAGAAATTTTAAGTAGATAATTATATATAATTTATTTTATGATTAAGCATGAATAAATAACAAACATAGCGTAGATCAAAATATGTTGTTGCAAGGTAGTACTTGTCAAACGTCAATAGCCAAATGCCAAAAGATTGACCTTGAATTTGAACTACTTTTATTTAGGTGAGAAATATATTTAAATACAAGTTTTATTACTAAAGTTTCTAATAGAAATGTATACACGTACAATTGAGTTGGAAAGCCGAGCGCATGATAACCAAGATCGAGGTATATTAAGCCAAGTAGAGGATATAAAAATATCTGGAAATAGGAACGTGGTGAGTGTAGTATCCAATACATAAAATTTGACAATGTTTCACTATATACGTATGCAAGCTGTAAAATGAAATCCCTTTAAGTTTGTTTTTATTGCAGGATATCAGCAGACAGGCAGACGGCCCACTTGATAGAACGCAGTTACCATCGCCGATGGACATTTGCAACACCAAAGTTGCTACAAATGCGCTGCTGCTCTCTTAAGGGAGACTGGAACCTGGTCACTAATGCCGGAACACAATTCAAGGTTGTTATGGCGACATACTTTAGACTAGGTGTGGTAGCCATCCAGTGGGGCAAATGCCCTACCACCTGGCTGTGGGTTGTTAAGTCGCCTCTTACGACAGGCCGCCCGGCCGCAGGAAATTGTATTCTTTCTCCGTTCCTGCACGGATAGAAGTTAAGTTAAGTTTTTTAATTTGCCATTTGAAGATTCAAAACTTTACAAAAGTTCAAGGTATTGCCATGTACAGTATCAGTTGTGTGCAAGTTGCCGCGAGTGAATTGCTTTTATCAAGATTGCGCCAAAACTATTATTGTTTGACCACTGCGATCGGCCAGAACTATTGCCGCTATAACTACTTAAAGAAACACATATCTATTTTCTTTTATATTTGATTTTAAAGAGGTTTCATTTTATTTATAAGTACCAATACCGGCAGACGCCTCCCTGCCTTGAAATAATAATCTAGAACCCGATTCCAGCGCCACCTACCAGGTGTGATTACGAGTCTGAACCATTCCGAGACCCACTCAAACACATAAAATTTCATCAAAATCCTAGAACCCGATTCCAGCGTCGGGTATATTGTTTAGATTGACATTTTCAAATTCGTGATATTTTTTTAATGGATTGTTCGATTTGAATAATTCAAAAAATAATCTACAGTATTGAAATAGTCTTTATTTATTTATTTAAGGCATACCAACAGCACACATTATTATGTTACATTACAAACCATTTGATATAAAAGTTTTGATGTTTGGGCCCATTAAGGAGAGCACAGCATTTTCAATTCAAAGCCGTCAGTTCAAACTAATAATTTAATTAATATTTTCTCAAGTTTTCGTGACTTGTATACATAATAAAATTACGTTTTAACGGTTTTAAGCGCGGTAATTTTATTTAATTTTGGTTTTTCCGACGTTTCGGCCACTTTTCAGTGGCCGTGATCACGGAAGACAAAGAAGAAAGAAGCGGTAGTAAATTAGATTAGGCTCCCATAGAGTAAATAATAACCACAAACAAAATTAAAACTAAATAATTAAAATTAACAAGTTGACGGTAAGTTAAATAAAAACTAACAATACTCGTTGACACTTGACATCTTTGTCTTCCGTGATCAAGGCCACTGAAAAGTGGCCGAAACGTCGGAAAAACCAAAATCAAATAAAATTACCGCGTTTAAAACCGTTAAAACGTAATTTTATTAATAATTTAATTAATTAATGTCAATACTATACATATAATAAGCGCGCAGAAAGTTTGCCGATGAATACTTACTATTATTGTTTTGTATTACTTACTATTACTGTATATACTTATATAAAGTACTAGCGGCCCCGGCAGACGTTATCCTGCTCTGAAAAAATAAAAATCTAGGACCCGATCCCAGCGCCACCTACCGGTTCTAATTGCGAATCTAAGCCATCCGGGAACCCACTCAAACACACAAAAAAAATCACCGTAATCGGTCCAGGTGATTAGGAGGATTCTAGAACCCGATCTCAGCACCACCTACCGGTTCTAATTGCGAATCTAAACCATCCGGGAACCCACTCAAACACACAAAATCAAAATCACCAAATACGCTCCCGGTGATTAAGAGGATTCTAGAACCCGATCTCAGCGCCACCTACCGGTTCCAATTGTGGATCTAAACCATTCCGGGACCCACTCAAATACACACACAAAACCGACCGAAAAGTGGCATTGATTTTTATATATATAGATAATAAATTTATTGCAACAACTATTTATGTAACCTTTTTTGTCAACCCTACTGACCATCGACGCGTGACATCATGAGGCTGTTGCCAAACCTTCTGCGCACGCGTAGTAGTCACAATTAGAATGTCAAATACAAATATAGTTAAACGTTAATAAATTAATTGTCAAAATTAATAAGCAAAGAAAATGTATGAAGATATAATTAAACAAAAAAAAACCAAACAGTCTTAAATACAATAGAATATTCTTTATTGCACACAAGAAAATAATACACATGAGTTAACAATCATATAACTAGTACAAACGGCGGTCTTATCGCTAACAGCGATTTCTTCCAGACAACCTTCTGGAGATAATTTTACATATCTAATAATTTTACATATCTACAATACGATTTACTTGGGATAAGGATTAATACAATGGTATGGATAACATTTTCTTTTGTTTATTTTTTATTGCAGGAGATCAGCAGACAGGCAGACGGCCCACTTGATGGAAAGCGGTTACCATTGCCTATGGACATTTGCACCACCAAAGTTGCTACAAATGCGCTGCTGCTCTCTTAAGGGAGACTGGAACCTGGTCACTAATGCCGAAACACAACTCAAGGTTGCTATGGCGACATACTTTGGACTAGGGGTGGTCGCCATCCAGTCGGGTAAATGCCCTACCACCTGGCATGGTCTGATGGTCAGCATTTCTATCAACTTTTAAAATGTAAAAAGTAGTTATAGTAACATAACTACAGTAGTTTTTTGATTTTTTTTTATACCTCCCTCCGGGCGAATGAGATTGTCCGGGCTCAAAAAATCTGGTCTTACAGTGTTGCTTATTTCTATTACACTTCTTTATTACTACATTTTTCAGTTCTTCCACAAAGGCTTAATGTTTATACATGTGCTATATTACTATTTTATCCGTGCAGGAACGGAGAAAGAATACAATTTCTTGCGTCGGGGCGGCCTGTCGTAAGAGGCGACTTAACAACCCACAGCCAGGTGGTAGGGCATTTGCCCGACTGGATGGCTACCACCCCTGATCTAAAGTATGTCGCCATAACAACCTTGAGTTGTGTTCCGGCATTAGTGACTAGTCTCCCTTAAGAGAGCAGCAGCGCATTTGTAGCAACTTTGGTGTTGCAAATGTCCATAGGCGATGGTAACCGCTTTCCATCAAGTGGGCCGTCAGCCTGTCTGCTGATCTCCTGCAATATTATATATATAGATGTAGTTTCAAGTATGTTTGTTTATGATATACCTAATTATACCTATGCAGTTATCTTTTATTTTACTCAGTATTGTTAACATGTTTATTTGTGGCCGAAACGTCGGAAAAACCAAAAATCAAATAAAATTACCGCGCTTAAAACCGTTAAAACGTAGTTTTATTATGTTTATTTGTCCTAAATAAAATAATTCTAATTCTAATTATGTGCACCACCTACATCGCCAGATTAGGTTAAACTATTCCTTAAGTTAGATTGACTGGAAGAGATTGCTTTAAGCGATAAGGCCGCCTATTGTTTCTACCATGACAATATTGTAATTGTGTATTTCTGACATTGTATATTTGTTCAGCAATAAAGTGTTATCTATCTGTCGATCTCCTTTAGGCTATGTAAATATTATATATCAAATAACATATTTTACAAATGAACGGGTTATTAATCCTGCAACGACCGGTCACATTAATAGTTTCCGCAGTGCATGCGATGAAAGACATTTTATTGCAAATTTTTTACACCTTGGGATTCAAATTTTTTTTCTAGTATTAAATATAGCCTATATTACTCAGGGATAATGTAGTATTCGAACAGTTAATACCGCTACATGGGCCCTCTAGCATCTAGGGAGTAGAGGAGTCTTCACCCCTGTTGACGAAGTGAGTTTGCCTCTCCCGGGGCATTCTCAAGCACTGATGCGCTACGATCAGCGTGGGCGTAACTACGTTCAAGTCTCACGCTCTTCCTGCCATAAGCGCGGGGCACAGGGGAGGAGGGTGGTTTTAGTGGAGTATTGAGTTTTCGAGTCTCCACACAAGCCGGCGATTTGACTCTGGTGCCCATTCGTGGTGTCACCTCTCGTCGCTTTGGTCTAATCCTTAGTAAAGGACCCGGTAGTGTGCGAAATGCATTTCCCCCCGCCTCAAAAAAAAATTCCTTTTCATAATACATACATACATACATAACTTCACGCCAGTTCCCTTGCGGGGTAGGCACGAACAACAGAGCACCATTCAGGCTTATTCTTACACACCTCACTTGCTTCTTTGACATTCATAGCTCTTGTCATGCACGCTCGTCTAATCTTAAGGCTCCTGACATCACCTTCTGCTAGTACACGATCAATTTGATCATGGAAGGTGTGTCGTGGCCTTCCACAACTTCTGCATCCATCCACTTTTGCATAATATTAGTTATATTTACAACTAAAGCTTTACACGCGGTATTGTTCAAGTAAACTTTGAATAATTAAATACTTCTCTCCAGCGGAAGTTATTCCATTTTCGGGTACTAAAAGTAGAGCGTCTGCTAAGAAGCCATGGGACCGGAAACACTTACAAAAAATTAAAACCACCCGGCTTTTAAAATTTTGCAAAATTTTCATTTCAATTTATTACCTGCTAGACCCTAGTAGATATTTAGTTGTTGTGTTTCTTTATTACCTGAAGCAGGCGGACGGCCCACTTGATGGAAGGTGGTTACCGTCGCTTATGAACGTTCGCAACACCAGAGTCGTTGCCAATGCGTTGCCGGCCTCTTAGAAAATTTCTAACGCCCTTCTTAAACGACCCCATGTTGTAGCGCAGAGAGAAACCTCGGCGGGAAATTTGGTTCGGGCATGTGGAAAGAATGCATGATGAAAGAATGACTAAACAGATATACAATGCAAAAGTGGATGGATGCAGAAGTCGTGGAAGACCACGACACACCTTCCATGTAAATATTGATGTAATTGATTAGCACGTAATTAAAATTACTTGAGTGTATCACCAACACCCTAGTAATTCTGTAATTAGGGCCAACGCATAACATGAATTAAATCATTAAGCTTTCTACTTTAATAAGTAATGTAAATTCTTACCTTAAATTAATTTCAGGCACCCACAACGATGTTAAAAATGTTAATCAATCAATTATTAAATTTAATTAAGTACAACACTCCGTAAACTTATTAATGAGTTTTAAATCTTAATTACTCAGTTTATTTACTTCGTGGCGTAATAAAGAAGTTTAACAGCTTAGGGTAATCCCTTTAGAATATAACTAATATTTATGAAGAGACTTATTTATCCGTGCAGGAACGGAGAAAGAATACAATTTCCTGCGGCCTGGCGGCCTGTCGTAAGAGGCGACTAAACAACCCACAGCCAGGTGGTAGGGAATTTGCCCGACTGGATGGCGACCACCCCTGCTCTGAAGTATGTCGCCATAACAACCTTGAGTTGTGTTTCGGCGTTAGTGACCAGGTTCCAGTCTCCTTTAAGAGAACAGCAGCGCATTTGTAGCACCTTTGGTGTTGCAAATGTCCATAGGCGATGGTAATCGCTTTCCATCAAGTGGGCCGTCTGCCTGTCTGCTGAACTCCTGCAATAAAAAAAAAAAGATCATACAACGTTGTTTATACGACATTAGTACCATGTGCAACATGAAAGGACATCTTTATATGTACAATTCTGATGTCCAAAGTGTATGTCAATGAACTCCTCCTAAACATTTGGACAGCTTTTGGTGAAATTTTTGTGTGTGTGTCTTCGAGTGGGTTTATTACTATTAGGTTATTTAGATTCTTAACTAGAATCGGTAGTTGTCGCTGCAATCGGGTTCTAAATTTTATTTTTTTAAGGGCAGGACACGTCTGCCGGACCCGCTATTATGTAACAGCAGGCCAAGGCCAAGACTCGTGTACATTCGGTAAGCTATTTCGTGACGGACTTTGCGCGGGTTATTGAATTACGACCTTCTGCATTATGTTTGGACTGGTTGTGTTCGGTTATATTTGTACCTGTGTTATACATGTTTGTATAGTTCTAATAAACTCTATAATAATTCCAACGGCATTTTAATTCCAGTCCTGCAATTCGTAACAATATTTTTAAAAAGAACGAAGGATATTATGCCCTAGTTAGATGTATGAGTTTGACACATCTGTTACCTATCTCAATGTGCTGAGTTAATCACGATGTTTTCCCGTGGTAACAGTAAAAATATCCCAAAATTACATAGTCGCGCGTGGACTGGGTAACGCCACAATGACGCCACTACGCTACCATCACATCGCCAAACTATGTAGACTACGCGAGATCACGCTGTTGCCGCATTTTTCGTATCATGCAGATATCATGAGGTGGTGGTATGAGAAAGCAGACAAGGTTCGCATATATGCATACAGAAACTAACAGAATAGCAGCACGATGATGGCAAGGCAGCGGCGCGGTGGCGATGACCTCTACACGAGCGAGAAGCGAGACAAAATCCCAGACCAGGATCCAGGCCTATAAGAACTAAATGGCACTGTCTCATTACATTACTGAACTATTATAGATATCTATTTAAATGTACGTGCTTTGGTCTTTAAATATGCTATTTGATATTTGTTTACATCTTACGTACTATGGTAAATACATAACTGAACACTATGGGAACGAATCTTCTAAGATAATTTATACATACATATTATTACGCCTCTTTCCCATGGGCAGAGGTCATAGATCTCCACTTGCGACGATCCTGACAAACAAGTTTCGCTTCATCTACTTTCATTAACTTGTACTAACAGTACTTGCGAGCACTGCGCAAAATCTGAGGAGTGACGCTCGCGGACCGCGTTCGTAATACCGAAGTAAGAGAGAGAGTTGGTCTGAAAGAGAGTGTCGGGGTGAAGGTAACGAAAGGAATGCTCCGGTGGTTCGGGCATGTGGAAAGAATGCATGATGAAAGAATGACTAAACAGATATACAATGCAGAAGTCGTGGAAGGCCACGACACACCTTCCATGATCAAATTGATCGTGTAATAGCAGAAGGTGATGTCAGGAGCCTTAAGAACAGACGAGCGTGCATGACAAGAGTTATGAATGTCAAAGAAGCAAGTGAGGTGTGTAAGAATAAGCCTAAATGACGCTCTGTTGTTCGTGCCTACCCCGCAAGGGAACTGGCGTGAAGTTATGTATGTATGTACTTTCATTAACCTCTTCATACGTGCAGGTTTATTTGAGATGCTTTTTACCTGACCTCGTTTTAACACTTTTGATATTTGATCAGGATGTGTATGTCGCGGTCTACCAATACCAACTCTACCATTCATAATACTGTCATACACTTGTTGTGTGATTCTATTTTCATCCATCATCTCTGCATTTTTTTACAGGGGAAATCCGTTTGAGGACCTTGAGCCGCGCGAGAGGAAAGGCCGCGGTCCGTATGTGGGATTCGCCGGGTCGGGGTGACACTAGCACCCTATGTGTGAGATGCTATTGCCACGCCGCGGTTAGGGATACCCCTGTGCGATCCCGAGCGTCCTTCATCGGGGCTGTGACGGACGACGGACGGCCCCTTCACGGGCTGGCCTTACCATTTTTAGCCGGAGATCTGGGTCTCTCCGACTTCGATGATCGACGATCGATCTCCGACGTCCCTCCTCTCCGGCCTTTATGTGCGGGCGGGTCCGGTTTCCCCGCCGGTCGCCCGATCCTCGCTACATACCCAAACCACTTATAATTTATAATAACCTTGATATTTACCCGTTTAATAAACTGATCTATAAAATAAAGAAGAACAAGAACTCCTTGATTATATTACCCATTTTGATTTGGATACACATCGACCCTTCACCGCCAAACAAACGTACATAAAATTCTCAATTCACGAGGGCTACCACATAATCCTTAAGTACAGCACACCTTCATAAAATAAGCGTAAATTTTGATAGAAAATGCTTCAAAGCTACCCTTAAGCTAGTTACATAACAGAGGAAATCCCAGAGCTAAACGAATTTGTAACTTATGTATTGTACAGGCGAGTTGCCAACGCCCTTTACGTTGCAAACACTCATAATCCGCGGTAATCACTTTCAACAAGTTAGATAATAAAATAACGAAGTAAGAGTACAGAATTCGTGCAGGAACGGAAAAAGAATACAATTTCCTGTGGCCGGACGGCCAGTCGTAAGAGGCGTCACAACAACCCACAGCCAGGTGGTAGGGTATTTACCCGTCTGGATGGCTTTTTTTTATAGCTGGAGTACAGCAAACAGGCTGACGGCCCACCTGGTGGAAAACGGTTACCGTCGCCTATGGACGTTTGCAACATCAGAGATGTCACCAACGCGCTGCCGGCCTCGAAGAAATTTTAAGGCTACCACCCCTGGTCTAAAAAAGTATGCCGCCATAACAACCTTGAGTCGTATTCTGGCAATAGTGGCTAGGTTCCAGTCTTCCTATTTGTCGCCTCTTAAAACTGGCCGCCCGGCCTCAGGAAATTTTATTCTTTCCCCGTTCCTGTATTTCAAAAAGTTCTCTCCATGTCGTCTCTGTTTTAATATTTGCAAAAAAATATCAAGACATTGTGAAACTATTAACATTTTTAAAAACATAATTTATTTATTTTATTACATAAGAAAATTTGTGATTGAATTGATTTAGTTTTGAAATTATATTTCTTACCATTATTTATTCACAAAATATTATTTTGCAAATAGAATAATTAATTGACTTGATTTATTAACAGAATCGGAATTGATACTATACGCTATTGAATCCTACTTTTAATGCTACATAAATGGTTTGATACATCGTTGATACGTCACCACAATATTGATACGTCTACTTACCTCGTGTGTTTCCAGCCTTACATATAATATAATGGTTATCAAAAAAAGGTTGATATTTCGAAGTAATTTTATGAAGGTATATAACGTGTTGTTGCGGACTACACTACTTTTCGATATAGTGTTGGGATATCGGTGTTAAACCATCGATAAAATTATTGATATAATTTATACGCTACCTACGAAGCAATGGTTATACTGGACGTGTTTGTCTTGGTAATGGGCTGTATTTTAATATTTAATACAAATTTTACAGATTAAAGAACTGTTGATCGCATAAGCAACATCGATATAAAGAAGCATATATGACAACTTTCAGAATAAGGAAGAAAGTTTCTTACATTATTGGCCTACTGGGCTATTTATCTCTAGAAACTGAGGTAAACTCAACATTTTATGTAAATTTTTTTAGAGACTTCACATTGCATACAGAAATATTATAATATAATAATAATTAATGCTAAGGTGGTTTTGCAGATTTGACACATCGGTTAACTCGATGTGCAGGTTGCATCACGATATTTTTCTTCATCGTTATTAGTACGTGGTAATTGTAACAATATGCATATTAGATCAGAAAACTCACTAAGTGGTGCTTGCGTGCCGGCCAGGATCGAACCCGCGCCCTTTGACTCTGGGATGCGTGCGCTAGCCATTACGCTACCACGACTTCAAGATCAGTCGGTCAGGAATTAAATGGGCTGATTTTCACAAAAATAACTCGTGTGATATTATTACACCATCTACTGTTGCATCTAAGGGCTAGTTTCTGTTAAAGAATATTAAATGTGAAACTAAAGGAACGGATTGATTTTTAACAAAAAAAAATGTATTAGAATCAATTTTTGTGAAAATAAATTTATCGATAGTATCTTTTGTACTAGTCTATTACATCACTATCAAGTAGAGAACCGTAAATAACCTTTTGTTTAGTATTCAACCCTTATTAACATCCCGGCAATAAACGGATCAACAGCGTACAAGTAATTTACTGTATTGATATTGCTTATACTTTATCGAGAATAATCAATTAGGAAAATTTGGTTTAAAGAGTTAATCGACTCACACTGTTGTATACAACGTTTTCCCTGCTATCACTTGCTATAATTTTTATCTTATGATTTTTATGGAAGACCAGCGGCCCGTCCCGGCTACGTACGGGTGGTTTGTGGCAACATTTTTACACCTTGGGTTACATTATTGAATTTTTACTAGGGATACCAAATTTTTTCTAGTAATAAATATAGCCTATATTACTCAGGGATAATGTAGCATTCGAACGGTTAATACCGCTACAGGGGCCCTCTAGCATCTAGGGAGCAGAGGAGTCTTCACCCCTGTTGACGAAGTGAGTTTGCCTCTCCCGGGGCATTCTCAAGCACTGATGCGCTAGGATCAGCGTGGGCGTAATTACGTTCAAGTCTCACGCTCTTCCTGCCATAAGCGCGGGGCACAGGGGAGGAGGGTGGTTTTAGTGGAGTATTGAGTTTTCGAGTCTCCACACAAGCCGGCGATTTGACTCTGGTGCCTATTCGTGGTATCACCTCTCGTCGCTTTGGTCTAATCCTTAGTAAAGGACCCGGTAGTATGCGAAATGCATTTCCCCCGCCTCAAAAAAAAAAATCCTTTTCATAATACATACATACATACATAACTTCAGGCCAGTTCCCTTGCGGGAACATTCTAGTGGTCTATGTAGCATTCTAGTGGGGAATTTGATGACACAGATACTTACCGGACACGAGTGTTTCGATAAGTATCTGTGTCACATTGTGGGCTGCTTGCCTTCCCCGGAATGCCGCCAGTGCGACGCACCCGACACGGCGTTTCACACGCTAGTCGAGTGCGCGGCATGGGCGCCGCAGCGTTTCGTACTCGAGACACAAGTAGGAGCGATCGACTCGCTCTGCAGTCTAGTGAAAGCCATGCTGCATAGCAGCGATACCTGGGGGCTGGGGTTACTTTTTGTGAGACGGTAATGTCTCTCAAAGAGGCCGCCGAACGAGATAGGGAGGGGAGTATTATTGCGCGTGCTAATGCAACTCCACGCGGACGCCGGCGGTTGGCTGGCATCCGGAGACGCAGGTATGCGCATGACTTCCTACCCTGAATAATACCGCTTCGGGGGGCCTTTAGCTATCAAGGGAGCAAAGGATTCATCGCCCCTGCTGACGAAGTGGATGTGTTCTAATTCCCGGGGCACATTCAGGCACTTTTTGCGCTGGATCGGACTGGGCGTAACTGCGTTCTAAGTCTCAGCTTTTCCTACATAAAAAGCGCGGGGCACATGGGGGGAGGGTGGTTTTAGTGGGTAGTGGTTGTTGCCCGTGCAACTTATCGGAGTCTCCACACAAGCCGGTTGATTACTGTTTGGATTGCCTCTTAAATTAAGGGAAAAGCCTCCATGATCAACTATGGTCTAATCCCCTGCAAATGACCTGGTATTGTGCGTAAATAGCATTTCCCCCGCCTTAAAAAAAAAGCATTCTAACGGGGAAAGAATTTTTGAAATCGGTCTAGCAGTAGTCGAGTTTACTTTTAAGTAAGCAGAAGGTATCGATGTCAGAAGCCTTAAGAACAGACGAGCGCGCATGACAAGAGTTATGAATGTCAAAGAAGCAAGTGAGGTGTGTAAGAATAAGCCTGAATGGCGCTCTGTTGTCCGTGCCTACCCCGCAAGGGAACTGGCGTGAAGTTATATATGTACGTACTTTTAAGTAATATTATATTATGTATAGATAATTTTCAAGAAGTAATTGGTTCTTATTTATAAATAAGTTCCACAGTACAATGCATATTTTGCACATATACCTGTGCTCATGTTTCCAGCTTGAAACCCTGGACTTGATCAGAGGTCGCTATATTCGTGTTATCGACGATCCCTTCACATAATTGTGGTCTAGACTAAATAATATACATTCTGTTAATTATGTTACAGGCCACTAAAACTGGCCATAGGCAAGTGGACATCTGGTGGCTCTCAGATAAGAACATAAAGGTATATGAACTTAAGAACACCGTTCTATCCGTGCAGGAACGGAGAAAGAATACAATTTCCTGCGGCCGGGCGGCCTGTCGTAAGAGGCGACAAAACAACCCACAGCCAGGTGGTAGGGCATTTGCCCGACTGGATGGCTACCACCCCTGGTCTAAAGTATGTCGCCATAACAACCTTGAGTTGTGTTCCGGCATTAGTGACCAGGTTCCAGTCTCTCTTATGAGAGCAGCAGCGCATTTGTAGCAACTTTGGTGTTGCAAATGTCCATAGGCGATGGTAACCGCTTTCCATCAAGTGGGCCGTCTGCCTGTCTGCTGATCTCCTGCAATAAAAAAAAAGCACGTAATTTTCAAAACTCTGGAAATTCAGTGGACACCAGAATTCATTGTCCGAAGTTGTCTGCAGTTTGTGAAATGATTTGTTTATTCAGCTGGATTCGATTGGCTTGTCTAGATATGGGACACATAGCAAGGGGGTACATGTGCAATGGAGTACAAAGGTTAATTACTGTTGTAGAATTGTGGCAAATTGCTATATAACAGGGCTAGCGAACCTTTATGTTGTTTAAAGGAGTATTTAATGAGGCTTTTTTTATTGCAGGAGATCAGCAGACAGGCAGACGGCCCACTTGATGGAAAGCGGTTACCATCGCCTATGAACATTTGCAACACCAAAGATGCTACGAGTGCGCTGCTGCTCTCTTAAGGGAAACTGGAACCTGGTCACTAATGCCGGAACACAACTCAAGGTTGTTATGGCGACATACTTTAGACCACGGGTGGTAGCCGTCCAGTCGGGCAAATGCCCTACCACCTGGCAAATACTATAGAGGTGGTGTCAAATAGTTTTGACTTCGTGATCAAACCCAAAACTAATTACTACAAAAAAAAAATACACTTTGCAATGTCTATTTATAATAGCCGTGCAGGAACGGTAAAATAATACATATCCCTGCGGCCGGGTGGACTGTCTTAAAGGCGACAAAATTACCCACAGCCAGGTGGTATGGTATATGCCTGTCTGAATGGCTACCCCTGGTCTAGAGTATGCCACCATAACAATCTTGAGTTGTATTCCGGTATTAGTCGCCAGGTTCCAGTCTCCCTTTAGAGAGCTGCAGCAAATTGTTAGCACCTTTGGTATTACAAAACAACGATTTTTTGAACTCATGCAATACAAAAAACGAAGTCAGTACTAAACGTTTCTACTAAAATCTTGAACGGCGAACCATTATAACGGAGATAGCCTGGAAATTGGTACAAATGTAGACTGTCTTCAGCAGAAAACGAAATGAATTCGCCATTTTATTCGCCGCTTCAACAAAATGGTAATAGTTTCGTAATAGTTTCAAAATGTCTTGATATTTTCGCGGAAATATTAAACGGACGAAATGGGGAATACTTTTTACGATATACATAAAGTTTAAATTAGACGTGTTCATTTCTGTCTTTCACACTATATAGAAATGAGAATTACATATAAATGTGTGTGTTCTGTGTGAAATGTTCTACTGCGCGTGAATTGTGTGTAGTTCACATGCAGAAGTGAAACTTCAGAGAATATACTCTTAGATAATTTTTTACTAACTTTTATTATTGTAAATAATGGTGGCTGTTGCTTCTTCTAAATAAAACTCGACGTGGACTGTATGACTTATTATTAGGGATGAAAACAAAACATCGATGTTTCCAAACATCGACATAAAAATCAATGTTTTAACATCGATGTTGAAACCAAAACATCGATACATCGTTGTTCAAGAACGATGTTTTATCGTACATAGACGTAACGCGCCATCTTGCGCTCTATTTTTCATATTTTTTTCTTATTGCCAGTAATAATTTATAATATAAAAGTTGATTATTATATCTATTTCTTTCATATCTATTAAAAATAACCATAATAAAACTACGTTTTAACGGTTTTAAGCGCGGTAATTTTGAAAAAAAAATTAAAAACCAGCTGCCAGACCTCAAGACACTGTGAGCTCTTTCTGCGTACAACGGAACACAAACCAACTTGACTGATAATTACTTTTATTTTTCCTTCCACCCATTTAAATATTATATAAAATTATTAGAGCTAGGCATGTTTGCTGAAGAGTTTCTTGCGCCGCTTCTTCTCTTCAAGCCATAACATGTTGCGAAGCGGTAGTAAATTAGATTAGGCTCCCATAGAGTAAATAATAACCATAAACAAAATTAAAATTAAATAATTAAAATTAACAAGTTGGCGGTAGGCTAAATAAAACTTTAACAATACTCGTTGACACTTGACATCTTTGTCTTCCGTTATCACGGCCACTGAAAAGTGGCCGAAACGTCGGAAAAACCAAAATCAAATAAAATTACCGCGCTTAAAACAGTTAAAACGTAGTTTTATTATGTATACAAGTCGCGAAAACTTAAGAAAATAAAAATAACCATTTTTCTTAGATGTACATTTTTAAATGGTGATAGGGATGTGTTTGTGTGTGCCCACGCTGTTGAATGGTACGGTAAGTACATTAGTGAATGTGGGTAAGGAAAAAGACATCTAAACAGAATAAACATAGTATTCAATAGGATGAGAGTATTGAGATGCTAAGATTGCAAAGATGAAGTAACAGCGGCATATAAGGATGATGTTAGTGAAAGCAAGAATTAAGAAAGGTGTGCTAAGGTGGTTTGGGCGATGCATCGATGTTTAAAAAAACGATGTTTCATTTGCATCGCAGGAACAAACGTCAAAAGCTTATGTAAATGGTGACAAAAAAACATCGATATATCGTTCATAAATATCGATATTTCAATTTTGAAAACATCGATGTTTTTTATGAGCGATGTTGCATCCCTACTTATTATTGGTGATATTTTCAATTAAATTAAAATTATACATAGACGAGTTACAGAGATAAATGGCACAGAGTAGAGTAGTGCGTATTGGTGCGTATGTATGTGAGCAAGTGAGCCAACCGATGTGAGTGATTTTCGTCCTCCAATGCCGCTTTTTTAATTCCCCCTGCCGTCCGACGCCTAGCTGCTAACTGTGCGAGCTATGGGCGTCGGCTATATGCTGGGCATGGAGAGAAGTTGTGCTCCGGCCGGCGGGCGGGTCAGGGTGTGCTCTCTGTCCGCAACAATAAATATAATTAATTCCTTTAGTCTACATGATATTTGCAAAGGATTGCTATTTTTAAGAGATTAATCTCTGGACCGTTTTGTGCTTGTAGATAACATTACAGTTTGCTCTTTTCATGGATTTTCAGATGCTCGGAACTTGGGTACTGTGCTGCGGTTTATATTAGATCGGTAGATCGACTGGGTAATGTCAAAGTTTCTTTGCTGATGACTAAGACGCGTGTTGCACTTTTGTAATTCAAACTTACAAACCCGAACATGGAATTGAGCGGAGCTGTTTTAGAATTTTATAATATAGATATTATAATGATGAATTTATAACGCACCTCGTTATAATAAGAACGACTGTACAAAAATTAATAAGACCTATGCTCTGTTAAACTCAAAAGCTGTATAATACAGCGCCCTGTATACATAACAACAACCCGCATAACCCGTCCAAATGTTATTGACACGTCAAACCCAAACGGGACGGGTGATAAAGCGGTCCATTGCAAATTGGCTGGCTCATGTCATTGACTGGCACTTCAAAAGCCCCGCCGAGGCTTCAATTATGTATCGAGAATTGCTATTATTTTCCAAAGAACATTGAATTTTTATATTCTGATTTTATTAGACATTGAATCGTTTTGATATCAAGATGTACTTTAGTAGAGAATACATATAATATTTCATACGTATGATGGAGTTAAATGTTAATTGAAAGATTAGATAAAAATAATTTTATTCGACGTATACATAATTGGGTATGTGAGACATCTCTAGATGTATAATTACTTGACCGTCCTTTATCTATGCAGGAATATATAATGCCTCTTTTTTTGTCAGCGCTGGGGGAATGAATTTGCGCATATCCTCAAGCCCCGGCGGAGGCCACCACGGGGGTATGTGGGACTCCCGGCTGCCGGTGTTGCACACAATCTTCATATTAGAGCTTGCAAGCACCGAGCGCCAGACTTCCCAGTCTGATCGGACCAGACGGATATCGGATTTCCCCTCGTTAAAAAAAGCCTTAAGAACAGACGAGCCTGCATGACAAGAGCTATGAATGTCAAAGAAGCAAGTGAGGTGTGTAAGAATAAGCCTGAATGGCGCTCTGTTGTTCGTGCCTACCCCGCAAGGAAACTGGCGTGAAGTTATGTATGTATGTATGTATGGATGTTAAAAAAAAGCTACTGACTCGGTAGTACTGTACTGACTTCAAATCCATTTACACGATGCCAGTATGAAGTCAGCACTGGCTTCCTTTGTTTTGAAGTCAGTAGCTGGATCAATGTAAGTCTCTTTTAAAGCACACAAGGGGCATGTCGTACAACATTTCGCCTTGACGACTCGACGCCATGACTCATAAATGCCCTTGGCTGGTAAAGGCACTACTGAGCTAACAATTATGTTATTAGTCCATAACTTCTCATACCGGCCCTATACATTAGTAATATTATCACCATATAATTGGCTATTATCTAAAGTGCGCAAGAGTATAAAGGTGATATAGCAAGCAAATGAAATCTCTGAATGCCCGTCACTCAAAACAAATAAAGTAGATTAGTGTAATTTCTCGAAGCTAGGTTGAAAATGCGATTAATAGAAAGAGATTTTTTTTAAAACTGAAGTACAACGGCTGGCGGCCCACCTGATGGAAAGCGGTTAATGGCCGTTTGCAACATCAGAGGTGTCACTAACGCGCAAAAAAAATATTTTTACAACCTAGGCCCCGAAAAAGACAAATTCCGCGATACAAATCTGTAAAAGCCCATTTTATTACCTGTCGACCTTTAAACTAATTGTAATCCTTTTATTATCGTCTTCTTTTGTTCACTTATTTATTGGCATACGTTTCTAGTTATTGTAGAGAACAGCCATTGTTCTCTTGTACTCGTTCACGGCCGCTTGCGGCTGCGTCATTAGCCAGGTGTGCGGAATACGGTTACTAGGAAATTGTGTAGACGTTGCCGGGCGGGCACTTTCGTATTTGTGAAGTATAAAACGACGGCCTGACTGAGAGAGGAGGCAGTTGAGCTACGACTAGGATACGGGTTTGGCGTGTGTACATTCGGGAATCTAATAGTGACGGACTTGCGCGTTTTATTGAATTACGACCTTCCGCATAACGTTTGGATTTGTTGTGTTCGGTTATATTTGTACCTGTGTTAAACGTGTTTGTATAGTTCTAATAAACTCTATAATAATTCTGACGGCATTTTAATTCGAGTCCTGCTAACTCGGAACGGTATAAAAAAGTAAAAAATAGAGCAATTCCGGATAAACACGGTGTAAGGAAAAAAATAGAATAAACAGAACTGAATCAAACACACTGACGTGTATGCGAAGGTACATCAATATCCAAAACCCACACTCGTTATGAATGGAATATTGAAACAATCAGAAATATATCATCGGATATAATCACTCATTTCCGTTCTATTTATTTGAGAGCGACTGCTATTTGAATTTGTAATTAATGACAGATTGAATGCATGTATGACATATTGGTAAATAGTAGTTTGAAATGTGTTCGTGAATGTAAATTAAACACTTCCTATCTTTCTGGCTACTTTTAATTTGCTTGTTTAATGAATCGGGAGAACAGGAGCTCGGGTTTCCAATGCGTATGGAAAGACGATCGGAGTGGGCGATTAGCTTCGTGCGGGTCACATGGCTGGACTGTGTTGCCTGTTGAGTGGGTAGCCAACCACAGGAAGCAGCATACAGTAGCCGTGGTTTGGTTGTAGAAGTCGCCTGAGTGCGTAGCCGTGGTATTAGGGATGGAGGTACATCGTGTTCTAGATGTGCGATCTAACCCTATAGTGGCTACCGGTGATGATTGCCAGTGGAAGCTAGCAGAATATACTCGGTGTCTAAGTTATGCGGCGAGTGGTATTGATGATGGTGCTTGAAGTTGAGGTTAAATTGAAGTTCTATGGCTGGCCCTCACGGCGTAGAAAAGCGTCCTCCGGGTGGCAGATGGGGGAATGGTCGGTAGTACAGCCCAGCTACGCTTCCGGCTAAGTCCGATGGACTCGCTGACCAACGATGGGTGTGGTCCTCCAGCATTTTGGGGGTTGTGCAACGGGTTAACAGCCCGGCTCTTTAATATTTTTGTTTTGTAACGGTTTCTCTTTAAAGGTGTGATATGTATTTTTAATTTCTCATATAATCTGAAAGTATGTTTGGAGTTGCCTGATTACAGGGATGAAAACAGTATTTTTCGTCCCCGGGTAACGATTTTCCCTGCTGTCATAAAATTAAAAGCTATGCAAACCATAGACAACACATGCGACTCATGTTCCAACCTTTTTTACAGCCACTGTGAAATAGCGGCATAGATTGTAATAAAAAAAATCAATAATTTTGTAACATCATTTTTAACTTTTAAATTACTTTTCGCTTAATTATTAATTAATCTACATAAATTTGAGCTAAATATTTATCATCAGTGACAAACAATCCGGACGTAGAATGTCACAAGAATAGAAATTTGCTTGACGTTTCATATGTGACGTATCAAATGAGTACATCAGATTTAGATATGGATTTGTCGCCTGATTTCACTAGAGAAGTAGTTGCTTGATTAACTAATCAGTTTTTATTTACTTTCCTCATATTTGAAATGAAAAGCAAAATGTTAACCTCGGATGAAAGGCCTATTTAGGCATTTGAATTATTAGCGCCCTCGTTACGCTCATACGCCAAACCATATCTTATTGTTACGAAACCGAAAACGAGAGAAAAGCGATCCGAAGTTCTACGGAGTTGGAGGATTTATTTTATATTGAATAGGTTCGCGTTTGACTGACATTGCGCCTGATGTCATGTGGAAATGCAGTCTAAGGTGGAGCATGCTTACCTAGACGATACCTGTTCACGCGAGACTTGAAGACACCAAGATTGTATTCTTCAGGCAAAACAGACGACGGTAAAGAGTTCCACTCTTCAGCGGTGCGTATGATAAAAGTGGAAGCATAGCGTTTCGACCGCTTTGTGGGCATTTCCATCATATATCGGTGGCGTGAGCTGATACGTCTGCTTGTCCGATGGTAAAATGGTGAAGGAGAAACCAATTCATGCAATTCCGTGGCACACTCGCCGAAGTGTATCCTATAGAATACCGACAAACTAGCGACTTTACGTCGATGATTTAGCCTCTGAAACCTCTCGTCTAATAATCGAAGTTGTCGAGTAGCAGAGGTAGGCTTGAGGTTAAAGTGAAATCTAAAAGCTAATTTTTGAGACTTGATTGAGGGTAGTTTGATATCTTGAAGTTATTGAAAGTTTTGATTGATTTAGTACGTCATGTCTTTATTATAACTATAATAATATTTTTCTATACTTTTATTGTGTCTCTGTCTTATTGAATATGCAGTGTTTGCTACAACTCCATTAATTCTTCAGAAGTCATTTTGTAACATACTTCTGTATAAAACTTATAAAAAAAAGAACTTGAGATATAAATAGAATAAGAGAAATATATAAAAAAACAATTTTTATCTAGACGTGTTGCTGAGGAGTTTCATGGCGCTTCTTCTCCTTAGCACGTTGCGAAGCAGTGTACATAGACTAGGAAGTAAAATTAAATTTTACCCTATATGTATGACCTTCAAAGTGTTCTCCAGTGGAACTTATTTTGAATAAAAACTTTTGAATTAGAAAATTTGAATTTGAAGTTACTTGATTGAAGGTTGAATGAAGTTGAAGTGGAGGTTGCGTGTTAATTAGTCAAATGTCACCAGTGTAGTGTGACCCGAATAGATTGGAAGAGTGAAGAAGATCTTCCAGCGAGGCTATTGTTATTCCTCGCAGGTAGAGGCCGATATATTATTGTTAGACGTGTCGGGAATCGTTTGCAATCTCAATTATGGCACAGCGCCATCTATTGGCTTGTCAGTATTCCACTACACTGTCAAAAGCATATTTTGTTAAATCCATTACACAGGAAAAAGATTCCAATGGGTTCCTGTTAAGAATAAAACAGCAGTGTCAAGCATTATCATTACGAGACACTGTCCTAGAAATGCTTAAGAGACAATATTGTGAACACGGAAAAAAACGAAAGAATAAAAATACGTAAAAACAACGCCTGAGAGCGAGAAAAAGAAAAATTGTGAATAATAAAAAGACAGCAAAAGTCCTTTTTACATTTGTAAAAACGATTACGTTGTATTCTTCGTAGCTAATCTGTCACGTACACCATTGCTATAGAGATGTATAAGGCGGGCAGCAACAGGGTTGCCTAATATTTTTTTGTTTTTTTTTTTTATTGCAGGAGTTCAGCAGACAGGCAGACGGCGCACTTGATGGAAAGCGGTTACCATCGCCTATGGGCATTTGCAACACCAAAGGTGCTACAAATGCGCTGCTGCTCTCTTAAAGGAGACTGGAACCTGGTCACTAATGCCGGAACACAACACAAGGTTGTTATGGCGGCATACTCTAGACCAGGGGTGGTCGCCATCCAGTCGAGCAAATACCCTACCACCTAGCTGTGGGTTATTTAGTCGCCTCTTACGACAGGCCGCCAGGCCGCAGGAAATTGTATTCTTTCTCCGTTCCTGCACGGATAATAACCGGTTTTTACTAAAACCGGTTATTAGGCAACCGGACTTTGAAAAGGGATTTCCGAAAATCAAATCCCATTTTCTTACAGGAAATCTGTTTGCTGTGGATCACTTTTCTTCAAATCTATACTAAATAATTTTATACATTCATATTCATATCCATAATAACACACCTTAGTCCTCGGATGTGAAGCAATTTTAACTAAAATTTAAATATACTTTAATAAAAAAAATTACAAAAACAAAACCGATTTCAAACTAAAAAGCAATAAATAATATTCAACTGCCTTCTTTCTACAACATCTTGAAGTCGGTGCGAAGTGAAACATAAAAAACTACAACAAATTTGCAAAATATAATATACTTCGCATCGTCTTCAAGATGTTGTAGAAAGAAGTCGGTCAAACATATATTTTTACTTTTTAGTTGCTCAAATACTTTAATAGCTTTAGAAATTATATATTAAGCGCTTGTAGAAATTATAATATTAGCTCGCTTATATAAGGTTGCTATCTCACTCTTCGGTGTAGACGCTCGTCAACAAGCTTTGCTATTGATTTCCCTGGTTAAAAACTGAACTTTATTTTTTTACAATTTATAATACTCTACTTCGATTTGTGATAGAATAGTCGTTCGACGGACAACTATATGGACAAAATACTGTAATGTAGGATATTATAGAAAATTTACGCAATATATTGTACTAGTGGTCGCCCGAGTTCGAAATTTGACGATAATAATTAAAGTCAAAAATAATACATACATACATACATATACATAACTTCATGCCAGTTCCCTTGCGGGGTAGGCACGAACAACAGAGTGCCATTTAGGCTTATTCTTACACACCTCACTTGCCTCTTTGACATTCATAACTCTTCTCATGCAAGCTCGTCTGTTTTTAAGGCTCCTGACATCACCTTCTGTTAGTACACGATCAATTTGATCATGGAAGGTGTGTCGTGGCCTTCCACGACTTCTGCATCCATCCACTTTTGCATTGTATATCTGTTTAGTCATTCTTTCATCATGCATTCTTTCCACATGCCCGAACCACCGGAGCATTCCTTTCCTTACCTTCACCCCGACACTCTCTTTCAGACCAACTCTCTTTCTTACTTCGGTATTACGAACGCGGTCCGCGAGCGTCACTCCGCAGATTTTGCGCAGTGCTCGCATCTCGACCGCGTTTACTCTACTTTCATGCTCTTTCTTCCATACCCAACTCTCGCTTCCATACGTCAAAAATAATGACTTCTATAATCACAGATTTCGCCAAGGTTACAAATGTTAATATTTTTTTAAGTTTTCGCGACTTGTATACATAATAAAACTACGTTTTAACGGTTTTAAGTGCGGTAATTTATTTGATTTTGGTTATTCCGACGTTTCGGCCACTTTTCAGTGGCCGTGATCACGGAAGATGTCAAGTGTCAACGAGTGTTGTTAAAGTTGTATTTAACCTACTACTAGGGAGTGTCATAGGCCTATGAAACTCCCTGTTAACGTAGCTTTCGAACAGTAAAAGAATTTTTAAAATCGGTTTAGTAGATCCAGAGATTACAACGTCACAAACTCACAAACTTTACCTCTTTATAATATTACTATAGATAAATGTGCGAAATTTCATACTCCTCCGTCCGCGCAATTTTCGTAAAAATGGGTACAAAGTTTTTGCTTTACATACATACATACATACATAACTTCACGCCAGTTCCCTTGCGGGGTAGGCACGAACAACAGAGCGCCATTTAGGCCCATTCTTACACACCTCACTTGCTTCTTTGACATTCATAACTCTTGTCATGCGCACTCGTCTGTTCTTAAGGCTCCTGACATCACCCTCCGCTAGTACACGATCAATTTGATCCTGGAAGGTGTGTCGTGGCCTTCCACGACTTCTGCATCCATCCACTTTTGCATTGTATATCTGTTTAGTCATTCTTTCATCATGCATTCTTTCCACATGCCCGAACCACTGGAGCATTCCTTTCCTTACCTTCACCCCGACACTCTCTTTCAGACCAACTCTCTTTCTTACTTCGGTATTACGAACGCGGTCCGCCTGCGTCACTCCGCAGACTTTTTGTTTTGTTGAATGTTGTTGAATTTGTTGAATATGAGAATATCACCCAACACATTATTTGTGTGTCAAGGTTGTTAATATTAAAAGGTAAAAAGCATCCGGTAGATAAATGTCACTCGATGACACTTCCGGTAACCTTTTTTGCTCGAATCGGGTTCTCATGTCTGCCTTCTTCTCTCTGTGTGCCTTCGGTAGTGCGAGCGTAGTATTGTGTAATGTGTATAAACGTACGTTGCTTAAACCCATTATAGATAATCAAATTATCCACTGCAGTTTCATTTAATCTATCACTTTACGTATTAATATATAGATTCAATTATGTAGATCAAAGGTAAAAGGTAGCCTTAGAGCTGAAGTATATATATATATATATATATATATATGTAAAGTATCATTTATGGTGAAATCATTAAACATGAAAGCTGCCAACCCTATTTGGTTGAAATGTTCCAGAAAATATACGCCATGACCCGGCCATACAACAGAAGAGTCAATATCAACTCGGAGCACAATACTTCAACATGCCTTTACGTACGTACTCTACGTACGTACAGGCGCTGTTTACCTTCTGTGATGAACCGTAGCTTTTTGTTTTTCCAAAATAAACCGGATCACCGGATATTTTTTTGCAAACCGAATATAATATCAAAAATGTTGAAATGCTCTCGATTTGTGTATTTAAATAAAACATAAAATAACAACGTACAATCATTCATATTCATATATTCGATGCTTTATGTATTGTTACGAGTTGCAGGACTTGAATTAATGTACTATTGGAATTATTATAGAGTTTATTAGAACTATACAAACACGTATAACACAGGTACAAATATAACCGAATACAACAAAACTAAACGTAATGCAGAAGATCGTAATTAAAATATACGCGCAAAGTCCATCACTAATAGATATTCCTGATATGTATACACGTCTCGCTCATTCGTGGTTCTCGCTCGACTGACCTCCTCTCTCCATCAGGCCGCCCTTTTATGCTCCACTAATGCAATTGCAAATGCATGTTTACCTGGCAACGCCGCCACCGATTCCTAGAATTAGCTTGTAACACCTGGCTAATGATGCTAATGAGCGAGTACAATAGGACAATTAACGTATGCCAATAAGTAAGTAAACAAAAGAACAAGATCATATAACTATTACAATTAGTTCAAATGTCGACAGGTAATAAAATGTGTTTCGTGGAATTTGTCTTTGTCGAGGGGGCTAAGTTGTAACAGTATATTTAATACAAAATATTTTTTTTTATCGAAGCATAGGTTTGCGTTTGACCACTGTCTCACCTGATGTTCAGTGCTCAGGGGTGTTATGACGACATACTGTAGACTAGGGGTGGTAGCCATCGCCCAGTCGGGCAAATACCCTACCATCTGGCTGTGAGTTGTTATGTTACCTCTTACGACAGGCCGCCCAGCTGCAGGGAATTGTATTTTTTCTCCGTTCCTGCACGGATGGATAGATTCTTGAGCCAGCCTTCTGAAAGAGTTTCTTACATATGTCTTTAAAGAAACTCTTTGCCGACGGACCCCATGTTGTTTTTGAATGTCGAAAACGGTGCCTGAGAAGCAACGTCGTATTTTTTTTATCTAATAAATATACAAAAAAAAATGTTTCAAATGTCCTTTTCAGATTTAATGGCCAAGAATTATTTAAACTCAATTAAACATCACACCTTCTTTGAAATCAATTGTTTCAATCTTCCTTTAAACTCCTGATAACCGGTTTAACCCGAGGAAATGTGCCGGATAATATTCAGCCCGAACCGGGCATACGTGAATCAATATCAAGTTGGTTCTATACCAACACATCTAGGCGGACAGTAGATTGTTTACCCCTTATAATAGCCATTGGGTCACTAAATAGGCGATTAACTTTATTTTTGGTTTAATATTTAAAACAATGATAATATTTTCTTAAGTTTTCACGACTTTAATGCATAATAAAACTACTACTGTTTTCTTCCACCCATTTTAATAATATATAAAATTATTAGAGCTAGGCATGTTTGACGAAGAGTATCTTACGCCGCTTTTTCTCTTCAAGTCACAATCTGTTGCGAAGCTGTGGTAAATTAGATTAGGCTCCCATACAGTAAATAATGCCCATAAACAAAATTAAAACTAAATAATTAAAATGAACAAGTTGACGGTAGGCTAAATAAAACTTTAACAATACACATTGACACTTGACATTTTTGTCTTTCGTGATCACAGCCACTGAAAAGAAGCCGAAATGTCGGAATAATAAAAATCAAATACATTGCCGCGCTTAAAACCGTTAAAAAGTAATTTTATTATAAAAGGAAGACAGTACACATTCTGAAGAATTGGTACGTAACGAGGTAATATTTTTGTTTTTTTCAAATGATTTAATGTATATTCATTATATACTTACGAACATATTGTGTCTGGCAGTACAATAATCTATATATAGGTATATAAAAATCAATTGCTGTTCGTTAGTCTAGCTAAAACTCGAGAACGGCTGAACTAATTTGCCTAATTTAGGATTTAAATTATTTGTGGAAGTCCAGGAAAGGTTTAAAAGGTGAGTAAATATGAAAAAAATGCTTGGAATATAGTAAAAGCAACAATTTCCCTTTACCTTAGAAATTATTCCTACCTGTCAAACATTTGATGTTCGTCCCATCGCTTAGAAAGCAATTAAATTTAAAAGTCGTTCATAAATCAAATTAAATTAAAAAGAGAAGTTTTTTTTTTCATTTTTTTGGTTTTGAATGTCAAACGTTTGATGTTCGTCCCGTCGTTCAGAAATATATTTTTTATTACGATATTTTTTTGTTCCGGTTAAGTTTTGACCACATTTTTTACTAAAGTTGAAACACTGCAATTATCATTCAGCTTTTTAATTTATTGATTATGAGGCGGTGCGAATTTTGCCGGGTCAGCTAGTAAATAAATAAATATCAGTTTCTTTACTAACCTACACGTCGCTTATTGTCTACGCTAAGCAAATTAAGCTTGTGATAAGGGTAATAAACAATGGACAATATTGGGACTGATCTCAGACAATTAGACCAGATTAAAGAAAAAAAAGTTTTTATATGAAATGTATACTGTCAGGAATCGAACCCGGGATTTATGCAGACTAATGAAGTTAAGCAAATAGTTAGACAGCTACATCACAAATGCCGTCCAAAATATTTTCATGGATGTGCATGTTACACTAAAATATTATTCCTCTCAGTCTTTAGCACGTCTAAAATCAGCTGAAGGTCAAGTACTATAACGTCTGGTGTATTCCGTCTGATGATGCAATGATTAGCATTACATTCCAAATAATTAGTAATTATTTGCCGGCCTACCTCATTGCAACGCAGAAGCTCCGGGTTCGATACCTGGTATGGTAAAATTTAGAAACAAATTTTCTCCGTTATTAACTACGGTCTGGGTGTCTGGGATCGGCCCCAAAGTAGTTTGTTGTAAATCACTCGTAACAAAAGCATAACTTGCTTAATTTGGGGATATATAATACTAGTGGTTGTCTGCTGATTTATATAAAAAAAAATATTGTTTAAGTAGTGTCTCTCAGTTTTTTTTTTTATTGCAGGAGATCAGCAGACAGGCAGACGGCCCACTTGATGGAAAGCGGTTACCTTCGCCTATGGACATGTGCAACACCAAAGTTGCTACAAATGCGCTGCTGCTCTCTTAAGGCAGACTGGAACCTGGTCACTAATGCCGGAACACAACTCAAGGTTGTTATGACGACATACTTTAGACCAGAGGAGCGATCACTTCGACGCCCAGGGTCCGCTTTCCTACTTTTTCTTCTCCACTTCGCGCGATCTTCGGCATCCCTTGTATTGAGACCATTGGTACGCATGTCATCCCTCACAACGTCAAGCCAGCATTTCTTGGGCCTACCCCTTCGACCGGGACCTGGCGGAGGCGGCATGGCTAGACATTTGTTCCCCACGTAACTAGCCGGTTTCCGTAAAACGTGGCCGTACCAGCGTAAGCGACTCTCCTGCAGTTTGTCTGCTATGTCACGGACGTGAAGGCTGCCGCGGATGCGGGAGTTCCGGACGCGATCCTTTCGCGTGACTCCACACATCCACCGAAGCATATTCATTTCCGTGACACGCAGCTCCTGCTTGTGTCGCTCAAGTACAGGCCACGCTTCACTGCCATATAAAAGAACAGGTCTAATAATGGATTTGTAGACCTGTCCTTTTTGTCCTGACCTGTCCTTGAGTAGTAAACAAACATTAATTGAAAAAGTTATAATCGTTTCTATTATATTTATCTGCATATGTACTTGCTATGCATTACTAGAGCCATGCTGGAATCATTACTCGATTACAGGTTTTAGGCCCGGTTCGATCGGTTACATCTCTAAACCACAAACTAAAATGCTTACGGGATGCTTCAGCAGCAACCCGTACACCTCATTCAACTGCACCCCACAGCTCGAGGCAGTTCAGATCGCGCCACCTCCAGAGATAGACATATTTTAATATCTACATAATTAATTGATACGTTGTATTCCTTCGTATAAAATAAATAATTCTTTTTTTAAAAAGAGAATAATTTTATCCGGTATTAGCGGTCTCGGCAGACGTTCTCCTGAGCTGAAAAATTAAAATCTTGAACTCGATTCTAGCGCCACCTGCCGTGTCTAATTGTGAACCTCAACTACCCCGGGGATCCACTCAAACACACATAAAATTTCATTATAATCGTAGAACCTTATTCCAGCGCTAAGTATTTTCTTTAGATTGATGGGTTACTTTGTTGAAGTTTTTGAAGGTATCGCTATTTTTATTTAGCCTATATTAATCAGGGATAGTGTAGTATTCAAATAATGAAACTATTTACATAAATTAAATTATACTTAGAATAAGTAAGAGCGCGAGAGAGTCGAGTGAGAATGGTGTAAGAGTGGTAAGTCGCAAGTAAGTTTTTCGGCCTCCAAGGCCGGTCCTATATCCCGCATTCCGTCCGACGCCTAGCTGCTAATTGCGCGACCTATAGGCGTTGGCGGTATGCGGAGCGCGGAAAGTAGGTGTGTTCCGGCGGGCGGGTCAGGGGGGTGCTCTCTGTCCGCAACACCATCTATCCTATTTCATGCTCCCTATTACATCCTAAAGTCTGGCAACGCGTTGGCTTCGGCCCTGGTTTTGCAAACGTTTATAGGCAACGGTAACCATTTTTCATGAGATGGGCCATTTGCCTGTTTACCAGCTTTGTAATAAAAAGAATAAAAAACATGAAGTAAAGACCATATTGTTTTTATTTAAGCAAAGACCGACTATATCACTATGTGTGCTTATAAGCATATACTACACATATATACGGATAAATAAAATCGAAGTGTTTGTTTAAAATAAAAATGTGAAAACAATCAAGGGGACAATACGGACCAGGAGATTCCGAAAATGCATACATACATACATACATAACTTCACGCCAGTTCCCTTGCGGGGTAGGCACGAACAACAGAGCGCCATTTAGGCCCATTCTTACACACCTCACTTGCTTCTTTGACATTCATAACTCTTGTCATGCACGCTCGTCTGTTCTTAAGGCCTGACATCACCCTCCGCTAGTACACGATCAATTTGATCATGGAAGGTGTGTCGTGGCCTTCCACGACTGCAATTTTTGGAATTTTTGTTTGTCTGGATGTTCCGGCTAATCTTTGAAACGACTGGACCGATTTTGACGGGAATTTCAAAAGCAGACAGCTAATGTCATAAAGTGTAAGTGTTTTTTGGGTTCCGCGAAAAAAAAATCCACGCAGTCGAAGTCGCGGGCACAGCTAGTTTAGATAGATAGATAACACTTTATTGTACACCATTACAGAAAACTTACGAACTAGTATTATACTAATTGTGTACAAAGGGCGGTCTTATCGCTAAAAAGCGATCTCTTCCAAACAACCCGTGGCAAGAATATTACTGATTAGGACTGGCGATGGTGATATACATATAATTATTGTACGGTTACTTACATTTTAATAATAAATATATAACTAGTTTATATATGTCTGATTTTAATGCTTTAGTCGCTGGTTTAACAGCCCCACCGTTTAAATAGCTCGTCCATTTCAAAGAGCCCGATTTGCCCCATGGCGATAGAGTTTTGTTGCCCAATTGTCAGGCAATTATCTTCAGCTAACAATTTACAGATTTAAACTAAAGAGTTGGTGAAGGGTACTGTTTTCGGGTTGCCGTCGAGATAAGAGCGCGAGTGTTCCGCGCGCGCTCATCTCTCTTCCCGTGGGGCGCGTTACAGACCACCCCACGCACGGATTAGACCTAGAAGTAGCCGAGAGACACGTCCCCTGGCATAGGAAGAGGCCCATTAAGGGGGGCCGACGCCTGCCAGGGCACGCGGAGTTAGGAACCTCGCATTCACGTAGCCCTGGCATGAGGCGCAGTATTTTAAAAAAAAAGCGTTCTGTTTTCGGGTACTGCTTCGGATACTATAATTATTATGATATTGTAAGAGAAGTCCTGGTCTAAAGTCTGTCGCCATAACAACCTTGTTTTGTGTTCCGGCATTAGTGACCAGGTTCTAGTCTTCCTTAAGAGAGCAACAACGCATTTGTAGCACCTTTGGTGTTGCAAATGTCCATAGGCGATGGTAACCGCTTTCCATCAAGTGGGCCGTCTGCCTGTCTGCTGAACTCCCGCAATAAAAAAATAAAAAAAGAGGTGTTTAAATAATGAATGGAATAAATTAGATTAGGTACAAGTTGAGGGTAGGCTGAATAAAAACTTTAATAATACTCATTGACACTTGACGTCTTTTTCTTCTGTGATCACGGTTAGTGCCGTGCAACCTGCAGTTATACAGCCTAAGATAGATAAATAATTATAACGAAAATAATTTTTTGGAACGAAGTACTGAAGCCCCGTACAGGATGGAGGAGCGAGATGGAATGTCTCTCCGTCTCAAAGAAAGATCTTCCAGCGAGGCTATTGTTGTTCCTCGCAGGCCTAGGCCCAACTAGAAATGTGTACCGGTTCTACATAAACCAGTGAAAAACCGATTACAGTCATCACTGGTTTTTTATCGGTGTTTTTATTGTTTACCGGTATTTTCGTACACGCGCGGAACGAAACTTTATGCCCAAAAATATTAATTTAATATTGTATGCGTGTATCCGAACGCATCTTAGTCCTTCTGTGTGTATCCGACCGCACCTTACTTCACATTCCTTAATGTTGTCTATTGTATAGATGTTGTCTATGTTGCAAACAGATGCAGTGGAAATGCTCTGTTTTTTGAACAGAAAGTGTGTTATACTCGACTAATAGTCGAGTAAAACACGGTTTCTGTTCACATATTTATTTGTGTTATAAAGTTTTGTATTATTTTTATTTATTTTTATTGCAAGAGATCAGCAGGAAGGCAGACGGCCCACTTGATGGAAAGTGGTTACCATCGCCTATGGACATTTGCAACACCGAAGTTGCTACAAATGCGCTGCTGCTCTGTTAAGGGAGACTGGAACCTGGTCACTAAGGCCGGAACACAACTCAAGGTTGTTATGGCGACATACTTTAGACCAGGGGTGGTAGCCATCCAGTCGGGCAAATGCCCTACTACCCGGCTGTGGGTTGTTAAGTCGCCTCTTACGACAGGCCGCCCGGCCGCAGGAAATTGTATTCTTTCTCCGTTCCTGCACGGATAATTGGGACACAACAGTTGGGAACGTTCCCGAAACGCTGGCCGCGTTACCATGTTAGAGATCAGTGCTTATGTGTTGCCTAAAATATAATAGACCAGACTTTTATATAGAAAGGTTTGGATAAACGCGCCCACGGCCCTAAAGTATCTACACCAATGAGAGATTATTTCATATTAATTTTAGTATTTAATTGTATTTCTTAAATTAGTTTAGTTTTAAACAAATAAACAAATATTAATTTAATTTATATAATTTTTATACTAATTTTGGAGTAACTTACGCTCAGTTATAATATCTAAAATAAATTAGTTACATTTAGTTAAGGTCTAGCTTTTTTAGTTTAATTACTTTATAACACAGTAAACAATTATTGTTTAATATTTTGCAGATTTATAGATAAGATAATCTTATTTATTGCTAAAATATTCACAAGTAAATTTCGTGATTTTTTCTCATTTAAAAAGTATATATTTTAATCCCAATAAATTAGATATTCATTCTTAAAAAAACAAAGATGTTGAAAATATTTTGAATTAACTCACTAAACACGTAATTCATCTAAAATTTTATTCAAAAATTAATCTAGTAATACCAAACAACGCATACATACAAAAAGAACCCTCGCGGTGTTAATATTGTATATTGCTCCTTACAATTTTTGCATTTTCAAAAACCTTTTAAATGTAATAATCTGGGAAGCTCTAAGAGCCTTTAGCGGATTTAGGAAGTATGAAATAACTTCTCCGGGGAAGTGAAGCTTGTTATGAACGGTGGAGAAAGTATTCACAATCCACTTAACGGCGGTAAAAAAATATTCTTGTCAAATATGGCTTTGCATGGTATGTGCATCTAGCCAGTTTTTAATATAGATTCATAAAAAAAAAAATTTAACTATGACCAACACTTATTCTAAATAAATTATCTTTAGAAACTCAACTAACTTAAATTAAATATATTACACCAACTAAAAGTAAAACTAATACACAAAAAGGAATGTTATACATAAAAAATTGGTCCCAAACCACTATCACGCTTCGGGAACGTTCTCGAAAAGAATATTGGATATTCAAGATTTAAAATTATAAAGTAGACGTGATCACGGAAGACAAAGATGTCAAGTGTCAATGAGTATTTTTAAAGTTTTATTTAAAATACTCATTGACACTTGACATCTTTGTCTTCCGTGATCACGTCTTCTTTTATAATTTTAAATCTTGAATATCCAATATTCTTTTCGAGAACGTTCCCGAAGTTTGATAGTAGTTTGGGACCAATTTTTTATGTATAACTTTCCTTTTTATGTATTACTTTTACTTTTAGTTTGTGTAATATGTTTTTTTTATTGCAGGAGTACAACAGACAGGCAGACGGCCCACTTGATGGAAAGCGGTTACCATCGCCTATGGACATTTGCAACACCAAAGGTGCTACAAATGCGCTGCTGCTGTCTTAAGGGAGACTGGAAACTGGTCACTAATGCCGGAACACAACACAAGGTTGTTATGGCGGCATACTCTAGACCAGGGGTGGTTGCCATCCAGTTGAGTAAATACCACAGATCATAAAAGTGTTTTTATGATCTGTGGTAAATACCCTACCACCGTGCAAAAAGTTTTTTAAGTTAGTAGTGTTAAGTTACTGAAAAGTGGCCGAAACCGTTAAAACGTAGTTTTAAAATAATAAATAATAATATCAGCCTATAAATGTCCTACTGCTGGGCACGGGCCTCCCATTATGGGGGGAACGGACAGTATACCTGCCACGCTTGTCCAAGGCGGCTTGGCAGGTTTGACACATCACTTATTATTGATGTGCAGGTTGCATCACGATGTTTTTAGCACGTGGTAATTGTAACAATATGCACATTAGGTCAGAAAACTGTCTAAGTGGTGCATGCGTTCCGGCCAGGATCGAACCCGCGCCTTTTTGATCTTAGGACGCGAGCGCTAGCCATTACGCTACCACGACTTAAAACGTAGTTTTATTAATTCCAATTTACTTCATCGTACTAATTTATAAGTAACAAGTTAAAAGAAATAATTTTAAATGTATCTAAGAGTTAAACATTTTTTACGACCACGTAAAGAGCTTCTTGCCCTAATAATTAGAAGAAAAAAAACTTTTTCAAATACAAAAGAAGGAACTGAATCGCGTAAATTTAATTCTTGGACTTTTGTCGAATGGTAATAAAAAAACTTTTTTCAATTGTTCTACACGAAGAAGTGAAATAAATCATTACTTTTTTTATAGATTTCAATCAAAGCCCGCACGTGGAGGGTCGATGGCCTAAGAAAGTCGGTCGGGATTAATGAAAAGAAAATTAAGTCTCTTAAAATTATCAGATAAAAATAATTTGTTTTCATCCCACGCTCTTTTGTTATTTTTTTTATCGCGGGCTGGCATATACATAAGCAGGCGGCCCAATTAATAAAAAGTACTTACCATCCTATACACCTTTGCGATATCAGGGACCCAATTCTGCTATATCAATGTCTTGGCGTTGGAGAGATGTTCAGACTCCTAGCAAAAAAAAATAATTAGTACATCATGTCTTTATTACAACTATAATAATATATTTCTTTACTTTTATTGTGTCTCTTTTTTTATATTGCAGGAGTTCAGCAGACAAGCAGACGGCCCACTTGATGGAAAGCGGTTACCATCGTCTATGGACATTTGCAACACCAAAGGTACCACAAATGCGCTACTGCTCTCTTAAGGGAGACTGGAACCTGGTCACTAATGCCGGAACACAACTCAAGGTTGTTATGGCGACATACTTCAGAGCAGGGGTGGTAGCCATCCAGTCGGGCAAACGCCCTACCACCCGGCCGTGGGTTGCTTAGTCGCCTCTTACGACAGGCCGCCCGGCCGCAGGAAATTGTATTCTTTCTCCGTTCCTGCACAGATAGTCTCTGTCTTATTAAATATGCACTATTTGCTACAACTCCACTAATTCTTCAAAAGTCATTCTGTAACATACTTCTGTATAAGACTTATAAAAAAAATGAACTTGAGATATAAATAGAATAAGAAATATAAAGAAAAACAATTTTTAGCTAGACGTGTTGCTGGGGAGTTTCTTGCCGCTTCTTACAATAATAATTAACTTAGCATTAACACGTTGCGAAGCGGTGTACATAGACTAGGAAGTAAAATTAAATTTTAACCTATATGTATGACCTTCAAGAAGTGTTCTCCAGTGGAACTTATTTTGAATTTGAATTAGTACCACTAGCAGTTCACCCCAATAGCCCGGTACTTTCTGTTCTCTTTTCCCACAATAGTCCTACACTGGACGGGGCTTGTCCTTATGTGCATTACTATATGGTGTAGACAGGGATAATCGCCGGTCAGTGTCACGCCACATTTAGATTAAATTTGTCAAGGGGCCTCTACGTGTTGGCCTCCCTATGGCCCCACGCAAGCCCTCCAAAAGTCCGGGGCATTTTTATGGCCCGTAGTCTTTAAATACATACAATATGTTATTTACAATGTAATGAGATCAAAAAGGTATGCACTTTTGCAAAACATATTTTTTTTTATAGGGCCAAGTTAGCCCTGCTATTTCCCTTGACTTAGTCAAGGACTATATGAACAGTAATTTATTTTGTATAATTTGTTTATTATATATATGTAATATTATATGTATGAGTATGGAAGAGAGAGCATGAAAGTAGAGTAAACGCGGTCGAGATGCGAGCACTGCGCAAAATCTGCGGAGTGACGCTCGCGGACCGCGTTCGTAATACCGAAGTAAGAAAGAGAGTTGGTCTGAAAGAGAGTGTCGGGGTAAGGTAAGGAAAGGAACGCTCCGGTGGTTCGGGCATGTGGAAAGAATGCATGATGAAAGAATGACTAAACAGATATACAATGCAGAAGTCGTGGAAGGCCACGACACACCTTCCATGATCAAATTGATCGTGTACTAGCAGAAGGTGATGTCAGGAGCCTTAAGAACAGACAAGCGTGCATGACAAGAGTTATGAATGTCAAAGAAGCAAGTGAGGTGTGTAAGAATAAGCCTAAATAGCGCTCTGTTGTTCGTGCCTACCCTGCAAGGGAACTGACGTGAAATTATGTATGTATGTATGTATGTAACTTCCTTAAGTCTACTTGTAAATATAATATATCTAGTATAGTCATGTTTATATAGTTGTTTCATCCACTATATTTAATATTGTTGTGTCAGCCTGAATTTACCTTGTTTTAATTCTCTTAATAGCATCATTCGCTATTTTCAAGCAGTACGGTCCCAGGAGTGGTCTGGCCTGTTTACCCCTTAACATTAGACTTAGAGTCTGCTCCGATATTTCCAAACATATTAAGTCTCGTTAAAAATGCATAGAACTTCTGTGAAATTCTTTTCAGAGAATCTTTCGAACGGGAACAAGTATTGGAAACAGGAACAACACTTTAATCGAGGGTTTCACACCTTTTCTGGCATAAATAGAAGAAATAAAAGAGCGCTGACACGCCGTTGTCCCCCAACAATGTTACAAAGAAACTTTTAATATTGTAATAAGTCTTTGTTGTGACCACAATACGCTTTGTTGTTTTATAATAGCTTTTTATTAAATATGATATCGGGGTGGCGTTTTTCGAAATTAATTCTCGCAAAATGTTCCTGCTTCGATTTATATTACCACTGTTAATATTGTTACGTGCGAGCGGGGGTACGCACTTAGGGTTGGAAGTAAACACCAGTTTTTTTCCAATTAAACGCTTTTATTGACTTACACAGCTGTACGTGATTCGTTCATTCAGGGTTGCCCCTTTACGCCCACGACGCACTACTCCGACGATGAGATGTTTACACACAATACCGTCGCCGATATTGCGTAGACTAGCTTCTGCTACTGCGGTGCTCACCTCCGATTTTTTTTTTATTGCAGGAGATCAGCAGACAGGCAGACGGCCCACTTGATAGGAAGGGGTTACCATCGCCTATGGTCATTTGCAACACCAAAGGTGCTACAAATGCGCTGCTGGTCTCTTAAGGGAGACTGGAACCTGGTCACTAATACCGGAACACAACTCAAGGTTGTTATGGCGATATACTTTAGACCAGGGGTGGTAGCCATCCAGTCAGGCAAATGCCCTACCACCTGACTGTGGGTTGTTAAGTCGCCTCTTACGACAGGCCGCCCGGCCGCAGAAAATTGTATTCTTTCTCCGTTCCTGCACGGATAATCCACGGATAATTTACCACGCGTAGCTCGCTTCTGGATCTCCTCTTAAACTACACTAAACTCCTCCTTCACTAAATTGCTCACTGAACTCGTCACTGTCTTGTCAAGAAGTTTAATAAAATATTAAACTTCTCCGACTCTCTCGTATCGCACTTATCGCTTCGCTGTCTCCAACTGAATCCCCGGTAGGCGCGCCGTATGCTTGTGGGATTCGAAGACGCATTCCAACTCGGTAGCCAGGCCACACATTATCTTTTTTAAATTTATAAACCTGATATTGTAAATGTCAGTGTCAAAATATAGTCAGAAGAGGTAGTCTATGAATAAACGATGTAAGACTGTTCTAAGGAAGTTTGTTTTGCTTTTCTTCAAACAAAACCCACAACTTTATGGGGGCTCGTGCCAGGATCATAACAGGATCATGTAAGAATCCTGCGAAGCATTGTTTTAACGTGAGTTTTGATCTGATGATTACGAAACAACCTCGAAATTAAAATTGAAGACGAGTCATTGTGTGCTGTTTTACCGACACTAATTTGCATAATGATACCAGCGCATAAAATTTCCCAGAATTTGGAATAAAGACTATTATTTTTCTTTTATGAAGACGTTTTATGAATTGGTTATTTTTTACGACTGAAAGACTTACAACCAATCATACAAGATGCCACCGAAGAAAAATAAAGATATCGAAGACTCAGATAGTAATTGTTCAGAAGCTGGTTACAGAGTACGAATTTCATTTAGCGACTTGGAAAAATCAATGACACCGTTCACAGGCGATGATACCTACCCTATTACGAATTGGCTGACCGATTTTAATGACACTGCAAATTTAATGGAATGGAATAATCTTGAAAAACTTATTTACGCGAAGAGACTGCTTTCAGGTACAGCTAAATTATTTTTACGATCGCTAGGCTCTATTACGTCATGGGATACATTAAAAGAATCTTTATTAGAAGAATTTGGTCCGAAATTAAATAGTGCTAGCATTCACAAGAAATTAGCATCACGCAAAATGAAACCGGATGAGACATATCAACAGTATTTTTTACATATGAAAGAACTGGCGTTGCATGGAAATTTAGAAGATGAGGCACTTATTGAATATGTTATTGATGGAATTCGTGATTCTGAAATAAATAAGGCCATTCTTTACGGAGCCACTGATATCAAACAATTTAGAAAGAAACTTGAAGTATATGCACAGATTAAAGAACACAAGATGCAACAAAGACCTATTCAGATGACAACCGGACGTAAAAATCATACCATCAAAAGATGCTACAATTGTGGTGAAACTGATCACCAATCACCAGCTTGTACTAAAGGTATAAAATGCTTCAAATGTAATGGATATGGACATAAGTCAAAAGAATGCCAAAGTTCTACAAATAAGACACTGAAAATTCAAGATGAGAAAGTTAGTACAGATGTTGTTAAGCCATATAAAGAAGCGAAAATTAACGGAGTTACAGTTAAAACCTTTATTGATACTGGAAGCGATGCGAATTTGATTTGTGAGAGTTATTACAAACAAAATTTTCCCGAGAATAATGATTATAATATTAAAGATACTCTCAAATTATCAGGAATAGCCGAGTACGAAGTTTGCACGAAGGGATCTTTTATGGCAAAAGTTGAAATCGACAACGTTCATTTTGAAACCTTGATGCATGTTATCGACGATGATGTAATACCTGTTAATGTCATACTTGGAAACCCGATATTAAAAGACGTTGAAATTATTTTCTCTGCCGACGGGATCTCTGTAAAAAGAATATTACACCTTACACAAATTAATGACTACGAAGAAGAATTTGATGAGAAATATGATATCAAGAAGCTGAAATATAAAGACAAGATTAAACATTTATTGGATAATTACAATAACTTGAAGACTAGAAAGAAGGAATCAAATGTTAAATTGAAAATCATACTTACTGATGAAGATCCTATACACCAGACTCCACGAAGGCTGTCACCTCTAGAAAAGGACATAGTTAATAAACAGATACAAGGATGGTTAGATCAAGAAGTAATTAAACCTAGTAAATCGGAATATGCAAGCCCTATCGTGTTAGCGAAAAAGAAAAATGGAAGCTACAGATTATGTATAGATTTTAGAAAGCTAAATAAGAAGATTATAAAGGAAAGATATCCACTTCCACTCATCGAGGATCAAGTAGACAAATTGAAAGAAGCAATACTATTTACATCACTTGACTTGAAGAATGGTTTTTTACATGTTGATGTCTGCGAGGATAGTCAAAAATACACTTCATTTGTTACTCCACAAGGGCAATATGAATTTAAGAAAATGCCGTTTGGTTTATGCACCGCACCATCTGTATTCCAACGCTTTATCAATGATATCTTTCAAGATTTAATGTCAGAGGGCACTGTTCTTGCCTATTTAGATGATTTGATTATACCATCTAGGACAGAAGAAGAAGGATTTGTTAAACTAGAGAAAGTACTTCGAAAAGCTGAAGAGTTTGGCTTACAATTTAATTGGGCGAAATGTCATTTCTTACAGAACGAGATAAATTATTTAGGTTACATAATTCGTGATAATCAGATAAGACCTTCCAAGGAAAAGATACATGCTGTTGCAAAATTTAAAAAGCCTCATAATATCAAATCATTACGATCATTTTTAGGACTGACTGGCTATTTTAGAAAATTTGTTAAGAACTACTCAATAATAGCAAAGCCACTAACAGAATTATTGAAGACTAATGTTATGTTTAACTTTGATCTAAAGTGTGAGAGAGCTTTCGAAGAATTGAAACATATTTTATGTTCCTCACCAGTTTTACGAATTTACAACCCTAATTTTGAGACAGAGTTACATACAGACGCAAGTATAGACGGATATGGAGCTGTTTTATTGCAAAGGAATCCACACGACAATCAGCTACACCCTGTTCACTATATGAGCAAAAAGACTACTCCTGCTGAGAAGAAATACCATAGTTACTACTTAGAAATTTTAGCTATTGTAGAAGCTGTCAAGAAATTCAGAGTTTACTTACTTGGAGTCCGCTTTAAAATTGTGACTGACTGCTCAGCCCTAACTATGACGTTACAGAAAAAAGACTTACCTCCCAGAGTTGCTCGATGGGCACTCCTTCTTGAAGAATTTGACTATAAGATAGAACACCGATCTGGAACCCAAATGAGACACGTAGACGCTTTGAGCAGAAATCCTGTTAGTCTAATACTTACCGAAACTACAGCACGTCTGAAGAGAGCTCAAGATGATGACCTGAAGATAAAACTATTAAAGAAAATTTTAGAAAAAGAGTCATATGAAAATTTTATTCTGGAGAATGGAGTTTTATGTAAAGCTAAAGATGGAACTAAACTGATTGTTGTACCTAAAAAGATGCAGAATGAAATAATAAGAAAATGTCATGAAAAGGGTCATTTTGGAATTTTGAAAACTGAGGAATTAATTAATAGAGATTACTACATAGATAATTGTAAAGAAAAATTTGAAATTCAACGATTAGAACTTATAGAAAGGCGAGGCAAAATATTCAGAAAATTCAGGAAGAAAATAGGAAAGTTTATAATAAAAAGAGAACACAAGCTATACAGTACGAAATTGGAGATTTAGTTGCGATTAAGAGAACACAATTTGTACAAGGATATAAGTTAAACCCGAAATATTTAGGACCATATAAAATTATAGAGAAGAAGAAAAATGACAGATACGTTGTAAGGAAAATTGGCAATGGTGAAGGACCTATGAATACCACCAGTTCAGCAGATTTGATGAAACCCTGGTCCAATGGCGATGAAGATGAAGTATCACATTCATCTGGGTCAGATGAATAATGCAGGATAGCCGTGTGGGATTCGAAGACGCATTCCAACTCGGTAGCCAGGCCACACATTATCTTTTTTAAATTTATAAACCTGATATTGTAAATGTCAGTGTCAAAATATAGTCAGAAGAGGTAGTCTATGAATAAACGATGTAAGACTGTTCTAAGGAAGTTTGTTTTGCTTTTCTTCAAACAAATCGGGGGGGGGGGGGCTAAGTTGTAACAATGTATATATCCATTTGAAAAATTGTACTACGCCTTACAGAAAGAAAAGCGTAAATTAGCTAAGGCCAGCCACACTTCGTTGAGATTCAGCCTGTTATTAGTTTTTAGTGAAGTCAATCTATGGACGACTTTTGTGAACAAAAATATAAGCTGAACTTTTATATATAGAAAAAATAAAAAATAAAACACCCTTCTATTGAAATGCTACACCTATGTCAATATTTCAAGTCAATCCAATGACTATTTCTGGTCATGGTCATTATAAAAATGGAAACTGTATTTTTATATGTATACTAGGGCATAACTTAGCTTATTATGAGAGCAAGCTTTCAGAGAAATAAAAAAAATATTATTCACCCATGATATATTCCTACGAGTCCTTTGAAAGAATGCATGATAAAAGAATGACTAAACAGATATACAATGCAAAAGTGGATGGATGCAGAAGTCGTGGAAGGCCACGACACACCTTCCATGATCAAATTGATCGTGTACTAGCGGAGGGTGATGTCAGGAGCCTTAAGAACAGACGAGCGTGCATGACAAGAGTTATGAATATCAAAGAAGCAAGTGAGGTGTGTAATAATGGGCCTAAATGGCGCTCTGTTGTTCGTGCCTACCCCACAAGGGAACTGGCGTGAAGTTATGTATGTATGTATGTATGAGTCCTTTGAAAACCATCCCATTTTCCAGAACAAAAAATATCCTATTTTCATACTTGATATTGAGACTAGATATGTATTAAATTTCAGCAAAATCGGTATTGTGATTTTCCGTGAAAGCCTAACAGACAAATAGACAGACAGACTGAGTTGCTTTCGCATTTAATTTATTACTGTAGTATAGTCTTTTTGTCAAGACAATAAGTGTCATTTTAACTACATAGAAATGATCAGCAACACAGCACACTCAAAATAATCTTTACTATCATTGGTCGAAATGGTTTTTCAAAAAGTGAAATTACAAAAATGACTTTCCCAATTGTGCCCATAGGCGCTGGGATAAATGCTTGGAGCTGCGCTGTTATTGCTCTAATTAAATGGCAAAAATCGACGCCACTACGTCTGACCCAGATGGGACAATCGAGCGAAATACTCCTGCCAAAGTGCCAAGGGAGGTGGTACATGTCATGAGACATATCAACATATGCACGTAGGTTACGTTCCGGACACATTCCATTGAGAAAGTTTGGGTTCTTAATGAAAAAGTCTGATTCCGAAAATTGTCTAACTTGCAATATGGTTGAAGATGTAACTCACATTCTCATGGAATGTGTTCGAAACGAAGCAGCCATAATTAAGTTATGCGCGGAGTTAAATCTGGAGAAATTGGATTTATGTACAATATTTTACATTTTGGCCTCTCCTGCTTCTCAACAAGCTAGAATAATATACAACTTTGTGATGAGCTCCTTGTCTGCGGGGAACTGATCACAAACATTGTCACATATACATTAAATTTTGTATTAATTCAATGTTAGTTTAATGTAAGTTATAATAAATTGAGAAAAGGTACGATGGGGCTGACATAACCAAAAAGGCTCAAAGCTCCTTTAAAATAAAAGAAAAAAAAAACATATGCAAAAACTTATGGAAGTATTGCTCGTTCAGCGCTTTGAGAGAAGCTAATAAAAGAGCCTGTACTTGGGTCGCTCTTAGAAAACGTCTCTACTTCGTGATCATATGGTCGGTTAACATGATTCAAGTTTAGTTCAAAGTTCATATCACTGCGACAATTTACGGTAAACTAAATTAGCTTAGCACAAAACGCAAACGCATTCTTTGAGCGACCGCACTATAATAAATATAAGACGTGATGTAAAAACATCGTGCCCATCTTTTATCATGACCTATCCTAAGTCTACAGGCTAGCGACGGCCGTACATTGCCCTGTGAGTGTTTTACACCCACACGTGAATTTTCTATAGCACAATCATTCCATTAATTAGCATAAATCTATCAATAAGTAATTTACATCTTACAAAAATCTATCATTAACATCCTTTATAGGAAAACCTCCCTACGTAATTTGGTCCTTCGTGCCGGATTATGTCGATCGCATATTTCAGGCTGAAATAAGTTATTATATTATACGGATTAGCATTTGACCAACATTACATCTAATATTAGGTTAAAATACAGTCTAAGATGGAGTACACTTAACTAGAAGACACCTGTTCACGCGAGACTTGAAGATATCTAGATTGTATGATTCAGGAAGAACAGACGCATGTATAAGTTGTGTTCCGGCATTAGTGATCAGGTTCCAGTTTCCCTTAAGAGAGCAGCAGCGCATTTGTAGCAACTTTGCTGTTGCAAATGTCCATAGGCGATGGTAACCGCTTTCCATCAAGTGGGCCGTCTGCCTGTCTGCTGATCTCCTGCAATAAAAAAAAAAAATTAATATAAAAGTGGAAATCATTTTAAGAACGCTCCTTACCGACAGCGATCTGGATTAGAAGTAAATCTCTTATTTGTAAATATATTTACAGTAACTTTCCTAATTTTTAGGGGACCATACGATCGGGACACAAGCCAATCAAACTTCTATGGAAAGAGTAGAAATTGCATCACGAGAGATATTTAATTAATAATTTATTAAAAATTACATCATTTTGATACTTGAGAAACATACCTGGTACAGCCATGCTGGAATCATTAAATTATTATTGATTACAGCCTTTGAGGCTGGCTCGATCGGTGTGGTAACAGGCTCTCAGAGAATAACAGCGCAAATTGGTTTCTCCTCTTCCTTGAGTCGTGTTTCTCATTTCTTATGGTCGTGACGTTTTCTCACTACTTTTTCTTTGATTCTTTTTTTCCATAAAAGGCGATCAGCGGCAATATGCAATGCGTAATACACCGAGTCGTTGCGCATAGTGTGGATCTGGTCAGATCTACCCATCGGGCTACGGCCTCGGGATCTTTTTCATTCGATTTTGCCAGTGACGAATATTTTTTATAAATTATCACCATATTTTCTGACTATGTGTCCGAAATACTCAAGAATTTTACGGCGACAGATGGATGATAGCCTCATTGTTATTTTTAATTTCTTTATAATAGATGCGTTGGTACGGTGTGCAGTTCAAAGTATACGCAACATTCTTCTCCAGCACCACAACTCAATAGCAACAACACAACTATGATCAGTTGCCTTCAAGGTTCAAGTCTCAGCTCCATAAAGAAAAATGGAGAATACAAGTTTAATTTTTGTAGTGAGAGAGATGTTTCTGTCCTTCCAAATTTTATGGAGCTGAGACATGTCATCCTTGCCCATTCCAATCGTATGCGTATATCATCATCATAAGAACCGTTATTAGTTATGGTAGAGCCCGGATATGTGAATTTTTCAACCGTCCCCCTATTCCAATTCCATATCCCACCCCTTCTATCTCATTTCTCTTGTCTGATCCCTCTATCTCATCTCCCCTATTTCCCCTCTTTATCAGATCCAAAAGGCTGACAACGTGCTGAGTTCGCCCCTGGTGTTACAAACGTATATTGGTGACGGTTTCCATGAGCTGTATAGATCGGATTTTTTTGTTTTAAGTATTTTTCGCATTAGGTTTTTTTTAATATCTCTCACTGTGCAATTTCTATCCTTTCCTTATAAGTTTGATGGGCTAATGTTCCGATTATATGTCGTTGTTTTATATATTGCTGTAGATATTGGAATTTGTATTTTTATTTATTTATTTATTTATGGTTATCCATGCAGGAACGGAGAAAAAATACTATATCCTGCGACCGGGCGGCCTGTCGTAAGAGGCGACAAAACAACCCATAGCCAGATGGTAGGGCATTTGCCCGACTTGATGGCTATCACCCCTGGTCTAAAGTATGTCGCCATGATAACCTTGCGTTCTGTTCCGGCATTAGTGACCAGGTTCCAGTCTCCATTAAGAGAGCAGCAGCGCATTTGCAGCATCTTTGGTGGTGCAAATGTCCATAGGCGATGGTAACCGCTTTCCATTAAGTGGGTCGTCTGCCTATCTGCTGAAGTGCAATAAAAAATTAAAAATAAATACACTTTTGCGTATAAAATAAAGAAATATTAATCGCTATCTCTTAAGGCTTGGACTAAACCGTAAAGCGAAAAGTGCAGTGGCAGCAATACGAATCGAGTAAGAGCCTAATTAGCTGCGTTTTATTGTGTTGCTAATGGTTGGCGAATACGATGCAACGGCAATTCAACCCACTCCAGTAACAATCAAATTCAATTATTTTGTAAAATGAATGAAAAATAAGAAGAAAAATTGGGTTGTTAAAGAATGCCTTATTTTATTGTGAAGCTATCAAACAGGCAGACGGCCCGCCTGATGGAAAGTGGTTGCCGTCGCCTATACACGTTTGCAATACTAAGGGCCAAGCCAACGCGTTGCGAACCTTTAGGACGGGATAGAAGGGACGGGTTAAAGAGGATGGACGGTCTCTGTGGTTGAATAGGTTAAGCCTTTGCTGGCCGATCACACTACAGCGCAGAGGTCCCCGATTCAAATCCTGGCATGGCAAATTTCGTAAACAACCCACAGGCAAGTGGTAGGGTATTTGCCCATCTGGATGGCCATCACCCCTGCTCTAGAGTATGCCGCCATAACAACCTTGAGTTGTGTTCCGGCATTGGTGACCAGGTACCAGTTTCCCTTAAGAGAGCAGCAGCGCATTTTTTTGTGATGGCCTTTGGTGTTGTAAATGTACATAGGCGATGGTAACCGCTTTCCATGAGGTGGGCTGTCTGTCTGTCTGCTGAACTCACGCAATAAAAATAAAAACAAGTTTTCTTTATTTACTATGGTCAGGGTGTCTGGAAGCAGCCCCATAGTGGTCCGTTGTATTTTATCCATAACACAAGCGTGACTTGCTTAGTCGCCCCACGCCATGGGGCGGCTCCACGCGATGAGAGCATGAAGGTGCTGGGGGAAAAAGTAGTTCCCGGGGAGAAGATTAGGCCGTTGGGCAACCGCATGCCAGGGCTAGTGGAAAAGCTAGGCCATAAACCCGTGGCTCTGGCGTCAAGGGCGAAGGGCGGAATATCGAGGGATTTTGGTGGGTATACCTAACTGTGGTGTGTAAAAATAACATTGTTATAATAAAACTCTATCCGTGCAGGAACGGAGAAAGAATACAATTTCCTGCGGCCGGGCAGCCTGTCGTAAGCGGCGACAAAACAACCCACAGCCAGGTAGTAGGGCATTTGCCCGACTGGATGGCTACCACCCCTGGTCTAAAGTATGTCGCCATAACAACCATGAGTTGTGTTCCGGTATGAGTGACCAGGTTCCAGTCTCCCTTAAGAGAGCAGCAGCGCGTTTATAGCACCTTTGGTGTTGCAACCATAGGCGATGGTAACCGCTTTCCATCAAGTGAGCCGTCTGCCTGTCTGCTGAACTCCTGCAATAAATAAAAAACTACGTTTTAACGGTTTTAGGCGCGGTAATTTATTTGATTTTTATTATTCCGACGTTTCGGCCCCTTTTTAGTAGCCGTGAGCACGGAAGACAAAGATGTCAAGTGTCAATGAGTATTGTTAAAGTTTTATCTAGCCTATCGCCAACTTGTTCATTTTAATTATTTAGTTTTAATTTTGTTTATGCTTATTATTTACTCTATGGGAACCTAATCTAATTTACCACCGCTTCGCAACGTGTTGTGGCTTGAAGAGAAGAAGCGGCGCAAGAAACCCTTCAGCAAACACGCCTTGCTCTAATAATTTTATATAATATTAAAATGGATGAGAGATTTGTGTTCCGGTGCACGCAGAAATAGCTCACAGTATCTTGAGGTCTAACAGTCGGTTTTTGCTGGGTTTGGGTCGTAATAGTTTTGATGATCGGATCCCAAACAGGTGGTACTTGCCAACCATCTTCTCTATTGAAATTTGGGTGCTTGTTGATTTCAATAGCCTCACGCATCATCCTACGTATGAAACGATTCTCTTTCGCGAGGATTTGTGGTTTATCAATTTTGATGTAGTGGTTGGGTTTATCCAGCGTGTGTTCACTGATCGCAGACCTTGTAGACCTTGTATGTTTCATGTCAGCAATGTGTTCTTTAATCCGTGTTATATATATATATGTATATATATATATATATATATATATTAGGTAGGGGAAAAAGATTTTTCGCATATAGTATGTATGAACTTGTAATAAGATCTCTTTGGCTATATCATTTGTATCTGGCTGGTTTTAGTATCATTAAAAAAAAATAATTTTAAAGAAGACAATTCCAAATTCAAATTAGGAAAATGTGTAATTTTCATTTCTTTTTCTTATTGTTAAAATAAGTGAATCTTAAGAAGAAATTCGATACATTTTAAAATTTTACTACAAATATATATAAATTATATACATATATATATATATATATATATATATATATATATATATATATATATATATATATATATATATATATATATATATATTCTTTATAGAGTTAACAATCATTTTATTAATAAAATCGGCGATCTTATCGCTAACAGCGTTTTCTTCCAGACAACCTTCTGGAAATAATTTCACATTCCTAATAATGGGTCGGTATTCAGTGCGCATAGTTTAAAATGTATACAATCATATATACATATGTTAATAGTAATTAAAAATACACGTACATATTTATATATGTACATAGAGTTTACAAATTACTGTTTACAAATTTAGATAGTGATCTTTGAGGAGTTTATTAAAAGATGTAAGTGACTTTGCACTTCTGATACTCATTGATAGTGCATTCCACAACCTTACAGCCTGCACAATAAAAGATTCCTTAAAAAAATGCGTAGAATATATTGCCGTCATTACTCGCAGATTTGCTGATGATCGTAAGAGCCTTATACTACTTTCTTGAAAGAACTCAAAGCGTTTCTTCAAATAGGAAGGCGTTTTTGGGCTAACTTGGGTTACTCTACATTATACAAAAGGGATATGATATTAGCAATCCGGCTAAGGCGGATGGAAAGCCATTCGAGCTTACTACGAATATATTTTATATACATAAAATTAATTACAGCGCTTGAAACCGTTTAAAACGTAATTTTATTATGTACTAGCTGTGCCCGCGACGTCTTTCGCTTGGAATTTGTTTTCAAGACTGCCCGATTTTGAAACATTCTTCATTGGTGCTCCGCTCCTATTGGTCTTAGCGTAATGATATATAGCTTATAGCCTTCCTGAATAAATGGACTATTTAAAACTGAAAGAATTTTTTAAATGAGACACGTAGTTCCTGAAATTAGCGCGTTCAAACAAACAAACTCTTCAGCTTTATATATTAGTATAAGATAAGATACTAGTCGCGAAAGCTTGAGAAAATATTAAATAATATCTTTAGTTCTGCCTAGAGGTGCTAGTGCTACCCCGAGCTGGGGAATCCCACACACCAGCCGCGACTTTCTCCCACTGCGTGACTGATGGCGCCCTCAAACAAGTTTCTCCTCGTAACAAAAAGCACCGGATTAACTTGTATGTGCTGCCGTAAAACCAAGCCGCCAAATAAGCATGTTACTCTTACTTCTTTGTATTTTGTATTTCATTAACGATTGGCTACGTTCCACAAGGGACTCACAACGACCACGCACACGACCGCCATTTTTCCCGTTCCACTTGCTTGCCGGCGTTACAATCGTAAACTCAAGTGGAACGGTTATTCGACCCACCTCTTGACATGGGTCGTTGTGAGCGCTGCGTGAGCGAAAATCATGACGGCATTAGTGACGTTTTCACCACGACCATAACGACCGTGGTCGCCATGTAGAACGGCAGACGGGGCATTTTGAGCGTCGTGAGATACTAACGGAACGCCCTAATTATGGACGTATTAGAATGACAACTTCTAATCGATATGTATATGTACGTATATATCTTTGTCCGCGCCCGTTGGACCGGCACCTTCCTGCTCGACTCTTGCCGTGCGGGTGGTGGCGTGTTGTTCGATGTTCGAAAGGCCTGTGTCATCGGCGCCTTATTAAGCAAGTCGATCCTTCCATTGATACTACGAACATTAGTAGCTGCCTACGTCTCATAATAACAGCCCATGAATGTCCCACTACTGGCTCGGGCCTCCCACTATAAGGGAACGGACAGTATACCCGCCACGCTTGTCCAAGGCGTCATATCGGTTATCTCGATGTGCGGGTTGCATCACGATGTTTTTCTTTACCGTTGTTAGCACATGATAATTGTAACAATATGCACATTAGGTCAGAAAACTGCGTAAGTGATGCATGCGTTCCGGCCAGAATCGAACCCGCGCTCTTTGTGTTTGGGACGCGTGCGCTAGCCATTATGCTGCCAATATATATATGTATATATACATACATATATATATATATGTGTGTGTGTGTATGTATATATCTTATATATATATATACAAAAGAAAGTCGTGTTAGTTACACTATTTATAACTCAAGAACGGCTGTACCGATTTGGCTGAAAATTGGTGGGGAGGTTGCTTAGAACCAGGAGACGGACATAGGATACTTTTTATCCCGTTGGAAGCGGTACATGGCGCTGAGATCGGGTTCTAGAATCCTCCTAATCACCTGGAACGATTTTGGTGATTTTGTTTTTGTGTGTTTGATTGGGTTCCCGGATGGTTTAGATCCACAATTGGAACCGGTAGGTGGCGCTAAGATCGGGTTCTAGAATCCTCCTAATCACTTGGAGCGATTTTGGTGATTTTGTTTTTGTGTGTTTGAGTGGTTTCCCGGATGGTTTAGATTCACAATTGGAACCGGTAGGTGGCGCTGGGATCGTGTCCTAGATTTTTATTTTTTCAGAGCAGGACAACTTCTGCCGGGGCCGCTAGTATATATACATATATATTGTTGGTGATCAAAATATTTCGACGTAAGCCTCAATATGTACTTTTCAAAACTTTAAATCTTTTCAATAAATAGATGTATCTCCAAAACACGTTTTAATGAAGTTAGGTTAAAATATTAAGTCAATTTATTAATAACATCTGTATTTCGACATGCTGAACTTACTGACCCAGTTTTAAACTTTCGCTTTTCTTCTGAAACAGACTCTATACTCACGCTTAAATAAAAAGGACTTTTAAGACTCAGGTGTGAATGAAGTTACGGTTATAGCTGTTATGGTTTGTTTTTCGAGGTTGGTAAATGGGATCAGTGGGAAATGTTGCCAGTATAAATATCCATTATTGGAACTTTTTAACAATTCAGTGATGGAATTGAAGAAAAAATATAATTTCTATATATATATATATATATATATATATATATATATATATATATATATATATATATATATATATATATATATATATATATATATATAAAATCAATTGCTGTTCGTTAGTCTCGCTAAAACTCGATAACGGCTGGACTGATTTGGCTAATTTTGGTTTTGATTTATGTGTGGAAGTCCAGGGAAGGTTTAAAAGGTGAGGAAATATGAAAAAAATGCTTGCAATATAGTAAAAACAACAATGTCGCTTTCCCTTAGACACTATTCCTACTTGTCACATATTTGATGTTCGTCCCGTCGTTTAGAAATCAATTAAATTTAATAGTGCAGTTTTTTCCATTTTTTGGTTTTGAGTGTCAAACGTTTAATGTCAGAAATCAACGATTTTTATTTATTGATTCTGAGGCGGTACGAAGTTTGCCCGGTCAGCTAGTCTTATATATAAAAATGAATCGTAGAAATGTATGTACGCATATAACTTGAGAACGACTTTACCGACTTTGATTAAACTTTTTATTTGTGTTTGGGTGGGTCCTCGGATGGTTTAGATTTACAACTGGAACCGGTAGGTGGCGCTGGGGTCGGGTTCTAGGATTCTCCTAATCTCCTGAGCCAATTTTGATGATTTTGTTTTTGTGAGTTTTAGTTGATCCTCGGATGGTTTAGATTTACAATTGGAACTGATAGATGGCACTAGAATCGGGGATTAGATTTTTATTTTTTCAGGGCAAGACAACGTCTGCCAGGACAGCTAGTTTATAATAAGTTTCACTTCAAAATTTTTTTATTTTTTATCCGTGCAGGAACGGAGAAAGAATACAATTTTCTGCGTTGGGGCGGGCTGTCGTAAGAGGCGACTTAACAACCCACAGCCAGGTGGTAGGGCATTTGCCCGACTGGATGGCGACCACCCCTGGTCTAAAGCATGTCGCCATAACAACCTTGAGTTGTGCTCCGGCATTAGTGACCAGGTTCCAGTCTCCCTTAAGAGAGCTGCAGCGCATTTGTAGCAACTTTCGTGTTGCAAATGTCCATAGGCGATGGTAACCGCTTTCCATTTAGTGGGCCTCTGCCTGTTTGCTGATCTCCTGCAATAAAAAAAAACTGACAACGTCTGAAATGCTGCTAAAGTTCCCTGTCTTATATCGCTCTTTCTTATCATTTCGTGTCGTCACGAGCTACGGAAATTTATTTCACGGTTGTTGTTTTCGTTGTATAAAACTTAAGCATTACGGACCATTGTGCGGATGGTTCTTGAAGTAATTCCTTGGAAAACTTACTAGGTCACCGCTGTTAGTGCTGCAGTTTTTGTAAATTATTCAAAATGTAGTTTCCATTTACTTTTAATTGTTCAGAAAACAAAAGGGGCTTGAAAGCATGCATATATATACCTACCTACAAACATGAACGTATATTTTGCTTATATTTTATTTATTTTGTTTTACACTTTTTGGACGACTATCAGCTATTCACATTATAATAATAACACATTAGTGATAGTGAGCTATTAACAAGTCACCACAGATAGTTTTCTTATATTTTATTTTATTTATTTTGTTTTACAATTTTTGGATGACTATCAGCTATTCACATTATAATAATAACACATTAGAGATAGTGAGCTATTAACAAGTCATCACAGATAGTTTTCTTATATTTTATTTTATTTATTTTGTTTTACAATTTTTGGATGACTATCAGCTATTCACATTATAATAATAACACATTAGTAATAGTGAGCTATTAACAAGTCACCACAGATAGTTTTCTTATATTTTATTTTATTTATTTTGTTTTACAATTTTTGGATGACTATCAGCTATTCACATAATAATAATAACACATTAGTAATAGTGAGCTATTAACTAGTCACCACAGATAGTTTTCTTATATTTTATTTTATTTATTTTGTTTTACAATTTTTAGATGACTATCAGCTATTCACATTATAATAATAACACATTAGTAATAGTGAGCTATTAACAAGTCATCCCAGATAGTTTTCTTATATTTTATTTTATTTATTTTGTTTTACAATTTTTAGATGACTATTAGCTATTCACATTATAATAATAACACATTAGTGATAGTGAGCTATTAACAAGTCACCACAGATAGTTTTCTTATATTTTATTTTATTTATTTTGTTTTACAATTTTTGAATGACTATCAGCTATTCACATTATAATAATAACACATTAGTGATAGTGAGCTATTAACAAGTCATCACAGATAGTTTTCTTATATTTTATTTTATTTATTTTGTTTTACAATTTTTAGATGACTATCAGCTATTCACATTATAATAATAACACATTAGTAATAGTGAGCTATTAACAAGTCATCACAGATAGTTTTCTTATATTTTATTTTATTTATTTTGTTTTACAATTTTTGGATGACTATCAGCTATTCACATTATAATAATAACACATTAGTGATAGTGAGCTATTAACAAGTCATCACAGATAGTTTTCTTATATTTTATTTTATTTATTTTGTTTTACAATTTTTGAACAACTATCAGCTATTAACATTAGAATAACGCATTAGTGATAGTGAGCTATTAACAAGTCAACACAGACAGAAATAAATTAAGATATCTAATCAGAGAGAACTAAAAACACAGAGAAAAGAAATAGTAAATTAAACATAGAAAAAAAATCATGTCACAACAATTAAACAATAAATTATAACACCACACAAAGTCACAAACACACAACTAACAGCAAAACTTATACACATTGTATGTGCCCGGATTTCCACAGAATACTGAAGGAATGTATCCGGGCATCCGAATAAAACCGCTGGTTAGCAAATAGCTCAACTTTGCGCGTCCGTTGTTGTGTATTCAAAAAGGAGGTAATAAATATGAATACATATAACTTACATAGCACGTAGTTTACGTCCGCTAGCACGCTGCACTTTACACAATCACAGAAATATAAGTTAAAGTTCACTGGGCCGGCCTTTGATATTGTTTTTATATAAAAAGTATGTTGAGAAGTTTAGTGTCCCAGGGTTCGAAGTGAAGTCTTGCAGCCGCGCCGTCGCCGCTGCATTTCGCGCGTACTCGGTGTTGGGGGAGGGAGATAGACATATATAAACATTACTATAGTAGAGAGAGAGAGAGAAGAGTATACTATGTAATGTATGAAAGTGTAATCTGGCAACCATGCTTGATTTTCCCGCTTAAATAATAAACACACATACTGAAACCAACGCGCACTACCACCATTGCATTACACGCACACTTCACAAACAAACCAAGACACACAGACACAGAAAGGCAAAACAACACACATGGCACTAGTTAAGATAATATATATAGGTATAGACATAAGGCACACACTGCACATGCACTTCCTCACAACACCAGCATGTAACAGATACTCTCTACATTAGTATGAGTTTAGTATTAAAATTAGAATAAATTAATATCATAAGTTATTCTTAAGGTACACCACAACACAAACAGGCATTCATTAAATGTCACACACAATAACAAAGTAACAAATAACCGTGTACAACTTCCTAACTTCTTAAATTTAATTGTAAAAAAGTGCAGTTCTTATCCGTGCAGGAACGGAGAAAGAATACAATTTCCTGCGGCCGGGCGGCCTGTCGTAAGAGGCGACTAAACAACCCACAGCCAGGTGGTAGGGCATTTGCCCGACTGGATGGCTACCACTCCTGGTCTAAAGCATGTCGCCATAACAAACTTGAGTTGTGTTCCGGCATTAGTGACCAGGTTCCAGTGAGCCTTAAGAGAGCAGCGCGTTTGTAACACCTTTGGTGTTGCAAATGTCCATAGGCGATGATAACCGCTTTCCATTAAGTGGGCCGTCTGCCTGTATGCTGAACTTCTGCAATAAAAAAAGGGTACGCAACTAGAGTATTGTTGTTAATAATTTAAAAAAATATACACATATATTAGTAAAAAAAATTATACTAAAATATATAATTTAAATACAATATACTTAGTTAAATTATAAAAAAAGGGAAAAATACACCCATACTAGGTATTACCGAGCTGTACGCGCCATTCATTCCATTCGTTCGTTCCTTCCCATTCCATACCCAAAATCACCCCCCTCTACCTCTTCCCGCCAAAAACGAGACTGCAAAAACTCGCTCGCTACGCACGTATGCATACTAAAAGTTTCTACTCAAAAATATTAAAATAAAAGCTCAAAATCAATCCATCCGCGCCGCGACGTGTATAAAATTTTAATATATTAAACTTAGTAAATGTGAGAGTGTTTCTACTGGTGCCTGATCATAGCTATCAAAGGACACGGCAAATTTGTGGAAGGTGCGTAACCCTTTTACCTCACACTAGCTAATTTCATGGAAATCGCTTCATGTCTAAAACCGTTACAAAGACAACTTGACAAGTGAACTTTAACAAGATTGTTGCCTTTTCACTCAAGCAAAGTCGATATATATCACTTGTCGGCAAGTAAACCCAATAATCTCGGCAAACAAAGCGTTTCCCCCAAATCCGGCAACATTAGAGCGTGGGGGAAATTAATTTGTATTATTTTACCGAGTTTGCTTCGTATTACGAAACCTCGTTAATGATTGCAGGAATACAATTGTAATGGGTAAAAGGAATTTACTGAAGCTTGGAGGTATATTATCACGTTTTCATCAAAAGGCTTAAGTATTTCTGTATAAATACCGCTTTATATTAAGCGCAATTTCTTTACATTTAAATATTAAAGCCACTAATACCGGAACACAACTCAAGGTTGTTATGGCGGCATACTCTAGACCAGGAGTGGTAGCCAAATGCCCTACCCACTGGCTGGGTCAGTATGGTCACTGTATGAACCAAACTAATTCACCGCCACTAAATACATAAGAATAATAACATAGATGGGCCTGGATAGAGCCACTCACTAGAGTTTCACTAGGGATACGCCGTGGTTTAAACTTTAGTGAAGAAGTACATGATATAACATACTGTTATAACTTAAGCCCCGACAAACATAAATTCCACATACAGATCTTTTCTTACCTGTCGGCATTTGAACTAATTGTAATCCTTTTATGATCGTCTTCTTTTGTTTAATTATTTATTAACATACGTCTCTAGTTATTGTGGAGAACAGCCTATTGTTGTATTGTACTCGCTCAGGAGCATCATTAGTCATGTGTTGCGGATTACAAGTACAAGCTAATTCTAGGAAATTGTGTCGACGTTGCCGGACGGGCACATTTGCATTTGTGAAGTATAAAACGACGGCCTGATTGAGAGAGGTGGGCAGTTGAGCTACAACTATGATACAGGCGTGACGTGTGTACATTCGGGAATCTAATAGTGACGGACTTGCGCGTTTTAATGAATTACGACCTTCTACATTACGTTTGGGATTTGTTGTGTTCGGTTATATTTGTACCTGTGTTATACGTGTTAGTATATATAGTTCTAATAAACTCTATAATAATTCTAACGACATTTTAATTCGAGTCCCGCTAACTCGTAACAATACATACATTAGTAAAAAAAAAAAATGTTGCTGAAGCACAGCAGACAGGCTGACGGCCCAACTGTGATGGAAAGTGGTTACCGTCTCCTATGGACATTAGCAATACCAGAGGTGCTGCCAATGTCATGCCGGCCTTGGAGGAGAAACTGGAACGTGGCCACTGATTTTGCCCGTCTGGATAGCTACCACCCTTGGTCTAGATCTAGAGTATGCGGCCATATCAACCTTGAGTTGTGTTTCGGTATTAGTGATCAGGCTCCAGTCTCCCTCAAGAGAGCAACAGCCCGTTTGTAGCACCTTTGATGTTGCAAATATCCATAGGCGATAGTAACCGCTTTCCATCAGGTGGGCCGCCTCCCTGTTTGCTGAACTCTGGCATACTCAAGTACTTTTTCTAGCAGAAGACAAAGACAAGACAAGCGGACGGCTTCGAATCTAACAAGCGGATAATGACGAATTTTTCATTTCTTAAAGCTTGGTTATAAAATAAGCGTACAGCGCAGTAATTCACCGTGGCAAGTAAGTAAATTTCCCAAAGTATCAGCCATCTCGCAACATAAAGCACATCCGCCGAATTCGCCCATAAGATAAAGGTTACGAGAGCAAATTCTGTTGTTTCATAAATTTTCAATTTCATACCGCTGCGGTGCTTTACTTCGGCATCGTATTAGTGAGGCTCCAGTTAAAAGCGGAAAGCGATTTGTTAGATATTTATTGTCTTCGATAAGATTTCGCCAGATTGCACTAAACCATTATTCGTATGGCAACACTAAAAGGTTGTGCAATTTTTATTTCCATAGAGTGGTAACACTAAATAAAAAGTCTTCTTGAAAACGCATCGGTGTTGACATTTTTCTAACAACCTAAAAATTCACGTAAATCAAATTAATCGCCGAAACAAGCTTCCTAAATAATTAATCAGACATTTACTTATTTAAAAAAGAATGTGACATATGTCATACACAGTTGTCACTAAAACGATATAGTTTTAGTGACAACTCTGTCGGAATACGGTAATATTTACGCACCTGAACAACAATAAACCTCTGCTAGGAAAATTCCCCGGACCAAATATTCATTCAAATATTTATCACATATTTTATTACATAAAATTAGCTACCAATCAGAGAAAAAATGACATTGAAATTCGTTTTTTTTTATTCTTGCCATTTTTTATCATTTTCAGAAAAATATCGCCGGGATGCCCAGAAGAAAGTAGCGCAGAGTTTAAATCTAAGAATATGCTGTTGATCAGTAAAAACCACATCGAAATCGGCCTAATAGTTTTTACGTGAATCTCAAACAAACAGACATCTAAAAAAGTTTGGATCGGATTTTTCATCATTTATATAGTGTATGCCAATTGATTTTTTTTTAATAGATTTAATGTACAGACATGGCATTTTTAGAATTTTATAAATAGATTTTAGTTAGATTTTATAGGTTATGTGACTTAAAGTGCAGGCTTTGTTGTACGTATATATTATATGTAACTGATTTTATATCAGTCAACCTATGATAAACAAAATCTAAAGAAATAATTATAATTATTAAAAGCTGATTAATAAGTTTTTTTTATTCAGATAAATTAATAATTTTAATTTTAACCAATATTATACAGGTGAATTTTTCAAGTGGACCTTCAGGGCCAAACCAAAACTATACGAAATAGTGAAAAAAACTCAAAGGAGTTTCGAGACCGATTTTGATGAAAATTACAGTAGCATCATTAGATTTTTGAAAAATCAATTACACTTTTCAGGAATCAAATCGGCTGATTTTGAAAAAATAAACACACCTGTATTATTATACCAAATCATAGTGTAGCTTGTAAGGATCAATTTCTGTAAAGGAATGTTTATTTTTTAATAAATAATAATACTATTCTAATATGGAGAAAAACGTCATACATACTCTGTGAAATACTTTAATAGAAAGTGACAAAAAAATCTCATCAAAATAAATAACTTTCAACGTAGGTTTCCGATTGGACAGTCAACTGGGACGAGCGCTATGGTTTTTCTTATTCTACACAAAAATACCTTTCCAAAGATATATTACGTATTTCGATTGGTGCCGGTACCAGGTTCATATATTGGTGCCCATCATCCTTTGTCATTTCTAAGAACGTGTGGGACACTTAACGGCCAGTCCCATTTTGTTCACAAATCATACATACATCAACGTGAGCGAATCCACGATCTAATACAGTATAATCGGCAACTATTTTACCCGCGCAGGAACGGAGAACGAATACAATTTCCTGCGGCCGGGCAGCCTGTCGTAAGAGGCGACAAAACAACCCACAGCCAGGTGGTAGGACACTTGCCCGACTGGATGGCTACCAGCCCTGGTATAAAGCATGTCGCCATAACTACCTTGAGTTGTGTTCCGGCATTAGTGCCCAGGTTCCAGTGACCCTTAAGAGAGCAGAAGTGCATTTGTAGCACCTTTGGTGTTGCAAATGTCCATAGGCGATGGTAACCGCTTTCCATTAAGTGGGCCGTCTGCCTGTCTGCTGAACTCCTGCAATTAAAAATAATTGTTTCCTTTGTACGTGTAACAGTGATTCGCTTACAACTTGGACCGCGCCATACGAAATCAAGAAAGAAGCACCAACTGGGTATAAGCTGTGCAATGGCTGAAATTTCCTGGCTATCCCATTCCAACACCTGATATTAGAGCATAAATCTTACCGAGAATACATACCGCCTACCTTACGGAAAGGAGATTTTGGAATAATTTTGGTAAGTACTGACAATTAAGGTCATGAGTGGCCAAGTGGTCAAGAGTGGTTCCAGTCTCCCTTAAGAGAGCAGCAGCGCATTTGTAGCAACTTTGGTGTTGCAAATGTCCATAGGCGATGGTAACCGCTTTCCATCAAGTGAGCCGTCTGCCTGTCTGCTGATCTCCTGCAATAAAAAAAACAGTTTTTCAAAAATACAGAACTCAGAGTTAGTATGGTCTTTTGATTATTACTATGGTCTCGTTAACACGTTCCAGCAGTGTAAAGGATAGATTCGGTGCCGGTAGACCGCGAAATACTCGCCATAATTAAATAGAAGATATTTTGATGAATTAAATGAATTTGACGAAGAACGTGGTTGATATGTGCCTAATGCAGTTCTAGCTTCACTATGCTAATGTCTACAACTCCGGTATTGAATTAATCAAGTCAAATGTAGACAATCTATTTTGCCAGGTGGTAGGGTATTTGCCCGACTGAGTGGCAACCACCCCTGGTCTAGAGTATGGCGCCATAACAACCTTGAGTTGTGTTCCGGCATTAGTGGCTAGATTCCAGTCTCCCTTAAGAGATCAGCAGCGCATTTGTAGCACTTTTGATGTTGCAAATGTCCATAGGCGATGGTAACTGCTTTCCATCAAGTGGACCGTCTGCATGTATGCTGAACTCATGCATTTTTTTTTTAATCTGGCATCGATTGCTGCGTTCCACGATAGTGGAATGTTCACTTTAAAGCACATTGTTGAAAATAAAACTACACAGCAGCATATCACCCTTCAAGTTCCCGCCTATAACCCCCACGGTATTATTATTATAATTATGTTTTGAAGTTGGTTAAATTAATTCAAACATAGACTATCTAACATCGATCGCTGCGTTCCACAACAGTAACAGTGACATTGTTCTTCATTTTTAACCTATACTACATATTAAAAGCTAAATCACTTGCCATATTTAAAAAATCTGTCAAAAACTATTACCTTAGTTTATAATAAAATATATATTTTTCTATTCATTTTTCTTAACTTAGCTGTTTACTGTCCACATTGTAATTTTACTTCTTTTAATTTAATTATACATAGACATAATTTGTTAAAAGTATCCTCTCAGTCAGGTTGCCTGGAAGAGATAAGGATCGCTTTAAGCGATAAGGCCGCCTTTTGTTTTGCCGTTAAATTATTGTAATTATTTATTCTGTAATTGGAGGGAATTTCCTGCCGAAGTCTTCCCTCTGCGCTAAGATATTGGGCCTTTTAAGAAAGCCGTCACAAAATTTCTTCGAGGTCAGCAGCGCGATGATACCGCCCTTGGTGTTGCAAATGTCCATAGACGGCGCGGCGATGATAAATTTACATCAGGTGGACCGTCTGCTTCTTTGCGAGTTTTGAACAATAAAACAAATATTTCTGAAAATGAAACTACATAGTAGGACACGTTAACCACATCTCAAAATTCGATGCCTAAAAAATTAGGTCGAATGTAGACAATCCCGCATCGATCGGCGCGTTCCACGACAGTGATATTCACGTCACGTCTATGGACGATCTCGTTCCATTACGTCCCGTTGGGAAATCGCGCGACAGGTGTATAAACAACTCAATTGTGCACCCCGCCTTACTCGTATGTGTTCCATTTGTAAGCAGTAATTTATGTCAGTGCTTAAGCAACTTTTTGTGTATGATAGGAATGTTATGCTTGTTTCTAAAACAACTAGGACGTTGTGTCCTACTTACGTAATTTTTATATGGATAACCCTCATGTTTATTAATTACTAGCTTTTGTTGGCGTTAATGTTAAATTTGTAGATAGTGAAGAACCGATCGTTGAGAACCCTATATACTCTCCGGTAACCTCCTTCTGCGCCCGGAGATAGAGCACATATGCATTACCCGAGCGACGCATCTAGCGAAGGTGGAACTAATTGCTTTGTAATTTTCGTCGGCATGATGAATTAATTATTTGTTAATGAATTTCAACGGTAGCGTCAATAAAGAGTGCCACAACATTTTAACGCTTTTAAACGCGGCATATAATTTTTTTGTTGCAGAATTTCAACGGTAGCGTCAATAAAGAGTGCTACAATATTCTAACGCTTTTAAACGCGGCACTTTTTTTTTTTTTTATTGCAGTAGATCAGCAGACAGGCAGACGGCCCACTTGATGGAAAGCGGTTACCATCGCTTATAGACATTTGCAACACCAAAGTTGCTACAAATGTGCTGCTGCTCTCTTAAGGCAGACTGGAACCTGGTCACTAATGCCGGAACACAACTCAAGGTTGTTATGGCGACATACTTTAGACCAGGGGTGGTAAACTTCCAGTCGAGCAAATGCTCTACCACCTGGCTGTAGGTTGTTTAGTCGCCTCTTACGACAGGCCGCCCGGCCGCAGGATTTTGTATTCTTTCTCCATTCCTGCACGGATAGTTTGAGTTTTCCGTGATCACGGCTACTGGCTAATATTATATCGTTGTAATATTGTGCATATTATTACAATTACCACGTGTTAACGTTGAAGGTAAACACTGTGATGTAGCCTGCACATAACTGATGTGTCAAGGGTTTGGTCAAGGGTATAACCATGTGCCGCTACACGCATCTCCTCCTCCCTTAGTTACCGTCACAGGGGGCCGCTGTCACGAGGGTGACAACGGACTTCCCCCCCTCTGCTATACGAAAGGGGTCACTCTGCTCCCCGAGGTGGCCCAGTTACAGAGCGTAGGGGCGCCACGGTGCAGTTACTCTGTACGAGATCCCGTGACGCTTCGTAAAAGCGCTATAAATGGGGCGCAGGTTTAGGTTTAGTGGGTAGTTCGGTGACCGATTCTCGAGACAGCTTCACTTTAGAAGCAAGCGTGGAGAACCGGTCACTGAGAGTCTCATACACCCTCGATGCAGGCCTTATGCCTGCATTCTGACTCTTCCCCCGAAGGGTCCGAGGATGGGTCCAAAAACATTTCCTCTGCGTTATAAAAAAAAGGGTATAACCAAGCTTGTCTAAAGATCCTTGGTGGGGGTACCAACTGTAGCTGGTTCGTGCTTTTGAATATTGTTTGGAGTCACTACGAAGCGAAATGGTGATTCTTTGCCAGAATTGCCAGAAGTGAAACGACGCCATTGAATGTTAAAAAACGGAAGAGGATTTTATTTTCTTTTTCTAAATGTGTTTTACATGACATTTATACTTATAAGGTAACTGATTCACTTTCGGGAAATTAAAGGTGGTGCCGGATAGTCGCGTCGGTAACACCAACCAAGCTGCCTTAGACAAGTTTGGTTATATCCTTTCTCCAATAAATGAGAGAGTCCAGTATTGGGACGTTTATAAGTTGTTAATATTATTGTCAATCACACTTCACAAAAGGCTAGATATACCATTTTCAATCAATTCTAAGAAATAATTCTTCAAAAACCATTTATTATTATAAATGATTCCCATTCTTGTCATTTGAATGATTAATTGGTTTAAATTGATAAAAGTTATTATCGTTAAAGTTTGGACCGACATAAATTACTTTAGGTGATGGTTTATTACAAGCACCGAAGGCTGCGTACGGTGTGATGCTGTACGCGATAAACGAATGTTCTACAAATCTGCGAACCATAACTGCAACCGAGCAGATACAGTAACATGCTACAACTAAACAATAAATTATAACACCACACAAAGTCACAAACACATAACTAACAATATAACTTATACACATACTTAAACCTACGCGCACTACCATCGCATTGCATTACACGCACACTCCACAAACAAACCAAGACACACAAAAAGCCTAAAAATTAATAACCCAGGCACAGAAAAGAAAAAAAACAACACACATGGCACTAGATACGACTATATATAAGTATAGATATAAGGCCAACACTGCACATGCACTTTCTCACAACACCAGCATGTAACAGATACACTCTACATTAGTATAAGTTTAGTATTAAAATTAGAATAAATTAATATAATAAGTTATTCTTAAGGTACACCAAAACAGAAAAATTACTACATATAATGTCACATACACTAACAAAAACAAACAATAAGCGTGTACACAGTCTCAAATTTTTCATAATAATGTGTACCCAGGAAATGAGTTTCGCTCGCGACGTCCAGCGAGCCTTTGGCCGCGTACTCAGCTGTAACCGTAACCAACACGATGTAGCAACGAGGTTCTAAGTGTGGCTCGCCAGGGAGGTCCTCGACCTCAACCTGGCTCCACCACATGATGGAAAGCACCTCCTCCCGCATATTGATGCCTCTGACCCCTATTAATCACTGTCTGGGACGACGGTCTCCTCGACAGAAATTATGTTCTATTTTGACCAGTACTACCTAAGGAACTTTTCTACTTCTAGTGCAGAATGATTAGATTGATGCACTTTGAAATGCGTCAGTGTGCCTTGACCCTAAGTGAAGTTAAGAAAACCTTCTATTATGTCAAGGGTTGGACTTACTCATGATTTTAGAAGCGACTTTTCAGGTCAATTATATTACGGCCATGTTTTTGTTTGAGACCGACCTTGGTTTGTTAAGTCCGTGGTCACTTCCCAGGGGGTTATTCGTGCGTATTTAATTTGACGACTGACTAAAAATACCGCCTTATATTAACATAGCAATTAATTCAATTACTTTGTATCCATGTAAATACTTATCGAATGTTAAAAGCTTATTTGTTTTAAACGCCATTTTTTGATAATCTACTCGTATATCTAAACTAATATTATAAAGAAGAAATATTTGTATTTTTATGTTTTTGTATGTTTGTAACGAATAAACTCAAAAACTACTGGGCCGATTTTAAGAATTCTTTCACCATTCGAATGCTACATTATCCCTGAGTAATATAGGCTATATTTATTACTAGTAAAAATTTGGGATCTCTAGTAAAAAATAAATAATGTAACCCAAGGTGAAAAAAATTAGCCATAAAAGTCTTTCATCTCATGCACTGCGCAAAGTATTGATGATAGAACAATAAAATGTTCAACAATATTGAAAAAAATATCAATGTCTACAAAAAAAACTTCGCGATGCCATAGGTCCAACTATAGTAGTTATGTCACTATAACTACTTTTTTACATTTTAAAAGTGTGATAGAAATGGCGATCAAAATCTGACCTGAGACTATTTTTTCAAATCAATTGTGCAATGCAGAGTTAGAAGGTACACCGCTGATATAGAAAGAAGAGTAAATTTGGGGAATAGTGTGAATGGAGCGTTAGGTAAACTTCTAGGCGCTAAGACTCTCAGCCAGAAGGCCCAGCTTGCCATACACAACGCGGTGCTGGTACCTACGCTCACGTATGGAAGCGAGGGTTGGGTATGGAAGAGAGAGCATGAAAGTAGAGTAAACGCGGTCGAGATGCGAGCACTGCGCAAAATCTGCGGAGTGTTGCTCGCGGACCGCGTTCGTAATACCGAAGTAAGAAAGAGACTTGGTCTGAAAGAGAGTGTCGGGTGAAGGTAAGGAAAGAAATGCTCCGGTGGTTCGGGCATGTGGAAAGAATGCATGATGAAAGAATGACTAAACAGATATACAATTCCAAAAGTGGATGGATGAAGAAGTCGTGGAAGGCCACGACATACCTTCCATGATCAAATTGATCGTGTAGGATCGGAAGGTGATGTTAGGAGTCTTAAGAACAGACGAGCGTGCATGACAAGAGTTATGAATGTCAAAGAAGCAAGTGAGGTGTGTAAGAATAAGCCTGAATTGCGCTCTGTTGTTCGTGCCTACCCCGCAAGGGAACTGGCGTGAAGTTATGTATGTATGTATGTAATTGTGCAATTTTAAAACCTGGGAAATGACTTCGATAAATATTTCCGTTGTGTGATATTTCACGGCAAGGAAGGAAAAGGGACTTACCCGGCTTTGATCCTCGCACAGTTTTGATAGTTTTAAATATTTCTCGGTTTTAACTTGCGCACGTATGTGTCGGTTGAGAGAGAGAGAATTTAAGTTGACAGCTTTGACGTTTTGCTGTTGACCGCGAATACAGATGGCGCCATCTCTCGACATCTTCGGGTTTTCCTTTTTAGTTTTTTTTGCCGAGTTTATGGAAAGGGAATGGTTTAAAAGGACAAAAGGAATTTAGGTTTATTTGTGTCGACGCAGACTTTATTTTTTATATTATGGGAGCTGCATACGTCTAGTCATCGCAGTAGACAACGAACTACTGGCTAGCGCTTTTTTATATTTTTTTATTGGACTTGACTTTATGTTGTTGGAACGAAGACCTTACAATTTTACCGGGGGTTACCCACGTATAATGAACGTGTTGCGAAACGTTTCATCCACCAATTTATTGATGTATAATTTAGCATAGTTACCGACTATCTGTATAATGTCTATATCTCTATAAATATTACAAATGCGAAAGTTTTTAAAAATAGATGTGTGGATGTATGTTTGTTACTCTTTCACGCAAAAATTACTGAATTGATTTTGATGAAACTTTCCAATAATATAGCTTAGACACATCAGAATAACACAGGCTATAATTTTTAAGATATAGTGTGAATTATCCAAAATATAACGATTTTCCATCACCACGTGCGTGAAACCGCGGGCACAGCTAGTGCTTAATATATGAACGCGCCGCTATGTAAATACAAATAGATACTATCGTTGTTAGAGCTTTCGATAAGATTGGGCATTTGTCTAAAGCCTCTTAACTAAAAAAAATAAGGAGAGCATAATTATAGATAAAATATTAGTCCCAAACCACTGTCACTTACTGGGAACGTTCCCAAAAGACTGGCGGCGTTACCACGCTGAATAGCAATGCTTACCCTTTGAGCAAAATAGACGCCAGCCTTTTGGTCGCGTTATAGGTCTACTAAGCGTTCGGCGACATCTCGATAAAGTTTTAGAGCGTTAGGACCCTACGGACCTAGAGTTTCCACCCCAAATGCCGCAAATGTGTAACTATTGCCGATAGCGGCGTACTTACGGCGCTTGAGGGCCTCCTATTCGGCTGCAGCAGAACCGGCGGTAGCGGACGTACTTGAAAGATGGAACGCCGCCAGAGTGTCAACGCAAGTAGCATCTCACACTAAGGGGCGGCCCATCTTCCAAGGTGCTAACGTCATCCCATCCGGTCTCCTGCCATCGTCGCGGTACAAGCCGTTTGGTTCCAGAACGGCAGGTACACCGGCGGTGACAAGAGCCCGGCGGATAATGTCATTCAGTGCCGCGTGACGAGAAGTTCTACCGGCGCTTCTGCTGCTGGATAATCCATGGTGTCCTAAGCGATCCACCTTATCCCCGCATTGAGAGAGGTGAGGGACCACACAGGTTGCCCCCAGGCGAATGCTGGCGCAGATTCTAAAGGCAGTATCATCTAAAAGTATGCCAAGATTCGAGGGCAGTGCCTGTAGCCAGATACCTGACTCCCAACGTGAGACAGTTAAGAGGCGAGCACGCTCAGCCTGCCCCATACAAGAAGAAAGGAGTTCCTGATACGTTATAAGGCTGAGCGGCTCATCCCAAAGCTTTTGGAGTTTTAGGTTCACGGGGAAAATTTGATTCGGGCAGGCCAGTGACCACGCATTTTTAGCCTCAGCCAAACACGGGACCTCAAAATTACTAAGTGATGGATTTAATATTTTACCGATGAGGTCCATGGTGCTATACGCTGAGGCCAAGAAGGCGGGTAACGCTATGTCTGAAATTTTTCGGATTCCCAGGCCGCCGAGCCTCGCAGGCAGGGTGGCCTGGGTCCATGAGCGATCATCAAAGGGGATGTTGAATAGTGATGAGAGTGATTGCCTAATCATATCATCTAAATTATTTACTAAATGTGGATGTTGTCACAGCGGGCACCAACGAAGTATATATGTAAAATTTGAAACAAACAAACAGTGTCTGATAATGAAATATGCGCAATGTATTTAAATATTTTTTTAAATTAGCAGTTTTTGAAAGAAATTTTTGAATTTTGGAGTCAACAAAGGATGCGAAAGAGTCGTCGAAGATAGGGCACCCCAGGAGAGTTAAATTACTTTGATTAACAATTTTAAAATTTAGACTTAAACTTTGAAACCCAGATTTTATTTTTTCAAAATTGTTTAACTTGTTGAATATATAAATTTCACATTTAGATAAATTTAAGACCAGACCGATTTTCGCGCACTCTTCTAACAGGAACGAATTTTACTATATTTGGATTTGTAAGCCTAAGATCTATTACAAGATGTACCATATTTTTGAGTGAATAAATAAATTGATTGATTGCTTGGCTACCCATTTGCGTTTGCAATGACATGGGTTCGAATCCTACCTGGGAAGCATATACAACTTAGGCTGTTTTTCTGACCTAAAAGGTATTTTGTATAATTTTAGTGGGCCTAAAAAGGTCACTTTCACAGAATCATAATATGACTCTCTCCGTGCAGGAGTGGAAAAGAATACTAATTCAAGACAAAGCAACCCATAGCTAAGTGGTAGGGAATTTGCCCATCTGGGTGGCTACCACCCTTGGTCTAGAGTAAGCCGCCATAACAACCTTGAGTCATGTTCCGGCATCAGTGGCCAGGTTCAAATTTCTCACTTCTGGTACTGCTAATGTCCATAGGTGACGGTTACCACTTTCCATCACAGTTGGGCCGTCAGCCTGTTTGCAGTGCTTTAGCAATTTAAAAAAAACATATTATGTATATGAAAAGTATCAAAATAAAGTCAGACTATGCTGTCTGACAACCACCAGCACATCTGGTCATGTGTGGTAACAACAACCCAAATTTCCCTTTACTATCCATAAAAAAAACACGCTGTTTAACGTATTATCTAGGCGTAGCTAAAAATGGGCCACCGTTTATTAAGTAATTAAAAGGTCATGTTTTATTTATACTCCATCAGAATAACTTTAGTACAATTTAGGGATGGGAAACACTGTTATTAGCCGAACGTTTTCGTTATACAAAGCCGAATATCAGTCGATACGGCTAGTTAAAAGTAGTAGCTATTTCTATATCGCTGAGAAAATGCATTGACGCATGCTTTCGGACCCGAGAGGTCGTAAACGAGGAGTATCTGGGATACTTGAGGGCTTGTTCTGCAAACACCTACCCTGCAGAAGGAGTTGTGAGACGTCGATCGCCATTAAAGCTACCAGCGTCCCTGCATATCTAGAGAGGCGCTACGGTGGCGAACCATAAGTATCTCGCCGCAACGGTCAATTATTAACCAGTGCTAAGGTAAATGGATGAATAATAAAACACAGAAGCATGGTATAACATGGTTACTGTTATTGTTTAAATGTAACCAGTTTACTATCAGGTGTGGGGTTTTCCTACATAGGATGTTGATGATGATGATTGTTCCGACCGTTTTCGGCCATGGCGACCACTTTGACCCCTAGTCGGATAAGTGAAGTTGATGCGTGCGAAGATGGCTTATGTAGCCTATCTTGGCGGCGAAACCCCGTGCACAGCGAGGGCACGTGAGTACGCCGTTGGCAAGTCTTTAACTGGTCGGGTTTAGTATCAAGGTCAGCTATACGCTGAACCTCGAACTCGCGTACTTGGCTGTTCACTATCCTGCGCCATTCTGGCCGCTGTGCTGCCAAACTTTCCCACCGAGATGGCTCTATATTGCATCTTTTCATGTGTCGCTTTTGGACATCCTTGAACCGGAGAAGGGGACCGCCATGATTCCGCTTTCCCTCCTCCAGTTCAGAAATAGGATGTTAATGATACGATGTTTTAAGTTGTTAATTGTTTATTGCTTGAATTATGCTAATGGAATGATGGTGCTAATGATTGTGCTAAGATCAATGGCTGTTTTGCCGACCGACCGAGTACGGTGCTAAACGCGTACTGATACAAATGATGTGTTAATAAAGCGCACGTGTCGGCTTAAATTGGCCACCTGTATAACGGACCAATTTAGGGCAAATCTCAGACAACCAAGCTGTGGTAAATAACAGAATGTAAGTTTACAAAATTTACCCTGATGGAATCTTAACTGCAAAGGCCGTCTAATAATAAATCCATACCTTTTCAATAGCTCATAGTTACGTTATATGTGGGGGTAGAACTATGTTGTGTGGTGCATCGATGATAGTTACCCTATTGGATGGGGTCACCCCATCAACACTAAGCGAGAGCCCATGGCTCTATCGCCTCAGAGGCTATGCTCGACCGCTCGAGAGGGGAGTACAAAATAAGACAACGTATAGTTGTACTTACTTGTTTAACTAATTCAACATTAAACTTAAGACTATACATAGATAAATCCTAATAGCTACGTGATGATATTTGTAACATTATGTATATTTTGAACATGTTCGTAGATGCATCTCCGAAGGTTTTGTCTGTTTTCTCTATTGACAGATTTTAGTATGTATATAGAGTACTCAGTGTTAACGTTGCTAATACCTATCTCGATAACCGAACAATTTCAACTTTTTGGCATTTCTTTAACATCCACTCTTAACTTCGGCCCTAGTGTAGCTATAGGTGTAGCTCAGCTGGCCGCAAAAAACCTAAGTATACTTTGAGACGGTACTTCACCGCAGAGCGACTGCTTAATCTTTACTGTGCTCAAGTAAGATCTTCCATGGAGTACTGTTCTCACTTTTGAAATGGATCAACTAAATACCAGTTTAAAGCGCTAGAGTCAATTGACAGAAGCTTAGAGCATCGATGCCGAGTTGGTAGTCTATCGGATTTTTATAGGATTCATTTCATAGAATGTGCGGTTGAACTATTGGACTTGATTTCCCCCTAACGCATTCCATCGTCTACGTCATCCTTTCACAATGAAAACGCCAGCAGTGCAAACTAAACGTTTCGCCTCTTGACCTTTGTAATATTTACCTAATAAAAAGATGAAACAAAAAAAGATAAAATATGATGAAAAAGATAAAAAGACAAAAACAATAAATAAAAAATAAAATATATATATACATATAAAAAAGAAACAAATAGTGAACAGCCCGGACAATCTAGTTCGTCCGGAGAGAGGAGAATAAAAAAACAAGTTTCACCTCCACGTTCCTTCTGCATACGGCAGAGTTGATGAATGCACTGTTATTACCTACTATTACTTAGTATTATCTAGGTAAGCGTTCTCCACTTTTGACCGCATCAAACGCGAACTTATTTATCATAAAAAAATATGTAGTAATAATTATTACATGTACGTGACGTATCAGATACTCCCCCTTAATACTCAATACTCCGCCTTCGGCTTTTAGCCGAATTTTTATTCACACAGCCAACATTACCTATTGACTGTTCAATAATGCATACATCGATCGGACTTCGGGAGTTGAGAGCGAAAATAGAAAAAAAAACATGAGTGAATCGACAGTCAATATTTGGTTATTGAGTGAATGTTGAAACGAGAAAGGATGGCCAAATAGGGGTAAGAGTTTTTTTACTGCCAAATTGGCTTCTATCGTACTAGAATACTACATTGTAATCTGAACAATTGATTGACATGAAATGACGGAGGGTTGATTTAGTTCAATAGTGTATGCAATGGGCGATGACTTATACCTATATCTTAGGAGCCATCCGGAAATTAAATCACACGTTAGGGGAGAGGAGGGAATGGTGATGGGGGAGTCGGGAGGGAGGAGGGGAGTGGGGAGGGGTTTGACGAAGCATATTGGAAAAATAAATTATTTAAAAAAACCATTGTCGTATCCACTTAATCACGCACAAAAATTTCATCAAAATAGGTGCAACTGTTTAGAAGGACTTCAGTAATGTACATATACACGAACAGAAGAATTTTATGCAATATAATATCAAGATATAGATAGATAGAGAAAGAACAATTTTTTGTCGATTAAAATTAAACTTATAATAATATAATTACACATTTCAAGCAGAAGTTCACCACAATAGCCCGGTACTTTTTGTCCTCATTTCCCACAATAGTCCTACACTGGCCGGGGCTTGTCCTTGGGTGCATTACTATATGGTGTAGACAGGGATAATCGCCGGTCAGTGTCACGCCACATTTACATTAAATTTGTCAAGGGGCCTCTACGTGTTGGCCTTCCTAAGGCCCCACGCAAGCCCCCCATAAGTCCGGGCCCGTTTATATGGCCCGTGGTCTTGAAAGACATACAGTATAATAATAATAATAATGTACCCGCAGGGGGGCTTTGTGGCGAAGCCTTAGGTGAGTAGCGACATCTTGGATTCGACTCCGGAGGGCCAAAGCAAGGCCCCCCACCTCCGTGTTTGCCTTAGCCAGCCGGCACGGAGTGGAGATCGCTAGAGCTAAGACTCAAGCTCAAGGGTGGAAGTGATAAATGGCATCACATCAGAAGTAGCTTCGGTGAACCTGCAGCCCACCTATCTACACCCCTTAGCCACTCACACCTATGTTGCCCCTGTCTTCTATGGTATTTTTTGGGTGTCCATGCCAAGAGTGGCGAGTCACCGTCTGCCCGTTTTACCATGTTCCCCGAACATTGTGATGGGCAGACGCCATAGTCCCCATATTCCCAGACCCCTACTACCACTAGCAGTTCACCCCAATAGCCCGGTACATTTTGTCTTCACTTCCCGCAATAATACACTGACCGGGGCTTGTCCTTGGTTGCATTATTATATGATGTAGACAAGGATAATCGCCAGTCAGTGTCACGCAACATTTAGATTAAATTTGTCAAGGGGCCTCTACGTGTTGGCCTCCCCATGGCCTCACGCAAGCCCTCCAAAAGTCCGGGGCATTTATATGGCCCGTGGTCTTTAAAGACATGTCTTTATTTCAGGCAATAAAATACCCATATAAAATTACAACACAAAATTTTAAAATTAAAATCTATTAAATTAAAATTATGCATTTGGGTTATGGTACACAGAATGCCAGCTCCTAAAAATAGGGTTGTCTAGGCCATCTGAAAACATGCGGAGAATCCTATATATACCCTCACGGTGGTTTGATTACCGATGTTTGTTCAGAAACTAAATTATTCAAGACGAGACCGAACATGAACTTTTTGACATGTGCCTTTAGTAATTCCATCCTTAGCTTATTGAAGGGTCGGAAGGGGCTGTAAACTCGAAATCCTATTTCGATGGGTACATGGCTTGATAAATTCGCTTTGATATAGCTTCTTGAACTTTGAAGTGTTCTCTGCTAAAGAAATCTTTGACGCAGATGGGGTCAGTCAGTAAAACACTTGATTACTAATGGAGTGAAATTTAAGAGTTATGTGTGAACTTTTAAACGTTACATCGGTTAAGCGCGTGTCAACTGATGTAGAAAGAACGATTCCTCAGAATCAAGTACTGATCAGGACTTTTGGCTTAGTGACGAGCGATACCCTATTTTTTTTTACCAGCGGAAATCCGTTTGAAGCCTAAGCCATGACAAGGGCAGAACATTGGGAGGATAAATCGCGACCTAGTCTGGGATTCGCCAGATCAGGCGTGGCACTAGCATGCCCAGTCAAAACTGGTGCCATCCTATTGCCACATCCCAGTTAGGGATACCCACTAAAACCCCTGGGTGTTCCCTCCTTCGCCTTATGCCAGGGCTACGGATGATCTAGCCTCTCCGCAGCCCTGGCAGGTGTGGGCCTCTCGAGGCCTCTTCCACTGCTGGGGGACTATTTTTGTCCCCCAGCATCTTCAAGCTTTCTAGGCGTGGGGCGGTCTGTAACTCGCTCCACGGAAGGAGCGACGCGATACCCGCGTTAGCACTGATGGATCGTTCATTTATTTTTCATTTGCCTTATAACGGGTTGACATTTCACATAGAGCTCCAGACAAGTAATATCAAAATTAAAGGCAAGGCAAGTGATTGAATGTTAAGATATAGGACTCGGCCTTAGTATAGCGACTCGACCCGTGATTTGTAGATGTCAATGTTTTTGGCGTTTATTTTGCCGTTCTTCAGGTGGTCGTCGAGTATGTTATCATAACAACCTTCAGTTGTTTTCAGCTTCAGTGCTCAGGTTCCAATCACCCCTTTAAGGTCGGCAGCATATTGTAGCGCCTTTAGTGATGCGAATGACTTTAGAGTCAGTCTGTCTGCCGTAATTCAACATTACAAAAAGTTGATGATCAGTTTTTTTCGAAGTATCTTAATAGAATATCTTTAGACAGGTATTTACAAACAATAGCTATATTGTTAGTGACTTTTTATTTAAGTCAATAGGTAGAGAGACATTTGCTTCTATAGTCGTTAAAATGTGTTCTTACTTTTAATTTTTGAAGTGTAAGGTAGAAAAAAAATAAGATTGGTATTCAAAAATACTTTCAACAAAAATTGAAAATATTTTAGTATTTGTAAATAGTTGATCAATGTGTTTGATCAGGCTTAGTAGAGGTTTTTTCCGAAATGGCAAAAACAGTTTACGTTCGTCACTTCAACAGAAAATCCACACACGCAACGCTCTTCGTGGTACGTGAGATGTCACTTGGCCGATTTATTTTTAAAATAATATTGTTACGAATTAGCAGGTCTCGAATTAAAATGCCGTTAGAATTATTATAGAGTTTATTAGAACTATACAAACACGTATAACACAGGTACAAATATAGCCGAACCCAACAAATCCAAACGTAATTCAGAAGGTCATAATTCAATAAAATGCTCAAAGTCCGCCACTATTAGATTCCCGAATGTACACATGTCACGCCTTGATCGTGGTTCTCGTTCAACTGTTCCCTCTCTCCATCAGGACGCCGTTTTATACCTCACAAATACAAACGTGCCCATATCATAGTCGACGTAATCCGAAACACCTGGGTAATGATTCCGACGCAAGCGGCCGAAAACGAGAACAAGAGAACAATAGGCTGTTTTCTAGAAACGTATGCCAATAAATAAGTAAACAAAAAAAGACGATCATAAAATAATTACAAGTAGTTCAAATGCCGACAGGTAATAAAATGTGTTTTCACAGATTACGAGTGGAATTTGTTTTTGTCGGAACCTAAGTTGTAACAATATCAAAGACAGCTGTCTTCAACAATTGGTAGACAAATAATGAAATAACTTATTTATTAATTGTTGGGCTTAGAAATATCACAAGTTTAGAAAGGATTAATCTAAGTTAAGAAAGACGACTAGAATCTTAATGAAAATTGACTTGTGATTAAAAACATTTCAAGAAATTCTTAATCAAAACTTTTAATTGGAACTTTATTTGAATGCGTTGAATAATTCAGGATAACACGACTCGTTCTCGAGTACAAAGTTTGCCAGTAGATGTAGGGAGTGTTACATCCGCACTCAGAGAGCTTAAGAAATAATTAAATCATTATTACGGGTAGTTTTGAGCTAATTGTATTTAAATTAATATGATGAGTGAAAGTTCCAATATGCTACTTCTTCCTCCGCCCGTATCTTATCTCCTATTCCATTCGCCTATCCTATGTTCCCACCCCCTCTGTTTTGATTATATAATATTGATAGAATTTTGATCTTTTGGGTTAAAACCAAACTTATAGGGCGCGGGTTTGAATCCAGGCCTGAACGCATGCACTATTTAGGCAGTTTTCTGACCTAATGTGCATATTGTTACAATTAACACACGTTATATATAGTGGAGTATAAAATATGTATGTACATAAGTGGGTAGTCTCAAATAAATCAGTGTTCAACCAACTTGCGTGTGTTTCACTACATGGTGACAGCGGTGCTATTTTAAATACAATTTAAAGTATTTAAACGGACTCCAAATTAGAAAATATTGTGTACAAGTGTATAAATAGACTGAAAATATTAAATTTTATATATAATTATGGAGCACGCGCGTCCTCCAGCGGAATTATCTCTCGAAGGCGGCCCTGCTGCACGTTCAGAAGCGTGGCGGAAATGGCGGAAGCTTTTTGAGGTGTTTTTAAAGGCGTCTGGAGTGAGTAAACAGCCTAGGGAAGTTCAGGCTAGTCTGTTGGTGAACCTCATTGGCTCGGCCGGCTACGAGGTATATACTACTTTCACATTTGAAGAGGGTGAAAATGAAGATGATATCAGTTGCATATTAAAAAAGTTTGACGGTTACTTCGGAGCGAAACCGAATATAACAGTCAGGCGGTTTAAATTTTTTACTCGTAACCAAGAAGAAGGGGAAAATATCGATCAATATTTGACTGCTTTACGATTATTAAGCCAACAATGCGAATTTGGTGAGCTACAAGAATGCTTGCTACGAGATAAGGTCGTATGTGGCATTATTAACAACACTGTGAGAGATCGTTTACTTCGCACTGACGACTTGACATTACAGAAGGCAATGCAAATTTGTCAAGCGGCAGAAATTTCAAACGAGGAAGGCAAATGTATCGACGGCGGTGTGCAGGTGAACGCGGTTCACGATGGCGGCGCAGGCGCAAGCGCTCATGGCGTAAGCGACGGACGGCGGCGGCGTAACGGCGTACGCAGCGGCGGCAGGGGCCGTCCGCGCGGCGCCCGCGGCGCTGATGGCAGCGGGTGGCCGCAGCCCCCAGCGCGCGCGCCCTGTCCTACGTGTGGCGGGCGGTGTTCGGGCGGCGTACGATGCCCCGCTAATAATGCGTTGTGTTTTGTGTGTGAAAAGAAAGGTCATTTTTCGCGAGTGTGTGAGCAAAGGAAAGTTGTACGTAAAGTATTAAATTTAAGCGTAAATAGTGACAGTGAAAAAGATGAGGAAATGTTTTATATTAATACGATTGAACAACCCAATAAACCAAGTAAGTTTTTGAAAGAATGGATAGAAATTGTTAAATGCAATAGCAAACAATTTATTTTAAAAATAGATACCGGGTCTATGATCAATGTTATTTCTAAAATGGAATATTTAAATTTGGGTTTTTCAATTATGAACCTTATGCCTTTCACAAAGCGAGTACATTCCTTTACAGGTAACCAACTGCCTATTTTGGGAATCGATAAGCTGTCTATTGTTTACAACAATAATCTCTATTTACTTTCATTCGTTGTTGCAGATTTAAATTGTCAGAATGTGCTCGGTTTGGATGGCTGCATTACTTTAGGTTTAATTAATCATGTAAATACAATAAATATTGAAGAGTATTCTGATTTGTTTCATGGTTTAGGGAAATTGCCGGGCAAATATAGTATTGTGGTGGATAAAAATGTACAGCCGGTTATATGTCCTGCGCGAAAAATTCCATTGGGACTTAAGGACAAGTTATTAGACGAGTTGCGTAGAATGGAGGGGCTAGGTGTGGTCAGAAGAGTGACACACCCAACTGACTGGGTGAATGCAATAGTTTTAATACCGAAAAAAGATGGTAGTATTCGTGTTTGTTTGGATCCCAGACCGCTTAACCGGGCGGTGCGACGCGCGCAATACTCGCTGCCGACCGTGCCGGAGATGGCGGCGCGTCTGCACGGAGCCACCGTCTACAGCGTGCTCGACGCGCGCTGCGGCTTTTGGATGGTGGAAATTGACGACGACAGTGCTGATCTTTGCACGTTTAGTACACCTTTTGGTCGGTATCAATTTTTACGTTTACCTTATGGGATTAATTGTGCGCCTGAAGTCTTTCACGCGAAACTACGACAGCATTTAGAAGATTTAGAGGGGGTCGAATCATTCGCGGATGACGTCATAGTTTGGGGAAGTACTAGGCAAGAACATGACCGTCGATTAAAAGATCTTTTACAACGTGCTAGGGAGATCGGCATAAAGTTCAATCGTGACAAGTGTCAATTTGGTGTACATGAAATTACGTACTTGGGTCATAAGTTTAATGCTAACGGCATGGGGGTAGATGACAGAAAGGTCAAGGCAATAATGGACATCCCTTACCCATGTGATAGGAAGGCCTTAGAAAGATTTCTAGGTATGGTGAACTATCTGGCAAAATTTATACACGGTTACTCAGAATGTGTGAACTGTTTAAGGACCTTATTGAAAAAGGAATCTGCGTGGTTATGGGAGCAACAACATTCTGATGCTGTAGACAAGCTAAAGAGGAAGCTGGCTACGGCACCTGTATTAGCGCTGTACTGTGAGCGCACGCCCATAGTGCTGTCAGTGGACGCGTCGAGCGTGGCGTTGGGTGCTGTATTGTTGCAGGCAGGCCGTCCGGTGGAGTTTGCCTCACTCACACTCACGGAGGCACAAACTAGGTATGCTCAAATAGAAAAAGAAATGCTTGCTATTGTGTTTGCGGTTGAGCGGTTTAGGCAATACATTTATGGGCGGTCTGATGTTACAATTCACTCAGATCACAAACCTTTAGAAGCACTCTTTAGCAAGCCGCTAGTTTCAGTTCCAGCTCGTTTACAGAGAATGATGATGAGAGTGCAAGGATATGAGTTTAAAGTGATTTATACGCCTGGGAAATACATGTACATTGCGGACACTCTATCGAGAGCTCCCTTGAAAGAGCTAATGCAGGACGGCGTTTCAGCAGAGGTCGAGACACAAACGTGTTTTATGTTACAAAACGTACCGTTTAGTCCTCAAAAATTAGAAAAAATACAAAATGAAGTAAAGAAGGACAGAGAATGCACATTGTTGTTAAATTATGTATTGAAAGGTTGGCCTAGAAATAGGCGTGATGTGAATGAAAACATCAAAGTATTCTGGCCATATCGCGAACAGCTTAATTACTTAGCGGGAATCATTTTCAAAGGGGATCGTGTCTTTATTCCATCTGCATTACGCGCGGAAATGTTGTCACGTGTGCATGAGGGGCATTTAGGCATAGAACGATGTAAAAGGCGAGCGCGTGAGGTAATGTTCTGGCCAGGGCTATCCGAAGATGTGGAGCGCACCGTGCGGCGCTGCACGGCTTGCGCGCTGCACGCACCCCCTGCACGTCGTCAGCCGCTACTACAACATACCGTTCCAGCTCTGCCTTGGCATAAATTAGCGTCGGACACTTTTGAGTACAAAAAGAAAAGTTACGTCGTTTTAGTGGACTATTTTTCCAATTATGTAGAAGTCGGACAATTAGTAAATGTAACATCAAGAAACATAATTAATTTTATGAAAGAACAATTTTCGCGCCATGGAATACCGGCAGAATTAGTGACGGACAATGGGCCAGCCTATAGCTCTCAGGAGTTTAAGAAGTTTATGTATGACTGGGAAATACGACATGAGACATCATCTCCACATTACCCACAATCGAACGGGAAAAGCGAAAGAACTGTTCAGACGATAAAAAATTTGTTGAAAAAGAGTGTGGACTCGGGAGAAGACTTTTATTTATCATTGCTAAATTTTAGGGCTACACCACGCAACGGCCTAGATTCTCCGGCACAAATTCTGATGGGTAGACGCCTAAATACAAAATTACCGGTCAGTGCGAAGCTCCTGGGGGAAAAAGTAAATAATGATCAAAACTATCAAGCGTTATTAAACAACCGGTTAACGATTAAAAAATACTATGATCGGTCGGCAAAGTCACTTGAACGTTTGTCCTTAGGTGATAAAGCAACAATGATAAATAATGGAACTAGAAAACCGGTTTCAGTGGTTGCACGGGCAACACAGCCCAGGTCGTACATCGTAGAAGATGAGAGCGGAAATAGGTATCGACGAACTCGCAGTCACTTAGTAGTTCGAGCGCCTGGGGCTCCGGAGACTAAGGTGTATATGGGTGACAAAAAGACACAAAAGCCGGTGAAAACTCCAGCTGTGCCTAGGCGTAGAAAAAAATCACTGGATACAACGGGCTCGTCACCGCAAGCGAGTCGCGTTGTGCGGTCTGCATCGTCCGCGTTAGAAGGTGAAATCGAGGATTTAAACTCTTCGTTTCACAGCATCGCTGATGACTACAGCCCCAATAACACTACGGACTCGTCTAGTTACTTATCCTCCCCGTCCCCGAAATTAATTCCCGTAACAAGGTCAAAAGCGAGATTAGGACAAATGTCTAGAGATCATTAAATTCTATTCATTTGTTTGTTCATTATATTAATAAGAAAATATGTGTACTATACTAATCTAGAAAATATTGTGAATTATATTGTTGTGTATTTAGTTGCTTATTTATTAGGTTAATCTTTCTTATGTTTTAGTTTAATTAGTATTGGGTTGTATTTTTTTTTTCTCATTTTTTGTAAAAAGGAAAAGATGTAGTATAAAATATGTATGTACATAAGTGGGTAGTCTCAAATAAATCAGTGTTCAACCAACTTGCGTGTGTTTTATTATGTCATAACTATAATAGTTAGACACATACTGTCGCGACACTTTTTGTAAATAATTATGTGTTCTGCAAAGTCGTAGTACATTATTTTATTCTATCATCAATAGTTTTCCCAGCGCACGCGATTTTAGATAATTTTTGTACACCTCGGGTTACATTATTGGAGTTTTAGTGAGGATCCCTAATTTTTTTGAATATATAATATAGCCTATATCACCTGGGGATAGTGTAGATTATCAACAGTGAAAGAATTTTTCATATCGGTTCAGTAGTTTCGGAGCCTATTCAATGCAAACAAACAAACAAATATTTCCTCTGTATAATATTAGTACAGATTATGAGTTAAAACCCCTTTCATGTGGACTTTCTAGATCAAAAATACTCTTATATGGAGGCACCCATACATACACAGCAGGAAAACATAAAAAGCGAATCACCGTTAGTACCAAAAAGAATAACCATAAAATGTCTGGCACATGCCTACAATGTTTCAGTGTAAAAATTAAAAATTCATCCAGCTTCGCAATCTGCGCAACTCAAAAAAGTCGGAAAACCCATTTTCGGTGTTTTTTTGTCATCACACGTGTTTTTAGACCGATTTCATATTTGCAACACTCGTTTTATGCATGTAGGGTCACCACATATTATTTGGGGAAAACATCGGATATTTTACTCAAAAAGAAATATCTAAAACTGCAAGGCTTTAGACATTTCTTTTTCCAAAGGTATTTATAATTCGCTTACAAAGAAGTAGCTAGTTAAGCCGAAATTAGGTTTATTTCTGTCTTTCTATTTGTATAGAAATAAAGTATAAAATAAAAAAGCGATATTATTTATGTATTTCTTATTTTTAGTTGCATTATTATTGGTTGTAAGCATTTTCTCACGACTTTGGCCACGTTGGATAGGTAAGGAAGATTACTATTGCTATGCTAAATATAAAATCATAAGTTTTTTCAGCATGGTAAAGGTTTTTTCACAATTGTTTTACAAAAGTCTTTATTGATTAAAGTCGACCTATCCACTTTAAACCTCTCCCAAGAAAATTCCCGTAAGAATACCGGGATAAAATTAACCGCAGATTTTAAGTAGAAGAATTTACTTTTGATCAGCGAAAACCATACTGAAATCGGCCCAGTAGTTTTTGCGTGAGACCCTAACAAACAAACAAACATAAAAAAGTGTAAGAAACAAAAGATTGTACTTTTATAATATTATAAATTTATACACAACAGTATTTAATACTTTAAACACAAAGTCTTTGAAAATGTTGCATAATGTAAGATTCATTATTAAATAAGAATATAAGCAGTCAAAGAGTCACATATGAAACCATTCTTAATAATTAAATACATTTATTTTTAAATTTAACAATGCTTAATTTCTGATATAATTGAAAGACATAAATTAACCACCTGTTTTCGAGGCATTACATAAAATCTACTTTGTACCCTAGCTTACGCATCTTCCCTTTATTAGTTCAATAATTTAAATTTTAGTTTGATTTTTTTTTAGTTATTATAACAGGGTAGTCTTTAAAAAATTCTGAGCTGTGCAAGTTATTTATTTAGGTCATGGGCTTAGTAAAATCGGTAAAGTGATTTTTGTAGTAAACTTTTAGTTACTTTTGCCTTAGTGTAATAGTTGATATAATTTACAATATGCAATTGTATAATATTTATACACAAAAAAATCGAGCACTAAAATACTATATATAATTTTTCTTAGCTAAAAATATAATAATAAGAATATTTTTCATTGCTATTTAAACAATAATTATTAGCTATTTGACTCGTTAAAGTTATGACGTCATAAATTGCTCTGCTCGTACAAAATCCAGGAGGCTATGGTATTTTGTAAAATGATAAAAATATCTCAGTTATTTTGACAATACTAGCCTATTGTTATGAACACTAGAATTTGTATTTTATATAAATAGATATTAAAATTATTTTTTCATGATATTTCAAAAGTAAAGATAAAAACTAAAATATAAACTATTTTAGCACCCCCATAGTTATATGAAAATAATTGTATACCATTGTTGGTACCCCACCCAGTAATTGACATTCAGTTTATTCAATATATTAACTCATTAAGACGATTTTGAGTAGTTATAGTCCTTAAATATTTTTATATTATTTTTATTTTAGAAAAAGTTATCTCGCCGGTAGCAGCAGTTATTTTTGCCGCCGTAGGCAGTTGTGCAGTACGGATTAGTCGTAAGTAAATTCTACGAATGTATATCTTCAGAGATGTAGTAATGCTTCAGCGAGATAGTTGAACATTCTAATTTATTTTGCAGTCATACAATATTACTATTATTGTCATTATATAGCTCCAAAATAAACATCGAAGATGGCTTACAATATTTTGATTTAAAAAAATATTTAATAATGTATCAATTGTACAAGAAATATATGTATATATATATATATATATACTTGCCATTTCAAAATTTTATATATATATAATTTTATTTTTATTTATTTTTATACTAGTTATATTGCAAGACCCAGATGCAAACCCAGATTTTATTTATTTTTATACTAGTTATATTGCAAGACCCACATTTTTTCTCTAATCCATCCTAAGGTTGTCTGGAAGAAATTGCTTTTAGTGATAAGACTGCCTATTGTCTTCTGTACTTAAACTTCTTAAATTGTATCTTAATGTTATGCAATAAAGTATATTCTATTCTATTCTATATATATATATATATATATATGCATACACACCCCATAAACATACCACTGCTGGGCTCGGGCCTCCCATTATAAGAGGAACGGACAGTATATCCACCACGCTTGTCCAAGGCGGCTTAGCAGGTTTGTCACGTTGGTTATCTCGATGTGCAGGTTTCATCACAATGTTTCCCTTAACTTTTAGCACATGGTAATTGTAACAATATGTGCATTAGGCCAGAAAACTGACTAAGTGGTGCATATGCTCCGACCAGAATATGAACCCCCCGCCCCCCTTCAATGTTGCTAATATATAATTAGTATATATTTGTTAATATTAACACGAGAAACAAAAGCTGCAATAATAAGCCTTAGACTTTTAAGAAATGGATATACTTATAGTGTAGGGTGTTTTCCTACATATTATGTTAATGATAGATGTTTTAGGATCTTATTTGTTTATTGCTAAATTATGAAAATGATGATTGTTATGATTATGCTAAGATCAGTGGTTGTATTGCCGACTGACCGCGTACGGTGCTAAAGGAGTACTAATGTGAATATGTTAAAATGCACTACTGTTGCTAGCCCGTACATATTTTATAGATAGAATAGATTATAAAAAAATGTATAAGAACTAGGATAATAAAAAAATGATAAAAAAGAAAAGAAAAGAAAACATATAAAAAAATAAAGAATTGACGCCCATATTTATTTACCTCGTTAGAGAAAAGAAAATCATAAAACAAAAAAAAAAAACAAATAAATAAAAAAGAACTCTGCCTTGACACAAGGCGGAGGATGGCGCATAAAAAACCCGCCCTTTGAGTTTGGGACGCATGCGCTAACCATCCATCTACTCAACAACCATGGAAACCAAAAACAAGATTCAAATGACGCAGTCCTAACAGAATATGAAAGCATATCCACCCCACAGTTACAACTGAACCTGCATTATGAATGACATAATTTCGCTGCAAACCGAATTGGTGTTGCCGCATTTATTATTTTATGTGTGTTTTTCGCACACGAGAAAATTATAAAGGAATTTATGCGCTTAGATATTGCACTATACAGGGCCTATTTATAAGGGTTATCCGTGCAGGAACGGAGAAAGAATACAATTTCCTGCGGCCGGGCGGCCTGTCGTAAGAGGCGACTCAACAACCCACAGCCAGGTGGTAGGGCATTTGCCCGACTGGATGGCTACCACCCCTGGTCTAAAGTATGTTGCCATAACAACCTTGAGTTGTGTTCCGGCATTAGTGACCAAGTTCCAGTTTCCCTTAAGAGAGCAGCAGCGCATTTGTAACAACTTTGCTGTTGCAAATGTCCATAGGCGATGGTAACCGCTTTCCATCAAGTGGGCCGTCTGCCTGTCTGCTGATCTCCTGCAATAAAAAAAAATAATAAAAAAATAGGTCCTTTGGTTTTTTCCGGAATGATTAACAGAAAGGAGATGGGGACTTTTGAGCCCAAGAAAGGTCATTGGACATTTTGTTCGGACATATGACCCACGGCGTACACAAACGAAATAGGGCTAGGTATGTAGATGAATGTACCTGCTACTTAGTGTATGGGTCGCATTCTTGCAGGCCGTGGGAAAATTGAGATTTTTTTTGGAAAAAATTCTTACGAAAAGTGTCACGACACTTATTTTTTACCTTATGCAGCTTCGACTGGTGGTCGTACTATTTTACCTTACATAGCTTCTAGTGAAGATCACAGTAGTAATGGAGTAGAATTAGTTATTTTTAGAAGGAACTTCGTTCCATCCGGGTGTCCCTTGACACCTCTCAAGTTTTTTTAATTTGTTATCGTTATAATATTTTTAAAGCATTTTTGTAATTAATTATGTAAAAACGATTGGATCGATTTCGAAAATATATTGAACGGCAATTGTTTTAGACAATTTCTGTTCAAAGCACAAAAACAAAATACAGTTCTACATAAATAATATTTTTGTTCTGCTTGATCAAAATCAATGGTTAATTCATCTAAAAAGGCTGCAGGCGCGTCTATCACTTCTTGATACGTGGCCCATGATAAAAAGTAGACTACGCTTGCAACATGCGCACAGCTTCCGACAGTGCGACGACCGTGTATACATACACGAGCAGTAATACTGTTGAATGCTATTTCTTCCAATCTGCGTAGGATCTACTAAAATGTAAGTGTAGTACTGCTTCGCACGGCCGTGGCGCGACTGTATTCTGCCTCTTATCAATATCTTGTTTTCAACCATTTCTTGGTGTTGGTAAATTTCGATAGTGTATATTTTTTTATTTTTTTTTATTACAGGAGATCAGCAGACAGGCAGACGGCCCACTTAATGGAAAGCGCTTACCATCGCCTATAGACATTTGCAACACGAAAGTTGCTACAAAAGCGCTGCTGCTCTCTTAAGGGAGACTGGAACCTGGTCACTAATGCTGGAACACAACTCAAGGTTGTTATGGCGATATACTTTAGACCAGGGGTGGTAGCCATCCAGTCGGGCAAATGCCCTACCACCTGGCAAATATACCATTTATACGAATGTGCTCGTGGCAATACGAGCTTGCAATTCTCAAATAATACGATCCCAACGTAAACAACAATAACTCTATGATATATAAGCGTTTATTATGCTTGTACCTTATATTTTCACATGTTGATACCTTACACACCCACTGTTAAATAACTATGTCTGCCGGTCGTCACATAAAAAAAAAATTTAGAAAAGTGAGGTTTTATTCTTCATCGTAAAATTAGTTTGGTCTGTGTACGTTTTAAAAAAAAGTGGGTCAAAAACGCCCAATGACCTTTAGTCAGTTGAGATGCGACTTAAAAAAGCATTAAAGAAAGAAAAGAAACATACATACATAACTCACGTCAGTTCCCTTGCGGGGTAGGCACGAACGACAGAGTGCCATTTAGGCTTATTCTTACACACCTCACTTGCCTCTTTGACATTCATAACTCTTGTCATACATGCTCGTCTGTTCTTAAGGCTCCTGACATCACCTTCTGCTAGCACACGATCAATTTGATCATGGAAGGTGTGTCGTGGCCTTTCACGACTTCTACATCCATCCACTTTTGCATTGTATACCTGTTTATTCATTCTTTCATCATGCATTCTTTCCACATGCCCGAACCACCGGGGCATTCCTTTCCTTACCTTCACCCCGACACTCTCTTGCAGACCAACTCTCTTTCTTACTTCGGTATTACGAACGCGGTCCGCGAGCGTCACTCCGCAGATTTTGCGCAGTGCTCGCATCTCGACCGCGTTTACTCTACTTTCATGCTCTCTCTTCCATATAGAGAACTACTCTATACAAAACAGGCGCTAATCACAGAATAAATAAAAATATAACATTATTATTCAATTAAGGAAATGTGCGCTTGTATCGTTTACAAATAAGAGGGTAGATAACAAAATAAATTATTAATTTAAAAAAGAAACGTGAAAAGAACAACTATGGTACTAAAAAATTATAACAGTATCCCTCTTCTTTGAAGTAATGTGTTTGTTAGCGAATGGCAGCGTCAGAAAAATGCGACCGCAGCGCCAAGTTTTTTTTTTATTGCAGGAGATCAGCAGACAGGCAGACGGTCCACTTGACGGAAAGCGGTTACCATCGCCTATGGACATTTGCAACAGCAAAGTTGCTACAAATACGCTGCTGCTCTCTTAAGGGAGACTGGAACCTGGTCACTAATGCCGGAACACAACTCATGGTTGTTATGGCGACATACTTTAGACCAGGGGTGGTAGCCATCCAGTCGGGCAAATGCCCTACCACCTGGCTGTGGATTGTTAAGTCGCCTCTTACGACAGGCCGGCCGCAGGAAATTGTATTCTTTCTCCGTTCCTGCACGGATAAAATCGGGATAAAAAGTATCCTCTGTGTTGACCAGAGATATAACCTAGTTCTGTCTCGAAATTCATTTCAATTTTTGACTGAGCCTAGGTCATTGAAATCAACGGGTAAGCTTCACCGTACTGATCCGTTGTCCGAGGTAGGAACCGGCGTAGTTCTCCGGCAGTGGATGATTCCGATGGGCCAACGCCTGCTGGTGCTAGCGGAGACACTAGGCCATATATTCGTAGCCCTGGTATTAAGGACGAAGGACGGAATACCGCGAGGTTATAGTGGGTATCCCCAACCGTGGCGTGGCAATAGCATCTTTAAGCTACGTTCCAGATAGGACTCACAACGACCACGTTCTCGACCAAGATTTTCCCCATTCCACTTGCTTGCGGACGTCACAATCATAAACTCTAGTGAAACGGGTTATGGGGCATTGATGTCATAAACGACTAAATACTTAAAAAATGTAAATAACCTTAGCAGCAGAAAGGACATGTATTAAAAGAAAGTACATACATAACTTCACGCCAGGTCCCTTGCGGGGTAGGCACGAACAACAGAGCGCCATTCAGGCTTATTCTTACACACCTCACTTGCTTCTTTGATATTCATAACTCTTATCATGCACGTTCGTCTGTTCTTAAGGCTCGTGACGTCACCTTCTGCTAGTACACGATCAATTTGATAATGGAAGGCGTGTCGTGGCCTGCCACGACTTCTGCCACCATCCACTTTTGCATCGGCGCGGCCGAGGCTATTTTTAAAAAACCCAATGGATTGTGCGCACGGAGACTTGGCAGGCAGTGTCTGCGAAAGATCCTAAGCCCTGCGATCGTTGCAGGTTTCAGGTCGGGCTAGCTATAAGCCTGTCTCCTACCTACGGGCTCTCTACAAGCCTGTCTACCACTACCAACGGCATTCTAAAACACCGTACGTGACGGTGAGCTGCGCTACCGTCGCGCCTGACGAATCGACACTTCACGTCGAGTCTGCTACCTTCGGCGGTGCTGCCAGCTGGACTCGACTTTCTACTCTTTGTCTGGGACGACCATACCTCAGGCCAGTGCCGTCCTATCTTTTCTATATCCTTCCGTGATCGAAGTATGTGTTCCGCGGTTGTGCAAAGTGAAACGGTACATCGCTTCCCCCCTGACTACCTTTTCTATCCAATTTAATTTAAATTTACTATTTGTAATAAATTATTAATTATTAACTATCTTTTATTCGGCTTATCCGACCTCCCCTCTAATTCTGCGGTGGGTCTCTAATATACCCAGAACGCCGCAAATTCTATTTGAAAGATAAAGGCCACAAATAAAATAAATCATCAATTACTAAAATCGAATTATGTGAGTGAATTTCAACAATTAATAATATGAAAGCATTTATATCGCACGATTATTTCATTCAAAATGACTAAATTCACTACAAATATGAAAAATGTCAACATAATAAAAAGAAATATTAAAATCACTCTCATCTTTTTACAATCTGGCCTCAAGAGTGTATGAAGGCTACGTTCCACAAGAGGCTCAAAAGGACCACGTTCACGACCGCGATTTTTCCTGTTCCACTTGCTTGCGGATGTTACAATCATAAACACCAGTGGAACGGATTATGGAACGTTGATATCATAAACGACGAAATATACAAATGTCATTGGTTGATTTGAAGATCGCGCCTTTTTCAGTGTCATGAGATAGAGAGAATTATTGCTCTGCGGTCAACGCCCATTTCGACTCAGCTCTTGACATGGGTCGTTGTGACGTTTTCGCCACAAACATAACGACCACGGTCGCCATATAGATTGACTAAGGGCCTACGCAGACCGGGACGGCATGGCAAGGGATTGAATTTTTTACTAATTGACATTCAAACGTATCGATATAGAAATACTACATAAATTGCTATGCTTTAAAATCATGCCGGGGCATTGAAAGGGACGGCATTGAAAGACGCGCCACGGGCTCCCGCGGCGGAATGCCGTGGCGTGCTGCGGGTAGGCGTTTTGACATACCGTGAAGTGAGTGAATCTTCTACTATCCCTATTATTAGCCTGTGCACCTTCTTCGTCTGAAATAATCGATATTAACATCAAATCCCAATCTACCATTTTAAAACTTGGCACATCAGCACACGATCAAACGCAACTGAAGACTAAAAGTGTATTGGGCAGCAGGAGGTGCCGGGGCGTGCTTTTTCGCGCCGTGGCAAGGCGCTGGAATGCCGCGGTATCTAAACGGCTAATGTGCGCTGACTGAAGGCAAAATCCTCTGCGTAGGCCTTTACGGAGCATTTTGGACGTTGTGAGCTACAAAAGGAACGCGGCCGAATCGTCCGTCTCTTGTAAAGGATCTGTTTTACTACGCAAATCTATTTTTTTTTAATCAGGTAAAAGTTAATAAATTAAGAACAGTTGTAATATTTACTGTTTCAAACAAATAGTTGCGCTTTAATTTGTCTTCCGCGATCACCGTTACTGAAAAGTGGGCGGAACGTTGGAATAATAAAAATCAAATAAATTGTCGCGTAAAACCGCGCTTTAATTTTTAGTACATACTTAAATAACATAAACTCTGCATTACAGAAACAAACTATCACTGTGAAAATGCTGAGCAAAATCAAAGTGCGCCTTATAAATAAGCAAGCGGCGAAGTGACAATTGGGTCAAGGCGTTTTATTTCCGCCATGAAATTGAAGTGCCAATGTTTGCCACTATTTGCCAGCAGACTGACATTATTCCCCGTCTATAATGTTGTCTGTAGGGTAGTAGTAAGAGTTTTTGATGTTACTAATTTAAAGTCTTAACTTTGATTTCCGGCATAGAAGGGAAATTAAATATTTTTTAAATTTTAATTTAATTTAATGTACAATTTTTGCCAGGTGGTAGGGCATTTGCCCGACTGGATGGCTACTACCCCTGGTCTAAAGTATGTCACCATAAGAACCTTGAATTGTATTCCGGCATTAGTGGCCAGGTTCCAGTCTCCCTTAAGAGAGCAGCAGTGCATTTGTAGCAACTTTGGTGTTGCAAATGTCCATAGGCGATGGTAACCGCGTTCCATCAAGTGGGGCGTCTGCCCGTCTGCTAATCTCCTGCAAAAAAAAAACAATTGTAATGAGCTATACCAGTGGTTAGATAACATTTACAGGTAGTTATTGTTTATTAGTGTTCTGTGTACACATGCCTGTGAGCTCAAATGACAATCTCATAGAATTCACGGAGTGTCTCAGTGAAATTAGAGCAATTATAGAGACTAGTGCTATTGAAAATATTTATATTCTAGGGTATTTCAATGTCCACCCTGGCGAATTATTCAAATGTGTGTTTATATATAGAAAAATACTACATAATGGGCTCAAAGGACAATTTTATAGAATTCACGGAGTGTCTCAGTGAAATTAGAGCAATTATAGAAACTAGTGCTATTGAAAATGTTTATATTCTAGGGTAAATATTTCAATGTCCACCATGGCAAATTATTCGAATGTGTATTTATACATAAAAAAATACTATATAGTGGGCTCGAATGACAATTTTATAGAATTCACGGAGTGTCTCAGTGAAATTAGAGCAATTATAGAAACTAGTGTTATTGAGAATGTTTCTATTTTAGGGTATTGCCATGTCCACTCTGGCGAATTATTCGAATGTGTGTTTATACATAGAAAAATACTATATAGTGGGCTCGAATGACAATTCTATAGAATTCACGGAGTGTCTCAGTGAAATTAGAGCAATTATAGAAACTAATGTTATTGAGAATGTTTCTATTTTAGGGTATTGCCATGTCCACCCTGGCGAATTATTCGAATGTGTATTTATACATAAAAAAATACTATATAGTGGGCTCGAATGACAATTTTATAGAATTCACGGAGTGTCTCAGTGAATTTAGAGCAATTATAGAAACTAGTGTTATTGAGAATGTTTCTATTTTAGGGTCTTGCCATGTCCACCCTGGCGAATTATTCGAATGTGTGTTTATACATAGAAAAATACTATATAGTGGGCTCGAATGACAATTCTATAGAATTCACGGAGTGTCTCAGTAAAATTAGATCAATTATAGAAACTAATGTTATTGAGAATGTTTCTATTTTAGGGTATTGCCATGTCCACCCTGGCGAATTATTCGAATGTGTATTTATACATAAAAAAATACTATATAGTGGGCTCGAATGACAATTTTATAGAATTCACGGAGTGTCTCAGTGAAATTAGAGCAATTATAGAAACTAGTGTTATTGAGAATGTTTCTATTTTAGGGTATTGCCATGTCCACTCTGGCGAATTATTCGAATGTGTGTTTATACATAGAAAAATACTATATAGTGGGCTCGAATGACAATTCTATAGAATTCACGGAGTGTCTCAGTGAAATTAGAGCAATTATAGAAACTAATGTTATTGAGAATGTTTCTATTTTAGGGTATTGCCATGTCCACCCTGGCGAATTATTCGAATGTGTATTTATACATAAAAAAATACTATATAGTGGGCTCGAATGACAATTTTATAGAATTCACGGAGTGTCTCAGTGAAATTAGAGCAATTATAGAAACTAGTGTTATTGAGAATGTTTCTATTTTAGGGTCTTGCCATGTCCACCCTGGCGAATTATTCGAATGTGTGTTTATACATAGAAAAATACTATATAGTGGGCTCGAACGACAATTCTATAGAATTCACGGAGTGTCTCAGTGAAATTAGAGCAATTATGGAAACTAGTGTTATCGAGAATGTTTCTATTTTAGGGTATTGCCATGTCCACTTTGGCGAATCATTCGAATGTGAGTTTATAGATAGAAAAATACTATGCAAGCATAGTATAATAAACATATCCACATTTCAATTAACATATTTCACATATATGAAATAAGCCATTTTTGTGTACATGTAACGGCAATGCGCTATTTTAAACATTTGTTATATGGCAATACCTACCAATATTTATAAACGCAATTGTCTTTGTATTTAATTGCGCTTATAATAATTGCGGTATAATTTTTCTTTAAAGTAGAACACTTTTTTATTTTCAAATAGGTTAATTTCGATTCATCTACTTATAGTGTCGACGGCTTAATAATCTGTGCGTTACATGATTCACATAACATCACTATTACGTCACCCACAACAATAAAGTACGACAATTATGTAATTTGTTTCATGTGGGCTTTACTGTTAAGAAATATGTAACTTGATAGACGTAAAAGTAAAATAAACGCTTGGTAACAGTATAGTGATAAATTAGAAAATCATCCAACTACCCTCAATAAAAATGTACAAAAAAAACGAATATCAGTTTACCTTTGAAAGTCGTATGAAAAATACTCATTGACATTTTATTTATGTAATTTTCGTATAATTGTATATATATATATATATATATATTTGTAATTAACTATTTGAGCCAATTTTTTTTATTATATAAATTATTTTTTAATGGAAACTTGAGTGATATATGTATTAATTTTGTGTTTTATATTTAAGAATATTAATTATTGTATGTTTCCCGAACAAATTAAATAAATAAACACTCCAAAATTTTAATAAGTGTAAGTTTCTGATTTCAAATAAATAAATTCAACTCTGATTCATAAATTCATCGACCGTTATTTTTAAAATGCAAAATCAACTCAGCCAAGCCGTTCCGGTGGAAATCGCAGATTAATTGCTATTTACAGTTAGTGAATTAACTAAAAGCTAGCTTTAAAGCTTGATAAATATTAGTTGAATAGAACTAATTAGGTTACCAACAGAACCAATCGATTCCATTAGCTGTCGCGAATTCCAGAGTAAACGCCTGGTCACATCGGCGACTAGTGACGCCTAGTTCGATTTTCCAGATCCTTTCAATCGTCAAATGGTTATTACTTAGAATAACTTTTAAACCGTGTTAATTTTAACCTTTTAACCAACGCGCACTACCACCGCATTGCATTACACGCACACTTCACAAACAAACCAAGACACACATGGCACTAGATAGGACAATATATATAAGTATAGACATAAGGACTGCACATGCACTTCCTCACAACACCAGCATGTAACAGATACGCTCTACATTAGTATAAGTTTAGTATTAAAACTAGAATAAATTAATATAATAAGTTATTCGTAAGATACATACACCTCAACACAAAAATCAATAAATTAAAGTCACACACAAGAACCAAAATAACTAATAAGCGTGTTAAATTCAAAAAATTAAATCTAGAAATTAAGTTGTAAAAAAGGGTACGGAACTCGAGTCCGTAGAGTTGTTCATAATATTTAAAAAAAACCGTGTTTATTAATAATATAATATTATAATAACAGCAATTTCGCTAAGCGTATTATTGGAGTTTTTTATCGCTTCTTTTGACTCAGATCCGGCTGCATGATTAGTATATTTATGTGTTTTTATATATAATTATATATATGGGGGGATTACATTTTTGCTAAGTTGGCTATAAAAATACGGCCGCTAGTATTTTTAATGAAAAATTTCATTCATTTGTTTTCAAAATAAATTATGTATCAAATTGCTAATGCTATTTTTTCTGTGTATGATGGATGGGCTGCTTATATAAAAGTGACCGCAAATAGGGATTGTCAGCTGTTAAGGTAGCGCGCTACGAGGGACGCCACGCTGCGTTAATTCTCTTTCACTCAAATTTATCTTCAACAGCTGACAAACCCTATTTGTGGCTACTTTTACATAGGCAACCCTATTCCATCATACACAAAAAAAAAAGCTTTATTTAGTATTCTTCTCTCATGACTATACTGCAAAATCGCGTAACAGTCGCGTTTCTCCGGTGTGGCCTTGTATTTGTATCGTTTTATGGTAACTCGGCATAGTTTAATCAACGGGATGTGGTAAACTCAATTAATCAATCAAGTTTCGATAGTGGTTTAATAGTAGATATTGTGCTGCGATCACTAATCACGGATATTACCAAACAAAACCACATCTTTGATTGTAATCCTTATCTAATATTAAATTAGCCAGGTGCGTATCACCTAATTTATATTATTGTTACGAGTTAGCAGGACTCGAATTAAAATGCCGTTAGAATGATTATAGAGTTTATTAGAACTATACAAACACGTGTAACACAGGTACAAATATAACCGAACACAACAAATCCAAACGTAATGCAGAAGTTCTTAATTCAATAAAACGCGCAAAGTCCGTCACTAAAAGATTCCCGATTGTAGTACACACTCTCGACTGCCTCTCCCCTCCATCAGGTCATTGTTTTATACTGCACAAATGCAATATGTCCGCCCGGCAGCGTGGACCGAATTTCCTAGAATCAGCTTGTACTTCAAATCCGTAACGCCTAGCTAATTATTACAATACAAAAATAGGCCGTATGCCAATAAGTAAACAAAAGAAGACGACCATAAAATAATTTTGTAGTTCAAATACCGACAGGTAATAAATGTGCTTTGTTTCAGATATGCAGGTGGATTTTGTGTTTGTCGGGACCTGAGTTGTAACAATATAATATTGTTAGAACAAAGATATTGAATTCACTCTCAGAATCTATAAAACACAAATAACAATTATTAACGAAACAATCTTCAAGTTTAATAAGAATACGCTACTTTCAAAACAGTATAAATCAATATCAATTATATAACAATCTCTCTTATTTACCTACTCCTTAATTTTCCAAAAGTGTTGCCAGCCTTACAAATTTTACTAGAAATTTATTCATTTTATTTATTTGATTTGTTTATAGTGTATACACCATTAACAGTAATAATAAAAATATAGTGCTTAATTAAGGGTTCTATCATTTAATGTTATGTAATTCTTTATCCTATAATAACGCGTAAAATAATGTGTGCAATAAAAATGATTTAAATTCATAACTTATTAATCAAACTAAGTTCCACTGAAAAACATTTTTCCAAAGTCATTCATACAAGTTAAAAATTAAGTTTATTTCTTATTCTATGTAATATCAGCTCGACCCCACATAATGCCACAGTACACTGCTTCGGAACGTGTAAAAAAGTGACAAGAAACTCCTCAGCATTGCATCAAGTCTAGCTAAAAATTATATTACATCATATTTGCCTATCTCAGACTCTTGTTGTAAGCATATTATATCATATTTACTTTTCGAAGAATTAATGGAGTTGTAGCAAATGTTCGTAATACCGAAGTAAGAAAGAGAGTTGTTCTGAAAGAGAGTGTCGGGGTGAAGGTAAGGAAAGGAATGCTCCGGTGGTTCGGGCATGTGGAAAGAATGCATGATGAAAGAATGACCAAACAGATATACAATGCAAAAGTGGATGGATGCAGAAGTCGTGGAAGGCCACGACACACCTTCCATGATCAAATTGATCGTGTACTAGCAGACGGTGATGTTAGGAGCCTTAAGAACAGACGAGCGTGCATGACAAGAGTTATAAATGTCAAAAAAGCAAGTGAGGTGTGTAAGAATAAGCCTGAATGGCGCTCTGTTGTTCGTGCTTACCCCACAAGGGAACTGGCGTGAAGTTATGTATGTATGTATGTAGCAAATGGTATATAACAAGATAGAAATAATAAAATAGACAATAAAATATTACTCTAATCATAGAAATTCTTTTATTTTTCGAATACAGTCAATGGCAACACAGTACCAGCCAGCAAAACCACTCAATCCAGCGTAATTGTTAAATTCCAGTGCGGTCCGTGTTTAATCCGTCCGATTCGATTAATTATCGAATTATAGAATAGACCAGTATTTTCAAAGTGGCTTGTAGTTTATTACAAAAACAATGGTAAGCATCATCCTAACGTTAAATCCCGGTTATGTCTGCAATAAACACTTTAAAGCCTAGTGTACATTTTCTTACCTTTTCTTCCCCATTCCGACGGACTTTACTATTTCTTGTTGTGTTGCCTGGAAGAGATTGCTTTAAGCAATAAGGCCGCCCATTGTACTACTATCTTCTAATTTTCAGATATGAAAATGTGTTACACTACTTACGATTAATAGTGGTGGTGGTAGCAGTAGTAGTGATTGTGGTGGTAGGAGTAGTAGTAGTTGCGGTATTAATAGTAATAGTAGTATCTGTGGTAGTTATACAAATTTTATCCGTGCAGGAACGGAGAAAGAATACAATTTCCTGCGGCCGGGCGGCCTGTCGTAAGAGGCGACTTAATAACCCACAGCCAGGTGGGAGGGCATTTGCTCGACTGGGTGGCTACCACCCCTGGTCTAAAGTATGTCGCCATAACAACCTTGAGTTGTGTTCCGGCATTTGTGACCAGGTTCCAGTTTCCCTTAAAAGAGCAGCAGCGCATTTGTAGCAATGTTGGTGTTGCAAATGTCTATAGCCGATGGTAACCGCTTTCCATCAAGTGGGCCGTCTGCCTGTCTGCTGATCTCCTTTATTACAGGAAATTAAAAAAATAATTTCAATAAAAGATAGGTATTCTATTAAGCAATACAAAATCACGTTAAACCCGAAATAATCATTAACTTTCCACACTTAATTAAGTTATTTTCCAAAAAGCAATACGTATGAAAGCAATAAATTAATTTTATAACCTGAAAAACAGGAATTCATGCCATTTGGTTAATATAGTTAAAATAAAATGCACCACGAAATACTTGTCATTGTTAAATATAATTTTGTTCATACACGCTTTTATTATTAGGTGAATGTTATGTATTAACAGATGCGTATATGCAATGAAATTGAATAAAATGAAAAAAAAAATAGTTTGCTAAATTTTCATAATTGATGTCCGGTCCTATATCTTATCGACGGGTTCTGTGGTTGAGCGGGATAAGTCTTAGCATGCCGAATTCGCTGGAACGCAGAGGCTTCGGGTTCGATTCCTGGCATGGTAAATTTCGGAAACAAACTTTCTGTTGTTTACTATGGTCTGGGTATCTGGGATCGGCCCCAGAGTTGTCCGTTGTATATTACCTATAACACAGGCGTAACTTGCTTAGCTTGGGGATATACAATGTGTGTTTGTCTGCCGATAATTATTATTATTATAATGTAATACAATTCATACATTTGCCTTAACATCGGTAGAAATTTGAAATTTCATGTATAGAGCTTATATCAAATTTTAACCGTTAGTAAGGGATATGAACGGTAATTTAAGATATACGGATCGGACATATACTGCTGAACAGATCATAAACCTGAATTAAACAAGAAATTATACCTGGCACTGTAGTGGAACACTTAGAAGCCAATAGATGGCGCTGTGCAATAATTGATGTCACAAACGTTTACCGAAACAAACAAAGGATATATGCAAATTTTCTAATACAACAACACTTGCCTCGCAGGAAGATCTTCTTTTGAGATGGAGGGGTATTCCATCTCGCTCCTCCACCCTAACGAGGCACCCCCTAAAGCACTATGACAGTCTTCAGCTTCTTTTCATCTCCTTAACACACACTCTAAATTTTGGTTCCTATATAGAGTCTCTTGCTCAGCTGGCTGGCAAAAAGCTAAGGGTCCTATCAAAGGTGAGGCAGTACTTCACACCACTTCAGTTGCTGAATCTTTACCAAGCACAAGTACGGGTCTGCATGGAATATTGCTCTGATCTTTGGGATGGCTCAGCCAAATACCAGCTCAGAACATTTAAGTCAATAGAGAAAAGAGCTAGGAAACTGATAGGCAATAGCCGACTATTCGACGAGAGGCTTCAGAGCCTAAATAATCGACGTAACGTCGTTAGTTTGTCGATATTCTATAGGATACACTTCGGCGAGTGTGCCACGAAATTGTATGAATTAATTCCTCCCTCACGATTTTACCACCGGACAAGCAGACGTACGATTTCACGCCACCGATATATGGTGGAAATAGCAACAAAGCGAACGAAACGCTACGCTTCCACTTTTATCATACTTTTACGAGTTGCAGGACTCGAATAAAATGTTGTTGCATTTATTATAGAGTTTATTAGAACTATACAAACACGTATAACACAGGTACAATTATTATAATCAAACTCAACAAATCCAAACGTAATGCAGAAGATCGTAATTCAATAACACGCGCAAAGTCCGTCACTAAATAGATTACCGAATGTACACAAGTCTTGCTTCGCTCGTGGTTATCGCTCGACTGCCTCGTCCCTTAATCGAGGCATTGCTTTATACTGCACAGATGCAATATGTCTGCCCAACCGCGTGGACTGAATTTCCTAGAATCAGTTTGTACTTTAAATCCGGCACACCTGGCTAATGACTGCCATAAAGGATTACAATACACAATGGGCTGTTTTCTAATCACAAAATTTAAACACAAAGTAAACAAAAGAAGTCCACATGCCGCAAGGTACTAAAATGTGTTTCTACAGGTATGCAGGTGGGAATTTGTCTTTGTCGGCGTCTAGGTCGTAACAATACGTACCGCTGAAGAGTGGAACTTTTACTGCCACGTTTTTAAAATATTTGAAACGCATCTTGCCAACGGGCAGCACAGGACAAAGCAAAGCCAGCCGGATTTGGATAAACCTAAGTTATGGCTTGTTACCGCTACATGCATGCACGGATTTTCTGCTGCAAAAATATGCACTTCTGTTCTAACACAACGATATATGTATACGCTTTTTAGGGTTCTTATGCGATTCTGGCAAAACAGAATCATCGTTATGAAATTGTCATATCCACCTGCCCGTATGTAATAAATACTTGCAACAACTCAGAAGGGTTTATGGAAAAGAACAGCAACTGGCCACATATTTATAATCAGAGAACCTTAAGGTTTTAACATTTTCTACACACTGACTTTTCACACTCGACAAGCATTTATAGAACACCTCGCCATCCCCCCTCCAACAATTTTACAGTTTAAGAAACTTAGCAAGTTCGCACAACCGATAGCGGACTGAAGTCATTGATAAACTATTTTAATTAAAGGGTTATGAATCAAAAGAATTTAATACATTGTTATTTGGAAATTTTAGATAATATTTTATATAAAATATTGTTACAATTTGGGCCACCTACATACTTGTAAACAAAGCACATTTACTACCCGCCCGGCGTTTGAGGTAATAACATTGAAACTATTTATGCCTGTCTTCTTTTGTTTACATTGTGTTTAAAATTTGTGATTGGAAAAAAACAGCCTATTGTGTATTGTAATCTTTTGTAGCAGTCATTAGCCAGGTGTGTCGAACCGATTCGAAGAAATATCGGTGCAGTATAAAGCAATGACCCAATGGAGAGATCATCAGTCAAGCGATAACCACAAGCATGGCAAGACCTGTGTACTACATTCGGTAATCTATTACGTTTGAACTGATTGTGTTCAGTTATATTTGTACCTGTGTTATACGTGTTTGTATAGTTCTAATAAATTCTATAATAATTCTAACGGCATTTTAATTCGAGTCCTGCAATTCGTAACAATATTATACTTAAAGTTTTACATGTAATAAAATAAACCGAACACAGTATAAATCTATCGCGTTTGCTAACATGAAAATACAATGTAGTGAATGCCGTCTACATACAATTGAGAGATTTTGAATTATAATCTGTACACAATTACCACATCAGAGATAAATATTATTAAATAAAATTATGTTAAATTATAGAGAACTACTTGCTCTATACAAAACAGGCGCTAATCACCGAAGAAATAAAAATATAACATTATTATTCAATTAAGGAAATGGCCGATTGTATCCTTTAGAAATAAGAGGGTACATAATAAAATTAATTATCAACTTTAAAAAGAAACATGTGTTGCAGTTATTTAGTAGCAAGTTAACTGTTCACTGGCAAATGTTTACGTTAATTTTTAAGTATTGAAATGGAACCGTCTGTTGTCAAGGGTTTTGTGTTTGCCTTTCAGTAAGACATCATAGACTGTTTGTTTAAATTACGGATTAAGCTTACAAGTTCAAGAATTCTAATGAATTCTGAGAATGTTGCTGGGGGTTCATGTCTATTTTGTGAATATATAAGGTTGGCCCGTTAAGACAGAGTTAATTGAGTTTCAACTGCGATCGAGGACTATTAAATATACATTCGGAAAATCTCACATCGACGGACTTTGCGAGTTTTTTTTGTAATTACGATCTTCTGGTTTACGGTTTGGACTTGTTGTTTGCGAGAACTGTGAATTACGTATGTGTACTTCTTCTAATAAAGTTTGTGATAATTCCAACGGTATTTTTAATTCGTATCCCACAAACATGTAACAATAATATCCATTAAGTTATTCATTGATATTTTTTGTGATTCCTTAGACAAATAGAGGAAGGAATAAGGCTCGTTTACCACATCTACGGGACTTTCTCTTATGCTTGGACTGCCAACCACTCACCCAATTTATTTACGACTGTATCAAAAACACAACAAACAAGACACTTAAACCTCCTAATGTTTTAATACTTGCGTTAAAAGCGGGTGACCTGTTTTTGAGTGTCGGAAGGGTTCACAATGTTGCAGGTTTATGTGAAAAGTTTTTATCGCACTTTCATGTGGGCGTTCAAAGGAGAGCCACGCTTAATGTTTTTTTTTAAACTTTCAGCTGTATATTTTGTAGTCTATTTTTTACATCTGGAGTGATCTTAAAAAGGAAGAATAATAATTACTAAAGAACATTTATAAATTAGTTATCCATAATATTATAAAAATCTAAACACGCCGTGTCTATACATTGCTATTGTTATGAGTGCGGGACTCGAATCAAAAACGCCGTCGGAATTACTATAGAATTTATTAGAATTAACAAACACGTATAACACAGGTACAAATATGCACAACCAGTAGAAACTGCACGATTCAATAACACGCGCAAAGTCCGTCACTATATAGCTTATCGAATGTACACACTCAATGACAGCCTCACCCCTCCTATTCAGGCATTGTTTTATACTAAAACTATACAATATATCTGGACTCGACCGCGTAAACAATCATTTCCAAGAATCGCACCTGGCCAATGCCTACCATTAAGGATTACAATACACAATAGGCTGTTTCTAATTACAAATTTTAAACACAGAGTAAACAAAAGAAGTGTAAATGCGGAAAGATAATAAAGTGCATTGGCTTTTGTCGGCATGTAACAGTATTAACAAGAATATGTTAGTAAGTAAATAAAATTGTAAGAGTTAATAAAAAAAAGGGATAAAGTAATACAAAAAGATTAAAAGTACCTCTTTCCTGAACAGTGAGAGGAGGACGGCGATAATAAATTAAAAAACAAGCTGATAAACCCCCTATAACTATTATGTATAGCAAATTAGTCTTTATTAATCAAATACGTTTATTTGCTAATTCAAACCGTAGGCAAGTTTATTGACTCTACGTTGAATTGTGCACGTATTTCAAAACTATGGACATCTCAAAGGAATGCCAGTAACTTTATCCTACTGTTATCTACAGGTGGAATTGTATTGAGATTTGCCTGGAGCGTAACTTGTGTTTGATGTTTAGATCTAGCTAACTAGCTTTCAACCTCATATATTTGTTAACTATAAACCGAGAGAGAGAGAACACTTTATTGCAAACCAATATATACAATTACAAAATGTACAATAGGCGGCCTTATCGCTCACAGTGATCTCTTCCAGGCAACCTAAATGAGAGGATTTTAAATGAGGCGATGTAGGTCGTACAGGAAAAAGGCAATAGATACATAAATACTCAAACTAATTTAAGAAATAAATATACAAAAACATACATATATACATAGTCATATATATACAATAATACATTTCAAAATAAATAAGTTCTTATAATAAATGCATTAGCATGATTATATTGTGTTAATCAGACAGGTATTTGTAGACAAATAGTGCTTTCTGAGCAAATTTTTAAATGTTGGTAAGGATTTGGCCTCTCTGATAGTAAGAGGCAGGGTATTGCAAATTTTGACATCGTACAACTATATAGAGTAGTACATTAGGAAAGTACACAATGTTATAAACTAGGTACTAGATTAAAGTAATGAATGCTCGGTTTCGAGTACGATCCATTATAATACCATAAATGTGAAACTAGCTGTCTGTTACACTTTCGCAGAAAAACCGCGTTTCTGTTTTTGCTGAAATTCTATACAGGTGTACAGTCTCGACACTGGGAGTGGACATAAAATACTTCGTATACCGGAAAATAACATCGTTCTAACGTAAAAATGAAATAAACTTTCAAGGGGCGAATAAAGCCCTACCCAATATATCCTTATATATACACCCTTATATACACACCCTTATATATACACCCTTATATATACACCATTATATATATACCCTTATATATATACCCTTTCTCAAGCATTTATTTTACTTTTGACAACTCGATGACGGATCAATTAGTAACGTCCTAATGCGTTACCGACTCTATTTATAAATAAGTTTTAATCAATTTAACTTATATGTATACTTACTTACTTACTTATATTTTTGCTAAAAATACGTGTAATAAATTTACCCACATTTCAATGGACTTGTTTTATATATATTAAAGAAGCCTTCTTTGTAATAAAGTAGTTGCTTTTAATAAAGTAGAACATTGTTTACTTTCAAATCGATTACTTTCGATTTATTTACGTATAGTGTCGATGGCTTAATAGTCTGTGCGTTACATGATTAACAGAACATTATTATTGCGTCACCCACAATAACGTTCGAAAATTATGTCATTTGTTTCGTGTGGGCTTTAGTGTCATGAAATATGTAACTTGATAGACGCGCAAACATCAAACCTAAAATAAACATTTGGAAACAATCAACGTAACCCGTGTGAATGTGTGAAACTTGTTCTCCAGAAAAATTATGGCTTTTACTAGGATTAACCCGCAGCGAAGCCGCCACGAAAATCCTAATAGGACATCGAATTTACAACGTGTGCGTTATGCCCCTACAATAATCAGACATTAAACTTTCACTTTGAAATTATGACTTGTTTTTTTATATATATACTAGCGGCCCCGGCAGACGTTGTCCTGTTTTGAAAAAATAAAAGTCTAAGACCTGATCCCAGCGCCACCTACCGGTTCCAATTGTGAAAATAAACCATCCGGGGACCTACTCAAACACACAAAAACAAAATCACCAAAATCGATCCAGGTGATTAGGAGGATTCTAGAACCCGATCTCAGCGCCACCTGCCCGTTCCAACGGAATAAAAAGAATCCTATGTCCGTCTCCTGGTTCTAAGCTACCTCCCCACCAATTTTCAGCCAAATCGGTACGGCCGTTCTTGAGTTATAAATAGTGTAACTAAAACGACTATCTTTTATATATATAGATTTCTACTCCTTCCTGACAAACACGATCTGTCAGGGTATTAATTTCTTTTTTATATAATTTTGTATCCTTTTTGTCTTTTTTACTTTTTTATTTTATTTGCTTCCTCTTTCTCTTTATTTACATTCTTATATCTATTACATTAGTTATTTACTTATCTGATTACATATTCTTGTACATACATACATACATACATACATATCTTCACGCCAGTTCCCTTGCGGGGTAGACACGAACAACAGAGTGCCATTTAGGCTTATTCTTACACACCTCACTTGCCTCTTTGACATATTCTTGTATTACTAGTTATGTATCCATCTTAACTCTGTTTACATTATGGGCGTTTTCTTTTTTATATATGTATACTATATTCCTATTACTGTCTACGTATATTCTTTTTATGGCTAACTCTCATTTGTTACTACTTTTCTTATACTAAATTTACACAAAATGGATTCTATATGTTTATTACCAATATTACCTTCTTAAAATATATCTATATATTATTTTCTTAAGTTTTCGCGACTTATATACATAATAAAACTACCTACTACTACTGAAAAGTGGCTGAAACGTCGGAAAAACCAAAATCAAATAAAATTACCGCGCTTAAAACCGTTAAAACGTAGTTTTATTATATATCTATATATTAATACGTAAAGCAAAAACACAGCAAAAATTTTGTAAAATTTTTTGTTGAGGGGTATAAAATTTCGCACACTTATAGTTTATATAGAGAAAGAGTGCAGAATGCTATTTTTTTTTAATTATGCATAAAAAAAAATTATTGCAGGATGACGGGTCGTTGCAATAATAAACAACCCGTTCATTTTCAAAGTATATAATTTTGTATATGATATTTACACAGCCGAACGTATTAATATAAAATATATATTCGGATTTAAAGGGATTCAGTTCTGTACATTTTCGTGACGAATTTTCTTTGGTGTCTAATGTGAGATCACAGTTGTCAATTATCAAAACATCCAATCTTGCCTGCCAGGCAGTAGGCGAACAGGTTTGTTTCGCCACAAGGAGTTCAGCAGGCAGGCAGACGGCCCACTTGATAGAAAGCGGTTACCATCGCCTATGGACATTTGCAACACCAAATGTGCTACAAATGCGCTGCTGCTCTCTTAAAGGAGACTGGAACCTGGTCACTAAAGCCGGAACACAACACAAGGTTGTTATGGCGGCATACTCTAGACCAGGGGTGGTCGCCATCCAGTCGAGCAAAAATACCCTACCACCTGTCAAAATATTAAGGGCCTGTTTCACAAAGTTCAAATAAAGGTCCCAATAAGCTACTTGCAACTTATTCATCGAATAAAGACAACGTTTGCGTTTCACAATTGACAAACAGCACTAACTGGCAAATAAAGTACCCTGTAAACTATATGTCAGATCAAGTGGCCAATAGCAACTCTGTTTGTCATATAAATTAGTCGACTGCCATAATATCTGGTTGACAGTTGTGATTCGAATAATTACTGTTGAAAGTTTTGTTCTTTTGTGAATGTATATTTGTAAAATGGAAATATTTGATACTATTGAAGACGAATTAGATGATTTTATGTTATCATTTAACTGGAACGCATTAATTATATGCAAGTATTGGATGTAAGGACTTTGGGATGAGATTTTCACTTAACTAAGATGCTGTAGGTTATGTATATTTATTATTTATAATTGAATATTATGTAACGGAACCAAATCTGAAATTACGCCGATTCTGCAAACATTTATGTTCCAATTATCACTTTGAGATTGACTTTCCGTTCACACTAATACAAAATAACGTATATGCTGTTTTGATCAATAAAAAATTAAGCCATGACATATTTTTAAGCATCTTACATAAGTGTAAGAATAAGCCTAAATGGCGCTCTGTTGTTCGTGCCTACCCCGCAAGGGAACTGGCGTGAAGTTATGTATGTATATATGTATGACATATTTTAAGCTGTGTTTATATAAACTGTATAATGTACATTAAAATGATTAAATGTGTATGATGTGTGCATGACAAGAGTTATGAATGTCAAAGAAGCAAGTGAGGTGTGTAAGAATGGGCCTAAATGGCGCTCTGTTGTTCGTGCCTACCCCGCAAGGGAACTGGCGTGAAGTTATGTATGTATGTATGTAAAATGATTAAAACATATTTACAACATGTATTTCCTAATACATGTATTTAGTAAAACGGAACTACAAAATGCGACGTTACCAAACCTACTAACTAGTAAATGGCAAATAGCTATGTGCCAAATAAATTTATAGGTAAAAGATGATGTTGAAACGCAATCAGGACTAACCAGAACTTTTATGTGTCACATAATTAATTTGTTAAATAGCTATTGGATACTTTACTTGTACATTGTGAAACAGACCCTTAATCTTGAAAAAATACATTACACACTACCATGTAGGTATTTGACAAACACACGCATATATACACTTTTGTTTATTGTTAAAGTCAAATTAACAGTGTAGCCTTGGCGAAATCTGGAATTATAGAAGTATAAGTCTTTGACATTATTTATTATGGCCGAATTTCGACCACGGGGACCACTAGTTTTAAATAATATACATTCAATTAGTATCTTATATATCCTTATTTCGTTTTCTAGATATATTTACAAAATTCACGCAATACTTAGTGAAGTCATCTAGGTGCTTCGTTGCCATCAGATCATACATGTTCTCTCATACTGCCTATTCCTAGTTTCACCTCGAGATAATGATGACTGTTGCAATAATTCTACTAAGCCATATAAGTTAAGAATGCGTACAGTTACTTCAAGTTGGCTGCACTAATGATGCATCCGTGTAACTTGTGCTGGTAACAAGCCAGCGACGTGGCGACGACAATGCTCTGAAAGATTTTTAAGGGATGTGACGGATCGCTACAGAATTATCGATAAAATCAAAGTAATGTTTTTGAGGAGAAACTTCTTTAGAATTGTTGTGATTTTAAAATCGATGAAACGAAAAAGTGACACTAAATACATAAAATTCAACCTTATTTAATTCGATTATTATTTTTATTAAAACAATAGCTTAAATTCTTATTTTAAATAATGCGATACTTTGTGTCCCGGGCATCCCTCGGGAATTTCTACTACTAGTATAATAATATAATGATGTACAACTAGTATAATGATATAAAGATTTTAACTGCGAGGCACGGGGTGAATTTAAAGGGAGGTTGGAGGTCGTCGGGCCAGGTTGGGCCCATACTATATGTCATCCTGGTAATATATCAAAATATGTTGCTGTTAAGTGAATAGAGTTATTAAGTGATTGAATAGAGTTATACTTTCTCATGTTTCTGTGGTTACAATATTATTGATACATACTATATATATATATATGTCTAAGTATTTATGGTCGATCATACGAAACATATTTAATGGCTATATATAAACTTCAGATACGTTTATTGAAAAACCATATTACCCAAGAATATTAAAAAACATGTAGACAATTACAAAGAATTATTCAAATATTGTAATATTATGAGTAAGGTTAGGTTTAAGGTATAAGGTTAAATTTTTTAACACTAACTGAAAGTAACAACTATTAGATAAAAAGACTAGACCTAACTACATGAGACCGAGATCTGGCGAATGTAAATATATTATTCTTAATATAATAACGTGTATGGGACAAGTATACGACACTAGGTAATCATTGTAAATGATCTATCAGAGGATCTGCAATCAATTTACAAAAATAACCATAAATCCATCAAATATAATCTAAAAAGATTCTTTATGGATTCCCAACGCGGACCATCATGCTCACATGTGCAGACCTGGGACTAAAACAGAACCATATACAGAACGATGATAACTCCGCTTTTATTATCAAATCAGAACTAAACACTTGAATTATAATAACCATATTCCATCACAGTTGAGCCGTCAGCCCGTCTGCTCTGCTTCAGCAATAAATAAAAACATGTCCATTTATTTAACACCGCAAACAAATGTACCCGAAACAATAGCGGCATTTTCGTGAAGTAAACCATAGTTTGGGGGGACAGAGACAAATATACATACATACCAGTATACAAACGAGAAGGAGATATGCATAAATGAAAAATAGATAGTGTTACCATGACTCAAACCATTGTTCAGTATTAAATAATAAACAGTAAGATTCGATCAATATAATAAAATATATGTAAATGAAGAGTAACTTCATTCGATTTGAATTTGGCGCGCATTATCATAGTATATGTCAAGTGTCAATGTAATGTCACTTATACATCACATCATCACACTTGTCAGAGCTTTTCTCGGTTAGTTCAATTCAATAGAACAAATTACGTGCTATTTTAAATTTCTAAACTATACTAGATTAATTTAAATTGTAAATTAATTAGCTTAAAATGTTGTTCCTCTTTACAGGTGAGTTGCGTAGTTATATATTCACATACAAAAACAGCGTATTGTATTTAATAATAAAAATTCTCTTTACAGAGCAACCGTTAGTTTTTTAATTTACGAATCAAAAGTAAACCATATTATATATATAGTACATACATACATACATAACTTCACGCCAGTTCCCTTGCGGGGTAGGCACGAACGACAGAGCGCCATTTAGGCTCATTCTTACACACCTCACTTGCTTCTTTGACATTCATAACTCTTGTCATGCACGCTCGTCTGTTCTTAAGGCTGCTGACATCACCTTCTGCTAGTACACGATCAATTTGATCATGGAAGGTGTGTCGTGGCCTTCCACGACTTCTGCATCCATCCACTTTTGCATTGTATATCTGTTTAGTCATTCTTTCCACATGCCCGAACCACCGGAGCATTCCTTTCCTTGCCTTCACCCCGACACTCTCTTTCAGACCAACTCTCTTTCTTACTTCGGTATTACGAACGGTATATGGTAATAATAAAAAAATATAAAGTAATAAAATATTGAGTTTTATCGATATCGATATCGATAGAGCGAATCCCTGCCCGGAAAGAAGCCAAGTTAAACGTCTATTCATAATTATAGGTTATCGTCGCGCACGATTTCTCAGGCTTCAGCCGTTCTTTCGCACTATGCTGCCATCATAATTAGTTACATTAGCCAATGAACTTTACACCTTACGCTGTATAACTTTACTGGTCATTTTCGCGTGTCAACAAGAACTGGCTCATTCAATGACACTCGCCGAGTGAAGAACTATTCATGCGGTACCATCAGATTTTCGAGCGATATTTTTTTTGCTCTCAGCCGCGTTTGAAAAGTCCGGATTTTGTCGGATAGCTTTTAAGTCTTATTTGCGCGGATTTGATGGAAACTCGGGTATAGTCTTCTAAAAGTAAAGCTTAAAACTGTTATTATCTAACGTTGAAAAAGTCGTGGTAGCGTAATGGCTAGCGCACTCGTTCCACACTCAAAGGGTGCGGGTTCGACCCCGGCCGGAACGCAAGCACCGCTTAGTCAGTTTTCTGATCTCATGTTCATATTGTTACAATTACCACGTGCTAACAACGGTGAAGGAAAACATCGTGATGCAACCAGCACATCGAGTTAACGTGTCAAACCTGCCAAGCCGTCTTGGACAAGCGTGGCGGGTATACTGTCCGTTCCCTATAATGGGAGGCCCGAGCCCAGCAGTGGGACATTTATGGGCTGATACTAATTGTGTCCGCGACGCAGTCCGCGTGGAATTTGTTTTCAAAGCCCCGCCGATTTTGAAACATTTTTCATTGCTGCTCCGCTCCTATTGGTCTTAGCGTGAGCCTTCCTCGATAAATGGGCTATCCAACACTGAAAGATTTTTTCACATCAGATCGTTTAAACAAACAAATAAACTGTTCAGCTTTATATATTAGTATAAGCTATAAGATTTGAAAATGAGTGCTTTCATGTATCTGAAACTTGTGTTTCATTTTGAATTAATTATAAAATTTGTTTGTAAGTCTTAAGTCGTAAAAAAAACTCCATTCGAGCAAGCGCTTGAGTTCCAAGGAACTCCCCTTACCACCTCCAAAAGTATTGGGATCCTCGGTATCAACATCACGAACGATGTACAGTTCAGGGGCCATCTTGAAGGCAAGGCAAAACTTGCCTCCAAGAAGCTGGGAGTGCTAAACCGGTCCAAGCAGTACTTCACATCGCGGCAACGCCTTGTGCTTTATAAAGCCCAGGTGAGGCCGCATATGGAGTACTGCTCACAGCTTTGGGCTGGAGCACCTGCTTACCAACTTAATCCCCTGGACAGTATTCAACGTCGAGCCCTTCGCGTTGTTGATGATCCCATACTCACAGACGGTTTAGATACGCTTGGCCTTAGGAGAGACTTTGCTTCTCTCTGCGTATTTTACCGACTGTATAACGGGGAATGTTCCGAAGAACTGTTTAGAATGGTGCCTTCGTCCTCCTTCTACCATCGCACCGCTCGCCATCGATTGGGAGTTCACCCCCACTTCCTTGAGCCGCTTCGCTCATGTACGCAACGGTTCTGTAGAACGTTTCTCTCGCGTACCGTGGGGTTTTGGAATGAGCTCCCGGCCGAGGTTTTCCCACAGCGCTACGATATGGAGTTCTTCAAAAAGGGTGTCATAAAATTTCTTCGAGGCCGGCAGCGCGTTGGCGACATCTCTGATGTTGCAAACGTCCATAGGCGACGGTAACCGCTTTCCACCAGGTGGGCCGTTAGCCTGTTTGCTGTATTCCAGCTATAAAAAAAAAAAGTCTTGTTATATTTATATTGTAGTTTAATTTTACTTGATATTAATTTATAATTAGTTTTAACTATGTTATTGTTTTTAGTGTTTATCATAGTTCTTATTTATTTTTAGTTTTTAATTACTTACTAATTAGTTCCTTTTTAATTTAAAATCTAAATATATATTTTCTTTGAGATATAAAAAAGTAATGAATTCAAACAGTAGGTACCTTGACAGACGAACGATGCAAATTTGTTTTATATTTTATACCACTTCAACAATAATATCGAAATAAAATTTTAAAAAGACGCAATCAAAGTTTTTTAATACCTCTGGTGTTGCAAATGTCTGTAGGCCACAGTAACCACTATCCATCAGGTAGAACGTTACAATGTCTTTTTATACGATCAGAAAATAGAGTCTCGTGGAAATTCTATACTGTGTAATATCATTTCGAATGACAAGATAGATAAGTCTTTATTGTACACCAATACAAACATGAACTTAAGACTACAATTATATCTAGTTATGTACAAAGGGCGGTCTTATTGCTAAAAAGCGATCTCTTCCAGACAACCCCAGGAATGAATTGAGATGATAATGGCGATGGTGGTATACGTAACATATAGTACAAACTACTTACATTTTAATAATAAATACATAAATGATATATATATGCAGAAATTGTATATATTACATAGATATATACTTAATATACATAACATACAAATACATATCTACAAAATATATAAATGCTTATAAATGAATTTAAATATCATATTCCAACGACAGGTGGTATTTTTTGATCATAGTTTTAAATATCGCTAGCGATTTTGCTTGTCTGATTAGCCTTAACAGTAAAAGAATTGTTCTAAAAAGTTGACTTATGCGCAGGAGTGTTCAATTTAAGTTTAGTAGAAGGGCGTAAATTATGAGAGCACGAAAGAAATTCAAAACTTTGTTTAAGGTAATCAGGAGTACTAGGGACAAATAAAATACTATAGAGTAAAGCAAGGATGTGAGTATTCCGGCGAAATCGAATTGGCAACCACTTGAGTTTTTTTCGGAATTCAGAGACATGGTCATATTTGCGTAGTCCAAATATGAACCTTATACAAAAAAAAATTGTATAATTTCAAAACAAGCCACAGTATTAAAAAAAAATCAAAGCAAGCACATAGATTTTTTTTTTGGTTAAAAATGTTTTTGTACTTACTGATACTGTGTCCAAGTTATCTCGTTTCATAAAATCTGTAACAAACCATAATATTTTCTTAAGTTTTCGCGACTTATATCTTATACTAATATATAAAGCTGAAAGTTTGTTTGTTTGTTTAAACGCGCTAATCTCAGGAACTACTGGTCTGATTTGAAAAATTCTTTCAGTGTTGGATAGTCCATTTATCGAGGAAAGCTATAGGCTATATATCATCACGCTAAGACCAATAGGAGCGGAGCAGCAATGAAAAATGTTTCAAAATGGGGGGGCTTTGAAAACAAATTCCACGCGACGGCGTCGCGGCACAGCTAATACATAATAAAACTACGTTTTAACGGTTTTAAGCGCGGTAATTTATTATGTTAATAAATTACCTCGCTTAAAACTGTAACAAAACAATCCATATCCTCGTATTAATACGTCAAGCAAAAACTTTGTACACATTTTTACGAAAATTGCGCGGACGGAGTATGAAATTTCACACACTTATAGTTTATATAGAGAAGAAGCGACGAATGCTAATATTTTTTTTAATTATGCATAAAAAATACATTAAATCAATATAAAAAACATTACACACACTACCATGTATTTGACACACACATGCATATATACTCTTTTGTTTATTGTTCAAGTCAATTTAACAGCGTAGTTTTGGCGAAATTGATTTTTTTTTATTTTTTTATTGCAGGAGTTCAGCAGACAGGCAGACGACCCACTTGATGGAAAACGGTTACCATCGTCTATGAAAATTTGCAACACCAAAGGTACTACAAATGCGCTGCTGCTCTCTTAAGGGTCACTGGAACCTGGTCACTAATGCCGGAACACAACTCAAGGTTGTTATGGCGACATACTTTAGACCAGGGGTTGGTAGCAATCCAGTCGGGAAAATGCCCTACCACCTGGCTGTGGGTTGTTTTGTCGCCTCTTACGACAGGCCGCCTGGCCGCAGGAAATTGTATTCTTTCTCCGTTCCTGCACGGATGATATATGATTATAGAAGTATTATATAGTCTTGGACAACAAATTTTTATGTTCGAATTTCGACCACGGGCGACCACAAGTTTAAATTACATGATGGTATGCGTTTATATGTATGTCTGTATGCCGTTTACGCTTAATCTATTTGTACCAGTTCATGCTACACTTAAGGATATTGTTAATGATAGCTTTATTTGGATGAACGGCCCGCTCGGTGTTGCCTATAAAATGAAATAATTAGTAAAATATATAATAATAATAATCGGTAGACAAACACATACATACATACATAACTTCACGCCAGTTCCCTTGCGGGGTAGGCACGAACAACAGAGTGCCATTTAGGCTTATTCTTACACACCTCACCATAGGAGATAACTTTGAAAATACGTTTCATAACTCTTGTCATGCAAGCTCGTCTGTTCTTAAGGCTCTGCGTTGACATCACCTTCTGCTAGTACATGATCAATTTGATCATGGAAGGTGTGTCGTGGCCTATCCAAATACTTCTAACATCCATCCATATATTGCAATTGTAGGCTGGCTTGCACCTTTTGTCATTCTTTCATCATGGGAAATCCGTTTCCACTATGCCGCGATAGGCACCGGAGCATGGGGGGATGTTCCTTACCTGTGTGAGTGTGTGGGATTCGCTTTCAGATCGGGGGTGGCACTAGCGTGCGGTATCACGAACCGGTGCCACGCTATTGCCACTCCCCAGTTAGGGATACCCACTAATACCCCTGGGTGTTCCGTCCTGCGCCTTATGCCAGGGCTACGGGAAATGGGCTGCCCGACTCCGCAGTGCCCTGGCAGGCGTGGGCCCACCTCACTGGGCCTCTTCCTATGCCAGGGGACGTGTCCCCCGGCTACTTCTTGGTCTCATTCGTGCGTGGGGCGGTCTGTAACGCGCCCCACGGGAAGAGAGATGAGCGCACGCGGAACACTCGCGCTCTCATCTCGACGGCATGTGCGGGTGAGTGAGAACCACTATACCCCTAGGGGCCCCACCCGCGCCGCCCGCTTACGGTGGCCAAAGGTCTAGCTCGGACCTCCGGCAAAGGCTTAGCCCGCCTTTGGCGGGACCGGAGCAAAGACGTACGCTCACGCTCCGAATCCGCCTCCTCCTACAAATAACATAACGTAATCGCATTATAATTAAAGGCTGGCTTGCACCTAGGGCAACTAATTAGCGTTGCCATCCAACGCGGAAATGCGGCCAGCATTTTGGGGACGTTCCCCGCCGACAGCGATTTGGTGTCAATTTTTTATTTATAGATTCATGTGATTTTGTAAGTATAGCTTTATTTATAGTTTATATATTTTTAACATTTAGTTTTATTACTTAGTTTTAATTTTATTATTTACGTAGTACAAAACAATTTAGTAAATCTCATAAATATTTTATATAAATTTAAATGCATGTAAAATATCTAACGTCTTGCTTATATGTGCTTGGAGCATAAATACTGTGTCAAAATATGGTGCCACTCCCAATAATCTTAATAATTTGACGGCCTTTATGGTTGAGCGGGTTAAGCCTTTGAGGGCTTAATTCACTGCAGTACTGAGGCTCCGGCTTCAATTCTTGGTATGATAAATTTCGCAAACGATTTTTCTCCGTTATTTACTATGGTCTGGGTGTCTGGGATTGTCCCCAGTAGTCCGTTGTATATCACCCATAACACGAGCGTATCTTGCATAATTTTAAAGTTCATATCATTTCTCTGTGTATAATGCACTTGCTAGGTTATGAAATTGAACTTCTGAATTGTTACCATTTACAAAATGTAAGCAAATACAATTATAATTAAGTGTGGGTAGTTTTGACCGCAGTGTTCAGTGACACGCCGCGGTTGCGCGCGAGGCCGTTGCGGTCGCCATTTTGTCCATTTGAAACTAAAACTGGTATATAATGTTTTATAATGTCACATTTTGGATATTAGTAAATAGTTCGGTAAGCAAATGTGGTCGTTTACGTATTAAACGGCTTCGTATTTGTGCTAAAAGTTTCAAGAGTCCAGCCTATATAATATCATAAATATAATATTGTTACGAGTTAGCAGGACTCGAATTAAAATGCCGTTAGAATTATTATTGAGTTTATTAGAACTATACAAACACGTATAACACAGGTACAAATATAACCGAACACAAAAATCTAAACCTAATGCAAAGGTCGTAATTCAATAAAACGCACAGTCTGTCACTAATAGATTCTCGCCCGACTACCCCCTCTCCTCATCAGGCCGTCGTTTTCTACCTCACAAATACAATTGTGCCCGTATCGTAATTGACGTAATCTGTATAACCTGGTTAATGATTCGGCCGCAAGCGGCTATAAACGAGTACAATAAAACAACTGGCTCTTCTCTAGAAACGTATGCCAATAAATAAGTAAACAAAAGAAGACAATCATAAAAGAATTACAAATAGTTCAAATGCCGACAGGTAATAAAATGTGTCTTAACAGATATGCAGGTGGGATTTGTTTTTGTCAGAACTTAAGTTGTAACAATATCATCTAAATCCTAATATTTTACTGATTTACAAGTTTAGGATTCAGAATTTTCACTGTATGTAACAAATTAGTCTTTAACTACAAGAAATTTTTTGTAGTCGGATAGCTGCCAAATGCTAATTATAACACAGGTTTGTTCCTAGTGCGGGGTCTTGGCAACCACCTGACTTCACAGCTTGCGTTACTTTGAAAAAATCTGTCTTTTTTTGTACAGTTTACTTGTTACACAATAATGTTGTAATGGCTATGTAATAAGGACTTTATTTATTTATTTTATTTATATGGTCGTGCTCGTCAGCGTTTAACTATGTATAGTTATTTAAATTCTTAGATTATAAATGCTTAGAAATATATATAATGAAATCCCAAAAGAGCTGAAAGCTCTGAAAACTAAATTGTTCAAATCACAATTAAAAAACTACTAATAAAAAAAAGCTACTACAGTGTAATGGAATTTCTTAATGATAAGTTTTAAATATAGTTGATAAGATAGGATGTTAAGTGTTTAAATATATTTATAATATTTGTACCATTTTACTACCATTAGAAACATATCTTTATTATCCGTGCAGGAACGGAGAAAGAATACAATTTCCTGCGGCCTGGCGGCCTGTCGTAAGAGGCGACAAAACAACCCACAGCCAGGTGGTAGGGTATTTGCTCGACTGGATGGCGACCACCCCTGATCTAGAGTATGCCGCCATAACAACCTTGTGTTGTGTTCCGGCATTAGTAACCAGGTTCCAGTCTCCCTTAAGAGAGCAGGAGCGCATTTGTAGCACCTTTGGTGTTACAAATGTCCATAGGCGATGGTAACCGCTTTCCATCAAGTGGGCCGTCTGCCTGTCTGCTGAACACCTGCAATAAAAAAAAACATATCTAAATTAAAATTGTGTATCATTTAGTATTTTGTTAAATTTAAGGTTATACATAATTATAAGATTGAAACATTAGTAGTAATAATTAAAACCAAATAAATAATGAAATCAGTATGTACCTATATAATATATGTTTCAAAAAATTGTACGCCCAACCGGCAAAAAGCTTGTGACCAGTATAAAATAACAAGACCTATTTGTGTAACCATACTTTTATGCAATAAATTATTTGATTTGATTTGATCATATATGTATATATATATATATATAGTCAAGGTGGGTAAGTTCAGCAGTGGGGTAAGTAGCGTACACCTCACGTTTTTTAACTTTTTTAAATGGAATTTAACGCCAACTATAATTCCGAACATAGAGTTAAACGGTGTCTTAGCTTTACTGACTGATTTGTCGTCGTTGTAGCTATTCAAACACGGAAATTACGAGAGATGTACGTAATTCCCCCTCTGACAGGGTTTCCTCTCCTTGACTATACCTGTTGTATATGTTTAAAAGAGTTGCTATGACCCTTTTCCTCCTCTCATTATCCAATTTTTCCTATCTCATCCCCACTTTCCCATTCCATATCCAGTCCCCTCCATTCCATTCCTCCTGTCTGATACCTTTGTAGCGAAATAAAACTCCTTCGCTCACTGCCTTGTGACTTGACAACTGTCAGATACATAGATATTGAAGATTATCCCGAGTCCCGACTAGGTGGATGAGCAAGATGGAATGCTCCTCCGTCTCAAAGGAAGATCTTCCAGCGAGGCTATTGTTATTATTGTAGGAAATTTGTACATAAGTATATCTCTCGTACGTTTCTGGAATCGTTTGCGACCTCAATTATTGCACAGCGCCATCTATTGCCTTGTAAGTGTTCTACTACAGACAGAAGCAAAAGTCGTTCTAGACGTGTAAAATTCCTCATATCATGCGTATCCAGCGCCAACCAGCGATCTTGGGCAGGTTATCAGTGCATCGGGCTGGAGGGCGTCCGACATTGCGGTTTATCGAGACGCGGTCTCCACTCCAGTAAATCAGAGGACAAGGTTGAGTGGCACCGACTTGGTGAGGCCTATGTCCAGCAATGGACTGCGATTGGCTGATGATGATCTAAGTTTAAATTATGCTCTGGATTGATCTGCATTATTCTATGCTTGCAAGAACGGAGAAAGAATACAAATTCCTGCGACTGGGCGGCCTGTCGTAAGAGGCGACAAAATAACCCACAGCCAGTTGGTAGGGTATTTGCCCATGTGGATGGCCACCACCCCTGGTCTAAAATATGCCGCCATAACAACCTGGAGTTGTGTTTTCGTTTTAGTGACCACTCTCCAATCTCCCTTTAGAGAGCAGCAGTCCATTTGAGCACCTTTGGTGTTGCAAATGAAAAATTAAAATCTAGAATCCGATTCCAGCGCCACCTACCAAGTCTAATTGTGGATCTAAACCACTCCAGGCGCACACACATAAAAATTCATCAAAATCGTAGAACCCAATTGCAGCACCAAGTATTTTGTTTAAATTGATGGGTTACATTGTTGAAATTTTAGTACGGATTCTTAATTTTTATATAGCTTATATTAATCAGGGATAATGTAGCATTCGAACGGTGAAAGAATTATTGATATCGGTCGAGTAGTTTTTGAGTTTATTCGTTACAAACATACAAAATTACAAATCTTTGATGTTTACGAGTATAATATTAGTATACATATACAAGATCGTTCGTTTATATATATCAGATATCCTTGTTTCACCTTATGTCCAAAATTATTCCCTGCCATTCTTCCGGTAGTGTTACCATCATTACTTTCTTACAATAAGAAAACAATTGAATAATCCGATTTATTATACTTCCTGTTTCCTCCCGTAATAACTGAAGCATGTTTGTACCAATTTCCGGCGAAAAGAATTGTTACGAATTTGTAGGGAGATTTATTGGATGTAGATTCGAAAATGCAGTTGGAATTATCACAAATTTTATTAGAAGTACACACACGTAATTCACAGTTCTTACAGGTATAGCCGAACACAACAAAACCAAACCGTAGGACAGAAAATCGTTATCACATAAATTGCGCAAAGTTCGTCGTTATAAGATACTCGCTCTGAAAGTGCACCAGGTAACGCCTCGTTTGCAGTCAGAATACGACTGGCGCATTTCCTAAGTGACCGACCCTTACGTATTTGTAAATTAGACATAGCCTCCTAGCAACATGCCACCCACTAGTTCTTGAAATCGTTAAATGGTCAGGTTAATGGCTTCCAAGTATTCGCATGAAATACCAACAGACGAAAGAAGAATTTATGACGTCTTCGGCGACATGAACAAAGAGATTAGAGCGAACAATATATCACTCAAATTTAAAGGGATAATAAGACACCTGCAAAGGATTAGTATCGGCTTGCAACAGTATTATATTTGCAAAAGCCCTATTATTACATGTGAACAACAAACTATCCTTTCAGTAACTTTAATTAATCGTTTTAAGATGTTTTTTTGATTGCAGGACTTCAACAGACAGGCAGACAGCCCACCTGATGGAAAGCGGCTACCATCGCCTATGGACATTTGCAACACCAAAGATGCTACAAATACGCTGCTGCTCCCTAAAGGGAGACTGGAACCTGGCCACTAATGCCGGAACACAACTCAAGGTTGTTATGGCTGCATACTCAGACCAGGGGTGGTAGCCATCCAGATGGTCAATTGCCCTACCACCTGGCAAATTGGCACCTGATTTCTTACCTTGTTACCATCAATTGACATTCTTGAACAAAACAAAAAATATTGAGGTGTCTTTGGGAGACCTGTTTGGAGCGAAATTCTCGGAGACCATCGATAATTATCAAAAAACTATATGTATAAAAATACATAAACAAACAAATTGTATCGGAATATAGTAAATATTGTGAAAACTCGAAATTAACTCGAAGCTAAAAACATACAATGGAATTGTGAACCTCCTTACTCCTTTTGAAAGTTGGTTAAAAATAATAAATTATACAAAAAACATGGGCACGTGAGCGACGACAGCGCCCAAATGCGGCCGAATAACAGCATCACAAAACCTTCTATTTTCAAAATAGCTTGCATTACACTAATGGATATTATTTTAGATCTTATTTCATTGCATTAAAGTTCGAAATTGAATTGAGTGGGAATTTAAAAGGTATTCTTAAGATAAAGCAGAATCTTCAAAAAAGAATTTTTATTATTATATGTATATCTCCGCAGACGGGCCATAAAGATGGCCCAGACTTTTGGAGGGCTTGCGGGGGGCCATGGGAAGACCAAGGCCGTAGAAGCCCCTTGACAAAAATGTAAATGTGGCGTGACTCTGACCGGCGATTATCCCAGTCTATACCATATAAAAATGCACCCAAGGACAAGCACTATTATTATTAATTATATAATAATACACAGCGGTCAGCATTTTTTGTCTAACTTCCATCAGTCGAGTAACGTGCGATAAAGACCTTCTTCCCAAAAACAACAATATTTGATGAAATTGAAAAGAAGCTAGCTAGGACTTTCAATAAGATATGCCCGCGACTTCGTCCAGGCTTGACTTGATTTTCCCATGAGACTCCCGGAACACAAAGCACCGCAGCATTTAAAAAAGTATGCAAGCTATAGCTTAAGTGTAAACTGTGTCGGAATAAGCCAATTTTTACGCACCCGAAAAATTTCAAATTGCTCCCGGGAAAATTCCCGCGGGATTCCCGAGATAAAAAAAACATCCCACATTTTATTATATAACATTTTCTATCGATCAGTGAAGAAATCATATTGGAATCTGTTTTTTTTTCAATCTGGCCATTTTAAATTATTCCCAGAAAAATTCTCGCGGCGTTCCCGGGACAAAAAGTAGCGCAGATTTTAAGTCTAAGACTTTGCTGTCGATTAACGTAAAGCGCAACAAAATCGACCTAGTAGTTTTTTGCTGGAAACCCGAACAAACAGACAAGAAATCTAAAAAAATTGCAGTGTCTCCGTCGTTTCTATAATCCATTCCTGTTGTTTTATTTTAAATAGATCCAATGAACAGACACGGCATGTTTAGAATTTTATAATATTATAGATAACTAGCTGGGCCGGTGACGTCGTCCGCGCGAAATTTGTTTTCAAAACCCCCCGATTTTGAAACAGTCTTCATTGATGCTCCGCTCCTATTGGTCTTAGTGTGATGCTATATAGCTTTATAGCCTTCCTCAATAAATGGGCTATCTAACACTACAATAATTTTTAAAATCAGATCAGTAGTTTCTGAGATTAGCGCGTTCAAACAAACAAACTCTTCAGCTTTATATATTAGTATAAGATTTAACAAATAAAAAACTTTCACGAACCAAGAAAGAGAGAACTATGAATCTAGAAGACAACTATCTGATTCTATATAATACAAGATACTTATTTCTAATACCCGAGGGAGACGAACCGCTGTATACATACTTACTTTATGTAAACAAGTTAGAACTTATTGTAACATGTGTCCTATTATCTCGGTGTTTGTCCCAAACAATCTGCGTATAAAAAATTAACTAAGGCAATGAATGACAACGAGGTATCATCACTCGAGGCAACCGGAGTGCACTTAAGGGATCGCTGGATTTTGAACAAGATGCGCGGCTTACGGTGCTGTAAATTAATCTTAGTAATACGGAAGTTGCGACCTGGCCATGACCACGGGCTTCGCGACAGGCGATGGAACATGCAACGCGACGGCTGTTGATGCCGAGCGCCAGGAGTCATAGTCAACTTGTACTGTCCTTGATCCTCATTATGTGTGCGAAATTTCAAATTAATCAGACATCTGGAAATGGGTGAAAATGATGTTGAAAGTTTCCGTGAGATACATACATACAGGTTTAGCTAATAAAAGCGTGTTAAAAATTAATTAAGGCAATGAATGCAAACGAGGTATCATCACTCGAGGCAACCGGAGTGCACTTAAGTGAACGCTGAAACTTGTACAAGATGCGCGGTTTACGGCGCTGTAAATTAATCTTGGTAACACGGAAGTTACGGTGCGGCCACGACCACGGGCTTAGCGGCAGACGATGTAACCTGCGACGTGACGATTATTAGCGCCGAGTAAGAGGAAGCGTAGCATGCTTCATACATGATATTATAAAAGATGTATGCGGTCGACTAATAATAAATTCAAGTGCTACAGTCGGCGAACATACACTGTGCGTGACGTACAGGTGTCATGCGCCGCGTCTGCGTTTATTCTTGAGCATTCTAGCGTAAAGACTTCGCGCTTATGATGTGTAGTAACAAATCTGTTCAACTGCAAAGTAAATGAAAGAAACTGACACACATTTAGACGTTTCCAGAGTTAACATCGGTATACAGTCATTCCGATTCCCAACGCGGCGTGAAACGTCCATTGACGCGCTACACGCCGTTTTTAGCATCTTTAATATACTGAAAATACTTTTGTTTTTGTGACCCGCGGCGTCGCACTGAACCATCGCTCACAGCGATAAGGTCGTGGCCAAGCCATTAGAGGCTTTTTCTTGTTTTTATCACTATCAAGAGTGAAGGATGCAGGATGAATTTTTTGAAAAGACAAGCCTATAGATTTATCGTCAGACCTGTGACTAACTGACTGACTATGTCCTTTGACCACTAATGAAGCGTAGCCTGTATTTGAGCGATTCAAACAAGAGTTGTATCTCATGGAGATAAACATACTGTGATAGATATATGGAGTCCACCGGGACCTTGTTACTTATTAAATATTTGTTACTTAATAACGGGTGACTTAAAAATAGTGAAAGTAATACAATATTATAAACTAATATAAGTAGTAATAATCTAATATAATACAAGAGAAGTTAACTTATTTTTATTGTATTCTACCTATAGTCCCTCAAGACTATAAGTAGAATACTGAGCCCAGATCACCGTCTTCTATGGGTAAGGTGCCCAGAAGGCTGGCTACGTTTCCTCGCTGGATCACCATACTGATCTCCCCGAGGTAAGCATCAGCCCTCTGATCACCTGAAGAGTCAATGAGTCATACATATACATACATGATTAATAACAAAATTGCAAATCACCAATCTTCGAGTTACTGTCAAAATATCAATTGATTTAAAATAATATATACCTTATTAGATTCTTGGATTTAATATATTATTTCCAATCGCATTCTTTTATAGTTGAAAAACATAACGACTCAGCACCTCTATTAACACTGATCCGTTCCCCTTCTGATCACCTGAAGAGTCAATGAATCGTTTTGATAAATTTTGGTATAGGCTCATGGCCTCAGAACTCCGCAGTCCAAGTGTCTCGACAGCAAACGGCACAAACATATAACTCTAACTGAGGGTTGCATATTTGCGCCGCTTGAGTGATTCAGCTGTTTCCACCTCCGACCGGCTGATCACAGACCAAAGGCTTGCAACGCTATTAAGGAGTTAGAGTCATTCCGTCAGGACGCCTACCATCGTCACGTGCAATACCGTTCGGCAAGCGCCTTCCGTAAGACATCATTCAAGGCGGCGTTCTATTAGTTTAAATGTTACACTTCTCTCAGTCCAATGCGGTCTTTTACCAATTCAGGCATCGTCTTTTTTTTTATTGCACAATATCAGCAAACAGGCAGACGGCCTACTTAATGGAAAGCAGTTACCATCGCCTATGGACATTTGCAACACCAAAGGTGCTACAAATGCACTGCTGCTCTCTTAAAGGAGACTGGAACCTGGTCACTAATGCCGGAACACAACACAAGGTTGTAATGGCGGTCGCCATCCAGTCGAGCAAATACTCTACCACCTGGCTGTGGGTTGTTTAGTCGCCTCTTACGACAGGCCGCAGGAAATTGTATTCTTTCTCCGTTCCTGCATGAATAATCGTAAGATAACACAAGAAAAATTATTCACATTTTTAAACATTCAATAATGAAGCCAAGCTTCCTTATTCCATGAAGAAGGAATTTAATAATCCGACCGAGAATTTCTTAAGTCAGCGAACTAATATTTGATATTAATAATATAAAAACTGTTTTCGATTGATATGAAAATTGGCGCCAGTTGCTATTATGAGATAAATTAAATTCAAATTAAAGATTTAAAAACAGATGGATATTGTTGAAGAGAATAAGGATATGTGTACAGTTTGTACAATTATGACTTACTCCACAAAAATGCCGCCATTGTGTCGTCGGATTCCGTTTGCGTTGTGAAATAGACAGACAAGTAAGAAATAAGAAGTTTTTTGGCAAATACAGTGAGCTGTTGAAACAAACTAAATGGCGGCAGGCCCCAACAGTGATTTTTATTGTTTGAATATGGCAGTATAACACCTCACAAATTTTGTAACACTTCTACCCACATTATGATAATAAGTGAAACATTCAAGTTATGCATTATAGGAAGGAACTAACACTTATAGTACAGGCTTTGCCTAGTTTAGGCGTTAGTATTCACTAATTTTATTAATTCTTTTTAGTTTTCCCTAACTATTAATTAGATTTAATCTATTTTCTTGTAATAGCACCTTATGTTATCGTTGCAACAATTTTCTGGTACCTAATAAAGTATTTTAGTATATTTTGTATTACCTGTAGGTACCTTAAGTACACGAACTTTCAGAAGCGATATTATCCGTGCAGGAACGGAGTAAGAATAGAATTTCCTGCGGCCGGGCGGCCTATCGTAAGAGGCGACTTAACAACCCACAGCCAGGTGGTAGGGCATTTACCTGACTGGATGGCTACCACCCCTGGTCTAAAGTATGTCGCCATAACAACCTTGAGTTGTGTTCCGGCATTAGTGACCAGGTTCCAGTTTCCCTTAAGAGAGCAGCAGCGCATTTGTAGCAACTTTCCTGTTGCAAATGTCCATAGGCGATGGTAACTGCTTTCCATCAAGTGGGCCGTCTGCCTGTCTGCTGATCTCCTGCAATAAAAAAAAAAATATTGTTACATGCCGACAAAAGCAAATGCACACCTGCCTGTCATAAAGAGCAGTTTATTACCTTCCCGCATTTGGACTTCTTTTGTTTACTTTGTGTTTAAAATTTGTAATTAAGAAAAACAGTCTATTGTGTATTATAATCTTTTATGGCAGTCATTAGATAGGTGTGTCGGACTAATTCTTGGAAATTATTGTTTTGCGTCGAGACATATTGTATTTGTACAGGATAAAAGGAATGCCCAAACGGAGGGGTGAGGCAGTCAAGCGATGATTACGATAAAAGTAAGACGTGTGTACATTCGATAAGCTATATAGTGACGGACTTTGTGCGTGTTATTGAATCGTGCAGTTTGTACTGGTTGTGTCCAGTTATATTTATACCTGTGTTATACATGTTTGTATAGTTCTAATTAATTCTATAGTAATTCCAACGGCATTTTAATTCGAGTCCCGCACTCGTAACATTATGTTCATGTGTATGTCACTGAACTCCTAAACGGTTAGAACTATTTTGATGAAATTTTGTGTGTATGTTTAAGTGGATTCGAGAATGGTTTCGATTCACAATTGGTCCCGGTAGGTGACGCTTGAATCGGCTTATAGATATGGGCAGGAGAACGTCTGCCGGAATTGCTAGTCGACCTATAAATACGGCTCATTATTCGCTCCTTATTTAAAAGTTAATATTATTAAACATACATTAAGGGCCGCTTGCATAAGATGGCTTAAATTTATTTAAGAAACACAAAACGTATTTAACACCCTAAAATACAATTAGCGTCTTGCACAACGCAAAATTGGTCGCTAAATAAGTTTAAAGAACTTTCAATACGTTTTGTGTAAAACGTATTTAGGTAGTTTAATAAAATTACATACATACATACATAGCTTCACGCCAGTTCCCTTGCGGGGTAGGCACGAACAACAGAGCGCCATTTAGGCTTATTTTTACACACCTCACTTGCTTCTTTGACATTCATAACTCTTGTCATGCACGCTTGTCTCTTCTTAAGGCTCCTGACATCACCTTCTGCTAGTACACGATCAATCAACTAATTTTATTTAAAGGCGATCGTTATGCAAGCGGTCCTTAGTCTATTTATTGTCTATATTGCATTTTTACATCAATTTTAATTGTAATAACTTTGTATGTACTTTTTAATCATAAAATAAAAAGCCAAAATATCCTATAAAATGTTGTTTGTATTTGTGTGTTTATTAAGTGCATTAAGTGTTTTAAAGTATGTCGGGGTGAAGGTAAGGAAAGGAATGCTCCGGTGGTTCGGGCATGTGGAAAGAATGCATGATGAAAGAATGAATAAACAGATATACAATGCAAAAGTGGATGGATGCAGAAGTCGTGGAAGGCCACGACACACCTTCCATGATCAAATTGATCGTGTACTAGCAGAAGGTGATGTCAGGAGCCTTAATAAAAGACGAGCGTGAATGACAAGAGTTTCGAATGTCAAAGAAGCAAGTGAGGTGTGTAAGAATAAGCCTAAATGCCGCTCTGTTGTTCGTGCCTACCCCGCAAGGGAACTAGCGTAAAGTTATGTATGTAAGTGTTTTAAAACTCCGAAGCAAATATATCGCTAAAAAGACAGTAAAGTGTAAATAAACCTCAAAAACATGTTTCAATTGAAGGCGACACAAAAAGCGTTTCAATGAAAACCGTTTAGCCGGTATCGAATAAAACGAATAATTGGTCGCTTTTAAAAAAGCTGCTTAATCGCTGAAAGCGACCGCTTCAGCGAAAGGGATAAAAGAAATAAAACCCACATGTGAACGGTCATAATGAGGTTAATAGCCACTTTGTCGATTCTCCTTTTGAAGCGGTGAATGGGCGGGACTTGTCTATGTCCCAAGTGATGAGCGGTAAGTATACGAGGTGTAGCTTTGTCTGTACTTGATCATCGTTTGTAGTGATACACTTGCAAGCCAGTAGATGGCGCTGTGCAATAAATAAAGACGCAAAAAATATATACAAATTTCCAACTTTAATAGTCGGGCCTAGGCCTGCGAGTTAAGACAACCTCGGCGGAAGATTTTCTATCTGAGATGGAGGAGCATTCCATCTCGCTCCTCTAACCCTAGTCGAGTCATTCCTAAACGTTAATTATTAATAATAAATTAAATAATAGATGGCATAATCCCCTTAGTCCAAGATTTCTAGTTCCATAAACTCATTTATTCGTATATACATCAGAGTTATATATTGCTATATACCGACAAAAAAATGCGCACACCTGGCTGTCGTAAAACGCAGTTTATTACCGTTCCTGTATTCGGAGGCATTCGGGCATTCTTTTGTTTACTTCATGTTTAAAATTTGCAATTAAGAAAGATATCCTATTGTTATCGTAATTGTTTTATGGCCGTCTTTAGTATTGAACTAATCCCTGTTGTTATTTTATTGCGTCGAAGCTTGCCAGATGTGCGGATTAACTCAGTGAACGCGGCCCTTTGTGGGTATTATACAGTTTAGTATAAAACAATGCCCGACCAGAGGGGTGGGGCAGTCGAACAAGGATTACGATACGAGTAAGACGTACAGTCAGCGTCTTATAGAAAGAAGCAGCCAAGATGATCAAATAGATAAGAACATCGAAAGTGATCATTAGTATCGGTACAACCATTGTCGTCTAATAGATCGAATCACCCGTCTTGACCAAATACATCAGTACACCGACAACGCCAAATACATGAGTACATTCAAGTCACCATTATTATGTTAACAACCATCTCGCCAAAACAAAGAGACACACTAGAAAAATGAACTCTATTCTAAATGTGATTAGTGTCAAATCGAGATGATTTCATACTAAATCAAAATTCCAATAGTATTATTACTGTTATAAAAATCTTTTTCATTTTTATAACGTAACTAGTATTTGCCTTCGACTTCATTTTCATTACTTAGATAGCAAAGATTAAAGTTATTTTATCAATATGTAAAATTGAATAAATATTTAATATGACAATACATGAATCCTGGATATATTCATAAACTCCCGATATTTGTAATTTACTAAAGACTTATTCAACTACAGATGTTTCTTCACTAAGGATTTCTAATAATTACAGACAGTGTCTTGTGATTTGCGAACATTGCGTCAAAGTTGATCTAGTGGTTTGGAAGTGGAAGGAAATCCCGGGAAATCTCAAGAGTTCCAATATGGTCATGTATAAAAATGTCATAAAGTATTAAACTTTGCTGTAATAAGAGTAACACGAATAGTTTTCATGCTATATCTAGGCGCATTATTCCCAAGAAAATTTTGGAACTTTCCGTCACTAAAGTATAGGAGTAAAAACATGAAAAAGTGAATCCGGTTTCCTGAAAAATTACACTAGAATTCCCATGATATTAGCTTTTTCAGCATTTAAGTAAAAAATGTCTGTATAATAGTGAAAACCTCATAGAAATTAACATATTTATGAAAAAAAAACATTAATTGTTTCAATTTTCCATCAATCAAACAATTGGATCCCAATTGGTTTTTTTAATAGCTTCAATGTACAGACAAAGCTATTTTACAATATTAACTTAATTTTAACATTTCATTTGACATAATACTTATATATTTTCTATGTATATGTGAGTTTGTTGAAATATCTACTAAAGAGTTTCAATACATAAGAAATTTAGAATTCGAGATAAACCTTTTTTTATCAGCAATGAATAATTGATGTTTCTTGGATACTATTTTAATGTCTAATACGTATATGAATTCTCATGATCTATACTGAGATCATACTATACATATATATAATATACCCCAGTCATTGAAAAAAGCTTAATCTAACGTTCTGGTGAAATCGTATCGGAATCAGCCAATTTTTATGCAGTATAACAAAATAAAAAAAGTTTTCGCGGGGTTCCCGGAATATAAACTAACAAAGCATTCGGAAAAGAACGTAAACCATCGTTTTAGTATCAATTGAATCTGAATCAACTAATTGTTATGCAAATAAATAATTTATACTTTTTCTATTTTTACTTATTTGAAAAAGAAAGTGCATTGTGTTTTAGTATAAGCTAATTTATATGCATACTAACCACTAGAAACCACCCTCGGGAAAATTTCCGTGAGATGCCCAGGACACAAAGTATTGCTGTATTTAAAAAATAATGTATCGTGTCTAAAATCGTGTAAGAATAAATAAACTAATTTGTAAGCGTCCTAACAACTTTAACCAGCTCTTGAGAAAATTCGCGGGATCCCCAGGATAAAAAGTAGCACAGATTTAATTTCAGAAAATTTGCTATCAATGAGTAAAAACATCGCATCGAAATAAGAAAGCTTTTTTTTATTCTGGCCTCTTTAAACCGTTCCCGGAAAATTTCCCGTGCGATTCCGGAATAAAAGGTAGCGCAGAATTTAAGTGTGAGAATTTGCTCACGATCAGCGAAAATCGAATCGCAATCGGCCTAGTAGTTTTTACGTAAATCCCGAACAAACAGAAAAACCGACTAACAGACAAGAAATCTAAAAAAATCATCGTGTCTCCATCGTTTATATAGTCTATTCCAATTGTGTTTTTTTTTAATAACTTCAATGTAGAGAGACGACATATTTAGCATATTATAATATTATAGACTATCATCTGCCCGCGAAACTTCCTTCGCGTTTCCATGATGATGATACATTTGATAGTCAAGTATGTTTGAACAGTTCTTTATGGTGGTTAAAGAAGCGTTCAAACTTACTCTAACTCTCTATGAATAAGACAGTTAGTATTTAGTAAAAACGAAAACTCAAAGCTGAAAAGCAGTGTCATCAAGTATTAAAGAATGTAAACAAAAGTATGAAAAACCTGATTTAATTAAGAGAACTGAAATATCTGGTTAGAAACAGTGACGTCACGGACGGCAATACGACACTACGTGTTCGTACTTAATTTATTGTTTAAAAATATTAAAACGCTTTAAATCTTTGTACATGTGTTAACAATCCAAAAATTAGTATCAAAACTAGCCGTGAAAGTGTTTGTGTGTGTTCAAATACAGTCAAATTTTAACAAATTATTAATAAAGTGCTTATTAGGGGTGATACTATCGCAAACATTCTTTTACTTATAGCGGGTAGGAAATTACATTGCGTTTGCGATTAGCTGTGCAGCTAAATCAACTGTGCCTTGCGACCTCTAGTGTTGATTCTTGCGTTTGTCTCTTTGCCGATTGTATAAAGTAAACATGGCTAAATGCTCTGCGTGCGGCAAGTTCCTCTCGCCGACAGGTGCCGCTACCTGTTTTTTATGCCCGTTAATATTTCACAGGGGGTGTGTAGCGATACCAGAAACGGCGATCTTGTCTAAGAGCTGGGCATGCCCAGAGTGTAAAAAGAAAGTACGCAAGGGTGATAATACTACTACTCCGGTAAAGGGCATCTGTGGAAACGAATCGCCATCCGAAACCGTATCTCAGTCTGCCGCTGTTATTTCTGCGCCCGACATCTCTCCTCTAGAAGAGGATGAGAGTGAAGTGAGAGCCATGCGACGTGAAATGGCGGAATATATGAGTGAGCTACGTAGAGAAATGGTTCAGCTTCGCTCTTCCATAGCGGGATTTGGACAGCGTTTGGATAGCATCGAGTGTAGGTTGGACGTACTGGAGCAGAAAAAGGAGATCGTTGATTCGAAAGGCACGGCCGAACTGGAGAACACCATAGCACAATTAAAGTTAGAAATAAATGACAAGGATCAGGAGGCATTATTATCTGACCTGGACATTGGATGTCTTCCTGAGGAGAAAGGCGAAAATGTGTACAATATCGTAACTCTCTTGGCGGCCAAACTGGGAGTCAAGATTGAAGAGCGGGACATAATATTTGCTGAGCGTATTGGTGGGGTTGGTATGAGTAACGCCGTAAGCGGGGGCGAAACAGCAGAACGATCACGGCGCGTTGTCGTGCGGCTTGCGCGTCGTAACTTGCGTGACGAACTTCTGCTCGCTGCGCGTGTGCGGCGCAACTTGACTGCCTCGGACATTGGACTAGCGTCGCCCACAGCTTTGTCTCGTCGCATTTATATAAACGAGCGGCTTACGCGAATTAACCGCTATTTGTTCTATAAAGTGCGCGAAGAATGCCGTAAACGTAACTGGCGATACTCATGGACTAAAAGAGGACGTGTCTATGCTCGACAAGGCGATGGCAAACAAGCATTCAACATTCGCTCCGAAAATGATTTAATTCGTGTTTTTGAAATTGGCAAAGTTTGAGTTTTTTAATTTTATAAAAAGCTATACGTTGAGGCGAATAATTTCGTTTAATACTTTTTATTTAATATATACAATGTATGTACGTAAAGTCGTGATCATTCATTTCTTTGGTGGATCATTTTATACTCCTGTAGGTCTATTAGTTCTAATTACCATCTTTATGGCTATTAATTACTTTAAATTATATTATATAATATTACTTTTAAAATGTTTTTACTTTAAAATTATATGTCTTCATGTTTTTAATTCATTAATATTGTTTGTAAATTATGAAATATTTATAATAATACTATTTAATTTTTCAGTTTTGCTGTTTGTTTATATTTATTATATAATATTAGTAGCTATTTCAAATATTGAAAATGATTAATAAACATCTAAAGATAGGTTTGTATAATGCAGGCTCTCTGGGGACTAATCAAGATAATTTCATAGTTTCTGTTATGCGCTATGATTTAGATTTATTAGCAATAAATGAGACGTGGCTTAGAGTGGGTGAGGAAGGTCGTGCCCAAACTCTGCCAGGGTACCGTCTTCGACACATACCACGTCCCGGTGACGTGCGCTCTCGTGGAGGAGGTGTTGGATTTTATATAAAACAGGGATTGAACGCGCGTACCTGGGCTCATCCTGTCGATCCGCTTCATAGGGCAGTAGAACAGATGTGGATCACTATGACCCTAAATGGGAAAAGATTAGCAATTGGCACAGCGTACCGACCTCCTTGGATGGATGTTGATCTTTTTTTCGACGCCATTACTGACTCCGTTAATTCATTAGGTCATTATGATAATTTAATTTTACTTGGCGATTTCAATATTAACTTCATAAATAAAACAGATTCAAAAACTCTTAAATTACTAACTTTATTAACTTACTTTGATCTCTTTCAAATTGTAACTACTCATTTTACTGATATCTCTAAGACACTCATTGATGTAGTCTGCACTAATTTAAACTCTAAAAAAATTTATCACGATCATTTAGGCTCCCTTTATGGTCACTGTCTTCTAGTCTGCGAATTTAACATTAAACGAAATAAATCTACATCGCATACTATAACATACCGACCCATTAAAAATATTAACCTAGAAAGATTCAAGACTGATCTGCAGTCTATAAGATGGGACCTTTTAGCGACAATGGGTGACGTCAATGAAATTGTTGACGTTTTTAACCACATTGTCATATCCTTATTCGACCTGCATGCACCTGTAAAATCTTCTGTAATTAAAAACCGTTCCCCTCCGTGGATCACAGAGACCATAAAACTAATGATGAAATTGCGCGATAAGGCCTTAAGCGATTATCATAGAACCAAATTACAAACTAAAAAAGATTATTACAAAAATTTTAAAAATATTGTAAATGAAGCGCTTTATCGTGAAAAAATGGCTTACTTTAAACATAATATTAATAACAAAATACAGAATCCAAAACTATTATGGAAAAACCTTAAAAATACTATAATTCCTAAAACTAGTACAGAACTTCCATCTAGTTTTGTTAACCCAGAAAGCATTAACAACCACTTTTTAAACATACCCGGTATTTCTAACGCATGTAACTCTTTGATCACATATTTCAACAACAATAAATTTAGCAATGCAATTTTTAGTATACAGTCAGTTAGTTTAGAGTCATTACAAAAAAAATTCAAAAGTTTAAAGTCGAATGCTAAAGGGAATGATTCCATAAATCTTGACATGCTTTTGTTAACGTTACCTAATACTATGGAAATCGTTAGGTCCATTTTAAACATGTCACTAGACACTTGTGTGTTTCCTGATATTTGGAAAATCGCAATTATCCGTCCCATACCCAAAATTCAAAATCCTAATGATCTAAAAGACTTAAGACCGATTAGTATATTGCCATGCCTGTCAAAGATTTTAGAAAAGGCAGTATGCATGCAACTTACAGATTACCTTGAATTTAATAGCATTTTGCCAGAATTACAGTCGGGTTTTAGAAAAGGTCGCAGTACGGTAACTGCTTTACTTGATGTCACCGACAACATACTTTCTGCACAAGACGATGGGCTATGCACTTGCCTTGTATTGCTCGATTTTTCCCGCGCTTTTGATTCCATTGACATTGACTTATTACTTGCCAAATTAAAATACTATGGGTTTGACAGCAAGGCTATACACTGGTTTACTAGCTACCTTAGTAATCGTTACCAATACGTAAAACTTGATCTTGGCAATGGTTCTTCTTCTGTATCTAGTAAATTATTGGTAAACAGAGGAGTACCTCAAGGATCAATTTTAGGCCCTCTTCTTTTTATTTTGTACACGGCAGATATCACATACCAAATACAATATTGTAAATTTCACATTTATGCCGATGATACCCAAATTTATATTTCATTTAAGCCAACGGACATTGATTCTGCTATTACAAAATTGAATGAAGATTTATCAAGAATAACTTTGTGGTCCCAACAGAATTGCTTACTACTAAATCCCTCGAAGACCAAATATCTTGTTTTTGGCAGCAAAATTAATTTAACAAATTTCAACCCTACAGTTACAGTTAACCTTAATGGAGTTCCCATTGATAGAGTATATGAAGCGCGTAACTTAGGACTTTTTGTCGACAGTGAGCTTAGATTTGAAAATCATGTTGCCAAAACAGTAAAAACTTGTTTTTATAAACTTAAAGTATTGTATAGAATTAGGCCGTACTTGAATGAAAGTATGAGAGTTCAATTGGTCGAGTCATTGGTTCTCTCGCAACTTAATTATTCTGATATTGTTTTTAGTCCTCGTCTGCTGAGCAGAACACAAAGATTAATCCAACGAGTTCAGAACGCATGTGCACGCTTTTGTTTTGACATTCCCTTTAGGAATCATGTGACACCATATTTAAATAAGTGTTCGATGTTAAAAATGAAGCACCGCCGTAAACTGCATCTAGCCTGCTTACTTTTCGGTGTCATCAAGTATAAAGCTCCATTATACTTATATGATAAACTTTCGTGGTTTGCTTCTCAGAGATCGACTGAATTGCGACAATGTGCTATGCAACTTACGACATTACGGCATAAGACGGTTGCTTTTAGGGGCAGTTTTCGCTATGCTGCGACAAAATGTTGGAACAATATTCCACCCCCTATTAAAAGCTTGCAAAATATACACGGGTTTAAAGCAAAATTAAAAAAAATTATATATGATCATCAAGTGAGTCAGGCGGATCTTGTACATGATACTAGTGCCATATAATTATGTTGGTTTTATGTGCAGGATCTGCCTGATCTACTTTAATTTTTCAGTCTCTTTTTGCCTGTTTAACCGTGATTATTCTCAGATTAAATATTTCCTATTTGCAGCATATTTGACACAAACCAACAGACTGACAGACAAAATATAAAATTGATATTGTTATAGTTTTTAAGCTTTATGTTCCTTATTCCATCATTATGTTCTTCTTTATAAATTCGCTTCGTAGCATTAATCTTTATATCAGTTTTTTATATATTAATGATATAGTTTATTTTTATATAATTTTTTATATTATATATTAATTTTTATATTTGTGGGCAATAGATTTCGTCATATATATATATATATATATATATATATATATATATATATATATATATATATATATTTGTTTGTTTTGATTTGTGTTTGTTTCGTTTTGTCTATCCGTAAGTCACTTGAACGGCCCTAACGGAAGACCAGCGCTGGTTGAGCCAACCAGCATCATGCTGAGTTAGGACCGATTCAGAACTTCATTTCTATTGTATTGTTTTATTTATAAGTACGTTTCTGTGTGTATGTAGTTCTGAATAAATGTTTTTCTTTCGTTTTGGCGAGATGGTTGTTAACATAATAATGGTGACTTGAATGTACTCATGTATTTGGCGTTGTCGGTGTACTGATGTATTTGGTCAAGACGGGTGATTCGATCTATTAGACGACAATGGTTGTACCGATACTAATGATCACTTTCGATGTTCTTATCTATTTGATCATCTTGGCTGCTTCTTTCTATAAGACGCTGACTGTATTTACATGTTTGTTATCGATCTTTACAATCTATTTCTATTAAGTTCTACTGGCAGTTCATCGCAATAGCCCGGTATCCTTTGTTTTCATTTCCTGTAATAATCCTATACTGACTGAGGCTTGTCCTTCGGTGCATTTTTATATAGTGTAGACAAGGATAATCGCCTATTAGCGTCACATTTACATTAAATTTGTGCACCTGTACGTGTTGCCCTTTCCATGGCCCCATGCAATCCCTCCAAAAGTCCGGGTCATTTTTTAGGCCCGTAGTCTTCAACGACATATAAATAAAATAATAACAACAGTCGATAAACATCCCACTGGTGGACCCAGGCCTCTCATTTATAGTCAAACTCACAAAACACCTGCAAAGCTTGTCTAAAATAGATTGGCAGATTTGACACATAGTTTAACTATTTGTGCAGGTTTCATCACGATAATTGCCTCAACCATTAATCTACTGCGACTCAAGACACAATAATGATATTAAAGTATTATATATTGTCTTTTGTGATGATGTGATGATGCAGAAGGTGATGTCAGGAGCCTTAAGAACAGACGAGCGTGCATGACAAGAGTTATAAATGTCAAAGAAGCAAGTGAGGTGTGTAAGAATAAGCCTGAATGGCACTCCGCTGTTCGTGCCTACCCTGCAAGGGAACTGGCGTGAAGTTATGTATGTATGTATGTATATTGTCTTTTTACTTGGATTAATCAACGAAAGCGATAATAAAGCAAACATAAACATGAATCATTCAATGTCCATGTAGTTTTGTGTATTTCAATGAAATTGATTAAATTTGGTTGATCCATCTAATATCAACATTATGTCAATAGAACTTGCAGCATTGCAATAATTATAGTGAAAATATAAAAACGCTTACTGCCATACCTTGTACCAAACCGCTGATCAAGAACTCCAGTGTCAGAGGCCTTGCTCATCGTACTCTATTTTTATAGGCGAAATTAGAATTATCTTATTCCACATGAGACAAATATATTTTCAGTTTAATTTTAAAAATGAGGTTGTAAAAGCTCGTTTTTTTGCCTAAAACCTGATGGATTACAAACTTTTTGTTTATCTTAAATTTGAATTTAATATTTTGGAATGCGTGGCTGTGTTTTAAGTTGTTTCTGCCACCGATGCAGTTCCACTTGAGAATATATCTTGTAACAACGTAAACCTAATAGAACTACGTTTTAACGGTTTTAAGCGCGGTAATTTTATTTGATTTTGGTTTTTCCGACGTTTTGGTCACTTTTCAGCGGCCGTGATCACGGAAGACAAAGATGTCAAGTGTCAACGAGTATTGTTAAAGTTTTATTTAGCCTACCGCCAACTTGCTAATATTAATTAATTAGTTTTAATTTTGTTTATGGTTGTTATTTACTCTATGGGAGCCTAATCTAATTTAACGTAAACCTCTTGTTTATTCATAAATCACGTCTTCTTAGCCCCAAACAAAAGCGTCAGTTTGTGTCCATCCACGTATACTTGTAAAAGTATGCCGTAGACGTGATAATTTGCAGTGGCTTTGTTATTTGACTACGTAATGCTAAATAATCATTTATCAAAAAATATTACTTATCTCAAAATCATCTCAACGGATTGTTGTAACGTTACAACTTCATTTTTTTTCTATTTCATCGTTCAATAAATAAAATAAATATCAGTTTAAAAGAACTAAAAAATACGCTTTTTAGAAAATCCAACTAAAAAATAGAAAATAAATTTTAATAAATTTGAATTAAAAATAAATACATACATACATAACTTCACGCCAGTTCCCTTGCGGAGTAGGCACGAACAACAGAGCGCCATTTAGGCTTATTCTTACACACCTCACTTGCTTCTTTGACATTCATAACTCTTGTCATGCACGCTCGTCTGTTCTTGAGGCTCCTGACATCACTTTCTGCTAGTACACGATCAATTTGATCATGGAATGTGTGTCGTGGCCTTCCACGACTTCTGCATCCATCCACTTTTGCATTGAATTAAAAATAGTGTAAGAAAAAATGATTTTATTGTAAACTTGATTTTATTGTCACTATTTTTAATTTTTTAGTGATTATTTAGTGATTTAATTCCCTTCTCCGTGGAAACTTTGAAAAAAGAATTAAATACACTCTTATGATAAAATGGAACGTTATGTAAAAATAAGCTTTTTTAAAAACGTTTTTAAATACAAGCTTTTGAGATCCTGTACATCATGTAGCAGCAGAGTGCTAGCTAATACAAATAAAACGAGCCCAAACACGACGGGTCTATCTTGTTTAGTACAGGAGTTCCTATGGCCACCTTCCGACACCATCATCAGATCAGCTCCATAGTACCATATTATTGGATTGTCACGCGATATACACATCGTGCAAAATTTCAGCTCAATCGGAAACCGGGAAGTCGATCAAATTTAACTTGAAAGATTCCGTTACATACTAACGTATATACATACTAACATACGTATGAAGCTAATAAAAGCGTATTAGAATAGTTTGTGATACAACTTATATATTTTCTTTCTATTTATTACAAAAAAAAAATGATTCATTGAGTTGTGTTCCGGCATTAGTGACCAGGTTCCAGCCTCCCTTAAGAGAGCTGCAGCGCATTTGTAGCACCTTTGGTGTTGCAAATGTCCTTAGGCGCTGGTACCGCTTTCCACCAAGTGGACAGTCTGCCTGTCTGCTGGACTCCTGCAATAAAAAAATATAAAAAAAGCGACATCGAAACGTCACAAAATATATGAATAAATACATATATCGTAACAACAGAAGTAAACATCACGTACGTGGAATAATTATTGCTACATAATTAGCAAGGTTAAAACTGTGTAGTTCACCTACCTGCCAAAATCTGTCAATACAGAAAACGGACAATTCCTTCGGATATGTATCCACGAACATGTTCAAAATATACATAGGTTACAAATGGTATCACGTAGCATTCTGCATATATAGTCTTGAGTATAATGTTAAATTAATTAAGCAATAATTGCATCTAGAGTACAAACACGCGTTGCCTTATTTCGTACTCTCCTCACGAGCATTCCATCGCATAAACAAAATTGAAGCGGGCTCATCTCGGCGTGTTTACGACATCATTACAGATGTTGAGTCCGGGATTTATCAATACGATCCAGAAACGAAGCGCCAGTCGACAGTTTGGGTGTTTCAAAACGAATCAACGCCTACCAAAGTGAAGCGATCTAGAAGCGGGGGGAAGATATTGGTCGCGAGGTTTTTCAGTTTGACTGGCTACTCGGTGTCAATTCCTTTACGGAACCAAAGAAGCATCAACGCCGAATGATATACTACCAAATACTTGACAGAAGTTTTCTCTGTTGTGAGCAACAAGTGACCAAACAAAGGGTTCCGCGGGCTACTGCTCCACCACGATAACGCGCCCGCCCATACTGCGCTCAAAACGAGGGACTTCCTGAACAGCACGCCGGTCAAACCTCTTTTTTTTATTGCAGAAGGTCAGCAGACAGGCAGACAGCCCACTTGATGGAAAGCGGTTACCATCGCCTATGGACATTTGTAACACCAAAGTTGCTACAAATGCGCTGCTGCTCTCTTAAGAGAAACTGAAACCTGGTCACTAATGCCGGCACACAACTCAAGGTTGTTATGACGACATACTTTAGACCAAAGGTGGTAGCCATCCAGTCGGGCAAATGCCCTACCACCTGGCTGTGGGTTGTTAAGTCGCCTCTTACGACAGGCCGCCCGGCCGCAGGAAATCGTATTCTTTCTCCGTTCCTACACGGATAAAACTCCTTACAGCCTTGACTGTGTGACTTTTTATTCCCGAAAATAAAAAATCAGCTCAAAGGGATACAATTTTCGTCGCCGGAAGATACGCTGTCAGCGTTCGAGCAACCTGTAAACGAGGTGTCTGCGGCGAACTGGACGAAGCGTTTCGAAAACTAGTTCAGACGCATGAAATTTTGTATAGAGGCTGGTGGAAAGTACATTGAAAGAAATAATAAATAAATAAATAAATCGGCAGACAAACACACACACTGTATATCCCCAAATTAAGCAAGTTACGCTTGTGTTATGGGTAATATACAACGGACTACTCTGGGGCCGATCCCAGACACCCAAAGCATAGTAAATAACGGAAAAAGTTCGTTTCCAAAATTTACCATAACAGGAATCGAACCCGGAGCTTCTGCATTGCAGTGAGGTAAGCCGGCAAAGGCTTAGCCCACTCAACCACAGAGGCCGTCACTTGAAAGATTTAGTAAAAAAAATATTTACCTACAGCATATTTCTTTTATTTTCGCAAACCCTTCTGAGTGACCCACGTATAAATCTTTGATATTCACTACAACAGACCTAAATATCTGCCTTAAAATAGCTATCGCTTTGTAATGCCTAACACTATGAAGGTCGTGAACTACGACAAACTTGCCCTATTTTTCATTATTAAAATGGCTTCACATTCTGCCAGGTGGTAGGGCATTTGCCCGACTGGATGGCTACCACCCCTGGTCTAAAGTATGTCGCCATAACAACCTTGAGTTGTGTTCCGGCATTAGTGACCAGGTTCCAGTCTCCCTTAAGAGAGTAGCAGCGCATTTGTAGCACCTTTGGTGTTGCTAATGTTAATAGGCGATGGTAACCGCTTTCCATCAAGTGGGCCGTCTTCCTGTCTGCTGAACTCCTGCAATAAAAATTTAAAAAAAGCTTCCATCGACCCGCCATTCCGTTATATCCACGTACCTAGAGGCGCGGCCGAGGCTATTTTTAAAAAACTCAACGGATTGTGCACACGGAGACTTGGCAGTGTATGCGAACGACCCTAAGCCCGACGATCGTTCCAGGTTTCAGGCCGGGCTAGCTACAAGCCTGTCTACCACTACCAACGGCATTTTAAAACGGCGTACGTAACGCCTCACGAATCGACGCTTCACGTCGAGTCTGCTACCTTCAGCGGTGCTGCCAGCTGGAGTCGGCCTTCTACTCTTCGTGTGGGACGACCATAGCTCAGGCCAGTGCCGTCCTATCTTTTCTATATCCTTCCGTAGTCGAAGTAAGTGTTCCGCGGTTGTGCAAAGTGAAACGGCAGACGACAAACTTGCCCTATTTTTCATTATTAAAAAGGCTTCACATTTTCTTTACTATTTTCGCTAAGCCATATTATTTCTTAGAGAAATCTTAACAAAACTTAGCCAAGTGCTTATTCAGAGAATAAGAAATCAATCAGCCGCTGTGTAATCCCTATGATTAAACTGAACCGTTTCATTTATCCAAGATCTTTTTTCCAGTGAACTAATTAAATCTTCGCTGTAGTATTTAAGCTTGGTGCACACTGTCCACTTTCGGTTAAGCAAAATAATCTTAGCGACTAATTAAGGTAGTTCACAGTCATTTCAAAAGAAAGAACGTTTTTTTTTATTCAATCTTATACTAATATATAAAGCTGAAGAGTCTGTTTGTTTGCTTGTACGCGCTAATATCAGGAACTACTGGTCTGATTTGAAAATTATTTCAGTGTTAGATAGCCCATGTATCAAAGAAGGTTATAGGCTATATATCATCACGCTAAGGCAAACTTCTTTTTAACTATTTTACGCTCACGAAGTCGCGGGCAGAAGCTAGTAAGAACATATACTGAGTAATGTATCAAGTTTTCGCGACTAGTGCACGTAATGAAACCACGTTTTAACGAATTTAAGCATGGTATTTTGTTTGATTTTTATTATTCCAAAGTTTCGGCTACTTTTCAGTAGCCGTGATCACAGAAGACGAAGACAATTACGGCGCAGTTATTGCGAAGCGGTGGTAAATTAGATTGGGCTCCCATAGAGTAAATAATAACCATACACAAAAATTGAAACTCTTATAATTAAAATGAATAAATTGGCGGTAGGCTAAATAAAACTTAAACATTACTCCTTGACACTTGGCATCCGTCTTCCGTGATCACGGCTACTGAAAAGTGGCTGAAACGTCAGAATAAAAATCAAATAAACCGCTTAAAACCGTTAAACTTAGTTTCATTATGTGTACTAGTCGCGATAACTTAAGAAAATGCTATTCAAGTTTCGAATTACGTCTTAAAATATATTTGGTAAGAATACTCCCAGTATTGATCGTGTACTAGCAGAAGGTGATGTCAGGAGCCTTAAGAACAGACGAGCGTGCATGACAAGAGTTATGAATGTCAAAGAAGCAAGTGAGGTGTGTAAGAATAAGCCGGAATGGCGCTCTGTTGGACGTGCCTACCCCGCAAGGGGACTGGCGTGAAGTTATGTATGTATGTATGTATGTATGTACTCCCAGTATATTTGCAGACATATATTTCTCTCAATAAAAGTGGACAAGGAACGGTTCGAATGTGTACCAAGCCTTATGCAGCCTCGTTGTTCTAACAAAAATTACCTACTATCCGTACGTTGGGGTAAAATAACCTATCTCAGTTCTATTGTGGAGTACCCCTCTATTTCTCTGTAAGGGGACGTTTGGTTGGGGCTGCAAATGGGGCATTTACCCTTTTATGTAGTAGAAATGTGTATGGATTTTTAAAGATTGTGAACTAGTTTTTGTAGTTATTAATGTATGACGGCCTCTGTGGTTGAGCAGGCTAAGCTTTTTTCAGTTTACCTCACTGCAACGCAGAGGCTTCGGGTTCGATTCCTGGTATGGTAAATTTCGAAAACGAATTATCTCCGTTATTTACTATGATCTGGGTGTCTGGGATTGGCCTCAGAGAAGTCTGTTGTATATTACCAACAACATAAGCGTAACTTGCTTAATTCAGGAATATACGATGTTTGTATTTGTCTGCCGATTATTAATATACCAAAATTGATATACCAAAAAGTCGCAAGACTAACACTATCACTATCTCGTAATATACCAAGAAAATATACCCATTTCATACAAATCATACAACTTCTATATAAACAGAGCGAGACAACAACACAATTAACGATCACGTGCACAAACGCGATCTGCACTCTCATCGCGGACACATATGTGCTAATAGTGAGCTAAAGGGTTAATGCATGTCCTTGAAGATCACGGGCCATAAAAATGGGGGGCCATGGGAAGGCCAACACGTAGAGGCCCCTTGACAAATTTAATGTAAATGTGGCGTGACACTGACTGGCGATTATCCCTGTCTACACCATAGTGTACCCAAGGACAAGCTCCAGCCAGTGTAGGACTATTGTGGGAAATGAGAACTAAAAGTACCCAGCTTATTGGGGTGCACTGCTAGTGATACTAGTGGTCTGGGAATATTAGCAGACAGACAGACGGCCCACTTGGGGTGCACTGCTAGTGATACTAGTGGTCTGGGAATATGCGGACTATGGCTGTCTGCCTGTCGCAATTTTCGGGGAACATGGAAAAATGGGCAGACGGTGACTCGCCAATCCCTGCATGGGCCCCAAAAGATGTCATAGAAGATAGGGGCAACATGGGTGTGAGTGGCTAAGGGGTGTAGAGAGGTTGACTGCAGGTTCGTGGAAGCTACTTCCGACGTTAGGCCATTTATCACTTCTACCCATGAGTCTTAGCTCTAGCGATCTCCACTCCGTGCCGGCTGGTAGAGGCGAGGACCTTGCCTTGGCCATCAGGTCCGAGGTGTCGCTACTCATCTAAGGCTTCGCCACAGTCTATACATATAGAATGTGTTTATGCTTAGATACAACACTCTATATCCAAGTTCAAGTAGATACAAGTTGATACACGAGTATTTATTTTAATTTTGTAGCAACTCATTTATTGTTGGTTTTTTATTAAAATTTGTTTTTTTACAATTTAAATATTATATAAATAGAATTAGTTTTATTAATTATTATTCTTATTTATTATTTAATTAACAAAACTGGGCCATTTTGGTCTTACACCTAAAAGAAGGTTTGCACTGACAATCAGCGTTGTGTCGGATATTGTTCCGACAGCAATATGCTGAGTGCAAACCTTGTTTGCTGAAAATGCGGCGTACAAATTCTCAAAATATGCTTTGTGTATAGAAATGTATAAGGAATGTAATTGCGTCGCAATTTCTTCAAATAAAGTCTTTCTTTCTTTCTTTCTTCTTCCCGTCCTAAAGGCTGGAAACTAGTTGGCTTCGCCTCTGGTTGCGAGCATTGCAAACGATCATAGCCGCCGATACCCACTTTTCAATAGGTATGCCGCTTGCCTATTAGCCAACGTCACAATAAAAACAGGCTTCTGTATTTGCTAAAATAACGACGGAAATATAAATACCGCAAAATAAACATCAAACTGTGAATAGTCAAACATTATTATGTATACAACGCCAATTTCCATCAGATTGTGCAATAAATAAGAATTAACAAATATTGATAATGCATTCATTTATAATACTATGTACTTCTATATATTTGTAGGTAGTATTTTAAAGCTTAGAGTACATTTTACTGCTGTATTAACTGCCACACGGCCACGTAGACAAGATGGAGTCTTTATGAAATCGTCTTTTATCCGTGCAGGAACGGAAAAAGAATATAATTTTCTGCGGCCGGGCGGCCAGTCGTAAGAGGCAACAAAACAACCCACAGCCAGGTGGTAGGGCATTTGCCCGACTGGATGGCTACCACCCCTGGTCTAAAGTATGTCGCCATAACAACCTTGAGTTGTGTTCCGGCATTAGTGACCAGGTTCCAACAATGTCCCTTAAGAGAGCAGCACCGCATTTGTAGCACCTTTGGTGTTACAAATGTCCATAGGCGATGGTAACCGCTTTCCATAAAGTGGGCCGTCTGCCTGTCTGCTGAACTACTACAATAAAAAAAATTGTCACATTTGTCTGTTCGTGTGCCTATATGCTCGTCTTTCTTTGTAATTTTTTTTTGGAAATTACTGGACCTATATTAATAAAACTAGCTTCTGCCCGCGTCTTTGTCCGCGTGTAATAGTTTAAAAAAAACCCAATTTTGAAATACTCTTCAATGGTGATCTTCCTATTGGTCTTAGCGTGATGATATTTAGCCTATAACCTTCCTCGATCAATGTGCTATCTAACACTGAAAGAATTTTTCAAATCAGACCAGTAGTTCCTGCGATTAGCGCGTTCAAGCAAACAAACAAACTCTTCAGCTTTATATATTAGTATTTGATTTAGTATTATTTTATACGCCAGAACACAATTCTCAAATGTAATCATAGATAAAATAAAAATTAAGAACATGTGCTGTAGGTAAATAGGCTTGTCGGGGGTATTATTCAGAACGCTAGGAATGCCAATAGCTTATTAAGAATTTAACCAAAAGGAAGAAAGAAAGAAATGATTTAGCAAATTAATAAGCTTTTTTAAAAAGGTTTTTAAACACAAGCGTTTGGGATCCTGGATATCATGTACCAGCAGAGTGCTAGTCAAGACTAGTAAAACGAGCCCAAACACGGCGGGTCTATCTTGTTTGGTACAGGAGTTCCTCTGGCCACTTTCTGACTCCATCATCAGATCAGCTCCATGGTACCATGTTATTGGATTGTCACGCGATATATTATACATATGTGTCCAAAATTTCAGCTCAATCGGAAACCGGGAAGTTGGTCAAATTTCACTTGCAAGATTCCACCCGAACATACATACATAGGTACATCCACGGCAAGTTAAATAAAAGCTTGTAAAAATGACGCATTTTTAATATTGAATGGGTTCGCATTTGACAGCCTTTGAGCCTGATATCAGGTGGAAATGCAGTCTAAGGTGGAGCATGCTTACCTAGAATATACCTGTTCACACGTCGTCTGTTAACAGACGACGGTAAGGAGTTCCACTCTTCAGCGGTACGTATGATCAAAGTGGAAGCGTAGCGTTTCGTCCGCTTTGTTGTTATTTCCACATTAAATACTGTTACGACCGAGGTGCCGACAAAAGTGGATTCACACCTGCATACTATAAAAACAAACTTTATCACCTTTCCGCATTTTGACTTCTTTTGTTTACTTTGTGTTTAAAATTTGTGATTAGATAACAGCCCATTGTGTATTGTATTCTTTTATGGCAGTCATTAGCCAGGTGTTTGTCGGACTGATTCTAAGAAATTTGGTCCACGCGGTCGGGCAGACATATTGTACCGGTGCAATATAAAGCAATGGCCCAATGGAGAGATCGGCAGTCGAGCGATAACCAGCCGCGAGGGAAGACTTGTGTACATTCGGTAATCTATTTAGTGACGGACTTTGTGCGTGTTATTGAATCGTGCATTACGTTTGCACTGGTTGTGTTCAGTTATATTTGTACCTGTGTTATACGTGTTTGTATAGTTCTAATAAACTCTATAGTAATTCTAACGGCATTTTAATTCGAGTCCTGCAACTCGTAACAATACATTTAAAAAAAACATAGATTCACAAGAAAAAATACACAAAAAAACTCGATTCGCATGACATACTTCTATGTCTGGAAAACACTAAAACTGGATATAATTTGATAACACCATGATGGAATCAACAAACTCCACTTACTCCCGTTAGTTTTTACTCTTTATGTCTTGACGTTTGTCGTTCTTCTTCTGTTTTTATTAATTCTATATTCCTCCTTGGATTGTAACATACAGTTGTAAAATAAATATTATTACAATAAGCAAATTCTCATATTAGTCGATATTGTTACGAATTTGTAGGGGATTTGTAGGATGTAAATTCGTAAATACCGTTGGAATCATCACAAATTTTATTAGAAGTGCACACACGTAATTCACAGTTCTTACAAGTATAGCCGAATACTTGTCAGAACACGACTGGTGCATTTCCTGCCTAACAGACCCTGATCCAGTTGTAAATTAGACATGGATAGAAACATGCCGCCCACTGGTTCTTGGAATCGTTAAGTGGTCAGCTTAATGGCGTCCAAGAATTCTCATAAAATACCAACAGAGGATAGAAGGTTCTATGACACCTTATGGCGGCGTGAACAAAGAGATTAGCGCGAACAATAGATCACTCAAATTCAAAGGGATAATAAGACACCTGCAAAGGATTAGTAACGGCTTACAACAATATCAACGTCTATATTTATATACAGTCAACGTACTTTAGATAATGTTACGGTAATAAAAAGACAAAATTGAAAAGAGCACCCATAAGGAGAGCTGATGACGAAAATATCAGAAAAAACAACGGATATTATTAATATAATATCCGCATAAGCGATATGTGCTGAGTATTAATCTATAACAATGTTAGGAAGACGCTTAGCTTGCTGGGCAATCAAATAAAAGAGCTCTCCATATATCGTACATCATTCTTCAATATGCTTATATCTATAAAATTAGAATTAGATCTGCCTTTCACTAAATTTAAAACTAAATTAAGGCACACACTGCACATGCACTTCCTCACAACACCAGCATGTAACAGATACACTCTACATTAGTATAAGTTTAGTATTAAAATTAGAATAAATTAATATAATAAGTTATTCTTAAGGTACACCACAACATAGGAATCACTAAATTAATGTCACAGACAGTAACAAGAATAACCAATAAGCGTGTCTGAACTCAAAAAACTTTCATAGAAATTAAGTTGTGAAAAAGGGTACGGAACTCGAGTCCGTAGAGTTGTTAAAAAAAACTAAATTAAAAAGCATTTTGCTAAAAAAGGGATACTACACTATTGAAGAATACTTAAATGACAAAATATCATTCACATAGCAGCTCAATCCAACCTCTTACACTATATTTTGTATAACGTTTTTAACTTGCCAAGCTTGTAAGGAATTTATGGAGACATATTGCAGCATAACATTTTAGTACGTCATGTCATTATTATAACTATAACAATATTTTTCTTTCCTTTTATTGTGTCTTGGTCTTATTGAGTATGCATTGTTTGCTACAACTCCATTAATTCTTCAAATAGTAATTCTGTAACATACTTCTGTACAAAACTTATAAAAAAAAGGATATAAATAGAATATGAAATATAAAGAAAAACAATATTTAGCTAGACGTATTGCTGGGGAGTTTCTTGCCGCTTCTTCTCCTTAACAGCATTAACACGTTGCGAAGCGGTGTACATAGAATAGGAAGTAAAAATTAAATTTTAACTTACATGTATGACCTTCAAAAAGTGTTTTTCAGTGGAAGGTATTTTGAATAAAAACTTTTGAATTTGAATTTGAATATACTAATATTATAAAGAGGTAAAGTTTGTGACGTCGTAGGGGGATCTACTCTCTCTCTCTACTCTCTGAATCTACTAAACAGATTTTAAAAATTATTTCACTGTTGGAATGCTACGTTAACAGGGAGTGTCATAAGCTATATAACAAGACGCTATATGACACGGGAGCGGGACAGAGCAGGAGTGAAACCGCACCGGGCCGCTAGTTTGGACATAAAACTTAAGTTCATGTTTTTGGTGTATTAACTAGGCGTGGGTGAAATGTCACATTTTTGCGATTGGAACATTTGTATCTGGAACAGTAAAATGTTCCGGATCACTGATATGTTTCATTTGGAACATTTAGAACATTGAGTCTAAGATATAAAATCATGGTTGTCTTGTTATGGTACGTCGCGGACTGAGGCTGAAAAACAGGCTGCGGTTTCAGTTGAAACATCGTATCAAACTGTCAAACTTGTCAAAGATAAAAATACAGATATATATGTCGTGTCGCAGGCATATTGAGGCAGACGGTGTTAAGGTTGAATCAAAGATGAATATTCATAGTAATATTTGAAAAAATTACAAATTGTGAGATCGTTAATAAATTATAATTTGCTTATATTTTATTGTTTTCCTGCTCTCTCGCTACGCTTGTTGCTCTATGATTCATTGTGCTCTGGTCGGTCTCTCTCACACGTAAGCGACATGATCGCGTTGAACAGAGAGTCAGAGAGATCGCGATGTTCCAGATCCAAATGATGCATTTGAAACATTATTGATGTTCCAATTTTTTGGAACACCCAAATGTTTTGGATCAGTGAGTCGGTTCAGTAAAGAGTTACACACTCTTAGTATTAGCGTTGTACCTGTTTCTGATTTTCATAATTTAAAAAGATATTACAGTCTGCACTCAACTTTACAATAAAAACGTCACTACCTCGCCTGTAAAATGTTAAATGGCAACACTAAATTACGACACTTTAATATTTTCCAGCGCGGTGCGGTGTAGAAAATTATAACATATTTTACTTACTAACGTATGCAAGTGACTGTTGGTGAAGCCAGTACTTTCTGTATGAGTACAGTGATTTTAATGTGTGCATACTCTTAAAGTAGGATACAATTAAACTAAAAAGAAGTTAGTTCTATCTATACTACTATTATAAAGAGGTAAAGTTTGTGAGTTTGTGACGTTGTAGGGGGTAATCTCTGGATCTACTTAACCGATTTTAAAAATTCTTTTACTGTTAGAAAGCTACGTTAACAGGGAGTGTCATAGGCTATATAACATGACGCTATATACTACGGAAGCGGGACAGAGCGCGGGTAGAATCGCGCCGGGTCGCTAATATGTAATATAGGTAGGGTGAAGGTGCCAAATATGAGTTATCATCTTCATTATTACGTATTGTTCATCATCATTTTTATCAAAGCTAAAAATGTAATTTTAAATGATAATACTTAAAATTTAATATATATTTATAATCTGTAAATAATTTAACAATAGTGTTTTCCGTTTCTGTGTAATAAGTGACTAGTCGTTCCGTCGCGGTTTCACCCGCGCTGTCCCGCTCCCGTGGTATATAGCGTCATGTTATATAGTCAATGACACTCCCTGTTAACGTAGCTTTTTAACAGTGAAAGAATTTTTTTAATCGGTTTAGTAGATCCAGAGAGTACCCCCTACAACGTCACAAACTTTACCTCTTTATATTATAGTAATTTATTTATATTATATATCTATATTATAAGTGATTTAACAAAATAACACGAAAATTTTAATCAAACACGAGGGTGTCCTAATTTGAGATACTTGAGGTGCCTGAATTAAGATACATTTCTTTTTGGGCAACTCTACTTTGAGCTCATGTAAATGGAAAACACAACTAAAATCTACTCTCTTATTAGAATTAATGGCTGTGCAATAGACGACTTTTCATAAAAAATCAGGTGATACACAGCCCTATGTAAATGAACTCCGCAGATACCATCAAATCTGACGTGAATTAAATACATAAGCAAAACAACATTGAAAAGGTTTCAGTAAATTTTGAATTTAATCTTCTTTTTTTAACTTTTTCAAAGAAACTTGACCTTAATGTTTTTCTTTGTAATTGGTTAATGTTTACTTTCAAAAGTGATGGAAACGTCACATCAAAAGTTAACCTCAAAGGTACTGCAGGATCCTTCGTTGAAACTACACATTTTTTGTATACTTTTTTGTACCAACAAAAAGATATTATGAGGCTTTATAATACTACCAGCTGTACCCGGCAAACGTTGTCTTGCCCTTAAAAAAAAATCTAGAAACCGATTGCAGCGCCATCAACCGGGACCAATTGTTAATATAAACCATTCTTGAATCTTGAAGCACCTAGCTCCAACCTCTTATACTAAATTTTGTATAACGTTTTTTTTTTTTTTTTAAATCTTGCCATGCTTGTAAGGAATTTGTGGAGACATATTGCAGCATAACAGTTTAGCACGTCATGTCATTATTATAACTATAATATTATTTTTCTTTCCTTTTATTTTTATTGTCTTGGTCTTATTGAGTATGCATTGTTTGCTACAACTCCATTAATTCCTCAAATAGTAATTCTGTAACATACTTCTGTACAAAACTTATAAAAAAAAGGATTTGAGATATAAATAGAACATGAAATATAAAGTGAGGTGTGTAAGAATAAGCCTAAATGGCGCTCTGTTGTTCGTGCCTACCCCGCAAGGGAACTGGCGTGAAGTTATGTATGTATATGAAATATAAAGAAAAACAGTATTTAGCTAGACGTGTTGCTGGGGAGTTTCTTGCCGCTTCTTCTCCTTTACAGCATCAACACGTTGCGAAGCGGTGTACATAGAATAGGATGTAAAAAAATTACATTTTAACTTACATGTATGACCTTCATAAAGTGTTCTCCAGTGGAACTTATTTTGAATAAAAACTTTTGAATTTGAATATGAATCTACTTGAAAAAACACAAAAAAATCACATCTTTCAATGACTGAGTTAGAAGCTGGCAACGCTGCTTCAAAAGCTGAAGGTCTCAAACGGCGCAAATATGGAACCTTAGGAAGGGGTTACATATTTGTGCCGTTTGGAGTTGAAACATTAGGTCCGTGGGATCCGTCGGCAAAGAGTTTCTTCAAAGAGATTTGCAAGAAACTCTTTGATGCCACTCGTGATCAGAAGGCTGGCTCATATTTCGCCCAACAAATAAGCATCGCCATACAGCGCGGCAATGCAGCCAGTCTACTGTGCACGCTCCCATCTGGCAGCGATTTGTTACAGTCTATAATCACTTGTACTTTATAACTTAGTTTATATTAGTTTTTAGAACTCGGTTAAAGATATTAATATCCATTCAATGGATGGACACTATAGTAACACTACCCTTCACAAATTAATTACTCACTCAAATTGCTGCAAGAGCTTATTTTTGTGAAATCAAAAAAATCATACAAATCGGTCCCACCGTTAAAGAGGTCTTCAGCGGCGCCCCTACCGGGTCCAATCGTGACTCTAAACTCTAAACCATCCAGGGATCCACTTGAACACACATAAAAAGAATTTCATCTAAATCCTGGAACCCGATTGCAGCGCCATCTACCTGGTTCAAATTCGAATCTAAACCATACCGGGACCTACTTGAACAGACACAAAAAGAATCCTCTAAATCAGACAAATGAAAATGAGTTTAAATGCAGTCACCATTGCCGTCAGGAGCCTTAAGAACAGACGAGCTTGCATGACAAGAGTTATGAATGTCAAAGAGGCAAGTGAGGTGTGTAAGAATAAGCCTAAATGGCACTCTGTTGTTCGTGCCTACCCCGCAAGGGAACTAGCGTGAAGTTATGTATGTATGTATGTATGTACCATTGCCGAAATCGGCCGGGAAAGATCATAACAAATGAATGCCTAGACTGTTTTTTTATTGATGAATATCATATTTTAATACTTATTATACTATACCGGACGAAGACATATTATCCGTGCAGGAACGGAGAAAGAATACAATTTCCTGCGGCCGGGCGGCCTGTCGTAAGAGGCGACTTAACAACCCACAGCCAGGTGGTAGGGCATTTGCCCGACTGGATGGCTACCACCCCTGGTCTAAAGTATGGCGCCATAACAACCTTGAGTTGTGTTCCGGCATTAGTGACCAGGTTCCAGTCTCCCTTAAGAGAGCTGCAGCGCATTTGTAGCACCTTTGGTTTTGAAAATGTCCATAGGCGATGGTAACCGCTTTCCATCAAGTGGGCCGTCTGACTGTCTGCTGATCTCCTGCAATAAAAAAAAGACAATACCAAAAACACAAAATTCATAAAAATACGTCCAGCCGTTCTTGAGTTAAAAATGGTGTTTTTTTTGTGCGGGATCCAGCTGAATAGCCGCAGATGGCTGTTTCAGTGATACCGGGCTTGTTGGGCATCCCGACTTCGTGGGAGCGGAGGCGTTCAACCCGGAGCAGCGCGGGCGAGGAGGCACCTCCTGTAAGGTTCGACCTCGGCTCTACCGCTGCGGGGAGAATGACTCTATCGGATTAAGCCGTGAAAGGCCGAACGAGCTAATCCAACAGGCTGAAGTGTTTACATATAATGGGGACTTGTTATTTACTCCGCTGGCGGAACTGATCCTAGTCTATCTTTACTACCGCTTCGCAACGTGTTACAGGCTGGAAGAGAATACTAATACGACTTTGTTTTATATTTTCGTATATATAGATATATTACACGAATATTGGTATATTAATTGCGCTAGTAATTAATATTCGACGTGATGATACACTAAGAATACCTGGCAGCTTAAGAATACTATATTCAAATTGCGTTTTTCTGTCCGACAAACATTAGCTTTTACACGACTACCAAGCACAGAGTACATTAAGAATTATTTAAATATAATACCAGCCCATAAAAGTCTTACTATTAGCCTGGGCCGCTCATTATAGGAGAACGGGCAATATACCCACCACGCTTGTCCAAGGCGGCTTGACAGGATTGACAGAACATCGGTCATCTCGATGTGGTTTCATCACGATGTTTTCCTTCACCGTTGTTAGCACGTGGTAATTGTAACAATATGCACTAGATTAGGTAAGCAATCTGCCTTAATAGTGAATGCGTTTCGGCTAAGATTCGAACCCGCACCCTTTGAGTTTGGGACGCGTGCGCTTGCCATTACGCAACCACGACTTATATTAATAATGTACTGTTATTGTTATACTGTTATACCATCCATATCACACCTTCCATGATCAAATTGATCGTGTACTAGCAGAAGGTGATGTCAGGAGCCTTAAGAACAGACGAGCGTGCATGACAAGAGTTACGAATGTCAAAGAAGCAAGTGAGGTGTGTCAGAATAAGCCTAAATGGCGCTCTGTTGTTCGTGCCTACCCCGCAAGGGAACTGGCGTGAAGTTATGTACGTATGTTTGTTATAACATAATAGTTCACACGCAGTATATGTGAAATTTCAGAGAATATACTCACAGATAATTCTTCTCTTACTTTTATTAATATAAATACAATTTCTTTAGCCTACATCCGTCAACATATTATAATTCAAAATAAACTTCTTAAGTATCAGTTTCAATTTTTCACTGTTTTAGTCTAAAAAATATTATTATCAGTCTTATTTCGGTCCAAATTGGACCTGTGTTTAATCATCGGTCTTATTGACTCTAATCTATGCTGCACAATTTAAAACACGTATTTCATTCTCTTGCAGGCTTAGTCCTATAGATTTTTTTTTATTGCAGGAGTTCAGCAGACAGGCAGACGGCCCACTTGATGCAAAGCGGTTACCATCGCCTATGAACATTTACAACACCAAAGGTGCTACAAATGCGCTGCTGCTCTCTTAAGGGATACTGGAACCTGGTCACTAATTCCGGAACACAACTCAAGGTTGTTATGGCGACATACTTTAGACCAGTTGGCTGTGAGTTGTTACAACAGGCCACCGAAATTGTATTCTTTCTCCGTTCCTGCATGGATAAAAAGATGTATGTGTTTGTCTCTTTTTAGAGTCGCTTTTTCGCTTCATCGAGTTTAAAATCAGAACAATTTTAAAGAAGTTTCACTTCAAAAAATAAACAAAGAGGCCGTGACCAAATAGGTCAGCGTAAACAATAACTACCGCGCCTAACGTATAAACAAAACCTAGAAAATTCTAGAAAACCAGCTGCCAGACCTCAAGACACTGTGAGCTCTTTCTGCGTACAACGGAACACAAACCAACTTGACTGATAATTACTTTTATTTTTCCTTCCACCCATTTTAATATTATAGAAAATTATTAGAGCTAGGCATGTTTGCTGAAGAGTTTCTTGCGCCGCTTCTTCTCTTCAAGCCATAACATGTTGCGAAGCGGTAGTAAATTAGATTAGGCTCCCATAGAGTAAATAATAACCATAAACAAAATTAAATAATTAAAATTAACAAGTTGGCGGTAGGCTAAATAAAACTTTAATAATACTCTTTGACACTTGACATCTTTGTCGGAAAAACCAAAATCAAATAAAATTACCGCGCTTAAAACCGTTAAAACGTAGTTTTATTACTAGAAAATTCTATTAATACAGTTTCCATTCACGCTAACCTTACTTCTTTTTATGCATATTTCATTTACAAACGGTGCAAATATGTTAATTCATACCCTCTCATAACTTATTGTGCGAGGTGTATTTAACCTAGCCGGGAAGGCTTTCTCTATTACTATTCTAAAACGGGTTATTTCATACTGTAGTTAAATTTAAACCTTTCCGTGTTTATAAACGACCTTTGTGTGAAAATGGGTGATTCATGATTCTAATAATAGTTTCCTTTGGCAGAAAACATTTTCTGAGAGTCGATACAAACTTCGTACCGCTCAGAATCAATAAATAAAAAGGCTGAATGATATTTCAGTAAAAAAAAACCAAAAGTATTCTTTTAGATTTAATTTGATTTCTGAACGACTAAAGAATGACTAAACAGATATACAATGCAAAAGTGGATGGATGCAGAAGTCGTGGAAGGCCACGACACACCTTCCATGATCAAATTGATCGTGTACTAGCAGAAGGTGATGTCAGAAGCCTTAAGAACAGACGAACTTGCATGACAAGAGTTATGAATGTCAAAGAGGCAAGTGAGGTGTGTAAGAATAAGCCTAAATGGCACTCTGTTGTTCGTGCGTACCCCGCAAGGGAACTGGCGTGAAGTTATGTATGTATGTATGTAACGACTTCTAAATTTGATTGTATTTATCCTAAACGACGGGACGAACATCAAATGTTTGACAGGTAGGAATAGTTTTTAAGGGAAAGCGAAATTGTTATTTTTACTATATCCCAAGCATTTTTTTCATATTTACTCACCTTTTAAACATTCCCTGGACTTCCATAAATAATTCAAAACCAAAATTAGCCAAATCAGTCCAGCCGTTCTCGAGTTTTAGCGAGACTAACGAACAGCAATTGATTTTTATAAATATAGATTTTGATTTTCTCTCTATTTATTATGTACCAATAAATGACATACAAGTGTCAGTTTGTGGTTTCATAATAAATGACAAAGATTTAATGAATACTGCTGTTTATATACTCTAGCCATTAATGATCGTCTTTAGAGATTCTGTCTGTATGTCTCATAAATTTGTCTTGATGATTTTGTTACGCATTAACAGATGTCAATAAAAAATTACGAGAATATATATATTTTTCATTTATTTTGGCATCAAATAGATGTATAAATTTCAGCATAGATTAAGAGTAACATTAAATTAGTTATTATAATCTAACTGCTTAAAAATTGTTTTTTATAAAAATAAATGCTAAAAGTGCTTAGAACAGTACGAATATATGTTACACAGCGTTAAATTTCAAACATTTAGAAAAAAAAGTTTAAGAAATTATCCCATTTGTCGAGATATAAAGTATCCTATGTCCATTCTCTGTATCGAGATAATATGTATTCCAAATTTCAGTCAAAACGGTCGTCTAGTTTTCCCGTGAACGCGTTTAGCGCAATACACACCAAACCCGCCGACACAGTCCGGCGGCCTATATAAAAAGAATCGCGTCGGCAACATGCGCCCGCGCGTGCTGCCCGCCGACATCTTGGCGGCATGTCAGCGCCTTGCGTACTGTTAGTCCCGAGCACTTATATGTTTAAAAAAAAAACAATTTTGGGTATTAGGACCTTTTTTATTTCATTATTATGAATAATGAGTGACTTGGGGTCTCAATATACGGGACCTCAAAGGTCTACCGGACCGATATGGTATTAGTTTAAGCAATCCAGCCGGCAGGCATAAACCAGGTCCGTAGCTGTAGAGCTGTGGCTAATAACCAAAAAAACTCTGCGAATTTGGAAAAAGATTTGGTATTTATAGGCAATTATTGCTGATCGACATTTTGAAAACCGATGTTAATGAACTGTTCGACTCAGGAATAAGTGCTTATCGAATAGGGTTGTAACAGTACGCAAGCACTTGGTCCCGCCGACATTCAAGGCGCCGATAAATTTTCCGACTGACAATGAGTGAAGCCGCAAGCTAGACCGCCGACAAAAAGTTGCCGACATAAGTATGTATTGCGCTTAAGAGACACGCAGATAAAGTTACTTTCGTATTTACATTAATCTGGATAAGTATCGATCGTAAACCTCGCTTAACATCTTTTTAGTTATTGTTCGTCAGAGTATGAACTATAGTGGACCAAACTTCTGCACTAAAGGCTATAACAAGGCTATAAGGAAACTTGTTAAACTGTGCCAAAATGTACGCAAGCCCAGTTCAGATTTAACGAAAAAACATTCCACTTCATCCGGAACACCTAACATTCATACCCTTATTCGTTTCGCAAATAAAACGCAAAACGTGTTCGCATTTCTTAACAATCGTTTAAGTAACGCTATCTCGTTTCATTGTTTTTATTGGTCTGAAAGAAAGAAAGAAAGAAAAATTGTATTTGAAGAAATTGCGACGTAATTACATTATTTATAGAGTCTGCAAAACTGAATATAGATTATAAACATTGTTTATATATTGACTAAGCCGTTGCATAGCTTAACACTATATTCTGTTTATGCATTGTTTATATATTGACTAAGCCGTTGCATAGCTTAACACTATGTTCTGTTTATGCATTATTTATATATTGACTAAGCCGTTGCATAGCTTAACGCTATGTTCTGTTTATGCATTGTTTATATATTGACTAAGCCGTTGCATAGCTTAACACTATATTCTGTTTATATATTGACTAAGCCGTTGCATAGCCTAACACTATATTCTGTTTATGCATTGTTTATATATTGACTAAGCCGTTGCATAGCTTAACACTATATTCTGTTTATATATTGACTAAGCCGTTGCATAGCCTAACACTATATTCTGTTTATGCATTGTTTATATATTGACTAAGCCGTTGCATAGCTTAACACTATGTTCTGTTTATGCATTATTTATATATTGACTAAGCCGTTGCATAGCTTAACGCTATGTTCTGTTTATGCATTGTTTATATATTGACTAAGCCGTTGCATAGCTTAACACTATATTCTGTTTATATATTGACTAAGCCGTTGCATAGCCTAACACTATGTTCTGTTTATGCATTGTTTATATATTGACTAAGCCGTTGCATAGCTTAACACTATGTTCTATTTATGCAAATATATTGTTTTAGGTCTTTATTTACTTTTATTATTTACAGTTTATTTATTACTTGAGTTCAGCAAAAAAAAAAAATATATATAAAAAATAATAATAAATTACTACAACTACAATTTAATTTGCTTTATGAAAGTACTATATGAAATTAATGATGATATTTTTATTGCTCGAGTACAGCAGACAGGAACATTTGCAACATCATAGTGCTACTAATGTGCTGCCGACCTCGAAGGTGAACAGGAGCCTGACTACTCATACCGGAACACAACTCAAGGTTGTTATGACGGCATACTCTAGACCAGTAGTTGTAAGTATTCAGACGGGCAATTGCCCTACTACCTGGTTATGAGTTGTTTTGTTGCCTCTTACAACAGACTGCTCTGATTACAGTTTTTCGTGCGGGTAAATTTAAATTCATAATTACATTTTATTCATAGCATAAGTTCAGCATACTGACAGACGGCCCACCTGGTAGAAAGCGGTTGCCATCGCTTATGGACATTTGTAACACCAAAGGGGCTAGCTACAGTTGTGCTGCCGCTCTCTAAATGGTGACTGGAACTTGGCCACTAAAGCCGGAACACAACTCAAGATTGTTATGGCGGAATACTTTAGATTAGAGGTGATAAACATCAGTGCCGTAAATAGGGCGGTGCCACTGGTGCCCAGGCACAGGGCGTAGACTCTAGGGGGCGCAAGAATGGCAAGACCAGGCAGGACTATTATTTCTTCAGTTTGCTCCTGATAAGTTCGCGCTGCGCCCCTAGTCCTCGATTCGAAAACATACGTATGCCAGTATCATCAAAAACGTCTGTTAAATTAGACAAAACATCTCGCTCATTTTTTTGTCAGCGCACGAGCATATTTGTGTTCTATTTCTTTAAAAGAATAGACTTTTCTTCCAAAATATTAGATAATTTGTCCATCAACATCAAGGTTTTTGTCCGTTATTTAATCACCTTGAATGAAATAAAGTACTCTTATACATAGCATTGCTTTAGCTAGGGTACCTATAATATCTAAAAAAACCGACTTCAAAAACTAAAAAACTAAAAAGTATAAAATAACTTATTTCTAAAGCTATTATTATTAATACATATTATCTAAAAAAAACATCTTAAAGTCGGTGCTTAGTAATTTTCAAAATATAGTAATTTTTATGTTTTACTTTGCACCGACTTCAAGATGTTTTTTTTTAGATAGAGAGAGATAATATATATTAATAATAATAGCTTTAGAAATAAGTTATTTTATACTTTTTTTGTTTTTGAAGTCGGTTTTTTTAAACGAAGTTTTTTTTTTATTTTTTTGTTACTTTTTAGTGTCTAGCTATGTATGGGTAGACCTACGAAAGGTGCCGCACTCCTTAAAAAATATAGGTCCCAAGAAAAGGGAACAAAAAAATGTTCGTAAAATGAAAACTACTGGGCCAAACTATGTTAAATTTGTAGGGGACCAAATGGCAACTATTCCGCATTAAACTAAATAAGAATCACGTAAATCGGATCATAAATCTCAGCGTAATCGGTGTATATATGGAACGGAATGAAAAAAAAAATCTTAAGAAATGTTCATAAAATGAAAACTACTCGGCCAAACTATGTCAAATTTTTAGGGAACCAAATGGCAGCTGTTCCACGTCGAACAAAAAAAGAATCACGTAAATCGGATCCTAACTCTCAGGGTAATCGATGTACATATGGAACGGAATAGAATTTTTTTCTTAAAAAATGTTCATAAATTGAAAACTACTCGACCAAACTATGTCCAATTTTTAGGGAACCAAATAACAGCTATTCCACGTCGAACAAAAAAGAATCACGTAAATCGGATTATAAATCTCGGAGTAATCGGTGAACACACATAAAAAAAAAGATTCCTCCTTTTTTTGAAGTCGGTTAAAAAAAACAAGGGCGCAGTTACAGAAGCTCGCATAGGACGCATAAAAGGACATTTACGGCACTGATAACCATACCCTACCACCTGGCTGTGAATTGTTTTGTCGCCTCCTAAGACAATCCGCCCGAACGCAGAAAACTGTGTATTCTTTCTACACAAAAGAATAGCTTTATTATTCCAAACACGCTTCTCCCGTAAAGCTTAACGTACATACGTTATCGATTACAAATTTCACGCGTCATATAGAATAAGGACGAGTACGGGTCATTAAAAAACGTGTACACCAAATTCACAGGGCGAGGGTCCGCTGTTTAATGGAATTACTTTGGCCCATACCCAAAATACCGTAACACGGTAATATAATCTGATGGGAGACATGCCATTGTGGTGGAAATTTTAAGAGTTTTGACAGACTTTGTAAAGCGTCTTGTGGATAAATTTAATTTTGGTGAAATAATAGAACTTTTTTTATAAATAAATCTTTCTGTGCTTTTTTTTTATTGCATGAGTTCAGCAGACAGACAGACGGCCAAGCTGATGAAAAGCGGTCACCATCGCCTATGGACATTTGCAACACCAAAGGTGTTACAAATGCGCTGCTGCTCTCTTAAGGAGGACTGGAACCTGGTCACTAATGCCGGAACACCACTCAAGGTTGTTTTGGCGACATACTCTAGACCAGGGGTGTTAGCCATCCAGTCGGGCATCAGACCAATCGAGTCGGCCCTAAAATTTGTAATCAAAATCATTATTCCATTATAGCTCTAACATTTTATCTGTGCAGGAACGGAGAAAGAATACAATTTCCTGCGGCCGGGCGGCCTGTCGTAAGAGGTGAAAACAATTCACAGCCAGGTGGTAGGGAATTTGCCCGACTGGATGGCTACCACCCCTGGTTTAAAGTATGTCGCCATAACAACCTTGAGTTGTGTTCCGGCATTAGTGACCAGGTTCCAGGCTCCTTTAAGAGAGCAGCAGCGCATTTGTAGTACCTTTGGTGTTGCAAATGTCCATAGGCGATGGTAACCACTTTCCATCAAGTGGGTCGTCTGCCTGTCTGCTGAACTCCACCAATAAAAAAATAAAAATAAACACGTCAAAAAATTCTCATTTTTCTAACTACCCATGAAATCTCAAAAAACGAAAGTTTCTAAAACCTACTAGATGACACGGCGCCACAGATTCAACTTCAAGTTCAAACCAGTCAAAAGAAATTTTGAATAAATTTCTCTGTTGGCAGCACCAACAATTGATTGACTTTCAGCGCATTCGATTAGTAACTTACAACGCCCAAAATGCTCCGTTAGTCGTTCCACAAGGCGACCGCAGTCGTTGTGGTCGTGGCGAAAACGTCACTAACAACGTCATCATTTTCGATCACACAACGCTCACAAAGACCCATATCAATAGGTGGGACGAATAACCGTTCCACTAAGGTTTACGATTGTAATGCCGACAAATAAATGAAACGGAAAAAATCACGTTTGTAAACGTAGTTGTTTTGAGTCCCAAATGGAGCATAGCTTATGTGGCATTATTTTTCTCATAATACATTAAAATGGCGTAAACTTAAAAAATATACGAAAAAAATTCGTTGTGTTATTTCTACCCTCTTTTTGTAACTTTGATCGGCTTATGTCCCGATCATATCTTCACATAGGGTAATTTTACCCAAGCAACTGAGGTGATGACTGATGACCCTAATGGGTGGAGCAGCGAGATGGAATGCTCCTCCGTCTCAAAGAAAGATCTTCCAGCGAAGCTATTGTTGTTCCTCGCAGGCTTTAGCCCATCTGTTACAGTTGAAAATTTGTATATATTCTTTGTGTTTCGGGAAACGTTTGTGACTTCTATAACTACACAGTGCCATCTATTGGCTTGTAAGTTTCTTTTATCCGTGCAGGAACGGAGAAAGAATACAATTTCCTGCGGCCGGACGGCCTGTCGTTAGAGGCGACTAAACAACCCACAGCCAGGTGGTAGCGCATTTGCCCGACTGGATGGCTACCACCCCTGGTGTAGAGCATGCCGCCATAAAAACTTTGAGTTGACCAGGTTCCAGACTCACTTAAGAGAGCTGCAGCGCATTTGTAGCAACTTTGGCGTTACAAATGTCCACAGGCGATGCTAACCGCCTGTGGACTGTGCCTGACTGCTAAACTCCTGCAATAAAAAATAAAAAAGTGTTCCACTACACAACGAAGAGCTACCGTCAAAAATAATACACAAACCGAAATATTCTAACCAGAGACCCTGTTTTATTAATATGAAACCTATTTCACTATATTTTTGGTAAAGCAACGTGGAAAATGTAAATCCATTTCGGACTAAGCAGGTAATGACACTTCAGGGGAATAACGAAGGAATGAAAAGGAAAGGAGGGAACAGACTCGTCGGTCCGCGAAATGAAACGGAATCCAGATGACAGACGTCTCCGGTGACGGCCGCGTAGTGCTTCGTCGGTTATACACACGGACATCTACGATTACGAACAATCTAAATCAAATGTATAAAAAAAGCGATTAGTGCTCAGTTTTGGAAGTGAAACTTCTTTAGAATCGTTGTGATTTGAAACTCGATGAAACGAAAAAGCGACGCTAAAAAGAGATAAAAACATAGAATAGAATATATTTTATTGCATAACATTAAGATATAATTCAAGAAGTTTAAGTAGAGAAAACAATAGGCGGTCTTATCACTAAAAGCAATTTCTTACAGATAACCTTAGGATCTGCCTGATTTTACGTGAACACTACCACATTTTTTTTTATGTGTCATTAAATGTCTTGCAGACCGGCAGCATGTTGGTAACAACACCTCTGGTGTTGTATATATCCATAGATTATGGTAAGTACATATTATTAGGCGAGTTGTCAGCCTCTCTGCTATACACCAGCAACGAAACCCTTATGTTTTTTAAGCGACCATGTTCCAGTCTCCCTTAAGAGAGCAGCAGTGCATTTTTAACACCTTTGGTGTTGCAAATGTCCATAGGCGACGGTAACCGCTTTCCATCAGATGGGTCGTCTACCTGTCTGCTGAACTCATGCAATATAAGCTTTTTTTAAAAGGTTTTTAAATACAAGCTTTTGAGATCCTGGATATCATGTAGCAGCAGAGTGCTAGCCAAGACAGGTAAAACAAGCCCAAACACGATGGGTCTATCTTGTTTAGTACAGGGATTCCTATGGCCACCTTCCGACTCCATCATCAGATCAGCTCCATCGTACCATATTATTGTATTGTCACGCGATATACATATGTGTGCAAAATTTGAGCTCATTCGGGAACCGGGAAGTTGGTCAAATTTAACTTGCAAGATTCCACCCGAACTTACATACATACTTAAATAAATACATACATAGGTACATCCATTGTAAGTTAAATAAAAGCTTGAAATAAATCGAATCATAAGTCTCGGTGTAATCGGTGAACATACATAAAAAAAAAAGATTCCGACTAATTGAGAACCTCCTCCTTTTTTTGAAGTCGGTTAAAAATAGAAAATTCTGGGAATTTCGGTTTGATTATATTCACATTCTTAACAGCCGTATGTATTACTATCAACATGACACGTAATTCGTGACGGGCTTAAAAGCTCAAGATAGTTTATACGACGAGATCTTTTATTCATCCAGCAAACGTGGCCACGTTGTGGAGGTCTCACGAGGCCGGTTGCCCTGCTTGTTAGTTCTACCTAGTCGTGTCAAGTCTCTAAGGTACGGTTAGAATAAAGGACTGTCTATTCGCTAACGCCTGACCAGCAAGCACTTCATCCATGTTGATATATTAATTTGCCTGCGTCCTTGTCACAGGACTTTGTAACTGTGTCAAGTATCAAAGTTAAACAGTTATTTTGCTAAACAAAGTATTTTATTGCTGGTTTTATCAAAATTTATTTATTTGAATTACTAATTAAATATTACATAAGTAGAATTAGTCGAAATACTGGAACCCGATCCCAACGCCACCTACCGGGTCCACACACACACGTATAGAAGAATTATATATGTATAAAAATCGCGATTATAAGACGTGATATGAAATATATGGTAGCATCAATGAAAGAGTGGAACTTAGAGTATGGCGCAATCTATTTGATGCTTATCTAACTTAGTTGAAAAAGAACAAATACTTACCGACCTTTCGGTTTAAGAGAAATAAAAAAATCATTATAAATTAAAAAAGAAACCTATCCATGTCCTAAGTTGGAACAAATTCAGCAAATTAAAAAAATCATCAAAATCGGTTGAGTAGTATCGGAGTTCATCGCGATCAAACACTGTGACAGGGAAATTTTATATCTATAGTATATATAACCTTCAATAATGTCGCCAGTGGAATTTATCCTAAATATAAACTTTTAAAGTGGATAGATGCAGAAGTCGTGGAAGGCCACGACACACCTTCCATGATCAAATTGATCGTGTACTAGCAGAAGGTGATGTCAGGAGCCTTAAGAACAGACGAGCGTGCATGACAAGAGCTATGAAAGTCAAAGAAGCACGTGAGGTGTGTAAGAATAAGCCTGAATGGCGCTCTGTTGCTCGTGCCTACCCCGCAAGGGAACTGGCGTGAAGTTATGCATGTATGTATGTATAAACTTTTGATTTTATATAAAGTGCCCTATATGTCCTGAGCAGCAATATAAGTTATGTAATATTTCCTCTAAATCCATTCATCAGTTCTGATGTGATGTGCAAACAAACAGACAAAATTCAAAAAGTTATATTTGGTATCTGCTCTACTCTCTCTGTGCCACTCAACTACAGAAACCGTCAAATTCAAATCTATGGTACATTTCCTTAATTATATATTATTATATTAGAAACCTTGTGTAGTCCGTGCAGGAACGGAGAAAGAATACAATTTCCTGCGGCCTGGCGGCCTGTCGTAAGAGGCGACTAAACAACCCACAGCCAGGTGGTAGGGTATTTGCTCGACTGGATGGCGACTACCCCTGGTCTAGAGTATATCGCCATAACAACCTTGTGTGTGTTCCGGCATTAGCACCTTTGGTGTTGCTAATGTCCATAGGCGATGGTAACCGCTTTCCATCAAGTGGGCCGTCTGCCTGTCTGCTGAATTCCTGCAATAAAAAAAAATATTCAGGTCAAGATAAATATTGCCCAAACACAGTTTAATAGAATTTGTCACTTAAAATAATTTAATGCATTTTTAGTCAAAATAGGTAATCCTTTTTTTTTTGGAAACATGGAAATGCTTACGTCATGTTAAGTCGTACAGACATACATATTTCTGCTTTGATAGACATATACAAATTATTTAGTTTGGGTTACAAAATATTTGTAAGCATGTATCGCGAGACTCAAATTAAAATGCCGTTAGAATTACTATAGACTTTATTAGAACTAAACAAACACGTATAACACAGGTACTATAACCGAACACAACAATTCCAAACGTAATGCAGAAGGTCATAATTCCATAAAAACGCCCAGTCCGCCACTAAAAGTTTCCCGATTGTAGCACACAAGTCTTGCTTTGCTTGTGGTTATCGCTCGACTGCCTCTTCCCTCAATTGGGACAACGCTTTATACTGCACAGATGCAATATGTCTGCCCGGCCGCGTGACCGAATTTCCTAGTATCAGTTTGTACTTTAAATCCGAGACACCTGGCTAATGAGTCGACCGCAATGGCCATAAACGAGTACAATAAAACAATGGACTGTTCTCTAGAATAATTAGTAAACGCATGCCAATAAATAAGTAAACAAAAGAAGTCCAAATGCCGAAAGGTAATAAAATGTGTTTTCTACAGGTAAGCAGGTGTGAATTCGTTTTTATCGGCGTCTAGGTCGCAACGGTACTTATAAGTTGTATATAACACATATTCTAATTATCGTACATAAGTATTTATTATTAAATTTATTACATATTTATCTACTATATATTATGTACACATTATATTAATATACGCTTGTTTAATAATAAAGCAATGAAACAATTTCTAAGTAAATTACTTTGGCAGTATTTGTTCACTTCATACGAGTTTTATCCTTATTTATTAAGGTTTTATTAAGATTTACGAGGCCAAGCAGACAGTAGTAGCTTTTGCGTCACGTCCACTCAAGACTACAGTTAGGTTGTGCGGTATATAAATAATAATTTATTTTGGATGTGTTTGTAATTTAGATTGTTGTTCGACATCTTGGAGAAATGATGTCCGGTATATTAAAAATGCATACATATACATACATACATAACTTAACGCTAGTTCCCTTGCGGGGTAGGCACGAACAACAGAGCGCCATTTAGGCTTATTCTTACACACCTCACTTGCTTCTTTGACATTCATAACTCTTGTCATGCGTCTGTTCTTAAGTCTCCTGACATTACCTTCTGCTAGTAAACGATCAATTTGATCATGGAAGGTGTGTCGTGGCCTGCCACGACTTATGCATTCATCCACTTTTGCATTGTATATCTGTTTAGTCATTCTTTCACCATGCATTCTTTCCACATGCGTATTAAAAATGCGTTTTCAAAAAAGTAAATGAAGTAAAATAAATATTATTAAAACGAGGGGTCAAAGGTTATTTGTTTTAAGCGACATTTGCGAAATTGTGTCGATAGTGGAGTTTCAAGTTTCAATGACCCAAAAAAGGACTTCATTAGTAAACTCCATACTATACTTAAAAAAGAATAAAATCTGTAGTTTTTAATAGAAAACCAGGTTCATTTTAATCCCTTATGTTTGAGACGTTAGGATGCAAGAAAACCATCATGTCACAAAATGTCGCTTAAAACAAATAGCCTTTCAGCCCTCGAAATAATGAAAAAATTAACACTCTTCGAAAGACAAAACTTGTATTCGCTTGCCAGTAGTTCAATTTTTACAGGCGCCTAAAATATTTTTTCTAAATCTATTCAAACAAATAAAAAGTATTTTTGAAGTGAAACTTCTTTAGAATCGTTGTTATTTGAAACTCGATGAAATGAATAAGCGACACTCAAAAGAGATAAACACATAAATCTATAGGACTAAGCCTGCGAGAGAATGAGATAGAATACATTATATTTAATCATTTAAACACTATGCTCATACATATAGAGTTGGAAATGTTTTGTAGTTGTTCGTTAATATTTCAAATTTTGTGTTTTCAGGCCTAAATATATTGTTACGAATTACAGGACTCGAATTAAACTGCCGTTGGAATTACTATAGAATTTATTAGAACTATACAAACACATATAACAGGTACAAATATAACTTAATACAATTAGTGCAAACGCACGATTCAACAACACGCGCAAAGTCCGTTACTATATAGCTTATCGAATGTACACACGTCTTGCCTGGTGGTTATCGCTTGGCTGCCTCACCCATCCCTTGGGGCATTGCTTTATGCTGTCCAAATACAATATGTCTACTCGACCGCGTGGACTGAATTTCCAAGAATCACACCTGTCTAATGACTACCATAAAGATTACAATACACAGTGGGCTGCTTTTTTAATTAAATTTTGTAAACATAAAGTAAACAAAAGAAGTCCAAATGCCGAAAAGTAATAAACTGCAGGTGTGAATTGGTCTTTGTCGGTCGTAACAATATTATAAGGAAATAATATATATGAAACAAACGTCAAATTACGTTAAAATCCCTTCCACCCCTTGTCATACTTTGTTCCACTTCTACTGCACACACACATACAATTTTATTTAACAAAACCAAAACCAACTTCCATCTAAAAAGCAAGAAATAAATAGGTTTTACAATATTTTGAAATCGGTGTAAAGTAAAACATAAAGATCAATAACAACATTGCAAAATGCACCGACTTCAAGTATGTATATATCTATACATATTATCACGCCTGTTTCCCAGGGGGATAGGCAGAGACTATAGATCTACACTTGCGACGATCCTGACAAACAACTTGCCCTTCATGTACTTTCATTAACCTGCTTTTTACCTGACCTCGTTTTAACACTTCTGTTATTTCATCATGGTGTGTACGTCGTGGTCTACCGGTACCAACTTTACCATTCACAATACTGTCATACACTTGACTTCAAGATGTTGTAGAAAATATTAACATTTTGCTTTTTGATATGAAGTCGGTTTTGTTTTTAATCAAATAAGCTTTTTTAAAAAGGTTTTTAAATACAAGCTTTTGAGATCCTGGATATCATGTAGCAGTAGAGTGCTAGCCAAGACAAGTAAAACGAGCCCAAACACGACGGGTCTATCTTATTTAGTACAGGAGTTCCTATGGCCACTTTCCGACTTCATCATCAGATCAGCTTTATGGTGCCATATTATTGCATTGTCACGCGATATACATATGCATGCAAAATTTCAGCTCAATCGGAAACCGAGAAGTTGGTCAAATTTAACTTGCAAGATTCCACCCGAACTTACATACATACATAAGTACATTCATTGCAAGTTAAATAAAAGCTTGTAAAAAGGAATTCAAAACGACTACGGAATATTAAGAAACAAGATAAGTTTAATAAAAAGTATATTCACAATCTCACACATGCGATACTAAAACCAACCACATCACGTACTATCCCAGTATACGCATTACCCGGTTAAGTAACGTTCCATGTTCCTATGGGATTATAATAATTTCAAGATATCGCTGCCACTGACAGGCCACGACTGTAAATGACAAGAAAACGCAAAATGGATAAGACTTAACTGACAGTCACGGCTTCTGCAACGACGATCCTTGCGAAATAATTTAGTCGGCTATCTTGACACATTACCCGCTTTCCAGACTGACCCTTTCGATTCCATTCAGCGTCGCGCCGTTCGTATAGTCGACGACCCCATACTAACAGGCGGTTTAGAATCGTTTAGCCTTCGGAGAGACTGCGTCCCTTTGCGTATTCTACCGCCTGTACAACGAAGAGTGTTCCGAGGAACTGTTTGATGTGGTGCCAACGCCTCATTTTTACAACCGCACCGCTCGCCGTCCACAGGATGTTCACCCCCATTTCCTAGAGCTCCTACGCTCAGCTACGCAACGGTTCTCTAGAACCTTTATTCCGCGTACAACAATGATCTGGAAAGAACTTCGCGCCGAAGTTTTCTCTCTGCGCTACGACATGGGGTCGTTTAAGAACGGCGTTATAAAACTTCTTAAAGGCCGGCAACGCGTGGGCAATGTCCCTGGTGTTGCAAACGTCTATAGTGGACAGTAACCACTTTCCAGTAGCAGGACGATCCAATCCGATATAATGTTCAACGATCATGTCATGCCGAGACCGGTACTAGTCAATGGTAACCCTATCGAAGTTGTGCAAGAATACGTCTATCTTCAACAATTTATCTAAGTGGGTAAACACAACTTCGAGACGTTTTTATGTGAACCTTTCCGCAATGCTTGAAGACCAAAGTCTTCGAGCCGTGCGTCCTACCCGTTATGACGTATGGTGCCGAGACGTGAGCACTGACAGTGGGTTTGATTCATAATTTAAGGTCACTCAGCGGGCTATGGAGCGAGCTATGTTGGAAGTATATCTTGTGGATAAAATCAGATATGAGGATATCCGTAAGAGAACCAAGATTACCGACATAGCTAGCAAAATTAGCAAGCTGAAGTGGCAGTGGGCCTGCCACATTTGTCGTAATGACTGATGGCCGATGAAGCAGACGAGTTCTAGAGTGGAGATCGGTTCTCGGCAAACGTAGTGCAGGACGCCATCCAGTCCGATAGACCGACGATCTGCGCATAGTCGCCAGTGGGGGCTGGATTAGAACAGCGGAGGACCGGGATAGAAGGCATTTACCCGTCTGGATGGCTACCACCCTTGGTCTAAAGTATGCCGTCGTAACAACCTTGAGTTGTGTGCCGGCATTAATGGCTAGGTCCCAGCCTCCCTCAAGAGAGTAGTAGGGCATTTTTAGCACCTTTGGTGTCGCAAATGTCCATAGGCGATGGTAACCGCTTTCCACCAGTGGGCCGTCTGTCTATCTGCTGAGCTCATGCGATAAAAAAACTATATAAAATGTTATGTTCGACGATTTTTGTATTCTTCTTTCACATGATTTTTCTCAGAAAAAACATCGATAAAATGAAGTCAAACTTATATTAAAATTAATTTCATTTCAAAACACAAATATGAGCCAAAGCCAAACAAATACGAACATATTAGACAATATGTAGGAGGGTTTGTTTGTTTGACATATATATGATCTATATGAACCTTATCGAAGGGTTTTCAACCGGAATATTTTTACCCGGGTAATAGAAATTGGATATCCGGCCTTCATCCGGCTACCGTCAAATATAACTGTTAAAACTGACACAAGCCAATCAATTTTGGAATCAACTTTTTTATATCAGCTTGCCACAGACTTATGAATTATGTTTTATGTAAACTTAAATATTTTATTAAATACGCTGGAGCCCTGGAGTCCTGTGACTATGAGCATTTGCCCGACCGAATGGCTACCACCCCCGGCCTAGAGTACGCCGCCATAACAACCTTGAATTGTGTTCCAGCATTAGTGACCAGGTTCCAGTCTCCCTTAAGAGAGCAGCAGCGCATTTGTAGCACCCTTGGTGTTGCAAATGTCCATAGATGATATAAATAAAAAAAGTCAGAATAAATAAATTTAATATATATATATATATATATATATATATATATATATATATATATATATATATATATATATATATATATATATATATATATAATATATATATATATATATGTATATTAGGGATGAGAATTCGTTTTACATTCGGTTTGACCGAATTTCGGCAGCTTAAGCCGAACTTCGCGGCATTCGGCCGAAATTCCATTTAAATGCCGAACATTCGGTGCAAGGAAAAAGTAAAATACCTACTTGTACTATTTTGGTTGAAGTTCATAGAAATCATATTTATCATAATCGTAATATAAAAATGGGCATCTATATACTCATGGTCATTTATTTTAATTAGGAACATGAAAACCTTAACGTTCAATGTGATAAAAAATAATTAAAATTAGTTCTTGATTGAGTCTTTGCCTAATTAAATAGACATCTAATTTAAAAATAAACTTATTATTCTTCTAAGAAACATCAGTAAGTGGCACAACTGCTTAATTATAAGGTGTAACTTGAATTTAAAAAAAAAACACGTCTAAGGGACATCAGCAATTACGGCTTTAATTTTGGTTGAAATCACTTTTTACGAATTAAACATTATGAAATGGTGATTTTTTTTTCAATTAAAGGTCTAAAAATCTATTATTTTATCCACCTACTCATACTTAAAATTTACTAGAGGCAGGTTATGGTGTAAAAAAGGCATAAATTCGGTGTTATCAAGTTGATGTTGTCAACACGTCACGATGGCTCTTGAGAAAGCGTGGCGAAATCAAACCGAAGTTAGCCGAATTTTTTATTTTAACCGAATGTTCGGCCGAAGTTCGTATTCGGTTCAAACCACATTCGGCCCATCCCTAATATATTCTAATGTAGCCATCAATTAACGATCCTAGGTGAAGCTTGGAATTTATACTAATAGCTATAATGTAGGTATCATTATTATCCGTGCAGGAACGGAGAAAGAATACAATTTCCTGCGGCCTGGCGGCCTATCGTGAGAGGCGACTAAACAACCCACAGCCAGGTGGTAGGGTATTTGCTCGACTGGATGGCGACCACCCCTCGTCTAGAGTATGCCGCCATAACAACCTTGTGTTGTGTTCCGGCATTAGTGACCAGGTTCCAGTCTCCTTTAAGAGAGCAGCAGCGCATTTGTAGCATCTTTGGTGTAGCAAATGTCCACAGGCGATGGTAACCGCTTTCCATCAAGTGGGTCGTCTGACTGTCTGCTGAACTTCTCCAATAAAAAATAAAAAAAAACAGTTAATTCTTCAAAGAAATTTTTTCTTTCTTTCTATATCACCCTATATTCAGGCACAACATAAGTGGGTTTCTATGGCGAAAGAAGCAATGGACGGGCCTATGGAAAATTCATGCTCTTTTATCCGTTACATTCATCCCTAAGGCTCCCTTATATACATACATACATAACATCACGGCAGTTCCCTTGCGGGGTAGGCACGAACAACAGAGCGCCATTTAGGCTTATTCTTACACACCTCACTTGCTTCTTTGACATTCATAGCTCTTCTCACTTATATAATTCTATTTATGATTTTCTTTTTTTTTGTGCCGCCTCTTCTTTATGACAAGAAAGAGGTTATTCTTTTCCTCTTTGTTTTGTTTTCTTGTCGTATTTTACCTACATTTAGTATGAGAATGTGGGGTACTTTTCTTTTCTTTTTATATATTTTTATTCTTTTTTACATTTATTTAAAGCTTATAAACTAATATATTGTTACGAGTTGCAGGACTTGAATTAAAAATGCCGTTGGAATCACTATAGAATTTATTAGAACTATACAAACACGTATAGTTCAAACGTAATGCGCGATTCAATAACACTCGCAAAGTCCGTCACTATATAGATTATCGAATGTACACACGTCTTGTCTCGCTGCTGATTATCGCTTGACTGCCGATCTCTCCATTGGGCCATTGATTTATACTGCACCGATACAATATGGCTGCCCGCCCGCGTAGATCGAATTTCTGAGAATCAATTCGACACACCTGTCTAATGACTTCCATAAAATATTACAATACACAATAGGCTGTTTTTCTAATTACAAATTTTAAACACAAAGTAAACAAAAGAAGTCTAAATGCGGGAAGGTAATAAACTGCAGGTGTTAATCGGTCTTTGTCGGTCGTAACAATATTTTAATGTTATTACTAATGATCTCTTTTGCACTCTGTTTTTTTCTTATTACTAATACATATTTATCGTTCTTATATCTGTTACAAATATACTATATTTTATTCTGTTTTAACAATATAATATAATTATTTTATTGTATCTATAATATATTTACCTATGCACACATTATTTTCCGAGTATATGTATTTACAAGAGGTTTTCAAACCACTATTTATTATTACTAAATTCTGTATATTTAGAATTAGGTATCATTTTGCACAACCATTTTATTAAACCACTATCCGCCGAGACACATTAGAGAAACAAATACAGGGTGTGCGCGTGTCGGTTTGCGTGACACGCGGCGCGTTGCGGGTACGAGTCAGACGTGACAACGTGTCTAATAGCAGGTATCGGAATACGTGTCATTTTTTAACACGTTGAAGAGAAAATAAACAATTTTAGTGCAACATTTTTTTTTCGGTCTGTGTAAAAATGTTTCACGTTTCCTTTGGTATGCTTACTCGCCAAAGGAATTGATTTCTTAATCAGGCGTTTTGATTTTTATCTTTTTTTTTATATATTGAATAGGTTCGCGTTTGACTGACATTGCACCTGACGTCAGGCGGAAATGCAGTCTAAGGTGGAGCACGCTTACCTAGAAGATACCTGTTCACGCGAGACTTAAAGACACCTAGATTATATTTTTCAGGAAAAACAGACGACGGTAAAGAGTTCCACTCTTCAGCGGTGCGTATGATGAAAGAGGAAGCATAGCGTTTCGTCCGCTTCGTTGGTATTTCCACCATATAACGGTGGCGTGAGTGCGTACGTCTGCTTGTCCGGTGGTAGAATGGTGAGGGAGGAACCAATTCATGTAATTCCGTGGCACACTCCCCGAAGTGTATCCTATAGAATACCGATAAACTGGCGACCTTACGTCGATGACTTAGGCTCTGAAGCCTCTCGTCGAATAGTTGGTTATTGCCTATCAGTAGGCCTAGTAGCCTAGTAGCCTATCTAGGCTTACTTACATTCATTTGTATATTAAGGGCCTTATAATCGTTTCTTAAATTTAAAGAAACTGCTCAGCAACTGATTAGTGGCAATCTTACTCATAAACTCCTCTTTAGTCGAATATTTTGGGTACAACCTACGTTAATCATACAAATTTCGTTTATCTATGCTCCTCTTAGGTAAACAACAGGTAATACACGTTTATAAGTGGAAAAAAAAGATATTCATTGATTAGGGTCTGATTCTGACTCTCTTACTTAAGAGATGCCTAATCGTTTCTTAACGAGATTATTATAAGTAAGGCCGTGAGTATTGGTCATAATTTTGCAGTCATTTTTTATTGCAGAAGTTCAGCAGACAGCCCACTTGATGGAAAGCGGTTACCATCGCCTATGGACATTTGCAACACCAAAGGTGCTACAAATGCGCTGCTGCTCTCTTAAGGGAGACTGGAACCTAGTCACTGTATCATACCCGGTGTATGATATTTCATTGTATCATACCCTGAGACACATTAAAGTAAAAAATATAGGGTGTGTGCATGTTGCTTTGCGTGACACGCGACGCGTTGAGAAATACGTGTCATTTTTGAACACGTCGAAAAGAAAATTATTTTAATGTAAGAATTATTTTCGGTCCGTGTAACATGTCTCTTTTTTTATTGCAGGAGTTCAACAGACAGGCAAACGGCCCACTTGATGGAAAGCGGTCACCATCGCCTATGGACACTTGCAACACCAAAGGTGCTACAAATGCACTGCTGCTCTCTTAAGGGAGACTGGAACCTGGTCACTAATGCCGGAACACAACTCAAGGTTGTTATGACGACATACTTTAGACCAGGGTTTTGGTATGAGAATCTACTAATTTCACTGGTTGAAGGAATAGACTTTGAAAACAAGCTACTAAATTGTGGTCGAGTCTCACTTACGTAATTCTGTATATTAAGCGCCAGCTATCATTATGTATAATCGTGTTATTGAACCACTATCCGTCGAGACATATTAGAGAAACAAATACAGGTTGCGTGCGTCTCGGTTTACGTGACACGCGACGTAGTGCGTATGAGTCAGACGTGACAACGTGTCTGATAGCAAGTATCGGAATACCGTAGTATCGGTGTCATTTTTTAAAACTTTGAAAAGTAAACAAAAAATTCTAATGTAAGAAATTTTCGATCTATATAAAAAGGTTACACGTTTCTTTTGGTAAGCAAATCTACTAATTTTGCTCACTAAAGGAATAAAATTCTGAATCAATCTACCTAGATGAAGCAAGAAGTTCTTAGAAGTGCATATATATATATATAAACCTTTTTCGGAGAAGTTCGATATTCAAATTAAAAAGTGTCAAGCACACAATATTTATGCCAGCTGCCACTTGTTTTTATCACTTCGTTCGCATGTAAAAAATTATTTTGTGCAACGAGTTGCTCCAAGCGCAAAGTCTATACTATCTATACTGATATTATAAAGCTGAAGAGTTTGTTTGTTTAAACGCGCTAATCTCAGGAACCACTGGTCCGATTTGAAAAATTCTTTCAGTGTTGAATAGTAAATTTATCGAGGATGGCTATAGGTTATATTATATTTTCAAAAAAATTAGGGATCCTTACTAAAAGTCCAATAATGTAAGCCAAGGTGTAAAAAAATGACCCGAAAAAATCCTTACACGGCGTGCGCTGCGAAAACTATTGATTATAGAACAAAATTGTCTATAAAAAATATTGCCTAACTATTGTAGTTATCTCACAATAAGTGTTTTCTTTAATTTTTTTCAATAATTAAAATGCCGTCACTTCAAAAACTCTTTATTTTGTACCTTGGTATTAATCCTTATCAAAATAAATTACTCCATATTCAAGACGAATTCAATACCTTTCTAGAACTTTTTGAATTATTCAATTCGGACGTTTCATTCAAAAGATATCGCGATATTTAAAATGTAAGTATTAGTGTTGTAGCCAAATATACTAATATTGTTTGATTGAACGCGCTAATCTCAGGAACTACTGGTCTGATTTGAAAAATTCTTTCAGTGTTGGATAGGCCATTTATCGAGGAAGGCTATAGGCTAATATCATCACGCTAAAACCAATAGGAGCGGAGCACCAATGCAGAATGTTCCAAAATCGGAGGGTTTTGAAAGCAAATTCCACGCGGACGACGTCGCGGGCACAGCTAGTAATTAATAAAAGTATCCCTAATAAAACTACGTTTTAACGGTTTTAAGCGCGGTAATTTATTCGATTTTGATTATTCCGACGTTTCGGCCACTTTTCAGTGGCCGTGATAACGGAAGACAAAGATGACAAGTGTCAACGCGTATTGTTAAACTTTTATTTAGCCTACCGCCAACTTGTTCATTTTAATTATTTTGTTTAAATTTTGTTTATGGTTAATATTTACTCTATGGGAGCCTAATCTAATTTACCACCGCTTCGCAACATGTTATGGCTTGAAGAGAAGAAGACATTGACATCTTTGTCTTCCGTAATCACGGCCACTGAAAAGTGACCGAAACGTTGGAATAACCAAAATCAAATAAATTACCGCGCTTAAAACCGTTAGAACGTAGTTTTATTATCTACGAAAGAATTTTTTTTGGGCCTTCAGCATACTTTAGGGGATAATGCTGTATATGCGTGTATGAACGCCATTCTACTGGGTGGCTGAATTTAAAAGAGGCTGATCAAGCTGTAAAGATGACCCGCGTTCTGGGCGGCCTTCAACCTTCGTACATAACTTCACGCTAGTTCCCTTGCGGGGTAGGCACGTACAACTGAGCGTCATTGAGGCTTATTCTTACACACCTCACTTGCTTCTTTGACATTCATAGCTCTTGTCATGCAAGCTCGTCTGTTCTTAAGACTCCTGACATCACCTTCTGCTAGTACACGATCAATTTGATCATGGAAGGTATGTCGTGACCTTCCACGACTTCTGCATCCATCCACTTTTGCACTTCAACCTTCGTTATGGTATAAAATGTCAAAAAGGTTAAAAATCTGGCTTTGGAAGACAGAAGGATAACTATAAAACATATAGCCGTGATACTAAAGATATATTTTGGTAGCGTTTAATACAGTTTAATTGATACACGGGGTTCAAAAAGGGTCGCCAATATTGGCGCCACAAATGTTAATCGACGAAAACAAAAAGCGACGTTTGGAAATTTCAAAGCGTATTCTCGAAATGTTCCAGTGTGATTCGGATAAGTTTTTTCTTCAGCTTGTCACCAAGGATGAAACGAGAGTCTATCATTTCGATCCTGAAGTTAAGAGACAAAGCATGTCTTAGAAACGACCATCCTCTGCATTCATTAAGAAATTTCGAGTCGCTCCTACCACTGGCAAAGTTGTGGCCTTAGTGAAAAAATCCAGACAATTACTGGACCCGATTATTCAAATTTAATTCCGAAAGTGCGCGAAGCGATTAAAGAAAAACGCCGTGGAAAACTGTCGTTGGGCGTGTTGTTTCTTCACGATAACGCTCCCGTTCATCGATCGGAATTTGCGCTCAACGCAATCCGCTGTGCTGGCTTCAATCTTCTTGACCACCCACCACATTCTCTGGACTTAGCCTTAAGTGATTTTCATTTATTCCTAAAATAAAAAGAGAAAATTCGTGGAACTAAATTTCACGATAATGACGCGCTACTTTTTAGTAACAAAAGCCCATCCAAACTTTCTCATGTATAATAGTAAGTATATACTATAGTAATAACTATAGTATATACTACAGTTTATAGTATAGTAAGATAGATAGATGAAAAGACAGTTATTTGATTACAAGTACTTGCGTAATTCAAGATTTAGGGAACTAAAGTGGAGTTCGGAGGTTATCCGCAAATTAGGTTCTGCCCTTTGACCCTTAACTTCGAGAATTGTGGTTTAGATCCGGGGGCTGTTCTGGATTGTTATTGTTTGTTTTCGGCCTAAGGAGGTAAATAACTATGACGGCTTTGTCCTGTAAGGCAGCGGTTCTTAAAGTAGTTTCCGCGGTACCCATGAGTTCAGTGAATAAGTCATGAGAGTCATGCAAAATAACATTGGTTATCAATCGTTGGATTCTGATTATTAAATACTTTTTAATAACCGTTATAGTTTCATTGATAATTATTTATTTTTTAATTGCAGGAGTTCAGTAGACAGGCAGACCGCCCACTTGATGGAAAGCGGTTACCATCGCCTATGGACATTTGCAACACCAAAGGTGCTACAAATGCGCTGCTGCTCTCTTAAGGGAGACTGGAACCTGATCACTAATGCCGGAACACAACTCATGGTTATTATGGCGTTCTGTCCATCTTTCTTTTCTTTCTTTCTATATACAATGACGGACGGACTTATACTATAGATATATGTGTATGTAAGTTTATGTATACCTGTATATAATTTATAATATAAAATTTATTTTCAATAAGTAAATTAGGTTTGTGGCGCCCTTACTCGCCACTATATTATTTGTGTTTAGTGTGGCAACACTAGTTTTTAAGATTTGCATTATCTATGACCTATGTTCTCTCTCTCGATTATTACTTCATATGAGACTATGTTATATTTTGTTATGCGCTTTAAAAACTCAATATATAGATGTTCAATATTTAAATAGTGGTGTTACTTCGTTGCCCAACTCCTGTAGATGCGAGCATTATAAAAAGGGACGCGTCTTCACCTACAAGAGGTGCACGCACAAATCCCTAAAGTGGTGACCACCGACTTCGCAATACGCAGTGTCTCAAGCTTAAGATCGTCGCAGGCTTTTAAAAGTCGCAGTTACTTAATACGGCTGCCTACCACTATACTATTAACATTGCCGCGAACTTGTTATACGCGGCTGCGAGCAGAGTAACGCCTCATAACAAGCTCCAAATCGCCGTGAACGGAAGAACTGGATATTCTGCAACGACCAGAACCGTGTGTTTACGTCGAGCGTCGCGCGTTTACGCCTACGCCGTCATCATAATCACCGATTTTGTTTCGGCGTCCAACGGTGTTTTTGTGCGTGTGTGTATCAGTTCATTTCATCCGTCTGTACAAACAAATGCGCGTCGGTCATTTTTTTCGATCCGTGTTTTGTGTTTCGGTTCATTTAAAACGTCTGTACTAGGGCGGTGCATCGATAAACATTCGATTACAATCTGTCAACATAGACTTGTCGTCATTCGTTCGACCAATCATTCACTAATAGTATTAAATTCTCAGATTGGTTTCGATATCAACATACATTGTGACAGCTCGTGAACAAACCAAATGTCAAATGGTTTAAAATTTAAAAAGTTTGTTTACAAAACTTTATATAAGTTAATTTCATAAGTTTACCAATGTTAACAAGAAAGTTTTCTCAATATAATGCATGACTAAACTGGATGTAAATTATAAGCAATACATTATTTTGTCGCTTGGTCTATTTTGTACTAATATTTAAATATGTTTTCCTATTTACTTGTTTTCTAAAATTTCATTTAGTTGTGTATGAGATGTGTTTTTATGTGATTACCCATAATTATTTTTTTTTCTTTATAAATAACTTTGTTTGTGTTGTTAAGTAGCAAACGGCCCCACACCTCCCCTGCATCTGTATCATTATTATAATTATTAACTTATCTTATAGCTATCCCTGAGAACCATGACTGAAGAACAGCTTAGGTTAGAGGTAGATAAGCTCAGGCAGGAAAATGCAGCTTTGCAGGGGCGTTTCACTGGGACTACTGATGCCCAAGTTTGTAAGGTATCTGCCAAAATACCACCTTTCTGGCCACACAGACCTGCTTACTGGTTTGCTACAGTAGAAGCACAATTTGAATTGGGAGGTATTGTAGCAGATAACACAAAATTCAACTACCTCATCGGTCATCTGGACGAAAAATTTGCAGAAATTATAGAAGATATTGTCATAAATCCTCCACCACTAGGTCAGCGTTATGAGAAATTAAAGGAAGTTTTGATAAAGCGTGTGTCTTTGTCTGAGGAATCTCGAGTTAGACAACTTCTCAATAATGAAGAACTTGGAGATCAGAAGCCATCTCATTTCCTCAGACGCCTACGGTCTCTTGCTGGCTCGAATAAATCTGATGACAGCATTCTACGCCAATTATGGTTAAGCCGTTTACCACAGCAGGTACAGGCTATCTTGGCCTCTCAACCAGATTTAACATTAGACAAGATGGCTGATCTAGCTGACAATATAACTGAAGTTTTCAACCCTCCGCAAGTCATGCTTTGCACAACTACAACAACATCTCCAGGACCATCTACTTCATTTATGGAAATGGTGGAGAGGCGTTTTGACAAGCTTACTAAAGAAATAGCAAGTCTAGCAGTTACCCAAGCTGAGTACCGTCCACGTGGACGCGGTAATTTCAGAGGACGATCAAATTCTAGAGGACGTTCCCAAAATGCATCCTCAGACAAATCCAACATATGTTGGTATCATAAAAAATTTAATATCAAGGCAACCAAATGTACAAAACCGTGTAGCTGGATGCCGCCGGAAAACCAACCCGACAATCAGTAGAGGCGGCTACTGATTGTTCTCCTCCAGGCCGCCGGTTGTTTGTTACCGACAAGAAGACCCAACGCCAGTTCCTCGTAGATACTGGCTCAGATCTCTGTTGTTTCCCTAGAAGACTTCTAGAAGGCCGGTTACCATCACAAGAATATAATCTCAGCGCGGCGAATGGGAGTACAATTAAAACATATGGAAATATTCATCTCCGTTTAGACCTTGGTCTTAGACGCGATTTTAACTGGAATTTTGTAATTGCAGATGTTGGCATCCCCATCATTGGCTCGGATTTTCTGAGTTTTTATCATTTATTGCCTGATTGCCGACAAAAACGTCTCATTGATGGTTTAACCAAAATGTCTGTCTGCGCTTCCATCTCAGTGTCACACCAGGACAGTGTCAAATCTGTATTTATTGGTGACTCATGTTTTGCTAATATTTTGGCTGAGTTTCCAGATATTACTCGACCTCCCGGTTTACCTAGGATTATAAAGCACAACACTGTTCATTATATTAAAACCACAGATGGACCACCAGTGTCTTGCCGCCCCCGACGTTTGGCTCCCCAAAAACTTAGTGCAGCGAAACTCGAATTTGATGCAATGGTGCGGTGTGGAACTGCCCAACCCTCAAAAAGTGCATGGGCCTCTCCTTTGCATTTGACAACCAAGAAGGACAAAACCTGGCGTCCATGTGGCGACTATCGCGCTTTGAACGCTAGAACTGTCCCTGACCGATACCCAGTTCGGCATATTAACGACTTTGCCAATAGCCTCGCTGGTGCCACTGTTTTTAGCACCTGTGACTTAGTAAAAGCATATCATCAGATTCCCGTGTTTAAAGAGGATATACCGAAGACTGCCATTATTACCCCGTTTGGCCTCTTCGAATTTCCAGTTATGACCTTTGGTCTTCGCAATGCTGGTCAAACATTCCAGCGGTTTATAGACGAGGTCACACGGGGTCTCGATTTCTGTTTTCCATATGTTGATGACGTACTGGTCTTCTCTCCAGATGAGGCAACTCACAAAGAACACCTCCGCACACTCTTTAGTCGATTCAAAGATCATGGAGTTGTAATCAATCCTTCAAAATGTGTTTTAGGTGTTAGCGAGGTTACATTTTTAGGCTACGTCATCAACGCCAAAGGCACGTGTCCTCCTCAAGATCGCGTCCAAAGCCTACTGGAATTCCAGCCTCCACAAACTGTGCAAGCGATGAGAAGATTCCTCGGCATGATCAATTTTTATCGCCGTTTTATACCGCATGCTGCAAAATTCCAGGCTCCATTAGTCGATGCCTTAGTTTCTACACACAGCAAAGGTGCTAAACCATTCCCTTGGTCACCCGAGCTTCTGAAACATTTTGAAGACTGCAAGAGAAGCCTCAGCGACGCCACTCTGCTGCAACACCCAATCAGCGGTGCCCCTTTAGGCCTCTTCACTGATGCTTCAAGCGTTCACATCGGTGCTTGTCTGCAACAGAAAACTAATGGAGATTGGTTCCCCCTTGCTTTCTTCAGCAAGAAACTCACTCCTCAGCAGACCCAGTGGCCAGCATATTATAGGGAGCTCTTAGCAGTGTACGAAAGCGTACAACACTTTCGCCATATTTTAGAAGTCCAGCATTGTACGATTTACACTGACCACAAGCCGCTACTCTATGCTTTCACACAGCGTCGGGAAAAATTGCCTCCCTCGCAACTTAATCAATTATCGTTCAATAGCGAATTCACTACTGATATCCGCCATATTAAAGGCGAAGATAATGTGGTTGCTGATGCCTTATCAAGAGTCGAAGCCATCAGCCTAGATCAAGAATATGAGATTCTCGACAAAGCACAGAAAGAGGACAATGAACTTACTAAATTATTAGAACCTGGCTCATCCAGACTTAAATTGGAAAAAGTTGATATACCAGGCACTGGTATTTCATTAATTTGCGACACTTCCACTGGCAGACCACGTCCCTACGTCCCTCCCAGTTTACGTCGTACTATCTTTAGTAAGCTACATAGCTTAAGTCATCCGGGTGCCAAGGCTTCGATACGACTCGTAGCTGACCGCTATGTTTGGCCTTCAATTAATAAAGACTGTCGAGAGTGGTCTCGCACGTGCGAGCCTTGCCAGCGGAGTAAAGTCTCAAGACACAACGTTGCCCCTTTGGGGACGTTTGACACACCATCTGGTCGTTTTCTCCATGTTCATTTGGACATAATCGGACCATTACCCGTCTGCGATGAATATCGTTACTGTCTTACAGCCATCGACAGGGTGACAAGATGGCCTGAAGTTTGGCCAATGCGGACCATCACAACTGAAGAAGTAGCCGAAACTTTTACACGTGAGTGGATATCTCGCTTTGGCGTTCCCTCAGTCGTAACTACAGACCGAGGTACGCAGTTCGAATCTGACCTATTTCGCAGATTAATGTGCAGTTTCGCCACCAAACGCATTCGAACAACGGCATACCATCCTTCATCAAATGGAATGGTCGAACGTGTTCACAGACAATTAAAAGCCTCTCTCATGTGTCATGGTAACTCATGGACGAAGGCCCTACCATTGGTGCTTTTAGGCATGCGTTCGGCTTATAAGGAAGACATCGGAGCCACCTCTGCTGAAATGCTTTTCGGTCAAACTCTACGCCTCCCTGGCGAACTTTTAGTTAACATCCCCAATTCAACAGTTTTTCAAGATTCTTCAGATTTTGTGGTCAAGTTGCGCCAACACATGGACTCAATCCGTCCGGTCCCTGCATCAAGACACTCTCAGCCCGGGCATTTTACCTTTAAAGAACTCGCCACTTGTTCTCACGTATTTCTGAGAGAGGACGCCGTCCGGCGCCCCCTCCAACCACCTTATACCGGCCCATATCAAGTAGTCGAGAGATCCAGCGATGGAAAAACCATTACCATCAATTTAAAAGGAAAACCTGCAGTAGTAAGTGTGGACCGCGTGAAACCAGCTTTTAGGGAGCAACACAACACTCAAGATGTCCGGACACCGACACCTCCAGTAATAACGCCAACTCCACCTGCAGCAGCGCCGCTACCGAGCGTTCCACCTCCTGCTACGCCTGTATCTCAACCCGAACCATATATTACGCGTTCAGGGAGACATGTTAAATTTAAACAATTTTCTGATTAGCCTAATTTTCTTCGTGGGGAGGTGGTGTGGCGCCCTTACTCGCCACTATATTATTTGTGTTTAGTGTGGCAACACTAGTTTTTAAGATTTGCATTATCTATGACCTATGTTCTCTCTCTCGATTATTACTTCATATGAGACTATGTTATATTTTGTTATGCGCTTTAAAAACTCAATATATAGATGTTCAATATTTAAATAGTGGTGTTACTTCGTTGCCCAACTCCTGTAGATGCGAGCATTATAAAAAGGGACGCGTCTTCACCTACAAGAGGTGCACGCACAAATCCCTAAAGGTTCTTATACATAAATGTACCTACATTTAGGTATAAGAACCTATTTACTTATTCATATTCAAATTCAAAAGTTTTTATTCAAAATAAGTTCCACTGGAGAACACTTTTTGAAGGTCATACATGTAAGTTAAAATTTAATTTTTTACTTCCTATTCTATGTACACCGCTTCGCAACGTGTTGATGCTGTAAAGGAGAAGAAGCGGCAACAAACTCCCCAGCAACACGTCTAGCTAAATATTGTTTTTCTTTATATTTCATATTCTATTTATATCTCGAATTCTTTTTTTTATAAGTTTTGTACAGAAGTATGTTACAAAATTACTTTTTGAAGAATGAATGGAGTTGAAGCAAACAATGCATGTAAAGTTTAAATGTACACAACCCTTGTTCCCACTCTCGCTAGATCCATAGGTTTGCTGGAAAAGAACTCTTTTTGGGGTCAAACTCGCCTTTGTACATCACCACTATTTAGTAGTTTTATTTGTAATTAAGAAAAACATGCTATTGTTTTTCTACTTCTTTTATGGCCATCATTAGTGTCGAACTACTGTCTGTTGTTCGTGCCTACCCCGCAAGGGAACTGGCGTGAAGTTATGTATGTATGTATGTATGTATGTATTTGTAATTATTTTGTGTACAATAAAGAACCATAAAAATCGGTGTAATGTTAAGATATTAAAATTCATGGAATTGAAAACGTAGCTGGCACTCAAAGAAGTAACAACAAACTCAAACAACAACGTCTTCTGTCAAGTTAATTAAGGCACAACTAGTCTAAAATAATTACGTAGTGTAGCGATAATTGTGTTACGTTTTAATGAATACCTTAGTATAAAGCTGCCGTCTGTTTTACGTTCAATTTCACTGCAAGCGAAGTGAAATTATTATGAAAATATACATCATTAAGCAGAGCAATTCGTAATAGTTTCGTGGAATATACTGCAAAGTATTAAATTATATAATATATAGAGTTTATTAGAACTATACAAACACGTATAAAACAGGTACAAATAAAACTAGACACTACTTGTTACAATCTGCACGATCAATAACACGCGCAAAGTCCGTCGCTATATCGCTTGTCGAATGTACACGTCTTGCTTGTGTCGAAATCGTCGCCCGACTGCCTCACCCTTCCGTTCGGGCATCGTTTTATATTAAACTGTACAATACACAATGGAAGCTCGTGGACTGGGTTCTTCCAAGAAAATGTAATTTGCACACCTGCGAACGGCCAACAAAGTTGAAAAAAGGACAATAAAGAGTAGTTCGACACTAATGATGGCCATAAAAGAAGTAGAAAAACAATAGCATGTTTTTTTAATTACAAATTTTAAACACAAAGTAAACAAAAGAATTCCTAAATCCGGAAGGCAATAAATCGCGCTTTTACGACAGGCAGGTGTGCACATTTTTTGGCATTATGTAACAATATAATAATACAAACAAAATCGAAATTCGTCGAACGCAAATCAGGCAGGCCGCTTAGCAAGTGCTGTTTGTGCGCAGCTCGTCGCACATATAATAAATTTTGTTCTACACTGATGGTGTGGGTAATACCCTGGTCATTGTAGGTAAAGAAGTTAAGCAATGTTAGTGATGGAAACTTATAATAAATCACTATTACATAAGAAGACGTGTGCCCTCGGCTACAACCAAAATGGAAGAAGAAAGAAAAAGAAACCACAGTGTTGCAAGTTTAAAAAAAACTTCAACGGACAAGTGGAAAAACGAATCTCAACAAAATTTTAACTTGAAGTTTTACGGGCAGATTGTTAATGTACTTGTCCAATTTGAAAACCTGCCCGTAAAACTTCCAGTTAAAATTTTGTTGCGATTCGTTTTGCCACTTATCCGTTGCCATTCTTTTTTCCACTTGTCCGTTGAAGTTTCACTTCTACTGTGTCCCAGCACACATTTCGATTTTTCGCAGGTTTACTGCAAATTATGATTTGGTTAGGTTAAGTACATTTTAATTAATACATACATACATACATACATACATAACTTCACGCCAGTTCCCTTGCGGGGTAGGCACGAACGACAGAGTGCCATTTAGGCTTATTCTTACACACCTCACTTGCCTCTTGTTGTTTTCTTGTATCTATTACGTTCATTTAAATTTTAATTAATGCATTTCTTATTTAAACATATTTTATTTTATCAAATAAAAAAACTGAATTCGATCCGGAACCAAAAAACACATCCATAGTATACTCTAAAATTATGCCGCCTCTCACCACGTCTAGTCTAAATTTATGCCGCTTCTCCACGCGGCCGTAACGCTTTTTCGTGACAGAAAAATCCTAAGACCCCCGTTTATATAGAAGTTTCCCTTCAATAATATTAGATTATGTCGGTGTTGCCAACGCTGCTTACATCTATGGCCGGGGTGCTTGCTTAGCAGACTGACCCCCTTAATTGCAGCCAGTGTCGTGCCGTTCGTATTGTCCACGATCCCATACTAATAGGCATATGATCAGGCTTCTGAATTTCGTGAGAAACTCAATGGTTCCCAGTTCGCTTTCGCTGGAATACTCACATTCTCACACAACTTTATAACATATTGTTACGAGTTTGCGGGACTCGAATTAAAATGCCGTTAAAATTATTATGGAGTTTATTAGAACTATACAAATACGTATAACACAGGTACAAATATAACTGAACGCAACAAATCCAAACGTAATGCAGAAGGTTGTAATTCAATAAAACGTGCAAATTCCATCACTATTAGATTCCCAAATGTAGACACGTTACGCCTAGATCGTAGTTGTAGCTCAACTGCCCCCCTCTCTGAATCAGGCCATCGTTTCATACTTCACAAATGCAAAAGTGCCTGATCGGCAACGTCGACATAATTTCCTAGAATTAGCTTGTACTTATAATCCGCAACACATGGCTAATGATGCTCCTGAGCGGCCGTAAACGAGTACAATAGGATGTTTTCCACAATAACTAGAAACGTATGCCAATAAATAAGTGAACAAAAGAAGACGATCATAAAAGGATTACAATTAGTTCAAATGCCGACAGGTAATAAAATGTGCTTTTACAGATCTGCAGGTGGAATTTGTCTTTGTCGGAGCCTAAGTTGTAACAATATTATTTATTCCTAGTATTTCAGTCAATTATTTTCAGACTGCCTTTTCATAGTCCAAAAGTTAGAGGCTAAGTTTACGATTTTGAGAGAATATCTCGCCAACAATTGGCTGTGTCAAAAATGTAATTGAGAAACATCACTACTAGTCTAAGAGACGCTGAAAATCGACCTTCACCCACCTGATAACCAGATGAGACATATTTATTATAAAACTAGCTGTACCCGACAGACGTTATCTTGTCCTTAAAAAATATAAATCCAGAAACCGATTGCAACGCCATCAACCGGGACCAATTGTTAATCTAAACCATCCCGGGATCCAGTTGAACACACACAAAAATAATTTCACCTAAATCTTGGAACCCGATTCCAGCGTAATCTATCTGGTTCAAATTTGAATCTAAACCATCCTGGGACCCACGTGAACTCACACAAAAATTTATTTTAAGCGTCGGTTAAAAATCTATGGTCACCAGCTTTACTGGACGCGTTCCTTTAGTGTCTCACAACGCCCAAAATGCTCCGTCTGCTGTTCCACAAGGCGACCGCGGTCGTTATGGTCGTGACGAAAACGTCACTAGTGACGACATCATTTTCGATCACACAGCGCTCACAACGACCCATGTTAAGAGGTAGGTCGAAGTGGGCGTTGACTGCAGAGCATTAATTCTCTCTATCTCTTGACATTGAAAAAGGCGCGATTTTCAAATCAACCAATGACATTCGTGTATTTCGTCGTTTATGACATCAACGCCCAATAATCCGTTCCACTAGAGTTTATGATTGTAACGTCTACAAGCTAGTGGCATCGGAAAAATCGCGTCCGTGAACGTGGTCGCTGTGAGTTCCTGATGGAACGAAGCCATTGTAAACACTAGTGACTATTCGATTTTCAAATTCCATTACCGCGTGCTATCATGACGTACCCTCCCACGACGTGTGGTGACATCGCGTGGCGCCGCCGTTAGTTTATTGCGTCGCATGTCACACGTCTATCCGTCTGACAGGCGAAAACTACGCAATAAAATCTATAATATTATAAAATTTAAAAAATGGCATGTCTGTATATTGAAACATTTTTTTTATATTTCCTGTTTGTCGGTTTGTCTGTTTGTTCGGGACTCATGTAAAAATACTGGGTCGATTTTAATGCGGTTTTCATTGATCGACAGCTAATTCTTAGACTAAAAATTTGTGCTTCTTTTTATCATGAGAATCCCGCGGATTATTGTCTAGAATTAATTTAAAATGGCCCACATAAAAAAAAAAATTTATTTTAGATTTCTGGTCTGTTTGTTCGGGATTCACATGAAAACTACTGGGCCGATTTTTATGCGGTTTTCGTCGTTCGTTACCAAATTTTCAGACTTAAAGTATACGGTTAAATTAGTGGTTAATATTCATATAAATTAACTGATACGATTTCAGTAAAAGGTGCCAGTATTGCCAGGTGGTAGGGCATTTGCCCGACTGGATGGCTACCACCCCTGGTCTAAAGTATGTCGCCATAACAACCTTGAGTTGTGTTCCGGCATTAGTGACCAGGTCCCAATTTCCCTTAAGAGAGCAGCAGCGCATTTGTGGCAACTTTCCTGTTCCAAATGTCCATAGGCGATGGTAACCGCTTTCCATCGAGTGGGCCATCTGCCTGTCTGCTGATCTTCTGCAATAAAAAAAAGGATAACTAAATCCTTTTTGAAGTGATACGATACTTTATATTTCAAGAATCCTATGGAAAACATGGACGAAGTCGCGGTCAAATCCTAGTATAAAATTAAGTTCAAGTGTCAAAAAGAATGTTAAACTGCAAGACTGATGGGTGCAAATGTAATGAGAGATCAAAAAAGTGATGGATGGTTGTGTGTGGAGGATGATATGAACGTTTGTTGTGAGTCAGAGGATGTATGTCAGAATAGAAGAGTGTTAAAGGAAAAGACATATTGTTCCGACCCCAAATAATTGGGAGCAGGTGAAAGAAGAAAGAGAGAGAGAGATAAAATATAGTTCAAGTGGAATGCCTTTTCATTATATGGACACGCATACAACAGCAAGTGATGTCAATCATAAGTTTACAAAAAAAAAAAAAAACTACGTTTTAACGGTTTCAAGCGCGGTAATTAATTTGATTTTTGTTATTCCGTGATCACGGAAGACAAAGATGTCAAGTGTCAATGAGTATTGTTAAAGTTTATTTAGCCTACCGCCAACTTGTTCATTTTAATTATTTAGTTTATGGTGATTATTTCCTCTATGGGAGCCTAATCTAATTTACCGCCACTTCGCAATATGTTATGGCTTAAAGAGAAGAAGCGGTGCAAGAAACTCTTCAGCCAACATGCCTAGCTCTAATAATTTTATATAATATTAAAATGGGCAGAAGGAAAAATAAAAGAAATTATCAGTCAAGTTGGTTTGTGTTCCGTTGCACGCAGAAAGAGCCACAGCGTCTTGAGGTCTGGCAGATGGTTATTGCTGGGTTTGGGTCTTAATAGTTTTAATGATCAGATCCCAAACAGGTGGTACTTGCCAACCGTTTGTGTGATCTGGGTGATCATGGCCACAAAAAGTGGCCGAAACGTCGGAACAACAAAAATCAAATAAATTACCGCGCTTAAAACCGTTAACACGTAGTTTTATCTAATATATAAATTTCTCGTGTCGCGGTGTTTGTTACCAAACTCCTCCGAAACGGCAGAACCGATTTGTATGAAATTTTGTGTGCATATCGGGTAGGCCTGAGAATCGGTCATCATCTATTTTTCATACACTTAAATGATAAGGGTAACCCACCCCTAAATAGTTTTTATTTTTTTATGATTCGGCATGAAAAAATACATACAAACCAAAATTTTCACCCTTCTACCACTAACCACTATTTTTTAATAGCGATATTAGTATTTTAATATTTTTGTACTGGGATGATTTAGATTCAAATTTGAACCAAATAGATTGGCGCTGCAATCGGGTACCAGAATTTAGGTATTTTGTTGTTGTTGTATGTGTTCAAGTTTGTCCTGGAATGGTTTGAATTAACGATTGGGCCCAGTAGGTGGCGACGCGATACTCCTCGGTGGGCCTGATTTTGATGATTTTTTTTGTTTGTTCAAGTGGATTTGAGAATAGTTTAGATTAACATATGGTCCCGGTAGATGGCGCTGGAATCTAGATTTTTATTTTTTAAAGGCAGGATAACGTCTGCCGGTTACAGCTAGTTATGTATACAAGTCGCGAAAACTTAAGAAAATATTTACAAACAAGTTTTAAACACTCACTTTATGTTAAAGGCAATCAAAACTAAAATATATTCTTTGTAGTACCAATAGTGTGTATAAGGCCTAAGGCGCTTTCTTAGAAAAACAAAAAAGAATCCTTTAAAACATCCAAAAAACAAGTGAACTATCAGACGCACTTGCCTTTAATAGAATCCATTTCAAAGAAATTCCAGCGAGCGGCTGTAAAAAGGAATGGTGCTTGCAAAATGTGAATTCTGCGCTAAATATTTAATAAAACTACCCTCCTTTCGCGGTTTGAGGGAACTTTGCCCACTTTTTTGTTTATGCTAATACGTATTAGGCTTGCTCGTTAAGTATCTTAAGTTATTTTTGACATGAAATTGTTAAAGTTGAAAGGAAAGTCAAATATTTTATTTTCAAATTAGATTTACAATTTTCGGACTGACTGTTAAGTAAATTCTATTTGCTGGATCTAACTAAATTTATTCCTGACACTGTTAGAGGTGCTGCTACACACCAAGAAACCCTGAAACGCCGCAAATATGCATCCATTTGTTGGCAACCTGAATTTTTGGCAGCTAATGTGATTATCCGCTCGCGGACCGCGTTCGTAATACCGAAGTAAGAAAGAGAGTTGGTCTGAGAGAGAGTGTCGGGGTGAAGGCAAGGAAAGGAATGCTCCGGTGGTTCGGGCATGTGGAAAGAATGCATGATGAAAGAATGACTAAACAGATATACAATGCAAAAGTGGATGGATGCAGAAGTCGTGGAAGGCCACGACAAACCTTCCATGATCAAATTGATCGTGTACTAGCAGAAGGTGATGTTAGGAGCCTTAAGAACAGACGAGCGTGCATGACAAGAGTTATGAATGTCAAAGAAGCAAGTGAGGTGTGTAAGAATAAGCCTAAATGGCGCTCTGTTGTTCGTGCCTACCCCGCAAGGAAACTGGCGTGAAGTTATGTATGTATGTATGTATGTAATATAATTAACATATTTTCTTAAGTTTTCGCGACTAGTGTACATAATAAAACTACGTTGTAACGGTTTTAAGCGCGGCAATTTATTTGATTTTGGTTTTTCCGACGTTTCGGCCACTTTTCAGTAGCCGTGATCACGGAAGACAAAGATGTCAAGTGTCAATGAATATTGTTAAAGTTTTATTTAGCCTACCGCCAACTTGTTCTTTTTAATTATTTAGTTTTAATTTTGTTTATGGTTATTATTTACTCTGTGGGAGCTTAATCTGTATGATCATAGGCTCATACAGATAGAGTTGGAAATGTTTTGAAGTTTTTCGTTAATACTTCAAATTTCGTGTTTTAAAGCTTAAATATATTATAAAGATATAATATATGAAACGTGACGTCACGAAATTTAGAATCCTTCCCACCCCTTGTACTTTGATTCAATTCTGGTGCGTGTGAACTGCACACACAATTTTTTTTTGGGCATTTTATTATATTGTTACGAGTTGCAGGACTCGAATTAAAATGCCGTTGGAATTACTATAGTTTATTAGAACTATACAAACACGTATAACACAGGTATAAATATAACCGAACACAACAAGTCCAAACGTAATGCAAAAAGTCGTAATTCCATAAAACGCGCAAAGTCCGTCACTAAAAGATTCCCGATTGTTTTACACACGTCTTGCTTCGCTCGCGGTTATCGCTCGACTGCCTCGTCCCTCCATCGGGCCATTGCTTTATACTGCACAGATGCAATATGTCCGTCCGGCCGCGTGGACTGAATTTCCTAGAATCAGTTTCTACTTTAAATCCGTAACACCTGGCTCAGGACTGCCATAAAAGATTACAATACAACAATGGGCTGTTTTCTAATCACAAGTTTTAAACACACAGTAAACAAAAGAAGTCCAAATGCCGAAAGGTAATAAAATTTGTTTTTACAGGTATGCAGGTGTGAATTTGTTTTTTGTCGGCGTCTAGGTCGTAACAATATTTTTTTAGATATGTTAATACTTGTAGGGAATTTAATAGATATTAAGCATTTCTGTGGTAGCTCCTTAAAAGGTTTATTTTCTTGAGAATTTCCAAGGAACCTCTCAGATGACCCGGTTAAAACATCCTAGACATAAATCAAGTGGAGTGCACCCTTGGACCCGCGGAACCTGATGAATATTACATCGGTCTCAAGTAGCAACAGTGGTTTTAACACAGGTGTGACTTTCATCATGAATTCAGCTGTACAACTTAAAAACCTAGTATAGATTTTTTTTTATTCTGAGATGAATGTGTGGTGTTACAAGAATGGGTAAGGTGAGAAATGAGTACATAAGGGGATCTTTGAAAGTGAAAACTGAAAAATTGAGAGGAAGACGATTAAGGTGGTATGGAAACGGAGAAAGAATACAATTTCCTGCGGCCTGGCGGCCTGTCGTAAGAGGCGACTAAACAACCCACAGCCAGGTGGTAGGGTATTTGCTCGTCTAGAGTATGCCACCATAACAACCTTGAGTTGCGTTCTGGCATTAGTGACCAGGTTCCAGTCTCCTTTAAGAGAGCAGCAGCGCATTTGTAGCACCTTTGGTGTTCCAAATGTCCATAGGCGATGGTAACCGCTTTCCATCAAGTGGGCCGTCTGCCTGTCTGCTGAACTCCTGCAATAAAAAAAAAAAAAAAAAAAAAAGGAAAAGACATGTTGTGCCGATCCCAATTAATTGGGATATGGTGAAAGAAAAGGGAGAAAATTTTTTTGAAAGTGCGTTTTTCATGCATTAATTTTCTTTTAAGGCATCATTCATGAATTGTGCTTGTCAATATGTAAAAACTACTAGCAATTACCTACAAACTTTGAACCTAACAAAATTAAAATTAAATTTTAACGATTTCAAGCACGGCATTTTATTTGATTCTTATTTCGACGTTTCGGCCACTTTTCAATAGCCGTGATCACGGAAGACAAAGATGTCAAGTGTATGTAGTATGTATATAACACTTAAATAATTAAGATGAACTAGTTGAGGGTAGACTAAATAACAACTTTGACGTTAGTCATTGACACTTGACATCTTTGTTTTCCGCGATCACGACACTGAAAAGTGGCCAAAACGTCTTAATAAAAATCTTAAAAACCGTTAAAAATAGTTTTAACTATTTAACTTAAGTAAATAAATAAATAATCGGCAGACAAACACACACATTGTATATCCCCAAAATAAGCAGGTTACGCTTGTGTTATGGGTAATATACAACGGACTACTCTGGGGCCGATCCCAGACACCCAGACCATAGTAAATAACAGAGAAAATATGTTTCCGAAATTTACTATACCAGGAATCGAACCCGGAACCTCTGCGTTGCAGTGAGGTACGCCGGCAAAGGCTTAGCCCGCTCAACCACAGAGGCCGTCATAAGTAAGTTATAGCGTCTTCTTCCCTAATACATACGACATTAAATGATAATCGGTTAATTCCTAAAGACATGAATAATGGAATACAGAAGTGGTGGTAGCGTAATGGCTGACGCATTCCCAAACTCAAGGGCCGCGGATTCGAATCTTGGCCGGGCCTCAAGCTCCAGTTAGGCAGTTTTCTAACCTAATGTGCATATTGTTACAATTACCACGTGCTAACAGCGGTGAAGGAAAACATCGTGATGAACCTTGCACATCGAGATAACTGCAGTGGGACGTATATGGGCTGGTATTATTATTATATTTTTATACTAGCTTCTGCGCGTGACTTCGTCCGCGTGGAAAAAAGTAAGTTAAAAAAAACCCCGATTTGGAAACATTCTTCATTGGTGCTCCGCTCCTATTGGTCTTAGCGTGATGATATATAGCCTATATAGCCTTCCTCGATAAATGTGCTATTAACATTGAAAGAATTTTTCAAATCTGACCACTAGTTCCCGAGATTAGCGCGTTCAAGCAAACAAGCAAACAAACTCTTCAGCTTTATATATTAGTATAAGGTAAGAAATGACTAATGAACAAACAAACATACATAGAACAAATAGTCATTTCCACATTTACATGTATATTTCTGGAAATTACGTCATCGCCCTAAATTCGGGTACGAGTTAATTAGTGGCCGAAAAACTATACTAATTAAGATTGACACTTAATAAAAGCGTGGGGTGCATGGTATCAATAGTTATAAATATTTTATGAACAGATATGAGTAGAAAGGTTATTTTGAGAATATGCTAAAAAGCACCCCACGCTTTTTTTTACAATAAAATCATTTTTTCTTACACTATTTTTAATTCAAATTTATTTTCTATTTTTTAGTTGGATTTTCTATAAACTACTATTTATTTTTCATTTTTTAGTGATTTAATTCCCTTCTCCGTGGAAACTATGAAAAAAGAATTATTTACACTTTTATGATAAAATGGAACGTTATGTAAAAATAAGCTTTTTTAAAAAGGTTTTTGTAGCAGCAGAGTGCTAGCCAAGACAAGTAAAACGAGCCCAGACACGACGGGTCTATCTTGTTCAGTACAGGAGTTCCTATGGCCACCTCCCGACCCCATCATCAGATCAGATTCCATGGTACCATATTACTGCATTGTCACACGATATACACATACGTGCAAAATCTCAGCTCAATCGGAAACCGGGAAGTTGATCAAATTTAACTTGAAAGATTCCGTTACTAACATACGTATGAAGCTAATAAAAAGCATAAATAAAAAAAGTTAACTATTGGCATATGCCCGCGACTTAATCCACGTTTCACTTGAAATTTTATCCGTGCAGGAACGGAGAAAGAATACAATTTCCTGCTGCCGGGCGGCCTGTCGTAAGAGGCGACTTAACAACCCACAGCCAGGTGGTAGGGCATTTGCCCGACTGGATGGCTACCACCCCTGGTCTAAAGCATGTCGCCATAACAACCTTGAGTTGTGTTCCGGCATTAGTGACCAGGTTCCAGTAACCCTTAAGAGAGCAGCAGCGCATTTGTAGCACCTTTGATGTTGCAAATGTCCATAGGCGATGGTAACCGCTTTCGATCAAGTGGGCCGTCTGCCTGTTCGCTGAACTCCTGCAATAAAAAAAAAAGAAATTCCCGCGGGATTCCCAGGACACATAGTATCACAGCAATTAAATAAGAATGTAAGCTATCGTTTTAGTGGGAACTGTCGGAATAAATGTTACAGTTATTTGATAGCATAGTTGTTCTTGTCATGTTTCTTTTGAAAGTTAATAATTAATTTTGTTATGTACCCTCTTATTTCTAAACGATACAATGGGCTATTTCCTTAATCGAATAATCCCTATTAATATTATAAATGCGAAAGTAACTCTGTCTGTCTGTCTGTCTGTCTGTCTATCTGTTCCGTTTTCACGGAAAAACTACTGGACCGATTTGGCTGAAAATCGGTATATATGTAATTTTCATAACGAGGGTGGACAAGGGATATTTTTCATCCCGGAGAATGGGATAGATTTTATGTAAAAGCGCTGGAAGTATACGTGTTGGGAACATCGTATCCCCGATGCGGGCCCCCGCTCCACCCTCGCGGCGTTCGGGTCGCCCGACCCGCCCGCCGGCCAAGCTACTCAGTTAATCCTGCAACCTTGTGACGTACGCATGTATGTAGGAACTCACGCGCCGGCCTGCGCGCCGCGCGTTCGGGGTTCGTTCAGTAGGTTTATTCATTAAAACAAGTTTACCAATCAAGCTTTATTATTTCAAGTGCCCGCTATAATAATTGGCAGCCCAACGTGTGGCACGAAATATAGTGTTTTAAAACAGTTTTAGTGTGTTCTAGTTATAAACTTTGCGATACCTGTGTGTGCCGATACGTTTGTTCCGCGTTTGTTCTGAGTTAGTACTCAACGCGACGTTTAGGTGGCTATCGTAAGTCTAGAACTAAACTGTAGGTTCGTGATTTAGTACCTAATGACCTAACGTGTTCTGAATAGGTTTCTATAGGACTTGTGAGTGAAATACACGTTCGTACGAGTGTGAGTGCTCGACGTGTTTGGACTTGTTTGGACTGGTTTGAACTTGTTCGGACTCATTCGTTTTTATTCAAACTTGTTCGTACTTTTGCATACTTGTTTATAACTTAAGTTAGTACTTTGAATAAACCTAGGTACCCTAAAACGGTTCAAATGTTTATTTGTGTTTGTTTTACGTGACATTTTGATTTAAATTTAATTTATTGTTTTATATAAAGTGACTATAAGTATAAAGAACTAGAAATTAGTGTTTATTTTCATATATGTAAGTACATACGTACGATGGTTCCGTAAGTACTTTTGGACTTATTTATACAGGACTGTACTTACCTACTAGTTGGAATAATTTTGGAAGAATAATTTTATACAAAGACTTTTTTTTTTTCGTTAATTGGAACATTGTGTTTTGTGTACAGACAGTGTTGTTTTCCAATTTAAGACTTTTAGTGTCAGACTGTTTTGAACTTAGAACTTTATTTTCAAGTTATCTTTTATAGTTGAAGTTATTGTTTATTTAGGCTACGATGAACAATTATTTTGTGTTGAACTATATTGTGTTTTCCGTTTGTCTTGGTGATCGGACAATTTATCACCGTGGAAACATAGAGTTTTCCGATTAGGCATTATGGTGCTTACACGGTCTGGTGCAACCAGTGACGGGATGGATCAGCATATACCCTCTGTGGATAGGGGTATCGCTGGAGAGTCTGAGACTCTCTTGTCCGCGTCCGGCGTGGCTCATGTGCCGCCGGGCGCGCCTCCACCGCCTACTGCGGGCCCTAGCGGGGCCTCCACCTCTGCTGCGCCGTTTGCGCAGTCGCCGGCGCCGTCTGTTCAACCGGGAACTCCAATAGTTATGACGGATCAACACTTGGCGTATCTTTTGTCTTTGATACGCGCTCCAGCTTCACCGCCTGCGCCTGTTACGAGTGCCTTGTCTGGTAACTTTGCAAATTGCTCATCGCGCTTCGACGGTGCAAAAGGGAGCGACGTTTTAGCTTTTGTCGACGCTATAGAAATATATAAGGAATGCGTCGGTATAGAAGATCACATAGCCTTGCGAGGCTTACCAATGCTTTTGTCTGGTCTTGCAGCAACCTGGTGGCAAGGTGTGAAAGCATCTGTTAATAGTTGGCCTGATGCCATAGAATTATTAAAGCAAACTTATGGTCCTCGTTTGCCGCCACACAGGGTTTACCGGAAAATATTTGAACGGGAACAAGGCGATGAGCCTACCGATATTTTCGTCTGCAAAATAAGAGCATTGTTAGCACAGTTGCCGTCGACTGCTATCTCTCAGGAAGCTCAGCTCGACATGGTGTATGGGCTACTGCATAAGAGAATAAGGGAGAAGATATGTCGTAAATCTTTTATGTCTTTCTCTGAGCTATTGGAACAGGCCCGTTCTATTGAAGATATTTTAGATGAAGGCCGTAGCTCTCAGCAGTCACAGCTTAGAAAGAATAAGGAATCAGTGACTCCGATTGTAGACACAGCATATCCAGCAGTACCAGCTTCGTCCAGTAAAGCAAGTAGAGCTCGTTGCTATTATTGTAAGCAATTCGGCCATTTGAAAGAGGAGTGCCCGAAGCTGTTATCTAAGAAATCGTTTCCTGGTAACATTAAGAAAGAAGAAGACAGTTTGACACCTTCAGTAACATGCTTTGGATGCGGCACGCCTGGTGTTATACGAGCTAATTGCTCTACTTGTAAGAATAAACAGGGATCGTCTGCTTCTTTTTCCGCTTTCCAGTCAATTGCCGCTATTGGAAGCGAGGTCATTGACCCGCGTCAGAGACCCGTAGTGGAATTGGAGATTTATGGTGCTCGTGGAAGTGCGTTGTTTGATACTGGTGCAAAGCAATCGGTTGCTAGTGAAAGTTTACGTGCACATTTAGTGAAACACGGTCATAAGTTCGATAAAACGTGTACTAGTGTTAAGTTAGCTGATGGTTCATGTAAAAATCTTGTAGTAGATGTAGCTAAGGTGGATGTAAGGGTGCCGCAGGGGCCTGTCGTTCCCACTCTTTTTATCATTTTGCCTGGTGCAACTGATACCTTGTTAGGTATGAATTTTTTATTAGACGCAGGTGTGGTACTTGACTTTAAAAATTCTCGTTATACTTTTAGTCATATACCGCGATATTTTACGATGAGATTTGAACCAGAGGTAGGTTCCCATTTTGGGTCGGATCAACGTCAACGGCTCTCGGAACTCCTGAATGATCAAGAGGACATTTTTACTCCAGGGGGAGCGCCAACTTCTTTTGCGCTGCATCGTATAGATACGGGCGATGCTACGCGAATCACTAATCAACAGCGTCGGAGGAAGATTTACGCCGATAGGGGGCGTCAACCCGCACCAAGCTACAAAATTGGTGATTTAGTTTTGGTTTCGGCCCACGTTTCCAGTAATGTTGACAAAGGGGTTACTCGTAAGTTTGCGCCCAGACGACTGGGACCGTTCAAAATAGCTGAGTTAGTTAGTCCTACCACCTATAAAGTAGTAGATAATAATGGAAACACTACTAAGTACCACGCTAGTGCTCTCACTTTATATCAAGGAGATTCTGCCGTAATTCAGAGTAGGAGGAGGGGTAGGCCTTCCAAAGCCAAGTCCTCTCCCGGGGTGTCCGAGGACTTGGAGGGGGAGACTATAGCGCGGCAAGTATGTAAAAGCGCTGGAAGTATACGTGTTGGGAACATCGTATCCCCGATGCGGGCCCCCGCTCCACCCTCGCGGCGTTCGGGTCGCCCGACCGCCCGCCGGCCAAGCTACTCAGTTAATCCTGCAACCTTGTGACGTACGCATGTATGTAGGAACTCACGCGCCGGCCTGCGCGCCGCGCGTTCGGGGTTCGTTCAGTAGGTTTATTCATTAAAACAAGTTTACCAATCAAGTTAAACAAGAAGCAGGAACTAGAGGTTAACCCGCGGCGCAGCCGCGGGGTAAACTCTAGTAATGTTATATTTTTATTTATTCTGTGATTAGCACCTGTTTTGTATAGAGTCTACAATTTACCATAATTTTATATAACAATGTTTATCCTTTATATAATGAGGTAATTGTGTTGTTTATAATTGAAAATCTCTCAATTATGTATAGACGGTATTCATTACATTTTATTTTCATGTTGGCAGACTCGATAGATTTATACTGTTTTCGGTTTATTTTATTACATGTAAAACTTTAAGTATAATATTTTATATAGTATATATACTAATCTATACTAATATTATAAAGCTGAAGAGTTTCGTTGTTTAAACGCGCTAATCTCAGGAACCGCTGGTCCGATTTGAAAAGTTCTTTCAGTGTTGAATAGTACATTTATCGAGAAAGGCTATAGGCTATATAATATTTTCAAAAAAATTAGGGATCCTTACTAAAAGTCCAATAATGTAACCCAAGGTGTAAAAAAATGACCCGAAAAAATCCTTACACGGCATGCGCTGCGAAAACTATTGATTATAGAACAAAACAATGTACTACCACTTTGCAGAACATATAATTGTCTACAATAATATCACGTAACCATATGTCTAACTATTGTAGTTATCTCACAATAAGTGTTTTCTTTTATTTTTTTAAATAATTAAAATGCCGTCGCTTCAAAAACTCTTTATTTTGTACCTTGGTATTAATCCTTATCAAAATAAATTACTCCATATTCAAGACGAATTCAATACCTTTCTAGAACTTTTTGAATTATTCAATTCGGACGTTTCATTTAAAAGATATCGCGGTATTTAAAATGTATAATATACTAATATTGTTTAATTGAACGCGCTTATCTCAGGAACTACTGGTCTGATTTGAAAAAATCTTTCAGTGTTGGATAGCCCATTTATCGAGGAAGGCTATAGGCTATATATCATCACGCTAAGACCAATAGGAGCGGAGCACTAATGAAGAATGTTCCAAAATCGGAGGGTTTTGAAAGCAAATTCCACGCGAACGACGTCGCAGGCACAGTCTTATATAAAACATTATCAAAAAATTTCAAACAATAATGTATTAAATTCTTTTCATTCATAACCCTTTAATTAAAATAGTTTATCAATGACTTCAATCTGCTATCGGTTGTGCCAATTTGCTAAGTTTCTTACACTATAAAATTGTTGGAGGGATAGCAAGGTCCTCTAAAAATGCTTGTGGAGTGCGAATAGTCATTGTATGAAATATATGTAAGCCGTAAGGTTCTTTGATTGTAAATATGTGACCAAAAACCCTTCTGATTTGTTGCAAATATTACATAAGCTAATTTTTATGCATGCGAACAATTTCAAACCGCTCCCGAGAAAATTCCCGCGGGGTACCCGGGATAAAAAGTAGCGCAGATTTTTAGTCTAAGAATTGGGTGTTGATCAGCGAAAACGCATCGAAATCAACCCATATTTCCAAAGGGAAACCTCTAATTATCACATAGAAAGTCTTAAGTAAGGTAGGTGTAGATAAGAGTAATAATTAGAAAAAAAAACAGCTGCCCACGTTATCCAACCTGTGAAAAACTTATTAAGCTTTTTGAACACTGGATTTTTCTCTAGCGAAAAAATATTTTTTTCTGTAACAAGTTTGTTTCAAGTGAGCTAACGAAAAACCTCGAACTTATCGAATAAATTTCTCATTAAAATTTTACGGTTGGCTTGCGAACTTATTTTTATGCCTTGCTTTACAGGATTGTTGTTATAGAAGTGACATTTTTGTCACCTCTCCGGAAGAAATCTTAAGTAAATTCTGTTCCAAATAGGGATGGTATGGGACAAATTACGTAAATAGAGATTTTTTTTAAATTTTTATCCAATATGCTTACATTCATATACATTAGAAAACACATTTGAACTGTGGCAAACCTCATGAGTTTATTCGTGCTGCAGGGAGTCGTGTACACAATATTGTTATATCAATGAACATACATAAAAAAAAGGTCCCGACGAATTTAGAACATCCTCCTTTTTTGAAGTCGGTTAAAAAATAGGAGCAGACGCGAGTAATTGTTATCATCATTCTAGTGCTTAGTTCTGATTTGATAATAAAGCGGGGTTATCATCATTCCAGTATATGGTTCTCATTTTAGTCCCAGGTCTGCACATATGAGCATGATGGGCCGCTTTGGGAATCAATGTAGAATCTCTTTAGATTATATTTGATTGATTTGTGGTTATTTGTGTACTTAGATTTTTTATTCCTCTCTCAGGACGAACGAGATTGTCCGGGCTCAAAAAATCGGGTTTTACATTGTTGCTTAGTTCTATTACACGTCTTTATTACTACATTTTTCAGTTCTTCCAAAAAGCTTAATGTGTATACATATGTTATACTACTATATTAAACTTATACATTTATATATACTCTAGGCACAATCTATCCATCTTAAGATACATTTTACAACTTATGTAAGCTTCTTTTTCTACTTTCTATTTTACAATTACAATTTATGTATTATACGCAAAAAAAGTTAGGAATTAAATACTATTATAAACATATTTACAAGGAAAAGATGTAGTCCAGATCGCTTTCGATGGGGAGCGTTCCCAAAATGCTGGCCGCATTCCCGCGTTGTATGGCAACGCTGCCCTAAATATAGGCCAGCCCTTTGGTCACGCGAGACTTCTTTCAATCGCATTATTGTCTTTACTATATGTTTTTTGATTGCTTTTCTACTTTTTTGTATTACGGACTATGTTTACTTATCTATATCTATTTTATACATACATAGAATAGGAAGTAAAAATTAAATTTTAACTTACATATATGACCTTCAAAAAGTGTTCTCCAGTGGAACTTATTTTGAATAAAAACTTTTGAATTTGAATTTGAATACATCGTTTATATATTCACAATTATATACTAAATGTACACTTATCTATCTAATTGTGTTGTTTTATTGCGTTTATTTACTCTTTTCACTATATTAAGACAAAATTCCATAAATTTCTCAATACTTTTCTTAGACATTAGTTCGGCCATATTCACAAAATAATTTTTCATACGTGTGTACTTGGATTGCAGGTCCTCTGGGAGATCATTTATAATATTTGGTATCATACATTCCTCGCGCCTTGTCCCATACACATTATTCTATTTAGGAATAATATATTTACATGAGTCAGATCTCGATCGCATGTAGTTAGGGTCTAGTCTTCTTAACTAACAGTTCTGGGTTATGTTACATTCAGTTAGTATTAATTTAACCTTCCGGCCTTCAGCTGGCACCCGGACAGGCAGGTACGCGCATTACTTCCCTCCCTGAGTTAGGTTCCGTTTACCGCCGGGGGCCTTTAGCTTGCTAGGAGTGCAAAGGACCTTCTACCCCCGCACAACGAAGTGGGGTGTGTTCTCCCAGGACACACTCCAGGCACTTTATTGCGCTGGATCGACTGGGCGTAACTATGTTCTAAATCTCAGCCTTTCCAACACAAACAAAAGCGCAGGGTCGACAGGGAAGAGGGGGTTTTTAGTGGGTATTGGGGTTGCTCGCTCGTGTAGCAACGCTCGGAGTCTTCCACACTATTCTGTGACGTCGATCGCGGACGGAGCACTGCCAAGAGCATACTATTGCTGCAGTGTTATCGCCCCCGACCGACGCGTGTCGTTCCCCTAGCAACGGCCCAGTTTGTGCGTAAATCGGTTAAGCATTTTCCCTCGCCTCAAAAAAAAAAAAGTATTAATTTAAACTTGTCAAATATACTCATAATTTTACAATATTTGAATAATTCTTTATAATTATGTTTATGTTTAAATTTGACATTCTTTGGTACTATTGTTTTGAATAAACGTAACTGAAGTTTGATAATATAGAGATAATCTGTACACAATTACCACATATTAGATTATAAATATTCTTCAATAAAATGATGTTAAATTATAGAGAACTACTTACTCTATACAAAACAGGCGCTAATCACCGAAGAAATAAAAATATAAAATTATTATTCAATTAAGGAAATGGCTGATCGTATCGTTCAGAAATAAGAGGGTACATAACAAAATTAATTATTGACTTTAAAAAGAAATATGACACGGACAACTATGCTACTAAATAATTGTAACAATAGGTACAAGTTTTTTTTTTTTTTTATTGCAGGAGATCAGCAGACAGGCAGACGGCCCACTTGACAGTCGCCTATGGACACTTGCAACACCAAAGGCGCTACAAATGCGCTGCTGCTCTCTTAAGGGGAACTGGAACCCGGTCACTAATGCCGGAACACAACTCAAGGTTGTTATGGCGGCATACCCTAGACCAGGGGTGGTAGCCATCCAGTCGGGCCAATGCCCTACCACCTGGCTGTGGGTTGTTTAGTCGCCTCTTACGACAGGCCGCCCGGCCGCAGGAAACTGTATTCTCTCTCCGTTCCTGCACGGATAAAAGTGTACAGGTAGACCAAATAAAGAGATGGACGCGTTTCTACTACAACAACAGATTCGAAACAATGAGTAAAAGTTCTTGACTGTGTTAGGGGAGAAGCGGGGCTTACTGGGACCTATAAAAAAAAACAAGTCTTAAAACTTAATCACTCTTTCAAATGAAATGGCACGTTTTTGCAGAATAATGACATTTAATTACTTAAAGAATCAGGTCAGTGATATTCCGTGTCAACAGCACCTTATATTTCATAGGAAACAAAGGAGTAAATTCGACCATAATTATTAAACGGGTCAACAGAAGTTTTACGTGCTTCAAAATGTTGCTGGTGGAAGCTTTGTGGTTAATTAATGGTGAATTCGTTTCTTTTTTTTTTATTGCAGGAGATCAGCAGACAGGCAGACGGCCCACTTGATGAAAAGCGGTTACCATCGCCTATGGACATTTGCAACACCAAAGGTGCTACAAATGCGCTGCTGCTCTCTTAAGGGAAACTGGAACCTGGTCACTAATGCCGGAACACAACTCAAGGTTGTTATGACGACATACTCTGGAGCAGGGGTGGTAGCCATCCAGTCGGGCAAATGCCCTACCACCTGGATGTGGGTCACAGGGGGCCGCTGCTACAGGGGTGGCAGAGGACCAAGATTGATGAAGTGGGTCACTCTGCCATCGGGGTGGCCCAGTATTGCCGAGCGTGGGGTCGTCACGGCCCAGTAACTCTGTTCCAAATCCCGTGACGCCCTGTAAAAGCGCTAATACAAGGGCGCAGGTGTAGGTTTAGTGGGTAGTTTGGCGATCGGTTTATCGCGCCTATTTCAGTTTGAAGCTAGCATGAAGAACCGGTCATTGAGAGTCGTACATACTCTCAATGCATTCTTCTGCGCTGCTTTTAGCTCTTCATCGTTATCAAAAAAAAATAAGGAGAAACGGAGTCGCTATACTTTGCTTACTCCTACCCCTCTGATAGAAATAGAGGAGATGAGATCGGAGTTAGAGGAAGTGGGCTATTAAATTCCAATTTTAAACATATCTCCAATAGCGTTCTCTTTATTTAATAAGTTTTCAAAAACGGAACATTATCCAACTGTGAGCGTGGCAGGTAAACAATACTTCGTTTCGCTTCTACCTTAACTAACTTTACACTACCTACATTTATATTTCGAGCAAAAACCGTGTCCGCAAACCCTTGTATAGGGCGGAAACCGCATAACTCGGGCCCTTTGTGACGTGAAGCAGTTTATTTTGGATTAAAGTATAATTTCTCTTGTATAGGTGTGGGAAGAACACCGGCAGATTAGTTTAATACAGTGGCTGGGTTAATGCTTACCCTCAACATTTTTGGGCAACTTCTAACAGAATTATTTGAAGGTACAAGGGTCGGATATGTTATATTATAATATAAACGTTTGTATAATACATAGTGTATTATATAAACTACTACAATTACAATTATACCTAATGACTCCTCTACATTGTTTCATTTGCCAGTTCTAAATTTAAATTCTTATTTCTCTACATATTATCTTCTTTATAATTATACATACATACATAACTTCACGCCAGTTCCCTTGCGGGGTAGGCACGAACAACAGAGCGCAATTTAGGCTTATTCTTACACACCTCACTTGCTTCTTTGACATTCATAACTCTTGTCATGCACGCTCGTCTGTTCTTAAGGCTCCTGACATCACCTTCTGCTAGTACACGATCAATTTGATCATGGAAGGTGTGTCGTGGCCTTCCACGACTTCTGCATCCATCCACTTTTGCATTGTATATCTGTTTAGTCATTCTTTCATCATGCATTCTTTCCACATGCCCGAACCACCGGAGCATTCCTTTCCTTACCTTCACCCCTGACACTCTCTTTCAGACCAACTCTCTTTCTTACTTCGGTATTACGATTTATCAGATGATTCGATTTATAATTAAATTACCATTTTCTACCGGTTACTTAATTTTATAAGCCCACTAAATTACCGTCTAGAATATTAAAACAAATTCACACCTGAATAAGTGTAAAAACACATTTTATTACCTTTCGGCATTTGGACTTCTTTTGTTGTGTGGTGTTAGGGTTTAAAGTACAAACTGATTCTAGGAGATTTAGTCCACGCGGCTGGACGGACATATTGCTTCTGTGCAGTATAAAGCAATGGCCTGATGGAGGGACAAGGCAGTCGAGCGATTACCGTGAGCGAAGCAAGACGTATGTAAAACAATCGGGAATCTTTTAGTGACGGACTTTGCGCGTTTTATGGAATTACGACTTTCTGCATTACGTTTGGTCTTGTTGTGTTCGCTTATATTTGTACCTGTGTTATACCTGTGTTTGTATAGTTCTAATAAACTCTATAATAATTCCAACGGCATTTTAATTCGAGTCCCGTAACTCGTAACAATATTAATATTTATTTCACAACGATACGGTACAATGCAAGGGCAAATATAGAGTGAAGATTGTTGTTGAATCAACAACTGTTGATTCAAACAGGTAGGAAGCAGCCCTTTGAAAGCAATTTTAGTTACTGTTAGGAGGCTTCCATTAATTACCTGAGGCGTTTAAGTGGGGGTGGGGGTCGAGCCGAATCTCATGTAATCTTACTTTGGGTAGAGGAGGGACTCGGCAAATATCACATATTTTTTTCCGCAAGAAAATGTGCCAAATTGCAAGAACATGTTGAGCTCAAATCATGGACATTTTGGTTCCAATATTCACTCTTAAGACCGTGCATGAGTCTTCGTGGACTAAAGTGGAATAAATATAATTTTATGAATTTTATTAATAATTAATTGGCATCCCTTAAGGAGAAGAAGCGACGCAACAAACTGCCCAACAACTTATCTTGGCTTTATGATGTATCCTTGCAGGAACGGAGAAAGCATACAATTTCCTGCGTTGGGGCGGCCTGTCGTAAGAAGCGACAAAACAACCCACAGCCAGGCGGTAGGGCATTTGCCCGATTGGATGGCTACCACCCCTGGTCTAGAGTATACCTCCATAACAACCTTGAGTTGTGTTCCGGCATTAGTGATTAGGTTCCAGTCTCCCTTAAGAGAGCAACAGCGCATTTGTAGCACTTTTAGTGTTGCAAATGTCCATAGGCGATGGTAACCGCTTTCCATCAAGTGGGCTGTCTGCATGTTTGCTGAACTCGTGTAATAAAAAGATATGTATATAATACTAATAGTATTATATACATTGGTGTTCTTTAAAAGAAATGAATTTTGAACTAATACAAGGTTTAATAAAGTGATTTGTATAAAATTGTCACGCAGGCTCTGCACCGCCGACAACCAAAAATTCAAGCACGCCGCGCCGCCGCCGTCGTTTTTAAACTCAACTGTCTACCGTAAGAACTATTCTCTTATCTTCATACCTTTAAAAACCCAATCAACTATTCGAGTACTAAGAGAGACGTGCGATCCAATTTACACAAGTACACATGTGCAATCTATCTATTGATCAAACAGCCTACAAACCCAAAGGCATAGAACACTGACAGAAGGTCGACTTACGCTTACCACGTTCGCTGTCTTACTGTAATCGCAACCAGAAAACTAAAATTGAAAACTCATAATAATAATAAAAAAATATTAATATATTAATTATTTTTATTTTATAATAATATCTTATTAAAATAGATATACATTATACAAATAATATTAATAAAATGTAAGATAAAATACCTTTTTTTTAATAAAATGTAAATTAGTAAATATGTGCTGATAGTAGTACCTAAAAAATACAAAAGAGTTTGATAATAAATATATTTGAACTAATTACAGTTATGGCGTTGAAAGCGTGTTACAAAAGGATACGTATATGGTAATGTATTCCTTATCTACAAAATTATAATTAGTTACAACAATATAATGGTATACTGTTTCGCTTTATACTAGTGACAAATATATTAAGATAACAAACAAAAATCCTAGACAGTATGTATTTTTAATTTAGTGTGTTACGGCTGCAGCTAGCAACTGGACCGGTTGGTGCGGCAGCTGCGGCGGGGGCGACGCGGCGCATCGACCGGTGTCACATATCATAAGAGCACTTTTACTAACGATCCTCTCACGTCAACGCGCGCGCACATATAATATTAATTGTAATACCAGTAAAGCAATAAAATTATACATCTATATATAACGTTCATTATTTATCAATACAGTCCACAAATTCATAACCGGAGTCTCAGCAGGCTCAGGCAAGTGATATATTAAAAACAGGATTTTATGAGTTAGAATGAGTTCATTTTTTCTTCTGAATTAGAAAGCTGAGGACTTCTTTATTCACAAATTCAGCCCTTGTATTTAAAATATATCTTTTTATCCTAAACCATTTTAATAATTTTTAAAAGATAAATTTTGTATTACTTTCTATGAATAAAAGAAAAACATGCTTTTACGAGCTATCAAAAGGACATCTTTATGTAGCGTTAGCTAGTGTTCGCTTGAAAACAATTTCAATACATGAATATTCATGAAAATTTGATAATGAAAGGCCGGGGCGGCCAGTCCTGAGACGACAAAACAACTTTGAGTTATGTACCGGCATTAGTGGCCAAGTACCAGTCTCCCTTTAGACAGCGGCAACACATTGGTAGCACCTTTGGTATTACAAATGTCCTCAGACGAGGGGTAGTTGCTTTCCAACAAGTGGGCCGTCTGCCTGTATACTGAACTCAAGCAATAAAAAAAATAACGAATAGAGCCGCAAATCACGCAAGGCCCTATTTAAAAACTATTTTCTAAATCGAACCTTCTGTATATAAATATTTTGTGTCGAATGTCTGGTATAAAACTCCAATATTTTAAGGAAGACAGGTTAGATTGATGAGACCGCGATGCGCACATGAGCATATTTCTTGTATAAGTGTGATATATATTCCACTCTTAGATTCCAAGCAGTAAAACGTAAAAAATAGGTTCCCAACCCAAGGTCAAGTGTTTAGATGACACATCTTATGATAAGTGGAAAGTTTTTGGCAATTTTGCCGAAAACGAATATATATTTCCGAGCGCCTGCCTTTTACGATATAGGAAATGTTTTATAAGCGAAAAAACAAAATTACAGTTTTAGCATTATATAACCAAGTGGAAAAATTGGGTAGGTGCTTATCAATCAGCGCATAATGGTTCCACATAGATTGGTTGCGCCGAGGAACACCTCAACAACACATCAACTTTTAAACGAAGAATGCGCAGAACAAGAGACATTAAGGCTACGTTCCATTAGGGACTCACAACGACCACGTTCACGACCGCGATTTTATCCGTTCCACTTGCTTGCGAGCGTTACAATCGTAAACCCAAGTGGAACGGCTATTCGACCAACCTCTTGACATGGGTCGTTGTGAGCGTTGTGTGATCGAAAATGATGACGTCATTTGTGACGTTTTCGCCACGACCACAACGATCGCGGTCGCTTTGTGGAACGGCTAATTGAGCATTTTGGGCGTTCTGAGCTACTAATGGAACGCCCCATAAGTGATTGTCACTGCTGTCACCGCAATATATATAAATCCACGTATCAAAGATTGTTGGAACATTAAATAAAGATATAAACTGTTATAACCACATTTAATTATCAAAGCATAATCCTAGTGAGTGTGTGAACCCCCGGGGGACGAGCGCAGTGTGGCGGCGGACTGGTGGCGAGGTAAGTCCTTCCTTGCTTCTTCCTCCACGTCCCTTTGCCTTCTCCCGGCCATCGCATCGCGCCCGCATAGGTGATAAACGTTATATGCTTTTGGCATTAGGCTACGTAACTATAGAAACAGTCCATAAATGTCCCACTGCTGGGCTCAGGCCTCCCGTATATATATCCACGAACAGTATATTTGAGACATCGACGCCGCTAATCACGATCTCTCCACTTCCACGCGAGAGACGCCAGGAGACATAGCCCCCCCACAGGATAGACTAGGCGTGTTGCTGCGAAGTTTCTTTCACCGTTTCTTCTCTCCCAGCCATAATACATTGCGAAACGGCAGTAAGATAGTGTAAGCCGCCTCGAACAGCCGATCCCGGTCCACCGGGATCCTTCCCCTCGGGCTTTTATTACCCGTAGCCCGTTCTCTAGTGCATTGTGTCGCCCTCTAGTCGGCATCGTTAGATTCATCCCCTCTCATGGCAACAGTCCAGCCGAGGTAAAGCCCCCTAGGGAGATCCCTCGAGCAAGTTGCCTCCGAAAACCCCGCTAAAGTTGTGAGGTCTTCGGACCAAGAAAATAAATTCAAGTCCAAAAAAAGAAAATGACACATCGGTTATCTTGATGTGCATATTTCATCACGATGTTTTCTAGACCGTCTTCAACGTTAGCACGTACTAATTGTAATAATATGCACGTTAGGTCAGAAAACTGCCTAAGTGGTGCATGTTTCTCGGCCCGGGTTTCACCCCGCACCCTTTGAGTTTTGAAGACGAGTGCCCTGACTAAGCTACTGCGGCTTTTTAACGGGATTCTAAAAGGAATTTAATTGGTAATACCCCATTTTTCAAAAATTATTCAACGGATATTGTTCAAATGAATTTTCTTCGAAAATGTGTTTTGAGGTCTAAACAGCTTGAATTTTTTTTTAATATGTCCCCTTCATATTTCAAATGTTAAAGAGGAAGAGGGATAAATTTTACCCGTGCAAGAACGGAGTCCTGGAGTGGAGAACGCGTCTCGGTAAATGTAGTGTCGGACGCCCTCCAGCCCGATGGACCAACGACCTGTGCAAGGTCGCTGGTAGGCGCTAGCTGAGGAAATCTGAGGACAGGGATGAGTGGCGTCGTCTTGGGGAGGCCTACGTCCAGCAGTGGACTGCAAATGGCTGACGACGAAGAACGGAGACAGAATACAATTTCCTACGGCCGGGCGGCCTGTCGTAAGAGGTGACAAAACAATCCACAGCCAGGTATTTAATAGAGTATTTATCCTACCACACCTGGTCTAGAGTATGCCACCATAAAAACATTGAGTTGCGTTCCGGCATTAGTGGCCAGGTTCCAGTCTCCCTTTAGTGGCGGCAGCACATTGGTACCTTTGGTGTTACAAATCCAAAATGTATCCAGGTGGTAGGGCATTTGCCCGACTGGATGGCTACCACCCCTGGTCTAAAGTATATCGCCATAACAACCTTGAGTTGTGTTCCGGCATTAGTGACCAGGTTCCACTCTCCCTTAAGAGAGCAGCAGCGCATTTGTAGCACCTTTGCCGTTGCAAATGTCCATAGGCGATGGTAACCGCTTTCCATCAAGTGGGCCGTCTGCCTGTCTGCTGAACTCATGCAATAAAAAAAAAACATTTTTACGACTTTAGAAGTTATATCCTCTCTTCTATTGACTGAATTTTTGTCATTTCATCCGTATAGATAGTAGACCTGTGATACACAAAGCAAAACTGAAAGAAGAAAGTGTTGAAAATAAAAAATTGTCTTCTTCATGTACGTTTTATTGAAGAGTTTTTTGTAAAGGCAGGTAACAAAGGTTGCTATGTATGATACAATGAAAACATATTTAAATACAAAAGAACAGATATAACAAACCAGTATTTACAAGAGAAAGGACGGACATAACGAAAACTTAAAAGTATTTCATTCGTCGAAATAATCCTGAACGAAACTTTTATAAACTGTTAAAATCATTCACTCGTTCCCAATCAATCAGTTCACTAAAATACATTCGTCCCCTTCATTATTTTCCAATTTCGAATGTCGTAAACTCAGTCTATAGTCTTGACGGTTATCGTAAAATTTGATACACTTCGTGCGATCTATTTCACTTCATTTCATTCGTTCATTCCATTCTCGGTCAATTGAATTACTCAGTTCGCTGTTGAGCGGAGCTTTTGTCTTCGTGTTAATAGAGGTGCTAAGTCGTTATGTTTTTCAACCATAAAAGAATGAGATTGGAAATAATATATTATATCTAAGAATCTAATAAGGTATATCTTATTTTAAATCAATTTATATTTTGACAGTAACTCGAAGATTGGTGTTTTGCAATTTTGTTATTAATCATGTATGTATATGTATGACTCATTGACTCTTCAGGTGATCAGCGGGCTGGTGCTTACCTCGGCTAAAGGATCAGTATGGCGATCCAGCGAGGAAACGTAGCCAGCCTTCTGGGCACCTTACCCATAGAAGACGCTGATCTGGGCTCAGTATTCTACTTATAGTCTTGAGGGACTACGAGTAGAATACAATACAAATAAGTTAAGTTTTCTTGCATTGTATTCGATTATATGTAATTTTATTTTCTTAAATTATAATGTAATAATAAATAATAATAATAACCGGCAGACAAACACACACATTATATATCCCCAAATTAAGCAAATTACGGACTACTCTGGGGCCGATCCCGGACACCCAGACCATAGTAAATAACGGATAAAATACGTTTCCGAAATTTACTATACCAGGAATCGAACCCGGAACCTCTGCGTTGCGGTGAGGTACGCCGGCAAAGGCTTAGCCTGCTCAACCCCAGAGGCCGACAAATGTATATGTATGTATTATATATGTATGTGTGTGTGTGTGTAATATATGTATGATATAATATAGAAACTAAAAGTAGGACTGGTCAACAAATTCAAAGTCGCTCAACGGGCTATGGAGCGAGCTATGTTAGGTGTTTCTCTTATGGATAAAATCAGAAATGAGGACATCCGTAAGAGAACGAAGGTAACCGACATAGCTCGCAAAATTAGCAAGTTGAAGTGGCAGTGGGCCGATCACGTCTGCCGCAGGACCGATGGCCGATGGAGCAAACGAGTCCTGGAATGTAGACCACGTGTCGGCAAACGTGGCAAAAAAACGTGACACCCGCCAGCCCGGTGGATTGATGACCTGCGCAAGGTCGCCGGCAGGGGCTGGATGAGGAAGACGGGAGACCGGGTTATGTGGCGCGTACTTGGGGAGGCCTACGTCCAGCAGTGGACTGAGATTGACTGAAGAAGAAGTAATAAAATTGCTGTTGCAAGGCCCTGACTATGTTAGGGGTGACACCGGATCTGAAGGGCCCTGATTTTATAAAAAAACTGTTTCACACTGATGTTCTGTGAGAGCGTGATATCACACCAATCGAGCCGGTCCTAAGAGATATAATCAAAATAATGACTGCAGTGTGGCTCCACTACGTTAAAAACTTTCAAGAAACTTTTCACAGTTCGTGGACTTTCAAGCACTTATCCAATTTATATAATAAACTGGCGACCCCGGCAGACGTTGTTCTGCTCTGAAAAAATAAAAATCTAGGACCCTATCCCAGCGCCACCTACCGGTTCCAATTGTGGATTTAAACCATCCGGGGCCCCACTCAAACACACAAAAATAAAATCACCAAAATCGGTCCAGGTGTTTAGGAGGATTCTAGAACCTGAATTTAGCGCGACCTACCGGTTCCAACGGGATAAAAAGTATCCCATGTCCGTCTCCTGGTTCTAAGCTACCTCCCCACCAATTTTCAGCCAAATCGGTACAGCCGCTCTTGAGTTATAAATAGTGTAACTAACACGCCTTTCTTTTATATATATATAGATATACAAGTAACTGCACGTCCATATTAAATATTTAAATCCTTATTAATAAATTTAATAATTCCACCAAGGTGATAACTTTATAAATTATTACACCCAATCCTGTTAGTATTAAATTCAGGAAATACCCGCATTAATTAAAGATTTCCCACCCATCTCCGATTTCCAGGGAATACAGTTATTTGTAGATCGTTCGTTGGATGTAAACAGGACTAACAGCATCGTGCATCCGGAATCTAATAGATTATTGACTAAATGAAACTAGAATTATTGATCTGTCTAGTCGGCTAATGAGAGCTCATTTTTAACCGACTTCCAAATGGAAGAGGTTCTTAATTCAATTGAAACAGATCCACAACAAACAGTTGAATCACTAAAGTGGCACAAATATGCAACCCTCAGTTAGAGGTATATGTTTGTGCCGTTTGCTCTTGAGACGCTTAGACCGTGGGGTCCTGAGGCCATGAGCCTCTACCAAAATTTATCGAAATAACTTATTTATTCTTCAGGAATCAAAGGGCTGGTGCTTACCTCGGACAGCGGATCAGTATGGCGATCCAGCGAGGAAACGTAGCCAGCCTTCTGTGCATCTTACCTATAGAAGTATAGTCTTGAGGGACTATGGGTATAATACAATACAAATAAGTTAAGTTTTCTTTTGTTGTATTAGATTATTTATAAATTTCTTGAATGTACTAGTGTAGTGGAAAACTTAGAAGCCAATAGATGGCGCTGTGCAATAATTGATGTCACAAACGTTTCCCGAAACATACAAAGAATATATACAAATCTTCAACTACATCAGATGGGCCTAGGCCTGCGAGGAAAAACATTAGCCTCGCTGGAAGATCTTCCTTTGAGACGGAGGGGCATTCCATTTCGCTTCTCTACCCTATCGCGGCACCCCCCACACTAGCTTATGATGTATGTATACTAGTTAAGTTTTAATTATACATACATAACTTTACGCTTTTATCCGTGCAGGAACGGAGAAAGAATACAATTTCCTGCGGCCGGGCGGCCTGTCGTAAGAGGCGACAAAACAACCCACAGCCAGGTGGTAGGGCATTTGCCCGACTGGATGGCTACCATCCCTGGTCTAAAAGATGTCGCCATAACAACCTTGAGTTGTGTTCCGGCATTAGTGACCAGGTTCCAGTTTCCCTTAAGAGAGCAGCAGCGCATTTGTAGCAACTTTGGTGTTGCAAATGTCCATAGGCGATGGTAACCGCTTTCCATCAAGTGGGCCGTCTGCCTGTCTGCTGATCTCCTGTAATAAAAAAAAAAAAAAAAAAAACGCCAGTTCCCTTGCGGGGTAGGCACGAATAACAGAGTGCCATTTAGGCTTATTCTTACACACCTCACTTGCTTCTTTGACATTCATAACTCTTGTCATGCACGCTCGTCTGTTCTTAAGGCTACTGACATCACCTTCTGCTAGTACACGATCAATTTGATCATGGAAGGTGTGTCGTGGCCTTCCACGACTTCTGCATCCATCCACTTCTGCATTGTATATCTGTTTAGTCATTCTTTCTTTCTGATATAAAAAATTACTTATTAGTGTAACGACACACCTGTCGAAGTTATGATGCCGAAATTTCGGCGACTACAGAATCGATCTTAACATTCGGTTCGCATGACACACGAAGCGCGTGGAACAGTTAGAATTACGCGGCGTATTGTTCAATAGTAAGGGCGGCTAAGCGGGGTTTTTGGGATTTACTCGAGCGTGGCAGAATAACATAAGGGGAGAAACCTTACACCCTATTATGTACCCTCACCATATATGGACCCTTCATATAGGGTGGGGGTATTTTTATTATTAATTTTTTTCAAACCTTCAGATTAAGGAAATTCCTCCACATAATTGTCAGATTATGGGTCAGCACGACAAGGATATCAAGCTCAACCGTCTGTATATTAATTTGACGCGCTCGAGTATTTCAATGTTACGTTTCTATTTGCATTTCCAAAAATCGGCCATGACTTCTGGTCGTTTCCAAGCTGTCAGTCTTTTGAATAGGAGTTCCTTCAGGGTATACTTAACATCCCTTTTGAATATCTGACGCGCTTGAGTATTTCTGTACGGCTCTTTTTTTGAAAACCTGTACACGCTCCCCCCACCAGTGAAAGGGCATACATCATATAACTTTTTTTTATTTTTAGCATCTAATCTTCACAATCCAAAAGGTCCCCGCGATGCTCGAGTAGCTCCACATTTAGCATCTTGGACTCCCCTACTACAATGCGTTCGCGATTGATAATAGTACGGTACGAATGTTTTCCCCAAATATCTTGTTGTGTTATATAAACCTACCCATTCATTTAAAGCAGTTGTTTTTCAATCTGTGGGTCGCGACCCCTAGGGGGGTCGCATAGGCTTGCTCCGGGGGTCGCTGGCAAAGGCAATTTAAATTTCTACCTCGTACTTAAGTACTTTCTAAGCTCGGCAGCTTTTTGGCGATTATAAGGCCTTAATAATTAATATGAGTAACAAAATAGAGAAAAACATAAACATGGGCTTTTAAATTACTAACTTTTTGTCTGTCTATGACCCACGTTTCAATCTGTAAAGGGGTCGCATATTCAAAAAGATTGAAAAACACTGATTTAAAGTATTAATTTTACCAGTGTTGTTGATATCATATGAAAATATGAACGTTTAGATCCGTAAAAAGATCAAAGCATGTACGTACATACAATATACTTTGAGTCTTCTGTCACTCTTCAGTACATACATACATAACTTCACGCCAGTTCCCTTGCGGGTTAGGCACGAATAACAGAGTGCCATTTAGGCTTATTCTTACACACCTCACTTGCCTCTTTGACATTCATAACTCTTGTCATGCAAGCTCGTCTGTTCTTAAGGCTCCTGACATCACCTTCTGCTAGTACACGATCAATTTGATCATGGAAGGTGTGTCGTGGCCTTCCACGACTTCTGCATCCATCCACTTTTGCATTGTATATCTGTTTAGTCATTCTTTCATCATGCATTCTTTCCACATGCCCGAACCACCGGAGCATTCCTTTCCTTACCTTCACCCCGATACTCTTCAGTCAGATGTATATTTAAAATACATTAAATGTATTCTCACGCAATCTGTCGCTAGAGGTAAGGTTCGGCATTACGCCAAACGCCACGTAATTTCGGCTGATGGGTCATTGGCAACATAAGACACTGCGAGCCTTGCTCGAGCTCGCCATATTACAAGCTTTTATTTAACTTGCAATAGATGTACTTATGTATGTATGTAAGTTCAGGTGGTATCTTGCAAGTAAAATTTGACCAACTTCCCGGTTTCCGATTGAGCTGAAAGTTTTGCACACATATGTATATCGCGTGACAATGCAAGAATATGGAGCTGATCTGATGGTGGAGTCGGAAGGTGGCCATAGGAACGCCTGTATTAAACAAGATAGACCCGTCGTGTTTGGGCTCGTTTTACTTATCTTGGCTAACACTCTGTTGCTACATGGTATCCAGGATCTCAAAAGCTTGTATTTAAAAAACTTTTTAAAAAAGCTTATTTAAAAATTCACTCAGAAATGTAACTGTAATCTGCTGTCCATGTATGTCATTTTTATATATTTTTTTCCTTTTGTTTGATGCATAATAATTATAGATAATTTAAGAATTTCCTTTAAGTCAGGTTGCCTGGAAGAGATCGCTACTAGCGATAAGGCCCGCCTTTTGTTTTACCAAGTAACTATTGTCTCTTGTTGTGCATTTTTTGCAATTTTTGTTTTGGTGAACAATAAAGTTTTGTCTATTTATATGCGAGCCTTATTAGCCGGACTTCCAAAACCACACTTATCCGTGCAGGAACGGAGAAAGAATACAATTTCCTGCGGCCGGGCGGCCTGTCGTAAGAGGCGACTAAACAACCCACAGCCAAGTGGTAGGGTATTTGCCCCACTGGATGGCTACTACCTACTACTAATATGCCGCCATAACAACCTTGTTGTCTGCGATAAACACAACTTTCACAAATGTTACTCGCCTTACATACCTACGTCTAATACAAATATTACATCTAAATAGTATTATAAATCTAATTACATAAAAAGCTATAAAATATAAAATATACATGTGAAATCGAATCGAATGCAAAAGTGGATGGATGCAGAAGTCGTGGAAGGCCACGACACACCTTCCATGATCAAATTGATCGTGTACTAGCAGAAGGTGATGTCAGGAGCCTTAAGAACAGACGAGCGTGCATGACAAGAGTTATGAATGTCAAAGAGGCAAGTGAGGTGTGTAAGAATAAGCCTAAATGGCACTCTGTTGTTCGTGCCTACCCCGCAAGGGAACTGGCGTGAAGTTATGTATGTATGTATGTATGTATGTATGTAAATCGACACAGAGTTTTAAATTTAATATATTAACAAAACATTTGGTCCTTCGAGCCGGATTTGAACCAGCCACCTATGGATATAGATAGAATATGTTGTATTCCGGCATTAGTGACCAGGTTCCAGTCTCCCTTAAAAGAGCAGCAGCGCATTTGTAGCACTTTTGGTGTTGCAAATGTCCATAGGCGATGGTAACCGCTTTCCATCAAGTGGGCCGTCTGCCTGTCTGCTGAACTATTGCAATAAAAAACAAAACACTTTCAGCAGATGTGTCGCTAGCCTTAGTATTTTTAGAGCTTTTTAAATACTTCATTTATAATAATAATAAAATTCATGTTTGTTTTTTTTTATTGCATGAGTTTATTTCATTCATTTATTCCTCGTACAACGATGATCTGGAGGGAACTTCCCGCCCAGTTTCCCCCTTGCGTTATGATATGGGGTTTTTTAAGAAGGGCATTATAAAATTTCTTAGAGGTCGGCAACGCGTTGGCGACACCCCTGGTATTGCAAATATCTAAAGGCGACGGTAACCACTTTCCATCAGGTGGGCCGTCTGCCTGTTTGCCTACTTCAGGCAATAAAAAAAAAGTTCATCAGACAGGCAGACGGCCCCCTTGATGGAAAGCGGTTACCATCGCCTATGGACATTTGCAACACCGAAGGTGCTGCAAACGCGCTGCTGGAACCTGGTCACTAATACCGGAACACAACTCAAGGTTGTTATGGCGTCATAACTCTAGACCAGGGGTGGTAACCATCCCGGGCAAATACCCTACCACCTGGCAAACTCATGTCATTATAACTGCTAAATTAGAAGCAAACAAACCCTCAAGCAATTCATAAGAAAACATTAACAATATTTAATGTAGTACGCCCACAAATCCAACTAAATTACTGTCTACTTTTAATGTTGCGTGAAATTATTTGAAGAGTACAAAAAAGGAATTATATTTTTTTATATTAAATATGCTTTTATAAAAATGACAAATTGTAAGAAAATATTTTGTTTCAAAGTAAATTCTAATAAGGCTCATAGTGAAATGTACGGCTTCAAAGTTATCAGTCGGGGACAAAATTAATGAAAATCGCCTCATTTAGCATGACTATGTTATAATACGAAACGAAGGTTGTTTATGAATGATATTAACAATTGAACGTATAACATAATAAGTTTAATATACTTGTTATTTAATATACAGTACAAGCGATTATAGACTGCGTAACAAATCGCTGCCTGATGGGAGCGTGCCCAGAAGGCTGGCTGCATTGCCGCGCTGTATGGCGATGCTTATTTGTTGGGCGAAATATGAGCCAGCCTTCTGATCACGGGTGGCATCAAAGAGTTTCTTGCAAATCTCTTTGAAGAAACTCTTTGCCGACGGACCCCACGGACCTAATGTTTCAACTCCAAACGGCACAAATATGTAACCCCTTCCTAAGGTTCCATATTTGCGCCGTTTGAGAGCTTCAGCTTTTGAAGCAGCGTCGCCAGCCTCTAACTCAGTCATTGGAAGATGTGACGGCGCTAGAGTGTCTACACATGTCGCGTCCCAAACAAGCGGCCGTCCCATCTTCCAAGGAATAAGTGACATACCATCCGGCCGCTTGCCATCGTCGCGTACCAAGCCATTCGGTTCTAATACGGCCGGCACGCCGACGCTGACAAGAGCCCGGCGAATGACGTCATTGAAGTTGGCATGGCGAGATCTTCGACCAACACTATGTAAACATGCTAATAAGTGGTGTCCATACGGGTCCACCATACTCCCACACTGGCAACGATGGGATACACAACATGGCGGCCAAGCGAAGGCTCGCAGCTAATCGAAACGTATAATCTTGGGAAATCTATTACTGCGCCGCAACAAACGTCATTGGTACATATCGCTAATAAATTAACAACATAACAACCTTGAGTTGTGTTCCGGTATTAGTAGCCAGATTCCAGTCTCCCTTTAGAGAGCGGCAGGATATAGGTGTTACAAATGTCCATAGGCGATGGTAACCGCTTTACATCAGGTGGGCCGTCAACATAGGTATAATTTGCTAAGCCTCACAGACTATGTATACGCGACCGTTAGGCGCAGGAAAGAGACGGGTCGGACTGAGATAGATATAGTTTATTTTTAACCGTTATTAATTTGAAATTAAATAAATAAATTATAATTATAAGAATTGAATATAAAATGTAATAAGCCTTAACTCACTAGGAAATAAATGTTGTAGCGTTGTGCCTTTTATTGACCAGTAGGACCCTATTAGATCCCGGTAAATGAGACCGGGCTACAGGCGTGCAGAACGCCGCCTGGAGCCCGGGACTCAGCATGTAAAGGGAACCGGGTTACAGGCGTGCAGAACGCCGCCTGGAACCCGGGACCCAAAAGGGTAGCGGAAACCGGGCTACGGGACTGCAGAACGCAACCGGAGCCCGGGATCCGTGAGGTATGCCTGCACTACTGCCTACTCCGAACGCGAGTAGGCCATAATGATGGTGCAGGCAGAGGTCCGCGCTCGACAGCGCACGTTTTTGTAATGAGGTAATGGTAAGGGCGCTCAGCGCTTTATATTTATACTAATGAAGCGGGGGGCGAGGTAAACGCCCATTACGACGTCCCGCTAACAAAAACCATGGGTCACAACTGTGTAAGGACCCTCGAAATGTACTAAGATCTAGGGTGTACCAAAATGTATAATAGTGGTAAGTTAACATAAGGCTTAATGTATGTAAAATTAAGGAAATAAAGTAAAGGGGGTGTTACGACGAAGCGAGGGGTCGGCGGAGGTAGCCTCTATAAATATAGGACGCCTTTGGGGCGCATTTTTGTAGTTCGTGAGTAGTTCGTTTAGTTCGTTCGCAGTTCATAAGAAGAAGCTCCCTCCCGCCAACGCCAACGAAGTCGAAGCCTCCCGTAGCATCGTTTTCGGTTGTTTTCATTTCGGAAAATCGGTTACCCGAACCAGCGACCAACCCTCTACAGTCCTACAGTCCACTGCAACACCAACATCGTCTGGTCAGCTTCGAGCCGTATTGGAAGAACTGAAGTATGCCGAATACGAGAAGCAGAATCGAAAAGGACGCTGCGCAGGCGAACAAGAAGAGTGCGACAGAGGTAGCAACAACCTCAACGACAACTGGCAGTGTCACGGCGGAATCCGGAACAGAGACTAGCTCAGTAAAAGCAACGACCGTAAAAGCAACGACAGTAAAAGCAACTGCCGTAAAAGCAACGCCAACGGCGTCGGCAACGACAGTAAAAGCAACAATGCCGGTCTCTGTTACGGATTTGCAGCCACAACCACCGCCAGTTTTACGCGAAATACTTCGCAGAAAAGAATGCACTCTAGAAGAAACTTCAAGACCGCAGTCACTACGCTCCACGACTTCCCGCAGACGACTTGCCGAGCTGGAAGCCAAAGAGAGACTAGCCGCATTGAAGTTGAAACAGTTGGAGGCAGCCGTTGAACTCGAACAAGCGAGAATAAATAGGCTACAAGCCGAATCATCGGACGATGATGACGTCATCGAAGAAAGCGAACTACCATCAAGAAGAGTAGACATGTGGTTCGAGAGACTGCCGCAAACGCAGGAACCACATGCCACAGAACCCCCCCCCGCCCCAGCGACGTTAGCCAGCGATATAGGGAGAATGAATGAACGGGGACAGGGCGTCCACGTCGGAAATATGGCACGCGGACAACGGGTCTCAGAACGAGGCCCGCCTGCACGTTCAAACGTCATGGATGTGACGTCACTGGCAGAAGCGATCACTGAAGCGGCGCGAACGAGCACAAGACAGGCGCAGCGATACATGCAAGAACTCCCGACTTTTAATGGAAATAGTGGCGAATGGCTGTCCTTCCAGGCAGCCTTTCGGGAATCGGGAGGGAGCTTCTCAGCAGGGGAGAACGTCGCGCGCCTACGTAGAAGCCTAAGGGGAGCCGCACTGGAGGCCGTCAGTGCCCTGCTGATTACCCAGACGGGGCCTGAAGATATTTTGAAGGCATTGGAAAGAAGGTTCGGCCGTCCAGATGCCCTTGTGCTGGGAGAAATGGAGAAAATGAAGACATGGACACGAGTCACCGACAGCCCTCGGGACTTGTGCCTATTTGCCAACAAGATGGCAAACCTAGTAGCAACAATTGAAGTATTGAACAAGCCGCAGTATTTACATAGCCCAGAGATGCTACGCGCGGCAGTGGAGAAGCTGACTCCAATCGTAAGGAACAAGTGGTACGACTATGCAGCTATGAAGACCGAAGGGGTTCCGGAACTTAAGAAACTTGCGAGCTTCCTGAATGAAGAGGCAGACAAGTGCGCCGCGTATGCACCGATCGAACGCGAGAGCGAGATGGCACGATCGAAAAGGAGGACGGAGCACATACACATAGTGAACAACGACAGTGAACGCGTGAATATGAGAAAAAGTGAACCGTGCCCAGTCTGCAAACGCGATCATAAACTTAGCGATTGCCGCAAGTTCGTCGGTGCGGATGTGAGCGCGCGGTGGGACTTAGCCAAAAAGTGTAAAGTGTGCTTCCGCTGCCTGCGAAGTAGGCATCGACGTTCTTCGTGCCGCGCCCCGCCGTGTGGGGTGGAAAGGTGTACGCTACACCACCACCGCTTGCTGCATCACCAAAGGAGACCTGAAGTTAACGAGGTAAGTCCAAGTGCAGTGAGTGTGACGTCAGAACCGGCGGGAGAAGTGTTAGCGTCCGCGATCAACAGCGTTATCAATGATGGAAGAAACAAACGACGTGCCTATCTGAAGGTGGCCCCGGTCGCTATAACCGGACCGAGGGGCAGTCGTCACACCTACGCACTATTGGACGAAGGCAGCACCGTGACCATTATTGATGCGCAGCTGGCCGAGCAACTGGGACTTAGCGGACCACGGGATCCCATGAAGATGCAGGGAGTCAACGGTGAAGAATCATCGCATGACTACAGCATGCGAGTGTCCGCCAGGATAAGAGGCTCATATGAAACAGAAGAACACACACTGAGGGACGCTCGCACAATAAAGAACATGAGCTTCTTCAGCCAGACCGTTCATCGGAGCGATGTGCAGGGCTGTGCACATCTGCAGGAGATAGAAAATGTACTCATCTATGAAAAAGCTACACCGAAGATACTAATCGGCCAAGATAATTGGGAGCTGATTATTTCAAATGAAGTACGTAAAGGCCCGCGTCACCAACCGGTCGCCTCTCGTACGCAGCTGGGTTGGGTGCTGCACGGCTGCCGCACCTCAACCACATCGCCGGTCGTGTTCTGCTCACACTTGAGCATGATGGAAGAAGACCACGACCCGCTTGAAGAAATTATGAAAAAATATTTCGCGTTGGAATCACTGGGAATCGAACCCAGAACGCAGGTTAGCGATCCGCAACAACGCGCCTTGGAAATATTGGAAAAGAAAACTCGTCGTTTGGAAAATGGACAATTTGAAACGGGACTTTTATGGAAAGATGAAAGTTCACCTATGCCAAATAATTATGAAAATGCATTGAAGAGACTTCAGAACTTAGAAAAAAAATTGGATCGCGATGAAGAGCTTAAAGCGAAGTATGAAGAGAGAATTGAAAATTTAATGTTGTCAGGCTACGCCGAGCGCGCCTCCACTCCCCCCACCAGCGGGAGGACGTGGTATCTTCCCCACTTCGCCGTCGTGAATCCAGACAAGGAGAAAATAAGGGTGGTCCACGACGCAGCCGCCAAGTATCATGGCAGAAGTCTGAACGATATGTTGCTGCCTGGACCCGACCTTCTTCGATCACTACCGGGAGTCATCATGAAGTACCGGCAGTATCCAGTGGCAGTGTCTGCCGACATAAAGGAAATGTTCATGCAAGTGAAGATCATAGAAGCCGACAGGGATGCATTACGCTTTCTGTGGCGTGGCAACCGCCGCGATAGCGAGCCTCCAGAGGAATATAGAATGACGTCGCTCATCTTTGGTGCAACGTCTTCGCCTTGCGTAGCCTTGTACGTGAAAAACAAGAACGCAAGGGAATTTGAAAATGAAGACAGAGAAGCGGCGAGGGCAATAGTGGTCAATCATTACATGGACGACTATCTGCAAAGCCTTCAAACAGTTGAAGAAGCCAGGAAAATGACAGCTGCCGTTGACAACATACAGCGGCGAGCGGGTTTCCAACTCCGAGGGTGGACCTCCAATTATAAGGAGGCGATTTCAAGCTTCGCGCCATCCGGTCAAACCACCGTTGAAATCGGCGGGAGCGAAATAGAAAAAACATTGGGTCTGATGTGGCACGTGAGAGAAGACACGCTTGGCTTTCGTGTCAATCAAAGAAGAGTTCCGGCAGAAGTATTGGCGGGGAGTCGAATGCCGACGAAGAGAGAGGCACTGGGACTCATTATGTCAATATTCGACCCCCTGGGGTTCATTTCCCCCCTCACCACACCGGCGAAACGCATCATGCAAGATACATGGAAATATAAAACAACATGGGACGAAGTCATCCCGGAGGAACTGCAAGACAAATGGAAAAATTGGCTGAGAGACTTGATATCTCTACCTAACTTACGCATTCCACGCTGCTACGAATATTCACCGGCAGCGATCAGGGAGTTGCACACATTCGTCGATGCTAGTGAAGAGGCATACGCTGCGGTTGTGTACATACGCACGACACGGGCGGACGGCCGGGTCAACGTCATGATAGCGGCAGCTAAAAGTCGCGTGACACCAATGAAACCAGTCTCCATTCCGCGACTCGAACTCCAAGCAGCCGTCCTGGGAGCCCGCCTGAGCAAGTCCGTGCAAGAGGGACACGACTGGGAATTACACCGTCACACATACTGGAGCGACTCGCGCACTACGCTAGCATGGATTCGAGCGGAACCGCGAACTTACAAAACGTTCGTGGCCCATCGCCTCGCCGAAATAGAAGACCTCACTAAGAAAAATGAATGGCGATGGTTACCCTCGGCGCAGAACGTTGCAGACGACGCAACGCGTAAAACACCAAGTGACTTCAACCCACAACACAGGTGGTTTACGGGCCCCAAGTTCCTGTATCTTGACATAGAAAAATGGCCGCAAGAAACGAAGACCGAGGTGCCAACCACCGGAGAAGAAAAGTGCGCAACATTAACTGAAGACAATGACGTCATCGTCATCGACTTCAAACGCTTCTCACGTTGGACTACCATAGTGAGAACGATGGGACGCGTACTTCAATTTATCAGACTATGCAAACGACCCACGAACACGGTGGCAGCCGCGCGCCGTAAAAGAACAAAGAAGAATCCTACTCCAGACGAAGAGTGGAAGAAAAACATAAAGAAGAAGAACAAAGAAAAATCGAAGTGTCCAAAAGAAAATAACGTTGAAAGAAAATTCAAGAAAATCAACGGGAAAATGTTAATGTTGTCTGAGCGTAAACTCATTGCGCTCGCACAACGCGAATCGTTCGGCGATAAACCGCTCGATACGATACGTCGACGTCATAACAAGGGAGAGCTCGCCGGTTTAACTATAGAAACCGACGAACATAACATATTGCGGCTGCGAGGAAGAATCGACGAGGCGCAAGAAATAAGCTACGAGATGGCCAATCCTGCCATCTTAGACGGGAAACATAAATACACAAAGTTGTACATACAACATGTACACGAGAAACTACACCATGGTGGCGTCGAGATGGTGGTCAACGAGCTACGACAGCGGCTGTGGGTTATGAAGATACGGCCCTCAGTCAAAGCAGTGTTGAGGAACTGCCTCCAATGCCGACTGAGGAGGGCCCAGCCAGCGAGTCCATCGACGGGGAGCCTGCCTGCAGCTCGCCTGGCGCATCACTCGCGCCCCTTCACCTTCACGGGCGTAGACTACTTTGGCCCACTGGAGGTGACCGTGGGCCGTCACCGGGAGAAGAGATATGTGGCGTTATTCACATGTATGACGTCACGGGCACTACACCTCGAGGTCGTCGCGTCGCTGAGTGCTGACTCAGCCATCAACGCGCTGCGCCGCTTCATAGCGCGGCGCGGCGTCCCCACCGAACTCTGGAGCGACAACGCTACGTGTTTCCGCTCGGCCGACCGCGAACTCGCGGAGGCTGGGCGCGCCGTCGAAGAGGAAGCGTCGCGCCGGCAGATCGCCTGGCGGTTCTTACCGCCGGCGGCACCCTTCATGGCCGGCGCCTGGGAGCGCATGGTGCGCACCGTCAAAGAGGCGTTGCGCGTCACCCTGCGCGAGCAGCGCCCGAGCGATGAGACGCTCGCCACACTGCTCGCCGAAGTCGAAGCCACCGTGAACTCGCGGCCGCTCACTCATGTGGCCGTGGGTCCCGACGAGCCCCCAGCCATCACGCCGAACCTGCTACTCCTGGGGCCGAACTGCCACATGCCGGCCCCCGGGAACTTCGAGGCCAGCGACGTGACTGCGCGCGCGCACTGGAGACGCGCGCAGTACCTCGCCGATGTCTTCTGGCGACGGTGGGTGCGGGAGTACCTGCCGCTACTACAATACCGGCGGGAGCCCTACGCAAGTGGTGACAACCCTAAGGTAGGCGATTTGGTTATTATTTGCGACCCAAATCTGCCCCGTAACACATGGCCCCGAGGACGAGTGACTGCAGTGCATCCCGGCAGAGACGGCGAGGTTCGAGTCCTGGACGTGACGACGGCCAGCGGACGAGTGCTGAGGCGGCCTACCAAGAGAGTCGTCGTGCTGCCCATAGGAGAATCGCGAGACGCGACGGCGGGAGAATGTTGACGACGACAAACACAATGTATGAAACTCACCGACCCGTCTCAATAGGCGATAAGAACATAGGTATAATTTGCTAAGCCTCACAGACTATGTATACGCGACCGTTAGGCGCAGGAAAGAGACGGGTCGGACTGAGATAGATATAGTTTATTTTTAACCGTTATTAATTTGAAATTAAATAAATAAATTATAATTATAAGAATTGAATATAAAATGTAATAAGCCTTAACTCACTAGGAAATAAATGTTGTAGCGTTGTGCCTTTTATTGACCAGTAGGACCCTATTAGATCCCGGTAAATGAGACCGGGCTACAGGCGTGCAGAACGCCGCCTGGAGCCCGGGACTCAGCATGTAAAGGGAACCGGGTTACAGGCGTGCAGAACGCCGCCTGGAACCCGGGACCCAAAAGGGTAGCGGAAACCGGGCTACGGGACTGCAGAACGCAACCGGAGCCCGGGATCCGTGAGGTATGCCTGCACTACTGCCTACTCCGAACGCGAGTAGGCCATAATGATGGTGCAGGCAGAGGTCCGCGCTCGACAGCGCACGTTTTTGTAATGAGGTAATGGTAAGGGCGCTCAGCGCTTTATATTTATACTAATGAAGCGGGGGGCGAGGTAAACGCCCATTACGACGTCCCGCTAACAAAAACCATGGGTCACAACTGTGTAAGGACCCTCGAAATGTACTAAGATCTAGGGTGTACCAAAATGTATAATAGTGGTAAGTTAACATAAGGCTTAATGTATGTAAAATTAAGGAAATAAAGTAAAGGGGGTGTTACGACGAAGCGAGGGGTCGGCGGAGGTAGCCTCTATAAATATAGGACGCCTTTGGGGCGCATTTTTGTAGTTCGTGAGTAGTTCGTGAGTAGTTCGTTTGTAGTTCGTTCGCAGTTCATAAGAAGAAGCTCCCTCCCGCCAACGCCAACGAAGTCGAAGCCTCCCCACAAACCGGCAACCATACACCACAATACCCCTTTTTATGAAAATTTCGCGGACGGATGCGTATGAAATTTTGCACACTTATAGTTTATATAGAGAAGAAGCGACGAATGCTAATATTTTTTTTTTAATTATGCATTAAAAATTTACATTCAATTAATAAAAAAAAAATATTACACACACACTACCATGTATTTGACACACACATGCATAATATATATTCTTTTGTTTATTGTTCAAGTCAAATTAACAGTGTAGCCTTGGCGAAATCTGTGATTTAGAAGTTTATAGTCTTTGACATTAATTATTATGGTCGAATTTCTACCACGGGCGGCCACTAGTCTTTATAAAGCAATTTAAAAAAAATCTAAATGTGTACTGCGACACATAGTAGAAGTGAAACTTCAACGGACAAATGGAAAAACGAATGGCAACTGATAAGTGGCAAAACGAATCGCAACAAAATTTTAACTTGATGTTTTACGGGCAGATTGTTAATGTACTTGTCCAATTTGAAAACTTGCCCGTAAAACTTCAAGTTAAAATTTTATTGCGATTCGTTTTGCCACTTGTCCGTTGAAGTTTCACTTCCACTATGTATCCCAGCACACATTTCGATTTTTCGCAGGTTTACTGCAAATTATGATTTAGTTAGGTTAGGTACGTTTTAATGAATGCATTTTTATTTAAACATATTTTTATTTTATCAAAGAAACAAACTGAATTCGATCCGGAACCAAAAAACGCATCTATAGTCTATTCTAAAATTATGCTGCCTCTCTCACACGTCTAGTTTAAATTTATGTCGCTTCTCCACGCGACCGTAACGCTTTTTCGTGTCAGAAAAATCCTAACACCCCGTCTATATAGAAGTTTCACCTTAACAATATATACATATATATCTATCTTTTTCTGTCTATCTATACTATAATAAATCTAAAAAATATTTCGAGTTTGTACAATGCGTTTAAAAATTTAAAAAAATACCGAAAATATATTTTTTTGAAATTTTGCTTTTTTTATATTCTAGGAGATCAGCAGACAGGCAGACGGCCCGCTTGGAAAGCGGTTACCATCGCCTATGGACATTGCAACAGCATACTTGCTACAAATGCGCTGCTGCTCTCTTAAGGGAAACTGGAACCTGGTCACTAATGCCGGAACACAACTCAAGGTTGTTATGGCGACATACTTTAGACCAGGGGTTGTAGCCATCCAGTCGGGCAAATGCCCTACCACCTGGCTGTGGGTTGTTTTGTCGCCTCTTACGACAGGCCGCCCGGCCGCAGGAAATTGTATTCTTTCTCCATTCCTGCACGGATAAAAAGCGGTTCCTGTCTGTAAGAGCATCACGTGAAAACTAATGAACGGTTAATGAAACTCGACATGGAGCTGTCGAATGGACGGATTAAGGAAATAAATAGCTCTGCAATTGAGTTTATCATTTATCCGTGCAGGAACGGAAAAAGAATACAATTTCCTGCGACCCGGCGGCCTGTCGTAAGAGGCGACTAAACAACCCACAGCCAGGTGGTAGAGTATTTGCTCGAATGGATGGCGACCACCCCTGGTCTAGAGTATGCCGCCATAACAATCTTGTATTGTGTTCCGGCATTAGTGACCAGGTTCCAGTCTCCTTTAAGAGAGCAGCAGCGCATTTGTAGCACCTTTGGTGTTGCAAATGTCCATAGGCGATGGTAACCGCTTTCCACTAAGTGGGCCGTCTGCCTGTCTGCTGAACTCCTGCAATAAAAAAATAAAAAAAATATCAATTCACTTACTTGCTTTGTCCTAGGTGTTAAAATTGTACAGCTGAGTTGATGTTTCCTGTCTTTGACTTTTTAATAATAAAATAGATACATGCTAGAGCATGTATACACAATGCGGCATGTAGTTATTTACAAAATGCGGTTAGTTCCCGCTGATCCACTTTGAGGTGGTAACGAGCCATTTAAATTTCATGAGGCGCCTCGCGTATGGAATTGTTAGACGACAGTGTAAAAAGATATAACAGACTAACATGAGAGCTTTAGGAGAGTCGTTCCCGAGTCAATTCTTTAGAGTACCGGGTCAGTTTTAACCAACTTCAATAGTTATATTTCTGATTGGATTTTAATCATTTTTGCGTTGGATTTAGTAAAGCTTCAAAATCGTTATACAGTAAAACCTCTGTAAGCCGAACTTGGAGGGAGACGCCAAAAAATTCGAGTTATAGAGTTTTCGACTTTAGCGAATTTTGTTAGGAAACATTCGACTTGTAGAGGTTAAGATTTATATTATACTAGCGGCCCGGCGCGGTTTCACCCGCGCCTTGTCCCGCTCCCGTAATATATAGCGTCATGTTATATAGCCTATGACACTCCCTGTTAACGTAGCTTTCTAACATCAATTTTTTTTTTTAAATCGGTTTAGCAGATCCAGAGATTACAACGTCACAAACTCACAAACTTTACCTCTTTATAATATTAGTACAGATTTATGAAGGTTGTAAAATCAACCATTGCTATGTTCGAGACACAGAAAATAAGTACTGAATTTGCTTATAGGGACTCATTAATTATTTCGACTTATAGATGGTTCAGATATTCCGCTGGTCGATATCTGAACCCTCTATAAAGTTTTGGGGGTTGAAGGGAAGGAACACATTTTTTTTTCGAATTTGGGAGGTTTTCAACTTATCGAGGTTCCACTTAAAGAGATTCTACTGTATATAAATTTCAATGTTAGTGAATACCGCATACATAACTTAAAAGTGAATAATAAAAAAAAGTGTAGTGTAGTAAAAAAAAAACTACAATATCTTGAAGTCAAAATGTAGAAGATGAATTAAGAAAGATATATATTATAATCATTATAATTAATGGTTGAGATGCGAGCACTGCGCAAAATCTGCGGAGTGACGCTCGCGGACCGCGTTCGTAATACCGAAGTAAGAAAGAGAGTTGGTTTGAAAGAAAGTGTCGGGGTGAAGGTAAGGAAAGGAATGCTCCGGTGGTTCGGGCATATGGAAAGAATGCATGATGAAAGAATGACTAAACAGATATACAATGCAAAAGTGGATGGATGCAAAAGTCGTGGAAGGCCACGACACACCTTCCATGATCAAATTGATCGTGTACTAGCGGAGGGTGATGTCAGGAGCCTTAAGAACAGACGAGCGTGCATGACAAGAGTTATGAATGTCAAAGAAGCAAGTGAGGTGTGTAAGAATGGGCCAAAATGGCGCTCTGTTGTTCGTGCCTACCCTGGAAGGGAACTGGCGTGAAGTTATGTATGTATGTATGTAAGCATCCACACGTTGTGATGCTAGCTAACTATTGTGGTAGAACACTTACAAGTCAATAGATTGCGCTGTGCAATAATTAAGGTCATAAACGATTCCTGAAACGTAAATACAAATTTCCAACAATAATAAATGGGCCTAGGCCTGCGAGGAACAACAATAGCCTCGCTGGAAGATCTTCCTTGAGACGGAGGAGCTTTCTATCTAGTGTCGGGCAGTACAAGATTTTTAATAAGTTTGTAAGAGTAACATGACATTTTGTACTAAATTAAAATGGGGCGAGGACATTTGTACAGTTTGTACCGCGGCAGTACATTTGAAGCGACGAGGCCGATGAGGTGGTGAGCGTCATTTCCTCATTTATCCCGTTCAAAACTAGTTCGGCAATGTCCGTTAAGAATCGGATGTGCTCGGCCTCGGTCACCTCATTTTATTAGTAGTCGTATATTTCATGATGTTTCTCTTTGTCATGTGAATATCCGTAGAGGCGTTATTGTACTGTTGTCCTCGTTCCGGCCATCCTCTTACAGTTAACGCGTAAGTAGTAGCGGGACAAAATTATTGAAATAGTACAAGTTAAAATTGTGAACCGTATCAGTACAAATCAATTTTGTACGGGACAAATGTAATGCCTCACACGTGTACTACCACGTGTCGTGGCCTTGCACGACTTCTGCATCCATCCACTTTTGCATAAATGCAAATATGGATGCTTGAAATCGTTAATTTTCTAATCAATGTGACACACGTGTATCTGCTACATTACCCTTTATACTGTGGTTAGACACTAGACCTCGTTGCATTTACCTTGATGCGTCAAAGGATTCTTTGTAGTGTTCACATGTCTTTAATTATAGTGCAGATATCAGTAGTAAACGGAATATGGAAATATCTTCAATTTCCGATCTTTGTTAACGGGAAACGGGAAACGGGAAAAACAGACTCCAGCAGTGAGTTCCACTCCTTTGCGGTGCGCATAATGAAGGTGGACTCAAAGCGCTTTGTTTGTATAGGTGGTATGTCCACCATATAGCGGTGCCGCATGCCAGTGCGCCGTGTTGTCCGATGCTGGAAGGGAGATGGCGAGATAAGATTGAAAAGCTTTTTTTTATTGCAAGAGATCAGCAAACAGGCAGACGGCTCACTTAATGGAAAGCGGTCACCATCGCCTATGGACATTTGCTACACCAAATGTGCTACAAATGCGCTGCTGCTCTCTTAAGGGACTGGAACCTGGTCACTAATGCCGGAACACAACACAACGTTGTTACGGCGGCATACTCTAGACCAGGGGTGGTCGCCATCCAGTCGGGAAAATACCCTACCACCTAGCAAAGCGCAAAAAAAGCTCCAAATGCACACTCTCCAAAATGTATCCGATAGAAAACCGACAAGCTGGCAACCCTGCGTCGATGTTCGGGACTTTTTAATTTGTCATTAAATAGCTGGTCGTTGCCTATCAACTTCCTGGCTGAGCCATCCCAAAGATAAGAACAGTACTCCATACATGCTCGTATTTGTGCTTTATACAGCATCAGCAGGTGTCCTGGAGTATCGCCTCACCTTTGATAGTATGCCCAGCTTTTTAGCTGAAGTTTGGGCTATAGACTCGATGTATGAGCCGAAATTGAGACTAAATGTTAGAGAGATACCAAGAAGCTGAAGCCCATCGATCACCAGAACTACTCCCGGGAAAGTAGCAGTCAGTGCAAACATTGCTTGCTGAATTATGCGGCGCAAAAATTCGCAAAATGCCTTTTTTTTTAATGGAATACAACCAAGGTAACTACGTCTCTGTTACTTCAAATAAATCTTTTCTTTCTTTCATGTTACTTAAACTTTACATTACACAAAAGTACAAACATTGGAATTAACCGACATGGCACCAATAATTCCGAATAAACAAAGAGAAAGCCTCTAAGTCCAATGAAAACAAATTCACAGAAGACTTAAAAACCTTATTTATTCAAAACAAAAAAGCCTTTTTATCCTCCCTTGCCACAATTCACCCCAAAGGACAAGTGACGTATTGTTTGCTTCTACAATGGGAAAACGTTAATGTTGTTTTACATTAAATTACGGAGACCGCAAATAAGGCTTAATCCATACCTGTCTTATTTGGTCCTTCTGATTATCTGTCTAGATTAAGCCATATAGGCCCTCCACATTCTCGCAAAAATCTCGCGACGTTCTTGCGAAACAAAGACGAAAACACTTTACACATAATAGTCATAGTGAAAGTAATTTATTTGTTTGAAACATGGACATTTAGCATAACATGTTTCGCCTTTGACAGGCTTAAAAATAGTGTAGTTTCGGTTACAAGCTTATTATTACATAATAATTATGATTTCGATACATATTCACATTTTATGGTAATTATAATTTAATATTGATAAAGAAGAGAAGATATCCACAGAAGAAGTTTATTTAAGAATGAAAATGAAACTGAAAACAGTTAGTTAGGACTTTCAATTTATGATTGATTTAAGTTAAAATATACTATAATAATAAGAGATTGCTTGAATGTTTTCATTGAGATTTTCTAACGAGACGACTGGGGACGACGACAGTTGCAAGAAGAGACGGATTTAATATTGATAAAGAAGAGAAGATATCCACAGAAGAAGTTTATTTAAGAATGAAAATGAAACTGAAAACAGTTAGTTAGGACTTTCAATTTATGATTGATTTAAGTTAAAATATACTATAGTAATAAACGATTGCTTGAATGTTTTCATTGAGATTTTCTAACGAGACGACTGGTGACGACGACAGTTGCAAGAAGAGACGCATTCTTGCAACTGTGTAGCAAGAATGCGTTACGAGTGATATTTTTGACTGATTGACATTCTTTAGTGTTCGATTTTCTCGCGATCTTGCGGTGCTCTCGCGAGAATGTGGAAGGTCTTTTAAAACAATACTTTTTATAATGACATACAGTACAGATACAGAAGTTATGAATCTGAAGTCTTACTCAGGAAGGTTTCTTTTTAATTTCTTAAGACGTCATCTATACTCAATATATGTATTAAAATTATAAAATGATCCGTGTAGGAAGAAATAACAACTCACAGCCAGGTAGTAAGGCATTTCCCCTCTGAATGGATACCATTCCTGGTCTAAAGTATGCAACCATAACAACCTTGAGGCCCTCAAGACCAACGGCGCTTTGGTAGCTCCTTCCATCAGGACCGTCTGTCTATCCGCGTACTCCAGCAGTATAAATATTTTTTCGAATAAAATGATCCAACATCTGTGTCTAGAATAAAATCTAAAAGATACTGTATTTCTAAAGTTAAGAAAACCACTCATAATAAACAGGCATTGTATAGTTAGAAACTGAGGGAGCCTGATAGTGATCGCATTATTTCCAGTCAGAGCTGCCTTCTGGAAAATCTTTTATTGTATAATAACTAGTGTTGTAACAAATATTAGGTCAATATTGTCATTCGGCATATTCGGCTTGCTTATTAATATTTTTAGCGACCAGAAGTGAAAAATAATAAACATATATATAATTGTAAACAAAAATAAACTTAATAGTTCAATTAGACACAAAGTGATAAATCAAAATCAATAACAGTTAGATATGGAGCGAGGGTGGTCACTTAGGGCAGTACTAACCGTCAGGGACAGTTGTTCCACGTCTATTACCTGAGCAGTACTGATTGTCGAAAGACAAATAAACGGTCCATACTCATCGACACATTCGTTGGAAATGCGTGCCGATTTTTTTTTTTATTGACTTGACTTTATGTTGTTGGTCCGAAGACCTTACAACTTTACCGGGGGTTTTGGGGCGAGTGCCTTCGCGAAGCGAAGGCGCTCGATCCCGGGGGGCAACTTGCTCAAGGGAACTCCCTAATGAGTTTTACCTCGGCTGGACTGTTGCCATGAGAGGGGGATGAATTTAATGATGCCCACCATAGGGCGACACAAAGCACTAATTGAGAACGGGCGACGGGTAATATAAAGCCCGAGGGTAAGGATCCTGGCGGACCGGGATCGGTGGATCGCGGCGGCCTACGCTATCTTACTGCCGTTTCGTAACGTGTTATGGCTGGGAGAGAAGAAACGGCGAAAGAAACTTCCCAGCAACACGCCTAGTCTATCCTATGGGGGGGCTATGTCTCCTAGCGTCCCTCGCAGGGACGTGGAGAGATCTTGATTGGCGGCGCCTGAGACGCCGCCGTCTGTGTCTGTCTGTCCGTGCCTGCCAGCCTGCCGTCCTGACCGCGGGCGGGCTGATCCGGGCCAGCTGTTTTGTGATAACGTCCACTCTGTCCCTGAGGACGTTACGCGGTCGTCGCACGAGAGCCTTTCGCCGAGGCTTATAATCGGACGCGATGCGTGCCGATACAACGGAGCGGTCCGTTTTATACTCTAAGCGCAGTGAGAGGTAGGCGGGACGATGACGCTGTGCACGTATTCAGGGCACGTGCCGCTAGCGAACGCTACCGCAGTACTTTTCTTCCAAAAAAATGTCAACTACCGCCGTTATGGCTTATAATATTATTTATTTTACAATGACATCAATAATGCCTAACTATTTCTTATAATTTTTTGTAGATTTTCTTACAAGTCATAAAAATAACAAAGACTTAGAAAAAAGGCTTGCATTGGAGTATGTATAGGAAAGCGACAACTAAGAGATCCTTCGAAGAATGTGATGTAAGATTGTATCTGCATGAACGAATGATAGAACTGCAGCCCAGGACGGGCCCTAATCAATGTAAGATTATAATTTTTATACTCCTCATAACTAATTCCATAAGAAGGTACGTGCAGTAGAGGAATATGCTGATTTATACACAGAAATGTGTACTTGTCGGAAGCGAACGAATGACGCTCCGAGAATAACACAATAATAATCTGAAATATTATAATCAAAGTTTATTACACTAGAATTATCACAATTACGATATTAAATATTCCACAATAATACACAGATATATTAGGACAACTCCAAGAGTTGCATCTACGCTTGTCAGGTGTCGAGCAGCAATTTGCCCTCCAAGAATACTCCGATTATCAAGCAGTAATTATCGACCACAATATATTATGTGCTCCTCGTCCAAGACTATCGATGTAGACTGTCGGTCGTAGACTTGGTTGTAGACTGTCAGTGTAGATTGCCGATTGTAGACTGCCGGTTGAAGACTGCCCCTCTTCTGCCCGAACACCGCGTATTTAACAGGTAACAGGCACGCGCCGCAGTGACACCATCCGGTAATGCTATGGCGCCACTTCAGTTACGCTTCCTTCATAAAACCAACTTCCGCCATACATATTAACTTCCAACATCCGGTTACTCCATTTCCGATATCCGTTTGCTTAATAATAAATGCTTCTACGTTAACATCTGGTTATACGACTTCCGATTACTACGTGAAAGAATACTATCCGGTTATTGCCTTCTTCCGTCATATGGTTACTTTATAATAACAAATACGATTCCTACATACTTAATTCTGATTATTAATAAGAGTAATTTTTTTAATCGCTGGAGAACAGCATACAGGTTGATAGCCCACATGATGGAAAGTTATTACCGTTGTCTATGTATATTTGCAATATCAGAGGTGCTGCCCATGTGCTACTGGCTTCCATGGAAGGAAGGTCTGGAACTCGGTCTCTAATGCCGGAACACAACTATAGGTTATTATAGTGGCGTACCCTTAAGCAGGGGTGGTAGCAATTGAGATAAGCAAATGACCTTAGTACCTGGCTAGGGTTATATTGTCGCCTCTTACGACATGCCGCCCGGCTGCAATAATTATTATTCTAAGTAAGCACCAGAGACGATTGAGCGGAGAACCAGGAGACTGGTTGGCAACGACCAGCTTTTCGACGAAAAAACGCAAAGTCTCGAACATCGACGCAGGGTTGCCAGCTTATCGGTTTTCTATCGGATTCACTTTGGAGAGTGTACAGCTGAGCTCTTTAATCTGATCTCGCCATCTCCCTTCGATCATCGGACAACCAGGCGCACCGGCATGCGACATCGATATATGGTGGATATTCCACCTATAAGAACGAAACGCTTTGGATCTAGCTTCATCATACACACCGCAAAGGAGTGAAACTCATCGCCGAAGTCTGTCTTTCCCGATACTTATAACCTGGGAGTCTTCAAGTCCAGTGTGAATACGTACCTTCTAGGTAACCGTGCTCCATCCTAGACCATATCTTCGCTCCACATAGGGCGAGATTGTGGTCAAACGCGAACCTATACAACAATAAAAAAATATAAAAAGTTATGATGAAATAATATAATTATTCTGTATTCAAGAAGAAAGAGGCTGTTCGGCCAAAAGACGGGCCGAATAATCGGTATTGTGCATAAATACAATTCTTCACAACTCAAATAATAACTCTTCTCGCACTAACGTTGCTTCGGCGTTTACTTAAATTTATTTAACAAAAGTGCTTGTGTGTATTCTAGGATTTTATTTTAAACACATACATTTTCCCACGAAGCTGATATGAATCTCAGTCTACCATGGAAAAATATTGTTATTTTTGTTGTTTGCGAAGCGGTGTACATAGAATAAGAAGTAAAACTAAATTTTAACTTATATGTATAATCTTCAAAAACTGTTCTCCAGTGGAACTTATTTTGAATAAAAACTTTTGAATTTGACAGCACAGTGAAGCGTTGGTGCCGGTAGACTACAACAACAGTAGTCTTTATTATACACCAACATAATAAAAGTATAGTACTTAAGCGTCTTATTAGGATTTATTGGTAATAAAACATACACAAGTACTTTGCGTGATCAGACTGATTTTATTACTGAACTACTATAGTACATTATTATTATTCACGTAATACATTCATACAACACCTTCCTCCTGAATTCTTACTCTACTGCAAATCTAACCACAGCTTTGCGTTAGCGACTTGAGTAATGGCTACGGGGTGAAATCGACTTCGTAACATCACTTGCTGGAGGTAAAGTGCTGCCTACACCCAGGATTAGCAACGTTTTCATTACTATTAATCCCACCATCCTCCTCCAATGGTAATTCTTTCGAAATATCATCGACTTGAGTAACAACACCCTCAACGGCATTATTATCGTTATTCAAAAACTTTCTTTTAGAACTTCTATTTGGACTAGTAACATTTGATAATAATGGCCTGCGCCGCGCCTGATCTACATGCCTTTGAAGAAACCGACCGTCACCACTATCTATTATATATCTACGGGGTCTTTCTGCTTTCCTAACCGTTCCTTCTACCCATTTATCGGGTGAACTATAAATTCTAGCCCACACAGTGTCACCAATATCTAAGGGTCTAGGTTTACTATCAGTCATCCCGGCTTGACGGCGCTGTGTATCAAATACATTGTTTTCTAATGAAAATGCCAAAATGAAGAACAGTTATGCTAATCTAACAACAACAAAAAATTGAATTTGGAACTATAAACAAATCATCCATTCCTGATACTTTTTTGACAGAATGTATACTTAAATATAAAAAACAAGAAAAAAAAAATACGTTCTAAAACGGAAGACGTTTCAGAGTAAGCCTTCAAGTGTGAAAATATGTATGTAGAAATGCCTGAAATTCTCGTATAACATAAATGGCGCTAATAACTCTTCTATTTCGAAGAGGTTTACTACAGATTTGCTTTGCGGATCCCCAAAGGTTGTTTTGTGTTTGGGAAGCGGATTACATCAACTCCAGGCAGATTACACGCTTTAATCAGACAGCGCTGCGAGTGACGTGCACTCGAAGCGTGGCTAAATGGCTCGTGTTGACACATCTTGGAGTTTACGGAAACTTCAAGGATCTTTTGAGGAGTAGTGCCTTCTAATCATGTTGGATTTTGGGTGTTTTTCACAATTACGTCTTTTTATTTTTTTTTCTTTTATTTTAAAGGAACTTTGAACCTTTTTGGTTGACAATAAAATAGTGTCGAATAATTTATTGCCAGTGATTGATAAAACTTTTTGTTTTGTATTATTGGGTATAGCTTTATTTTAATATGCATTTTTATATTACACTAAATTTTTTTACCAAAAAACAAAACCGAATTTAATAGTAACTACCAAGCAAAAAATATTTTCGCATAAGAATCATACAGTCGAATTGCGAACCTTCCCCCTTTTGAATTAGTTTAAAATGTAGTAAGTATGAAAAAGACAACAGTTATTTATATTTGAATATAATAATAACAATAAAACAATACTAAACTAATACATACATACATAACTTCACGCCAGTTCCCTTGCGGAGTAGGCACGAACAACAGAGCGACATCTAGGCTTATTCTTACACACGTCACTTGCTTCTTTGACATTCATAACTCTTGTCATGCACGCTCGTCTGTTCTTAAGGCTCCTGATATCACCTTCTGCTAGTACACGATCAATTTGATCATGGAAGGTGTGTCGTGGCCTTCCACGACTTCTGCATCCATCCACTTTTGCCATTGTATATCTGTTTAGTCATTCTTTCATCATGCATTCTTTCCACATACCCGAACCACCGGAGCATTCCTTTCCTTACCTTTACCCCGACACTCTCTTTCAGACCAACTCTCTTTCTTACTTCGGTATTACGAAAGCGGTCCGCGAGCGCGGACTAAACTAATCATACATACAAATAAAACCTTACAATAAATATTAAAAATAAACTACATATACCCATTAAAATTAATATATACAATCCAATGCCAGAGCGCTATCCTGGTCGGAATATTCCCAAAAGACTGGCCGCCTTCTCTCTTTGAACGGCAACAAATGACCCTCCTAAAAACCTCAATTATTACGGTATTCATGGCGATTCTCTCAACCTATTATCGTCTTACTTAAATAACAGATCCCAAAGCTTTGAAATTAACTATGTCAAATCTCGTAAGACTGGCATATATATGGGTGGACCCAGGGCTCTATTCTAGGTCCTTTTTTGTTTTTGATATATATTAATGTATTGCCATATTTTATTAATGATATGTGTGAAGTAGTGTTGTTTGCTGATGATACGTCCCTTATATTTAAAGTTGACAGAAATAAACAGAACTTTGACGCCTTAAACAACGCCTTAACTCAAATATCTAAGGGGTTTACCGTAAACAACTTATTACTCAATCCGAATGAAACTAAATGTGTTAAGTTTTTTATGCCCGATGTAAAATAATACGGTGTTAATAACGCTCTTAACGACACTAGGCTTAACCTAATAGATTAAACTGTATTCTAAGGAATTAACCTAGATCAGAAGCTCCAGTGAGGAACTCATATATCTAGTCTCTCAAGAAAACTTAGTTCTGCTGCATATGTGGTCAGAAGAGTTAGGCAGTTCACTAACGAAGAGACTGCTAGACTATTTTATTTTAGTTATTTTCATAGTGTCATGTTCTATGGTATTTTACTTTGGGGCAACGCTATTGACTTAGAGACCATATTTGTTTTACAAAAAAGAGCCGTAAGGTCAATTTACAACCTCGGCCCTCGGGAGTCTCTTAGGGAATGCTTTAAGGAAATCGGTACTGTGACGGTCGCCTGCCTATATATTTTTAATAATATTATTTATATTCGTAATAATTTGAGTGCCTACAAGCAGTATAAGGATATTCACAATTTCAACGCCAGGCATTGTAATAGACTGATATTGCCATCTTTTAGATTGCAAAAAGTATTGTCCTCTGTCTTGGGGGTTGGTATACCCTTCTTCAATAAGATTCCAAATGAAATGTTAGATCTGCCTTTCACTAAATTCAAAACCAAATTAAAAAGTATCTTGCTAAAAAAGGGATACTACACTATTGAAGAATTCTTAAAGGACATAACTTAATTTACAAAGTAGCTCGCTTCAAGCTGTTATACTATATTTTGTATAACGTTTTTATCTTGCCAAGCTTGTATGGAATTTATGGAGACATATTGCAGCATAACATTTTAGTACGTCATGTCATTATTAAAACTATAATAATATTTTTCTTCCCTTTTATTGTGTCTTTGTCTTATTGAGGATGCACTGTTTGCTACAACTCCATTAGTTCTTCAAAAAGTAATTCTGTAACGTACTTCTGTATAAAACTTATAAAAAAAGTAACTTGAGATATAAATAGAATTAGAATATAAAGAAAAACAATTTTTAGCTAGACGTGTTGCTGGGGAGTTCTTTGCCGCTTCTCTCTTTAACAGCAATAACACGTTGCGAAGCGGTGTACATAGAATAGGAAGCAAAATTAAAATTTAATTTTAACATATATGTATGACATTCAAAAAGTGTTCTCCAGTGGAACTTATTTTGAATAAAAACTTTTAAATTGGAATTTGGACGCTAATGCGTTGCCCGAAGTATAGACCAGCTTGATCACTTATTGTAAAATGTTACTAATAGTTTGGGTTTAGTATTTAAATTATTTATATAGACGTAAAAAGAGGAATTTGGGGAATAGTGTGAATGGAGCGTTAGGTAAACTTCTAGGCGCTAAGAACCTCGGTCAGAAGGCCCAGCTTGGCATACACAACGCGGTGCCGGTACCTAAGCTCACGTATGGAAGCGAGAGTTGGGTATGGAAGAGAGAGCATGAAAGTAGAGTAAACGCGGTCGAAATGCGAGCACTGCACAAAATCTGCGGAGTGACGCTCGCGGACCGCGTTCGTAATACCGAAGTAAGAAAAAGAGTTGGTCTGAAAGAGAGTGTCGGGGTGAAGGTAAGGAAAGAAATGCCCCGAAATGGTTCGAGCATGTGGAAAGAATGCATGATGAAAGAATGACTAAACACATATACAATGCAAAAGTGGATGGATGCAGAAGTCGTGGAGGGCTACGACACACCTTCCATGATCAAATTGATCGTGTACTAGCAGAAGGTGATGTCAGGAGCCCTAAGAACAGACGAGCGTGCATGACAAGAGTTATGAATGTCAAAGAAGCAAGTGAGGTGTGTAAGAATAAGCCTAAATTGCGCTCTGTTGTTCGTGCCTACCCCGCAAGGGAACTGACGTGAAGGTATGTATGTATGTATGTATATATTTTGGGCTTGAAAGTAATGAAATGAATATTGTAATAGATAAAAGGTTTGAGACATAAAGAGGCCCCATCCAATATTTCTCTCAGCCACACAAAGCTTTAAAAAATAAATAATAATTTATTCATAACCTCTTGGCGAGGCCTTAAAATACCAATCAAGTTTTTAGTGTACAGAGCTTGTAATATTTTATCTTTTGTATTAAAAATGCGAAAATTTAAATTTTATAGTCATCTTGTGAAATGACTACAAAGTGTTTTAATCAATTTTATAGAGATGACTTTCATGCGGTTTCTCTTGCATAAACTAGAGATCCGCAATCTCTTCGTTCATACGTACTATGCGGCTAGTTGCGCTCCGGTCGAACGTCGGGCTGACCGCAGAAGGGCCACCTGTGTGCTTAGTGCGAGTTTTCTTTACCAAGTGGTCACGTTCAAGTGAACGCAATTTTATATGGGAATGACTTAGCGCCATCTCGTAAGCATGAAGGGCAACATAAATCATATATTAATTATAATTAGTCTACCCTCCGATTTTGAAACATTCTTCATTGTTGCTCCGCTCCTATTAGTTTTAGCGTGATGATATATAGCCTATAGCCTTCCTCGATAAATGGGCTATCCAACACTGAAAGTTTTTGAAGCGACGGCATTTTAATTATTTAAAAAAATAAAAGTAAACACTTATTGTGAGATAACTACAATAGTTAGACATATGGTTACGCGATATTTTTTTGTAGACAATTATATGTTCTGCAAAGTGGTAGTACATTGTTTTGTTCTGTAATCAATAGTTTTCGCAGCGCACGCCGTGTAAGGACTTTTTCAGGTTTTTTTTTACACCTTGGGTTGCATTATTGGACTTTTAGTAAGGATTCCTATTTTTTTTGAAAATATAGTATAGCCTATAGCCTTCCTCGATAAATGTACTATTCAACACTGAAAGAATTTTTCAAATCGGACCCGCGGTTCCTGAGATTAGTGCGTTCAAACAAACAAACAAACAAATTCTTCAGCTTTATAATATTAGTATAGATGTCGTAGTAGCGTAACGGCTGACGCACGCGTCCTTAAACTCAAAGGGCGCGGGTTCGAATCCTGGCCGGAACGCATGCATCACTTAGCCAGTTTTCTGACCTAATGTGCATATCGTTACAATTATCACGTGCTAAAAACGGTGAAGGAAAACATTGTGATGAAACCTGCACATCGAGATAACCGATGTGTCAAACCTGCCAAGCCGCTTTGGACAAGCTTGGCGGGTAAATAACTGAAATAGCCTATATAAAATATCACATATTTCATCACATAAAATTGACTATCGATCAGTGAAAAAATTACGTCGGAATTCGATATTTTTTTCAATTTGGCCATTTTAAATCATTCCAAGGAAAAAAAAACCAGCGGGATTCTCAGAATAAAAGGTAGATTTCAAGTTAAGCATTTACTGTCGATCAGCGAAAACCGTATCGAAATCAGCTTAGTAATTTTTATATGAATCCCGAACAAACAGACAAGACATCTAAAAAAATCCATCGTGTTCTCCATCGTATATAGTGTATTCCAGTTATTTTTGATTAATAGCTTCAATGTACACAGTCGGCATTTTTAGAATTTTATTATATTGTTACAACTTACGCTTCGACAAAGACAAATTCCACGTATAGTCTGTAAAAGCCCATTTTATTACCTGTCGTCATTTGAACTAATCGTAATCCTTTTATGATCGTCTTCTTATTGGCACACGTTTCTAGTATTGTTAAGAATAGCCTATTGTTCAATTGTACTCGTTTACGGCCACTTGCAGGCCATTAGCTAGGTGTTACGGATTATAAAGTACAAGCTGATTCTAGGAAATTCGGTCGACGTTACCGGACGGGCACATTTACATTTGTGCAGTATTAAACGATGGCCAGAACCAAGATCGAGGAGTGACGTGTGTACATTTGGGAATCTAATATTGACGGCCTTTGCGCGTTTTATTGAATTACGACCTTCTGCATTACGTTTGGATTTGTTGTGTTCGGTTATATTTGTACCTGTGTTATACGTGTTTGTATAGTTCTAATAAACTATAGAATAATTCTAACGGCATTTTAATTCGAGTCCCGCAACTCGTAACAATATTATGGATATAGTACATCATATATTCTACTAGGAATAATTGTGACGTCACTTTCACATTTGCATTTATCCTCAAATCTCTTAGAAACCAGATAAATTTCAATACTGTTTCTTTTTCGTCTTTTATTATTTTTGGAGTTTATTTGATTTTCATATGCCCGGTATGGAAAATTTATGAGGAGTGAAATAATAAAAGCGTAATTCAAAAGCGCTACCTTGTTTTTTTTCCTTTTAAATCACCCCTGTACTAGAGCGAATAAAATAAAATTAAAATAATAAATTTTATTTGATTTTTGTTATTCCGACGTTTCGGCCATTTGTCAGTGGCCGTGATCACGAAAGACAAAGATGTCAAGTGTCAACGAGTATAAATAAATTACCGCGCTTAAAACCGTCAAAACGTAGTTTTATTATGTATACAAGTCGCGAAAACTTAAGAAAATATTGATACCAGTACGGGACTCGAATTAAAATGTCATTGGAATTTATTAGAACTATACAAACACGTATAACACAGGTACAAATATAACCGGACGCAATAAGTCCAAATGTAATGCACAATTCAATAACACTAAAATGTACACACGTCTTGCCTCGCTTGTGTTATCGCTTTGACTGACGATCTTTCTATTGGGCTATTGCTTTATAATGCACCGATGCAATATGTCTACGTGGCAAGCGTCGACGCAATTTCCCAGAAAACGTAATCCGCACACCTTTGTAATTATTATTTTTTATTGCAGGAGATCAGCAGACAGGCAGACGGCCCACTTGTTGGAAAGCGGTTGCCATCGCCTATGGACATTTGCAACACCAAAGTTGCTACAAATGCGCTGCTGCTCTCTTAAGGGAGACTGGTACCTGGTCACTAATGCCGGAACACAACTCAAGGTTGTTATGGCGACATACTTTAGAGCAGGAGTGGTAGCCATCCAGTCGGGCAAATGCCCTACCACCTGGCTGTGGGTTGTTAAGTCGCCTTTTACGACAGGCCACCCGGCCGCAGGAAATTGTATTCTTTCTCCCTTCCTGCACGGATAAAAAAAATATGCCTGCGAACGGCCATAAACGAGTACAATATACAATAGGCTGTTTTCTAATTACATATTTTAAACACAAAGTAAACAAAAAAAAATTGTCATAAACCCGTTTCAATGTTATTAGCTCAAACGCCGCGGCAGGTTATAAATGTGCTTTGTCTACAGGTATGCAGGTGGCCCAACTTGTAACAATATTATAAAATTAAAATATTAAAATTAACTGACCTGACCATTTTAATTAATTATTAATCTGAATGTAATGTTCACCTCTCCAATACTAGTCTGCTTACCAAGATTAGTTTTGGCGGAACTACTTGTACGCGCCATTCATTCCATTCATTCGCTCCTATCCATGCCTTACTCAAAAACTGCTCCCTGTACTACCTTCCGTTTCAAAAAGAGACCTTGCAATACTCGCCCGCTATCCACGCATACGAACTCAAATAGTTCTACACTAAATCTTTGAATAAGTGCTCAAAATTAATCCACCGCGCCGCGACGTGTGTAAAAAACTCTATAATAATTCAATTAGAAGATTTGAGAATGTCATACTGGTGCCTGGCTCATATAAGCTATCGAAGGACATACTTGCAAATTGTGCTAGGTGCGTAAAGGTTTTTACCTTACACTACTATTATAGACGGCGTGACGCTCGCGGACCGCGTTCGTAATACCGAAGTAAGAAAGAGAGTGTCGGGGTGAAGGTAAGGAAAGGAATGCTCCGGTGGTTCGGGCATGTGGAAAGAATGCATGATGAAAGAATGACTAAACAGATATACAATGCAAAAGTGGATGGATGCAGAAGTCGTGGAAGGCCACGACACACCTTACATGATCAAATTAATCGTGTACTAGCAGAAGGTGATGTCAGGAGCCTTAAGAACAGACGAGCGTGCATGACAAGAGTTATGAATGTCAAAGAAGCAAGTGAGGTGTGTAAGAATAAGCCTAAATGGCGCTCTGTTGTCCGTGCCTACCCCGCAAGGGAACTGGCGTGAAGTTATGTATGTATGTACTACTATTATATTTACGTCAGGCGATTTGATATTACTTATATGATTTAATCTCTTATTAGTGTGCTTTGTGTATTTTATACTGGCTTAATAGTTATCTGCCTGTATATTTTTTTTGTAACTACCTTTATAGGGCCGCATTCGGGCGTTGTCACTGCGCACCTGCGCATGTTTTCTAATGTTTATGATGTAAACTCTCGTCATGCGTCACAGCACACACAAGCTTTTTTAATTCTTTATCTTTTTAGTTACCCATATATACAAGATCTATCTATAACTATCAATCTTAATAATTTTATACATTACATTTACATATTATAACAGTACAGATTAAGTAGGTTTAGGATTGCATTTCAAACAGATTTAACCATCTGAGTACCCTTTTTAACACGTCATCCCTTATCCGACACCCCTGGACATTCACCACCCTTGAAATATTAATGGGCGTACAAGAATCTACATGTTATTGTTCATAAAAGGCTCTTTATGTCCAAAGCACCTTGATTATGAACCCTTTTGTTATTCTCATTAAGGGGCTTAGGGCATATTATGCATTCGCATAGGGCTGCTATTATGTTGATTAATCAAATTAAAATGGTTTATTTCTAAATAAATATAAAATAGATTAGATAACAGTTTATTGCTCACCAAATAAACAATGACAAAAATGCATGATTACAATATTGTCATGATAAAAACAACAAGGGGCCTTATCGCTTAAAGCAATCTCTTCCAGGCAACCTAACTTATGACGCAGTGGACAACGAACTACTGGCTAATTATATATTGGACTTGACTTTATGTTGTTGGTCCGAAGACCTTACAACTTTACCGGGGTTTATGGGGCGAGTCCCTTCGCGAAGCGAAGGCGCTCGAGCCCGGGGGGCAACTTGCTCGAGGGAGCTCCCTAAGGAGTTTTACCTCGGCTGGACCGTTGCCATGAGAGGGGGATGAATTTAATGATGCCCACCATAGGGCGACACAAAGCACTAATTAAGAACGGGCGACGGGTAATATAAAGCCCGAGGGGAAGGATCCCGGCGGGCCGGGATCGGTGGTTCGCGGCGGCCTACGCTATCTTCTTAATGCCGTTTCGCAACGTGTTATGGCTGGGAGAGAAGAAACGGCGAAAGAAACTTCCCAGCCTAGTCTATCCTGTGGGGGGGCTATGTCTCCTAGCGTCCCTCGCGGGGACGTGGAGAGGTGTTGATTGGCGGCGTCTGAGACGCCGTCGTTTGTGTCTGTCTGTCGGTGCCTGCCAGCCTGCGGTCCTAACCGCGGGCGGACTGATCCGGGTCAGCCGTTTCGTAATAACGTTGACCTTGTCCGTCAGGGTGTTACGCGGTCGTCGCACGAGAGCCTTTCGACGACACTTACAATCGGACGCAGACACGACGAGCGGATTTCGATGGTGCGGCGCGAGATCGAAATACTTACGCGAGAGCGACGTAATGTAGTTTTTGATGGAGGGAAGCTCCAGATCGCGGTGGAGGTCGACGTTACGCATATAGAGGGGAGCACCGACGGCTCTGCGCATGAATTTATTCTGCACGATTTGCAGTTTATCTAAAAGAGCAAGCTTGGCATGGCCGAATATCACTCGCGTATGTCATGTTCGGGCGGAAAAACTGGCTAGTGCAACGCGAGAGCGCACATCATCCCTCCCGCTCACACATTGTGCTATATATTGTACTAGCTGTACGACTTGTTAATATTTGTACTTAAGGTTGCAGTTCCCAAAATATTATATTATATATTATAATTAGTTCACATCAGCACTCGACAATAAATACTACTTCTCTACCATCTTAAGTATCATTTAACCTCTACTTAACGCTGCTACAAACCTAATCTGGCGATGTAGGTGGTGCACATAAATAGATAGAACTTAAACAGACATTCTTAAACTACATATTTTATAAATTAAATACATACAAACATTTATAAGATATATATTAATTAGTCTATAGTATAAGAATTAGGCATAATTATTTGAGAAAGTAGTTTTCTAAGTGCTTTCTTAAATGTAGGCAATGTGTTTTGGCCTCTGACAGGAAGAGGCAGCACATTCCACCGTTTAACAGCCTACACTGTCAAAAGTTATAATAAAAGGATAAGGTACATATGTTCAAAAGAAAAACTATTTTTAAAAGTTATTCACTTTATCCGTGCAGGAACAATTTACATCCTCTATATAGGGTGTCCATCAACTCAGCACTAATGTATGCCGCCATAACAACCTTGAGTGTGTTCAAGCATTTGTGTCAGGTTATAAGCAAAATCTCAAAAATAAATAATAGTGAAAAAAAAGTTCCATTTAACTCATTGGGATGCGAGATTTGAAATTATTAAAATTAAAATTTACACTACCTACAATCATTATTAAGTAAAAAAACAAAACCCACTTCCCAATTTACATGACCCAGCGAAAGAGTAAATTGTAGAAAGTGTAAAAAGTGACATTTTTGCAATTTTATCCTTGCTATTGTTAGCTTTGAGCGCTTCTGTATTACTAATTCAAAGGGCAGCGTAGACCCATCACAAAGTGATTAGGGTTTTTGTTTGTAGGCACATAAAAATAATGCCAAGTTCCATCATTATATTTTTAAGCACATTTTGCTTGTACAAATCTTGAACGTTGTTTGAAATAAGTAAACAACACACACTTTATTTATTTCCAAGGCAAATTAGGTTTGTTTTATGAGTAATATGCTACCGTTGGGATCAAGTCACCCTCAGAGCAAAGGAAATATAAGAATTTGCAATAATAGACACAAGTAAGTCATGTGTGTTATTCTATTCTGTTTTTCCGTGACAAAATTGTATCATGTTTACACCCATTACTACTTTAGAATAGAATATACTTTATAATATATATAATATCAGCCCATTAATGTCCTACTGCTGGGCTCGGGCCTCCCATTATAGGGGGAACAGACAGTATACCCGCCACGCTTGTCCAAGGCAGCTTGGCAGGTTATCTCGATGTGCAGATTGCATCACGATGTTTTCCTTCGTCATTGTTAGCACGTGGTAATTATAACAATATGCACATTAAATCAGAAAACTGACTAAGAGGTGTATGCGTTCCGGCCAGGATCAAATCCGCGCCCTTTGAGTCTAGGACGCGTACGCTTAGCCACTACGTTACCACGACTTATACGAATATACTTTATTGTACAAAAATGCTACACAAAATCAAGAACATTATTAATATACAAGTACAATCGGCGGTCTTATCGCCCATGCGATTTCTTCCAGACAAGCTTTGGATGGAATATAAAAAGGAAAACAAAAGTCGGTAGTTGCCAAACCAGCAACTATCGAATATATGGAGTGTTGATAAACAGACGTTATAAATCATAACGATGTTTCTTAGAAACTTTTTTTGTCAAAGTTAAGAAATGCGTGACGAGACATTTAATTTTGAGTCACTCTCAAGTACGACCTACGTGGTGGAAAGTTGTTACTGTCACTTCTAGACATTTACCAACACCAAGTATTTAGGCTTATTTCGATTGGTTCATTCGTTTGATTATATGATCGGACTGAAATCAGTCACGTCAACATCTACCGATATATGCCCTTCTAAGGAGGCTCATTGGCCAACGATATGTTATGTCGTATCGTGACGATACTGGAGGGACAAAGCCGCACCACCGCCCCAGCACACAATTAGTCAAGTATCACCTACCCGATAGCGCGCGCACGACCGACTTCCACAAAAGCTGCTGCTATACGTCTTCAGGCTTGCCAAATTGGGAGAAGTGCAGTTTCAGGAAGTTAAGGCTAGATTTTCCTTCCCATATGATCAATCAGATGCAACCATTGATTTGATTGTCCTGCCATCCACTATTCTTGAGTTATATTGTCGAAGGCGGCACCAGTCTAGGAGATACGTGGTGTGCATTAAGGGAGGTAGGGAAGGTCCTCATAATGTACCCTTGGCACCACCATCAAGGTATAAATGTTTGTTATTTTTCAAGATAGGCTTATAATATAAATGACAAAATAAAAGCTTAGCAGCCGCTTGAAAGTTCTTTATTAAAACAGTAATTAAATTGAAATTAACCCTTTTAGGAACTGAACCCCAAATATTATTATTCATTTTTCTGGGAAACTGAACAACGCTTACGAGGCAAAACAACGCTATTATGTTTTATTATCATAATGAAAATGTAATTAATTAAAATATTTTCATAAAAAAATACGATTACCTTCTTTTGTATTTTGGCTGGATTAATTTGCATTTTAAATTCTTATTTTAATAAGCTTTTCTTTGTTGTTTCAAAAAAATTGTTTGCAACTTATAAATTGATAGATCTTTTCTAACACGATTCCTAGCTATTAGTACAAGTATGCGCAGTACAGTTTTTTAAACAAAAAAGTTGTACTACGCATACGTCTGACTGTTTTCAGCTTGTGTTAAAACAGACGCATATTAATAATTATGCCCTTATTTCCTATAGAAAAAAATACGTATATGTTGACATTTGCAACATTAAGGATCCTACCAATTTGTTGCCGGTCTCAAGGAGACTAGAACCTGGTCATTGGTGCCGGGATATAGCGGCGGTATTAGCCACCCAAACAGGCAAATGCCCTACCACCTGGCTATGGGTTGTTTAATGTTGCTTCTTACGACAACCACCCAGCCGTAACAATTAGTATTTATTTCTTAGTTCCTGCACATATAAAAATATATCCTATATTAACAAATTGTGCATATCATGTTTAAAACTGACGAAAAAATTAAACTTTTAAGAAGTAATTTTGGGAAATAAATATATTATTTTTTTTGGGAATAGTATATAGGCAGGTACTTGTCACTTATTTTATATTTAAAGAAATAAACCGGCATTCAATAGGGATGTTAGAATGCAAGCGACAATATTATCAATACAGGTATTGATACTACAGCTATTGTTTAGTATTGTTGCAAGCCGATACTATACCTTTGCAGATGTCTTATTAGCTCTTTGAATTTGAGTGATCCATTATTCGCGCTAATCTCTTTGTTCACGCCGCCGTAAGCCGTCATAAAACCTTCTTTTCCCTGTTGGTATTTTATGCGAATTCTTGGAAGCCATTAAGCTAACCATTTAACGATTTCAAGAACTAGTGGGCGGCATTTTGGTAGAAGGCCATGTCTAATTTATAAATGGATGAGGGTCGGGCAGTCGGGAAATGCGCCAGTAGTGTTCTGACTGCGAACGAGGCGTTACCTAGTGCATTTTTAGAGCAAGTATCTTATAACGACGAACTTTGCGCGATTTATATAATAACCATTTTCTGCCCTACGGTTTGGTTTTATTGTATTTGGTTATACTTATAAGAACTGTGAATGTACTTCTAATAAACTTTATGATAATTCCAACGGAATTTTGGGATTGGCCTCCTACAAATCCACTACAAATTCGTAACAGTATTGTGTTGACTATATAATTTTAACATAGGGTTTTTATACATTTAGAGAGAGAGAGAGAGAGAGAGATAACTCTTTATTGCACACCAAAACATACAATTACAAAATCAGACCATATTTACAATATTTTCTAGGCGATACAATAGACGGCCTTATCGCTCAAAGCGATCTCTTCCAGGCAACCTAAATCAAAAACAAATTTGAATCAGGTGATGTAGGTGGTGCAGGAAAAAGGCAAGGGACACATAAATACTCAAACTAATTTAACAAATAAATATACAAATACATACATATATACATAGTCATAAATATAATATACAAATATATACATGTACAATAATATATTACAAAATACATATATTATATAATAAATGTATTAGCATAATTATATTGTGTTAATCAGACATGGCTATTTATGGACAAATAGTGTTTTCTGAGTAAATTTCTAAATGTTGGTAAGGATTTGGCCTCTCTGACAGTAAGAGGTAGCATATTCCATAGTTTGACAGCCTGCACTGTAAAAGATTTAATTAATGATTATTTAGTATTTTCATCCTTTTATGATAACTCTTTTACAGTGCAGGCTGTCAAACTTTGGAATGCGTTGCCTCTTACTGTCGGAGAGGCCAAAACATACCTACGTTTAAGAACGCACTCAGAATACACTACTTTTTCTTAAATAATTATGCCTAATTTTTATACTATACACTAATATATAAATATATATATATGTTTTATGTATTTAATTTATAAAATATGTAGTTGAATGTAAGAATGTTTATTTACGATATACCTAATCTGCATCACATACATCGCTAGAGTAGGTTATTTTTTTTTTTATTTATTGCAGGAGATCAGCAAACAGGCAAATGGCCCACTTGATGGAAAGCGGTTACCATCGCCTATGGACATTTGCAACACCAAAGGTACTACAAATGCGCTGCTGCTCTCTTAAGGAAAACTGGAACCTGGTCACTAATGCCGGAACACAACTCGAAGGTTGTTATGGCGACATACTTTAGACCAGGGGTGGTAGCCATCCTGTCGGGCAAATGCCCTACCACCTGGCTGTGGGTTGTTAAGTCGCCTCTTACGACAGGCCGCCCGGCCGCAGGAAATTGTATTCTTTCTCCGTTCCTGCACGGATGTAAATTATTCCTGAAGTTAGGTCTTCTGGAAGAGATTGTTTTAAGCGATAAGGCCGCCTATTGTTTCTACCATGACAATATTGTAATTGTGTATTTTTGAAATAGTATATTTGGTGAGCAGTAAAGTGTTATCTATCTATCTATTATTTTTCGATTTTCTTTTAAGCGTAACTGGTGCGGAGGCGCTGGATTTAGCGATAAGCGGACTGCTTCAATTTCGTGGGAAAAGAAGTGTGGGACAATTTTGATGGGAATTTGAGAATTAGCACGCACTTACCAGGTTAATGGGAATGAAATACGGCTGCTCCTCTGCCCTCAGTCCACTTCACTGCACTTCAGTTCAGTTGTTACAGTATGTTTATAGTATTTAATTTTAATGTATGTTGTATTTATTTTATATTATGTATGTTTATTATATTTTATGCTTGGGGTGGGATGCGGGTTATTTATAAATTGTTATGTTATGTTATTTAAAACAGCGGGGCGTATTTAATTTATTTTATTATATGATAATGAATGATTGACTTGACGTGCGAAACGGGGAACGCGCCGTCAGATTTAAAGGAAGAATTTAAATAATAAAGAAAAGTTTGTATTTTTTTTTTTAATTGCAGGAGATCAGCAGACAGGCAGACGGCCCACTCAATGGAAAGCGGTTACCATCGCCTATGGACATTTGCAACATCAAAGTTGCTACAAATGCGCTGCTGCTCTCTTAAGGGAGACTGAAAGCTGATCACTAATGACGGAACACAACTCAAGGTTGTTATGGCGACATACTTTAGACCAGGGGTGGTAGCCATCCAGTCGGGCAAATGCCCTACCACCTGGCTGTGGGTTGTTAAGTCGCCTCTTACGACAGGCCGCCCGGCCGCAGGAAATTGTATTCTTTCTCCGTTCCTGCACGGATAAAAATGTATATATATATGTATATGCCGAAAGAAGGTTACTTGGCGATACCAGTAACAATATAGGGCCGATTCTTTTGTGAGGGTAGTTAGCGACTCTCAAAGCCAAGTAGAACAAATGATTACTTTAACGTCTTACTCGGATATCAAGCCACGGAGTTCGATACTAAACTAACATTCCGCTGAGAGAATAAACGAGGTGTCATTAAACTTTGTTTACGAGTTCATGAGACCGCATTCTCTCGTCTATCTTCACGAGCAGGCATAATTTATTTTGATTTACAAATATACATAGTTTGTACGTAATATAAAATTGTATGTGAATATAGCAGTGTCATTTGTCGGTTGTGTTTCTTAAACTGTATGCTGTACATTTTTGAGAAGACTTGTACACACATTTTGCTGCTCATCTAATAAACAATTACAAAAAAAATATCTATCTATCTATCATTTAAGAGCTATGCTCTTGTCGGTGGAGCCTCCTCCAATCTTCTCTATTATGGGCCAGTTGTTTTACTTCTATGTAAGACACGACACCCACTTTTTAAATAAAAATAAAAAAAATACTATAATATTGTCATGGTAAACACATTAGGCGGCCTTATCGCTCAAAGCAATATCTTCTAAGCAACCTAATTTAAGTCGTGGTAGCGTAATGGTTATCGCACGCGTTCCGCACTCGAAGGGCGCGGGTTCGATCCTGACCGGAACGCATGCACCACTTAGTTTTAAGTTTTGTTAGTTAATAACCACTTGCTAACAACGGTGAAGGAAGCCAAGCCGCCTTGGACAAGCGTGGAGGGTAAACAGTCCGTTCCCCCCTATAATGGGAGGCCCTAGCCCAGCAGTGGGACATTTATGGGCTGATATTATTTTATGTAACCTAACTTAAATAATATTTAATATTGCATGAGTAGTACCTTCAAAAGTTATATTAAGTTTTAAAGGCCTTTCAAGCCAAGTGTCGTGCCCCTAACACTGTTATGGATTATTAACAAGCTATTTTAATATTAATGTTAAATTTTCTTTTTCAACACCTAACAGCGTTCTTTCGTCGTGGGTGTCCTTTTCCGTCTTATATTTATTTACATACCTTATACTATTATAATTTTCTTATTTCTATAAAATTTATTGTATATATTTTACGTTTAATATAATATCATATTTTGCAATCAGAACCTGCAATAATATTATTGTTACGAATTTGTGGGTTGTGAATATAAAATGCTGTTGAAATTACCACATAGTTTATTAGAAGCACGCACACATCATTCACAGTTTTTACAAATACAACAAGTCCAAACCGTAAAGCAAAAAACGTAATGACATAAATCGTGTAGAATCCATCGATATAAGATACTCGTTCCCAAAGTGTACTAGACAATGTCTCAATCGCAGTTGAAACTCAATTATCTCCCTCCCGGCCTCATTAGCAATAGCCCCCCTTCTCTTTGTAATTTTCAACTTGTAGCTTTATAGCATTGAGGAATGTGCATAAAATGCAAACAATAGAACAAAGGATTTATGACGTCTTACCTGAAGACGTTTAAAGGAATTAACGCGAACAAAAGGTCACTCAAATTCGAAGGGGTAATAAAACACCTGTAAGAAATTAGTATCGGTTCGCAACAATATTAAAGATAATACACCTTTCGGGCTAGTAATATCAATTTGTACGTAGAAATACATATATTTGTAACTTGTACCCGTAAATTCGTTCGTACTTGATTGTAAATATTTTGCACTTTTAAAGGCAATGGTAGCATTTTCGTACAATAAAGTATATTCTAGAATAGAATAGAATAGAATAGAATATACTTACTTTATTGCATAACATTAAGATACAATTCAAGAAGTTTAAGTACAGAAGACAATAGGCGATCTTATCACTAAAAGCAACTTCTTCAAGACAAAAGACACGGGTTTTGCAATAGATCTAGAATAAAAAAAGTATATTAAATATTCTATTCTATTCTTTTTATTTTTGTGAATAAATATTTATTGCTTCGAACTCTTAATTTAATATTAGGTCCGTGGGGTCCGTCGGCAGAGAGTTTCTTCAAAGAGATTTGCAAGAAACTCTTTGATGCCTCCCGTGATCAGAAGGCTGGCTCATATTTCGCCCAACAAATAAGCATCGCCATAATTACATACATACATACATACATAACTTCACGCCAGTTCCCTTGCGGGGTAGGCACGAACAACAGAGCGCCATTTAGGCCCATTCTTACACACCTCACTTGCTTCTTTGACATTCATAACTCTTGTCATGCACACTCGTCTGTTCTTAGGGCTCCTGACATCACCCTCCGCTAGTACACGATCAATTTGATCATGGAAGGTGTGTCGTGGCCTTCAACGACTTCTGCATCCATCCACTTTTGCATTGTATATCTGTTTAGTCATTCTTTCATCATGCATTCTTTCCACATGCCCGAACCACCGGAGCATTCCTTTCCTTACCTTCACCCCGACACTCTCTCGCCATAATTAATACGCCATTAATACAGCGCGGCAATGCAGCCAGCCTTCTGGGCACGCTCCCACCTGGCAGCGATTTGTTACACAGTCTCTAATCGCTTGTACTGTATATTAAATAACAATAATCCCTATTAATATTATAAAAATACAAGTAGATAGATATCTGCTTGTCCTTTTATAGATTGTAATAATATTATTTAGCATACAAATCGAGATTGGATTACGCATTCAGAGTATTAGTTTTATATAAAATTTAGATGAAATTTCAAGCAAACTTTTCTTGATGTTTATTGGATTCAAGTTGATGTAAAATAAAGTTGTCTCAAAGTACTCACTTGAAGTAGAATGAAGGTGCCTTTTAAAAGTAACAAAGTGTAAGTACTTAAACTCAAGGGACTCGTGGAAGGCTACTTAGTTTTATTAGCAACTAAATAGCCAACTAACCCAATGGGAAATAAAGGTTTAACAGAAGAAGAACTTGAACTGAACAAACCAATTATTACGACTTATGATATATGTCTGTGTGTATTCGATACGGGATACGACTATGGGATATTTTTAATCCCGACAAAATGGAAATTTATATTCACATCTGGAAATGGAATATATTAAAATTAATCATACCTACACGAAACTTTGACATTAAATTGTATTAGATATCATTTTAAATAAAGAGGGTAGTCTAGCGGTGACATCATTCGCGTGGCGTGACCAGAGAGGTAGCGATGTAATACAAAAGGACTGGGACACAACTGTGCCGTCGGCCGGATTTTCACTTCTCACTTGACTTCCGAACCAGTCGGACGTCTGTTAGGCTCGCTATACGAATAACCGAATTGATTTTTCACAATTATATATTTGATTTTTATATTTATAATTATAATATTTTCTTAAGTTTTCGCGACTTGTATACATAATCATTTATAATTACGGTTTGTTCAAATTATAATCTAGAAAGCTATCCTAATTTTTTTCTGCTAAATTAAATTGTTAATTACTATACAAATTCTCGTTTATTTAAATTCATTTCTCAGCGAGTTCATAAAAATTGTTATTTTAATCCTTAACATTTTCATAGATATCCGATTTATCATTTCGAAGTATATTCAAGTAGTATTCAAAGTAGTTACATACATACATACATACATAACTTCACGCCAGTTCCCTTGCGGGGTAGTTATGTCTAAAAGTAGTTAATCTACGATAAGCGTTGTATAGTTTTTATTTATTATTGAAAGTATCCTACAGTATTAGCATAAATTTAAAATATTGTTACAACTCAGGTCCCGACAAAAACAAAATCCACCTGCATATCGGAAACAAAGCACATTTATTACCCGTCGGCATTTGAACTAGTAACATTGAAATTCTTTTATGATAGTCTTCTGGTTACTTATTGGCATACGGCCTATTGTTCTATTGTAATCATTTGCCAGGTGCTACGGATTTAAAGTACAAGCTGATTCTAGAAAATTCGGTCAGTAGAGCAATAACCACGAGTGAAGCGAGTCGTGTGTACGACAATCGGGAATCTAATAAGTGACGGACTTTACTCGTTTTATTGAATTACGACCTTCTGCATTACGTTTGGACTTGTTGTGTTCGGTTATATTTGTACCTGTGTTATACGTGTTTGTATAGTTCTAATAAACTCTATAGTAATTCTAACGGCATTTTAATTCGAGTCTCGCGACTCGTAACAATATATTTAAACTAAAAATGGATGCTTTTGATCTAGCAAATATAATAGCAAGTTACACCTACACTACACCAAAATTAATTATTCAATCTATTTAATACTGTGACACTTCTAACGGGAAAACTAAATTAATAAATCTAAATATAACATTACATTCCTTTTGAAGCTTATTAATAACTTACGAACAACTGATGACTTAAATATTTGTTTAAAATAATTATAAATGTCTGTGACTGAAATATTTGTTGTAGGTATTTGTACAACGACGCAGATATAAATAGCAGTTATTACTATCTATACATTATACTAATGACTTGAAAATAATTCTAGACCAATCTGTACTGTATTTTAGGACGTTAGAGATTATAAGTCATTATAAGTCGAGCTTGCATGACAAGAGTTATGAATGTCAAAGAGGCAAGTGAGGTGTGTAAGAATAAGCCTAAATGGCACTCTGTTGTTCGTGCCTACCCCGCAAGGAAACTGGCGTGAAGTTATGTATGTATGTAGAGATTATAAGTAAATCAACGCTGCCTCATAAGCTAAATTGAAACTTAAATTCTCTTTTAAACTTTTTACAGAACATAATCCATACCACAACAAAGCGCAGCGATTTAAACTTCAAGCTTTATGACTTAAAAAGCGAAAAAACTTAGTTCCTCGTTGTGCGCTTAAGGAATTTATAAAAGCATGTTCAAAAGACTTTCAAAAGGCTTTGTTATTGAAATAGGTTGGGTTGTGATCTGTGGTCAGATAACAAATCTTTTTGAATAGATTACAATTTCTGACGTCATCTCTTTGCATATTCTGCCGATTTTACAAAAGGTAGTGTCCCGAGGAACATAAGAAATAATTTAACCTAATCTGGAGATGTAGGTGGTGCAGATTATTAGGTAGATCTTAAACATACATACATACATAACTTCACGCCAGTTCCCTTGCGGGGTAGGCACGAACAACAGAGCGCCATTTAGGCTTATTCTTACACACCTCACTTGCTTCTTTGACATCTTAAACAAACATACTTAACTACATATTTTATAAATTAAATACATATACTTAAAGTACTTTATAAATTTAATACATAATAAAATAATAGATAGATAGAGAACTCTTTATTGTACACCAATACAAACATGAACTTAAAGACTACAATTATATCTAGTTATGTACAAAGGGCGGTCTTATCGCTAAAAAGCGATCTCTTCCAGACAACCCCAGGAATGAATTGAGATGACAATGGCGATGGTGATATACGTAACATATAGTACAAACAACTTAAATTTTAATAATAAATACATAAATGATATATATATGCAGAAATTATATATATTACATAGATATATACTTAATATACATACCATACAAATACATATCTACAGAATATATAAATGCTTATAAATGAATTTAAATATCATATTCCAACAACAGGTAGTATTGTTTGATCATACTTTTAAATTTAAAGAAAATACACGGCGTTTATTTATATTTAAAAAGTTGTAATTCTGCTTTTATTTTTAAGTACGAATTGATTAAAAGAAGACTCTTTTGAGCTAAAGAAATGTAGTGAGTTTTTATGCGTGCAGGAATGGATAAAGAATACAATTTCCTGCGTTGGGGCGGCCTGTCGTAAGAGGCGACAGAACAACCCACAGCCAGGTGGTAGGGCATTTGCCCGACTGGATGGCTACCACCCCTGGTCTAAAGTATGTCGCCATAACAACCTTCAGTGTTGTGTTCCGGCATTAGTGACCAGGTTCCAGTATCCCTTAAGAGAGCAGCAGCGCATTTGTAGCACCTTTGGTGTTGCAAATGTCTATAGGCGATGGTAACCGCTTTCCATCAAGTGGGCCGTCTGCCTATCTGCTGAACTCCTGCAACAAAAAAAAAAAAATAATAATACTAAAGTAGAGGAATGCTTTAATTGTTTTCTCGCCAAGTAATACTTATATAGATTTAGTAAATAGCATAACGCTTGTTACTCAATGAGGTTGGTATGTCCACGTGGAGAAAAATCCCAAAACCCAATTGTTGCGGACAGAGAGCACCCCCCTGACCCGCCCGCCAGAGCATACCTACTCTCCGCGCCCCGCAAACCGCCGTTCATAGCTCGCACAATTAGCAGCTAGGCGTCGGACGGTGGATGTAGGAGCGGCCTTGGAGGCAAAAATTGATAATTCTAATTCGCAATTCTCATTGACCACTTACTACTCTCTCTCGACTCTCTCGACGCCCATAGCTAGCGCGATTAGCAACTAGGCGTCGGACGGAATGCGGGTATAGGAGGCCGAAAAAACTGAAAATGAAGAATGCTGATACTACCACTTCAAGAAAAATTAACAATTCAGCCACTCAGCTATATTGTACTCTCTTTGTTATACTTTTTAAATGTATAATGTATTTATAAATAATAATCATACAGTCCATTATTACGTCGAATTTTCATTTACAACCCGAGGTGCAACTGCCACCAATAGTTTTTTGGTACTTCGCCGCCGGATAGAAGAATCGCAAAGAAGAAACGAGCAGTGTCTTTTGCTCCATCGAAACCTCAAGAAAGAAGAAAGACCAACTCTATACGGTCTCGTAGCGGCACCCTAAAGAAGAAAGAAGATTATTATAGAAGATCATCGTGGGCAGCCCGGACTACGTACTAGGAGACCAAGAGTTCCTGCCGGACTACGTACCAGGAGACCAAGAGTTCCTGCCCCGGACGCCGAGGCTACGCGTCTGCAGGATCAAGACCGGAAGAAAGAATAACGTTACTTCGTACCGTGACCGAGTGACTGTCCACCTAACGGTGCCAAACGGCCAGTTCACAAAGTCATAGACGGTGCGCTGTTTCCAGTTAGGTCGGTCAAAGGTCTCAGTGTTTAGTGTTTAGTGTAGTAAATTAGGATCGTCGGTTATACACACACATATATACACACTGGTCAGGGTAGTCGGTCATACGTGTTAGGCTAAGGCAAGGACCGAAGATGCCGAACACCAGGAGCAAGACCGCCGAAGACAGAGTGCAGAGAGCGTATCAAGAACCCCCCGCGTCGCCGTCCGTACATATATCCGCGTCCGCGTCCGCGCCGAACGTATCGCGACCCGCGTCGCCCGGAATGCAACAGACGACGACCGCGCAAGTACACACCGCGATTCGTACTGAACGCCAATCGCGATCACCGTCCGTCCGATCACACCGTTCGCAGCTCAGCGCCGCCACTTTGGTGAGGCAAGTGGAACTGGAAGCAGAAGAACAAATCGCCGCAATCCGTCGGGAGGAGCTCCGGTTACAAGTGTCGCTGATCAAGAAGAGGGTCGCTGCGAACATAGCCGCCCTCAAGGAGCAGACAGACGGGAACAGCGTGTGTGAAGACGATGGGGTGGAAACAGAGAGAAATATAACAGAGTGGTTGAAGAATACCCGCATACGGGGGGAGTCGCCGAGCGCAGGCGACAGGACCGAGCCCGGAACGAGAGGAGCCGGACCGCGACCACCGTTAGACGCTGCGGGAAGAGCAAGGGAAGAGTATCCAATGGCGCGGGACCGGTCTGCAGAAACGAACGACCAGACCGCTCGTGTGACGTTCAGAACGCCGCGCAACGCAAGATCGCCGACGCCGACCAGATCCAGGGATCGTGGAATCGACCGTCTAGCAGACGTACTGGAGCGCATGACACGCAACAGGCCGACGCCGCGACAGTGCCAGGAGCTGCCTACCTTTAGCGGGGCCCCGGGAGAGTGGCTACCGTTTAAAGCTGCAATGCGCGAGTCGACGAGCTTACACGGATTTTCACCTGCGGAGAACTTAGGCCGTCTACGCACTTGCCTTAAAGGCGAAGCAAGGGAGTGCGTGACAGCCCTGCTGTATACCGCCGTGGACCCTGCGATCATTATGAAGACGCTGGAGCGCTGCTATGGACGTCCAGAGATCATAATCAGTCGCGCATTGGAAGACATCAAGAAGTTGCCACGATCGGGTTCGTCTGCCAGCGAACTCAACAGCCTAGCCACCAAACTGCAGAATATAGTGACGGTCATCTCGTGTGTCGACAACAAGGGATATTTACTTAACCCTATGTTGACACGACAAGTCGTCGAGAAGCTCAGCCCGCATCTACGAACGAAATGGTGCGACTTTGCAGATGAATTCTCGAGCCGAGACGAGCCGGAGATTATGACACTATCGAAATTTCTAACGGGCGAAGCAGACAGAGCAATGAAGTATTCTTTCATGACGTCATCACTGCCTACGACGAGTGTAAACGTCACTAAAGAAAATAAAGTGAAGCCGCCGAGGATGAACGAGCGTCGCCGTGTGTATGCTACAACGGAAGCCAAGATCGTGTGCTACTGTTGCGGAGCTGAGCACCAGACAACGCAGTGCGGCAAGCTGGCTTCGATGTCGTTGCCAGCCAGATGGGAGTGGGCCAAGGAAACGAGAATATGTTTTTTGTGCCTACTAAGTAAACACAGACGGTTCCGTTGTAAGGCGAGGAAGTGCGGTGTTAATGAATGCCGCGAGCCGCATCACGCACTTCTACACCAACGAAGGGAAACTGGAGCCGTCAGTGGACCGATCGACCGAGCGGAGTCGGTCAGTCAACCGGCCGACAGAGAGGAGTCGGTCATGACGGCATCGGCACACAATTCTAACACCGAGAGAAGAGTGTTATTGAAGGTGTGTCCGATTACCGTCAAGGGGCTTAACGGAAAGGAAGTGAGCACGTACGCGCTGCTGGATGAAGGGTCCACGATCACGCTCGTCGACGAGGAGATAGCCGGGATGCTAGGGGCAGATGGCCCGAGGAGGCCATTGAACATTCACGGCATCACGTCGAGCCAGCGGGAAGCGGAAAGTAGGATGGTGAGCGTCGCGGTGCGCGGAAGAGCGCAACCGCACTACCATCCTATCAAGGCGCGCACCGTGAAGAAACTCGCACTGGGAACTCACTCCGTTAAGTCTGAAGTCATACGACAGTTACACCATTTGAAGACGCTTCATATAGACGACGTGTGCTTTATGAACGCCAAGCCGCGCGTATTAATTGGAGCTGACAACTGGCATCTGATCGTGACTAGAAAACTGTTGGCAGGAAAGAAGAGCCAACCAGCCGCTTCCCTGACCCTCTTGGGGTGGACCATACACGGGAGTGCACCCAGAGGCCTGGTGACGCAGGGAAACGACACCGTATTACACGTCCGAACGTGGCAAGATAAAGAGCCGCGGGAAAAGGACGAATTATTCGAAATAGTGAAGTCTCATTTCGATATCGACGCACTCGGTATATCGAACAAGGTGAAACCTGTAGCGGAAGAACAACGGGCGCTGAAGATATTTTCAGAAACCGTGAAGAGAGAAAACGGCCGCTTCGAAGTCGGACTGCCCTGGCGAAACGATGACGTCACCATGCCACCGAGCTACGACATGGCAGTGCGTCGTCTACGCGGGATCGAGCGCAAAATGGATAAGTCGCCGCAGTTTAAACAAGCATACACGGCCCAGGTCAACAGGCTACTAGCAAAAGGATACGCCGAGCCTTGCGAACGAAGCCACGAAGGAAACCAACGCATGTGGTACATGCCTCACTTCGCCGTTACGAACCCGAATAAGCCTGACAAAGTGAGACTGGTATTTGACGCTGCCGCCCGTTCAAACGGGGTGTGCATGAACGATGCGTTACTGGATGGGCCAGACTTGCTACGTGCCTTATACGGAATCCTGTTCAGATTCCGGGAAGGGAAGATCGCCGTAACAGCTGACATACGTGACATGTTCCTTCAGGTGAAGATAAGGAAAGAAGACAGAGCGGCGCAGCACTTCTTATGGCGCGGTGACGACCGCCATAACCCGCCTCGGCGCTACGTTATGACGTCTATGATATTCGGAGCACGAAGCTCGCCATTCCTCGCACATAGCGTGAGAGATAGGAATGCGAGTGATCATAAGGAAACATACCCACGGGCGTATCACTCAATCACGCAAAACCACTACATGGACGACTGGGTTCAAAGCTTCGAAACGGAAACGGAAGCGGCCAAGGCGATAGCGGAAGTACAAGAAGTGCACAGGAAGGCCGGCTTTCAGCTCGCGGGATGGGATACGAATCGCGAGCGCCTTATGGAAAATATCCCGGATGAAGAGAGAGCCAGACAGCCCAAAGAGCTCGGTGCTAGCGCGCATCCCTACGGGAAGACATTGGGTGTGTTATGGATGCCGGAAACGGATGAACTCGCGTTTAATACCGCTATGCCAAGAGTTCCACACAGCATAAAATGCGGCACGCAAACACCCACCAAGAGAGAGGCCCTGGGCATGGTCATGTCACTTTTCGACCCATTAGGCTTACTCAGCCCGTACACTATAAGGGCGAAGATAGTGCTACAAAGACTCTGGAGGCTTAAGCTAGGCTGGGATGAACCCTTGCCAACGGAAGAGGCAAGTGAATTCGAAGAATGGATCCGTGACTTAAACTCTATAAAAGAGTTAAGATTACCGCGGTGCTATGGAGGGGATAGAGACGTCGTAAACATGCAATTACACGTCTTTACGGACGCCAGCGAACAGGCCTACGCAGCAGCGGCTTACTGGCGCTTTGAGCAGCGCAACGGGAACGTCGGCGTCACTTTAATCGCGGGAAAAGCGAAAGTGGCCCCGATGAAGGCGCAAAGCATCCCGCGGATGGAGCTACAAGCCGCGCTAATAGGAGCCAGGTTAGCGGCGGAAATAAAAAAGGAACATAGTTTCAAGCGTTATGACGTCATCTTTTGGAGCGACTCGAAGACCGTTCTTCACTGGATAAGAAACGACTCGGTACGATATACCCCATACGTTGCACACAGACTGAGCGAAATCGGCGAAATAACCGAGTCTGAGCAATGGCGATGGGTGCCGACAAGTTACAACGTCGCCGACGACGCAACCAGGATTAACGTCTCGAGTATGAAAACGGACGACCGCTGGTTTAAAGGCCCGGAATTTCTCCATGGACCCCCGACGAATTGGCCGAAAGAAGAACCGACGGAAACCGAAGATGACGAGGTCGTGGTAACTTACACGACCGATGAAAAGCCACTCGTTGACGTCACAAGATTTTCGTCATACGGAAAATTGCTACGAGCGACCGCCTACGCGCTCGCCTTTATCGACAAGTGCAGACGAAGGACTCGCACTATGGAAACGCGACACATAGAGAGAGCTGAACGTTTACTCATTCGTCAAGCGCAACAGGAAAGCTTCCCGAAGGATTACGAGCGTTTGAAGAAAGGAGAACGCGTGTCACGTGACAGCCGGCTTTATAAGCTCGACCCCGAATACGGGGGGGACGGGGTAATAAAGCTAAACGGCAGGATCAATGCGGCCACCCTGCGCGAGCTTACCGGCAACCCACCGATCTTAGACGGGTCACATCACCTCACTCGGCTGATTATAAGAGGTGAACATGAACAGCATCATCACATAGGGAGAGAACATGTCGTAAACAACGTCCGGCAAAAATACTGGGTGCTACGAGTGCGACCTACGGTGCGAAACATCCTGCGGCAATGTACGGTCTGTCGTTTGAAGAAGACTGCGCCGACAGTACCGGTGAAAGGAAACCTGCCAAAGGACCGTCTAGCTGCCTACGCACGGCCTTTTACCAATTGCGGAATTGACTGTTTTGGCCCCATATGGGTGACCATAGGACGTCGCAAAGAAAAACGATGGGGAATGCTGTTTACATGTATGGTGACTCGTGCCATTCATATGGAACTTATAGCAAGCCTTAGCACAGACTCTGCTATCATGGCCCTAAGAAGGATGGGAGCACGACGCGGCTGGCCTCAAGTGATATGGTCTGATAATGCAACGAATTTCCATGGAGCGGACACAGAGTTACTAACGGCGTACGCGAGATGGAAGGAAGAGATGCCAGATCACGTAAAAGGGAGACACTTAGCGTGGCGTTTCATCGATCCCGGCGCACCGAACCAGGGGGGAGCTTGGGAACGGTTAATTCGGTCGGTGAAGACGGCACTCCACGCAACATTGGCGGAACAAGCTCCCAGAGAAGAAACACTTACGACTGTCATCACGGAAATAGAACATACCGTAAACTCGCGCCCGCTAACTCACGTGTCGGTGAGCCCTGAAGACGACGAAGCGCTCACCCCGAACCACTTTCTAATCGGGTCGGCGACGGGCTTGCCAATCACGGGAACGAACGAGTTAGCAGACAGGAAGACATGGATCGCCACTCAAGCTTTAGCGGACATGTTCTGGACTCGTTGGCTACGCGAGTACTTACCTACATTGGCACCGAGGGACGACGTAAGACGACGTGAGGAAAGCATACGTGTTGGAGACGTCGTTATCATTGCGGACGGTCTGTTGCCACGTAACGTATGGCCCCGGGGTCAAATCGAGCGCACTTATCGCGGACCGGACAACATAATACGGAGCGCGGACGTGCGAACGCGGGGAGGCATCTTCAGGAGACCAGTAAGGAGGCTCATCGTCCTGACGAGAAGAGATGGCTTCGAGGATCTGCGCCGGGGGGAGGATGTTGCGGACAGAGAGCACCCCCCTGACCCGCCCGCCGGAGCACATCTACACTCCGCGCCCCGCATACCGCCGACGCCCATAGCTAGCGCGATTAGCAACTAGGCGTCGGACGGAATGCGGGTATAGGAGGCCGAAAAAACTGAAAATGATTACTGCTGATACTACCACTTCAAGAAAAATTATCAATTCAGCCACTCAGCTATATTGTACTCTCTTTGTTATACTTTTTAAATGTATAATGTATTTATAAATAATAATCATACAGTCCATTATTACGTCGAATTTTCATTTACAACCCGAGGTGCAACTGCCACTCAGCCAATCAAAAAGCCCACTGTTGGACGTAGGCCTCCTCGCAAGTCTGCGCCACATATCGCGGTCTCCTGCAGTCCTCATCCAGCCCCTACCGGCGACCCTACAGGTCATCGGTCCACCGAGCTGGAGGGCGTCCTACGCTACGCCTACCGAGACGCGGTCTCCACTCTAGGATATGTTTACTCCATCACCCGTCGGTTCTGCGACAGTCGTGACTGACCCACTGCCGGTAGGTCTACAACCAATTAGAATCAAATGATATTAGTTGTGTATTCTATTTAAGAATGTAATGTATATCCTATAATCCCTAAGAATATAAGTAGAATACTGAACCTAGTCGTCGTATATACACCGACTGTTTGCAGATAGTTTTTCTGACACACACCGACACGTCTCGTTCGGTGTGAATCGTGCCTTACATACTCTCACACTTGTGTATGTTCGACACGATTATTTACAAAATTCATGTTGAGTGAAGAAATGGAATTTGTTAGTGCCGTAGGGAGTTTGTTTGATATAATTATTAAGATACGGTACAAGCCATTCATTCGCTCATTTTCGTTCCTTATTCAAAATCTCCGCCTACCCTCTTCCGTTTTCAAATTTCTACAACATCTTGAAGTCGGTGAATATTGCAATTTGTTGTTTTTTGGTATGTTTTACTTGGCATCGACTTCAAGTTGTTGTAGAAAATATATATTTTATTTATTTACATTCAAGTCGGTTTTGTTTTATTAAAAAATATTGCAATCGAATTGAGAACTGTTACATTTATTTAGTTGCATAGTTGTTCTTTTCATGTTTGTCTTTAAGGTTAATAATTAATTTTATTATATACCCTCTTATTTCTATACGATACAATCGGCCATTTCTTTAATTGAATAATAATGTCATATTTTTATTTATTCTATGATTAGACACCTACGCCCGTTTTGTATAGAATAGTTCTCTATGATTTACCATAATTTTATGTAACAATATTTATCCCTAATATGATGTGGTAATTGTGTAGATTATAATTCAAATTGGGTATGGAAGAAAGAGCATGAAAGTAGAGTAAACGCGGTTGAGATGCGAGCACTGCGCAAAATCTGCGGAGTGACGCTCGCGGACCGCGTTCGTAATACCGAAGTAAGAAAGAGAGTTGGTCTGAAAGAGAGTGCCGGGGTGAAGGTAAAGAAAGGAATGCTCCGGTGGTTCGGGCATGTGGAAAGAATGACTAAACAGATATACAATGCAAAAGTGGATGGATGCAGAAGTCGTGGAAGGCCACGACACACCTTCCCTGATCAAATAGATCGTGTACTAGCGGAGGGTGATGTCAGGAGCCTTAAGAACAGACGACCGTGCATGACGAGAGCTATGAATGTCAAAGAAGCAAGTGAGGTGTGTAAGTATGGGCCTAAATGGCGCTCTGTTGTTCGTGCCTACCCCGCAAGGGAACTGGCGTGAAGCTATGTATGTATGTATGTATAATTCAAAATCTCTCAATTGTATATAGACGGTATTCACTACATTTTATTTTCATGTTGGCAGACACGATAGATTTTTTTACTGTGCTCAATTTATTTTATTACATGTAAAACTTTCAATATAATATTTTATATAATATATTATCTGAAATTTCCAAACAATAATGTAATAAATTCTTGTCATTCACAACCTATTTAGTCAAAATGGTTTCTCAATGACTTCATTCCGCTATCGGCTGTGCCAATTTGCTAAGTTTCTTATACTGTAAAATTGTTGGAAGGATCTTGAGATGTTCTGAAAATGTTTGTCTTTAGTCAGTGTATAAAATATGTTAAAACCATAAAGTTCTCTGATTATAAATATAGTAACCCGTTGCTGTTCTGTTATTACCTTAAACCCTTCTGCGTTGTTACAGAACCTTCTCCTTTTGGGAGGCGTGGGATAGAAGGAGAGGAAATTGGGCCGATTGAACTCTCATTCCGGATTAGCTCAAGGCTGACCATTTTTGAATGCAATACTTCATTATTCAGGTTCCTGTAAAAAAGTCTCGACACAAATATCAGTGCCGTAAATAGGGCGGTGCCACCGGTGCCCAGGCACAGAGCGTAGATTCTGAAGGGCGCAAGAATGGCCAGACCAGGCAGGACTATTATTTTTCGGTTTGCTCCTGATATAATCCCGCTGCACCCCTAGTGCTCGATTCCAACACATACCTACCTACACGATAGTATCATCAAAAACGTCAGTTAAATTAGACAAAACATCGCGCTCAATTTTTTGGCAGCTTGTTCTAGTTCGTAATACCGAATTAAGAAAGAGAGTTGGTCTGAAAGAGAGTATCGGGGTGAAGGTAAGGAAAGGAATGCTCCGGTGGTTCGGGCATGTGGAAAGAATGCATGATAAAAGAATGACTAAACAGATATACAATGCAAAAGTGGATGGATGCAGAAGTCGTGGAAGGCCACGACACACCTTCCATGATCAAATTGATCGTGTACTAGCAGAAGGTGATGTCAGGAGCCTTAATGTAACTCCTGAGTGATTAACTCAAAAGATATATATCCGACGTGAAGAGTGATTAGATCTGTATATCACTTGCGTTCAAAATGTGTCTTTATATCTTTAACTCTTTAGTTCATTCCTGTTCCACGCGATGACTATAGATCCGAATGAGAAGAAACTAGACTAGAAAGAAAAGAGAAAGAATGATTAGCCCGCGCACTGCGCATGCGTAGTAAGTGAACGAGGAAACCGAATATAATAGCAAGCCAAAATAAATCGTAACACTATAGTTTTATGGTGTAATTTTGTTTTAATGTAATTAATTTTATTATATTTTTTCACTCTATTTGTTTATATTTTTTTCATATCAGTTTATCAGTATTCAGTATATCACTCACAGATAATAACTCATCTTGTCTGCAATTGACACTGACACTATTCACTGTAAAGATAAAGAGTTAAAGATATAAAAGAGTGATATATATCTTTGTATCAAAAAGATATATATCACTCTTTTCTTCTTGGTGAGTGATTTTCCCCTAAATGTTAGGGGTAGTCCACCCCTAAATTTTTATTTTATTTTTTAGACAAAATTTTTAATTTCTATTTTTTTTATGATACAACATACAAAAATACATACAATCCTCAATTTTCACCCTTCTACGATCAACCCCTATTTTTTATTTGTTAATTATAAACTTTAATTTTTTGGCAAGATTTTTAATCTTATTTTGTCATGACTTGAATAAAAAAATTATATTACTCTTTTAGATCCACAATTAGAACCGGTAGGTGGCGCTGAGATCGGGTTCTGGAATCCACCTAATAACCTGGAGAGATTTTGGTGATTTTGTTTTTGTGTGTTTGAGTGGGTACCCGGATGGTTTAGATACGCAATTAGAACCGGTAGGTGGCTCTGGGATCGGGTTCTAGAATTTTATTTTTTTAAGGCAGGACAACGTCTGCCGGGGCCGCTAGTAATATCTAAAAAAAAACAAGGGAGCAGTTATAGAAGCTCGCACAGCGCGCATAGAAGGCTATTTACGGAACTGTCAAATATTACATACATACATACATAACTTCACGCCAGTTCCCTTGCGGGGTAGGCACGAATGACAGAGTGCCATTTAGGCTTATTCTTACACACCTCACTTGCCTCTTTGACATTCATAACTCTTGTCATGCAAGCTCGTCTGTTCTTAAGGCTCCTGACATCACCTTCTGCTAGTACACGATCAATTTGATCATGGAAGGTGTGTCGTCGCCTTCCACGACTTGTCAAATATTGACAAAGCTTTACTACTGTTACTAGTTTCAGCAAAGTGTTTAATTTTTATCTTCAAGAAGCAAGAATTTCGAAATTACGGTGGCATGGCCAAACTTACTCTTTTTTTGGAAAGTCGTATAAAGAAGCGCTATAAAACCAAGCCATTCCTGAAAGTGACTGAGTATATAATGCCCTCCCTCGGGAACCGTTTCGTAATCTCACCCCCGGCATCGGAATAAAAGCCCCGGGGGCCTGTCCGTCTGTACGACTGCGCCCTAGTAATTTGCATATTTTAAGCCGGTCCTTCAAGTTTCTCGATTTCAACTGCTCTTTGTTAGTAATCGTAGACGAGCGTAGTGGGTTGACTCGTGACTATATATTCAATGTCTTAATACATTTGAGTGGGAACGGTGTTTTAAGCATCTATATATTGATCGTGTACTAGCAGAAGGTGATGTCAGAAGCCTCAAAAACAGACGAGCTTGCATGACAAGAGTTATGAATGTCAAAGAGGCAAGTGAGGTGTGTAAGAATAAGCCTAAATGGAACTCTGTTGTTCGTGCCTACCCCTCAAGGGAACTGGCGTGAAGTTATGTATGTATGTATGTATGTATATATTAATACGTGAAGCAAAAACACAAAAAAAAATTTGTACCCGTTTTTACGAAAATTGCGCGGACGGAGGAGTATGAAATTTCGCACACTTATAGTTTACTAGCTGTGCCCACGACGCCGTCCGCGTGGAATTTGTTTTTTTTTATTGCAGGAGTTCAGCAGACAGGCAGACGGCCCACTTGATGGAAAGCGGTTACCATCGCCTATAGACATTTGCAACACCAAAGGTGCTACAATTGCGCTGCTGCTCTCTTAAGGGAGACTGGAACCTGGTCACTAATGCCGGAACACAACTCAAGGTTGTTATGGCGACATACTTTAGAGCAGGGGTGGTAGCCATCCAGTCGGGCAAATGCCCTACCACCTGGCTGTGGGTTGTTAAGTCGCCTCTTACGACAGGCCGCCCGGTCGCAGGGAATTGTATTCTTTCTCCGTTCCTGCACGGATTGTTTTCAAAGCCCCCCCGATTTTGAAACATTTTTCATTGCTGCTCCGCTCCTATTGGTCTTAACGTGATGATATATATATAGCCTATAGCCTTCCTTGATAAATGGGCTATCCAACACTGAAAGAATTTTACAAATCAGACCAGTAGTTCCTGAGATTAGCGCGTTTAAACAAACAAACAAACTCTTCAGCTTTATATATTAGTATAAGATATAGAGGAGTGCAGAATGCTAATGTATTTGACACACACACGCATATATACTCTTTTGTTTATTGTTCAAGTTAAATTAACAAACAGTGTAGCCTTGGCGAAATCTGTAATTATAGAAGTATATATAGTATTCGATATTAATTATTATGGCCAGGTGGTAGGGCATTTGCCCGACTGGATGGCTACCACCCCTGGTCTACAGTATGTCGCCATAACAACCTTGAGTTGTGTTCCGGCATTAGTGACCAGGTTCCAGTCTCCCTTAAGAGAGCAGCAGCGCATTTGTAGCACCTTTGGTATTGCAAATGTCTATAGGCGATGGTAACCGCTTTCCATCAAGTGGGCCGCCAGCCTGTCTGCTGTACTCCTGCAATAATTTTTTTTTTTTAAATGGTCCAATTTCGAGCACCAGCGTATCGTCAATCGCGTTGACTTCACGGTGACGGTAGTTAGTGAAATTCAATGATGACACCAATAAAATCTGACCCCAGCGCCATATTTTAAGCTACCTAGGTGATATCTTCACCTCCCGAGATAAAATCTTTTGCTTTCGGACAGCATTTCTTTGAATTCTTTCCCTTACTGCTTTGATCACCTTTTTCGTACGAACACTACGTGGACGGCCAGGTCTTTTTCTGTCACAAACAGAGGAGGTCTCATTGTACCTATTAATAGCCCGGTACACAAACATTTGACTAATACCAAGCGTATGGAGTTTTAAAAATTGCATTTGGCTCCATACCTACTTTGTGTATGCAATTACAGTGATTCGGTTCTCTTTATCGCCCCACTCCATTTTAATATCGCAAAATGTTGTACAATGTATTGGCGCCAAAATGAGAAAACACAATGAACAATCATATAAAAATGACAGATTCCAAATTCAAATGTAATATTTTGTTTCTTTTTAATTGTAACAGCATTTATGGCCAGACTAAGTATATATTTTTTTTCATTTCCAATAGCAGTCAAACAGGTGGACGGCCCACCAGATTGAAAGCGGTTACCGTCACGTATGGACGTTTGCAACACCAGGGGTGTCGCTAACGCGTTGCCGACCTCTAAGAAATTTTATAAAACTCTCATAAAAAAACCCATGTTATAGCGCAAAGGGAAAACCGTTACGGAAAGTTCCCTCCAGATCATTTTTGAGTGCGGAGTAAATGTTCTATAGAACCGTTGCGTATTTGAGCGTGGGAGCCCAAGGAAATCTACTGATTATAAGTGTTGACTAGTGATGAGTAGGACATGTGTGAGCCAATACATTTGTCCAGTACAAAACACATTTAATTTTGTACTGATACGGCTCAAAATTTGAAAATGTAAACTTCAAAATCTTTGTCGCAGTACTGCTTTCGCCTCAAATGTAAGAGGAATAACGGAACGAGGCTACGCTACAACAGTACAATAACGCCTCTACGGATATTCACATCACAAAGAGGGACAACATGTCGTACGACTCGTAAAACGAGATGACCGAGGCCGATTCTTAACGCACATTTCCAAACTAGAAGTTTTAAACGGGACAAACAAGGCAATGGAGCTCACTGCCTCAACACTTCAAATGTACTGCTGCGGTACAAACCGTACAAAGCTCCTCGCCTCATTTGAAGTACCACACCACCAACACTAGTGGACAAGGTATTATATATACATCCATACATAACTTCACGCCAGTTCCCTTGTAGGGTAGGCTCGAACAACAGAGCGCCATTCAGGCTTATTCTTACACACCTCACTTGCTTCTTTGACATTCATAGCTCTTGTCATGCACTTTCGTCTGTTCTTAAGGCTCCTGACATCACCTTCTGCTAGTACACGATCAATTTGATCATGGAAGGTGTGTCGTGGCCTTCCATGACTTCTGCATCCATCCACTTATATATATATATATATATATATATATATATATATATATATATATATATATATATATAGAGAGAGAGAGAGAGAGAGAGAGAGAGACAGAGAGAGAGAGAGAGAGAGAGAGAGTAAAGAAAGCTTTTTTATTTTTAAATTAATTTAATTTATTTTTTATACATATTAATATTAATTTAAAATAATTAAAAAACACCTAGTCGACAAAACAGGAGACCGGAAGGCTGGACCTTACCTCGCTCAAAGGATTAGCCTTTGTATCCAGCGAGGTAATGCTGCCAGCCTTCTAGGTACAATGCCCAGCGACAGTGGTCTGGTGGGGCTGGACGGGCTTAAATATAGGTTTTATTTTAATTTTAATTTTTTTACTATTGTATATATATTTTTAAGTTTGGTTTATTTATAGGATATTTTATGTTTTTAATGTTTTAAATAAAAATTTATATATATATATATATATATATATATATATATATATATATATATATATATATATATATATATATATATATATATATATATATATATATATATATAAGCTAGTTCTGTGTAGAGTTTCATTTAAATCCGCTCAGTAGTTTTGACGAGATAATCTATCAAACAGATTTTCTTAACGTCGTCTTTTTAAATTTGTTTGTCCGAATTAGCCTTCCTAATTTTTTCAGAATTTTAAATTCATTGTACAAACTCAACACCCCAGGAGATTTGCTACATTTTTTATTTTATTTGAGGGGCTAAGAGTTGTAGTCTTAAAAATTCAGGTACAAAAATATAAGTAAAGATGAGCTATTAATAAAATTCCAAATATAACTACAATTAATTAATTTAAACTAGCGGTCCCGGTAGACATCGTCCGGCCTTGAAAAAATGTAGAATCCGATTATTTCAATTAAATATAGCCTATGTTACTCAAGGATAATGTAGCTTTCTAATGGTGAAAGAATTTTTGAAATCGGTTCAGTAGTTTTTGAGTTTATTCTTTACAAACAAAAATACAAATCTTTCATCTTTATAATATTAGTATAGATGATAAATGTGTAAGTTTGAATGGATATTTGTTGATGCTTAATACAAGAGATAGATTATTACCTAAGATACTTTTTATCGCGGAAACATGTACGGCTTCTGTGGATTAACATTAATGTGTGCGAAGCTGCGGGCAAAAGATAGTATATCTCTAAATATTGAGAGTTTGACTTTGAAGAAAACACAAAACCTCATTTCTATCTTCACCACAGTCGGCCAAGCGATGCCTCAATCATCGAGCCGAAACAAATATCATTTGGACAAAATAAATTGCCGGCGTAACGCGTGTCAACGTCGGGAGGCGCGGTATTGTCGAGCGGCAAACGGCCGCGGACCGAGCAACTCTCATATCGGCACAAATGAAGTTTTTCGGACGAATGGCGTCATAATTTCGAACACACAGCCATGGAGTTTGGCAAGGAAAATGTTCGTTCAGAAATATCAGCCCGATTACAAAAGTGAGCTGCCTATTTGCTGTTAGTGTTATTAGATAACATCGAGATGTATACATTTATGGATATATTTAGAAATGATAGATGTCATCGGCCTGAATGAAGTTTTTCAGACGAATGATGTCATAATTTTGAACTCACAGACATGGAGTTTGGCGCGAAAAATGTTCGTACAGATATCAGCACGAGCACAAAAGTAAATTACCTATTTGCTCTTATTATTATTAGCTAGATAAATCCGACAAGAAATTTATTTCGACAAGACAGCTCTTGGGGTTTTGCTACATTATTTATATCGCACCAATCACATATATCGAGCCCTAAATTTGCTCTTTGTGTTTATTTTTGGAATGGTTCCATTCATAAACTGTGATAAAAGCGAAATATTTTTTTTATAAAAATATATTACATTTAGAAAAACTGGTTGCGCCGAGAGATAGCTCCTTGTAAATTCTCCCTCCCCATTCTCGCCATCAAGAAAATAATAAACTGTCAAATGAAGAATGCGCTACGAAAAACAAGAAACTCGTGTCAATGTCGCCGAAAATATATGGTTAGAAGACGACATAAAGAAAACCAATTTAATTAAACAACTTTATTCGCCTTAGTCTAATCCTAGTGGTGTGTGAAGCGCCCGGGGGCCAAGTGCAGTCGTGCTCTGAACTTGTGGTCAGCTAAGTTACTCTAACCCTGCTTCTTCTTCCACGTTCCTTGCCTTCTCCAAGTCATCGCATCGCACCCGCAAAACTTACATAGCTTTTATACAATTAAAGCCATATAGCTAGCTGCATTAACTTGAAGGATAAACTAGATTTTATTTAAATACCAACAAAGAACATAGAAACACATTAGTAGAAAATCTAGTATTACAAATGTCAATAGATAGAATAGAATGAATAGAAGGTAACTGTTTTCCATCAAGTGGGCTATCAATTTGTCTGCTTTATTTATATCATAAAACAATTTAATGTCAACGTCCATTATAAATATTTTGAGATTGCAGTTCAAAGTTTTCAAGATTGCCTTTATATATACAGAAACCTTATCGTTTACGTGATGTGCACACCAGTAACATAATCAATATTAAATTTTACATTTACACGTTTATGAATTTGGTCATTTTGACTGATACAGACAGATGCCCAATCTTATCGGCAACTCTAACAGCGATATCATCTATCTGTATTTACATAGCATCACGTTCATGTATTAACCATAGTCTTTAACTGTGCTAAATTAACATCAGTCAATTGGTGGATGAAACGTGAGAGTGCTAGTCAATCTTGTTTAGTACAGGAGTTCCTCTGGCCACCTTCCGACTCCATGATCAGATCAGCACCATGGTATCATATTATTAGATTGTCACGCGATATACATATGCGTGCAAAATTTCAGCTCAATCGGAAACCGGGAAGTTGGTCAAATTTAACTTGCAAAATTCCACCCGAACTTACATACATACATAGGTACATCCATTGCAAGTTAAATAAAAGCTTGTAAAATATCACACACTGTATTAATATACCAAATCTTACTGTAGCTTAATAGGGCCAATTTCTGTGACTAATGTCTAACGTACAAACTAAGGTTTGGTTCCGTTCATTTCGTTTTCAGAATCCAGGCAATGCAGGCAGGCATACACAACGCGGTGCTGGTACCTACGCAGACGTATGGAAGCTCGAGTTGGGTATAGAAGAGAGAGCATGAAAGTAGAGTAAACGCGGTCGAGATGCGAGCACTGCGCAAAATCTGCGGAGTGACGCTCGCGGACCGCGTTCGTATTACAAAAGTAAGAAAGAGAGTTGGTCTCAAAGAGAGTGTCGGGGTGAAGGTAAGAAAAGGAACGCTCCGGTGGTTCGGGCATGATGAAAGAATGACTAAACAGATATACAATGCAAAAGTGGATGGATGCAGAAGTCGTTAAAGGCCACGACACACCTTCCATGATCAAATTGATCGTGTACTAACAGAAGGTGATGTCAGGAGCCTTAAGAACAGACGAGCGTGCATGACAAGGGTTATGAATGTCAAAGAAGCAAGTGTGGTGTGTAAGAATAAGCCTAAATGGCGCTCTGTTGTTCCCGCAAGGGAACTGGTGTGAAATGATGGGATATCAAACAAAGACAAACAAATTAATCTCGATTTAAATACAGCTTTATAAAATGCTTACTGTTGTTTACGTCTTTGTGTCCCATAAGAATCATTATGAGAGTAATTTCAGTTACGCAAAAACATTTCACGGAGGGGTCTCGCGTAGGATTTTTCAAATTTCCGAATAATATACGTTTAAGGTTTGCTTACAATTTTTTTAACGTATTGCCGACATGAATAAGAAAAACAAAGTGGATTTATAACATTTCTCATGCTTTCCCTCTGTTTCTATCACATATTGCTTTGTGGAAAAAAATGTTTTTTATTCGCAAATGTTTAACTGGAACAAACGTATGCTAAATGGAAACATATGGTTAGACATAACGGCGCTGCCTCAATCTACATACATACATAACTTCACGCCAGTTCCCTTGCGGGGTAGGCATGAACAACAGAGCGCCATTTAGGCTTATTCTTATACACCTCACTTGCTTCTTTGACATTGATAACTCTTGTCATGCACGCTCGTCTGTTCTTAAGGCTCCTAACATCACCTTCTGCTAGTACACGATCAATCTGCCTGTGCCTCAATCTGCTACACGATTTTATTTTTTTATAGCTGAGGTACAGCAGACATGCTGACGGACCACCTGGAAAGCTGTTACCGTCGCCTACAGACCTTTGCAACACCAGAGATGTTACAATCGCGCTGCCAGCCTCGAAGAAATTTTTATGACACCCTTTTTGAAAACCTCCATATCGTAGCGCTGTGGGAAAACCTCGGGAAGGTCATTCCGAACCCCCACAGTACGCAAGAGAAACGTTCTACAGAACTGTTGAGTAGATGCAATGCTATGAAGAGGACGAAGGCTCTATTCTAAGCAGTTCTTCGGAACACTCCCCGTTATACGGTTGGTAAAATACGCAGAGAGAAGCGAAGTCTTCTCCTAACGCCAAGTGTATTTAGACCGTCTGTTAGTATAGGATCATCAACAACGCGAACAGCTCGTCGTTGAACACAGTCCTGGGGATTAAGTTGGTAGGCAGGTGCTCGTATATATGTTCTTTTGATTCAGGGTCTGATTCGGATCTTTAAAGAATGACGCGGATGAAATACTCTAGTAATTCGTTTTTTATAACTTACGGTCTGTTTCACAATGTACAAGTAAAGTACCCAATAGCTATTTAACAAATGAATTATGTGGCACATATAAGTTCTGATTAGTCCTGACTGCGTTTCACCATCACCTATAAATTTATTTGACACATAGCTATTTGCCACTTACTAGTTGGTAGGTTTGGCAACGTCGCATTTTGTAGTTCCGTTTTACGAAATACATGTATTAAGAAATGCATTCTGTGTTGTAAATACACGCGAAAGTATGTTTTAATCATTTTACTGTACATTTTATATAATTTTTTATACATCCCTATTAATATTATAAATGCGAAAGTAACTCTGTCTGTCTGTCTGTTCCGTTTTCACGTAAAAACTACTGGACCGATTTGGCTGAAACTCAGTCTATATATATTTTCGATGTCGAGAATGAACATAGGATACTTTTTATCCCGGAAAATGGGATAGTTTCCGGGATAAAATTATATTTGTCTCTCTGTTTGTTGTCCTTTTATGGAAAGACTATTGGACCGATTTGGCTGATACTCGGTACATATGTAATTTGAGTACCGAGGGTGGCCAAGGGATACTTTTTATCCCGGATACTGGGAAAGATTTTGCGATAGATTTATGTAAAGTTTATCCCGGAAACTAGGATAAGTTTTTTATTTGTGGTTTACCATTTTCATCATTTTGTTTATTTTGGTCAATTTGGTCGTTTAGGTAGTTTTGGTAGTTTTGTTTGGCAGTTTTGGTGGTTGTGGTAGTTTTGGTAGTTGTGGTAGTTTTGGTAGTTGTGGTAGTTTTGGTAGCTGTAGTAGTTTTGGCAGTTGTGGTAGTTTTGTTTTGTAGATTTGGTAGTGTCGGTAGATTTGGTAGTTGTGGTAGTTTTGGTTTGTAGATTTGGTAGTTTCGGTAGTTGTGGTAGTTTTGATAGTAGTGGTAGTATTGGTAGTTTTGGTTTGTAGATTTGGTAGTTATGGTAGTTTTGGTTGGTAGATTTGGTAGATTCGGTTGTTTTGGTAGTTGCGGTAGTTTTGATAGTTGTGGTAGTTTTGATAGTAGTGGTAGTATTGGTAGTTGTGGTAGTTTTGGTTTGTAGATTTGGTAGTTATGGTAGTTTTCGTTGGTAGATTTGGTAGATTAGGTTATTTTGGTATTGGTAGTTGTGGTAGTTTTGATAGTTGTGTTAGTTTTGGTTTGTAGATTTGGTAGTTTTGGTTAGTCGATTTGGTAGATTCGGTTATTTTGGTAGTTGTGATAGTTTTGATAGTTGTGGTAGTTTTGGTAGTTGTGGTAGTTTTGGTTTGTAGATTTGGTAGTTTTGGTAGTTGTGGTAGTTTTGGTAATAGTGGTAGTATTGGTAGTTGTGGTAGTTTTGGTTTGTAGATTTGGTAATTATGGTAGTTTTCGTTGGTAGATTTGGTAGATTCGGTTGTTTTGGTAGTTGCGGTAGTTTTGATAGTTGTGGTAGTTTTGGTAGTTGTGGTAGTTTTGGTAGTTGTGGTAGTTTTGTTAGTTGTGGTGGTTTTGGTTGTTGTGGTAGTTTGGTAATTGTGGTAGTTTAGGTAGTTGTGGTAGTTTTGGTTGGTGAATTTGGTAGTTTTGGTTGGTAAATTTGGTATATTCGGTTGTTTTGGTAGTTGTGGTAGTTTTGATTGGTAGATTTGGTAACTGTGGTAGTTTAGGTAGTTGTGGTAGTTTTGGTTGGTAGATTTGGTATTTTCGGCAGTTTTAGTACGTTTGGTAGTTTTGGTCGTTTGTGTAGTTTACACAATATTTAGTTATATAAATAAAACTAGAACGGGTTGAAATAGGGTATTAAAGTTTGTATGGGGGACTAATCATTTATCAAGTTTATAGATATAAACATTCATAATCTTTAAAAAAAATGCGACTTTCACTCGATCTGTCCTAATACCGAATACCGAAAATGAACATAGATACTATTCATCCCGATAGACATCAATAGTTTGCGATATAAAATGAAGTAAATCTTCCGAGGGCAAATAGCCCCAACATAAAAATACAATATAATATATCCTGTATTAACGCCTGCTCTTAAAACAAGAGGTACGCACTAGAGTTTGACGCGCGGCGGAGCCGCGGGGTAAACTCTAGTTCTATATAAATACAGCTTGAAATATGTCATCCTCTAATTTACATTGTTTAAAAAAACATATACATTATTTTTTGTATTACTGTGAACGGAACATTATATTCAATTATAATTACATACATACATACATAACTTCACGCCAGTTCCCTTGCGGGGTAGGCACGAACAACAGAGCGCCATTTAGGCTTATTTTACACACCTCACTTGCTTCTTTGACATTCATAACTCTTGTCATGCACGCTCGTCTGTTCTTAAGGCTCCTGACATCACCTTCTGCTAGTACACGATCAATTTGATCATGGAAGGCATGTCGTGGCCTTCCACGACTTCTGCATCCATCCACTTTTGCATTGTATATCTGTTTAGTCATTCTTTCATCATGCATTCTTTCCACATGCCCGAACCACCGGAGCATTCCTTTCCTTACCTTCACCCCGACACTCTCTTTCAGACCAACTCTCTTTCTTACTTCGGTATTACGATTATCAATCATAATTAATAAATATAAATAATCTACAGCATCTTTAGTAAGTCAAAATCTTATCCTAAAGTCCTTACATCCAATACTTGCATATAATTAATGCGTTCCAGTTAAATTATACATAAAATCATCTAATTCCTCTTCAACGGTATCAAATATTTGCATTTTACAAATACATCTTCATAAAAATACAAAACTTTCAAAAATCATTGTTCGAGTCACAGCTGTCAACCATATGTTATGGCTGTCGACTAATTTATATGGCAGATAGATTTGCTATTGGCCACTTGATCTGACATATAGTTTACCCAGGGTACTTTATTTGCCAGTTAGTGCTATTTGTCAATCGTGAAACGCAAATGCTGTCTTTATTCGATAAATAAGTTGCAAGTAGCTTATTGGGAACTTTATTTGGACTTTGTGAAACAGGCCCTTAATTTTTTAATATAAATGTTTTAAAAGTGTGTGTATATGGAAATAACATGTGTTTCTGAAATAAAGTTATTATTATTATTATACTGTATGTCTTTCAAGACCACAGGCCATAAAAATTTGGAGGGCTTGCGTGGGGCCATGGGAAGGCCAACACGTAGAGGCCCTTTGACAAATTTAATGTAAATGTGGCGTGACACTGACCGGCGATTATCCCTGTCTACACCATATAACAATGCACCCAAGGACAATCCCCGGCCAGTGTAGGACTATTGTGGGAAATGAAGACAAAAAGCACTGGGCTATTGGGGTGAACTGCTAGTGGTACTGGGAGTCTGGGAATATGGGGACTATGGCGTCTGCCCGTCGCAATGTTCAGGGAACATGGAAAAATGGGCAGACGGTGACTCGCCAGTGCATGGGCCCCAAAAAATGCCATAAAGACAGGGGCAACATGGGTGTGAGTGGGGGGGTAAGGGGGGGAGTAAGGGGTGTCGAGAGGTGGGCTGCAGGTTCACCGAAGCTACTTCCGACGTTAGACCATTTATCACTTCCACCCCTGGAGCTTGAGTCTTAGCTCTAGCGATCTCCACTCCGTGCCGGCTGGCTAAGGCAAGCACGGAGGCGGGGGTCTTGCCTTGGCCCCCGGAGTCAGGTACGAGGTGTCGCTACTCACCTAAGGCTTCGCCACAAAGCCCCCTGCGGGTTATTATTATTATTATTATATTGTATGTCTTTGAAGACCACGAGCCATAAAAATGGTCCGGACTTTCGAAGGACTTGCCTGGGGCCATGCGAAGGCCAACACGTAGAGGCTCCTTGACAAATTTAATCTAAAAAATTTATCTGTGCAGGAACGGAGAAAGAATACAATTTCCTGCGGCCGGGCGGCTTGTCTTAAGAGGCGACAAAACAACCCACAGCCAGGTGGTAGGGCATTTGCCCGACTGGATGGCTACCACCCCTGGTCTAAAGTATGTCGCCATAACAAACTTGAGTTATGTTCCGGTATTAGTGACCAGGTTCCAGCCTCCCTTAAGAGAGCAGCAGCGCATTTGTAGCACCTTTGGTGTTGCAAATGTCCATAGGCGATGGTAACCGCTTTCCATCAAGTGGGCCGTCTGCCTGTCTGCTAAACTCCTGCAATAAAAAATAAATAAAAAAAATATGGCGTGACACTGACCTGCGATTATCCCTGTCTACACCATATAATAATGCACCCAAGGACAAGCCCCGGTAAGTGTAGGACTATAGTAGGGTATAAGAATAAAAAGTACGGGGCTATTGGGGTGAACTGCTAGTACTAGGGGTCTGGGAATATGGGGATTATGGCGTCTGCCCGTTATTATTATTATTATTATAACAAACTGTTTCTACCCCGAACTATTGAGAAATTAGAAGGAACTAGTGGTCGTCCGTGGTCGAAATTCAACCATAATATAATAACAGCCCATAAACGTCCCACTGCTGGGCTCGGGCCTCCCACTATAAGGGTACGGACAGTATACCCGCTACGCTTGTCTAAGACGGATTGGCAGGTTTGACACATCGGTTATCTCGGTGAGCAGGTTGTATCACGATATTTTCCTTCACCGTTGTTAGCACATGGCAATTGTAACAATATGCACATTAGGTTAGAAAACAGCCCAAGCGGTGCATGCGTTCCGGCCAGGATCGAACCCGCGCCCTTTGAACTCAGGACGCGTGTGCTAGCAATTACGCTACCACGACTAATTGTTCGCTAACATATTGTTACGAGTTTAGCGGGACTCGAATTAAAATGCCGTTGGAATTATTATAGAGTTTATTAGAACTATACAAACACGTATAATACAGGTACAAATATAACCGAACACAACAAATTCAAACGTAATTCAGACGGTCGTAATGCAATAAAACGCGCAAAGTCCGTCACTATTAGATTCCCGATTGTAAACACGTCACGCCTCGATCTTGTTTCTCGCTCGACTCCCCCTCTCCCCCCATCAGGCCGTCGTTTTATACCACACAAATTCAAATGTGCCCGTATCTTAGTCGACGTAATCCGCAGCACCTGGCTAATGATTCGATAAAACAATGGGCTGTTCGCTAGAAACGTATGCCAATAAATAAGTAAACAAAAGAAGACGATCATAAAAGAATTACAACTAGTTCAAATGCCGACAGGTAATAAAATGTGTTTTTACAGATATATAGGTGGAATTTGTTTTTGTCGGAACCAAAGTTGTAACAATATTAATATTTCAAGAGGTGTCTTACAATCACTTTGGTTGATTCATACAGATTGAAACAGAAATGACCCGTCTAATGCGGGCTTAAGCAAGAACATTGCCGCGTTTACGGGCTGACATAATATATTCATGATTTGAAAAATATTTTGACTTTACAGACTTGGGCAAATTTATTCCAACAACCGACTTAAAATAATGTTAATTCGGGTTACTTGAACAGCGACTGGATTTTCGTGCATCATTTAACTTAAAGAGATGGCGGGAGGGAAAATGTAGATCAACTAACAGATTCACAAATTGAATATTTTAAGAGCTTTTTAACCGAATTTTAAAATAAAGAAGATGTCCTTTTTTGCTGTTATTAGGTAAACTTGAAGTTTCTGATATTTAACTACACCTGAACTACAGAATTGTATGTAATTGTGTAGTCAATCTTTCTTGCTTAATCTTCTTTTTTTATGTTTACGGCTTGGCTACGAGGCCTTAAGCCAGGCGCAGTTGTATTGTAGGCTACAATCCACACCATTGAACGGAGTTCTTGTGAAAACTCGGAAGGCCACATTTGACTATACAGTTCACATTTCTCACAAAAGCACATAATTAGTACTCAAAAATTATCAATATCCTACAACTATTGTTCATTGTAGAGTAATTTTACACATTTTTAGAAAATAGAACTGCACAGCACAACGTCCCGTTTCAGTTCCCGCCAAAAACTCCTGCTTAACCTTTAAGACGGAACCACCACAGATTTGTTGCCCGAACTGTCACACACGTTTTTATCCGTGCAGGAACGGAGAAAGAATACAATTTCCTGCGGCCCGGCGGCCTATCGTAGGAGGCGTCTAAACAACCCACAGCCAGGTGGTAGAGTATTTGCTCGACTGGATGGCGACCACCCCTGGTCTAGAGTATGCCCCCATAACAACCTTGTGTTGTGTTCCGACATTAGTGACCAGGTTCCAGTCTCCTTTAAGAGAGCAGCAGCGCATTTGTAGCACCTTTGGTGTTCCAAATGTTCATAGGCGATGATAACCGCTTTCCATCAAGTGGGCCGTCTGCCTGTCTGCTGAACTCCTGCAATAAAACAATAAAAAAAACACGGCTAATTAGAAGCACCCAAATTTGTGGTCAAATACAGATAATTGAAATGAAGGTTGAACTGATGCTTTCTCCCTCTAAGTACATAGAATTTGTATTAGCATAAAAGAGACGATATAATTCTCTTGGTTTTGGCGCGGCAATTTTGGTGACAGCTGACAGCTTGTGGAAAAAGGTAATATTAAATTTGGCCCTTATAGAAGGTTTAATAGTTTCTATATACATTCTTTCTTTACGGTATAAGTTATTTTGTTATATATTATAGATAGATAGATAACACTTTATTGCTCACCAAATATACATACATACATAGCTTCACGCCAGTTCCCTTGCGGGGTAGGCACCAACAACAGAGCGCCATTCAGGCTTGTTCTTACACACCTCACTCGCTTCTTTGACATTCATAGTTCTTGTCATGCACGCTCGTCTGTCCTTAAGGCTCCTGACAATATATATATCCTGACCAAGTATACAGTTTAAAAAAATGCACAATTACAATATTATCATGGTAGAAACAATAGGCGGACTTATCGCTTAAAGCAATCTCTTCCAGGCAACCTAATATTAAGGAATAACTTAATTTAATAATTTTAATATTATATTACTAGCTGTGTCCGCGACTTCGTACGCGTAGATTTTTTGTTTTTCGTAATCCTAATTTTTTTTTAAGATTAGAGTAAATTTCTCCTCACTACATCTACAATCTACTACATCAGCTACCTGCCAGTGTAAGTCAAAATCTGTCTAGCAGTTTCAGAGATTAGCCGTAGCCTAGTTGAATCAATTTCCACCAGTACTGTGCTATGTAGACCAATTAATATTATTGGTGGAAATCAAACGCATCCATAGCAACGTAGCATAGCTCTACTCTAGTGGAAAAGCGGCTTAAAAAAGTATATATTTTATGACTTTGAAATATACACATATAACTTTAAAACATATCTTATATATATATCAAAGAAAGTCGTGTTAGTTACACTATTTATTTAACTCTAGAACGGCTGTACCGATTTGGCTGAAAATTGGTGGGGAGATAGCTTAGAACCAGGAGACGGACATAGGATACTTTTTATCCCGTTGGAACTGGTAGGTGGCGCTGAGATCGGGTTCTAGAATCCTCCTAATCACCTGGACCCATTTTAGTGATTTTGTTTTTGTGTGTTTGAGTGTGTTCCCAGATGGTGTAGATTCACAATTAGAACCGGCAGGTGGAGCTGGGATCGGGTGCTAGATTTTCATTTTTTCAGAGCACTGCAACGTCTGCCGATGCCGCTAGTTAGATATATTAACTAATTTTACTTGTATGCTTAATTTAGGCATAGCTGTGTCTAAGCAGATTCTTAAACGTAGGTAACTTCTGCCCTTACTATGCTTTAAGAAACATTATTGATATAATATTCAACATTATTGAATCACAGAAATGACTGTGGAAGCTTTCACCGCATGATTTTGGCAGCAGGCAATATAATAGCCTGAAAGGGCTCCGTGTATATATAATTCATGTCACGTACCCGTTTTCTGGGCTCGAAGCATGTGTAGAAATATAAATGACATTCATTATTGGGAGGAATCCACTCTGTTGACAATCTGCCTGTTTATTTAACTCACTGCTGACTGATTGAGGAGTACATATCCACTTACGACAATAGCGGGAAATTTTAATGGGAACTAGAAGGAATCGTTAAAAGAAATCGCTGTGTGAAGAAAAAGTTGTTAGTACTATTTAACATATTGTTACGAGTTGCAGGACTCGAATTAAAATGCCGTTAGAATTATTATAGAGTTTATTAGAACTATACTAACATGTATAACACAGGTACAAATATAACTGAACACAACCAGTGCAAACTTAATGCATGATTCAATAACACTCGCAAAATCCGTCACTAAATAGATTACCAAATGTACACAAGTCTTGCCTTGCGGCTGGTTATCGCTAGACTGCCGATCTCTCCATTGGGCCATTGCTTTATACTGCACCGATACAATATTTCTGTCCGACCGCGTGGACCGAATTTCTTAGAATCAGTTCGACACACTTGACTAATGACTGCCATAAAAGATTACATACACAATAGGCTGTTTTCTAGTCACAAATTTTAAACACAAAGTAAACAAAATAAGTCGAAATGCGGAAAGGTAATAAAGTGTGTTTTTATGGTATGCAGGTGTGAATCCACATTTGTCGGCGTGTAGGTCGTAACAATATTGTTAACTAGTTGCGCCCCACGATCTCACCCGCGTGGTGATGGAAAACATAGTATCGTGTATATCGTTATATTTTGGATAATTCACACTATATCTTTATAAATTATAGCCTATGTGTTATTCTGATGTATGTAAGCTATAATATTGTAAAGTTTCATCAAAATCCATTCAGTAGTTTTTGCGTGAAAGAGTAACAAACATACATCCATACATTCGTACAAACTTTCGCGTTTTTTTTTTTTATTTTTTTTTTTATTGCAGGAGTTCAGCAGACAGGCAGACGGCCCACTTAATGGAAAGCGGTTACCATCGCCTATGAACATTTGCAACACCAAAGGTGCTACAAATGCGCTGCTGCTCTCTTAAAGGAGACTGGAACCTAGTCACGAATGCCGGAACACAACACAAGGTTGTTATGGCGACATACTCTAGACCAGGGGTGGTCGCCATCCAGTCGAGCAAATACTCTACCACCTGGCTGTGGGTTGTTTAGTCGCCTCGTACGACAGGCCGCCGGGCCGCAGGAAATTGTATTCTTTCTCCGTTCCTGCACGGATAAATAATATTAGTTTATAATATTAGTAGGATACTGAAGTAATCTGCTATCTTGTGTGCAATAAAGAATATTGCATTCTATTCTATGCTAGAAGGATGATGTTTAAAGCTATTTAAAAAAAACAACTGGAATAGACTACATAAACGACGAGTATTGTTAAAGTTTTATTTAGCCTACCGCCAACTTGTTCATTTTAATTATTTAGTTTTAACGTTTTAACAGTTTTAAGCGCGGTAATTTATTTGATTTACAATACTCGTTGACACTTGACATCTTTGTCTTCCATGATCACGGCCACTGAAAAGTAGCCGAAACGTCGGAAAAACGGTCGGTCGGTAGTTTTATTATTTTCTATAATAATTCCAACGGCATTTTAATTCGAGTCCCGTACTCGTAACAGTCCTTTAAATATCATCATTACGCCAAAATATTTGAATATCAAGCTCGGGCCCCTGTTTGGCAGATTCGTAATTAAAAACCTCCATAAATAAGCAACAAAGCGATTGGACTTCACTGCGAAGATAATGTTAATAACACGTATATAATGATAGAATAATCCATTGTTCCTGCGTAAAAATCATCTAATTAAAATTACAAGCTTACTCAGATTTTGTGTGCTTTGAAATGTTCGCCTCTAGAGAGCTGGGGGGCCATACTTTCCCCCCGGGAGGCAATTACTAAGCTTAAGGATATGGAAATATATTCTTGCAATTAAATTGATCGAGGTGAAAGAAGACGGCATTTTTTGTGATAAGTTTAATAAATGATATTATTTATTATATTATAAATATCCGTGCAGGAACGGAGAAAGAATACAATTTCCTGCGGCCGGGCGGCCTGTCGTAAGAGGCGACTAAAAAACCCACAACCACAGGTAGGCTATTTGCTCGACTGGATGGCGACCACCCCTGGTCTAGAGTATGCCGCCATAACAACCTTGTGTTGTGTTCCGGCATTAGTGACCAGGTTCCAGTCTCCTTTAAGTGAGCAGCAGCGCATTTGTAGCGCCTTTGGTGTTGCAAATGTCCATAGGCGATGGTAACCGCTTTCCATCAAGTGGGCCGTCTGCCTGTCTGCTGAACTCCTGCAATAAAAAAAAATATAAAAAATGACACGTTCTGTATTATATTAATTTTTAAGGTTCCGTGACCATTTCGATATAGACTGAATCCTTATCGCTTCGTCTTGTCCATCCTTTTGTCTGTCTTTATATATCGCTAGGATATATATTATTATCCGTGCAGGAACGGAGAAAGAATACAACTTCCTGCGGCCGGTTAAAGAGGTGTTCAGCAGCGCCATCTACCGGGTCCAATCGTAAATCTAAACCATCCCGGGACCCAGTTGAACACACACAAAAGTAATTCACCTAAGTCAGACAAATGAAAATTAGTTTACATGCAGTCACCGTTGCCTAAATTGGCCGGGAAATATAACAAATGAATGAGGTTGTGACTGATGTTTTTTATTGATTATTTTTGTTATTGACAAATATCATATATTAATACTTATTATCCTATTCCGGACGAAGACAATTCCAAAAACACAAAAATTATGAAAATTGTTCCAGCCGTTCTTGAGTTATAAATATTGTAACTAACACGACTTTGTTTCATATACATCTTATCTTATTTTAATATATAAAGCTGAACAGTTTGTTTGTTTGTTTAAACGCGCTAATCTCAGGAACTACTGGTCTGATTTGAAAAATTCTTTCAGTGTTGGATAGCCCATTTATCGAGGAAGGCTATAGGCTATATATCATCATGCTAAGACCAATAGGAGCGGAGCAGCAATGAAAAATATTTCAAAATCGGGGAGGCTTTGAAAACAAACTCCACGCGGACGGCGTGTACTCCACGCGGACACAGCTAGTATATAGATAAGAGTTCATGTAAAATATATAAAAATAAATTATGAGAATTGGTGTTTTTAATATTAAGAAATGAAACAAGACTGACCTCGAGTGTGTAGACAGGGGAAAATACTTTAGCCAAAAATTTAGTACTAAATTTGTCCCAGCGGCCATATTTGATATCAGCAGCGGCTAGGGGACCTAAACTTTAGCACAAAAACCGCGATAGCGCCAAAAGGCTGATACATATGTATGAAAAAAGCTTTACGCCAAAATGAGTTTTGGATATCATCGGCGATCTGAGTGTGGTCTCCAAAGTCCCGGATTCCTTTATTCAAATGAAATATCTTTATCTTCGCTTTTTGTAAATAAGAGACAAAAGGGATATTTGCGACGGCATTATCGTATAATAAAGGATTGTAAAGATGACCGCACAATTGAGGACGGAAGGTTTTTACATTTTCCGGGTTTCTAAATCCTTACGATAGCGAGGCTGACAACTTATCGAGCCGGTTATGGACAAACATCCTATGTGACGTTTAGGTATATCATTTTTCTATTGGGATATTACTGATCTACATGCAAATTCATATGATAAATTTCGTAGAATGATTGCATCTCACGTTACTATTTTTTGTTATTTTATATTGTTACGTGCGAGCGGGGGTATGTACTTTTTTTCATCTTTATTTATTTGGGACTTTTGCCACATAGGCATGTCAGCCCCATCATCAACTAAACATACAATAACTTATCTATTAAATGTTAAATAATAAGCTGGCTAACAAACTAGCCTTCTTTGAGGCTGGCTCTGTCAGAATTTCTATGAAAATTACCTGTGTCAAAATGATTCAGTCCCAACTCCCTCATCGGTTGTTCTCTGCCATCTTTATTTTTGCTGCACTCCATTAAAAGAAAAAGGGTGTGTACTTAGGATTGGAAGAAAACACCAGTTTTTAAATAAACGCTTTTATTAACTTACACAGCCGTACGTGCTTCCTCTCCACAGGATTGCCTCTTCAAGCACAACTAACGACGCACTGTACCGACTATAAGATGTCCCACTCAGAATACTGGCGCCAATATTGCGTAGACCACCCCCTGCTACCGCAGTGCTCACCTCCGAATTTACCGCGTGTAGCTCGCTTCTGGATCTTCTCTCAAACTACGCTACACTCCTCCTTCACTGAACTCTCCACTAAACTTTTCACTAAATTCACGTCTTCTATTAAACTTCTCTTCCAACTCTTTCATATCGCACTTGTGGCTTCGCTGTCTTGAACTGAACTCAAACTGCCCGGTATAACCTATAATTATTCTTTTATTTACTATCTGTCCCTTTCTAAACATCTATCTATCTCTGCCTTTTCTTTCCTGATCTTCTATTCCAGAACTGTCGTTCATCATCTATCTCTTTGTAACGTCTATCTCTGTCTTTTCCTTCCCGAACTTTCTATTATAGAACTCGTTCGTCGTCTATCCCTTTCTAAAATATATTCGTCCTTATCTTTTCCTTCTAGAATCTTCTACCTTTTTACAAAATTCCTGAGACCGGCTTACGCTGCCAGAAAGTTCTACCCTCGTTCGCCATAATATGATTAAAATTTAATAGCTATTAAAACCATACATTACAATACAATTTCCTGCGGCCAGGTGGCCTGTCGTAAGAGGCGACAAAACAACCCACAGCCAGGTGGTAGGGTATTTGCCCGGATGGATAGCTACCACCCCTCCATAACAACCTTGAGTTGTGTTCCGGTATTAGTAGCCAGGTTCCATCCTCCCTTTAAAAAGCGGCAGCATATTGGTAGAATTTACAAATGTCCATAGGCGATGGTATACGCTTTCTATCGGGGCATCTGCCTTTTTACCAGCTTCTCGATAAAATAAAGCATCTTGTACTATCACCATCAATTTATGATACGACATAATAGCCGTGTAAATCAACATTGCCCTTATAATCGTGTGGAGCTTATATTACGCGATATTTCTGAAAAAAATATATTTTATGTGCCTTTTTACGATGTACTAAAGGTCAAATCATAAAATACAGCCTTAGTACTTGGGGACTGGAAGGTCAATGTAGGCTAGTACTTGTAAGCTCGTAAGTATTATATTATAAGTGAAAGTATGTGCTAACTTATTGCTAAGTTGTTATTTACTGATGTAACAATATGGAAAGTTATTGCTTTTGTTTGCATGTGGTTTCTTTCATATTTCTGAAGTATAGCAGACGGGCTAGTGGTTACCGTGGGAATTCACCTATAGTTTTTTTTTAAATTTAAATAGCCTCCTCTTTTATAACGCAAGAAATAGGGTGTTACTTTTTCTTTACAATATTATTTAAACAAATTTTATTTTATCAAACAAAAATACTGACTTCGATCCGGAACCAATAAAAACATAGTCCATAGTCTACTCTAACATTATACCGCCTCTCACCACGTCTAATCAAAAATTATGCCGCCTTTCACCACGACCGTAACGTTTTTTCGTGACAGAAAAATCCTAATAAAGGTCTATACAGTAACATTCACTTCAAAAATTTGTTACAATGTAACCTGTGAAATTTTCCTGGCTAAACAAAGAAGGGATACGTACTAGAGTTTGACCCGCCACCAAGACGGGAAAAACCTAGTTCAAGAAGGAATCGTAATAATATGTATTATCCTTGCAGGAACGGAGAAATAATACAAATTCCTGCGGCCGGACAGCCTGTCGTAAGAGGCGTCAAAACAACCCACAGCCAGGTGGTAGGGTATTTGCTCGACTGGATGGCTACCACCCCTTGTCTAGAGTATGCCGCCATAACAACCTTGAGTTGTGTTCCGGCATTAGTGACCAGGTTCCAGTCTCCCTTAAAAGAGCAGCAGCGCATTTGTAGCACCTTTCGTGTTGTAACTGTTTTCCATTAATAAAAAAAAAACACATTCATAATACATAATTATCCAATTTTATTAATTTTTACTCTTATAATATTACATAGAACAAAGACTCAAACAGATCATTTAACCGGTTTAACCGACTCAAATACCTCATCTAAGAGTGACCCTTTAATCCCTCTGCAGGGTCCCGTATAAATTTTCCATTGAGACCCTCAGAATCAAAACCCCAGTACCTACTAGATTTACTTAATGCCCCTTCAGAACCCATTAAGCCCAGGACACGGTATGTCGGTGAAAGCGATTTAGATTTCTATCGCTTGATTAGTATTTCAAAGACCCGTTGAAAAAATTCAGCTCGTAAATTGGTTTAATTGCTTTCAAACATTCACGTCTTGATTAAAATTGTCTTTGAGTGTTTAGGATTTCGTAGTCATTTTTGTCTGCCTAACTGTCTATATTGTTACGAGTGTGGGACTCGAATTAAAAATGCCGTTGGAATTACTATAGAATTTATTAGAACTATACAAACACGTATAATACAGGTACAAATATAACTGAACACAACCATTACAAACTGCACGATTCAATAACACGCACAAAGTCCGTCACTATATAGCTCATTGAATGTACTACACACGTCTTGCTCGTATCGTAATCGTCGCTTGACTGCCTCACCCCTCCGTTCGAGTAATCCTTTTATCTTGTACAAATACAATATGTCTCGACGCAAAACAATAATTTCCAAGAATTAGTTCGACACACCTGTCTAATGACTGCCATAAAAGATTAGAATACACAATAGACTGTTCTTCTTAATTACAAATTTTAAACACAAAGTAAACAAAAGAAGTCCAAATGCGTTACGGTAATAAACTGTTATTTATGGCAGGCAGGTGTGCATTTGCTTTTGTCGGCATATAACAATATGTATACTGTGAGGGTTGTTTGTGTGTGGTGCTTCTAGAATGGATAATCCCTAATGTATGTTGGTAAAACAACACTGGCGAGAGCCCGTAGCACCGTCGCTGCGGGAGCTAGGCTCGTTCGCATGAGAAAGGAGTACAGAATACGATCAGTTTTGTACTCTTGATGTAATTCTTGCTTAATTAATTTAACATTAAACTCTTAACGGCTACGTGAAACTATCTAAAACCTCTAAACATATTCATAGATGCATTTTCGAAGATTGTCTGTTTTCTGTATGGACAGATTTTGGCACGTACATGAACTACTAAGTTTTAACCTTGCTATTATGTATGGATTTTTGAACCACCCGCTCGCTTATACAACATATCCGCATATAGTATTCAGCGGGGATCAGTCAGGGCGGTGGCCGAGGGTTGAGTGAAATATGGCTTCGGCTGGAGCAGTTCCACTTAAGGACCACCGAACGCCGTCGAACAATGCTCACAGATTAACTTGTTGAAAGGATAACTGTTCTAGTATGGATGATAGGTTTAAGCGATTTGCATAATAGCTTTGAGGGCTATCGTAACACTTTTCAGTTCGTAAGGCTGCCCTCATGTATCTAATGTTAATACCGTTTGTTACTAGTAGCGCCACCTACTCAGTTTGGTATTAGTGGCTCCATCTATTATTAAATATATAGACTAGCATTTACTTTATAAAAAGAAGCGTTAAATGTAGCATTCAGGATCAATCACGACAAGACCAAGTATTTCCTCATGAAACGTTACAAGAACACTCGTGTGAACAGAAAGGACTTGCATGTTGGAAATACCAGCTGTAGAGAAGTGTCCAAATTTAAATACCTGGGCTGTACTCTAACAGACACTAACACCCGCGAGGAAGATATAGATATTCGTATTTAAAATACCCTACGATGTACCGCGGCGCTTCATAAGGTGTTGGTATCGAAGCTTCTCAGCCATAAGACCAAGATACGTATCTATAAAATTGTCATACGTCAAATATTGATGAACGGATGTGAGTGAGGCTTGGACCCTAACACTGAAGGAGGAGAACAAGTTGTTGGTGACGGAAAGAAAGGTCCTAAGAAAGAGGTCCGACACGGGGGAAGCGATGGCAACTGGCGGATCCGAAAAAATGCCGAAATCGAAGAAGAACTGGTGGATGAGCCCAATATAATATGCGGGAGCAACGTATATAGAATGGGGAAGGATCGCGCGGTGAAAAGAGCTTGTAGTGGAACACTTACAAGCCAATAGATAGATGGCGCTGTGCAATAATTTATGTCACAAACGTTTCCCGAAATATACAAAGAATATATACAAAATTTCAACTATAACAGATGGGCCTAGGCCTGCGAGGAACAACATTAGCCTCGCTGGAAGATCTTCCTTTGAGACGGAGGAGCATTCCATCTCGCTCCTCCACCCTATACGGGTTACCCCCTTCAAGCCTATCTGGGCAGACCAACGGGACGGCGTCCAGTTGGTCGTCCCAGATAACGCTGGAGTGAAGTAGTGGAGGTTGATCTGCGCGAGCTTCATGCCTATGACTGGCAGGAGACAGCGCTGAACAGGAAGGAGTGGAGTGTTCTCATTTCGGAGACCAGGACTCATTTTGGGTCATTGAGCTGCAGCAGTTAGTTAGTTTTAGCATTTACTTTATGAGCAATATTAATATAATTTGTAATAAATATAGTATTATAACGGCCAGCGGTTTCTGAGCTGACCGGGATCTTCAATAAGAGACTGATTCGGGTGATCAGAGGGCTGGTGCTTACCTCGGCCAACGGATCAGTATGGCGATCCAGCGAGGGAACGTTGCCAGCCTTCTGGGCACCTTACCCATAGAAGACGGTGATCTGGGCTCAGTATTCTACTTATAGTCTTGAGGGACTATGAGTAGAATACAATACAAACAAGTTAAGTTTTCTTGCATTGTATTCTTTAATTTTATTAGTAGAGACTGATTTAGGATATAAGTTTATATTAGCATGCGGCTCCACACAATTCTCTCTTCACTTGTTTTGGGAGGCATTCTACGATTATAATTTAAAAACATTATATTTCTTAATATATCTCTATATATAATACTTGAAGCAAAAACTTTGTACCCCTTTTTACGAAAATTGCGCGGACAGAGGAGTATGATATTTTGCGCACTTATAGTTTATATAGAGAAGAAGCGACAAAAAACATTACACACACTACCATGTATTTGACACACACACACGCATATATACTCTTTTATTTATTGTTCAAGTCAAATGAACAATGTAGCCTTGGCGAAATCTGTGATTATAGAAGTATAGTCTTTGACATTAATTATTATCGTCAAATTTCGACCACGGGCGACCACTAGTATTTCTTACTATATATGACAACTAAGGAGGTTAGTCGTTACAGTGCATCAACAGTGAAGGTTGTAGCAGCATGTGGTAGTGGATAAATAATACTTCAGATGGTAGAGAGTAGTATTTAATATTGAGTGCTGATGTGAACTCAAATTATTATTTATATTTTATATAGACTTGAGTTTATGCAGTTATACCGAGGGCTTTGGAGCGAGCGCTTGGGGACAACCTACACGAGAGAGCTCCCTAGGAGGATTTTCCTCAGCTTGAATGTTTCAATGAGAGGGGTTGAATTCAATAATACCAGCTAAAGGGCGACAACATTGAACTAGTTGATGACAGACGACAGGTAATCCGAAGCCCGTGGGGAAGGATCCTGATGAAGGATGACATGAACATTTATGGTGTGAAAGAGGACGTATGCCAAATAGAAGATGGTGCCCAACCAGGTGGTAGGGCATTTGTCCGACTGGATGGCTACCACCCCTGGTCTAAAGTATGTCGCCATAACAACCTTGAGTTGTGTTCCGGCATTAGTGACCAGGTTCCAGTTTCCCTTAAGAGAGCAGCAGCGCATTTGTAGCAACTTTGCTGTTGCAAATGTCCATAGGCGATGGTAACCGTTTTCCATCAAGTGGGCCGTCTGCCTGTCTGCTGATCTCCTGCAATAAACAAAAAAAGAAGAATATAGAGAAAAAGGGCATACAGTGCTGTCGTAAAGTCATTAGAAAACAGGTAATATAGAAATTCATTACTTAAATGACGCGTGGTTTTATCCATCGTTCCAAAGCTACCCTATCAAAGACCATTTAATCATAAATAATTCAGGAAACATGTTAATTTAGCTCCCCTCAAAATATAACCTGCTGTTATCCAAAATCAAATAATTACTCTAGCTTCAAAACTACAAATTAAACCATTACACTTTTTACATTTATAACGTAGAAATGGATACTGAGTTACGTAAATATAAATCGCTTTAAAACTATAATTATATCGACGTACACTGTGCGCGATGGATATTGACCCCTTAAAAATAATTCAGTCTGAAGTGGCAGACATATAAAAATACATTGTAATGTCATCCAGTAGAATCAGTTAAGTGCTTTATGAAGTATGAATATTTGAATATTTATTTATGAAGCATATTACTCTGGTTTAAATTTATTAATAACTTTTGATAATGACTGCTGATAACGGGATTCACTATAAACCCTCGGCAGAAAAAACATATCCATAAATATGTTTTTAATTATGGAAGTACAGCTATGTGTCAAATATAAAATACAATTCTAAAGCGTAGAATTATAATATTATGACAATATTGTAAGCATGCATTTTTGTAATTGTTGTATTTGGTGAGCAATAAAGTGTTATCTATCTTAACATTATGTTCCTTAATAGCGTTGTAAGTAGTTACTTCATGTTTAAGTTCCCACATACAATATGCTGAATATTGTATTATAGGACATTACAGGTACGGAATCTAATTTAAGTGGAGAAAAAAGAGAATAGTGTATATTTTTTATTATTGAAATCAACACTTAAATGCTACCCTGTTGCCATTAAGTCGTAAGAGCGATCATCATGCTTCTAGGAATAAATCTTGGTTGCATCCGGACCTTCTACTTCGAACTAAAAAACGTAGAATACATTTCTTACCATTTCGCGTCGTCCTCAACCATTCTTATTCTGAGATTAGCACGCATATATGCTCTTGCCAACATCACCTGAGTTCAATAAATTTAATGTAAAATAAACAATATCTAATCATGCTATATACATTTATTACAGCAACTTATTAGATAAACAACCCACAGCCAGGTGGTAGGGTATTTGCTCGACTGGATGGCGACCACCCCTGGTCTAGAGTATGCCGCCATAACAAACTTGTGTTGTGTTCCGGTATTAGTGACCAGGTTCCAGTCTCCTTTAAGAGAGCAGCAGCGCATTTGTAGCACCTTTGGTGTTGCAAATGTCCATAGGCGACGGTAACCGCTTTCCACCAAGTGGGCCGTCTGCCTGTCTGCTGAGCTCCTGCAATAAAAAAAAAAAAAAAAAAAAAAAAAAAAAAAAAGATAAGTTAAAATATATAATTATATATACAATTACATAATCTTATAGTCAGCATATATATATATATATATATATATATATATATGTGCTGACTATATATGTATGTATGCGTATATTTAATTCTTGAATTAGTTTAAGTATTTATGTGTCTATTGCCCCTTTTACCTGCATCACTTACATCGCCAGATTATCTAAGAAATTCCTTGAATTTAGGTTGCCTGCAAGAAATCGCTTTAAGCAAGAAGGCCGCTTGTTGTATTGCCTAGTGTTATTTATGTATCTAGATTTACAAACTGGATGCTATGTATAGTTTGAAAGCTTAGCTTAGCTTTTTATCCGTGCAGGAACGGAGAAAGGATACAATTTCCTGCGGCCGGGCGGCCTGTCGTAAGAGGCGACAAAACCACTCACAGCCAGGTGGTAGGGCATTTGCCCGACTCGATGGCTACCACCCCTGGTCTAAAGTAAGTCGCCATAACAACCTTGAGTTGTGTTCCGGCTTTAGTGACCAGGTTCCAGTTTCCCTTAAGAGAGCAGCAGCGTATTTGTAGCAACTTTGGTGTTGCAAATATCCATAGGCGATAGTAACCGCTTCCCATCAAGTGGGCCATCTGCCTGTCTGCTGATCTCATGCAATAAAAAAAAGCTTAAACTGCAAAACCATCAATTCAAAATTGAATGAATGGAAGAAGCGGCGCATCAAACTTCTCAGCAACATTTCCGTACTTTATATTTTGTAATATATATTATGTATAAGCAATCGTGATTTTGTTCAATACATATTTTGTACTAATACAAGGTTTATCAAAAGTAATATTTGTCTATAACAATATTAAAAGTTCATCAATCCTAGCCCAGGGTTATATAAGGCCGTCTATTGTACCGTTTCTTTTCTTTTGATACTAATATACATTCATGTATCTATCGATAGCATAGATCAAATTATATACAGAGCAGTATTCGTCTATTCTGGATCTGTCGTCTGCATTACTAATAAAAGTTACTCTGTTTAGCCTGTCCTAGCTTCGTGTTGCTATTTAGCTCTAGCAACTGAGACAACTTTGGAACTTCAAAGCGGTCATTATCTGTTGCAACAACTGTACTGTGTAAAAGTTTGTACGGTTTATTGAACCGAAACAAAAACAACCAATTTGTACAAATAATAGGTCATATATACATAAATAAAAAATAAAATAAAATAAAATAAAATAAAATATATATATATATATATATATATATATATATATATATATATATATATATAATCAATGTTTGTATGTAAGTTCCCAATGCGTTCCTAAACCATTGATCAGATTGTTGATTAAACTTTGGTACAGTGTCCTGAGGACGCCCGAAAGGGTTTCTGGCTTAAAAAATCTATATATCTACAAAAATAAAAATCTATGTTTGTATGTTTGTCCTCAATGTGCTCCTAAAGGATTGATCAGATTCTGAAGAAGTTTACATTGGCCTACGGACGCCCGCGAGGTTTTGTTCCCCAAAAATCTATATATAAAATTCTTCTCTTCGTATGTATATCACTGAACTCTTCCTATACGATTGAAGCGATTTTGATAATTTTTTATGTGTGTTCAAGTTGGTCCCGGGATGGTTTAGATTCACAGTTGGACCCGGTAGCTGGCGCTACAATCGGGTTCTAATTTTTTATTTTTTAAGGGCAGGACAACGTCTGCCGGGTACAGCTGGTAAACGAATATCGAATATGGAGTAACTGGATGTTGGAAGTTAATACGGATGGCGGAAGTTGGTTTTATGAAGGAAGTGAAACAGAAGTGGCACCAAAGCATTGCCGGATGGTGTTACTGTGGCGCGCTACGAGGATTGTTTAAATACGCGATATTCGGGCAGAGGCAGTGCCGTAAATATCCTTTTATGCGCCCTATGCGAGCTTCTATAGCTGCGCCCTTGTTTTTTTAGATATTATAGGTACCCTAGCTAGAGCAATGCTATGTATAGGCCTACTTTATTTCATTCAGGGTGATACAATAACGCACAAGGACCTTGGTGTTGGTGGACCAATTATCTAATATTTTGGAAGAAAAATTTATGTTTTCAAAGAACTAGAACACAAATACGCTCGTGCAATGCCAAAAAAATGAGCGCAATGTTTTTGATGATACTAGCATGTAGATACGTATGTATTGGAATCGAGCACTAGGGGCGCAGCAACTTATCAGGAGCAAACCGAAAAAATAGTCCTGCCTGGTCTGGCCATTCTTGCGCCCCGCAGAGTGTACGCCCTGTGCCTGAGCACCAGTGACACCGTCCTATTTACGGCACTGGACAGCAAGAGAATAGTCTGCAACCAATAGGCCACAACGACAGTCTAAATTGGTTATTTGAAGCAGTCTCGGACAAGGAGCACATAATATATCGTGGTCTATAATTACTGTCTGATAATCGCAGTATTCATTGAGGGCAAATTGCTATTCGACACCTAACAGGCGTGGAGAGACGCAGCGCCATCTTTTTCTTTGTATTCGTCTATCCCACGAAAACCACGTCATTTCTCAGGATAAAAAGTATCCTATATTACGCCCCTGGATATAAGCTGGCTAGATATCAAGTTTCATTTAAATCCGTTCAGTAATTTGTACGTAATGGCATAACAGACTGACAGAAGGCTAAAAATAGTATTTTCAGAATATTTTAGTCCGAATTATCCCTCCTGATTTTTTTCCCATTTTTAAACGCATTGTACAAACTCGAACCGTTTACAGATTTATTATATTACTAGCTGATGCCCGCGACTTCGTCCGCGTGAAATTTATTATTAATTCAAAGCTGGTTAAGTAATTAAAGTTTTTTAACTATCCCACGAGAACACTTTAACTTTTCGGGATCAAAAGTATCCTATATGTTGACCAATATAAGCTACCACCATACAAAATTTCATTTAAATCGGTCCAGTCGTTTCGGAGATTAGCCCGTACAAACAGACAGACAAACAGAGAAACAAAAAATTTGAAAAAAATCTAAATTAGTTCTATTTCACTTCTTACATCCCCCTGACTCGGTTTTTAGCATTTTTTTTCATTGTACAGAAATTCGACCTCTACATTTTTATTATACGTATAGATAGATTAAAAAACAACTTGACGAAACGAATCTAAGAAAAAATGTATATACTGAGAAAATGACCTTTTTTAATAATAAAAAAATCAAGCTTTTCCGTGTAGGGCAGGCTATACAGGAAGTGTTGCAGGTGTATAAATACGCAGTCGCTATTTTACATCTTGGGGGTCAATTTTTAATGGTCCATTCATTGCACTGAAAGAGGGCAATTCGTCAGCCACTCAGACGCCTATTCAAATAGGCTTTTTATACGTCTGAGAGTGTACCCGGGCGTAATGTCACTCGCTCAAATCTTTTTGGGTCGAAATGATATTCCAAATAAAAAGATATTTCTCTTTTAGGGTGACCGAGCGAGACGGAATGCCATCTCGAAGGAAGATCTTCCAGCGATGCCATTGTTGTTTCTCGCAGGCCTATCTAGTATTGTTGGAAATTTGTATATATTCTTTGTACGTTTCGGGAATCGTTTGCGATCTCAATTATTGCACAGCGCCATCTATTGGCTTGTAATTATTCAACTACAGTCTTACGACGCAGGTTATAGTGATTGTTGTGTATTGTAGGCACTGATTTAAAATAGAGAAAGTCAAATTAATAGCTACAATACAGGCATGTAAGTATATATACACATATATATTTAAAATTTTATGATAATCTTTATCACGCCATAAGAAAGGCTTTGCTCTGAAAACGAGCGTTGTATCGAATATTATATATAATGGCTTCTAAAAATGCACATGAAATGAAAACAATAGAATGAAGGATTTATGTCTTACCGGGAAGCGTACAAAGGGATTAGCGCGTACAACAGATCACTCAAATTCGGAGGGGAAATGAAACACCTGCAAAGGACCGGTTCGCAACAATAGTTTTTCATACTCTATAATAATCTACAACAATAATTTTAGTATTAATTCACTAAATCCGTTGGTTAACGGAATTAGTGAATTAATTTGTCCACCAGAATATCGTTTCAAAAACTTTTGTTTGGAACCGGTTCTTTGCAGGTGTTTTATTACCCCTTCGAATTTTAGTGATCTATTTTTCACGCTAATCCCTTTGTATGTCTGTCGGTAAGATGTCATAAATCTTTCTTTCTATTGCTTGCATTTCATGCACATTCTTAGAAGCCATTAAGTTTACAAGTTAAAAATTCAGAGGAATGGCGGGCATGTTGCTAGGAGACTATGTCCAATTTACAAATACATAAGGTCGATGCGTCAGGAATGAGTTAGTTGAGTTTCAACAGCGATCGAGGCATTACCTAGTGTATTTTCGGAGCGATTATATTATAACTACGCACTTGCCGCGATTTATGTCATTAATATTTTCTTCTTTACGATTACGATTTGTTGTATTCCGTTGTATTTGTAAGAACTGTGAATTACGTGTATGTACTTCTAATAAACTTTGTGATAATTCCAATGGCATTTTAAATTCACATCCCACAAATTCGTAACACTATAATGCTTTAACACATTATAGTTTTTGAAATAACATCCCAGTGTAATGCTGTTCGCGATTCAATCTTGGGCTGGACAAACCTCGCTATATCGACATTACTGGTAAGTCAAATATTCTTTTCGGCGACCCAATGCCGGCGTGATATCGGATCGGAATTAGAGCGATACGGTAATAAGGATCGTGATTTCAAAAGTTTTATATTGGAAATGGCTTATAGAATTAAATTACGATGACGTAGAAATTTTTCTAAAAATAGGCATATAATATAATGTTACGGCCTAGGTGCCGACAAAGAGAAATTCACACCTGCAGCCCTGTAGAAACACATTTCATTACCTTTTCAGCATTTGGACTTCTTTTGTTTACTTTGTGTTTAAAATTTGTTATTAGAAAAACAGCCCATTGTGTATTGTAATCTTTTATGGTAGTCATTAGCCAGGTGTGATTCTAGGAAATTCCGAGCAGACATATTGCATTTGTACAGTATAAAGCAATGCCCCAATTGAGAGATGTGGCAGTCAAGTGATAAACACAAGAGAAGCAAGACGTGTGTACATTCAGTAATCTATTTAGCGACGGACTTTGCGCGTGTTATTGAATTGTGCATTATATTTGGAGTTATTGCGTCCAGTTATATTTGTACCTGTGTTATACGTGTTTGTATAGTTTTAAGAAACTCTACAATAATTCCAACGGCATTTTAATTCGAGTCCTGCAACTCATAACAATAATATTATACAATATATTAATATAACTTCATACGCGTAGGCAAACACACATTAACACACACGCACGAAGACCCTAGCCTCTATAATACATTGCAAATTAGTTTAGGGGCTAGTAGAATAAAAAAATACTGTCTGATCAATGTATAAGTTTCAAATACATACATACATAACTGTACGCCAGTTCCCATGCGGGGTAGGCACGGACGACAGAGCGCCATTCAGGCTTATTCTTACACACCTCACTTGCTTCTTTGACTTTCATAACTCTTGTCATGCACGATCGTCTGTTCTTAAGGCTCGTGACATCACCTTCTGCTAGTATACGATCAATTTGATCATGGACGGTGTGTCGTGGCCTTCAACGACTTCTGTATCCATCCACTTTTGCATTGTATATCTGTTTCAAATAAATAAATAAAAAATAAAAATTCTTTGCTTCTTCCTTCTTCAAGAATATTTAACTAGGAACGAAGCGAGACCGAAGTAAGATATAACCGTGATCGGCATCACAGTGTTTATCCGTGCAGGAACGAAGAAAGAATACAATTTCCCGCGGCCGGGCGGCCTGTCGTAAGAGGCGACAAAACAACCCACAGCCCGGTGGTAGGGCATTTGCCCGACTGGATAGCTACCACCCCTCGTCTAAAGTATGTCGCCATAACAACCTTGAGTTGTGTTCCGGCATTAGTGAACAGGCTCCAGTCTCCTTTAAGAGAGCAGCAGCGCATTTGTAGCACCTTCGGTGTTGCAAATGTCCATAGGCGATGGTAACCGCTTTCAATCAAGCCATCTGCCTGTCTGCTGAAGTCCTGCAATAAAAAAAAAACATTTTATTTCATTAAATTTGCTATCGATCAGTAAAGAAATCACATTGGAATTCGATTTTTTGTAATCTAGCCATTTGAAATTATTCCCAGAAAAATTGCCGCGGGTTTCCCAGGATAAAAATCGTAATCGTAAAATATTTTTAGTGTACACAACCCTGCCTTTTGGTTCATCCCGTCTCGCTAGACTCATAGGTTTGCTGGAAGTAAACGCTATTAGTGTTAAGCTCGCCTTTGTACATCACCACTAATCTATACTTTGTATGTAACTTTTTGTGTATAATAATGAATAAAAAGCAGCGCAGAGTTTAAGTCATTTAGGGCATTTGCTCAACTGGATGGTTACCACCCTTGATCTAGAGTATTTCGCCATAACAACCTTAATTTATGTTCCGGTATTAGTGGCCAATCTCCCTTAAGAGAGCAGCAGCGCATTTGTAGGACTTTTGGTATTGCAAAAGTCCATAGGCGACGGTAACCGCTTTCCATCAGGTCAATCGCCTGCCTGTCTGCTCAACTCAAGTTATAAAAAAAGTCGAGCCTAAAAGTTATGTATTTATCATTTGGTGGTTACGTATACCTTAAAATAGCAAACAATGTGTAATTATAATGTATGTCCTTGAAGACCACGGGCGGTAAAAGTGGCCCGAACTTTTGGAGGGCTTGCGTGAGGGGGCCCTGGAAAGACCAACACGTAGACGCCCCTTCTACAAATTGCATGTAAATGTGGTTTAACACTGACCGGCAATTATCCCTGTCTACACGATATAGTAATGCACCCAAGGACAAGCCCTGGTCAGTGTAGGTTTATTGTAGGAAATGAGAATAAAAGGTAGTCCATACCAATGTCCCGGACATTTTTATGGACTGCTAGTGGATTAAGGATATGGGTCTATGGGGAATACAACGTCTGTCCGTCGCAATAATAATAATAATAACCCGCAGGGGGGCTTTGTGGCGAAGCCTTAGGTGAGTAGCGACACCTCGTACCTGACTCCGGGGGCCAAGGCAAGGGCCCCGTCTCCGTGCTTGCCTTAGCTGGCCGGCACGGAGTGGAGATCGCTAGAGCTAAGACTCAAGCTCCAGGGGTGGAAGTGATAAATGGCATCACGTCAGAAGTAGCTTCGGTGAACCTGCAGCCCACCTCTCTACACCCCTTAGCTACTCACACCCATGTTGCCCCTGTCTTGCATGGCATTTTTTGGGGCCCATGCAGGGAATGGCGAGTCACCGTCTGCCCATTTTTCCATGTTCTCCGAACATTGCGACGGGCAGACGCCATAGTCCCCATATTCCCAGACCCCTTGTACCACTAGCAGTTCACCCCAATAGCCCGGTACTTTTTGTCCTCATTTCCCACAATAGTCCTACACTGGCCGGGGCTTGTCATTGGGTGCATCACGATATGTTGTAGACAGGGATAATCGCCGGTCAGTGTAACGCCACATTTACATTAAATTTGTCACGGGGCCTCTACGTGTTGGCCTTCCCATGGCCCCACGCAAGCCTTCCAAATATCCGGGCCGTTTTTATGGCCCGTGGTCTCAAAAGATATACAAACATAATAATAATGCTATACGTGTATAACGTGCTATAATTGTAGATGTCGCGATTCCCCATGATGGTAACCTCATGAATCCCGACAAAAATGAACAAATAAAGTATATTGATCTTGTTCACGAGGTTACCGCCATGTGGAACCTGGACTCTACAATCATAGTACCGACAGTGGTGTCAGTGAATGGACTAATAGCGAAGAGCCTTGACCGCCACCTTGAAAGGCTCTCGCTTGGTAGCTGGGTGAAGGGTCGGATGCAGAAGGCAACTTTGTTGGACACGGTCCGTATTGTGAGGAGATTCCTATGTACTGAGCCTTAACTACCGGTACCCTGGATCCTAAGCCCTACTGCCGGTGGAGATCAGTTTTTTTTTATAAATAATGTACATATTTTATAAGATGTTTATAAGAAAAATGTAAAAAACTAGAAAATAAAATATATATCAGAATAATATTATTAATAGTTTGATCTTGCTCATGAGGTTACCGTTATGTGAAACCTGGATGGACTCTACAATCATAGTACCGATAGTGGTGTCAGTGAATGGACTAATAGCGAAGAGCCTTGACCGCCACCTTGAAAGGCTCTCGCTTGGTATCTGGTTGAAGGGTCGGATGCAGAAGGCAGCTCTGTTGGACACGGCCCGTATTGTGAGGAGATTCTTGTCTGGAGCCTTAACCACCAGTAGCCTGGACCCTAGGCCCCATTGCCGGCGAAGATCAGTTTTTATAATTTCTTCATAAATAAATGTATATATTTTATAAGAAAAATGTAAAAATTTTAAAAATCTTATCTTATACTAATATATAAAACTGAAGAGTTTGTTTGTTTGAACGTGCTAATATCAGGAACTACTGGTCTGATTTGAAAAATTCTTTCAGTGTTGGATAGACCATTTATCGAGGAAGGCTATAGGCTATATATCATCACGCTAAGATCAATAGGAGCGGAGCACCAATGAAGAATGTTTCAAAATCGCGGGGGGTTTTGAAAACTAATTCCACGCGGGTGATGTCGCGGGCACAGTTAGTATAATATATATGTGAATAATAATTTATTGTAAAGAAGCCAGATACATTGACAAAGATTGTTTAAGTTAATTTAAATCTATGTATATAAATATATGTTGACATTTCATTTCCCTAACCCTCAAACCTGGTTTGCACCTGTGTTCTTTTGCAATGTTCGAAGAACATGGGTAAAATGGGCAGACGGCGACTCGCCACTCCCTGCATGGGCTTGAAAAAAATACCGTACAAGATTGGCGAGGGGCAACATGGGTGCGAGTGCCTAAGGGATTTGGAGAGGTGGGCTGCAGGGTCACCGAAGCTACTTCCGACGTACACTAGTAACAATTATTATTGTAATTTGAATATGTATGGAAGGTTAACTAAAATATTTACATTTACCCAACCAACTAAACCAGAATTTGCTTTTAATTATCTAAATACATAAACGTAATAGCTGTAAGACCTTTGTATAACATACGTCAGAATATAATTGCATATTAAACTATCACGAGATCTTTGCGTATGATGTTAAGACGAGTACCCATTGAAACATCCTTAAGACTCAACACGCACTGCGACTAAACACGAGCGGCTTGAAACCGCAGAAAAATGTCATATATACTTATCAATACAAGCGCACGCATTAGCGATTTTTTCAGTGGCTGATTTTAAAAACGTAATTTGTTACTTTTGGATGGTGGCTTTTTTTTTCATTTTTCCTTCCACCCATTTTAGTATTACATATAAAATTATTAAAGCTAAACATGTTTGGTGAAGAGTTTCTTGCGCCGCTTCTTCTCTTCAAGCCATAACATGTTGTGAAGCGGTAGTGAACAAGTTGGCGGTAGGCTAAATTAAACTTTAACAATACTCAACTTGACATTTTTGTCTTCCGTGAAAACTTAAGAAAATATTAAGAAGTTTATTTTGAATTATAATATGTTGACGGATGTATGCTAAAGGAATTATATTTATATCAATAAAAGTTAGGAAAGAATTATCTGTGAGTATATTAGTAGTATTATAGTACTAATATTAGTAGTAGTAGTAGTAGGTATGGTATGCTAAACTATAGAAGTCTTAATATTAAAGTCAATTGGTAAACTCAGATATGTCATTACCATTTCTAATGATAGGGTGTAAACTATTACATTAGGTCACCTGTCTGGAGGTCATTCATACTTCAAATGGTATGCTAAACTATAGAAGTCTTAATATTAAAGTCAATTGGTAAACTCACATATGACATTACCATTTCTAATGATAGGGTGTAAACTATTACATTAGGTCACCTGTCTGGAGGTCATTCATACTTCAAAAGCGCTAAAGAATGCCAAACGCATTCATGCCAACTAAGCTTAACTGTGATAAAAATGTTGACACTGCCTTCGTGCCTACTCTATATTAAGTATTACGTAGGTATTAATAGGACAAAATGCTAACAAAAGCAAAATTTTAAAATAACTTCTATTATTACTTACACTGTTAAAATATTATAATGAATCAAAGAACTTAGATCATAAGGTCAAATCTATATATATAAAAAAATCGATTGCTGTTCGTTAGTCTCGCTAAAACTCGAGAACAGCTGAACTGATTTGGCTAATTTTGGTTTTGAATTATTTGTGGAAGTCCAGGAAAGGTTTAGAAGGTGAGTAAATATGAAAAAAATGCTTGGAATATAGTAAAAACAACAATTTCGCTTTCCCATATAAACTATTCCTACCTGTCAAACATTTGATATTCGTCCCGTCGTTTAGAAATCAATTAAATTTAAAAGTCGTTCAGAATTCAAATTAAATTTAAAAGTGAGGTATTTTTTATTTGTTGGTTTCGAATGTCAAACATTTGATGTTCGTTCCGGTTAAGTTTTGACCACATTTTTTACTAAATTTGAAACATTCTGCAATTATCATTCAGCTTTTTTATTTATTGATTCTGAGGCAGTACGAAGTTTGCCGGTTCAGCTAGTGTTTTTATTAAAAATAAGTGCCACTGCTGAACAATTCTTGAAAGTCATACACACTGTTCATGCAACAATGTATTCGGTGTGGTCTATTGAAATTTAAAAAAAAAAAACTGAAACGCTGGCAGGGTCCCCATGTTGGATGATAACGCTTATGGTTTGTTCTAGTTACCAGCCAGTTCTTTGACCACCCGATACTTGTATCAACCATTTTGATTGGTCTCCATAAAGATAATGACTGTGGAACCCTACGGCCCTGAGTCTCGATAGCAAAATCCACCATTACCATTGGATTCTTATTTGAGTCTTTTTAAGCCTCTTCCTTTAAGGCGGCTGTGGCAGGTCAAATTAAATCAAATCACTTATTTGCTCAAGAATATAGTAGAATAGTCTTACGAGTTGCAGGACTCAAATTATTATAGAGTTTATTAGAACTATACAAACACGTATAACACAGGTACAAATATAACTGAACACAACCAGTCCAAATGTAATGCAAGATTCAATAACACGCGCAAAGTCCGTCACTAGAAAGATAACCGAATGTACACAAGTCTTGCTTCGCTCGTAGTTATCGCTTGACTGCCCCATCCATCAATCGAGGCATTGATTTATACTGCACAGATTCAGCTCGGCCGCGTGGACCGAATTTCCTAAAATTAAACCTGGCTAATGACTACCATAAAAGATTACAATACACAATGTTTTTCTAATTACAAATTTTAAACACAAAGTAAACAAAAGAACCGTTAAAACGTAGTTTTATTATGTATACAAGTCGCGAAAACTTAAGAAAATATTATAAACAAAAGAAGTCCAAATGCCGAAAGGTAATTAAATGCAGGTGTGAGTTTGTCTTTGTCGGTCGTAACAATCGAATAGAATATACTTTATTGCATAACAATGCAGGAGACATATGTAAAGAAAGCAATAGGCGGTCTTTTATCACTAAAAGCAATTTCTTTCAGACAACCTTAGGATGGAATAGAACACTTTGTGAGACATGTGGATTTTGCAATATGACTAAGTATAGAAGTAAAACAGAATGTATATTTTGGAATGGAAAGTCAATTACATATAAAAATAAGACAAAAATATGTTTTACATACATACATAACTTCACGTCTGGTACCTTGCGGGGTAGGCACGAACAACAGACCGCCATTCATGCTTATTCTTACACACCTCACTTGTTTCTTTGACATTCATAGCTCTTGTCATACATATAATAGTTATATTGATTTATACAAAACTAGCTTCTGCTCGCGACTTCGTCCGGGTGGAATAGTTAAAAAAAAAGTTTGGTCTTAGCGTCATGATATATAGCCTATATCCTTCCTCGATAAATGGGCTATCTAACACTGAAAGAATTTTTCAAATCAGACTAATAGTTCCTGAGAGTAGCGCGTTCAAGCAAACAAACAAACAAACTCTTCAGCTTTATATATTAGTATAAGATATCTAATCATAGTATAGTTGTATAGATTTACATAGTAATTGAAGAGTAGATAAAACATTAGGTGACATAATATTAATTTATGTATCACAAGTCATTGTCCAACAGGTATGCAAGTATAAGTCGTGCGCAGAAGGTTTGCCGATGCTCATCCCTCCCGCTTCCTACGACTGGGATCGGGGCTTGTCTAAATAGTACTAAGAACTAGACGATCGCGGGTCAGGCGACAGGAAGCAAGAAGGGTTATCATCGGCAAACCTTCTTCGCACGACTTATAGAAATCAAAAGGCTACTTAATCAATTATAACCTAAGAAAAAAAAACATTTAAAATTAATTAAAACCACAGAATATCCACTCAAAAGAATTAAAACATTAACAAAGGAATAAATAAAAATTAAATACTACGATAATATTAATTGTCAAAGTATCAAATTTAAATTATAATTGGTCATTAAGGAAATTATTAAAAATATAATAGCATTTTTGTAACAAAATATTTTGTAATCATTTTCTAAATATCACAGCGTCATCTGGGAGATGAGTTGCCGCAAGCGTACATGATAAATTCCGTTTACCGCGGGGGGCCTTTAGCTTGCTAGGAGAGCAAAGGACCTTCTACCCCCGCACAACGAAGTGGGGTGTGTTCTCCCAGGACACACTCCAGGCACTTTATTGCGCTGGATCGACTGGGCGTAACTATGTTCTAAATCTCAGCCTTTTCAACAGAAACAAAAGCGCAGGGTCGACAGGGAGGAGGGGGTTTTTAGTGGGTATTGGGGTTGCTCGCTCGTGTAGCAACGCTCGGAGTCTTCCACACTATTCTGCGACGTCGATCGCGGACGGAGCACTGCCAAGAGCATACTATTGCTGCAGTGTTATCGCCCCGACCGACGCGTGTCGTTCCCCTAGCAGCGGCCCAGTTTGTGCGTAAATCGGTTAAGCATTTTCCCTCGCCTCAAAAAAAAAAAAGCTTACATGATAAACATTGGAATGTTAAACAAGATTTTATCTGTGTAGGAAGAGAGAAAGAATAACAATTGCTGCGGCTAGGCGGCCTGTTGTAAGAGGCGATTAAACCATCCGCAGCCAAGTAATAAGGTATTTGCCCGTCTGGATGGCCACCACCTCTGATCTAGAGCATGTCGTTATAACAACCTTGAGCTGTGTTCCAGCATTAGTGGCCAGGCTTTGGGACCCTTCGATGCCAGCATCACATTTTTAGTACCTTTTGTGTTTTAAATATCCATAGACGACGGTAAATGTGTTCTATCAGGGGCCAATTCTGCTTTTATATATAGTACTAGTTTCTACCTGTGACTTCGACCGCGTGGAATAGTTAATTATTTTTTTTAAGAAAGCCCCCCGATTTTGAAACATTATTTATTGGTGCTCCGCTCCTATTGGTCTTAGCGTAATGATATATAGCCTATAGCCTTCCTCGATAAATGGGTTATCTAACACTGAAAGAATTTTTCAAATCAGACCAGTATTTCCTGAGATTAGCGCGTTCAAGCAAACAAACAAACTCTTCAGCTTTATATATTAGTATAAGATATAATAGCAGAATTGAATCTTAGGTGAGCCGTCTGCCTATCTACTGTATATACTTATGTAATAAAAAAAATCCAATTTTATATTTAGACTCTCGAATAGGATATTTGACAGTCGAATCAAGCAAGTCACTTGTTATCATCATACAAAAATATCACAGCCTACTTGATTTTGTGATGCTTGAGTCTTATGACGTCACAACTCTAATGAGTCATATAGCTTGTTGATTATTTTCTAAAACAATAATGAAAATTACTTCTACTTCTACTTCTCTTTTGAAAATAGAATGATAACAAGGTATTTAAGCAAACGCTATTTTTTATGTACATTATTTTAGAAAATTTTATTAAGCGTGTCAAACACCCAATTCACTTAGCTGAGTGGTATATTAGAAGATTACTGCACCAAAATGATTCCATAAATCCATTCGATCCCGTCTTCTTTTTTTTGCAGGAGATCAGCAGACAGCCAGACGGCCCACTTGATCGAAAGCGGTTACCGTCGCCTATGGACATTTCCAACACCAAAGTTGCTACAAATGCGCTGCTACTCTCTTAAGGGAGACTGAAACCTGGTCACTAATGCCGGAACACAACTCAAGGTTGTTATGGCGACATACTCTAGACCAGAGGTGGTCGCTATCAAGTCGGGCAAATGCCCTACCACCTGGCTGTGGGTTGTTAAGTCGCCTCTTGCGACAGGCCGCCCGGCCGCAGGAAATTGTATTCTTTCTCCGTTCCTGCACGAATAGAATGTTCAGGCCGATTTGTTTATAAATAAACTATGGATAGGGATCTTAAGGCGGAAACATTATTGACTTGCCACCTGAGGGGACCTTAGCAGCATACGACTTTGCCCATTGTACCCTTTTCACGCGGTCGTTTGCGATTTGCTGCATTCGAATAAGACTGATATACATTATCAGTGTACATTAACCATTCCCTTTGAGACATTTCACCATGGCAATTTCCTAAGTTTGACAGCCAGGGCATCGTTTGATAATGTCATTTAATCGTTCATATGTCAGTTTCTGCGACAAAAAAACCTAGAAAGTACACATGCCAGGACAGTTTTCGAACAATTGCCCATTCGGGTAAATGCCCTACCACCTGGCTGTGGGTTGTTAAGTCGCCTCTTACGACAGGCCGCCGGGCCGCAGAAAATGGTATTCTTTCTCCGTTCCTGCACGGACGAATAAAAATTATTTTCTTTCGTCTTATTTTCTTTCTCATTTATCGCCATTTCCCCGCAAGAATATATACAATGAATTCCAATGCACCTTACCACGCAAACGCGTGTAACCCACATGTACAAATAGAAAAAAAAAGTTGTGTTTTATGGCGTGACATTTATGGGGCTGGAAAAGTGTATAAATCTTTTGTATTACGGCAACTTTTGCGTGCCGACTTGACACTGCATTTTCCTTTATTTATTACTACCAACAATTTTATGTCGTCCCAGCGGTCGGTCTTTGACCTTACAGCAGAGAAGTTTTCAAGACGTCATAAGTCCAATTGCGTGTAGTCAAAGGATTTTAAAGTCCGCCCAACTTCTTCTTCTTCTGCGAGCGAGGGTGGATGAGGGTTTACTCCATCCAGCCCAGCTCCTTCAGGAACCAACAGTTTCTTGACGTTACGTAAACGTAAACTTCGCCCTGTATTGAACCACCTTTTTCGCATTCAAGCGGGACATGGGCGGCTGTTTCTTCTGCCTTCAGGCCTGCTCTGCACAGGGAGCTGTCGGTGACACCTATATAAGTATCTATTAGTGTAACAGACGCTAAAGATCGACCTTTATCCATCTGATAACCAGATGAGACATATTTTTATCAAATCATATTGATTTGTAAACACGACTATGATTGTTTGCCTTCATACTTCATACTTCAGTACATATTCTTGATGCATGCATATATTCTTCTCTTTTTGTATACTGGTACGTACGTATATCGATCTCTGTCGTCGTCGTCCCTCCGCACTCTTTTAAGACTTACTTCACGAAGATGCTGCCATTGTGTCGTCGGATTTCGTTTGCGGTGTTAAATAAACAGACATGTAAGAAATAATAAGTTTTTCGGTAAGTGCAGTGGTTGTTGAAACAAACTAAATGGCCGACGCCCTCAACAGTGATTTTTATTATTTGAATGATTTTTTTTTTTCTTTAATGTAAGTATAGGTTTGCGTTTGACCACTGTCTCACCTGATATTAAGTGATGACGCAGTCTAGGATGAAGCACGCTTACCTAGAAGATATATTCACTCGTGACTTGAAGACTTCATGATTATATTTGTCAGGAAAAACAGACTTCGGCAAGTTATTCCACTCTTCGGCAGTGCGCACCAGAAAAGATGAAGCGAAACGCTTGGTTCTGACTGGTGGTATTTCCACCATATAAGGGTGGCGCAAACCGATGATTGAGCCGGTTTCAATATTTGTGCAAGATATATACCTATATATTGTTCAAAAGCGCTTCGTAGAAGTTCGATTATTCAACTTATTTATTTTGTCTGTCCTGGCCTGTCCATTGACGCATTTTTATTAGTTCTCCGTTTCTCCGCTACGCAGCTTCGCTCCCCTTCAATGGACAGGCAGCCTAAAAGTAGGAAAGCGGACTCTAGGTGTCAGAGCAAGCACTTCAAACGCAACTGTGATTGACGCTCGCATGATCATGAATAATGGGCACATAAACTTCATCAAAGTGCTAGAGACATTCAAGTTAAATAATTATTATAATATCCCATAAACGCCCCACTGCTGGGATTGGGCCACTTATTTATAAGGATATATCCGCCCTATCCAAGTCAGATTGGCGTGTTTCATACATCGGTCATCTCGATTCGGTATTTACATAAAAAACGTGTGCGTCTCGGTACGCCCGACAGAAGTGATAACTTAAACTAATCTAAGTTGAACTATTTAATATTGAAATTGTTTAACTTGAGAAAAGCTTAGGTTATTACTTAAATTTTATGTGTATGATAATGTAAGTAAAGGTTATTTATTAATAAAAACATTTATTGATTATAAAATATATTTTATTCTTGGCTACAATTCTTGAATATGTACATTACAAGAAATACTGCTAACGCTGTGGGTTAGAGTGAGAGAGGAGGAGCCTGCCTACCGCTGCCGTACGCGTGAGAGAAAGGGAAGCCAGACAGGCCGGCGCCGTAACGCGTTACGTAACGAAGCAGTTTACCCTCCCATAAGAAGTTATCACTTAAACAGTTTTTTCGCTGTCACCACGTGGTAATAATTATAACAATATACACATTTAAAAATACTGTCTAAACAGTGCATATTTTAACCACGATTCGAAACCCTATCCTTGTAATAGCCATCGAGCGATCTGTAACTCCTGAGTGATTAACTCAAAAGATATATATCCGACGCGAAGAGTGATTAGATCTGTATATCACTTGCGTTCAAAATGTGTCTTTATATCTTTAACTCTTTAGTTCATTCCTGTTCCACGCGATGACTATAGATCCGAATGAGAAGAAACTAGACTAGAAAGAAAAGAGAAAGAATGATTAGCCCGCGCACTGCGCATGCGTAGTAAGTGAACGAGGAAACCGAATATAATAGCAAGCCAAAATAAATCGTAACACTATAGTTTTATGGTGTAATTTTGTTTTAATGTAATTAATTTTATTATATTTTTTCACTCTATTTGTTTATATTTTTTTCATATCAGTTTATCAGTATTCAGTATATCACTCACAGATAATAACTCATCTTGTCTGCAATTGACACTGACACTATTCACTGTAAAGATAAAGAGTTAAAGATATAAAAGAGTGATATATATCTTTGTATCAAAAAGATATATATCACTCTTTTCTTCTTGGTGAGTGATTTTGCCATGACTATTAGAGATGTCCTGACTAGGTGAAGGGGCGAGATGGATAGCTCCTTCGTCTCAAAGAAAGATCTTTCAGCGAAGCTATTGCTGTAACTCGCAGGCCTACGCCCGTCTATTATTATTGGAAATTTGTATGTATCGTTTCTACGTGTCGGGTATCGTTTGCGACCTCATTTATTGCACAGCGCCATCTATTGGCTTCTACTGTTCCAGTACATGATTCTTTTTTCAATAATCGATAGCAAATCTTATATATATACAAGAAAGTCGTGTTAGTTACACTATTTATAACTCAAGAACAGCTGTACCGATTTGGCTGAAAATTGATGGGGAGGTAGCTTAGAACCAGGAGACGGACATATAGTACGTTTTATCCCGTTGGAACCGGTAGGTGGCGTTGAGATCGGGTTCTAGAATCCTCCTAATCGCTTGGAGCGATTTTGTTTTGTGTGTTTGAGTGGGTTCCCGGATGGTTTAGATTCACAATTAGAACCGGTAGGTGGCGCTGAGATCGGGTTCTAGGATCCTCCTTATTACCTGGAGCGATTTTGGTGATTTTGTTTTTGTGTGTTTGAGTGGGCTCCCGGGTGGTTTAGATTCGCAATTGGAACCGGTAGGTGGCGCTGGGATCGGGACCTAGATTTTTATTTCTTCAGAGCAGGAAGGACGACGTCTGCCGGGGCCGCTAGTTTTATATAATAAAAAGTGTGATAGTTTTTGTCCCAGAAATCCCGAGGAAATTTTCCCGGGAGCGGTTTTCAGTTGTTTAGGTGCATAAAAATTAGCTTATTCCGACACAGTTTTAACTAAAACGATTGCTTGCATTCTTTTTCAAATGCTACGGTACTTTATGTCCAGGGAATGTAGAGGGGATTTCAAGTCAAAAAATACTACCTGTAGTTGGAATATGATATTCAAATTCATTTATAAACATTTATATATTTTGTAGATATTATTACGAGCTACACAGGACTCGAATTAAAATACCATTGGAATTACTATAGAATTTATTAGAACTATACAAACACGAATAACATAGGTACAAATATAACTAGACACTAATAGTACAAACTGCACAATTCAATAACACGCGCAAAATCCGTCACTATATAGCTTATCAATGTACACAACTTGCTTGTATCGTAATTGTCGCTTGGCTGCCAATCTCTCCGTTCGGGGATTCCTTTATACTCAGTTTACAATATGTCACGACTGTGTAAACAATGATTTACACGAATCACACCTGGCCACTGTCGGCGCAATTCCCGGAAAACATGATTCTGCACACCTGCATAATTATGCCTGCGAACGGCCATAAACAAGTACAATAACAATAGGCTATTGTCTAATTGCAAATTTTAAACACAAAAAAAACAAAAGAAGGTAGTCATAAAACAGTTTCAACGTTATCAGCATGCAAGCTGCGTCAGGTAATAAATACAGTTATTGTTTTTAACCCCACTTGTGACAATATGTATTTGTACGGTATGCATTTATATCTATGTAATAAATAAAATTTATATATATATGTACCACCATCGCCATTATCATCTCAATTGATTTTTTTTTATTGCAGGGGACCTCAGCAGACAGACAGATGGCCCACTTGATGGCAAGCGGTTACCATCGCCTATAGACATTTGCAACACCAAAGGTGCTACAAATGCGCTGCTGCTCTCTTAAGGGAGACTGGGACCTGATCACAAATGCCAGAACACAACTCATGGTTGTTATGGTGACATACTTTAGACCAGGGGTGGTAGCCATCCAGTCGGGCAAATGCCCTACCACCTGGCAAAATCATTCCTGGAGTTGTTTGAAAGAGATTGCTTCTTAGCGATATGACCGCCCTTTGTACATAACTAGATATAATTTTAGTCTTTAAGCTCATTTTTGTATTGGTGTATAATAAAGTGTTATCTGTCTATCAAATGAATGGTGTACAAAGTCGCGGATACATCCTAGTAATAATATAAAATGTATTTTACAACAAGACCAAGTGTTTAGATTTAAACTGTTGCTTACGATATTCTTACGTAATGTTACATGCCGACAAAAAGTGAATGCACATCTGCCTGCCATAAACCTGGTTTATTACCTTTCCAGCATTTGGACTTCTTTTGTTTACTTTGTGTTTAAAAATCGTACTTAAGAAAAACATTCTATTGTTATTATACTTGTTTTATGGCAGTCATTAGGCAGGTGTGTTGAACTAATTCTTGGAAGTTATTGTTTTGAATCGAGGCACATTATATTTGTATAGAATAAAAGGAATACCCGAACGGTGGGATGAGGCAGCCAAGCGAGGATTACGATACGAGCAAGACGTACATTCGATAAGCGATATAGTGACAGACTTTGAGCGTGTTATTGAATTGTGCAGTTTGTACTGGTTGCGTCCAGTTATATTTGTACCTGTGTTATACGTGTTTGTATAATTCTAATAAATTCTATAGTAATTCCAACGGCATTTTAATTCGAGTCCCACACTCGTAACAATAATAAGCTCGTTATACATACATATAATAGATACAATACAACCTTATCCTTTTCTTAAATGGGATAATACACAAACATCAAGAGAGTAGACGAGATTTAAACAGTATTTGAATCAGAATGAACATAGAATTTACCTTTGAAATTGTTACGGCTACTTGGGCTCGCTGCGAGGTCTAAGCCTCTCTTGTGGCCGGAGATTGAGGATTACGCGGACACTGAGACCTTGAGCTCCGCTTGTCCGATTGCCAGATATCTTGACTGCCTAATGGTACTCGGTACTGACAGACGTTGTGAACAGACTATGATAGACTATAATTATACATGTGGTGAAACAAACCTTCCTCGCCCACTGGTCGACGGGCCAGATTTTAGAATATAGAATATTAATTTTGTTTATGATTATTATTTACTCTATGGGAGCCTAATCTAATTTACTAGCGCTTCGCAACATGTTACGGCTTGAAGAGAAGAAGCGGCGCAAGAAACTCTTCAGCAAACATGCCTAGCTCTAATAATTTTATATAATATTAAAATGGGTGGAAGGAAAAATAAAAGTAATTATCAGTCAAGTTGGTATGTGTTCCGTTGTACGCACAAAGAGCTCATAGTGTCTTGAGGTCTGGCAGCTGGTTTTTGCTGGGTTTGGGTCTTAATAGTTTTGATAATTGGATCCCAAACAGGTGGTACTTCACCAACCATCGCTCTATTGAAATTTGGGTGTTTTTTGAACCTGAATAGCTTCACGCATTCCGGTTCCAGGTATAAAACGATTCTCTTTCCGTCTCCTGGTTCTAAGCTATCTCCCCACCGATTTTCAGCCAAATCGGTACAGCCGTTCTTGAGTTATAAACAGTGTAACTAACACGACTTTCTTTTATATATATATATAGATTCTAAGTTAATAATTGTAATTAATACATAAAGAAACAATGTACACGTATTTCATGCGAGTTTAATTCCCGCCTCCCCTTTTTACACGACCGCAGTGAGCAAAAGTTTTGTTCATTGGGTTATCGAATCTGATATAGTGGTTGGGTTTATCCAGCGTGTGAAACACTTACAAGTCAATAGATGGCGCTGTACATTAGTTGAAGTCGCACACGATTCCCGAAACGTACAAAGAGTATATACAAATTTCTAACAATAATACATTTGCCTCGGCAGCCTACCATATACGGGGCACTCTCTTCACTGTTATTAATATTTTTTAGACTCAAACATTGAAAATTTTAGAAGTTTATTCACCGCACCACACACATGCGTCTGTGAAACAGAGGTAATCGGCCCGAGATACCACGGGCTTTCTTGCCGCCGCAGTGCCGGCAGATGATCACGCCACGCCGCCTTGAATGATGTCTTACGAAGAGCGCTTGCCACCGCTAACGTGCCGGCTTTATTGGAGCCGAACGGTATTGCACAAGGCGATGGTAGGCGTCCTGACGGAATTACTCTACTTCCCTGGCGGCATGGCACCCTTTTGGCGTGGGATGCGACTTGCGTAGACACGTTGGCCGCATCCCATTTACCAAACACGAAAGAGCTGAATCACTCAAACTACGCAAATATGCAACCCTCAATGAGAGTTATATGTTCGTGCCGTTTGCTGTCGAGACGCTTGGACCGTGGGGTCCTGAGGCCATGAGCCTCAACCAAAATTTATCGATACGACTCATTGACTCTTTAGGTGATCAGAGGGCTGGTGCTTACCTCGGACAACGGATCAGTATGGCAATCCAGTAATTTAGTTTAATTTATTAATTAAGTTATTACATGTAAAACTTTAAATATACCTATTATTATTATTAAAAAATAAGAAGTTTATTCTGAATTATAATATGTTGACGGATGTTATAGGTTAAAGGAATTATATTGATATTAATAAAATGTTGGCGCCACTTATATCCCAATTACCAATTGTGTCTTGGGTTTAAAGCGTCTTGCAACCCCCGTATGTTGCCGCCGCTCGCCCGGCGCGTGAGTTCAGTACGTTGCCAAACGCCACGCTACCGCGACGCACGTGTACTAGTATCGCACCCGCATAAATACACATATTAGCTATCGAAGATTTCCGCGTCCAGTAGCTAATTGCTAGGACATTCGCCTCAACCAATAATAAATTTAAGTGATCAGTGTATCTGCGTCCCTTGCGCCCCGGGGCTCGTGTAGAAGGACTTTGCCATCTTTATCGCCACGTGAGAAGCACCGGCAGAACCCTGAACCAGCGCTGTCGTGGGCTGGTGGCTGACTGCGAGGTAAGTGCAAGGTTCTATATTCTCCGGGCATCAGTTCTTAATTGGGGAATAAGGGATGGCCATACATTGAGCACATAACCTCCTACCCGCGGAGATTTGCCTGATTGCGTCTCCATAAAAATTAAAAAATAATGACCTGTGAGTATATTCTCTGAGGTTTCAGTACTGCACACACACATATTCTTTTTTCTTTTCAATTTGTAGGCGGTTTGGTTAAAAAAATATTTTCTACTTTTTAGTTGCTTGATTTTACTACTACTACTACTACTGTCACCATCCGTCGGCTTATTTAAAACACGGCTCAGGAAATGGTTAGTCGAGCACACCTACTATAATCATGAAGAGTTTATATCCCATAATATGATATAATTTTAATTTTATTTATGACCTGTGAACTGATGTAGAAATTGACGTGTAACATTGTTATGAATAAATGATTTCTGATTTAGGATTTCTGATTTATAATTTATTGTAATGTATTGTTACGACCTAGGTTCCGACAAAGACAAATTCACACCTGCATCCCTTTAGAAACACATTTTATTACCCTTTCGGCATTTGGACTTCTTTTGTTTACTTTGTGTTTAAAATTTGTGATTACAAAAACATCCCATTGCGTATTGTAATCTTTTACGGCCTATTGTTGTATTGTAATCACTGCCAGCTGTCGCGGATTTAAAGGTACAAACTAATTCTAAGAAATTCGGTCGACGCGGTCAGGCAGACATATTGCATCTGTGCAGTATAAAGCAATGCGCGAATGGAGAGATCGGGAGTCAAACGATAACCACGAGCGAAGCAATACTTGTGTACATTCGGTAATCTATTTAATGACGGACTTTGCGCGTGTAATTGAATCGTGCATTACGTTTGGACTAGTTGTGTTCGGTTATATTTGTACCTCTGTTATACGTGTTTGTATAGTTCTAATAAAGTCTATAATAATTCCAACGGCATTTTAATTCGAGTCCTGCAACACGTAACAGTATTGTCACGTTCATTTAATAATAAAGTATATTGACATTTATAATTATACTGGTAAATCTTGGACGTCCCTTGCACAACACTAAGTGCCAAGCATCTCATACAACGATGCAATTCTAATTAAGGCTGTTCTGGTTCCGGTGAGGAATAAGCAATGTAACACCGCATTTTGTATTTATGCGATACGGCCCGTCCGCTCGTCGCCAGACCTAATTACGCGGTCCGATGTAAAATAATTCATACTTTCATTAAAGCAACAAATTAAAATGGCAGTGCATGAAACACACGAATAATGGAGGCGATAGCCGTCATTAGGACTATAAGCCGTCGTAACTTAGTGGTTAGGATATCGTGCAGTTTTTATCCGTGCAGGAACTGAGAAAGAATACAATTTCCTGCAGCCCGGCGGGATTTTTTTTTTTTTTTGTTTTGAGGCGAGGGAAAATGCTTAACCGATTTACGCACAAACTGGGTCGTTGCTAGGGGAACGACACGCGTCGGTCGGGGGCGATAACACTGCAGCAATAGTATGCTCTTGGCAGCGCTCTGTCCGCGATCGACGTCACAGAATAGTGTGGAAGACTCCGAGCGTTGCTGCACGGGCGAGCAACCCCAATACCCACTAAAAACCCCCTCCTCCCTGACGACCCTGCGCTTTGAATGTGTTGGAAAGGCTGAGATTTAGAACATAGTTACGCCCAGCCGATCCAGTGCAATAGCCCAGCGGGCTGTCGTAAGAGGCGACAACACAACCTACAGCCAGGTGACAAGGTATTTGCCCATCTGGATAGCTATCACCCCTGGTCTAGAGTATGCCGCCATAACAACCTGGAATTGTGTTCCGTCATTAGTGAACATTATAGTCATTAGTCCGTCAGGCTCCAGTCTCCCTTTAAAGAGCAACAGCGCATCTGTAGCATCATTGGTGCAAATGTATATAGGCGATGGTAAACGCTTTCCATCAGGTGGGCCATCTGCCTGCCTGCTGAACTCACGCAAAAAAAAACAAAAAACAAAATGGCGATATTTGATAATAATAGGAATATATAGGTATATAATATATACATACATATATAAGTAATTTGAGTGATCTATTGTTCGCGCTAATCTCTTTGTTCACGCCAAAGTAACACGTCATAAAACCTTCTTTTCCCTGTTGGTATTTCATGCGAATTCTTTGAAACTATTAAGCTGACCATTTAAAGATTTCAAGATTCAGTGGGTGGGATGTTGCTAGGAGGCCGTGACTAATTTACAAATTGATGAGGGTCGATCAGTCAGGAAATGCACCAGTCCTGTGCTGACTGCAAAAGAGGCGTTACCTAGTGCATTTAATCACCAAGTTAATCATAAACGACTGATTCTAAACTTTTTGTCTGCCAGTCTATCTGAAAGTTTTGTTCAACGGATTTCAAATGAAATATTAAGCCTAGCTACACACCTGCGGAACATGTGTGAAATGTTCGGCGACTGAAGGATCGGCGCTAACCTGAACTCGGAATTAAAAAACACTGCGAGTGTATTTAGCAGAACTTTCCGCGGGATAAGTTGCGCAGGTGTGTCGCTTTTTTTTTATATTGCAGGAGATCAGCAGACAGGCAGACGGCCCACTTGATGGAAAGCGGTCTTAAGGGAAACTGGAACCTGGTCACTAATGCCGGAACATAACTCAAGGTTGTTACGGCGACATATTTTAAACCAGAGGTGGTAGCCATCCAGTCGGGCCAATGCCCTACCACCTGGCTGTGGGTTTTTAAGTCGCCTCTTACGACAGGCCGCCCGGCCGCAGGAAATTGTATTCTTTCTCCGTTCCTGCACGGATAAAACTACACTAAGAGTGAAAATAAGAATTTTGTTTGAAATTTTGTTACTATCTTAAAAATACTCAAGTAAAAAGTTAAAGTACAATGTGTATTATATGAATAATAAAAAGATACATTGTTGTATTACAACCTCCACTCATATTTGTTATCTCGCCGTTGACAAATATAAAATTTCATAACATCGCAATCAAATTCAATGTTTGGAAGAAGAGTGACTTCGATCCTCTGCGATACTGGTACGTACTTGGGATTCTGTGTTTATATTTACACACAATGCCATTGGTAGTCACATACTCACACACACACATAGACAGAATGAAGATGATTTACACAAAGTTAAAATTTTACGTTTATAAAATTCTGTACTTACAAAACTTATTAATTTTCTTATACTCATGAAGAAGCTAATTATTGCATAAATTAACTTCCGAAGTATTTGTATCCGTATCAAACATTGAATGTATTTAAGGTTCCTAAAAGATGAAACATTTGTAAAACATAATTGTTTATTACCGAAATAGATTTTATTTTCGAAAATTGATAAGTCATCGACTTTATAATATATACATATTTAAGAATTAGTGTTTTCTACTAAAGGGTTTTTCAACAAGAACTTTGTTTTATAAAACAAAATTAACAAAGAATTGAGATCAAAATGATACAATTTTTTATTGTATTCGAAGGAGTAAGATTTGGCAATTATTATAAATGAAAAATGATATCGGACGACCACGACACGACCACGCTTACAGATGCCGATTCTATCATTAAAATTTTTATTCACTTTTTTGCAAAATGGCTGGTTTATTTTGTGAATCACAACATGGTTTTTGAGTTTTAAGGCTGCAATCGACTACATGGCCGCATAAAAAATAGTCCGGTGGTGTCACATGATCGAATTTCAAAACAAACATAAGAAAATGTTAATACTGGGGTTTTAATTTTAGTTACAATATCATAAATAATCTAATACAATAAAATAAAACTAGAAGTATTATTTATTATCGGGGTGGAGACTTTGGGCCCATGGGGGCCAAGTGCCCACAAATTATTTAAAAATATTAAAAAACGTCTGGTCGATACAACAAGAGACCGGAAGGCTGGAGCTTACCTCGCTCAAAGGATTAGCCTCTGTATCCAGCGAGGCAATGCTGCCAGCCTTCTAGGTACAATGCCCAGCGACAGTGGTCTGGTGGGGCTGGACGGGCCTTGATACAGGTTTTGTTTTTTTTTTTAATTTTTTTTTTAAGCTAGGTTTATTTATATTATGGATTATGCCCTCCTTTTTTATTTAGTTCTAGTTTTTAATTTTAGGTTTATTTTTCATACTGTAGTTTAGTTTTAGTATTTAATTGTATTTTTTTATTCAATAGATTTATAATTACGCATACCGATAATAAATAAAACTTAACTTATTTATATTGTATTCTACCCATAATCCCTCAAGACTATAGTAGAATACTGAGCCTAGACCACCGTCTTCTATGGGTTAGGAAGAAGGCTGGCTACGCTTTCTTGCTGGATCGCCACACTGATCCGTTGCCCGAGCACCAGCCTTCTGATCATCTGAAGAGTCAATGAGTCGTTTTGATAAATTTTGGTAGAGGCTCATAGCCTCAGGACCCCACGGTCCAAGCATCGACAGCAAACCAAATAAACATGTGACTCTCACTGAGGGTTGCATATTTGCGTTGCTTGAGTGATCTGGCTGCTTTCGCCGCCGGCGGCGGAAACAATATTTATGCTTAATTCAACAAAACATTTTTATGTTAAACAGAAAAAACGTTGAAACATTTTAGAGAAACACACAAATCAAACAAAGCTAAATACATGTCACCAAACTAAAATATATTCCTGATAACAGAGAAAGATTATTTTACTTATGCTGAGAATATTCACAAATATTTCCACAACGATCTTTATTTTGTTGCGAAGCTGTCAAACACGCAGCCTGTCCATCTGAAAGAAAGTGGTTACCTTCGCTTCTCGGTGGTCTCCTTCCTCTTGGCTACTTGAGGCGGCGAGGAGGTCAGGGCCTCGAGGACAACCTCTTTGCCCCGGCTTCTACTCGACGGGCAACTACCTGTCGGTGGCGGGGTTTGGAGCCGTTGGAACCTTCCTAATGGTGGTCTCTCAACGGCTCTCATTGGCCAGTCTGCGACATCCAATGGCCTCCCGTCGCTTATGAACGTTTATAATACCAAGGGCAAAGCCAACGTGTTGCCAGTCTTTAGGATGGTATAGACGCTATCGGATATGAGGCATAGCATAGAATAAAGAATCAGACAGTAGGGATTTCATAGAGAAGATGGGAATACAATAGCAGGATGTGATTAGGAAGATGGGAGTTATCACGACTTCTTCAAATACATCAAATAAGTCAACTGGATAGCTACGAATGCTGGTCTAAAGTATGCCGTCATAACAACTTTAAGTTGTGTTCCTGTATTAGTGGTCAGGTTCCAGTCTCCTTTGATAAAGCAGCAGCACATCGGTAGCACGTTTAGTGTTACAAACGTCCATAGACGACGTTAACCGCTTTCCATCAGCTGTGCAGTCTGCCTGTCTGCTGAGCTCACGCAATAAAAAAATAAAAAATCTTTCTTTCTTAGATAAGCTCACGTAATTTGCGCCTCTACACCAAACAAAGAACAAACACACCCGGTACACACGTTCTGTTTTTATAATAATTATTTCACCGCCAGGCTGTCCGTCTCTGGAATGAGTTACCTATTGCTATAAAAGAAGCTAAATCCTTACCGTGCTTTCAAAATCAGGTCCAGAAGCATTAATTTTCTATTCTGAATAATAATGCTATTAAATAAATTATATATTCTCATGTATTCCCAAACGCCCTAGTCCGTCCCTGCAACGTTGAGAGCGGTGCAGTAAACACGAATATCAGAACTTAGTACCGACGTTATTACTTTTGAATTTAGAATACCCGTTGGCGCAGTAATATTGAAAAGATTTCTCTATGACATAATATTGAGCATAATATTGAGAACAGTAAGTACGTGCTTGGAAACTTGGATCTCTTAAAATTTCTTGTAATAGTAGTTGACAATTTTTCAATCATTTTACGCAATAAAATTACGTTTTAACGATTTTAACCGCGGTAATTTATTTGATTTTTGTGTGATAAAGATGTGAAGGTAGGCTAAATAAAACTTTAACAACACCCATTGACACTTGACATCTTTGTCTTCCGTGACCACGGCTACTGAGAAGTGGCCGAAACGTCGGAATCATAAAAATCAAATAAATTACCGCGATGGAAGAGATCGCTTTGAGTGATTACTCCGCCTATTGTATTGCCTAGAAAATATTGTAAATATGGTCTGTTTTTGTAATTGAATATTTTGGTGTGCAATAAAGTGTTCTCTCTCTTTCTCTTTCTCTCTCTCTCTCTCTCTCTACCGCGCTTAAAACCGTTAAAACATAGTTTTATTATGTATAATATATTAAGAAAATATTAATCATTTTACGACAAAAAATTTAATATTCAAGCCAAATTAGGTAAAACACAACCTATAGAAAAATAACCTACCAAGATAGTTTGTTGTAAATTGGTGTTAGATTAAAATTATATAACAACAGATCTAACAGCAAAATTAGTTAACAACTGTGCCCGAAATAACATGCTTAAATTTCACTGCAGTAGACTATAAAGGAAAGCCAAATTAAACCACGAAAAGCGATTGTAAAAGGTAATTTGCCGCCAGTTGTATTCAAAATTCAGATAAGCAAAGTCAAAAGACAAATTAATGTTATTTATCCATCAGTATATCAAATTCGTTGTAATGACATTGTGTGCATTGAAACAAAAGAGACTATGTTAAAGAAACAATATAATTAATACAATTTTATAAATGCGTTTTTGCTTTCTATTAATACTGTTACGACCTAGACGCCGACAAAGACAAATTCACACCTGCATACCTGTAGAAACACATTTTATTACCTTTCGGTATTTGGACGTCTTTTGTTGTTTTTTTTATTTTATTTTATTGCAGGAGTTCAGCAAACAGGCAGACGGCCCACTTGATGGAAAGCGGTTACCATCGCTTATGGACATTTGGAACGCCAAAGCTACAAATGCGCTGCTGCTCTCTTAAGGGAGACTGGAACCTGGTCACTAATGCGGGAACACAACACAAGGTTGTTATGGCGGCATACTCTAGACCAGGGGTGGTCGCCATCCAGTCGAGCAAATATCCTACCACCTGGCTGTGAGTTGTTTAGTCGCCTCTTACGACAGGCCGCCAGGCCGCAGGAAATTGTATTCTTCCTCCGTTCCTGCACGGATGAGATTGTTTGCTTTGTGTTTAAAATTTGTGATTATAAGATTGTGCATTGTAATCTTTTATATCAGTCATTAGCCAGGTGTGTCTGATTTAAAGAACAAACTGATTCTAGAAAATTCGGTCCACGTGGCCTGGCAGACATATTGCATCTGTGCAGTATAAAGCAATGCCTCGATTGAGGGACGAGGCATTCGAGCGATAACCACGAGCGAAGCAAGACTTGTGTACATTCGGTAATCTATTAAGTGACGGATTTTGCGCGTGTTATTGAATTACGATCTTCTGCATTACGTTTGGACTTGTTGCGTTCGGTTATATTTGTACCTATGTTATACGTTTTTGTATAGTTCTCATCTATAATAATTCCAACGGCATTTTAATTCGGGTCCTGCAACTCGTAACAATACAATAACTTATCTATATTAATATTATAAAGAAGAAAGATTTGTATTGTTGTATATTTGTAACGAATAAACGTTCCTATATACTTAAGCTGTAGCCTAAGTATATTTACATATTTATTGCTTATGTACAGTCGCGGAATGAAAATGTCCGTCACCTTAAAGTCGACTTTTGCTTGCACGAATACAAGAAACAATACGTACGTATAAATGTTAGTAAACGTAGGTAAACAAAGAGGTTATATTCACTATTTTAACGTAAATATTCAAACAATAAAAAGTTTTTACATGTGTAAAAATCTCCTTAGACAAGATAGAAAGTCACACAACTTTGATCTTAATACATTGGTAGATAGATAGACAACACTATGTTTTACACCAAAGCATAGATAAACAGAAATAGAAAAATACAAGAAATAGAACAGCGGACGGCCTTATCGTTAAAAAGCGATCTCTTCCATGCAACCATTGACAGGGATTAATAGAAATTTAATACTAACGGTGGTGCACTTTATAAATAATGATATATGATAAATATAATATAATATATTTATCACATATCATATTATATATATAGATAATGCATCAAGTACACATAAGTACAAAAACTATGTATATATATATATATATATATATATATATATATATACATATGACTATACAAACATACATACAGATATTTAACAGTATTAGAAATTATTATATACAATAGAGAAGTGATGCTTCTGAACCTGATAAAAGAGTTATTATGAAAACAAGACGTATCTAAGTAATTTTAAATTTTATTTTCTAATTGCAAGATCTAATTTTCTGTGGAACAGTCAGTTCCTTCACTTACTTTGAAAAGGTAACATGTGCTCGCGGGACATTAAATGAATCTATTTGAAAAATGGCGAACATTTTCATACCACGACTGTACTATTCTACTACTAACTTTTTAGACTTATATCTACACGAAGCAACCCTGCGCAGGAATAGAATAATTTGCCGGAGTTGTTATTCCTGACATATACAATCTTAAAGTCTATCTTTCAAGTCATGAGTGAATCTTCTAGGTAAATATGCTCCATCCTAGACCGTATCATCACTCAACATCGCGTGAGACAGTGGTCAAAGCCGAACTTATGAAAGGGTAAAAAATATTTTTATATTTTCGTAAGTAAGCTTCAATATGGCCGCAAAATATATTCATAAATTCACACATTTAACCAATTCGTTTAGGATTTAAAATGCCTCCGAGCGTCAAAACAGAAAACGTTTTAAGCTGCCACTCTCAAAATGTTTGGTAATGTTTTTATATTGTTTCACACACAAAAGCTTTCGTTACAAAGGTTATTCAGGTTAACCAATAGTGGTTTGTTTATTCGTATAAAAATATATTTAGAGATGTCTATAATATTGTTACGAATTAGCGGGACTCGAAGTAAAATGCCGCTAGAATTATTATAGAGTTTATTAAAACTATACAAACACGTACAGTATACAGGTACAAACATAACCGAACACAACAGATCCAAACGTAATGCATAAGGTCGTAATTCAATAAAACGCGCAAAGTCCGTCACTATTAGATTCCCGAATATACACACGTCACGTCCGTATTGTAGTCGTAGCTCAACTGACCTCTCTCTCAATAAAGCAGCCGATTTATACTTCATAAATACGAATGTGCCCACCCGGCAACGTCCACACAATTTCCTAGTAATCGTAATCCGCACACCTGGCTAATGATGCAGCCGCAAGCGGCTGCAGACGAGTATAATAGCACAATCGGCTATTCTCTACAAAAACTAGAAAGGTATGCCAATAAATAAGTGAACAAAAGAAGACGATCATAAAAGGATTACAATTAGATCAAATGTGCTTTTACAGATTTATACGTAGAATTTGTCTTTGTAGGGGCCTAAGTTGTAACAATATAATAAATCTGTATAGGAGTCTAGCTTGTAGAACGAATTTCCGTGCAGAAACGGAGAAAGAATACAATTTCCTGCGGCCGGGCGGCCTGTCCTAAGTAGCGACAAAACAACCCACATCCAGGTGGTAGGGTGTTTACCAAACTGGATGGCTACCATCCTTGGTCTAAAGTATGGCACCATGACAACCTTGAGTTGTGTTCCAGCATTAGTGGCCAGATTCCAGTCTCCCTTTAGAAAGCGGCCGCACTGCTGAATTCAAACAATAAAAAAATGAAAAATAACAAAAACGCATGCCAGTAGTACGATTTCTACAGGCGCTTAATATATCTTATACCAATATATAAAGCTGAAGAGTTTGTTTGTTTGAACGCGCTAATCTCAGGAACTGCTGGTCTGATTTGAAAATTTCTTTCAGTGTTAGATAGCCCATTTATCGAGGAAGGCTATAGGCTATATATCATCACACTAAGACCAATAGGAGCGGAGCACCAATGAAGAATGTTTCAAAATCGGGGGGTTTTGAAAACAAATGATTTAATAATTTATGTTACACGTTTCCTTTCGGTTGAACGACTTCGGGATACCTGCAAAGCTTGGCTCACCGACAAGGCCCTTATAGTACCCTAAAAGCTGAAATCACTATTCCAGCAGGCCTCTAACACGTCAAATTGATAATGGTACTTTAAAAGCAAATGTGAACGAAGTCACGTGTAACAAATAGTACCCTATAACTTGCTCTCGGTAAGTAACAGTTCAGTCACTACACATATTTGGAATATATTGAAGAGGGGGCGAGTATATACACTTATCTATTGTCGAGAGCGTCTCAGTAGCTGTCGGCATCACACGATAGTGTCGTCAACAAACGTAGACTGACGTGAGATCAACCAAGCCACTTCACTCCGAACTGTATACACAAATAGTGCCGCCAATATCTTGGTTGGCTTAATATATCGATAAAATTGGGTCAAGTAAGTAGACAAGTTCGTAGTGACGGAAATCTCTGCGTCCACTCTAAAATAGAATTTCTATTTAAAGTATTACAGAATCAAAGATCATAGAATGGACTGGATTCATACAATTGGTTCTTTCATTTTTTAGGCTTCCGCTTTCGCCTTTCTGTCTGTTACTCTGCTTCTTTATGCCATAGTCATTTTTATGGGAAACTACTGAACCTATGGTCGTTGTTTTTTTTTTATAGCAGGAGATCAGCAGACAGGCAGATGGCCCACTTGATGGAAAGCGGTTACCATCGTCTATGGACATTTGCAATAGCAAAGTTGCTACAAATGCGCTGCTGCTCTCTTAAGGGAAACTGGAACCTGGTCACTAATGCCGGAACACAACTCAAGGTTGTTATGGCGACATACTTTAGACCAGGGGTGGTAGCCATCCAGTCGGGCAAATGCCCTACCACCTGGCGTTGTCTATCACAGATGCTAAAAGCGAAGTCCACCAATCGACATTTGACGCAGCTTTCTTCGTCTGATTGAAATTAGATGATCACTATGGAAACGTCTAAGCTCGTGTCAGTCACCCCCTTATTTTGAAATAGATTCAAGTTTCACAACTTCAAGAACACTTTGAATAAAAATTATTTGCGCAATATACGTTGAGTAATTTTTGAGATAGAGTTTTTTTTTATTGCAGGAGTTCAGCAGACAAGCAGACGGTCCACTTGATGGAAAGCGGTTACCATCGCCTATGGACATTTGCAACACCAAAGGTGCTACAAATGCGCTGCTGCTCTCTTAAGAGAGACTGGAACCTGGTCGCTAATGCTGGAACACAACTCAAGGTTGTTATGGCGACATACTTTAAACCAGGGGTGGTAGCCATCCAGTCGGGCAAATGCCCTACCACCTGGCTGTGGGTTGTTTGGTCGCCTCTTACGACAGGCCGCCCCAACGCAGGAAATTGTATTCTTTCTCCGTTCCTGCACGGATAGAGGTATTTTAAATTAGTTTATTTTTGTGGTCTAACATTGGACGTTTGCATTCTCTACGAAACCATTTATAGTTCGTCGACGATCACACATTTGCCCAACTCTAAAAAATATAATACGAACATGGCCCAAAAATTTAACTTTATCGATAACACAAGTGGTCATTGGTGACCACACTTCACAAACACAGTACAATTCCAATCCTTTATCTAGTTGGTAAACAGGTCATATACCCCTAAAAGGGATTCTTGGCTACCAGGGACGGTGTACACTCGAGTAAACCTCATTTTTTCCCACTCTTACGGGACCTTAAACCCACTCAGTAAATGTTAAGGTTAGAACACACTGTAATTGTTTGAGACGACTCAAACACATATAGTTTTTACTTGTATACCGGCAACTAATATATATCAAAATATTACATAACTAATTATCATAATAGTTATGTAATTAATTTATCCTGAACTAGCTACGCCAGCCACTCTGTTTACATAGAACTTAGATTTTATATTGATAGTCACGGCAGTCTTGACAGTTAAGCTCGTGAGCAAATATGATATGAAATGATTCATGTTCATTCACATTTCGTGACCAGGTTCCAGTCTTCCTTAAGAGAGCAGCAGCGCATTTGTAGCATCTTTGCTGTTGCAAATGTCAATAGGCGATGGTAACCGCTTTCCATCAAGTGGGTCGTCTACCTGTCTGCTGAACTCATGCAATAAAAAAAATAAAGTCCGTTCGGGCTGGTGGTACATGTACGAGCGAGCTCACAGCCCGGACGAAGTACGCTCGAGGATCGGACAGAGGTTTTAGTGGGTACTCCTAACCGCGGCGTGGCAATAGCGTCTCACACGTGAGGTGCTAGAGCCTCCCCGAGCTGGCGAATCCCGCACACGATCCTCAAACAGATTTCCCCTGTATAAAAAAGCCTCTTAGACAGGCCGGCCACCCGCATTAGACTGTATTCTTTCTCCGTTCCTGCACGGATAAAAATAATCAAATTTAAAACAGCACCGTGTGTCCACGCCTTACACTGCAGAGAACTGAATCGATACTATTGGTTTATTTTTCAAGGATACACCGACCTTTGGGGCACGAGTGTTATTACAAAAAAGTAATGAACTATAAATAGAAAATGGAATTCGCGAATGCAATTTCGAGGCTATCCCGGGTTTAAGTGTGATCCCGAAGACCGTTACCAGTAGGTATATGTATGTATCTGGGAAGAATTTATGACAAAGCAACGGATTACATGTGTCAGAGATTTTTATATAACTTTTTTGGGGTTCCGTCATGAAAGAAATTAAAAGGTGTATTATATATATATATATATATATATATATATATATATAAATGTGTGTGTGTGTGTGTGTGTATGTACATATATATCAAGACTTCCTATGCTTCAATAAACTTGATTGGTAAACTTGTTTTAATGAATAAACCTACTGAACGAACCCCGAACGCGCGGCGCGCAGGCCGGCGCGTGAGTTCCTACATACATGCGTACGTCACAAGGTTGCAGGATTAACTGAGTAGCTTGGCCGGCGGGCGGGTCGGGCGACCCGAACGCCGCGAGGGTGGAGCGGGGGCCCGCATCGGGGATACGATGTTCCCAACACGTATACTTCCAGCGCTTTTACATACTTGCCGCGCTATAGTCTCCCCCTCCAAGTCCTCGGACACCCCGGGAGAGGACTTGGCTTTGGAAGGCCTACCCCTCCTCCTACTCTGAATTACGGCAGAATCTCCTTGATATAAAGTGAGAGCACTAGCGTGGTACTTAGTAGTGTTTCCATTATTATCTACTACTTTATAGGTGGTAGGACTAACTAACTCAGCTATTTTGAACGGTCCCAGTCGTCTGGGCGTAAACTTACTAGTAACCCCTTTGTCAACATTACTGGAAACGTGGGCCGAAACCAAAACTAAATCACCAATTTTGTAGCTTGGTGCGGGTTGACGCCCCCTGTCGGCGTAAATCTTCCTCCGACGCTGTTGATTAGTGATTCGCGTAGCATCGCCCGTATCTATACGATGCAGCGCAAAAGAAGTTGGCGCTCCCCCTGGAGTAAAAATGTCCTCTTGATCATTCAGGAGTTCCGAGAGCCGTTGACGTTGATCCGACCCAAAATGGGAACCTACCTCTGGTTCAAATCTCATCGTAAAATATCGCGGTATATGACTAAAAGTATAACGAGAATTTTTAAAGTCAAGTACCACACCTGCGTCTAATAAAAAATTCATACCTAACAAGGTATCAGTTGCACCAGGCAAAATAATAAAAAGAGTGGGAACGACAGGCCCCTGCGGCACCCTTACATCCACCTTAGCTACATCTACTACAAGATTTTTACATGAACCATCAGCTAACTTAACACTAGTACACGTTTTATCGAACTTATGACCGTGTTTCACTAAATGTGCACGTAAACTTTCACTAGCAACCGATTGCTTTGCACCAGTATCAAACAACGCACTTCCACGAGCACCATAAATCTCCAATTCCACTACGGGTCTCTGACGCGGGTCAATGACCTCGCTTCCAATAGCGGCAATTGACTGGAAAGCGGAAAAAGAAGCAGACGATCCCTGTTTATTCTTACAAGTAGAGCAATTAGCTCGTATAACACCAGGCGTGCCGCATCCAAAGCATGTTACTGAAGGTGTCAAACTGTCTTCTTCTTTCTTAACGTTACCAGGAAACGACTTCTTAGATAACAGCTTCGGGCACTCCTCTTTCAAATGGCCGAATTGCTTACAATAATAGCAACGAGCTCTACTTGCTTTACTGGACGAAGCTGGTACTGCTGGATATGCTGTGTCTATAATCGGAGTCACTGATTCCTTATTCTTTCTAAGCTGTGACTGCTGAGAGCTACGGCCTTCATCTAAAATATCTTCAATAGCACGGGCCTGTTCCAATAGCTCAGAGAAAGACATAAAAGATTTACGACATATCTTCTCCCTTATTCTCTTATGCAGTAGCCCATACACCATGTCGAGCTGAGCTTCCTGAGAGATAGCAGTCGACGGCAACTGTGCTAACAATGCTCTTATTTTGCAGACGAAAATATCGGTAGGCTCATCGCCTTGTTCCCGTTCAAATATTTTCCGGTAAACCCTGTGTGGCGGCAAACGAGGACCATAAGTTTGCTTTAATAATTCTATGGCATCAGGCCAACTATTAACAGATGCTTTCACACCTTGCCACCAGGTTGCTGCAAGACCAGACAAAAGCATTGGCAAGCCTCGCAAGGCTATGTGATCTTCTATACCGACGCATTCCTTATATATTTCTATAGCGTCGACAAAAGCTAAAACGTCGCTCCCTTTTGCACCGTCGAAGCGCGATGAGCAATTTGCAAAGTTACCAGACAAGGCACTCGTAACAGGCGCAGGCGGTGAAGCTGGAGCGCGTATCAAAGACAAAAGATACGCCAAGTGTTGATCCGTCATAACTATTGGAGTTCCCGGTTGAACAGACGGCGCCGGCGACTGCGCAAACGGCGCAGCAGAGGTGGAGGCCCCGCTAGGGCCCGCAGTAGGCGGTGGAGGCGCGCCCGGCGGCACATGAGCCACGCCGGACGCGGACAAGAGAGTCTCAGACTCTCCAGCGATACCCCTATCCACAGAGGGTATATGCTGATCCATCCCGTCACTGGTTGCACCAGACCGTGTAAGCACCATAATGCCTAATCGGAAAACTCTATGTTTCCACGGTGATAAATTGTCCGATCACCAAGACAAACGGAAAACACAATATAGTTCAACACAAAATAATTGTTCATCGTAGCCTAAATAAACAATAACTTCAACTATAAAAGATAACTTGAAAATAAAGTTCTAAGTTCAAAACAGTCTGACACTAAAAGTCTTAAATTGGAAAACAACACTGTCTGTACACAAAACACAATGTTCCAATTAACGAAAAAAAAAAGTCTTTGTATAAAATTATTCTTCCAAAATTATTCCAACTAGTAGGTAAGTACAGTCCTGTATAAATAAGTCCAAAAGTACTTACGGAACCATCGTACGTATGTACTTACATATATGAAAATAAACACTAATTTCTAGTTCTTTATACTTATAGTCACTTTATATAAAACAATAAATTAAATTTAAATCAAAATGTCACGTAAAACAAACACAAATAAACATTTGAACCGTTTTAGGGTACCTAGGTTTATTCAAAGTACTAACTTAAGTTATAAACAAGTATGCAAAAGTACGAACAAGTTTGAATAAAAACGAATGAGTCCGAACAAGTTCAAACCAGTCCAAACAAGTCCAAACACGTCGAGCACTCACACTCGTACGAACGTGTATTTCACTCACAAGTCCTATAGAAACCTATTCAGAACACGTTAGGTCATTAGGTACTAAATCACGAACCTACAGTTTAGTTCTAGACTTACGATAGCCACCTAAACGTCGCGTTGAGTACTAACTCAGAACAAACGCGGAACAAACGTATCGGCACACACAGGTATCGCAAAGTTTATAACTAGAACACACTAAAACTGTTTTAAAACACTATATTTCGTGCCACACGTTGGGCTGCCAATTATTATAGCGGCACTCGAAATAATAAAGCTTGATTGGTAAACTTGTTTTAATGAATAAACCTACTGAACGAACCCCGAACGCGCGGCGCGCAGGCCGGCGCGTGAGTTCCTACATACATGCGTACGTCACAAGGTTGCAGGATTAACTGAGTAGCTTGGCCGGCGGGCGGGTCGGGCGACCCGAACGCCGCGAGGGTGGAGCGGGGGCCCGCATCGGGGATACGATGTTCCCAACACGTATACTTCCAGCGCTTTTACATTTCTATGTCTATTTTTTTAAAGTAATACATAAATTTTATTCACAAAATAATAATAACATTACATATAATCGAATACAATAAAAGAAAACTTATTTGTATTCTATTTTACCAATAGTCCCTCAAGACTATAAGTAGAATACTTAGCGTAGATCACCGTCTTCTATGGGTAAAGTGCCCAGAAGACTGGCTACGTTTCCTCGCTGGATAGCCATACTGATCCAACTATGTCTATTGTACTTGCCATATCAACATTTTATATATATACTTTTTTGTTCTAGGTATTTTGCAAAACCCGCATGTTACACGATCTTTTTATCCGTGCAGGAACGGAGAAAGAATACAATTTCCTGCGGCCGGGCGGCCTGTCGTAAGAGGCGACAAAACAACCCACAGCCAGGTGGTAGGGCATTTGCTCGACTGGATGGCTACCAGCCCTGGTCTAAAGTATGTCGTCATAACAACCTTGAGTTGTGTTTCGGCATTAGTGACCAGGTTCCAGTTTCCCTTAAGAGAGCAGCGGCGCATTTGTAGCACCTTTGGTGTTGCAAATGTCCATAGGCGATGGTAAGGCGATGGTAACCGCTTTCCATCGAGTGGGTCGTCTGCCTGTCTGATGAACTCCAGCAATATAAAAATAAAAAATAAAATAAAAAAAACCATCCTGAGGTTATTTAGAAGAAATTGCTTTTAGTGATAAGACCAGCTATTGTCTTCTGTACTTAAACTTCTTGAATTGTATGTTGCAATTGCTCAATGTTAGCAATAAAGTATATTCTATTATTAAAGGTTAATAGTCGGCAAATCCTCATTCTGAGAGGAACTTTATAAGCCATATTAAAATTAGACGTTCATAATTCGTTCAGTAGGATTGTAAACAATAGAACCTTACTAAAACTAATTCAAACAGTGCCCGAGTAATTAGGGAGTAGGTAATTATTTTGAAAATAATCCCGCAAATTAATGTACCGTGTGGCGATTAGGCCTCTTTGTAAGTTTGATAGATCGTTCAGCTAATTGAATTGGCAATTAGGCTAAAAGATCACTCATCGATTTCCCGGTTTACAATTCCTTTAAGATCACTTACTTAAATCCATTTCGTTTGTAAAGATACACTTGGTAGTTTCACGTGGTAAAGTTAAAATGGAATCATTATCTGGATCACAGATCTTAGTGCTGGCCCGATTGTTGTGATATCACGCTCTTACAGAACATCTTAGTTTAAAAATAAACCTTTACAAGCCAATAGATGACGCTGTACAATAATCGAGGTCGCAACCGATTCCCGAACTGTACAAAGAATATAACAAATTTCGAACAACAATAGTTAGGCTTAGGCCTGCGAGGAACACAACAGCCTCGCTGGAAGATCTTCTTTTGAGACGGAGGTTCATGCCATCACTCTTTTCACCTTCAAGCAGGCGGGTGTAGAATGCGGCACTCTCTGTATATAACTCAGCTATATGTTTTATAGTTATTGTTCTGTCTTCCAAAACCAGATTTTCAACCTTTTTGACGTTTTCTTCCGTAACGGAGGTTGAAGGCCGCCCAGAACGCGGGTTATCTTTACAGCTTGATCTACCTCTTTTAAATTCAGGCAACCAGTACGCAGCCGTAGAACATGGTACAGTATCATCCCCTAATGTGTGCTGAATGTCCGAAAATTTTTTTTTCGTATACATTTCTTTCAAGCTGAGATATTTTATCACCGCACGCAACTCACTTTTATCCATAATTTTGCGTTTTATATATTAAAACTGTTTTATTCACGCAACAGTTTTTGATTTCCTCATGTTGTCTATGTACTAAGAAGAAATTTTATCTGTCTGAGAAAACCGTTTAACTTAAAAAAACTGTTTTATTATCAAGTTTTGCCAGGTGGTAGGGCAAATGCCCGACTGGATGGCTACCACCCCTGATATAAGTATGTCGCCATAACAACCTCGAGTTGTTCCAGTCTCCCTTAAGAGAGCAGCAGCGCATTTGTAGCACCTTTGGTGTTACAAATGTCCATAGGCGATGGTAACTGCTTCCATCAAGTGGGCCGTCTGCCTGTATGCTGAACTCCTGCAATAAAAAAATAAAAAAAATATTATTTCGTAATTTAATTTCTCGTTCTTTTTCGTTCATTTAGTGCTTCAAAAGGCAGCCATTTTAGATTTCAAATTTTACATGGTGCACTGTATTCTACTAATCAAGCCTTTTCATTTGATACACATATTAAGGGGTTTTAAAAAAATATGCTATAAGACATATTGTTACCTTCCATATTGGATTTGCAACGATTTTGAATATGTTCAATTGTATTGTCATCGGAAGTAAAAGTTTATACAATCAGATCAATCTATCAACAGGAAGGAGGTAAAAATTATATTAATTTTGACCCAAACAGGGTACATACGACGTTTATATGATCTAAGGTACATACAAACAGGGTTAGCTAAATAAATCCCTTTAAAAAGGATTATAATTCACAATGATGATCATCAGGGCTCAGTCGGCACATTCATATTTGAAATTTTGTGTCGGAGGATATTATAATTAAATAACAGAGTAGAAGCAAGACAGTTTCTTTTAGCTATTTACTTGGTAGTAGTTTTTTTTTTATTATTATTATTAATATCTCTACGGAGTCCGTACCCTTTTTTACTACTTAATTTCTATGAAAAATTTGAGACTCCATACACGCTTATTGTTTATTTTTGTTAGTGTATGTGACATTATATGTAGTAATTTTTCTGTTTTGGTGTACCTTAAGAATAACTTATTATATTAATTTATTCTAATTTTAATACTAAACTTATAATATTTTCTTAAGTTTTCGCGACTTGTATACATAATAAAACTACGTTTACTAAACTTATACTAATGTAGAGTGTATTTCTTACATGCTGGTGTTGTGAGGAAGTGCATGTGCAGTGTTGGCCGTAGTTGGTAGTACTTGGTAGTAGTTGAAAAGCTATGTCTGTCTGTACGTCAGACAGTAGAATAAATAATATATTTAAATATATTATTCTTATGCTGCCAGGTATTCTTAGTGTATCATCAAGTAGGTCGAACAGAAAGGTTCACCGGATCTAAGAACTGGTTGTTAACATATTTTAGAAGACTTGAACAAATTATTTAATTTCAAAACAAACAGTAGAATTTCCGTCAACGGAAAAGGCATATTGCGGGTACTTAGTCAAAACATTTTCGACCATTTACCAATCTCATTTAGATAACAAAAAAAACTCCAGTAAAAAAGAAACAATATGAAAAGTTTTATTTGTGTGTGAAAATGGAAACTACATATTATTACTGCGTGGAAAACTGCTGTTTACATTAAAAAACACAGGCAGGAGCCAAATGTGTCCTCGCGAATGACTCGCAAAGTGTAGGTCCAATGTGGCCTGAGAGGAGACAATATTATCTTGTAGAAATATTTAGGGTTCTATTTGAATATACAGCATTATAAAGTTTAGATTATTCATCATAAAACTCATAGTAACTTAGTAGTAGTGATACAGGTTTTTTTTTAAGGTAAGTTTATTTATAGGATTATGCCCTCCTTTTTTATTTAGTTCTAGTTTTTAATTTTAGGTTTATTTTTCATACTGTAGTTTACTTTTAGTATTTAATTGTATTTTTCTATTAAATGTAATATATATTTGTAGTTAAAGCATTCCAATAACCTATATTCAAATCTTGGGCGGGGAAACACCGCTTAAGCAGGTCTGGCCTAATATGTATATTGTTTAAATTACTACATTTTGGCAATGAAAGAAAAACACGCCAAAGAAACGTGTTATACATATTCAGGTTACCGATGTGTGAAATCAGAAAGAATTTTAATAATATGTAAATCGTTATTAAAATAGGCAAAATAGTGAAGGATTTCTTGTCTTAATGACGATCGTGCATTATTTGTGCCATTTAGTGGTGATCTATGTTATCAGAAGTTTCTAGATTTGTTATCTTTTTTCCTCTATTTTATAACTTCACTCCCTATCTCTCTTTTCAACGTGATGTATTTCTAATTTTTTATTTTATGAAATCTTTGTGTTTTAATATATTATATTTTCTACTATAACTATCTCTTATAACTTACTATATTTTTCCCGCGGCTTCACTCACGTTAATGTTATCCCACGGGAACCGTACATTTTTCCCAAAATAAAAAGTAGCTTATTGGACTAATCTATCGCTATGTCAAATTTTATCCAAATCTGTTCAGTCGTTCTGGCGTGATTGAGTAACAAACAAACATCTACAAATTCGAATTTATACTATTACTAGCTGATACCCGCCCGCTTTGCGTGCCGAAAATCCGTTCTTAGTTGACCTCTACTTGGCGAAAGGAAGATCCATGCCAAATTTCAAGTCTATAAGTATTATAGTTCCTGAGATATCGTGATGAGTCACTATATACATGGATTTCAATTATATATATTATATATAGATAGTATACTTATAGATATTCCTCTAGGTTTACATGGTGTCTTATGTATGTAATTTTAAAAAAATGTACGTAAGTAACAAAATAAGGGTCCCGTTTTTCCCATTTAGCAAGAGAAATGTAAAAATGTAAGAAGACAAGAAAAGGCAAATCCCTTTCACAACAGCTATGTTACTCAACGTCGTATATCGCAGGCTAATGTAAATAACTGGAAGGAGCTAACTGCGCCGGGTCACGCCACACCGAACTATCATTAGTCGCCTTGTTTATATGTAAATCATCCTTTATTACAGTACTTTGTGATGGAATTCAATTATTTAGTTTGGAAATTAGTTGCGTGTGTTAGTGGGATTGCAATGATGGCGATGTGTCTTCGAAAACATGGTTTTTTAGGGAAAAATGTTTTATGACTGACTAATACATAAATAATACCATTGCAGAAAAATTATAGAGTAGTAATATTTGGATTATGCAGAAAGGGCGGTCTTAGTAGTCATTTTTGAACATCTGGCTAATTATATTCAACACGAATTTATTATTTATGTATATTGAAAAAAATAATATACTTTCTCTTGCGAATAGTTGGAATATAGAATGAGCTCCCAGCTGAGATTTTCCTATGATACTACGATATGGGGTTTTTCAAAAAAGGCCGGCAACGCATAGGTATATTCATATTCGTGCAAGAATAGAGAAAGAACACAATTTCCTGCGACCGACTTGTCATAAGAGGCGGCAAATCAACCGACAGCCAGGTAGAGTATTCGCCCGTCCGGATGGCTACCAACCCTGGTCTAGAGTATGCCGCCATAACAACCTTGAATTGTGTTCCGGCATTAGTAGCTAGGTTCCAGTATCCATCCCCTTTGTATTGCAAATATCCATAGACGATGGTAACTACTTTCCATCAGATGGGCCGTCAGCCTCTCTGCTAGACTATACACCATTATATAGCGACATATAGACTACATATTCTTATCAAATTTCATCCAAATAAAACCAACAGTTTCTTCCTAAAATCACTGACTTTAGACCTACATTAATGGTAAAAGACAGACCATGTAAAACTTAAGAGTTTCATTTATAGAAAAATATCTATATAATATATAACCCTGTAAAAAGGATTCGTATCCGAACATAAATTATAAGTTACATGATTAAGAAACAATATACAACTATGAACTTTTGTACCCAAACTTTCCTTACCCTCAGTGTCTATAATGAAAACAAACAAAAAAAATATTTGTAGGAATCGTATTTGTTATTATAAAATAACCATATGACGGAAGTAGTCAATAACCGAGAAGAGTATTCTTTCATGTGTTCTTTAATCGGAGGTTGTTTAACCGGATGTCAATGTAGAAGCATTTATTATTAAGCTAACGGATATCGGAAATGGAATAACCGGATGTTGGAAGTTAATACGGATGGCTGAAGTTGGTTATATGAAGGAAGTGAAACTAAAGTGGCGCCACAGCATTACCAGATGGTGTCCCTGCGGTGCGTGTCTGTTACCTGTTAAATACGCGGTGTTCGGGCAGAGGAGCGGCAGTCTTAAACCTACAGTCTACGAGTCTACAACCAAGTCTACGACCGACAGTCTGTATTGACAGTCTTGGACGAGGAGCACATGATATAATGTGGTCGATAATTACTGCTTGATAATCGCAGTATTCTTGAAGGGCAAATTGCTGCTCGACACCTGCCAAGCGTGAATACAACTCTTGGAGTTGTCCTAATATTTCTGTGTAATTATTGTGCAATATTTAATATCGTAATTGTAATAATTCTAGTGTAATAAACTTTAAATTTAAAATTTCAGATTATTATTATTGTTATACGTTATACGCTCCCGGCGTGAACCCGACATATTCATAGCCACAATGCATAACAATGGAAGAAATAATTTTGTTCATTCCGTCAGCTACTAAAGTCCCGAATTAGGATCCAACTTGGAAATTACAATGACTTTAGTTGCAGCAGAATACAAAATTCAATAAAGGCTAAAGTAAAAATTTGAAATTTTGTAATTCTCAACCCTATACTAGATTACTGTACTAATAGGGTTCAGATGAATAACGAATTAATATACAAGTAGTAGTACAAAAAGCAGAGATCTATTCAAGTGTTTGTTCAAATTGTGTGTGCATGCCTGCTAATGTGTGCATCATGTGATTTTGCTGTGCGTGCGTGTGTGAATTAGCAACAGATTATACCAGGAAAAATTTGTACATTTTATATATTGTTACGAGTCGCGAGACTCGAATTAAAGTGCCGTTAGAGTTACTAGTATAACACAGGTACAATTATAACCGAACACAACAAGCCCAAACGTAATGCAGAAGGTCGTAATTCAATAAAACGCGCAAAGTCCGTCACTATTAGATTCCCGATTGTAGTATACACGTCTCGCTTTGATCGTGGATTTCGCTCGACTGCCCCCTATCTCCATTAGGCCCTAGTTTTATATCTAAATATGCCCGCCCGGCAAGCGTCGGCATAATTTCCTACAATCAACTTGTGCTCATAATCCGTAACACCTGGCTAATGACAATAGGCTGTACTTCACAATAAGTAAACAAAAGAAGACGATCATAAAAGAATTACAATCAGTTCAAATGCCGACGGGTAATAAATGTGCTTCTACAAATCTGTACGTGGAATTTGTCTTTGTCGGCGCCTAGGTTGTAACAATATTTATTTATTATTTTATTCGCTATGCTAGTTACATATTAATATTTAGTTGATAAAAATTAATTTAATAGGTTACTTAGTAGTGTTAAGAAGCGAGTGAGGTGTGTAAGAACAAGCCTTAATGGCGCTCTGTTGTCCGTGCCTACCCCGCAAGGGAACTGGCGTGAAACTATGTATATATGTTCTTAGTAGTCTTTCTGTATTAATAATGGTTTAAAAATTTAGCTCACATTATGATTTAATTAAAACTAGTGGTCGCCCAGTGGTCGAAATTCGACCACAATTAATTTAAATTATAAGTTTGAACATTATTAAGGTTCTGTTGTCAAAGACAGAATATGTAAATGAATTATCTTCTATAATCACAGATTTAGCCAAGGCTACACTGTCAATTTGACTTTAACGATAAACAAAAAAGTATATATGTGTGCGTGTGTGTCAAATAAATGGAAATGCATAATTTAAAAAAAATATTAGCATTCTGCACTCCATCTCTATATAATTACTAGCGGCCCGGCGCGGTTTCACCCGCGCTCTGTCCCGCTCCCGTGGTATATAGCGTGACACTCCCTGTTAACGTAGCTTTCCGACAGTAAAAGAATTTTTAAAATCTGTTTAGTAAATCCAGAGATAGACAACGTCACAAACTCACAAACTTTACCTTTTATAATATTAGTATAGATAAGTGTGGGATATTTATTACTCCTCCCTCCGCGCAATTTTCGTAAAAAGGGATACAAATTTTTTGCTTCACATATTAATAATAGAACGATAAAAACTATTATCAATAAGTGATTCATGTTTTAATGAAACCCAAGAAAAAATTGTATAAAATAAAACTATAAGAAAACAGTGCATACCTTCTACCTAATCCACCCTAAGGCTATACGCAGTTGCCCGTCCCTGATACCAAATGAGCCGTAACCACACGCCTCTGTTACTCCATGGAAAAACTGGTACGGTACAGTTGGTAGAGGGTACTAGGTGTGATAAATAGCAAACGTGTTACCTGCTGTTTGGCACTACCACTTTTTTTTTTAAGGCGGGGGAAATGCTATTTACGCACAATACTGGGTCCTTTGCAAGGGATTAGACCATAGTTGGTCATGGAGGCTTTATCCTTTAATAAGGGGTAATTCTTACTTACTTTAGACCAGGGGTGGTAGCCATCCAGTGGGGCAAATGCCCTACCACCTGGCTGTGGGTTGTTTTGTCGCCTCTTACGACAGGCCGTCCGGCCGCAGGAAATTGTATTCTTTCTCCGTTCCTGCACGGATGACTTATTACCTTGCGACATCATTCAGCCGCTTTTAAACGCAAGCTTCCGGCGTTCGGCTTCCCGTTTATTTTGAAAGTGGTGTAAGTCCATTTTCTTTTGTTTCGAGAAAATTAAAGGTTATTATATTTGTTGATTTAAAAATACAGGCAAATCATATGAGGTCGGGCATTGTTTCTATTGTTTTATCAACATTTAATTTGTTTATATAAATTTGTTTTTGGCTAATTAGACTACGATAACACATATTTATGTGCTGTAAATGGACTTACACCACTTTCAAAATTAGACAATTGTAAAAATCGTTTAATTTCAATTTTGAAAAATCAAATATCGCTTAAAATATACTTCATTTTAATATAATTTTGTTTACAAATACGCATAACAACACATAAAATTTTATTTTAGACGGCAATTACATTGTCATTACAAGATACTGATTACAAGAATTTACTTATTCTCTGCATGTGGTAGTGTTTCAAAATATGCATGATGGAGTTATATAGGGTAGTAGCTGCTTCATGTCTTTATATTTTTCGTACGTAATAGATTGGTTTCAAATTTAATACACAGCTAGAGTATGAATTGGAATAGTACATAGGCTACATTTTATTTAAAAATTCAACTCCTAAATAATATAAAATTAGAAAAATCGTAATAAGATTGCGGATTTTTCTGCAAAAAGATGGCGCTACTGTTGTTTTTGTTGCTTTTTTAATTCGCCAAAATACGGGCAAAGATACGGAGTCATACAGCCTTGTCGTATTTATTTTCTTCTCACAGGTTATGCGCTGTACATTTTCTAATACATTTCTCTATTTTTTTAATATCTATCTTTTAACTTACGAGTAGTGGAAACACGGAGGGGAAACAATGCAAATCGTCCGCGGGTGAAACCGCGGGACACAGATAGTATAAAATAAATGAAAAATAACAAAACACTGATCGGCATCCATCTGCTATGCCACCTACCTCTGTCAATTGGACTTACACCACTTTCATAATCGATGATTATGCAATTTCATTTACCGACCGATTTTAAGTTGTACAAAACATGGGATTTTTTTGAGAAATTAAACACGGACTAGTTATATATAAAAAAATTACATTAAATTAAGCATGAATTACGCGATAGCTCATTTTTTCTCAAAAATGGACTTACACCACTTTCAAAATAAACGGTACTAACGCTTCGCAACATGATATGGCTTGACGAGAAGAAGCGGCGCAAGAGACTCTTCAGCAAACATGCCTAACTCTAATAATTTTATATAATACTAGCGACCCCGGCAGACATTGACCTGCTCTGAAAAATAAAAATCTAGAACCCGATCTCAGCGCCACCTACCAGTTCCAACGGGATAAAGTATCCTATGTCCGTCTCCTGGTTCTAAGCTACCTCCCCACTAATTTTCAGCCAAATTGGTATAGCCGTTCTTGAGTTATAAATAGTGTAACTGACACGACTTTCTTTTATATATATATATATATATATATATATATATATATATATATATATATATATATATAGATTAATTAAAATGGATGGAAGGAAAAATAAAAGACATTATCAGTCTTACTTAGTTTACTTAAAAAAAAAATTAATATAATTATGACCTACGAAAAAAAATGCTCAAAATATATATATATATATATATATATATATATATATATCTTTTGTCTATTCTTTGTTTATTGTTGTTCTAATTATAAATAATATTAGATTTTTTTCTTCTGTGAAGGTGACATTACTACCTCGCACTAACGGAAGACCAGCGTTGGTTGTTATCAACCAGAATCTGCTCAGTTAGGACTTGTTTAGAGTTAGTCAACCTTTGGCTTTTGTTAAACTGCTTATATATAATTTCCATTTTAAATAACTCTAAATAAACATTATTTTCTTTCTTTCAAGTGGTTGCCAATTAGTTTACGCCAGAATACTCATATTATTTCATTGCTTTATAATAAATTTTATTCATCCATACTACTCCACGATACCTTGAACGCTTCAAATTGATTTCTTGCTCTCACAATTTATAGACTTATTACTCCTATTCATAATACAACGTTTTACAATAATTCTTTCACGGTTAAGGCTGACCATTGTGGAACACATTGCCTGTTACTATCAGACAAGCAAAATCTCTATTAACATTTAAAATCATGGTCAGTAAATACTATATATAACATAATTATATGTAATTTTATATAATTATGTAATATTTTGCATATAGTTATATATTTATTAAGTTATCAAGCATATCTTGTATATACTTGATAACTAATGTATATATATATATAATAATAATAACAGCTGATAAATGTCCCACTGCTGGGCTCGGGTCTCCCATAATGAGGGGAATGGACAGTATACCCGCCCGCAAGGCGGCTTGGCAGGTCTGACACATCGGTTATCTCGATGTGCAGGTTGCATCACGATGTTTCCCTTCACCGTTGTTTGCAAGTGGTAATTTTTAGAATATGCACATTAGGTCGGAAAACTATCTACATGGTGCAGGCGTTTCGGCCAGGATTGAACCCGCGCCCTTTGGGGCAGGGACGCGTGCGCTAGCCATTACACTACCACGACTTACATTTATATATATATAAATTTACTCATAAGTTATATATGATCCAATAGATATGTGAACTAAATAATAACATTTATTATCTTGATAATATTAACAGACCATAAACGTACCACTGCTGGGCTCGGAAATATACCTTGTAAAGCCACGTTTGACCATGTCGATGTGCAGGTTTCATCACGATATTTTCCTTCACCAGTAATTATAACAATTAACTGTCAATTAATAATTGTAACATTAGGTTAAAAAATACCTAAGAGGTGCATGAGTGGCGCCGTCTTGGGGAGGCCTACGTCCAGCAGTGGACTGCGAATGGCTGACGACGAAGAGGTGCATGCTGTTCAGGATTCGAACCCGCGCCCTTTGTGCTTGGAACGGGACTACGGCTTACATGGCATTTTTATCTTGATATTTTTAAATAGGGCTTTCCAGGCTAAGTCCCTCACGTAAGCTCACTTATGATTCCCGTAGGAAACCCAACCTTTCCAGCACAACGGTATCATATATCCAATTTCACATCACTTATAATCCTAACATACAACATTTCAATAAAATCAGTTTACATCAAATATATTACGAATAACATCAGCAAAGTCGTCTGATAAGAAAAACAAATTTAATTATATTTACACAATAAAAAAGTCAGTAAAATTTTATATATAAGTACGACGTTAATAAAAAACTCAAAGAAACTTATTTCTCCACCAAACATAACGTAGGATCCAAGTAGAATCGCTAAATAGTTGGGTGCGAAGAACTATTCAAACCATGTTCACGAATGAGTTTTGGTGAATTTTGTGAACTACAATAATTATATATTAGGCACTTACATTCGCCGCCGCGATCTACTGTGCTGTTTTAACCTTTATTTATCGCTGCTACATACGGGCCACACGGATCTGCAACAAATGTATAACTTTAAAAAGAACACAAACGTGTGCGTCTCGGGACGACCGACAGAAGTGACAATTTAAACTAATCTAAGTTCAACTATTTAATATTGAAATTGTTTAACTTGAGAAAAGCTTAGGTTATTATTTAATTTTTATATGCATTAATATGATGATGTAAGGAAAGGTTATCTTAGATATAAAATTCTCGTGTCATTATGAATTTTTTTATGCATATTCAGTAAGTCTGAGAATCGGCTACTATCTATTTTTCAAACCTCTAAGTGATAAGGGGTGTCCACCCCAAAATTTTATTTTTTGGATAAATTTTTTATTTTTATTTCTTTAGGATACAGCATTAAAAAATACATATTATTTTTTAAGGACAAGACAACGTCTGCCGGGGCCGCTAGTTTATTAATAAAATCTTTTATTGATTATAAAATATATTTTATAATTAGTTACAATTATTGAATATTTACATTAGAATTTTGTGTATGTACATTATTAGTGTCATTATTTAATCTAATTACCGAAATACGGCTAGCGCTATGGGTTAGAGTGAGAGAAAGGGAACCAGACAGACTGGCGCCGTAACGCGTTACGTAACGAAGCGGTTTACCCTCCCATAAGAAGTTATCATTTCAAAAATATTTGATTTAACATTATATATTGATAAAACTAAAGTCGTGGTAGCGTAATGGCTAGCGCACGGATCCCAGACTCAAAGCCGCCTTCGAATCATAGCCGAAACACATGCACTACTATATATTATGACTAAACTAACGACCTGACAGACAAAATATTTAAAAGTTTTTAAGATTTACGTTCTTTACTCTAATATGTTCTTGTTTATAACTTCGCTTAGAAGCAATAATTTTTACATTAGTATTTGTTTTCCAATAGTACTCGACTTATTTACTTTGTTTTGTTTTGTCTATCCGTGAGTCACTGTAACGGCCCTAGCGGAAGACTAGCGCTGGTTGAACCAGCATCATGCTGAGTTAGGACCGATTTAGAATGGAAGGTGTGTCGTGGCCTTCCACGACTAATTATACCATGTAACTTATACCACGGCAAAACAATACTAGTAATGATAATTGTCTAAAAATATGTTTTAAATCATGAAACATCAAAAATCTACAGTAGGATGACCTGTGGCCGAGTAACTTAGGACTTGTCATTTTACTGGTGCTTTAGTACTGATTTATTTTACTGGGTGGTTGTCGTTCGTAGTAGTATTATCGTTCCATGCTATTACAAAGAACTTATAAAGTTAGTTTCAAAGAAGAATATTTATTCTTCTTTCTAACTAAGTCAACCAGGGTTATTAGTCGGATGCCCGGAAACATTCTTAAAGTATTCTTTTTTTTTATAGCAGGAGTTCAGCAGACAGGCAGACGGCCCACTGGATGGAAAGCGGTTACCATCGCCTATGGACATTTGCAACACCAAAGGTGCTACAAATGCGCTGCTGGTTTCTTAAGTGAGTCTGGAACCTGGTCAGTAATGCCGGAACACAACTCAAGGTTGTTACGGCGACATGCTTTAGATCAGGGGTGGTAGCCATCCAGTCGGGCAAATGCCCTACCACCTGGCTGTGGGTTGTTTAGTCGCCTCTTAGGACAGGCCGCCGGCCGCAGAAAATTGTATTCTTTCTCCGTTCCTGCAAGGATATTCTTTCGAAATTCGGTCATATACATCTATCTTTACACTTGTACTCATCAATATTTCATTTTAACATTATTTTTGTCATTTGTGGCTTTCATCCCTCCTCACTGCATGCCCATACCACCTGAAATGTCTTCCTCTTAGTTTTTCAGTTACGGATACAACTTTCAAAGAATGTACTCATTAATTATGAAGTCTATTATTTGATTTATTTGACTGAAGCATTTGTTTACGTCATTTATATATAAATATATAATAATATCAGCCCATAAATGTCCCACTGCTGGGCTCCGGCCTCCCATTATAGGGGGAATGGACGTATACCCGCCACGCTTGTCCAAAGCGGCTTAGCAGGTTTGACACATCGGTGCAGGTTGCATCACGATGTTTTCCTTCACCGTTATTAGCACGTGGTAATTATAAGAATATGCACATTAGATCAGAAAACTGACTAAGTGGTGCATGCGTTCCGGCCAGGATCGAATCCGCGCCCTTTGAGTTAGGGACGCGAGCGCTAGCCATTACGCTACCACGACTCATTTATAGTATTTAATTAATATTAAAGGTAAAATCCACATTTTAATAAATTCGATATGTGCAATTGTGGCAGTATAATAAATAAACCGTCGCCTCATTATTTATTTTAAATAACATTGCGTGAGTGTATGACGTGTAATTGTCCATCCCTTTCTTTCCTACATAACTCCCTATGTTTGAGCCAAATATACCTTGCTCACTGGGTGAGAAGAAATCGACGGAAAGAAAGGAGATAGTCCAATTGTGCTCTGTTGTTGGTAACTCGAAATAAAGTGAATTAATGATTACAAAATACTTTAAAATTGTATAGTGCTACAAATATTCTAAATATTTATCAAACATAATAATAGTCAGTAATAATAAATGTGACTAATCTACGTCACCTATCCAAAGATGTAGCTTTAGATTAGAGAATTTAGATAATATATATAAAAATCTTGTATCTTTTGGCCCGGGAGCATGTACGGTGAAACCGAACACTGCATACAATGCATTTTTACTTTACTTTATTAATTTATATTAACAAATAGTCAGTACACGAATAGCGGCCACCGCGTGCGCTCCCTCGCTCCTTTATTACTCCTATCTTTGGTCAATTGAATAAACATTTTATAAATTTATCCTTTAGTTATTCTTTAAAGCGAATCCCTGCCGCTTACAGGTCAGAAGTATAATAACATAGAAGAACTGTGTCGTATAACCACTTGAAGGAGATCCGGCGAGTTCCCTTTGTGTCCTTCCAATTTCGATACACTGATTGTGCTTAAAATTTTCTTTAATAAAATTGAACTAAAGTGTAAACAGCATTCCGGTAAGCGCCCTCCTTAAATAGGGCCGTCTGCCTGTCTGCTGAACTCCTGTAATAAAAAAAAATTAAAAAAAATCCTTAGTAATTGATCCATGAGAAATTTTGTTTGCCATCTAATCCACCGGTATATTCTTTAAGCAAGTAAAATATTAATGCAGGCCCGCAATGCGGGAACCGACCAAGGCCAGCCCCGATGCCTTTTGGACAATGCTTCCTCTACGTGATATGCCTCACAAACATACTTTTGCACACACACAAATAATAAAAACATTTGCACGCGATTTCGTACAAAACTTTCTAACTTTGTACCGGTACGACATCTAGTATCATTCATAGATTTACTACGTATTATTAGTGTCTCTGGTAGTAGAAGATTAGTAATCACTTATCGTTATGTAGGGTGAATTTTTCAAATGGATCTTCAGGGCCAAATCCTTAAAATTATACGAATTAACATAGAATAAAGATGCAATTTCATGCGGTCGGGAGGCTTGTTCGTAAGAGGCGACAAAACAACCCACAACCAGTTGGTAGGATACTTGTTATAGTTAATGTTACATGCCGTCAAAGGAATGCGCATACCTGGCTGTCGTAAAACGCAGTTTATTACCTTTCCTGCATTCGGAGTTCTTTTGTTTACTTCGTGTTTAAAATGTGCAATTAAGAAAAACATCCTATTGTTATCGTACTTGTTTTATGGCCGTCATTAGTGTCGAACTAATCCATGTTGTTATTGCATTGCGTCGAAGCTTGCCAGATGTGCGGATTAACTCAGTGAACGCGGCCCTTTGTCGGTATTATACAGTTTACTATAAAAATGCCCAAACGGAGGGGTGGGGTAGTCGAGCGAGGATTATGATACGAGTAAGACGTACATTCGACAAGCGATATAGTGACGGACTTTGCGCGTGTTATTGAATCGTGCAATTTGTACTAGTAGTGTCTAGTTATATTTGTACCTATGTTATACGTGTTTGTATAGTTCTAATAAATTCTATGGTAATTCCAACGGTATTTTAATTTGAGTCCCACACTCGTAACTTAGTTTTTATCCTTAATAAAATATTTTTCTTTCTTTCAAATATCTAGTGAAAAATGTAAAAGATCAATACAACATCGCATTATCAATAGTATAAAAATAAGTAATAACGATACCCTTTTCAACCCTTGGAGGAGTTGAGAACCCTCCCTAGGTCTTCAATTCGAAGCATTTGATAATAAAATTCTACTGAAAATTTGTTTGTGGAAATTCCTTGGTGTACGTAAGCGATAAAAGCATTTTAGGATATTAACAAAGGGTTTTTAATCATTCAATATATATTAAATTTATACATAATAATGTGAAATTAAGCCCTAGTAGGTTAATGGTTAGGGCACGCGTCCCAAATTCAAAGGGCGAGGGTTTGAAGCCTGGCAGGAAAGCATGCAGAACTTAGGACGTTTTCTGACCTAATGTGAATATTGTTACAATTTCCACGTGCTAACGGTTAAGGGGAATATCGGGTTGAAACCTGAAGAGCAGAAGCAGACAAGCATGGCGGGTATAGTGTACATTCCCCTATAATGAGAGCCCCAAGCCCAACAGTGGGACGTTTATGGGCTGTTATTATTTTAATTTATTGTGAATAGAAATATTGTTTTCCCAAAGATTGCAAATTTGACAAAATTTCAACTAAACCTTAAAGTTACGGAACACTAAAGAAAATTATATAAATAATATATTGGTAAAAGTTTAACAAGAACTTGTGTGTATCAACTCTGATGCACGACTGGATTTTACTCTATAAACATTAAAAAACATGTTGAAGTACGCGGCGACAGCGGCCGAATGCGGCCGAAAAAGGGTGGTAACAAGGAAAGTATACAGACATACGTGTAACTATTTAGCCAGTAAAAAATACACATATAAACACAAAACACAGTAACAAACATATTAATTAAAGATTAAAATCATATAAGTAATATCAGAGCGCTTGACAGAAATATAATTGTAGTTTCGCTAAAACTCATTTTGGTAAGCAAGCTACTTATACTATATAAGAGAGGTGAACATTAAGCTATAGATTACCAAATATATTTAATTTAGAAAAGAGGCTTGACCGTTTTCAATATTATTTTCTTGTGTTTTCGCTTTAATACAGATTTAAAAGAAAAAAAAAGTAACGCTTTTGAATTACGCTTTTAATATTTCACTCATATTCCCCGGTATGGAATATGACCTTACATGAAAATCGACTCTTATTATATCCGTGCAGGAACGGAGAAAGAATACAATTTCCTGCGGCCGGGCGGCCTGTCGTAAGAGGCGACTAAACAACCCACAGCCAGGTGGTAGGACATTTGCCCGACTGGATGGCTACCACCCCTGGTCTAAAGCATGTCGCCATAACAACCTTGAGTTGTGTTCCGGCATTAGTGACCAGGTTCCAGTGACCCTTAAGAGAGCAGCAGCGCATTTGTAGCACCTATGGTGTTGCAAATGTCCATAGGCGATGGTAACCGCTTTCCATTAAGTGGGCCGTCTGCCTGTCTGCTGAACTCCTGCAATAAAAATCTTAAGAAGTAAACTCAAAGAGTCTTTCAAAAAACTAATAAACACATAAGCTTTTATAAAAATGGTTTTAAATACAAGCTTTTGAGATCCTGGATATCATGTAGCAGCAGAGTGCTAGAGCCAAGACAAGTGAAACGAGCCCAAACACGACGGGTCTATCTTATTTAGTACAGGAGTTCCTGTGGCCACCTTCCGACTATATCAACAGATCAGCTCCATGGTAACATATTATTGCATTGTCACGCACGATATACATATGCGTGCAAAAATTCAGCTCAATCGGACACCGGGAAGTTGGTCAAATTTAACTTGCAAGATTCCATCCGAACTTACATAGGTACATCCATTGCAAGTTAAATAAAAGCTTGTAATAAAACTTAAGTGAAATTCAAACACGACTCGACTGCACTGTCTAAAATATAAACCAGACATAAACGTAGCGATTATTAATGACGACTACTCAGCAATAAAACCTCTTTGAATTCCAACATTGGACAAATCGAATCAATAAATAAGGGTATATTAATTGCCATTTCTTCCTGAATCATGCCGTGCCACCATCGCTTTTAAAGTACGCAAAAAAGGCAGCCACGCAATACTTATGTAAAAAGATATAAAGTGAACGAGTTAGTTATTGCTTTCTATTGCACGAATTGAGCAGACGGCTCACCTGATGGTAAGCGGTTACCATCATCTATGGATGGACTTAGACATAGACAACACTTGCACAACAAGGCAATAGTTACTTGGTAAAACAAAAGGCGGCCTTATCGCTAGAAGCGATCTCTTCCAGGCAACCTGACTCTAAGGAAATTCTTAAATTATCTATAATTATTATGCATCAAAGAAAAAGGAAAAAATATGACATACATGGACAGCAGATTACAGCCTAAGGTATTGTAAACTAGCACATAGATTATCGCGTAAGACTAACATTATGTTTCCTAAGTGAATTTTTAAATATGGCAAAAGAATTAGCTTTTCTGACGTCAATGTGCAAAGAGTTACAAAGTAAGACGAAGCACGGCGAAGAGTTGTAATAAAATTTTGAAGAGTGTGCAGGTGCCATTAACAGAAGATTATTAGTGGAGCAGAAGGTGATGTTAGGAGCCTTAAGAATAGACGAGCGTGCATGACAAGAGTTATGAATGTCAAAGAAGCAAGTGAGGTGTGTAAGAATAAGCCTAAATGGCGCTCTGTTGTACGTGCCTACCCCGCAAGGGAACTGGCGTGAAGTTATGTATGTATGTATTAGTGGAGCGTAAATTGAGTGTATGTGACGTATGAAGGAAGGTGTCTACGACAAGATGTGATGGCATAATATCAATATGTAAGTGGCAACACTAGAGGTTGCGCAAATTGGATTTGTTAACCTGGTAACACAAAAACAGTTCATGAAAATTGTAATATATGTGTGGCAACACCAATAAAGTCTTCTTGAATACGCATCCGTGTAGACAATTTCGCAGCATAATCTAACACACAAATATATATACAATCGCATAATTTAGCAGATGGATGCAGAAGTCGTGGAAGGCCACGACACACCTTCCATGATCAAATTGATCGTGTACTAGCAGAAGGTGATGTCAGGAGCCTTAAGAACAGACGAGCGTGCATGACAAGAGTTATGAATATCAAAGAAGCAAGTGAGGTGTGTAAGAATAAGCCTAAATGGCGCTCTGTTATTCGTGGCTACCCCGCAAGGGAACTGGCGTGAAGTTATGTATGTATGTATGTAATTTAGCGATCAAATAATTAAACCAAACAGAAGGACTTGTGAGACTAAAAGTGTTATAAACGCGCTGCTGCTTTCTAAAGGTAGAGTTTAACCTGGCCACTTTTTTTTTGATAACGGCGGGGGAATGTCTTCGGACACCATCCTCGGGCCCTTCGGGGTAAGGGCCAAAATGCAGGCCTGCATCGAGGTCGGTGTGGGTCTCTCAGCGACCGGTTTTCCACGCTCGCCTCTAAAAGGACGCTGTCGCGAGAAACGGCCGCCGAACTACCCACTAAATCTAAACCAGCGCCCCATTTACAGCGCTTTTACAGGGCGTCACGGAACAGAGTATGACGCCCCAACGCTTTGTAACTGGACCACTCCGGGGAGCAGAGTGACCCACTTCGTACAGCATGAGGGGGGATCCCCTGTCACCCCCGTGACAACGGCCCTTAGGAGGAGATGCGCGTAGCGGCGTAACCTGGCTACATGGCGGAACATAACTCAAGGTTGCTATAGCGACATACTTCAGACCATGGGTGGTAGCCTTCCAGACGGGCAAGTATCCTATCACCTGGCTGTGGGTTGTTTTGTCGCCTCTTACGACAGACCGCCTGGCCGAAGGAGATTGTATTCTTTGTCCGTTTCTGCATGGATAGTATAGTTAATTAATAAAATTTCTTCGAGGTTGGCAACGCGTTGGTGACACCCCTAGTGTTGCAAACGTCCATAGGCGACGGTAACCACTTTCCATCAGGTGTGCCGTCTGCCTGTTTGCCTGCTTCAGGCTATAAAAAAAAGTTAATATAGTAGTTGCTACTTATAATTGATTATAAGCCGAAATTCTTCAAATTCTTAAAATATGCTATATACATAATAATGTATAAGGAGTGTGATTACAACGCTATCTGTTTAAATAAAGTACTTTCTTTCTTTCTTGTGTCAATTTAAAACGCCACTTCGACAGTCTCATGCTAGGGCGTCATCTGTGTTAGTATTAAATATTTAAGCTGTGGTCGAATGTGTCTTATTTAAGACGTTAACGTATAATCACTTTGGTGTACATACATATGTACAGTCGTGGTATGAAAATGTTCGCCAATTTTCAAATTGATTCATTTAATGTTCCGCGAGCACATGTTACCTTTACAAACTAAGTCACAGAACAGACTATTCCACAAAACATTACGTTTAACTGTTTCACATATTATAAGGTTTATAATTAGTTAGATGAAAGTCGTTTGATTTTCTAACTTGTCTAAAAATATTGTGTAGAGATGTAAAACCTTTTTTATTTGTTTTAATACTTATGATAAACGTGGTGATTATATTTTCTTTGCTCTCATTATCAACATTGCAATTATCTTTTTTTGAGTTTCTATATTTTATAAACGTAACATTTATTAAAATATTGGCAATATTGTTTCTTGTACTCGTGCAAGCAAAAGTCGATTTATTATTTAAGGTGACGAACATTTTCATTCCGCGACTGTACGTTATCTGTCAATATTTAACGTCATTAACAATGTCGCATATCAAATAATGCAAACTCAACTGCCTTGAAACTAGTATAATAATACTGTTACGAGTTGCAGGACTCGAATTAAAATGCCGTTGGAATTATTTATAGAATTTATTAGAACTATACAAACACGTATAACACAGGTACAAATATAACTAACTGTACACAACCAGTCCAAACGTAATGCACGATTCAATCACACGCGTAAAGTCCGTCACTAACGTCTTGTTTCGCTTGTGACTATCGCTAGACTGCCGAGCTCTCCATTGGGGCATTGCTTTATACTGCACAAATACAATATGTTTCTCGCCCGCGTGGACTGAATTTCTTAGAATTACACCTGGCTAATGACTACCATAAAAGATTACAATACACAATGGGCTGTTTTTCTAATTACAAATTTTAAACACAAAGTAAACAAAAGAAGTCCAAATGCGGAAAGGTAATAAAGTGTGCTTTTATGGTATGCAGATGTGAATCCACTTTTGTAGGCGTCTAGGTTGTAACAATACAATTATAAGTTACTTTTTAATTCACACTCTGTACGGTTTGTACACTACCCAAGATGCTGGGGCTTGATCTTCTTTAATGATGGACCCCGGTTTGAAGGGTGATTTTCTATAATGAGGTTTAAAGGGTGTTGCTAAGACAAGCCACTTTGCTTTGTTGTATGTTGTTTATTAGGGTTGTTTGCTGACCTGAGACGCATAACTTGTAGTGCACAAGTGCTACAGTTCACGCCTGGTTTAGTATATTGTTTGTTGCGTATCTATGTGTGAAATACGCTGTGCGAGCAGTATTGGCTTGTACACACTCAGCGCCTCGATTATCAGCGCCACAATGGCGTTAATCAACAGGCACAAAAATTCAATGACAGCGGCCTATCCGATAGTAAGAAATAACATAAGTGACCTGTACGTAGGTATATATTTTAAACTAGCTGAACCGGCACAGAAAATAAAAAAACAACACACATGGCACTAGATAGGACAATATATATAAGTATAGATATAGGGCCTGCACATGCACTTCCTCACAACACCAGCATGTAACAGATACACGCTACATTAGTATAAGTTTAGTATTAAAACTAGAATAAATTAATATAATAAGTTATTCGTAAGATACATACACCTCAACACAAAAATCAATAAATTAATGTCACACACAAGAACCAAAATAACTAATAAGCGTGTTAAATTCAAAAAATTAAATCTAGAAATTAAGTTGTATAAAAGGGTACGGAACTCGAGTCCGTAGAGTTGTTAATAATAATAAAAAAAACTAGCTGAACCGGCAAACTTCGTACCGCCTCAAAATCAATAAATGAAAGAACTGAATGATTTGTAAATGAAAAAAAAAAAAAGTATTCTTTTAAATTTAATTTGATTTCTGAACGACGGGACTAACATCAAATTCTTGACAGGTAGGAATAGTTTCTAGGGGAAAGCGAAATTGTTGTTTTTACTATATTCCAAGCATTTTTTTCATATTTACACACCTTTCAAACCTTCCCTGCACTTCCATAAATAATTCAAAATCAAAATTAACCAAATCAGTTCAGCTGTTCTCGAGTTTTAGCGAGACTAACGAACAGCAATTGATTTTTATTTATATGACGTAAGTAATCGTCCAATAATTATGTATACCACCATCGCCACTCCTAATTAGCAATATTCTTGCCACGGGTTGTCTGGAAGAGATCGCTTTTTAGCGATAAGACCGCCCTTTGTACACAATTAGAATAATACTAGTTCGTAAGTTTTCTGTAATGGTGTACAATAAAGTGTTATTTATCTATCTATTTTTATGAGTTGCCGCGCATTTTCTTTTTTTTTTTTAAGCCGAACGCAAAGAACTTTCGCGGCGGTGCGTACTCGTCCCCGCGATTGAGGTTTGGGGTAATTTAAAAGTCGATTACATTATTAGAATTTAAATTTATTACCCCAAAAGCGACAACTTTACTCACGCACGGGTCGGCTCGCAATGGCCGCTCGCCTTTCATACTTCTCGCACGATGCATTCTGCTTACTTAGCATTCCGCCTTACACACTTACATGTTCCCTACAGAACCTTACTGTTTTTATAATTATTTCAAACTATATAAATAACTAGCGGCCCCGGCAGACGTTGTCCTGTTCTGAAAAAATAAAAATCTAGGATCCGATCCCAGCGCCACCTACCGGTTCCAACTGTGGATTTAAAGCAGCCGGTAACCCACTCAAACGTACAAAAACAAAATCACCAAAATCGCTCCAGGTGATTAGAAGGATTCTAGAACCCGATCTCAATACCACCTACCGGTTCCAACGGGATAAAAAGTATCCTACGTCCGTCTCCTGGTTCTAAGCTACCTCCCCACCAATTTTCAGCCAAATCGGTACAACCGTTCTTGAGTTATAAATAGTGTAACTAACACGACTTTCTTTTATCTTAATATATATAAATTACGTGTCACGTTGTTTGTCCGCGATGGACTCCTAAACTAGTTGACCGATTTTAATCAAATTTTCACGCCGTGTGCAGTTTGATCCGACTTGAAAGATAGGATAGCTTACATTTGGACCCGGTAGGTGGCGCTGCAATCGGGTTCTAAATTTTATTCCTTCAGGGCAGAACAACGTCTGCCGGGACAGCTAGTATATATATAGATACGTATTTAATCTTTTTACAATTGTTGTGGTATACCTCTTTTTTGTTCTTTTTTAAATACTTTCTTTTCACTTTGAATTTTATTTGCTTCTGTGTCAGTGTATGTCACTTTAATGGCCCTAACGGAAGATCAGCGCTAGTTAACTCAAGCAGCAACATGCTGAGCTAGGACCAATTTAGAGCTACACTTGTTTCTTTTTTTTACTGCATTTAAATAAATAATAAATAAAAATAAAAATGTATTCATTTCAATAAGTCCATACATGTAAGTTGCCGGGGCTTCCCAGAAATCAATCAGATGATACTTGTGTTGGGAAACCTCGCTCTTGCTATGTTTCATCAATTTTAAGAGTATCAATTCGCTAAATTACAGCGAGTACTTTTACAAATATTTAAAGAAAGAGATAAATCGATGGGTTTCGAGTGGTTGTGTCCGCAATGGGCAAGCAGCAAGCAAGGGTGAGGTGCGTGTGTGTGTGCGTGCGTGCGTGCGTGTGTATGTGTGCGTGGGTGTGCGTGCGGGTGGTAGTTTGAATTTGAATGGAACACAAATCTTATTGAAAACATGTCTTAAATTCGAGCTGATGTAACCAAGATGTCTTCCACTTCATCATAATTAAGGGTTAAGAGCCATTCCGTCAGATTTACACTCATATAGTTGCATGGGGTAAATGTTAAGAATGCGATTAATTTTATTATAAACGCGGGCGGCTTGAGCTACACTTTGCCCACTAGCAAAGACTGAACGTGCGGAATATGCAGGCATTTTACCTTGTACATTTATTTATTTGTGCTAGTATTCTGATTTGTGATGTAGTTCTAAAGAAACCTTTTTTTCTTTCTTAGTTTAGGATTAGGCCCCGAAGGCCTGAAGAAAGGTGAAAAATTCACCTGTATAAAATCAGTTTTAGTCTCAGTTGATTACATTATCAACTACCCTATTCAAATATTGATTCTTATTTCGATAAAGTGTAAGGCGTTTTGACCTAAATAGAGGGTATAATGGCGCTGATATTATTGTTAATGGCTTCTTTAACCCGCGTTGTTTGATTAGGGTATTTGAAGCCAACACCCAATAAAATATGTTTACATTGGTGGAATGAAGCTTAAAAGACTAAATGCTCAAATTATACTATTTAGCCGTTCACCTTTATAAGTGACTAGCTTCTGCCCGCGACTTCGTCTACGTGGAATAGTTAAAAAAAAAACGATTTTGAAACATTCTTCATTGGAGCTCCACTCCTATTGGTCTTAGAGTGATGATATATATATAGTCTATAGCCTTCCTCGATAAATGGGCTATCTAACACTGAAAGAATTTTTCAAATCAGACCAGTAGTTCCTGAGATTAGCGCGTTCAAACAAACAAACAAATTCTTCAGCTTTATATATTAGTATAAGATAATTAGGTAATTGACAAGGGTAAATTTGCTAATAAAAGGAAGATTCTGACGAGTCAATTCTTCTCTTATATAATCCTGCCTATATAAGTCGTGGTAGCGTAATGGCTAACGCAGGCGTTCCGAACTCAAAGGGCGTGAGTTCGATCCTGGCCGGAACGCGTGCACCACTAAGGCAGTTTTCTGACCTAATGTGCTTATTGTTATAATTTCCACGTACTAACAACGGTGAAGGAAAACATCATGATGCAACCGGTACATCGAGATAACCGATGTGTCAAACCTGCCAAGCGGCCTTGAATAAGCGTGGCGGATATATACTGTCCGTTACCCCTATAATCGGAGGCCCGAGCCCAGCAGCGGGACATTTATGGGCTGTTATTATTATATTATCTTATACTAATATATAAAGCTGAAGAGTTTGTTTGTTTGAACGCGCTAATCTCAGGAACTACTGGTCTGATTTGAAAAAATCCTTCAGTGTTAGAGAGCCCATTTTTTTAGGAAGGCCATAGGCGATATATTGTCACGCTAAGACCAATTTTTTTTAACTATTCCACGCGGACGAAGTCACGGGCAGAAGCTAGTTATAATATATAATCCTGCCGTCTAAGCAGGAATGTAAGACCTCGTAATTTGAGATCCGAGCAAACGCCGTCACGAATCCAGGCTCCTGCTATTGGCCTGTACAACCACACACGTTCCTTCTACGTACGGCAGAGTTGTAGAATACACTACCAGAGTCCGCGTTTCCCGAAAAGTACAAATAAATATTATCTAGGTAAGCGTGCTCCATGTTTGATAAAAAAGTCTTCTGCCTGCCGAGAGTCTCATCTACGACGGCTTCTACATTCTGCCGACGTCCTGAATGATGCCACAAGCTACGACGATACCAGTCGCTACGGATCCCGCTAGAGCCGTCCTGCTGCTCCACTTCGCCACCTAGTAGCCCAGCTGCCACAGTCTTGCTGCTGTAGAATACAACTGCATCTATGACTCGCTGGCCATCGCCGGCGGGTACATTCATCTACTCAGAGCATCGTAGGACCCTGGACACTTCATTACGATAAGTGATATCCGCGTATAGAGCTGGCAACAGGTTTTCTTTATTGTCTGTGTAGAAGTACCAAAATAAATTGATAAAATAACGCCGAGCTGATTCATTTCAATACAGTTTCAAGACTTATCTCTGTCTGTAATTGTGTATGACAGTTATCAATTCTACTATCATTATACCTGGCTTACTGGCCAGTGGACGGCAGCGTTCTGTATTGCCACACATTTTTATGATTATAAACTTATGATATTTTTTTTTTCTTGCACGATTTCAGCAGACAGGCAGACGACCCACTTGATGGAAAGCGGTTACCATCGCCTATGGACATTTGCAACACCAAAGTTGCTACAAATGCGCTGCTGCTCTCTTAAGGGAAACTGGAACCTGGTCACTAATGCCGGAACACAACTCAAGGTTGTTATGGCGGCATACTTTAGACCAGGGGTGGTAGCCATCCAGTCGGGCAAATGCCCTACCACCTGGCTGTCGGTTGTTTTGTCGCCTCTTACGACAGGCCACCCGGCCGCAGGAAATTGTATTCTTTCTCCGTTCCTGCACGGATAAAAATATATCAAACATACAGACGGACGTAATGATCCTGTTAGTGTTGTAAAGCAACAGGACATTTTATATAAAAATCAATCAAATGTATAAATAAATTAAGTTCTGAATATATTAATATAAACTAAGGCTTTTCTCTTGGTGAGTAGGCTTTCTCTTGGATGACATATCATTCAGGTTTGCTGCCTGCATTCGTCTTCTCCTTTACAGCATCAACACGTTGCGAAGCGGTGTACATAGAATAGGAAGTAAAAATTAAATTTTAACTTACTTGTATGAATAATATTTTCTTAAGTTTTCGCGACTGTTTTAAGGGGTAAGAGTTGTAGTACTACATCGCTGTCAGTGTGGAGATATTTTTTATAGTTTTTTTTTTATCTTGCCATGCTTGTAAGGAATTTGTGGAGACATATTGCAGCATAACATTTTAGCACGTCATGTCATTATTATAACTATAACATTATTTTTCTTTCTTTTTATTGTCTTGGTCTTATTGAGTATGCATTGTTTGCTACAACTCCATTAATTCTTCAAAAAGTAATTCTGTAACATACTTCTGTACAAAACTTATAAAAACAAGAATTTGAGATATAAATAGAATATGAAATATAAAGAAAAACAATATTTAGCAAGACGTGTTGCTGGGGAGTTTCTTGCCGCTTCTTCTTCTTTACAGCATCAACACGTTGCGAAGCGGTGTACATAGAATAGGAAGTAAAAATTAAATTTTAACTTACTTGTATGACCTTCAAAAAGTGTTCTCCAGTGGAACTTATTTTGAATAAAAACTTTTGAATTTGAATTTGAACTATAGGGCGCAAGGGGATGTTGTTTTTGTGAATTTTAGGTAACCCATACAGTTTAGGCGCTTTGGCGCAAGATGGTGTGAGTGCGGATACGTCTAAGCTTAATTTTTCGGAGTGTTTTTTCATAACCGCGATTGTTTGTTTGGTTACTTTATCCGTGGGGTCAGTTTTGACCTTTTTATAAGTGCTTTCGTCCGATAAAAGATCTTGTATTTTACTATTGTAATCAGACGTATCCATGACGACAGTCGCGTTACCTTTATCTGCACGGAGCACGGTTATTTCTGGTTTATTGCGAATGTTTTTTAAGGCAATATATCCAGCCCGAGTGAGATATCCGTCGGTCTCATGTCACAGCTGGGCTACCAGCTATTCTAAAACAAAACAGGCTATGCCGTGACGACAGCAAGAGACCAAACGAAATGTCGTTGGTGCTATGGAAGATGGAACGCCGCTTAGTAGGAGCCGCAATTTGTGTTGATACTTCAGCGGTTTCCCATCTTCTAGACACAGCCGTGACAACTAAGGCTGCTGTCGCAAACCACAGGAAGCGTTGAAACGCTGCAAATATGTGTCCATTAGTAATGGGTACATATTTGTGGCCTTCAGGATTAAGCCCTTGGCGCTCTCGCGTGACCAAAAGTTGCAGTTGCTATGCAACGGCGAAATGCGGTCATCATTTTGGGCACGCGCGCCGCCGATAGCGATTTGAAATCTATTATTACTTATACATTTATATTATCCTGTAAGTATAAATAAAGCAATGAGAAACAAACACATCATACTCGTGTACTGTAAGGCGTTGAATGTTGACATCGTGTCATACAGCAATAAAGGAATTCATCTCTTGTCTTCTATAGATATATGGAAAACAATTCCCGAAGAAAACTGGCGTTGACGAAGTAATTTTGACTCTACACTTCAGGAGACAAAGTTGAGAGTGAGAGAGTGAAATTGAATTTCGACGCTGTATGAAGACATGTAAAATTCCGGACCGGAACGAAACTCCAATGCGTCTCGATATTGAGTGTCGTGTTCTATTTGAAAATACGATTCTGCCGTTTCGTAAAGTTTATATTACAGATACTACTAGCGCGACTTTGTCCGCGTGGTTTTTTTTTTTTCAAGGAACCCTAAAAAAAATTGCTCAAATTACTCCTTATAACATCAGCTATCTTTATCTTTTTCTTCTTAATTCTTCGAATAGTACTCGTGTAACATATTTATGTATACCTAAAATTAATTTTTAAAAAAGTCGTGAGTTAATCAATTTTTAGCTAGACTTGTTGCTGGAGAGTTTCTTGTTTCTTCTTCTTCTGAACAGCAATAACACGTTGCGAAGCGGTGTACTGTAACGACTAACCTCTTTAGTTGTCATATATTACGAGTTTAGCAGGACTCGAATTAAAATGCCGTTGGAATTATTATAGAGTTTATTAGAACTATACAAACACGTATAACACAGGTACAAATAAAACCAAACACAACAAGTCCAAACGTAATGTAGAAGGTCGTAATTCAATAAAACGCGCAATGTCCGTCACTATTAGATTCCCGAATGTACACATGTTACATCCGTATCGCAGTTGTATCTCAACTGCCCCCTCTCTCAATCAGGCCGTCGTTTTATACTTTACAAATGTGCCTGCCCGGCAACGTCGACACAATTTCCTAGAATTAGCTTGTAATTGTAATCCGCATCACCTGGCTAATGATGCTCCTGAGTTAGTAAAATAGGACAATAGGCTGTTCTCCACAATAACTAGAAACGTATTCCAATAAATAAGTGACCAAAAGAAGACGATCATAAAAGGATTACAATTAGTTCAAATACCGACAGGTAATAAAATGTGCTTATACAGATCTGTACGTGGAATTTGTCTTTGTTGGGGCCTAGGTTGTAACAGTATGTACCATGTTTTAAACAAATGAATGAATTTGAAGCCGCGGGCAACAGCTATCAAATGTAAATCAGGCCTTAGAGTTAATTTTATAAAACGTCACCTACGCATTTGTAATACAATAAATTCGAACAAACAGTACATACATAATTTGAGTGGAGCACATGTCTAACACAGCATTCACGCGGCGCAAGCTGTAATCCCTTAAAGCAGGCTTTAAGATTTGTTAGCTTAAACTAGGGTTGCCAACCACAAATTTAAAAAACTAGGATTTTAAGTTGGAAAAGCCAGGACAATTCAATTTAAAAATAGAACGCAATAATAGAATCGCAATAGTTATATTAATATGTTGTGAAAACTGGTTAAAGAAATTCAAGTAATGATAATAATCACCTATCTGGGCAAACCAACGGGACGGCGACCAGTTGGTCGGCCCAGATATCGCTGGAGTGACATAGTGGAGGCTGATCTGCGCGAGCTTCATGCCGATGACGTGCAGGAGACAGCGCTGAATAGGAAGGAGTGTACTATTCTCGTTTCGGAGGTCAGGACTCATTTTGGGTCGTTGAGCCGCAACAGTTAGTTTGTTAATGATAATAATCATATTTTTTAATAATAAAAGTATTTGAATAAAACTATACGAGTCGAAAACTACTTATTAAAACATAAAACGCGCGGACACTAGCGAGCCGTGAGGCTGCCTATAAGAATTGTAAAAGTGTCGCGTAAATTTTAAAATACAAGACCTTATCAGGGCGCCTTAAAAACACAGGACGCTGCTTAAAAACTATCCAAGACATCCCAGGATACAACAAAAAACTAAAACATTTCCTGGGAAAACATGGCGGTTGGCAACTCTAGCTTAAGCTGAGAGTATTGTGGCTTACTGTTTACATAAGATGAATGATAACTTTGGCATTGTTCTTAACTTGTATTTTTATTTAAGATTTAGCCGAATAATGCTTAGATACTGCCTCGCTTACATGCTTCGCGAATTATTATGGTGCCGTTACACCTGCGACAAATGTTAAAGATTTAGATTGTGACTGAATACGACGTAGACAGTACGTACGGTGTAATAGAGAAGTTTGTATATATATTTAATACTAGGATACGCCCGCGACTTTAACCCATTGTTTATTGTACTCGTTTATTGCCGCTAGCGACCGAATCATTGGCCTGGTGTTACGGGTCGTAAAATACAAGCTGATTCTAGGAAATTCGGTCCACGTTGCCGGGCAGGCAATCATATGTGCAGTATAAAACGATGGCCTGAGTGAGGGAGGGGAGCAGTTTAGCAACAACTACGATCAAGGCGTGACATGTGTACAATCGTGAAACTAATCCTGACGGACTTTGCGCGTTTTCTTGAAATACGACTTTTTGCATTACGTTTTGATTTGTTGTGTTCAGTTTTACGTGTTTCTATAGTTCTAATAAACTCTATAATCATTCCAACGGCATTTTAATTCGAGTCTCGCAACTCGCAACAATATTTTGAGAATTTGTACGCCGCATTTTTATCAAACAAGGTTTGCACTCAGCATATCAGCATATCCACCAAGATCAGACGGCCTTCTACGCGAGCCAGAGTCGGTCTTATTAAAATAAAACATGATCATAATACAATAAAAGAATAATCGACCTGCAGAATTAATTTTAAATCAAGATACGAGTCTCGTGTCAAGCAAGTTCTTAAAACTTGCTTCTTAATATTGCGCAAATAAAATCCGTAATATTACAAAATTCTAAACATGCCGTGTCTATACATTAAAGTTAATAAAAAAAAACAACTAGAATAGACTATATAAACGATTGAGAACACGATGATCGACGACTTTTTATTTATTTATTTCTGAAGCACAGTAGACGGGCTGACGGCCCGACTATGATGGAAGGTGGTTACCGTCGCCTATGGACATTAGCAATACTAGAAGTGCTGCCAGTGTGCTGCCGGCCTCGAAGAAGAAACTGGAACCTGGCCAATGATGCCGGAACACAACTCAAGGTTGTTATGACGACGTACTCTAAACCAGAGGTGGCAGCCATCGAAACGGGCAAACTAATTCTGAGACTTAAAATCCGCGCTACATCTGGGAAACCCACGGGTATTTTTCTGGGAATGATTTAAAATGGCCACATACAAAATAATTGAATTGCAATCGGATTTTTTCACTGATTGACAGCAAATCTATATATATAAAAATCAATTGCTTTTCTTTAGTTTCGCTAAAACTCGAGAACGGCTGGATTGATTTGGCCAATTTTGGTTTTGAATTATTTGTGGAAGTCCAGGGAAGGTTTAAAAGGTGAGTAAATATGAAAAAAATGCTTGGAATATAGTAAAAACAACAATTTCGCTTTCCCTTTGAAACTATTCCTACCTGTCAAACATTTGATGTTTGTCCCATCGTTTAGAAATCAATGAAATTTAAAAGTCGTTCAGAAATCAAATTAAATTTAAAAGTGAAGTTTTTTCTCAATTTTTCGGTCTTGAATGTCAAACGTTTCATTTAAGTTCGGGTTAAGTTTTGACCACATATTTTACTAAAGTATGCAGCTTTTTCATTTATTGATTCTGAGGCGGTACGAAGTTTGCATCGTCAGCTAGTATTAGATAAATAAGGATTCGATAATGATACTTTAAGCAAAACTCTTTACAAAGCAAGCATAAACTGGAGGCTATTATTTGCATGATGCCGGAAGTTGACGTGAAGAATATGATAAATGTTGACGGGCGACGACGGGCCTGCCCTTACCGTGACGTAACGAGGGTCTCGAAGGGCACTCCGAGATTTATGGTTTATGCATGTTGGTTTTCGTGCATTATACCCCGCTTCAGCAAAGTCAGGGATCTTATATTGTTAAAATCATCTTAAAGGATATCTTAACATACATACATAACTTCACGCCACTTCCCTTACGGGGTTGGCACGAACAACAGAGCGCCATTCAGGCTTATTCTTACACACCTCACTTGCTTCTTTGACATTCATATCTCTTGTCATGCACGCTCGTCTGTTCTTAAGGCTCCTGACATCACCTTTTGCTAGTACACGATCGATTTGATCATTGAAGGTGTGTCGTGGCCTTCCACGACTTACCGTATATCAAAATATGTTCTCTTTTTAAATTAGAACATATACCTATATATATCATCATTATATTAATACGTGAAGCAAAAACTTTATACCCCTTTTTACGAAAATTGCGCGAATGGAGGAGTAAAAAATTTTACACACTTATAGTTTATATAGAGAAGGAGTGCAGAATGCTATTTCTTTTTTAATTATGCATGTGCATTAAATCAATAAAAAAACATTACACACACTACCATGTATTTGACACATACATAAATATACATATATGTATATATATATATATATATATACTCTGTTGTTAATGTCAAATGAACAGTGTAACGTTGGCGAAATGTGATTATAGAAGTTATATATAGTCTTTGAGACAACACAGAACCTTACTAATGTTCAAACTTATAATTTAAATTACTTATGGTCGAATTTCGACCAATAGGCGACCACTAGTATACATACAGGCATATATATACATAGACATACTATGAAAATAGCTTCATTGCATCTCTCTATTCGGTGTATAGTTTTGTATGTTTGTAGCGAATACAATCAAAAACTACTGGACCGATTTCAAAAATTCTTTCACCATTCGAATGCTACATTATCTCTGATTAATATAGGCTACGTAAAATTAAGGGTCCCTACTAAAAGTTCAATAATGTAACCTATCTAAATAAATTACTTGGCGCTGGAATCGGATTCTACAATTTTGATGAAATTTTACATGTATGTGAGTGGGTCCCGGGGTGGTTTAGATTCACAATTAGAACCAGTACATCGCGCTGGAATCGGGTTTCAGTTTTTTTTTTTCAGAGCAAGATGACGTCAGTCGAGACCGCTAGTACGGTATATAAATATATATCCACAAAATAAACTAACACTATCGTCTATAAAGTACCTATGGACATCAAGTAAAATGACGGTATTACCTATAAACAGACGGGTTTTGTATGTGTTCCATGCAGTAACGGAGAAAGAATACAATTTCCTGCGGCTGGACAGCCTGTCGTAAAAGGCGACAAAACAACACCATAGCCAGGTGGTAGGGCATTTGCCCGATTGGATGGCAACCATCCCTGGTCTAGTCTTGATTTGTGTTCCGGCATTAGTAACCAGGTTCCAGTCTCCCTTAAGAGAGCAGCAGCGCATTTGTAGCACCTTTGGTGTTGCAAATGTCTACCGGCCTAAAGGCGATGGTAACCGCTTTCCATCAAGTAGGCCGGCCGTCTGCCTGTCTGCTGAACTCGTGCAATAAAAAAAAATGTACCATCTCTCGACAGAACCCTAAAGAGTATAAACCACAAAGTCCAAGTTTACATTCTTCAAATCAATAAGTGAAACAGCAAACCACATCCACGTGTTTACATAATTCGAATCTTCCAGATATTATCCTTTCCGCGGTAGTCTGAAAGCAAATTGAGCTGAAGAATAGGCTGTATGAAACCCCTATTGTTACACAACATTGCCTTATAAATCTATTGTGTTGATCCATAATACACGTACTATAGAACTTAACGACCCGAGGAATATTGTTTACCCCCGAAAAAACTCTTAAGACTGATATATGAAGAGATGTAGTGGTCTTTCACAGATTTCCGTCTCTCTTTATACACAGAATCTTAACTAATATTTTTTTTATGATTTTATAGATTCGCTTTTGACCGCTGTCTCACCTAATGTTGAGTGATGACTCGGTCTAAGAAGGAACACGCGTAGCTTTTATTGTGTTAGCAAGTTTATCCCCGAGCCTCAGGGGAGACCAACAATAATGTTGCATACAAGCTTCACGTTAGAGCTTGCAAGCACCGACCGCCAGACTATCTACTAAACCTTCCAGCGTCCTGCATCATGATGCGGCGCCTCGGGACCGACTATATGACTGCCGTGACACCTCGATGCAAGCACAAGGAGGGATGTCCCTGGGACTAGAAAACCACACGGCACTGGATGTGGCTCGCCGGGAGAGTCCCCCAACCCCGAAGTCTTACTACATTATCGGGAGGAGATGAGCAAAGCGCCGCCTGCGAACCCCTGTTCGCCGTCTGCGACAGGGGTCCGCCTGCTCATCTTCCTCCCTTATTCTTTCGGCGGCGTCCTTCTGGGACATAACGTCATCTCAGAAGGAGGCCACCACTAACCAATTAGACTCGCTGTGTATTGATGATTAACATCAGATCATGTCGTTGGGGTCCTCATGCGGGACATTCCCGCCGCATTCGTGGCAGTCCAGGGTTAGCTCCCACTTCGCGATCTGGTACAGATACTTATCGAAGCAGCCATGTCCGGTAAGTATTTGCACCATTCTTAAACTTAGAGTTCCGCGCTTTTTGTGGACACAGAGAAATAGGTGGGGGCGGACTGCCTCCACCGTTTCCCGTCCTGCCACCGGGGACCTAGTTCGTTCAACCAACGGCCGATCAGGGTCTCATCTGCGAGCTCGCTGGCCCATTTTGGAGCACGCATACCTAGAAGACATCTGTTCACTCGTGACTTGAAGACCCCTAGATTGTATTTGTCACGAAAAAGAGACTCCGGCAAATTATTCCATTCGTAGAAAGTGCGCACCAGAAGAGGTCTATCTCATCTCTCGACCCCATACCAAAGGATGACAAGGCGTTGGCATCACTCTTGTTATACCTAACATCTATAGGTGTTGATAACCCCTTTCCAAGAGCTTGAAAAAAATGGGCGCGATAATATATTTCATTTTTATTATTCCGACGTTTCGACCACTATTCAGTAGCCGTGTTCACATAAGACAATGCTGACAAGTGTCAATGAGTATTGTCAAAGTTCTATTTAGCTTACAGCTAACTTGTTCATTTTTATTATTTAGTTTTAATTTTGTTTATGGTTATTATTTACTCTATGAAAGCATAATCTAATTTAGCACCGCTTTGCAACATGTTGTGGCTTGAAGAGAAGGAATAATAAAAATCAAATGAATTACAACATTTCCAACCGTTAAAAAGTAGTTTTATTATATATACTAGTCGCGAAAACTTAAGAAAATATTATAAAAAAAAAGTATTTCATAATTAAAATATGTTAATTACGTACCTACTTTTTTAAATTCGGTTATAAAAAATTCAAAAACATGAGTAAAAAATTCAAGAACACTGAACTTATACACTGTACAGTATAGAAGTAAGTTATTTTAACCGTAACCAACCTTTTTATACAGCCTGGAAGTACCTCGATATTGTTTCAAGATTAACCCGTGTCACAGTCCCAGGATGTTACTGTCCCGGTTTCTTTTTTACCGGGGCATCCCACGTGTGCCTTGTTCCCGTTGCAAAAGTGATTTTGTTTGTTTTTTGGATGTCCCTTGGGAAGACTGACGTTTAATATGTGGGTACCGTGCCACCGATTTGCGTTTCGACCTGATTTATGGAGGTTATATGGTGTTTTGATCTTGAGTACAACGTTATATATAACATCAAGCACATTGTTTGGATGTATAGTGATTGCGCGCTTAATTTCATATGCTGTCTTTCCATTTCGTATCTCTTTTTCTCTCCTGCACATACTTATAATAATATCAGCCCATACATGTCCCACTGCTGGGCTCGGGCCTCCCATTATAGGGGGGAAACGGACAGTATACCCGCCACGTTTGTCCAAAGCGGCTTGGCAGGTTTGGTTATCTCGATGTTTTTTTTTTCTTGCAGGAGTTCAGCAGACAGACGGCCCACTTGATGGAAATCGGTTACCATCGCCTATGGACATTTGTAACACCAAAGGTGCTACAAATGCGCTGCTGCTCTCTTAAGGGAGACTGGAACCTGGTAACTAATGCCGGAACACAACACAAGGTTGTTATGGGGTAGTCGCCATCCAGTCGAGCAAATACCCAACCACCTGGCCTGGATGTGCAGGTTACATCACGATGTTTTCCTTCGCCGTAGTTAGCACGAGGTAATTGTAACAATATGCACATTAGATCAGAAAACTGTCTAAGTGTTGCATACGTTCCGGCCAGGATCGAACCCGCGCCCTTTGAGTTTGGGACGCGTATGCTAGACATTACGCTACATGCGCGAAAGGAATGATTGTTCCGTCAAACATTACACTAGGCATGGTACTCCAGTCGACCTTATTAAGCATCCGTGAGTTACCGATGACGATGGCTTGAGTTTTTTCAGGGTTCACATGGAGCCCAAAAAACTTGCCCCACTGCAGAATGCGTTCAAAATCTATGTTTATGGTTGAAACTGCTTTGTCCAAGGTGACCGATGATTGTGTATAAATTTGTAAGTCGTCTTCATAGGAGTGATAGATTGAAGCGAGTTGATTAGAGATGGGTAATCTCTGGATCCACTAAACCGATTTTAAAAATTCTCTTTACTGTTCGAAAGCTACGTTAACAGGGAGTGTCATAGGCTACATAACATGACGCTATATACCACGGGAGCGGGACAGAGCGCGGGTGAAACCGCGCCGGACCGCAAGTATATTACAAAGAGGTAATGTTTGTGACGTTGTAGGGGGTAATCTCTGGATCTACTAAACCGATTAAAAAATTCTTTCACTGTTAAAAAGCTACGTTAACAGGGAGTGTCTTAGGCTATATAAACGACGCTGTATACCACGGGAGCGGGACAGAGCGCAGGTGAAACCGCGAAAGGCCGTAATCTCTGGATCTACTAAACCGATTTTAAAAATTCTTTCACTGTTAAAAAGCTACGTTAACAGGGAGTGTCATAGGCTATATAACATGACGCTATATATCACGGGAGCGGGACAGAGCGCAGCTGAAACCGCGAAAGGCCGTAATCTCTGGATCTACTAAACCGATTTTAAAAATTCTTTCACTGTTAAAAAGCTACGTTAACAGGGAGTGTCATAGGCTATATAACATGACGCTATATATCACGGGAGCGGGACAGCGCGCAGGGTGAAACCGCGCCGGGCCGCTAGTAAGGAATAAAACTTTTCGACATTTTAAACGCGACGAAATTGTTTACTCGTCCTGTCTTTGAGGTACGAGGTCCCTAGAAGTACGAGGCTGTAGCCGATGACTCACGTCGCCAACGCTTTACGTCGCCTCTGCTCAAAAATAGCCTTATTCAAAAAAAATCAAAACCAACATAACCAAAGCCAGAATTCCTTTTATCACACCTTATATTCTTGACCGGTTCTTTACACGCGACTATATTTTACGAGTAAATTATAATTGGATAAAAACGAAGTAGCCTTTACAGCCGTGACCTGGTTTTACATACGCCGATTTAAGTTCATAGCGTGAAATAACATATTAGTTTTATGTACTAATTTATTTTTGAAAAGGTTATTAAATTTCTCTTTTATAAAGTGTTAGTATAGACATGCGTCAAGATTAAATTTAAATAAGGTCGAAGACCAACAAGATACCAGTGGCATGGCTTTCATAAAACTCGACTCGCCACAGCCTTTTTTTTTATTGCAGGAGTTCAGCAGACAGGCAGACGGCCCACTGCATAGAAAGCGGTTACCATCGCCTATGGACATTTGCAACACCAAAGGTGCTACAAATGCGCTGCTGCTCTCTTAAGTGAGTCTGGAACCTGGTCACTAATGCCGGAACACAACTCAAGGTTGTTATGGCATGTTATGTTATGACATAATTTAGACCAGGGGTGGTAGCCATCCAGTCGGGCAAATGCCCTACCACCTGGCTATGGGTTGTTAAGTCGCCTCTTACGACAGGCCGCCCGGCCGCAGGAAATTGTATTCTTTCTCCGTTCCTGCACGGATAGAATAGATAGCCTTTCAGAAACGAGCACCCAAAAGATCGAAAGCGTAAAGCTTTATTGGCGTTTACGCGTTCTGTTCAAACATGTTATTACTAATATTTTATTAAGATACTAAAGGCAAGTACCAACTGCCAGACGTCAAGACACTGTGAGCTCTTTCTGCGTTCACCGGAACACAAACCAACTTGATTGGCATATCTTTTATATTTCATTTGCATATCTTTTTTATATATCCAGGTGGTAGGGCATTTGCCCGACTGGATGGCTACCACCCCTGGTCTAGAGCATGCCGCCATAACAACTTTGAGTTGTGTTCCGGCATTAGTGATCGGGTTCCAGTTTCCCTTAAGAGAGCAGCAGCGCATTTGTAGCACCTTTGGACTTGCAAATGTCCATAGGCGATGGTAACCGCTTTGCATGCAGTGGGCCGTCTATCTGTCTGCTGAACTCCTGCAATAAAAATAAAAAAAATAAAAAAAAAATAAAAAATCCTTCCACCCATTTTAATATTATATAAAATTATTAGAGCTAGGCATGTTTGCTGAAGAGTTCAAGCCACAGCATGTTGCGAAGCGGTGGTAACTTAGATTAGGCTCCCATAGAGTAAATAATATCCATAAACAAAATTAAAACTAAATAATTAAAATGAATAAGTTGGTGGTAGGCTAAATAAAACTTTAACAATACTCGTTGACATTTGACAACTTAGTCTTCCGTGATCACGGCCACTGAAAAGTGGCCGAAACGTCGGAATAACAAAACTCAATAAATTACCGCGTTTAAAACCGTTAAAACGTAGTTTTATTATGTTACTACAAATGTCTCTACAAATTAACAAGCGATCAGAAGGTCGAAAGTGTCATAAATTTATTGGCGCTTACCTTTTTTATTCGTCCATATATTACTGTTCTACTATCTCTTACGCTCGGCGGCTTTCCACTTGTATTGGATGAAATAGCAGTTCATAACCCGATTGCAAAATTAAAAAAAAATATTTATAAGTAAATAATGAATGAATGAATGAACGAACGAATGAATGAAAACACTTTATTGTTCACCAAAATTTAAACTTAAAAACTAGATACAATAAATGTTGAACAAAGGGCAGCCTTATCGCTTAAAGCGATCTCTTCCAGGTAACCCCATAAACTAAAGAATTTATTAAAACGTGACAGTGGCGGTGTAGACAATAAATAATATAAAATGATCAAAATATATAAAATAAATAAAAATCTTTATTATATATTATATATACACAGTACATATCATAATATATACAGCACTATTATACCTGAGAGGACCAGAAATAATTAAAAACCATGATTTTAAAAGAGGATACTGACTTAGCTTGTCTGATGTTGAGTGGCAGTGAGTTCCATAAACGGACAGCCTGTACTGTGAAGGAGTTGTCAACGAAGGAAGAAGTGTGTACGGGTGTCATTAAGGAGAGATTATTACTAGAGCGCAAATAACGGGAATGAGAAAGATGTAGGAAGTCAAAACGTTCCTTTAAATAAGGAGGAGTACGAGGATCAAAAAAGATGTTGTACAAAAGAGAGAGCAAGTGAACATTCCGGCGAAAATATGCGAAATACATGCATAACTTCACGCCAGTTCCCTTGCGGGGTAGGCACGAACAACAGAGTGCCATTTAGGCTTATTCTTACACACCTCACTTGCCTCTTTGACATTCATAACTCTTGTCATGCACGCTCGTCTGTTCTTAAGGCTCATGACATCACCTTCTGCTAGTACACGATCAATTTGATCATGGAAGGTGTGTCGTGGCCTTCCACGACTTCTGCATCCATCCACTTTTGCATTGTATATCTATTTAGTCATTCTTTCATCATGCATTCTTTCCACATGCCCGAACCACCGGAGCATTCCTTTCCTTACCTTCACCCCGACACTCTGTTTCAGACCAACTCTCTTTCTTACTTCGGTATTACGAACGCGGTCCGCGAGTGTCACTCCGCAGATTTTGCGCAGTGCTCGCATCTCGACCGCGTTTACTCTACTTTCATGCTCTCTCTTCCATACCCAACTCTCGCATCCATACGTGAGCGTAGGTACCAGCACCGCGTTGTGTATGGCGAGCTGGGCCTTCTGGCTGAGGTTCTTAGCGCCTAGAAGTTTACCTAACGCTCCATTCACATTCACCTAATATATATATATATTAGGTATTTCGTATAGTTTAAGATTTGGCCCTAAAAGCCTACTTGAAACATCCACTTGAAAATTTATACGCCGCCCAAGCGTTTATTTTACCTTTGAGAGGTCAATCATTGCTTAATTAGTAATGCCCTAAAGCGTTACCGATTCTATTTCATACAAAACTCTAGTAGCTTTGTAAATAATTTTCAATTAACTAGTGCACCATCATTCGTCAGAAATACTCTATTGCGAAATAAATAAGCCATATAACCAAGCTTGCGGACCGCGTTCGTAATACCGAAGTAAGAAAGAGAGTTGGTCTGAAAGAGAGTGTCGGGGTGAAGGTAAGGACAGGAATGCTCCGGTGGTTCGGGCATGTGGAAAGAATGCATGATGAAAGAATGAATAAACAGATATACAATGCAAAAGTGGATGGATGCAGAAGTCGTGGAAGACCACAACACACTTTCCATGATCAAATTGATCGTGTACTAGCAGAAGGTGATGTTAGGAGCCTTAAGAACAGACGAGCGTGCATGACAAGAGTTATGAATGTCAAAGAAGCAAGTGAGGTGTGTAAGAATAAGCCTAAATGGCGCTCTGTTGTTCGTGCCTACCCCGCAAGGGAGCTGGCGTGAAGTTATGTATGTATGTATATATATAACCAAGGTTAGTTATACTTTAAGAGAAATAAACGCAAAGTTACGATTTTAAAATCTAAATAAATGACACGTTTATTTTTGTTAATTAAAATATTTTCATATCAAAGCGATTAATTACATAATAAAACTACGTTTAAAGGGTTTAAAGTGCGGTAATTTATTTGATTATTACTATTCCGACGTTTCGGTCGCTTTTCAGACATTTAAGTTAATACGATTAAATAAAGAAAGAAGAAAGAAAGAAACACTTTATTTGAAGAAATAGCGACATTATTATACACAGAGCATGTTTTGAAAATTTGTACGCCGCATTTTCAGCAAACAAGGTTAGCACTCAGCATATTGCTGTGCCGGAATAATATCCGACACTACGCTGATTAAATTGAAACGATTAAATTTAGATAATATAATGAGTATAGTTTAAAGATGGTCTGTCATTGGATGACTTATAGCCTATATTACATCAGTTAGAATAACAATGAAGATGACAATTGTGTTATTTGTAGTATATAAAAACTAATCACAAAACTTAAGAAAATACAATTTATTTTATAGACAAGCGAATACGTCTTTATTAGTAGAGATTTGATATTATTACGAGTTTGTGGGACTCGAATTAAAATGCCGTTACAATTATTATAGCGTTTATTAGAACTATACAAACACGTATAACACAGGTACAAATATAATTGAACGCAACAAATCTAAACGTAATGCAAAATGTCGTAATTCATAAAACGCGCAAAGTGCTTCTTAGTTGTTGCTCAACTGACCCTCTCTCTCAATCAGATCCATCAGATTTTATCTGTGTAGGAACGGAGAAAGAATACAATTTCCTGCGGCCAGGCGGCCTGTCGTAAGAGGCGACAAAACCACCCACAGCCAGGTGGCAGGGCATTTGCCCGACTGGATGGCTACCACCCCTGGTTTAAAGTATGTCGCCATAACAATCTTGAGTTGTGTTCCGGCATTAGTGACCAGGTTCCAGTCTCCCGTAAGAGAGCAGCAGCACATTTGCAGCACCTTTGCTGTTGCAAATGTCTCTAGGCGATGGTAACCGCTTTCCATCAAGTAGGCCGTCTGCCTGTCTGCTGAACTCCGTCAATAAAAAAAAATCAGACCATCGTTTTATACTTCACAAATGCAAATGTACCAGCCCGGCAACGTCGATATAATTTCCTGGAATTAGCTTATACTTATAATCCGCAACACATGGCTTATGATGCTCCTGAGCGGCCGTAAAACGAGTACAATAGGACAATGGTCTGTTCTCCACAATAACTAGAAACGTATGCCAATAAATAAGTGACCAAAGAAGACGATCATAAAAGGATTACAAGTAGTTCAAATGGCTACAGATAATAAAATGTGCTTTTACAGATCTGTACGTTGAATTTGTCTTTGTCGGAGCCTAAGTTGTAACAATATGTATGATACGAAAACCTTTACATGCCAAAAGTGTTACAAAGCAGGAAAGACCTTCACCTACTTTAATGTTAAGGCTGTATTTCAGGCTAATCAGGTTTTTACAATGCCAGGCAAAGTAAACAAGACCCTAATAAAACTACCCTTGATGGACTCGAATTCTTACCTCGCGAGTTTAATTTGGTTTAGGCCGTTTTTTACACTCGTAATTTGGAGGCATTTGCAGCCCCGCGGCTGCACGGCGTGTCAAACCATAGGAAGTAGCTAAATTTACTTATACAAAAACTTTTTTACAAATAATAATAACAAAGAAACGAATGTTACAGTTAATTAGTGGCATAGTTGTTCTTGTCATGTTTCTTTTTAAAGTTAATAATTAATTTTGTTATATACCCTCTTATTTCTAAACGATATAATCGGCCATTTCCTTGATTTAATAATAATGTTATATTTGTATTTATTCGGTGATTAGCGCATGTTTTGTATAGAGCTAGTAGTTATCTATAATTTAACATAATGTTATTTAATAATATTTATCTCTAATATGTGGTAATTATCCGTGCAGGAACGGAGAAAGAATACAATTTCCTGCGGCCGGGCGGCCTGTCGTAAGAAGCGACTTAACAACCCACAGCCAGGTGGTAGGGCATTTTCCCGACTGGATGGCTACCACCCCTAGTCTAAAGCTTGTCGCCATAACAACCTTGAGTTGTTGTTCCGGTTTCCCTTAAGAGAGCAGCAGCGTATTTGTAGCACCTTCGGTGTTGCAAATGTCCATAGGCGACGGTGTCCGCTTTCCATCAAATAGGCCGTCTGCCTGTCTGCTGATCTCCTGCAATAAAAAAAAAATGTACAGATTATAATTCAAAATCTCTCAATTTTATATAGACGGTATTCACTACATTGTATTTTCATGTTGGCAGACGCTTTATACTGTTTTCAATTTATTTTATTACAAGTATAATATTTTATATAATATCTTATATAAAATATTATCTAAGATTTCCAAACAATAATGTATTAAATTCTTTTCATTCATAAGCCTTTAGTTAAAATAGTTTATCAATTACTTCAATCCGCTATCGGTTGTGCCAATTTGCTAAGTTTCTTGTACTGTGAAATTGTTGGAGGGTTGGCGAGGTGTTCTAAAAATGCTTGTCGAGTGTGAAAAGTCAATATATAAAATATGTTAAAACCGTACGGTTCTCCGATTATAAATATAGTGACCAGCTGCTTTTCTTTTATTACCATAAACCCTTCTGAGTGGTTGCAAGTATTACAACACTAAGTCCATACAGTCCACACAACTGCCCAGAAAAACATAGAGGCGAGTCGAAGCCAACCTGATTAGAAGTACTACAAGGAATGACGTGTGTTTATGACAACGTAGATATTTGTTAATGAATTGAAAAAACGCGATTGCAGCGCCATCTTAGCAAACTACTTCGTTTAGCGGGATAAAATGTATCCTACGTGTTAACTCGGGTTATAAGCCAGCACTGTGTCGAGTTTCATTTATATACATACATGAATACATAATAATACATACATAATACATACATACCAAATTTAAAAATAAATTCGGTCTGGCCAGCCACATTAGGGCCCATAGGCGGCGAAATAATGACATTTGAGGGGTCGCCGTTACCGAAATCGGTAAGGAGGACTATATATATATATATATATATATGTGGGTTTTGTTTGAAGAAAAGCAAAACAAACTTCCTTAGAAGAGTCTTACATCGTTTATTCATAGACTACCTCTTCTCACTATCTTTTGACACTGACAGTTACAATATCAGGTTTATAAATTTAAAAAACGTAATGTGTGGCCTGGCTACCGAGTCGGAATGCGTCTTCGAATCCCACACGGCTATCCTGCATTATTCATCTGACCCAGATGAATGTGATACTTCATCTTCATCGCCATTCGACCAGGGTTTCATCAAATCTGCTGAACTGGTGGTATTCATAGGTCCTTCACCATTGCCAATTTTCCTTACAACGTATCTGTCATTTTTCTTCTTCTCTATAATTTTATATGCTCCCTAAATATTTCGGGTTTAACTTATATCCTTGTACAAATTGTGTTCTCTTAATCGCAACTAAATCTCCAATTTCGTACTGTATAGCTTGTGTTCTCTTTTTATTATAAACTTTCCTATTTTCTTCCTGAATTTTCTGAATATTTTGCCTCGCCTTTCTATAAGTTCTAATCGTTGATCTTCAAATTTTTCTTTACAATTATCTATGTAGTAATCTCTATTAATTAATTCTTGAGTTTTCAAAATTCCAAAATGACCCTTTTCATCACATTTTCTCATTATTTCATTCTGCATCTTTTTAGGTACAACAATCAGTTTAGTTCCGTCTTTAGCTTTACATAAAACTCCATTCTCCAGAATAAAATTTTCATATGACTCTTTTTCTAAAATTTTCTTTAATAGTTTTATCTTCAGGTCATCATCTTGAGCTCTCTTCAGACGTGCTGTAGTTTCGGTAAGTATTAGACTAACAGGATTTCTGCTCAAAGCGTCTACGTGTCTCATTTGGGTTCCAGATCGGTGTTCTATCTTATAGTCAAATTCTTCAAGAAGGAGTGCCCATCGAGCAACTCTCGGAGGTAAGTCTTTTTTCTGTAACGTCATAGTTAAGGCTGAGCAGTCAGTCACAATTTTAAAGCGGACTCCAAGTAAGTAAACTCTGAATTTCTTGACAGCTTCTACAATAGCTAAAATTTCTAAGTAGTAACTATGGTATTTCTTCTCAGCAGTAGTCTTTTTGCTCATATAGTGAACAGGGTGTAGCTGATTGTCGTGTGGGTTCCTTTGCAATAAAACAGCTCCATATCCGTCTATACTTGCGTCTGTATGTAACTCTGTCTCAAAATTAGGGTTGTAAATTCGTAAAACTGGTGAGGAACATAAAATATGTTTCAATTCTTCGAAAGCTCTCTCACACTTTAGATCAAAGTTAAACATAACATTAGCCTTCAATAATTCTGTTAGTGGCTTTGCTATTATTGAGTAGTTCTTAACAAATTTTCTAAAATAGCCAGTCAGTCCTAAAAATGATCGTAATGATTTGATATTATGGGGCTTTTTAAATTTTGCAACAGCATGTATCTTTTCCTTGGAAGGTCTTATCTGATTATCACGAATTATATAACCTAAATAATTTATCTCGTTCTGTAAGAAATGACATTTCGCCCAATTAAATTGTAAGCCAAACTCTTCAGCTTTTCGAAGTACTTTCTCTAGTTTAACAAATCCTTCTTCTTCTGTCCTAGATGGTATAATCAAATCATCTAAATAGGCAAGAACAGTGCCCTCTGACATTAAATCCTGAAAGATATCATTGATAAAGCGTTGGAATACAGATGGTGCGGTGCATAAACCAAACGGCATTTTCTTAAATTCATATTGCCCTTGTGGAGTAACAAATGAAGTGTATTTTTGACTATCCTCGCAGACATCAACATGTAAAAAACCATTCTTCAAGTCAAGTGATGTAAATAGTATTGCTTCTTTCAATTTGTCTACTTGATCCTCGATGAGTGGAAGTGGATATCTTTCCTTTATAATCTTCTTATTTAGCTTTCTAAAATCTATACATAATCTGTAGCTTCCATTTTTCTTTTTCGCTAACACGATAGGGCTTGCATATTCCGATTTACTAGGTTTTATTACTTCTTGATCTAACCATCCTTGTATCTGTTTATTAACTATGTCCTTTTCTAGAGGTGACAGCCTTCGTGGAGTCTGGTGTATAGGATTTTCATCAGTAAGTATGATTTTCAATTTAACATTTGATTCATTCTTTCTAGTCTTCAAGTTATCGTAATTATCCAATAAATGTTTAATCTTGTCTTTATATTTCAGCTTCTTGATATCATATTTCTCATCAAATTCTTCTTCGTAGTCGTTAATTTGTGTAAGGTGTAATATTCTTTTTACAGAGATCCCGTCGGCAGAGAAAATAATTTCAACATCTTTTAATATCGGGTTTCCAAGTATGACATTAACAGGTATTACATCATCGTCGATAACATGCATCAAGGTTTCAAAATGAACGTTGTCTATTTCAACTTTTGCCATAATAGATCCCTTCGTGCAAACTTCGTACTCGGCTATTCCTGATAATTTGAGAGTATCTTTAATATTATAATCATTATTCTCGAGAAAATTTTGTTTGTAATAACTCTCACAAATCAAATTCGCATCGCTTCCAGTATCAATAAAGGTTTTAACTGTAACTCCGTTAATTTTCGCTTCTTTATATGGCTTAACAACATCTGTACTAACTTTCTCATCTTGAATTTTCAGTGTCTTATTTGTAGAACTTTGGCATTCTTTTGACTTATGTCCATATCCATTACATTTGAAGCATTTTATACCTTTAGTACAAGCTGGTGATTGATGATCAGCTTCACCACAATTATAGCATCTTTTGATGGTATGATTTTTACGTCCGTTTGTCATCTGAATAGGTCTTTGTTGCATCTTGTGTTCTTTAATCTGTGCATATACTTCAAGTTTCTTTCTAAATTGTTTGATATCAGTGGCTCCGTAAAGAATGGCCTTATTTATTTCAGAATCACGAATTCCATCAATAACATATTCAATAAGTGCCTCATCTTCTAAATTTCCATGCAACGCCAGTTCTTTCATATGTAAAAAATACTGTTGATATGTCTCATCCGGTTTCATTTTGCGTGATGCTAATTTCTTGTGAATGCTAGCACTATTCAATTTCGAACCAAATTCTTCTAATAAAGATTCTTTTAATGTATCCCATGACGTAATAGAGCCTAGCGATCGTAAAAATAATTTAGCTGTACCTGAAAGCAGTCTCTTCGCGTAAATAAGTTTTTCAAGATTATTCCATTCCATTAAATTTGCAGTGTCATTAAAATCGGTCAGCCAATTCGTAATAGGGTAGGTATCATCGCCTGTGAACGGTGTCATTGATTTTTCCAAGTCGCTAAATGAAATTCGTACTCTGTAACCAGCTTCTGAACAATTACTATCTGAGTCTTCGATATCTTTATTTTTCTTCGGTGGCATCTTGTATGATTGGTTGTAAGTCTTTCAGTCGTAAAAAATAACCAATTCATGAAACGTCTTCATAAAAGAAAAATAATAGTCTTTATTCCAAATTCTGGGAAATTTTATGCGCTGGTATCATTATGCAAATTAGTGTCGGTAAAACAGCACACAATGACTCGTCTTAAATTTTAATTTCGAGGTTGTTTCGTAATCATCAGATTAAAACTCACGTTAAAACAATGCTTCGCAGGATTCTTACATGATCCTGTTATGATCCTGGCACGAGCCTCCATAAAGTTGTGGGTTTTGTTTGAAGAAAAGCAAAACAAACTTCCTTAGAACAGTCTTACATCGTTTATTCATAGACTACCTCTTCTCACTATCTTTTGACACTGACAGTTACAATATCAGGTTTATAAATTTAAAAAACGTAATGTGTGGCCTGGCTACCGAGTCGGAATGCGTCTTCGAATCCCACATATATGTATATATATATACATACATACATAACTTCACGCCAGTTCCCTTGCTGGGTAGGTACGAACAACAGAGCGCCATTTAGGTTTATTCTTACACACCTCACTTGCTTCTTTGACATTCATAACTCTTGTCATGCACGCTCGTCTGTTCTTAAGGCTCCTGACATCACCTTCTGCTAGTACACGATCCCAACCTCGTAGAGAGCGGACGTGTCCACGCACCTTTGCGATCTAGGCGCTTTATGCGAATTACGGTAGGAAATTTCCATTGCTTTCGTTCGATTGTACTGGTTTATTTCCACTAATATTGACTTGGCTTGTTTCTTGGTTATTTGTTCGGTTCCTGCGTTACATATTGACTCTGGCTTTCGTATATTGGTACTCTGGTTCTGTCCATACGAAATAAACTTGGCGCGTTTGTTGGTTTTTGGTTTTCCGTTTGTTTTGGTTAGGCTATAGGTTTGGTTAGGTTCTAGGTGAGTCAAAGCTCAAATGGGGTTCCGCTGATGGCGGACCCCCAGCCCCGACCCCCTAGGGGAGCCAGTGCGGCCCGGAAACGGTCCCGCATTCGCTCCCGTGGGCCTTATCCCGATGATCCCGCCGCCGACGAGTCGGCTAATAAAATATACATGGCGCGACGTAGCCGGAGCACTGTCGCGCTATATGGTCGAGGCGCGGCGAGAGCCGCTTCGCTAGGTGCCGTCACGAGGGCCCGCTCGCGGAATGAATCCGCGGGGGATACCTCCGATGCGGCTTCGGATTTAGAGGCGACGCCGGAGGCCACCCTGCAGGTTTCTGCACCCGCCGGGAGCAAAGGCGCCGCAATATTAAAGGCCGCCACGGATGGCGCACTTAAAAAGGCCGCCATGGATGGCGCACTTAAAAAGGCCACCACGTCGACGGCCCGCCTGCAGAACGTTTCTGCGGCGATCGCCGATGTGGCTTTAGACAAAAGCGTCGCGACGGCGACCCACCTACATGATGATATCGTGGAGGTGACCACCGCCGCGGCAATGGATACCGACGTCCCGACTCCATCTTTCCCACTCACAGGGACGAGGACGGAGGAACTACTGGCCCGGGCGGATGCCCTTCGTGCCGAAGCGGATCGGCAATATAACGCCCGAAAAAAAAAAAGACAATGCGGCCTCCGAGCCCATGTCAACGGATCCAGTCGACCCGAGGGAGGACGACTACGGTAGAATGGGGTCCGAGGAACTCCGCACTATAGCGGCTTCGCTCGTGGCCGACATTTATCACGTGGCCAAGACCTCGGGCAATTTAAAAGGGGGCTATATACGTAAGCTCAAGGACGCTGCCGGGAAACTCGCCGACATTGTTGAAGACTTGTCGGCGAGATCCCTAGACACAGAGAGCCGGAAACTCAATTTAGAGAATACCCGGCTCAAGAGGGAAATTGATGCCCTGCGGGAGGAGAGACAAGCCTACCGCAGGGAGTTCCAAGAGATGCGGGCTGCTGCAAAGGCTGATAACCGCGATAAAGAGGGGGAGACGGTGGTAGTCCCTAATCCCCCACTAGACCTTGATGAGCTCAAACGAGCCATCATAGTGTCGGTGGGGGAAATGATCAACGCCCGGTTCGCTGGGCTTGAAGACCGCCTCCTGCCTCCCCCGGTTCTCCGCCCGCCCCTAGCGGCAGACAAAAAGAAAAAGACGGCACCGCCGCCCGTTACAGTCCCAGCCAACCGGGCCTCCGTCGCTGTCGTCAACGACGCGGTCCCCGTGGACGTAGTGCCGCTACCCGCGGAGGTGATGGGCCCCCCTCCTCCACCTCCCCCTAAGAAAGGGAAAAAAGCGAAAACGGTGCCCGCTCAAACGGCGCCGCAAGTGCCCGGGTCCTCCAGGGATTCCGTTCCTATGGAGTTCCCCCCATTGAGGCCGAAGCCCGGGCCCCAGCCACAGGCCACCCCCACATCCGCCGCACCTGCGCCCGCTCTCCTGCAGGAGAGTGAAGTCGCATGGTCGGTGGTTGCGGGCAGAAAGAAGGGCAAGGGGAAGGGGAAAGGGGCGTCATCCCTCCTCCCAACCCCCTCGCAAGCACCTGCCCCGCCCGCGCGGAAGCAGCCACCGCAGCCACAGGCAAAAAAGAAGCCTGTGGTATTTACGGAGCCGAAGATGGCAGCGGTTATTATAAAACTGCTGCCGGAGGCAGAAAAAAGGGGCGTCACTTACCGCGACGTGTTCCAAAAGGCCGCCGCGATAGTCAACATCGTTGAAATGGGCCTCAAGGAGGGCCTAAAGATAACGCGAACCGTCCGCGACTCCCGGCTCATGGAGTTGCCACCTGGGCCGGAAGGTATAGAAAAAGCAGACCGGTTAGCGGAGGCCCTCCGGAGGCCACTCGAGGGACTGGCCGAAGTTATCCGGCCTGCGAAGAGGGGGGAAATCTACATCTCCGGGCTGGATGATTCGGTAACGCCCGAATCGCTTAGAGCTGCCGTCGCCCGCGCTGGCAATTGCCAGGTAGACAGAATAGTCGCCAATCGCATTGGCTCAGGACCGGGGGGTATGGGCGCAGCATACGTGCTGTGCCCAATACCCGTAGCAAAGGTACTCGCCGAGCAGGGCCACCTTTTGGTGGGTTTTAGCTCGGCGAAGGTTAAAGCCATAGAAGCGCGGCCAATCCGCTGTTACCGATGCTACGGGCTGGGTCACAGCACACAGATGTGCCCCGAAACCTGCCCCGATAGATCGGGCTTGTGTCTCCGTTGTGGGAAGGGCGGACACGCAATGCCCGACTGCAAAGCTCCAGCCCCTCACTGCGCAGTCTGCGCGGCTGGAGGATGCCAAGCAACGCACCCGACGTTGGCGAGGGTCTGCCTCCCTCCCATCGTCAAGGGCAGATTCGCCCCCCCGGCGAGGGCGACAACAGTCTCGACGAGAGGGGAGGCTATGTCAGTTAATTAACAATGCCCGCACGACATAGCCTCCTCCAAATTAATGTAAACCACTCCGCCGGTGCACAGGACCTAGCCATGCAGGCCATGGCGGAGTGGGGGATTGACCTGGCCGTAGTAAGCGAGCCTTACTACGTCCCCGACCAAGGCAACTGGGTCGGGGATCTGGACGAAACGGTGGCGGTGGTTGCCACATCGGGCTGTGGCACCCCACTTTCTATCATAGAGAGGGGACGGGGTTACGCGGTGGCAGGTTGGGGTCAGCACGCCGTCATAGGCGTGTACTTCTCCCCCAACCGTCCCCTGGCGGAGTTTGAGTCCTTCTTAGATTCCGTCAGGGCCGCCGTGATCAGGCTGTTGCCGAGGTCGACCTTCGTCCTCGGCGATTTCAATGCCAAATCCCGTTCCTGGGGAAACGTCGCCACCAATGCGAGGGGACGGGCCGTTGAAGCGTGGGCGCTCCAATCCGGCCTGTCGCTGCTAAACCGAGGAGCGGTCCACACCTGCGTGCGAGCGCGGGGTGGTTCTGTAATAGACCTGTCGTTCGTCACCCACGCGATCGCAAGCAGGGTGGACGGATGGAGAGTCGTGGAGGAGGCGGAGTCTCTTTCTGATCACCGCTTTATCAGATTCGAGATCTCCCCTCCTCCGAGCACGATCTCGGTTCCCCCACGCGGTCACGGCCGGTTTCCGCGCTGGGCCCTCGGCCGGCTCGATCCAGAGCTAGCTGAGGAGATGGCAATCGTCCAGAGCTGGGTCAATCCAATTAGTTCCGGGGGTCCGGAGGTACTGGCAGAGCGCATGAGCAGAACCCTCGTAAGGATCTGCGATGCTGCGATGCCTCGGTCGCGTCGGCCTCCACAGCGTAAGGCGGTCTATTGGTGGACCGCCGAGATCGGTGACCTGAGGGAGGCAGCCTTCAGAGCACGCCGGTCCCTCAAACGCCGTCGGAGCCGACTACCTCCGGACTATGTGGAGGAAAATCGTCTTATCGGGGAGCATCGGGCTGCCAAAAAGGCTCTTCGACTGGCCATCATCCAGTCGAAGACCCGGTGCCGGGAAGAGATGCTAAAGAGCCTCGATGGGGACCCCTGGGGGCGTCCGTACCGGATGGCCCGTAAAACGATGCGGGCTTGCACCATTCCGGTCACAGCGTCGCTCGAAGAGGGGGTCCTTAGCTCCGTTATAGACGGACTCTTCCCAGACCCGGGAGCCTTCACTCCCCCAGAAATGAATCCTCCACACCCCGTTCATTCGGAGACGGAGCCTCCCCTCGTCTCCGAAGAAGAATTAGAAGTGGCCCTGGAGCGCCTCCGGGGCCGAAAGACAGCGCCGGGACCTGACGGAGTCCCGGGCCGAGTCCTCTTCCTGGCCGCTAAACACCTACGCGGCCAGCTTCGGGAACTTTTCAACGCCTGTATCAGGTCAGGCGTGTTCCCGAAGCAGTGGAAGGAGGGCCGGCTATGCCTGCTTCCGAAGGAGGGTCGCCCTCCCGACGATCCATCCGCCTACAGGCCCATCATCTTGCTCAACGAGGTGGCCAAGGTCTTTGAGAAGATACTTGCCGGCCGCCTCGTTCGTCATCTGGACACAAATGGGCCTGGGCTCTCTGAGGCTCAATACGGTTTCAGGGTGGGACGTTCGACATTGGACGCCCTAAACGCGCTGCGGAGCCTCACGAGAGAGGCGGATCACATGGAGGAATCCGTCCTGGCGGTCTCTCTTGATATCAAGAACGCCTTCAACAGTCTCCCTCACGAGACAATAAAGGCGGGGCTCCTGTCCCACGGAGTCCCCCCGTATCTCACGAGGCTGTTGGAGGCCTACCTCCAGGACAGGTACATCCTCTGGGAGGGCGGCCAAACTGGCCAGGTTATAGGAAGACGAAGCGTCGCGTGCGGCGTTCCACAAGGGTCGGTACTGGGTCCGATCCTGTGGAACATCGGCTACGACTGGCTCCTCCACGAGCCAATCCTGCCCGGGATAGGGGTGCTCTGCTTTGCAGACGACACCCTCGTCAAGGCCCGGGGCGGAACCTATGAAGAGTCTATGGCACTCGCCGACGCCGGAACGGCGTTGGTGGTCGAACGAATCCGGCGTCTTGGTCTGAGGGTTTCTCCCGAAAAAACAGAGGCCCTCATGTTCCATAGACCACATAGACGTGCACCCCGGGTCGCGCGTATCGTCGTCCAAGGTGTTGCGGTAGCGGTCAAGCCCCAGATGAAATATTTGGGGCTTGTATTAGATGGTAAATGGAACTTCGCGGGCCATTTCACCCAGCTCGCCCCGAGGTTAATTAAATCCGCGCCGCCCTGGCCAGGCTCCTTCCGAACGTGGGGGGACCGGGCGCGGCGACAAGGAAGTTGTACGCTGGCATCCTCCCGAGTATGGGGGAGTACGGGGCCCCCGTATGGATTCATGCACTTCACCGGCAAAACAGGACTCTGCTGAGGCGAGCTCAGAGGGTCCTGGCGGTGAGGTCCATTCGAGGGTACCGTACTGTGTCGTGGACGGCGGCAACACTGCTGGCGGGTGATCCGCCCTGGAATCTCCAGGCGGAGGTGCTCGCAGCAGTGTACCGCTCCCGGCAGGATGCACGGGCGAGAGGAGAGGTGCCGTGCCCGGCAGAAACTAGAATGATCAGGGCCCAGGCGACCGAGGCCCTGATCCGCTCTTGGCAGAGGGACCTGGGGTCCCCAGAAGCTGGAATCGTGACGGTGGAGGCAATCCGGCCCCACCTGGCTCGTTGGGTCTCGCGGAAATGCGGGACCTTGACGTTCAGGATGGTGCAGATACTTACCGGGCACGGTTGCTTTGGTAAGTATCTGCACCAAATAGTTGGGCGGGAACCTTCCCCGTCTTGCCACGAGTGCGGCGCACTCCAAGACACGGCGTTTCACACGCTCGTGGAGTGCGCCGCTTGGGGACCCCAAAGGGCCCTCCTAGAGAACGTCGTTGGCCCTGTGAGCTCGCTTCGTAGCATGGTCGAAGCGATGCTCCAGGGTCAACAATCTTGGCTTGCGGTCTCCTCCTTCTGCGAATCCGTCATGTCGCAGAAGGAGGCCGCTGAAAGAGCGAGGGAGGAGGACGCGTACGCGGACCCCATCCGCAGGAGGCGGACCGGCGGTCGCAGGCGCCGCTACGCGCATCTTCTCCTCCCATAATTACCGTCACAGGGGGCCGCTGTCACGGGGGCGACAGCGGACTTCCCCCCCCTGCTGTACGAAGTGGGTCACTCTGCTCCCCGGGGTGACCCAGTTACAGGGTGTAGGGGCGTCATGGTGCAGTTACTCTGTACAAGATCCCATGACGCCCCGTAAAAGCGCTATAAATGGGGCGCAGGTTTAGGTTTAGTGGGTAGTTTGGCGACCGTTTCTCGCGACAACTTCGTTTTAGAAGCCAGCGTGGAGGACCGGTCGCTGAGAGTCCCACACACCCTCGATGCAGGCCTTATGCCTGCATTTTGGCCCTTCCCCCGAAGGACCCGAGGATGGTGTCCAAAGACTCAGCAGACAGGCAGACGGCCCACTGGATGGAAAGCGGTTACCATCGCCTATGGACATTTGCAACACCAAAGGTGCTATAAATGCGCTGCTGCTCTGTTAAGTGGCTCTGGAACCTGGTCACTAGTGCCGGAACACAACTCAAAGTTGTTATGGCGGCATGCTCTAGACCAGGGGTGGTAGCCATCCAGTCGGGCAAATGCCCCTACCACCTAGCTGTGGGTTGTTTTGTCGCCTCTTACGACAGGCCGCCCGGCCGCGGGAAATTGTATTCGTTCGCCGTTCCTGCACGGATAAAAATTTGAAATTTTTTATGCATATTCAGTAAGTCTGAGAATCGGCTATCTATTTTTCAAACCCCTAAGTGATAAGGGGTGTCCACCCCAAATTTTATTGAAATATCTATTTCTTTATTTTTTTAGGATACGGCATTAAAATATACATACAACCCTAAATCTTCACCCCTCTACGATCAATCCCTATTTTTTATTTGTTAATTATAAACTTTAAATTTTTGGCAAGATTTTTAATCTTATTTTGTCATGACTTAGAATAAAAAAAAATATATTACTCTTTTAGATTCACAATTAGAACCGGTAGGTGGCGCTGAGATCGGGTTCTGGAATCCTCCTAATCACCTGGAGCGATTTTGGTGATTTTGTTTTTGTGTGTTTGAGTGGGTACCCGGATGGTTTAGATTCGCAATTAGAACCGGTACGTGGCTCTGGGATCGGGTTCTAGAATTTTATTTTTTAAAGGCAGGACGACAACGTCTGCTTGGGCCGCTAGTACATACATACATAACTTCACGCCAGTTCCCTTGCGGGATAGGCACGAACAACAGAGCGCCATTTAGGCTTATTCTTACACACCTCACTTGCTTCTTTGACATAATACTGACTTCTTTTGTCGCTAGTAATTTTATAATATTATAGATTTCTTACTGTCCATAACAATTGATACCAAACTTTTCCACAGCGAAGTTTGACGGGGTTTCTATATGTTATTAATGACAATAAAAATGGTGTTATAATGACAGGTTACGACGGCAACGATAAGAAATTATGGCGTGTGGAGTAATTATATTATATTATAAAAAATTTGAATATTAAGGTTGATGACTAATAAATTATTAAGGCTACATTGTTGTAATGATATATGATATTAGTGAGATTTTAAAATAAAGTTTTTGGTCATTTATCAATATTCTCTTTAATATAGTGGTTAAGTGGTTTGCGCACTCATGTAACGCAAAGGGCGCGGATTCGATTCCTGGTCGGAAAGTACCAGTGCACTACTAGTTATCTGACCTAATGTGGGTATTGTTACCATTATCACGAGACAGTGAAGTCAATGAAGGAAAACATCGTGCTGAAATCTGTACATCGAGATTACCGATCCTTAGAGCTGTGTAGTGGATTATACTGAACGTTGCGCTGTGAATAGGAGGCCCAGAGCCCAACTGTGGGCTCGTCTCAACTGTTGAGATTCCTTAATACGAGAAATATAATAAAAAAATTCGCTGAAAGGCGAGGAATGATGAGTGTTTCTCTTAGTTTCTTTCAGCGCTTTCCATTTGTAGCTCACAACGCCCAGAATGCTCTGTTAGCCGTTCCACAAGGCGACTGAGGTCGTTCTGGTCGTGGCGAAAACGTCACTAATGGCGTCATCATTTTCGATCACACAACGACCCATATCAAGTGATGGCTCGAATGACCGTTCCACTTGGGGTTACGATTGAAACGCCGGCAAGCAAATGGAACGCGGTCATGAACGTGGTCGTTGTGAGCTGCAAATGGAGCGTGCTGTTTATTTAAAGTATATTAAGACATAATATTTTCTTAAGTTTTCGCGACTTGTATACATAATAAAACTACGTTTTAACGGTTTTAAGCGCGGTAATTTTATTTGATTTTGGTTTTTCCGACGTTTCGGCCACTTTTCAGTGGCCGTGATCACGGAAGACAAAGATGTCAAGTGTCAACGAGTATTGTTAAAGTTTTATTTAGCCTACCGCCAACTTATTAATTTTAATTATTTAATTTTTAATTTTGTTTATGGTTATTATTTAATCTATGGGAGCCTAATCTAATTTACTACCGCTTCGCAACATGTTATGGCTTGAAGAGAAGAAGCGGCGCAAGAAACTCTTCAGCAAACATGCCTAGCTCTAATAATTTTATATAATATTAAAATGGGTGGAAGGAAAAATAAAAGTAATTATCAGTCAAGTTGGTTTGTGTTCCGTTGTACGCAGAAAGAGCTCACAGTGTCTTGAGGTCTGGCAGCTGGTTTTTGCTGGGTTTGGGTCTTAATAGTTTTGATAATTGGATCCCAAACAGGTGGTACTTGCCAACCATCTTCTCTATTGAAATTTGGGTGTTTTTTGATTTCAATAGCCTCACGCATCATTCTAGGTATGAAACGATTCTCTTTCGCGAGGATTTGTGGGTTATCGAATCTGATGTAGTGGTTGGGTTTATCCAGCGTGTGTTCACTGATCGCAGACTTCGTAGACCTTGTGTGTTTCAGACAAAGAGGAGCATAAAAACACGAGTAAAAGAACACATTGCTGACATGAAACACACAAGGTCTACGAAGTCTGCGATCAGTGAACACACGCTGGATAAACCCAACCACTACATCAGATTCGATAACCCACAAATCCTCGCGAAAGAGAATCGTTTCATACCTAGAATGATGCGTGAGGCTATTGAAATCAAAAAACACCCAAATTTCAATAGAGAAGATGGTTGGCAAGTACCACCTGTTTGGGATCCAATTATCAAAACTATTAAGACCCAAACCCAGCAAAAACCAGCTGCCAGACCTCAAGACACTGTGAGCTCTTTCTGCGTACAACGGAACACAAACCAACTTGACTGATAATTACTTTTATTTTTCCTTCCACCCATTTTAATATTATATAAAATTATTAGAGCTAGGCATGTTTGCTGAAGAGTTTCTTGCGCCGCTTCTTCTCTTCAAGCCATAACATGTTGCGAAGCGGTAGTAAATTAGATTAGGCTCCCATAGATTAAATAATAACCATAAACAAAATTAAAAATTAAATAATTAAAATTAATAAGTTGGCGGTAGGCTAAATAAAACTTTAACAATACTCGTTGACACTTGACATCTTTGTCTTCCGTGATCACGGCCACTGAAAAGTGGCCGAAACGTCGGAAAAACCAAAATCAAATAAAATTACCGCGCTTAAAACCGTTAAAACGTAGTTTTATTATATATTAAGACATTTCATTAATACAATGAGTATTTTAATTAATATATTTTTTTTTATAACACTTGCCATAAACCACAAAAAGAAAAATGACAATGCATTAAAGTCCCATTCTTGGGTACATTCGATTCCGAACTTAATCCTTTTTAAAACAGGCAACATTTCAATATTTTTAAAAAGTATACGTAGCCGGTCGTAGCACTCAAGCTCGCTACGCCGCTACGACAGCGCTAGGAGGTGGCGTGATCGTAGCTTGTATATCAGAACACGGAACTCTATGTAAGGTTGTAAATCCTTAAGAACTTGTAAGTGCTTTTTTAATGGAAGATTGTTAAGAAGCTGATCTTTAAAACTGTGAGGAATCTTGAGACTAGAAAAATAAACCTATGTTCGAAAATGTGGTTTAGTAAGATTTTGTCAGGCTGGAAGAAAAACAAAAATACTGTTACGAGTTACACAGGACTCGAATTATAATGCCGTTGGAATTACTATACAGTTTATCAGAACTATACAAACACATAGAAAACAGATACAAATAAAACTAGACACTACTTGTTACAAATTGCACGATCAATAACACGCGCAAAGTCCGTCACTATATCGCTTGTCGAATGTACACGTCTTGCTTGTATCGTAATCGTCGGTCAACTGCCCCACCCTTCCGTTGGGGCATTGTTTTATAGTAAACTATACAATACAGAACCGATTGCGTGGGCTGGGTTCTTCCAAGAAAATGTAATTTGCACACCTGCGAACGGCCAACAAAGTCGAAAACAATGACAATAAGGATTAGTTCGACACTAATGACGGCCATAAAAGAAGTAGAAAAACAATAGCATGTTTTCCGAACTACAAATTCTAAACACAAAGTAAACAAAAGAATTATTAAATCCGGTGGCAATAAACTGCGTTTTACAACAGGCAGCTGTGCGTTTATTTTCGACGGCATGTAACAATACAGTGTTGGTCGATAGGTTTTCAAATTGCAGAGTTGATTTAAGTTGTATATCTGCAGGCACAGGCCTCAGCCTTATTGTAAGTCTTAGATTAATGTTAAATGAGTTAGTTTTTGTTTACTGAAAATGCGGCGTAGAAATTCTCAAAATATGCTCTGTGTATAATAATGTATAAGGAATGTAATTACGTCGCTATTTATTCAAATAAAGTTTTCTTTATTTAAAACTAGCTGTCCCGGCAGACGTCCTGCCCGGAAAAGCTTCAATCGATATGTCGACAGCAGCGCCACCTACCGGGTCCAATTGTGAACCAACTCAGAAACTTTCTTTGGCTCATGCACAACAACTTTGCTTTAGCATGATGATCATCACATGATCAAATGTATAGTTTAGTGATTCTATAAAGGACATACAGACAAACATTCATTTTTGTATATAAAGATGCGGCGTACATGTTGTCAACACTTGTTACTTTCTTTTTACTATGATTTGTAATTAGTGTAAGTATGTCGCTATTCTATTGATCTGCAAATAATTTTTTTTTTTCTCTCTGATCGCTTGAAAACACATATTTTACTTTACTGTAAAAAATTTCCACACAAACGCACAAAACATCATTAAAATTAAAAATAACAGATATCCTACAACTTTGTTCCCTTTTAACCAATTTTGTAGAGTCTATTCTGACATACATCTTCTAGGCTAGTATATATCTATATATACAAAAATCAATTGCTGTCGTAAGTCTCGCTAAAACTCGAGAACGGCTGGACTGATTTGGCTAATTTTGGTTTTCAGTTATTTGTGGAAGTCCAGGGAAGGTTTAAAAGGTGAGTAAATATGAAAAAAATGCTTGGAATATAGTAAAAACATCACTTTCGCTTTCCCTTAGAAACTATACCTGTCAAACATTTGATTTTCGTCCGGTCGTTTAGAAATCAACTAAATTTAAAAGTCATACAGAAACCAAATTAAATTTAAAAGTGCAGTCTTTTTTAATTTTTTTGGTTTTCAATGTCAAACGTTTGATGTTCGCTCCGGTTAAGTTTTGACTACATTTTTTACTAAAGTTGCAACATTCTGCAATTATCATTCAGCATTTTTACTGATTGATTCTGAGGCGATACGAAGTTTGCCGGGTCAGCTAGTCTAGTATATATATTAAATAGATATACACATAACATACAGATACATATCTAAACAAATATGTAAATATTTATTGATGGATACATACATACAGTTATATATCACCATATTCCAACGGCGGGTAATATTAGTACATTTAAACCGTTACTTGAATATAGAACACTATTAAAAACCCGTTAAGTTAAAAATGGATTCGAATGTTCCACATTTGAATTTCAAACGTTTCCTTTTTAATAAATGATGGCCTAAAACTGTCTTGTTGGCTACCAGCCAGTACGTTGAGACGTTTTACATGATTTCTTTTTTTATTCTGTGGGCTTTAAACTTTTTGCTATAGCTACTATAATATATACTATACTAACTTATAATGTATGATTGAGATTAAGGTCATGTTAAAAATAAAAATGTACGTCTTCATATCTTATGAACTTGCAAATTATGTATAAATATAAAGAAAGAAATATTTAAAAAGTATTATATTTTTTTATTACTGCAGTCCAGCAGATAGGTTGAAGACCCACATGATGGTAAGTGGTTAGATTGGTCTATGGACATTTGCAACACTGTGTCAGTAATGTGTTGCTAGTCCCGATGGTGGAACTGGAATGGAATTGCACTAGTTTATTTTTAGAAGGTAGCCTAATGACAAAACGCATCGCACATACTTAACAGATAGCAAATTTTATGTTATAAATTGTGTGATATTTTTTATACTGGGAATCCCGCGGGAATTTTCCCGGAATCGGTTTGTAGCTCTTCGGGTACATAAAAATCAGCTTATTCCGATAGACTAAAACGATAGCTTACATTCTTAGTCAGGAAATTCTATCTGCAATATAATGATATGTAATTTTATATAATTAGTAGATATTATATTGCATATAGTTATGTGTTTATTATGTTTAAATAGTTGCATATTATCACCATATCTTGTATATGTATATAACTTATGTGTATATTTGTATATATAGTATAGTTATATATTTATTATTAAAATAATCGTACAATAATTATGTATACCACCGTCGCCACTCCTAATCAAAATATTCTTGCCACGGGTTGTCTGGAAGAGATCGCTTTTTAGCGATAAGACCGCCCTTTGTACCCAACTAGACTAATTAATACTAGTTCGTAAGTTTTTCTGTAATGGTGTACAATAAAGTGTTATCTATCTATCTATCTATCTATCTATTCTTTTTATATGCTACAGTACTTTGTGCCCCGGGAATCGTAGTACATATTGTTACATGCCGTCAAAGGAATGTGCACACATGCCTGTCGTAAAACGCGATTTATTACCTTTAAGAATTTTTTGTCCACTTTGTGTTTAGAATTTGTAATTAAGAAAAACATGCTATTGTTTTTCTACTTATTTTATGGCCATCATTAGTGTCGAACTAATCCTTATTGTTATTGTTTTCGACTTTGTTGGCCGTTCGTAGGTGTGCAAATTACATTTTCTTGGAAGAAGCCAGCCCACGCAATCGATTGTGTATTGTACAGTTTACTATAAAACAATGCCCGAACGGTGGGATGGGGCAGTCGAGCGAGGAGTACGATACGAGTAAGATGTACATTCGACAACTGATATTGTGACGGACTTTGCGCGTGTTATTGAATCGTGCAGTTTTGTACTAGTAGTGTCTAGTTATATTTGTACCTATGTTATACGTGTTTGTATAGTTCTAATAAATTCTATAGTAATTCCAACGGCAATTCGAGTCCCACACTCGCAACAATATTAACATTATTTGACGGCACTTCGTTTTTTCTTACTAAGAGTGGAATATCCAAAATGTAACATCATTTTAAGGGCTATGATATTAATATTCAGCAAACAACACCTCTCTGGTAGAATATTAAGACCGTTCAAACCCCTTTTATTACAAAGTAATGTTCTTTTTACCAATAAAACGCTTGTAAACGTGACCAATTCAAAATGGTACACAATTAAATATCCATAATCACGATAAGGGCCGTTTTGGGCCTACCTGAATATTAGGATGTTTCCTGCAGAATTTAATATGTAATTTTATATATATAAAAATACAAAAAAAAATTGGTAATATTTTTTTTTATGGCAGGAGATCAGCAGACAGGCAGACGGCCCACTTGATGGAAAGCGGTTACCATCGCCTATGGACACTTGCAACACCAAAGTTGCTACAAATGCGCTGCTGCTCTCTTAAGGGAGACTGGAACCTGGTCACTAATGCCGGAACACAAATCAAGGTTGTTATGGCGACATACTTTAGACCAGGGGTGGTAGCCATCCAGTCGGGCAAATGCCCTACCACCTGGCAGATTATAGGTAAGATCTCGCCATGCTAGAGCCTCAATTACATCATCCGCCGGGCTCTTGTCGTCGTCAGTGTACCTGCCGTATTAGAACCGAATGGCTTGGTACGCGACGATGGCATGAGGCCGAATGGTATGTCACTTATTCCTTGGAAGATCGGACGGCCGCTTGTTTGGGACGCGACATGTGTAGACACTCTAGCGCCGTCACATCTTCCAATGACTGAGTTAGAGGTTGGTAACGCTGCTTCAAAAGCTGAAGCTCTCAAATGGCGCAAATATGGGACCTTAGGAAAGGGTTACATATTTATGCCGTTTGGAGTTGAAACATTAGGTCCGTAGGGTCCATCGGCAGAGTTTCTTCACGCTTTTTTTTCACGCTAACTTTATCGCGTAGTGTAGCCCGATCTGAAAGCCACTATTTTTAGTATACTGATTTCGATTCGTGATAAAGGTTAAAAAGGCGTTATTATTTTCCATGACAATGTTCAGAAAGTTTCATAATAATTTTTGTGAAAATTACTATTTGTTCTTACGAAACATTTTTTTTTATTTATTAATCTATAATAATAATTTTACATCACAAAATAGTAGTAAGGCACCACTTAAACCTATGAGGTTTGCGTGTGATGCAACACACCCTCGCATTTACAGTAATACTTATCTATGTATATAAAAATCAATTGCTATTCGTTAGTCTATTCGTTAGTTCTTTTTATCCGTGCAGGAACGGAGAAAGAATACAATGTCCTGCGGCCACGCGGCCTATCGTAAGAGGCGACTAAACAACCCACAGCCAGGTGGTAGGGCATTTGCCCGACTGGATGGCTACCACTCCTGGTCTAAAGTATGTCGCCGTAACAACCTTGAGTTGTGTTCCGGCATTAGTGACCAGGTTCCAGTTTCCCTTAAGAGAGCAGCAGCGCATTTGTAGCACCTTTGGTGTTGCAAATGTCCATAGGCGATGATAACCGCTTTCCATCAAGTGGGCCATCTGCCTGTCTGCTGATCTCCTGCAATAAAAAAAAATCAGTAGTTACCATCCAAACGTGTAAAATTTCGACTAATATAATATATATAATAAGCACACCATATTCGCAGTAAATTCGTCAGACTAAACATTCAAAACACAGTGAGGCGATTTTTCGCCGCACAAAATCGGCAGCCATATAAATTGAGATCACGTAATGTAGATGGCGTTACGTGAGCTGTGTTCGATATATGAAACGTAGTTGGGAACTCCCAACGGTCAGTGAAATATTCCAAAGTTAAAAATATTGATGTGTTCACGAATATATCGTCGGGTTTTCTTATAAAAATGTACTTCAATCTACTCAGCTCAAGCCTCATTTTGTGTATTATATTGGCTCATTTAACTGTCTAGGCCCAATCTGTAATAATCTATACTAATAGTATAAAGAGGAACGATTTGTATTTTTAACCGACTTCAAAAAAAGGAGGAGGTTCTCAATTCGTCGGGATCTTTTTTTTTGTTTTTTTTTATGTATGTTCACCGATTACTCCGAGATTTATGATCCGATTTACGTGATTCTTTTTTTGTTCGACGCGGAATGGCTGCCATTTAGTCCCCTAAAAATTTGACATAGTTTGGCCCAGTCGTTTTCATTTTACGAACATTTTTTTGTTCCCGTTTCTTGGGAATTATATTTTTTAAGGAGCGCGGCACCTTTCGTAGGTCTACCCATCCATAGCTAGACACTAAAAAGTAACAAATAAAATAAAAAAAACTTCGTTTAAAAAAACCGACTTCAAAAACTAAAAAGTATAAAATAACTTATTTCTAAAGCTATTATTATTAATATATATTATCTAAAACATCTTAAAGTCGGTGCTTAGCAATTTTCAAAATATAGTAATTTTTATGTTTTACTTTGCACCGACTTCAAGATGTTTTAGATAATATATATTAATAATAATAGCTTTAGAAATAAGTTATTTTATACTTTTTAGTTTTTGAAGTCGGTTTTTTAAACGAAGTTTTTTATATTTTTACAAGCTTTTATTTAACTTGCAATGGATGTATGTATGTAAGTAAGTTCGGGTCATCTTGCAAGTTAAATTTGACCAACTTCCCGGTTGCCGATTGAGCTGAATTTTTGCACGCATATGTATATCGCGTGACAGTGCAATAATATAACATAGAGCTGATCTGGTGATGGATTCGGAAGGTGGCCATAGGAACTCCTGTACTAAGAAAGAACTAGACCCGTCGTGTTTGAGATCGTTTTACTGGATACTGCAAGTAGTTAACAAACCAAACTTTTTGTCTCGGTATATAGGTATATCTATATAAGTAAAAGTGCATTTTGTTTTATTGCATGCGTTCAGCAGATAGGCAGACGGCCCACCTAATGGTAAGCGGTTACCATCGCCTACGGGCATTTGCAACACCAAAAGCGTTACAAATACGCTGGTGCTCTCTTGAGGGACTGGAACCTGGCAACTAATGCCGGAACACAACTCAAGGTAGCCAACCAGGCGTGCAGATATCCTACCACCTGGCTGTGGGTTGTTTCGTCGCCTCTTACGACCACGGCCGTAGCTTGGGGGGGGGGGGGGCATTATGGGGCAATGCCCTACCTTGAAATCACAACGCCCTACCTTAAAAATGTCAAAAACTAAGATAAATTATTATTATTAAATTGTTTCTCCATAGTAAGAGATAAAAAAATTGTAGCGATAGGTATCTAAACATTTCCGAACATACCGCAGTTTGTGACATTCATTTCATACATACATAACTTCACGCCAGTTACCTTGCGGGGTAGGCACGAACAACAGAGCGCCATTCTTCTTCTTTGACATTCATAACTCTTGTCATACACGCTCGTCTGTTCTTAAGGCTCCTGACATCACCTTCTGCTAGTACACGATCAATTTGATCATGGAAGGTGTGTCGTGGCCTTCCACGACTTCTGCATCCGTCCACTTTTGCATTGTACATCTGTTTAGTCATTCTTTCATCACGCATTCTTTCCACATTTGATATTATAATAATTCTTTGTTCTGTTGATGGATGGATTTGGAGCGCCATCACATGAAGCGATGGGTCTATTTAATTATAATATTAGTGATGCAGAGGGAATTCCCCGTACCATAGATTGCAATAAGGGCTATATTGCAATCTATGGTACAGATAATCCCCTTTTACACTAAAATAAATATAATAATATTAATAATTCATTTATTTCAAAAATTTAGTATTTCCATATCATACAGTTTCATATTGTAAATTATTCCATTGTTATAAAATTTTGAAGAAGAAACCAGAACGAATGCAAGGATAATGGTCGATGATGTTATGCTAGAGCAAGTGAATGAGTTTGTATATCTTGGATGTGCTTTTAGCAGGGATGGAAGTTACACCGCTGATATAGAAAGACCAGTGAATTTGGGGAATAGTTTGAATGGAGCGTTAGGTAAACTTCTAGGCGCTAAGAACCTCAGCCAGAAGATCCAGCTCGCCATACAGAACGCGGTGCTGGTACCTACGCTCACGTATGGATGCGAGAGTTGGATATGGAAGAGAGAGCATGAAAGTAGAGTAAACGCGGTCGAGATGCGAGCACTGCGCAAAATCTGCGGAGTGACGCTCGCGGACCGCGTTCGTAATACCGAAGTAAGAAAGAGAGTTGGTCTGAAAGAGAGTGTCGGGGTGAAGGTAAGGAAAGGAATGCTCCGGTGGTTCGGGCATGTGGAAAGAATGACTAAACAGATATACAATGCAAAAGTGGATGGATGCAGAAGTCGTGGAAGGCCACGACACACCTTCCATGATCAAATTGATCGTGTACTAGCAGAAGGTGATGTCAGGAGCCTTAAGAACAGACGAGCGTGCATGACAAGAGCTATGAATGTCAAAGAGGCAAGTGAGGTGTGTAAGAATAAGCCTAAATGGCACTCTGTTGTTCGTGCCTACCCCGCAAGGGAACTGGCGTGAAGTTATGTATGTATAAAATTTTAAATTCCAAAATTAGTTCACGGCACAACAATTAATAAAACACATATTAGGGCATTACACCCGCGTCACTATAATTATTATAAATGTTTCTATTCCACGGCGTCAAAGGGACATGTATACCAAATGATGTCAAGTATGGACTCTACCACCGGGCCGCGAGGCGGCAGAAGACAAACAAACTCGTGCATCTAACTGGGTGTGCAGTTGCACCCATTTACGTACCAGCGGCGAGTCCCATTGATCTACAAAAAGACTAAGCATGCTGTTGGTGTTGCCGCGAACGCGGGCCGGTAGGGATGCGCATCTCTTTCTAATGATGGCCGCAAAGCCATCGATTGGCGATTCTGTGAACATCCCTGACGCACTGCACCGCCATGGCAGCCCCAAAACTAGAGAAACTAACTAAACTAGAGATTGATTATGATTGTTTATAGTTTGGTTATGTGAAATGTACGGTAAAGAGTGTTTTATCAAAACTCGATACTGTTATTTTTGTTACTTCCGCCCTACCTGTAACCAATGCTGCCCTACCTCAAATTCGACTCTAGCTACAGCCGTGCTTACGACAGGCCGCCCGGCAGCAGGAAATTGTATTCTTTCTCCGTTCCTGCACGGAACAATGTACGCGCATATAGAACGACTTTACTGATGATTATTAGAAATTTTGTGTGTGTTTGAGCGGGTCCCGCGACGGTTTAGATTCACAATTGGAACCGGTAGGTGGCGCTGGGATCGGGTCTCAGATTTTGATTTTTTTCAGGGCGGGATCGTCTGCCGGGACCTTTAGTTTTTCATAAAATATAATTACAGTTATTCCACATGTACAATTAAAACTACCCTAACAAACACAGATTACCTAAATATAAAAATAATGTAAATAAATAAATCTAAAGTATATTATGTAGCAGATCACTGACAGCGGGGAGTGTGCCCAGAAGGCTGGTTGCATTGCTACACTGTATGGCAATACTTATTCAAGCCAGTTAGCCTAATGAATTCAGGGAACTTTCCCAAATATTATTACGCTAATGTCTGTAGAAGATTTTTATGTGACCGCAATAACTGCAACGACCGAAAAATTCCCAATTTCCTTTGGAGTCCCACTGGAAAAATTCACCACGTATATTTATAGTCAACGTCAGCGTAACGAAATCAGGGAACGTTCCCAAATATTATTACGCTAATGTCTGTAGAAGATTTTTACGTGAACGCAGTAATTCCAACGAAGGAAAATTCCCAATTTCCCTACATGACATTATTAAAGTGTAACGATACCAAATTCACATTTACATCGGCATAAGCGTCCCACCAATTTCGTTATACTAGCCGCATTGTTCGGCCGATATTATTATAGGCCCATTCACTTTAGGATGGGCCAGGGACTCCCCTACCATTGTGTTTGAAGGTTTTCTTTACTTTTATATGATTACGACCAGAGATACAGTGTTCTAGTACATAAAGGATGGACTCGCAGCTTTTATTCGTCTATGTAAAGACATTTTATTTTTAAGTAACATCTGCCAGCGAAACTTCATACTTGTTGCTATGACAAAGACGTATAGTTTCTGAAAAGTCGACACGGCAATCGGCGTATGAGGTGAGTCGTGGAGGGGGAAGCGCACCAGCACAACACCTGTGACATCTTAGTTTTTGTTGCGGACAGAGAGAACCACCCTGACCCGCTCGCCGGTACACACCTACTCTCCGCGCCCCGCATACCATCGACGCCCATAGCTCGCACAATTAGCAGCTAGGCGTCGGACGGAACGCGGAATATAGAAGCGGGCTTGGAAGCCGGAAGGACGCACTCTCACTCGACTCTCTCGCGCACTTACTAGCTCATTCGTAATAGCACCAATACGCACTTTAATTTTAAATAACGTTAATAATAATCATACAGTCCATTCTATATCATTCTATGTCTATTTAAAAGACGCATCTGCCACCAATAGTTTTAGTGCATAAAGCATAAAGGCCGACGGCCCACCTGCTTGATGAAAAGTGGTTACCATCGCCTATGGACATAACACCAAAGTTGCTATTTGTAGCGCTGCTGCTCTCTTAAGGGATACTGGAACCTGGCCACTAATGCCGGAACACAACTCAAGGTTGTTATGGCAACTCTAGACCAGGAGTGGCAGCCATTCAAACAGGCAAATACCCTACCACCTGGCTGTGGGTTATTTTATCACCTCTAACGACAGACCGCCCGGCCGCAGGAGATTGTATTCTTTCTCCGTTCCTTCACGGATAAAAGCACGGATTATTGTTCACCACATACACATAAAGAAAATAATTTACAGCCATTTCGTGTCAGGAACAAAGGGTGGCCTTATCGCTTTAAAGCGATCTCTTCTAGACAGCCCGGGCTGTGGATTTTATGCAAGGAATCGTGAGAATATGACGGGGGTGTGCAAATCAAATATACTTAGGAAGTTTTCTGATGTAATGTATATTGTTACAATTACCACATGCTTACAGAGAAGGGTAGTGATGAAACCTGCACGTCGAGATAACCTCTGTGTCGAACCTACCAATCCGTCTTGGACAAGCGCGGCGGGTATACTTTCAGGTTTCTTAAAATATAATCCGTGCAGGAACGGAGAAAGAATACAAGGCGACGTACAGCCCACAGCCAGGTGGTAGGGTATTTACCCGACTGGATGGCTACCACCCCTGGTCTAAAGTATGTCGCCATAACAACCTTGAGTTGCGTTCCGGCATTAGTGACCAGGTTCCAGTTTCCCTTAAGAGAGCAGCAGCGCATTTGTAGCAACTTTGGTGTTGCAAAGGTCCATAGGCGATGGTAACCGCTTTCCATCAAGTGGGCCGTCTGCCTGTCTGCTGATCTCCTGTAATAAAAATGAAAATAGGAAGCCCGAGCTCACCAGTCAGTGGAGCATTAAAAAAATAAAATTGCGATGGGCGACGTTCAGTCGGTCACCCCAAGTACCAGTGGAGACTGACCTATGTGAGCTTCGAGCCCGGCAAGAAATCACACAGGACAGGAACAGAGGGCTAGTTCTCGTTTCGGAGGCCAGGACGCATTTTAAGTCGCTGAGCCAACGGAGTTATTGGAAATAAAAATTTAAAACAGAACTCCCCAAGTAACCACTAATAAATCCGTTTGCATCCTTAAACAATGAAAACGTATTTCAACTTTAACTTCTTATTCCTTACACTTTTTCTACACGTCTCCTAATAAATATGTGGGGTGTTGCCATTTAATACGGCGCGTAAATCGTTGGGGAGAATCTATACTTTTTTCGCTTTTCTCCAGTCATTTTTCTAAGTACCTACGCATTATTTTAAGATAAAGTAAAAAGTGAGATTTATTTTTCCATAATAGCATTAAGGCCTTTTGCACACTTGCTACTTGTCGCAACAAGTAGCAGTCGTGGTTGTAGTGATTGTGGCACTCCACGCCTATTTCAAATAAGCCTGGCCTGTAACTGAAAAAATTTGAAACATTTATTTGGTTAACAAAGAACACAAAGCGAGACACACTGAAACAATTATAAAATGAGTATTACATCTATACGAATATTATAAAGAGGAAAGATTTGTATGTTTGTAATGAATAAACTGAAAACCTGTTGGACCCATTTCAAAAATTCTTTCACCATCCCAATGCTACATTATCCTTGATTAATATAGGCTTGATTAATGAAGTCGTGGTAGCGTAATGGCTAGCGCACGCGTCTCAAACTCAAAGGGCGTGGGTTCGATCCTGGCCGGAACGCATGCCCCACTTAGGCACTTTTCTGACCTAATGTGCATATTGTTACAATTACCATGTGCTAATAACGGTGAAGGAAAACATCGTGATGCAACCTGCACATCGAGATAACCGATGTGTCAAACCTGCCAAGCCGCCTTGGACAAGCGTGGCAGGTATATTGTCCGTTCCTCTATAGTGGGAGGCCCGAGCCCAGCAGTGGGACATTTATGAGCCGTTATTACTATTATTAATATAGTTATATAAAAATTAGGGATCCGTACTAAAACTTCAATAAAAACCCCTCAATCTAAACAAAATATTTGGCGCTGGAATCGGGTTCTACGATTTTGATAGAATTTTATGTGTGTTTGTGTAGGTCACGGGGTGGTTTAGACTCACAATTAGACCCGGTAGGTGGCGCTAGAAACGAGTTCTAGACTTTTCTTTTTTCAGGGCAGGACAACGTCTGCTGAGACCGTTAGTCAAATATATAGCAAAATAATATATCTGGCTGTGGTATAGGCATAGTGCAGCACGTTGCCAGACGACGGGTGTCTGACGCTAGTTTTCAAACCAATCCTACGATGGACAGACATTTATTGAAATATATAGTATGAATAACATTTTCTTAAGTTTTCGCGACTTGTATACATAATAAAACTACGTTTTAACGATTTTAAGCGCGGTAATTTATTTGATTTTGGTTATTCCGACGTTTCGGCCACTTTTCAGTAGCCGTGATCGCGGAAGACAAAGATGTCAAATGTCAACTAGTATTGTTAAAGTTTTATTTAGCCTACCGCCAACTTGTTTATTTTAATTATTTAGTTTTAATTTTGTTTATGGTTATTATTTACTCTATGGGAGTCTAATCTAATTTACTACTTTCCTTTCGCCAAGTAAAGGTCAGCTAGGAACGGAATTTACGGCGCGCGAAGCGGGCGAGTATCAGCTAGTATTATATAAAATTATTAGAGCTAGGCATGTTTTCTGAAGAGTTTCCTGCGACGCTTCTTCTCTTTAAGCCACAACATGTTGCGAAGCGGTGGTAAATTAGATTAGGCTCCCATAGAGTAAATAATAACCATAAACAAAATTAAAACTAAATAATTAAAATGAACAAGTTGGCGGTAGGCTAAATAAAACTTTAACAATACTCATTGACACTTGACATCTTTGTCTTCCGTTATCACGGCTACTGAAAAGTGGCCGAAACGTCGGAATAATAAAAATCAAATAAATTATCGCACTTAAAACCGTTAAAACGTAGTTTTTAACCGACTTCAAAAAAAGGAGGAGGTTCTCAATTCGTCGGAATCATTTTTTTTTATGTATGTTCACCGATTACTCCGAGATTTATGATCCGATTTACGTGATTCTTTTTTTGTTCGACGCGGAATAGCTGCCATTTGGTCCCCTAAAAATTTAACATAGTTTGGCCCAGTAGTTTTCATTTTATGAACATTTTTTATATTATGTATACTAGTCGTGAAAACTTAAGAAAATATTGTATGGAATACTGGGTACAAATATAAAAGTAGACCAAAAAATAGATAGATGGATTGCGTGAAGGGTGACTTTATGACTTGTGGCATGACAGAAGACGTATGCCAGAATAGAGAAGTATAGAAGAAAAGACATATTGTGCCGCCCCCAGATAATTGGGAGAGGGTGAAAGAAAAGACAGAGGCTTTTACCTGTTTCGGTGAATGAAAACAGTACAAATAATAAATTATGAAAAAACCTCGTTTGTCGCGAGCCTATCTTAATTCAGCTTTTACGTGTAATTTATGAATATTTCAATACTGTACCGGAGTTGCCGTGTTTGCACAACCAGAATTGCTTTTCATTTTGCCTCCTTCTCGAGACAAAAGAGATGTTGATATTTTTCGCAAAATAAATGAATAGTGAAACATTATAATATAACTAACATCGTGTACTAGCAGAAGGTGATGTCAGGAGCCTTAATAACAGACTGGCGTGCATGACAAGAGTTATGAATGTGAAAGAAGCAAGTGAGGTGTGTAAGAATAAGCCTAAATGGCGCTCTGTTGTTCGTGCCTACCCCGCAAGGGAACTGGCGTGAAGCTATGTATGTATGTATAACTAACATCTTTCAAAAATTTTTTCAATACATTTACTCAAAAAATGCATTTACGAAGCTTGTATACATTGTTCAAAAGTTGAAAATTACGCACCACACAAAGGTACGTGTTGAAAATGGGTATTTAGTAGAAAAAATATTTAAGAATTCCACCAAGGAGTTTCACATTGCGAGAATAAATAAGCTGAATAATCGAACCTTGGAAACGTTTTTGATCAATACATTTATCTCACTTTAACACTATAGAGAAAATGAGACGAAAGACGTAGTTCTGATTTTCACCACGCGCATGTGACGCCATTTGCAAATGCACGCCATTTTCATATTAGAAACGTCAACTTTCCAACTGATATTTACTATATATATATATATATATTTCATTACTTATTGTAGTATTTTTTCGCAAATGTGTTGAAAAACTTTGTATGACACATGTGCGGTTGGTTCTTGGTTTTTACAAACTCGTGACTAAGGTAAGTTACAATCGTCTACACGTTTTTTAAAACTAACTTACCGCACTGGTATCATAAATAACTATTATACAATAGGGATACGGACATATATTACAATAAATTCTAATATTTTTACACATAACAGAACAGGCAGTAAAATTGAAATTAAAATTCTATCTGTGTAAGAACGGAGAAATAATACAATTTCCTGCGGCCAGGCGGCCAGGTAACAGGCGGCAAAACAACCCACAGCCAGGTGATAGGGTATTTGACTGACTGGATGGCTACCAGCCCTGGTCTAGAAGAGTGTACCGCCATAACAATCTTGAGTTGCATTTCGGCATTAGTGGCCAGGTTCCAGTCTTCCTTTAGCGAGTAACAATGCATTTATAGCACTTTTGGTGTTACAAATGTCCATAGGCGATGGTAACCGCTTTCCATCAGGTGGGGGGTCTGCTTATCTGCTGGACTCAAGCGATACAAAAGTTAATAAAATAGAGTAAGTATGTAAGTAAAATACCCACTAGGTCAAACTCATTATTATTAGATATAATCATAATTATTATTAGTCCAAAATTAAATAGAATTAAGTTATCATATGTCATTACAATTAAACACACTTTCGAACATAAATTATAGCTAATTTCTTTTACAAAACTTCAAACACGAAAACTTTGTTAAAATTAAATCTTAATTAACACAATTTATAATTGGCTGTGTATTAAATACGGTATTGATAATCTATTTATTCCAAATCACTTTGAAAATTGGTCCAACTTTCTATGTGGTGTGCCAATTTGGAATTTAACTCAAGTACAGAATTTTTTGATATAAAGTCGTAGCTTATGCCGATATTAAACGATTCATTTATGTCTTTCAATTTGAATGAATCAACCAAAGTGACCCGTGTAAAGGTAAACTTGAATCATTCAACGTCATTGACCGTCGCGTACTTTCATTTAGATGCATCTCAACCAAATTGTTGAATCCTCATAATTTATGGTGATGTGGGTAGTTTTATAAGTGTCACTGGCTTTCGTTTCTCGCCGCCATTGTGTCGTGGAATAAGCAGTTTACAACGCACGAGAAGTCAGTCCGGACGTTCCGCGTACTCCTTGCAAACATCAGAGTGAACGTTTCACTTCATTTCAATATCTCATTGAACTCCAACAATAATTTTATTTTTATTTTTTTATTGCAGGAGCTCTGCAGACAGACAGACGGCCCACTTGATGGAAAGCGGTTACCATCGCCTATAGACATTTGCAACACCAAAGGTACTACAAATGCGCTGCTGCTCTCTTAAGGGAGACTGGAACCTGGTCACTAATGCCGGAACACAACTCAAGGTTATTATGGCGACATACTTTAGACCAGGGGTGGTAGCCATCCAGTCGGGCAAATGCCCTACCACCTGGCTGTGGGTTATTTTGTCGCCTCTTACGACAGGCCGCCCGGCCACAGGAAAATTGTATTCTTTCTCCGTTCCTGCACGGATAAAAATTCGTGTTTGCGTTTTTGTGTGAGTGTGTGCTATAATTCGAAGACCTAAGTGCCACCTAAGGACTTGTGAGTGCCGTGCACTCTCAGGAGTCGCCTAGCTGCCCCCTTATTACCCCACTGGTTTTTGTGCAGGAGTTGGCATACGTGTTCATACGCCTCACTCCTACATTCCCCAAAATAAAACTCACAGTCCACTATGATAATTACTCGAACCAGCGAAGCTGTACGGATCCATGATCCAGGACTACAGACAAATTGACAATTGAATCAATTTTGTTGATCCGTCTTATACCAGCATTATCATCTACGTTACATTCCAATAACGTGGGTTCATAATTTGTATAGTCTGGAAAGCATGTTTAACTAAAGACGTTTTTCTGACCAAATTTACATATAGTTATAATTATGTGCTATAGAAGAGGGATGTAATAATTTTTATTTATTGATGTGTGAAACCTATCAATCCGTCTTGGACTAGCTTGATAGTGCGTTTATCTAAAGAGGTCCATTCATAATTCTGCCTGGCAGACCACCTAGCAATCCACCGCGTAATGCAGGATTGTGAATGTTGTTGCAGCCTGAATTGTGTCCTGCTCATACGCTCACATAAACAGGCCTATGGCGTGAGGTCGCGAAACCCACGAAGCCGCTGACAAGCCACCAGAATCCACAGAGGGCCACCTAAAGTCCGCGAAGGTTATTGGACACCGCAGATTGGCCAACATGACCTGCTGCAAAGCCTTCGCCAAACAGAGACGACTCTAGCATCTCCAAACTCAGTTAGTGGTGGGTAGCCCAATAAGTTGCAGCCGGGATATAGAGGTAAAACTTCGAAGCCCCAACCTTCTCATCCTGATAAAGAGGGAGAAGCCCCTGGAGAGAACCGAGTATAATTACTGTTGAGTCCTAAAAGCTCCTGACCCTACAAGATCGTGAATGGATCCCTTTAAATTGGAAACTTTGAATCACTTATCCATATGGTTTGTTAAAGTATTTTTTTTTATTGCAGGAGTTCAGCATACAGGCAGACGGCCTACTTGATGGAAAGCGGTTACCATCCCCTATGGACATTTGCAACACCAAAGGTGCCACAAATGCGCTGCTGTTCTCTTAAGGGAGACTGGATCCTTGTCACTAATGCCGGAACACAACTCAAGGTTGTTATGGCGACATACTCTAGACCAGGGCCGCCGGGCCGCAGGAAATTGTATTCTTTCTCCGTTCCTGCACGGATAAAATGATAATAAACATGATAAAAGTATAATAAACATGGTCTGCGGTTATCTCCGTCTTTCCCTGTTCTACGCAATTTGCAACTCTATTCAATACTCTCTCTATGAAAAGACCGCTTAGCAGCTGTCAGTTGACTCAACGGCCAAATGACAATTTAGCAACCGTCACTCGGAAACTAGTTAAGGTTAGCTAATAACTGAAATGTTCTGAATACCCTCCAAAACTTGACAAACTATTATTCCCTGAAGTAAACAATTAAGTGAGGCAAGTTAAGGAATCTTCACACGGCGTAGCTTGTATCGTTTTACACATTATTATCTTCATTTAGTTGGAACATTTTGAAACGTTACTGAATGATAAATATGTGAGGTAACATGAACTAGAAGACTCGAAAGAAAATATGGGGCTAGTGAATGCAATTAATGTGGATGAAGTGCAAGATGTGAAAGATAAAGAATGGTAAAGTAGTGGGACCAGATGGTAATCCTATCGAAGTATGGAAGACGTTTGACAAGGAGCGAAGGCTGTGGCTAGCTTTGTTCTTCAATAAGTCGATGATCGAGGAGACTATATCCCAGGAGTGGCACCATTCATATCTAGTGCCCATATTCGAGGAAAAGGTGATATCCAGGATTGTAACAACTATAGTGGCCATAAAGCTACTATCACATATTATACGATACTGTGGAAGAAAGTGATTTTTTACATTGTGTCGTTTCGCGTTTGACCGACATTACATCTGTTGCCAGGTGGAAATGCAGTCTAAGGCGGAACATGCTTACCTAGAAGATCGTTACCTATTTTCGCGAGACTTGAAGACGCCCAAATTGTATGTTTCAAGAAAAATAGACGACGGTAAAGAGTTTCACTCCTCAGTGGTACGTATAATAAAAGTGGAAGCATAATGTTTCGTCCGCTTGGTTAATATTTCTACCATATATCGATGGAGTGAGCTTGTAGGTCTGCTTGCCCGCGAAAAAGGTGGGGGAGGAATTAATTCGTTCAATTCCGCGACATGCTCGCCGAATTGTATCCTATAGAATACCGATAAACTAGGGACTCTACATTGATGATCTAGGCCCTGATGATTGAGAATAAACTACTGATAGAAACATTAAAACAGACGAGTATGGAAGGAAAAATACATTGTGCCGATTCCAAATAATTTAGGGAAAGTGAAAGATAGTGAGAGATGCTTGTTACCAATGTGGTGTTACGAAGCCATGGTAGCTTAGTGGTTAACAGGCATCCCAAACAGAATTGACACAGGTTTGAATCTTGACCGCAAAAGCATGTACCTCTTAGGTAGTTTTCTGACCTCATATGCACATTATTGAAATTACTAAGTGCTGACAATGAAGCACAACATTGTGATATAACCAATCTACCCAAAAAGCTGGCCAAATTCACAACAGGCCAGCATTTTGGTCACGTGAGACTTTTAACAGGTAAGGTAACAAGATCATAGGTCGCGATAAAACCAAAAACAAATCAAATTTAATATTACATACAAAATGTCTGCTTTATAATGTACAGAATATTCAGTTAATATCAATAGAGCTAAGTACAACCGTCTTTTGGTTGGGTTATGAGGTACAATTCATCATTCGGCTCCTTATCGCTGTCCCCAGGGCGTCTTGAATTAATAAACGTAAAATAAACAAGCGCAGGCAGATCGATACTAATTTAATTAACTATTTTTGGCGACGAAGTAGGGCAAGGAGGGAAATTTTCATTGCGCTGAGGGAACCATCTTTAAACTTTCCTAAATTTACCACTTGCTAAAGAGTGGTGACCTTTGCATTTTGATTGTGTAATCTTTGTAATGGAAGTATAAGCATGCGTGCACACGACACTACCACCGTGCCGCTGCCGCACTTTCACTGTCAAGCAAACGTCAGCGGTTTGGGAGGGCGGACAAAGTTCATGTGTGTGTTTTTTATTGCAAAGCCAACAAGCAAGATGGATGAAAAGTGGTAAGCATCGTCTATAGACATTTGCAACACCTGGTGTAAACTCAATGCGTTGCCAACCTTTAGTATGGGATAGGAGAAATAGGACAAAGGGATAGAAATAGGGAGCCAGGATAGAGAACTTGATTAGAGAGTTCAGACAAAAAGCATAGGATAGACTGGATGTGATGGGAGATGAAATGGTGAAGATGGAATGGCAGAGGCGAAACTCTCACTGATCGAAACACTACAAGCTCAACACTAATCACTTCACGCCGATATCATGTAAGAGCGTGGTATCACACGGATCGAGCTGGCCCTACGAGCTGAAATCAGGACAATGATTCCAGCTTGCCTCTACCCCGTAGGCACACGTACATATTCATGGAATATCACAGAATAGCAGCGCGGTAGCGGCGTGGTGGCAGTGTGGTGGCGGTGTCTCAAGGGTGCCGTCTATACGAGCGTTAAAGCTGCAATTTAGATGAAGCAACCAAAGGATTGCATGTCAACAGAATTCGGACCAGCAGAATCCGCAAAATATTGCTTTTAGAATTTTTCCCTCTGTGTCTTTTGAAACATAACGTAAAAACTACTGAAGGGATTTAAATGAAACTCGACACAGAGCTAGCTTGTGTCCCGGACCAACACTCAGGTAATATTTTATAAATGACATCATTCCCGTGGGATAGACGAATAAAGTCAAAAAGGTAGCGCGTTTTTTTTTGACGCTTCGTTGCAATTCACTAACAAATAATGTCGTCATTATGACAACGCGAACGAAGTTCTGCTACCACATTCTACTGTGGAATATGTCGGCTCTGAACTTTTTAATTCTATAAACTGCCTATAGCAAACCCAAATTTGCAGTACGAAAAAAAAACTATACGAACCAACACAATTAACCCCAAATTCATTCTAGAGTAAAAAACAACATGCACGATTTTTTTGTTTATAAAACGAACGTCAAACAATCCCGGCAAAACGAGCGGAAAATACCGGAAAAGACCCGGATAAGCCTCGTACACTATAAATAAAAATCCCATGACCGCGATAGTGATCTGCAGGAAACTACTTTGTGCGGTAGAATCGAAAAAGAGTTCCGACACGAATATACAAAGACAAAATTAGCTAAGTGCGTGACAGTCCACAATTCAAAGGCTTCTTTCAAGGTGAAGAACATATAATGGTTTAGTTTAGTTCGCTACTAGATTCTTTCGTCAATTGTGAACCGATTTTCCAAATTTTACTTTTAATCGAAAGGGTATACTCCCGGATTGGTCCAACTGCCACCATGTCAGGATCTAGTGAGTGGATCCCAGAGAAACCCTCGAAATTTGTTAACCGACTTCTTTGTTACACGATATCCTCGTCAATTATAGAGCGATTTCCAATTTTTTTCCATATTCAGTCACCAAGTCAGGATCTAGTGAGTGGATTCCAGGGAAATCGAGCGTAACCCTAATTTTAAAGAACGCCTACATTCTTACAAAAAAAAGCTTGTATACGCGTGCCAGTATTACATTTTCTACAGGCGCTTAATTTTTTTGTATGCATCTAACTCAATTTCTTCGTTAATTGCAGGCCGATTTTCAATATTTTTTTTCGATAGTCTATACTCCCGGGGTGATCCCATGGTCAACAAATCAGGATCTGATGAATGGATCGCAAGAAAATCGAGAGCAACCCATGTTAGCGAGCGTCTACACCGAAGAGTAAGATAGGAACCTATACACGTGCCAGTACTATAATTTCTACAGGCGCTTAATATATTATTTCTAAAGCTATTAAAGTATTTGAGCAACTAAAAAGTAAGTTTTTTGTTTTACAAAATCAAAATGGACTTCAAACTAAAAAGCAAGAAATAAATACTCAACCGACTTCTTTCTACAACATCTTGAAGTCGGTGCCACCTTAAACAGTTGTAAAATATGGTAATTTTTATGTTTTATTTGGCACCGACTTTAAGATGTTGTAGAAAGAAGTCCTTATATGTATTTACTAGCTGTGCCCGCGACCTCGTCCGCGTGGAATTTGTTTTCAAAACCCCCCGATTTTGAAACATTTTTCATTGGTGCTCCGCTCCTATTGGTGTTAGCGTGATGTTAGCCTATAGCCTTCCTCAATAAATGGGCTATCTAACACTGAAAGAATTTTTCAAATCAGATCAATGGTTCCTGAGATTAGCGCGTTCAATCAAACAAACAAACTCTTCAGCTTTATATATTAGTACTAGCTGTGCCCGCGACGTTGTCCGCGTGGAATTTGCTTTCAAAACCCTCCGATTTTGAAATATTCTTCATTGGTGCTCCGCTCCTTTTGGTCTTAGCGTGATGATAAAATATATAGCCTATAGCCTTCCTCAATAAATGGGCTATCTAACACTGAAAGAATTTTTCAAATCAAATCAGTGGTTCTTGAGATTAGCGCGTTCAATTAAACAAACAAACTCTTCAGCTTTATATATTAGTACTAGCTGTGCCCGTGACGTCGTCCGCGTAGAATTTGCTTTCAAAACCCTCCGATTTTGAAACATTCTTCATTGTTGCTCCGCTCCTTTTGGTCTTAGCGTGATGATAAAATATATAGCCTATAGCCTTCCTCAATAAATGGGCTATCTAACACTGAAAGAATTTTTCAAATCAAATCAGTGGTTCTTGAGATTAGCGCGTTCAATCAAACAAACTCTTCAGCTTTATATATTAGTACTAGCTGTGCCCGCGACGTCGTCCGCGTTGAACTGGCTTTCAAAACCCTCCGATTTTGAAGCATTCTTCATTGGTGCTCCGCTCCGGTCTTAGCGTGATGATATATAGCCTATAGCCTTCCTCGATAAATGGGCTATCCAACACTGAAAGAATTTTTCAAATCCGACCAGTAGTTCCTGAGATTAGCGCGTTCAATCAAACAATATACTAATATTGTATATACTAGTATTGTTAGCCGCAAAGGGGGGAAAAATTAAAAAACTTGTCAAATAACGAATCTATCTTTATATATATAATTCTTCTGTACGTGTGTTGACAGTGAACTCCTCTTAAACGGCTGGACCGATTTGAATGAAATTTTTTTGTGTGGATTTGAGGATGGTTTAGATTCACAATTGGTACCCGGTAGGTGCCGCTGCAATCGGGTTCTAAATTTTATTTCTTCAGGGCAGAACAACGTCTGCCGGGACAACTAGTAATATTATAAAATTCTAAACATGCCGTGACTGTACATTAAAACATAAAACTATGAGCACCATGTGTATCATAAAGCTTTAACAGACTTACTTATAATCGTTTCTTAAATTTAAAGAAACTGCTCAGCAACTGATTAATGAAAATCTTACCCATAAACTCCTCTTTAGTCGAATATTTTGGATACAACCTACGTTAGTCATTCAAATTTCGTTTATCTGTGCTCCTCTTAGGTAAACAACCGGTAATACACGTTTATAAGTGGGAAAAAAAGATATTCAGTGATTAGGGTTTGATTCTGATTCTCTTACTTAAGAGATGCCTAATCGTTTCTTAACGAGATTATTATAAGTAAGGCCGGTAGTGTGTCAAAAATGGTTCCCTTTTTAACCGACTTCAAAAAAAGGAGGAGGTTCTCAATTCGTCGGGATATTTTTTTTTGCTTTTTTTTATGTATGTTCACCGATTACTCCGAGATTTATGATCCGATTTACATGATTCTTTTTTTATTCGACGCGGAATAGCTTCCATTTGGCCCCCTAAAAATTTGACATAGTTTGGCCCAGTAGTTTTCATTTTAAAAACATTTTTTATGAAAAAAATTCCGTTCCGTTCCATATGTACACCGATTACTCTGAGAGTTATGATCCGATTTACGTGATTCTTATTTAGTTTGATGCGGAATAGTTGCCATTTGGTCCCCTAAAAATTTAACATAGTTTGGCCCAGTAGTTTTCATTTTACGAACATTTTTTTGTTCCCGTTTTTGCGTTGGTCATCGCCTTACACAGAAAAGAGGTTAGACCACAAAAGTAGTAGAGCGATATTTCATCTACTAGACTAGACAAGAACCGAACAGATAGTAAGATAAAAAAAACCCCGGCATGAATGAATTAGGGTAGAGTTTCAACCACAGTGCGACCACCGGTAACAAGAAACTTACATTCCTGACCCGTTTTTAAATGGCCAAGCGTGATGAGGTTATGATACGTTGGCTTGCATACCAACATTATTCAAACACAACAGTGTTTACGTACACCCCTGTTATTATATCTGCACGGTTTATGGGTTGCATGCTAATTACCACTTTCGTGTCGGCACGCGATCTACGAAAATTTCATGTGACTTTTTTAGGTACTCTTTTTAGGGTTACTTACTCAATAATCTATACTAATATTATAAAGAGGTAAAGTTTGTGAAGTTGTAGGGAGTAATCTCTAAAACTACAGAACCGATTTAAAAAAATCTTTCACTGTTGGCAAGCTTTTTTTTTTAACGCGGGGGAAATGCTATTTACGCACAATACCGGGTCCTTTGCAAGGGATTAGACCATAGTTGATCATGAAGGCTTTCCCCTTTGATAAAGGCAATCCGAACAATAATCAAGCCAGCTTGTGTGGGACTCAGAGAAGTTGCACGGGCAACAACCACTACCCACTAAAACCACCCTCCTCCCATGTGTCCCGCGCTTTTTATGTAGGAAAGGCGGAGACTTAGAACGTAGTTACGCCCAGTCCGATCCAGCGCAAAAAGTGCCTGATTGTGCCCCGGGAATCAGAACACATCCACTTCGTCAGCGGGGGTGATGAATCCTTTGCTCCCTTGATAGCTAAAGGCCCCCCGTAGACTGTTGGCAAGCTGTGTTTTTGAGGCGAGGGAAAATGCTTAACCGATTTACGCACAAACTGGGTCGTTGCTAGGGGAACGACACGCGTCGGTCGGGGGCGATAACACTGCAGCAATAGTATGCTCTTGGCAGCGCTCCGTCCGCGATCGACGTCACAGAATAGTGTGGAAGACTCCGAGCGTTGCTACACGAGCGAGCAACCCCAATACCCACTAAAAACCCCCTCCTCCCTGACGACCCTGCGCTTTGTATGTGTTGGAAAGGCTGAGATTTAGAACATAGTTACGCCCAGCCGAACCTTAAACTGTTGGCAAGCTACACTATCCCCGGTTGACATAGGCTATATTATATTTTCAAAAAATTAGAGATCCTTACTAAAACTCCAATATTGTAACCCAAGGTGTAAAAAAAAAAAATTACGTAAATTCGCGTGCGCTGCAAAAACTAGTGATGATAGAATACAATAATGTACTACGACTTTGCAGAACACATCATTATTTGCAAAAAATGTGGCGACAGCATATGTATAACTATTATAGTTATGCCACAATAAGTGTTCTTTTATTTTAAAAATGTAATTAATACGCCGCCGCTAGAAAAGGCTCTTTATTTGCATCTTGGTATTCATCCTTATCAAAATAAATTACTACATATTCAAGACTGCTTCAATACCTTTATATGACTTTTTGAATTATTCAATTCGGACATTCCATTCGAAAGATATCACGAGTTTCAAAATGTGAGTATTAGAAAAAAAGTTGCGTGGTCGCCGCGCACCCTAATCGGCTAAATAGGCTTATGCGATGTAGGCGTCTCTGGGGTACGGGCAGTACGGGAGGGGATATATTTTGAATTCGCTTAGTAGGTACTCAACTCAACAAAAAATAAAGAGTTAAAGCTTGTGAGTTTGTGACGTTGTAGGGGTAATCTCTGGATCTACTAAACCGATTTTGAAAATTCTTTCACCAGTGGAAAGCTACATTATTCGTGAGTGACATAGGGTATATTTGATTGTGATTAATAATAAGTATTTTTTAATTTTTTCTGATGCCCAGCGAAGTGGGCACGGGTCAGCTAGTTATTAATATGAAGATCCAGTTTTCACAACTAATAGAATCTGATGTGCTTTTGGCTCGAGTACCCTTAAAATTCAGATTCAGCTCGTCGACAAACATCTAAGCAGGTGGGGCTGGTCAAATTTACCGACCAATTTTTTCTTTTTGACGTCAGCCAACCGTTGTCCATAGCCGGACGTAGGCCTCCCTATACGCCACCCATGCCGGTCCTCCGCTGTTCTCATCCAGCCCCCACCGGCGACCTTGCGCAAATCGTCGGTCCATCGGGTTGGAGGACGTCCTACACTACGTTTGCCTACGTCTCCACTCTAGGACTCGTCTGTCTGTATATATTATTCGTTTCTCTTCATAATTCTTTTTTAAATATGTTACAGTAAATTGATTATAAATTATTGTTCCTTTTTTATTTTTGTTCACATCTGAAGTGTGACAGTATGGTAAGTATTTTACAGTAAGTATTAAAGAATTTTTTTATTGAAAAAATAAGGTGACAATGAATCTCTGACTTCTACTGAATAAATTAATTTTCTTCTGTATTTTGACCTACATTTTATTTGTTAGCAATTTGATATTACGATTGTACGTAATGATTTAAAATAATAATAACACAATAAATATTCTAAGGTAATTAACTAATATCATTAACTAAAATGAATCACTTAGAAGAGTGAATTTGGGGAATAGTGTGAATGGAGCGTTAGGTAAACTTCTAGGCGCTAAGAACCTCAGCCAGAAGGCCCAGCTCGCCATACACAACGCGGTGCTGGTACCTACGCTCACGTATGGATGCGAGAGTTGGGTATGGAAGAAAGAGCATGAAAGTAGAGTAAACGCGGTCGAGATGCGAGCACTGCGCAAAATCTGCGGAGTGACGCTCGCGGACCGCGTTCGTAATACCGAAGTAAGAAAGAGAGTTGGTCTGAAAGAGAGTGTCGGGGTGAAGGTAAGGAAAGGAATGCTCCGGTGGTTCGGGCATGAGGAAAGAATGCATGATGAAAGAATGACTAAACAGATATACAATGCAAAAGTGGATGGATGCAGAGGTCGTGGAAGGCCACGACACACCTTCCATGATCAAATTGATCGTGTACTAGCAGAAGGTGATGTCAGGAGCCTTAAGAACAGACGAGCTTGCATGACAAGAGTTATGAATGTCAAAGAGGCAAGTGAGGTGTGTAAGAATAAGCCTAAATGGCACTCTGTTGTTCGTGCCTACCCCGCAAGGGAACTGGCGTGAAGTTATGTATGTATGTATGTATGTATCATTAACTAGCTGTGCCCGCGACGTCGAATTTGTTTTCAAAACCCCCCCGATTTTGAAACATTCTTCATTGGTGCTCCGCTGCTATTGGTCTTAGCGTGATGATATATAGCCTATAGCCTTCCTCGATAAATCGGCTATCTAACACTGAAAGAATTTTTCAAAACAGACCACTAGTTCCTGAGATTAGCGCGTTCAATCAAACAAACAAACTCTTTAGCTTTATATATTAGTACTAGTTGTCCCGGCAGACGTTGTTCTGCCCTGAAGACATAAAATTTAGAGCCCGATTGCAGCGCCACCTACCGGGTCCAATTATGAATCTAAACCATCCTCGAATCCACTTGAACACACACAAAAAAATTCATTCAAATCGGTCAAGCCGTTTAGGAGGAGTTCACTGTCAACACACGTACAGAAGAATTATATATATAAAGATAGATGTCCTTATTTGACAAGTTTTTTTCATTTTTCCCCCCTTTGCTCCTGTCTCTATACGGAATAATTGTAAATTATTTACTTTATCTGTATTTGGTGAACAATACTTTTCTATCTATCCGGATTACAACGCCATTTTTTTTAAGAAAGAAAATGTAATAAAGTCGTTTTCACAGAAAATAACAGTTTCCTTATCTAATTTTGTTACAACGTATTTGTGTAGTTAGGCTCTCTTTATATATATAATAAAGATAAGATTTAGGTAATATTTTCTTAAGTTGTCGCGACTTGTATACATAATAAAACTAGATTAGGCTCCCATAGAGTAAATAATAACCATAAACAAAATTAAAATTAACAAGTTGGCGGTAGGCTATATAAAACTTTAACAATACTCGTTGACACTTGACATCTTTGTCTTCTTTGATCACGGCCACTGAAACGTGGCCGAAACGTCGGAAAAACCAAAATCAAATAAAATTACCGCGCTTAAAACCGTTAAGACGTAGTTTTATTAAGATTTAGGTAATTTTAATTGAATAGTTATATTACAACTAGCGGGTCTATTGCAGCGCCACCTCCCGAGTCTAACTGGGGATCATCTACGGAATCTTTCACTGTGCCATTTACGAGACACACTTGACCGGTTTTTTTTTTTGTTTCACGCTAACTTTATCGCGTAGTGTAGCCCGATCTGAAAGCCACTATTTTTAGTATACTGATTTCTGTTCGTGATAAAGGTTAAAAAGGCGTTATTATTTTCCATGACAATGTTCAGCAAGTTTCGTAATAATTTTTGTGAAAATTACTATATGTTCTTACGAAACATTTTTTTTTATTTATTACATACATACATACATACATAACTTCACGCCAGTTCCCTTGCGGGGTAGGCACGAACAACAGAGCGCCATTTAGGCTTATCCTTACACACCTCACTTGCTTCTTTGACATTCATAACTCTTGTCATGCACACTCGTCTGTTCTTAAGGCTCCTGACATCACCTTCTGCTAGTACACGATCAATTTGATCATGGAAGGTGTGTCGTGGCCTTCCACGATTTCTGCATCCATCCACTTTTGCGTTGTATATCTGTTTAGTCATTCTTTCATCATGCATTCTTTCCACATTATTAATCTATAATTCTTTTTTATTTATTAATCTATAATAATAATTTTACACCACAAAATAGTAGTAAGGCACCACTTTAACCTATGAGGTTTGCGTGTGATGCAACACACCCTCGCATTTACAGTAATACTTATCTATGTATATAAAAATCAATTGCTATTCGTTAGTCTATTCGTTAGTTCTTTTTATCCGTGCAGGAACGGAGAAAGAATACAATTTCCTGCGGCCGGGCGGCCTGTCGTAAGAGGCGACTAAACAACCCACAGCCAGGTGGTAGGGCATTTGCCCGACTGGATGGCTACTGCCACTGGTCTAGAGCATGCCGCCATAACAACTTTGAGTTGTGTTCCGGCATTAGTGACCAGGTTCCAGACTCACTTAAGAGAGCAGCAGCGCATTTGTAGCACCTTTGGTGTTGCAAATGTCCATAGGCGATGGTAACCGCTTTCCATCCAGTGGGCCGTCTGCCTGTCTGCTGAACTCCTGCAGTAAAAAAAATAAAAAAAAGTCTCGCTAAAACTCGAGAACGGCTGGACTGATTTGGCTAAATTTGGTTTTGAATTATTTGTGGAAGTCCAGGGAAAGTTTAAAAGGTGAGTAAATATGAAAAAATACTTGGAATATAGCAAAAACAACAATTTCGCTTTCCCTTAGAAATTATTCCTACCTGTCAAACATTTGATGTTCGTCCCGTCGTTTAGAAATCAATTAAATTTAAAAGTCGTTCAGAAATCAAATTAAATTTAAAAGTGAAGTTTTTTTTTCATTTTTTTGGTTTTGAATGTCAAACGTTTGACGTTCGTTCCGGTTAAGTTTTGACCACATTTTTTACTAAAGTTGAAACGTTCCGCAATTATCATTCAGCTTTTTAATTTATTGATTCTGAGGCGGTACGAAGTTTGCCGGGTCAACTAGTTCTATATAAACACAAGATTTGTAAACAAAGATTTTATCCTGGTCTCCATCGTGTCATATCGTGACGTATATGTATATACATATATACACACATACCTACGCATATATATAGATACATATATACACCTACACACATATACATTGCTCATAAATACATATACACATATACCTAATCACATCGTATATGCAGATAACATATAGGCTGTCATTGCACTTTTTCTTGATAATAGTCCTTTTTTTTATTGCACGAGTGCTTTAGTTTCTGTTTTATATTTTTGGAATTTAAAGATTCCCTTAGTGTAGTGGGCATTTGATTAATTACTTTTTGCTATTATGCAGTGAGTGGTATACTTGCCATAGTGGTTATTGTAGGTTGGGATGGTTAATGTCTGTTTTGAGATTGATCTTTTGTGTTTAATGTTTTTTTTTTATATATAAGATTATTGCCATAAAGTAGCGATCGCAAAATACTATTCTTTTAATAAATATAAATAAACTAAATTATAAATAAATTAAACATACATACATTCCCTTGCGGGGTAGGCACGAACAACAGAGCGCCATTTAGGCCCATTCTTACACACCTCACTTGTTTCTTTGACATTCATAACTCTTGTCATGCACACTCGTCTGTTCTTAAGGCTCCTGACATCACCCTCCGCTAGTACACGATCAATTTGATCATGGAAGGTATGTCGTGGCCTTCCACGACTTCTGCATCCATCCACTTTTGCATTGTATATCTGTTTAGTCATTCTTTCATCATGCATTCTTTCCACATGCCCGAACCACCGGAGCATTCCTTTCCTTCCATCCTACAATAAATTAAACTAAAAATAAACTATATATACAAACTAAAATTAAAGTATAAAATCTAGTTCTAGACCGCTGTCAGGCGGAAACGTGCCCAAAAGACTGGCCACATTGCCTCTCTGAATGGCAATGCTGATGCGTTGTCCGAGGTATAAACCAGTCTTTTGGTCACGTGAGACATATACAAGTTAATATATCCTATCTACAAATTATCTAACAATATCCCCTGGTTTAGGTTACATTGAAGATATTGCTTTAGGCAATAAGGTCGTCTATTTTTAACCGACTTCAAAAAATGAAGAGGTTCTCAAGTCGACTGTATATTTGTTATGCGATTTCACTGGTATATTGTTGACCGATTTTCATATTTTTATAAATCGAAATTACATACTCCTGAGTTGGTTCCATTGTCGGAACCTGATGAGGAGGCAGGGAGATCGAGAGCAGCCCTCGAATATTATAAGCACGTACGACGTGTTTCATACATTTTTTTCTAAAGCCATTCAAGTATTGACGTAACTAAAAAAACACTTTAACAAAGAAGACTGACTTTAAGTCTAAAAACTTAACTAAAAAAAATATGTTCTACATCTTGAGGTTGGTTCCAAGGAAAATGTAAATAATATAATAATAACAGCCCACGCACGATTGGCTACAGCTATAACAATATTATAAAGAGGAAAGATTTGTATTTTTGTATGTTTGTAACGAATAAACTCAAAAACTACTGGACCGATTTCAAAAATTCTTACACCATTATAATGCTACATTATTCTAAATTAATATAGGCTATATTTATTACTAGAAAAACTAGGGATCCATACAAAAACTTCAATAATGTAACACAGAATGTTTAAAAAATAAATGTCTACTCGTGCGAAGCCGGGATAGGCCGCTAGTCTTATATAATAAATTATATCTTAAATCCTTCCATGATCAAATTGATCGTGTACTAGCAGAAGGTGATGTCAGGATCCTTAAGAACAGACGAGCGCGCATGACAAGAGTTATGAATGTGAAAGAAGCAAGTGAGGTGTGTAAGAATAAGCCTAAATGGCGCTCTGTTGTTCGGGCCTACCCCGCAAGGGAACTGGCGGGAAGTTATGTATGTATATCTTAAATCATTTACTGTATCAGAGGTCTGGTTTCTACCTCGGATCTATCAGTATGACGATCCAGCAAGCTAACGTAGCCAAGCTTCTGGGAGCATTATCCATTGATTTTGATGACTTAGACTCAGAATTCTACTTATAGACTTAAGTGATTTCCTTCATTATATTAGTTAATAATTTTTACTTATTTTTATTTAACTCTTGTCTTCGAACCATTGAATTATTATAAGGATTTGTAAGTCAAATTTTTCTGTTTCAAAATCATATTTCATTTCATTTACATTTTAATTAATTTTACAAATCAATAAATAATAGCTATTTGTAGGTAATTTTAAAAATTAAATCGTGTAAATAAAATTACTAATTATGACGAACTGTTATAAAATTGAACGATCGGCACTTTTATTATGTTTTAAATGCAATTTGTATTCAGTTTATCAGAGAGTCGATTTGTCTACGCAGAAGGCAACACGCTTGATAATAAACCTTTAGTCACAAAAAGGTGTTTCCCTTAAAAAAAAATCCCACAGACCATCATCATAACACCAATATACATTTATTTCTTAAATTATTTTGAATATTTATATATCTATTGCCTTTTTCCTGTACCACCTACATCTCCTGATCATTATATTGTATTCCCTGGAAAATATTGTAAACTAGCTTCTGCCCGCGACTTCGTCCGCGTGGAAAGATTTTTTAACTATCCCACGGGAACTCTTTAATTTTTCGGGATCCAAAGTATCCTATATGTTGACAAGGGATATAAGCTACCACCATACAAAATGTCATTTAAATCGGTCCAGTCGTTTCAGAGATTAGCCGGTACAAACAGACAGACATAACAGAGAAACAAAAAATTTGAAAAAAGTCTAATTTAGTTCTATTTCACTTCTTACATCCCCCTGACTCGGTTTTTAGCATTTTTTTGCATTGTGCAGAAATTCGACTTCCACAGTTTTATTATATGTATGTATAGATATGGTCTGTTTTTGTAATTGTATATTTTGGTGTGCAATAAACTGTTATCTCTCTCTCTCTCTCTCTTTAAGTTTACTTATTCATACTTTTAAAATGAAAACCGAAAAATATCTACATTACAGAATTAATTTAATTAAAACACTACCTGATTACTGAAGTACTCGTGTTCGGGTTAAGAAACAACACCACACAAAACTTTATTCACACGAACACATTAAACACAATTTTAAACATAAAACAATTGTCACGCACAGTTATTAATTCACTTTAAGTTTTCGTTTAATATTTAATGAGAGATTTTCGCGATTTTCCAGACTCGGCTAGCACACGTCAAGCCTCCACGGAGACGGGACTGCGACTGCCGTATTCACGATACTTGGTGCCTGAAATTGCCGCGTTACGTTTTCTGTTTCATTGCTGCAACGAAAACTTTGATAGTAAAAGCACAACTGTAAATTGTATCTATCTATAGGGGCGACTCGAGATGACAACTGCCTACGGCGGCAAAAGGGCCTATAGAAATACATACATACATAACTTCACGCCAGTTCCCTTGCGGGGTAGGCACGAACAACAGAGCGCCATTTAGGCTTATTCTTACACACCTCACTTGCTTCTTTGACATTCATAGCTCTTGACATGCACGCTCGTCTGTTCTTAAGGCTCCTGACATCACCTTCTGCTAGTACACGATCAATTTGATCATGGAAGGTGTGTCGTGGCCTTCCACGACTTCTGCATCCATCCACTTTTGCATTGTATATCTGTTTAGTCATTCTTTCATCATGCATTCTTTCCACATGCCCGAACCACCGGAACATTCGTTTCCTTACCTTCACCCCGACACTCTCTTTCAGACCAACTCTCTTTCTTACTTCGGTATTACGAACGCGGTCCGCGAGCGTCACTCCGCAGATTTTGCGCAGTGCTCGCATCTCGACCGCGTTTATTCTACTTTCATGCTCTCTCTTCCATACGTGAGCGTATAGAAATGCCTGCATAAATGTCTCCCACACGATTTTCATATTTCCTCTTTACAAACCCATACCATAATCTTCTTCATATAAATTCTTCAGATATGGGTGCAACTTTCGCCATTATGTTACCGCCATATAGCCTATCTATACTAATATTATAAAGCTGAAGAGTTGGTTTGTTTGTTTAAACGCGCTAATCTCAGGAACCGCTTTTCCGATTTGAAAAATTATTGATTATAGAACAAAATAATGTACTACCACTTTGCAGAACCCAAGGTGTAAAAAAATGACCCGAAAAAATCCTTGCACAGCGTGCGCTGCGAAAACTATTGATTATAGAACAAAACAATGTACTACCACTTTGCATAACATATAATTGTCTACAAAAAAAATCGCAAAATATATATGTCTAACTATTGTAGTTATCTCACAATAAGTATTCTCTTTTATTTTTTTTAAATAATTAAAATGCCGTCGCTTCGAAAACTCTTTATTTTAAATATACTAATATTGTTTGATTGAACGCGCTAATCTCAGGAACTACTTGGTCTGATTTGAAAAATTATTTCAGTGTTGGATAGCCTATTTATCGAGGAAGGCTATAGGCTATATATCATCACGATAAGACTAATAGGAGCAGAGCACCAATGAAGAATGTTTCAAAATCGGAGGGTTTTGAAAGCAAATTCCACGCGGACGACGTCACGGGCACAGCTAGTGTAGTATATGCGAGTGTATTTCTGAATATTCTATGATACATAAAGGACAGATGAAAGTAAGCAGGTTATCAGTTGATACACTGCCGCCAAGGACAAAAGTAAACAATGGTTCTCTGGCACGGCAACCTAAGGATAGACCGGCACGTTGTGGCCGGCCTTGACGGCCTCAGTGCTTGAGCTAAGTCTTAGCCGGTCGAACTCACTAGAAAGCAGAGGCTCCGGGTTCGATTCCTGGCATGGTAAATTTTTGAAACAAACTTTCTGGTTATTTGTTTTGGTCTGGGTGTTTAGGATCGGCCCCAGAGTAGTCCGTTGTATATTACCCATAACACAAGCGTAACTTGCTTAACTTGGGGATATACAATGTGTGTGTGTGTCTGCCGACTATTTATTTATTATTATTGTAATTTTGACATCTTAAGGATAAACGGCGAATCCTAAACTACATATTATTAATAAGTTTAATCAACAATATATAAATATACTAGCTGTCCCGGCAGACATTGTTCTGCCCTGAAGAAATAAAATTTAGAACCCGATTCCAGCGCCACCTACCGGGTCCAAATGTAAGCTATCTTATCTTACAAGTCGGATCAAACTGCACACGGTGTGCAAATTTGATTAAAATCGGTCAAGTAGTTTAGGAGTCCATCGCGGACAAACAACGTGACACGTAATTTATATATATTAAGATAATACTGATATATTGTGTTATTGCTGTTATTAATATTGTGTATACAAATATTAATAAGGTATATATTTGGATATATAATATTAATATGTGTTATTGTCTATTTTTTAAATCAATGAAAATTACGATGCGATAAATAATCTAACACAATAAAAGAATACTTAACTTATTTATATTATATGCTACCCATAGTCCCTTAAAACTATAAGTAGAATACTGAGCCTAGATCACCGTCTTCTATGGGTAAGGTGCCCAGAAGGCTGGCTACGTTTCCTCGCTGGATCGCCATACTGATCTGTTGGCCGAGGTAGGCACCAGCCTTCTGATCACTTGGAGAGTCAATGAGTTGTTTTGATAAATTTTGGCACAGGCTCATGGCTTGCACGCTTGAGCGTCATTTTCTTAATTAAATGTATTGTGTAATATCTATGTATCCTATTAATTACACGTATTTGATTTGCACAACACCCTCATACACTCTGGATTCCTTTCACACAATCCACAGAGCATTTGTAGCAACTTTGGTGTTGCCAATGTCCATAGGCGATGGTAACTGCTTTCCATCAAGTGGGCTGTTTGCCTGTCTGCTGATCTCCTGCAATAAAAAAAAACAGGCAGACGGCCCACTTAATGGGAAACGGTTTCCATCGCATATGGACATTTGCAACATCAAAGGTGCTACATATGCGCTGCTGCTCTCTTAAGGAAGACTGGAACTTGGTCATTAATGCCGGAACACAACACAAGGTTGTTCGTTTGCATACTCTAGACCAGTCGGGCAAATACTCTACCACCGGGCTGTGGGTTCTTTAGTCGCCTCTTACGACAGGTCGCCCGGCTGCAGGAAATCGTATTCTTTCACCGTTCCTACGCGGATTTTCCATATCTATCTATCCACAGAAATCCAATAGATTCTGAAAGAAATAATAACGGCATACAAATACACTTAGAAGGACAATTTAGTGGACGAACATAAATAATCCTCTAATGGTTTTGACGAAAAGGTAATGCTGAAAGAACAACATTTTTTGAAATGGGTTAAGGCAGCGTTTCCGGCCCAGGGCAGAAGTAGCGGAAGTTTGAAGCGGCAATAAGCCTTTAAACGTGTTGGGAAACATTTAATTGCTTATGAATATTAAAAATCATTCGTGAACTGTCGAAAAGCCTCGGAAACCGACTTTAAAATTTTCAATAAGAGTTTCTTTATTGTATTACAATATACATATCCGCCCCGGCTTTGCACGGGTATCTAAAAAGAACTTTCTTTTTTCTTGATATTGACTCCCCTCCCGTACGGCCCGTACCGCAGTGACGCCTACATCGCATAAGGTGCTGCCTAGCTAGCCGAGCAGGGTGAGCGGCGACCATGCAACTTTTTTCTAATACTTACATTTTTAAACTCGTGATATCTTTCGAATGGAATGTCCGAATTGAATAATTCGAAAAGTTATATAAAGGTATTGAAGCAGTCTTGAATATGAAGTAATTTATTTTGATAAGGATGTATACTATAGATTATATATATAGATTACTACCTCAAGCTATAGTGTTATTGTTTACTTTTGTGTGTATATAATATAAAGTATGTCGCCATAACAACCTTGAGTTGTGTTCCGGCATTAGTGACCAGGTTCCAGTCTCCCTTAAGAGAGCAGCAGCGCATTTGTAGCACCTTTGCTGTTGCAAATGTCCATAGGCGATGGTAACCGCTTTCCATCAAGTGGGCTATCTGCCTGTCTGCTGAGATGATGCAATAAAAAAAATATGTGTATTTATTTATGTATATATATTATCATATTTTATTATGAATTATGAATATATATTATTATGAATATTTATTATGAATAAACTAAATTATTGTACAAGTGCTAGTTTAGCAACTACCGACTTTTGTTGTCCTTCTATAATACTCCATCCAAAGGTTGTCTGGAAGAAATCGCCATGAGCGATAAGACCGCCGATTGTACTTGTATATTAATCTTCTTGATTTTATGTTGCATTTTTGTACAATAAAGTATATTCTATTCTATACCAAGATACAAATAAAGAGGCTTTTCAAGCGGCGGCATTCCAATTAATTTTTTAGTTAAAAGAACACTTATTTTGGCATAACTATAAGGGCCTGACCACAGTTTCTGGCGCTGCGTTGCACCGTGCGTTGGGAGGCGCGGTGGGCGGCGTGAGTTGCGGTGGTATGCCACAGCTAGACTAGCTGCGTGAGGGGGGCCCACGCCTGCCAGGGCATGCGGAGTTGGGAATCCCGCATTCACGTAGCCCTGGCATAAGGCGCAGGACGGAACACCCAGGGGTTTTAGTGGGTATCTCTAACTGGGGCGTGGCAATAGCGTGGCACCGGTTCTGACCGGGCACGCTAGTGCCACCCCCGATCTGGCGAATCCCACACTCACACGGGTCCCGAACATCCCCCCAGGCTTCTGTGCCTGTCGCGGCTTAGTCCTCAAACGGATTTCCCCTGGCCAAAAAAAAAAAAAGCTAGACTAGCTGCGACCGCGGCGGCGTCAGCGGTGCACGTATTTAGAGAACAGCTAAAATGCCCCTATCAAAAGTGTCACGATATTGCCTTGAAACAAGTGCGTTCTTGGCTGAAGATATTATTCAGTCAAGAATAGGAGCGCACCCAGTTAACCAGAGAAGCCTATATGTCTATATTTATGCCTAAACAACATGCCTATATTTATGATGTGGGTGTTTTGACATCCATATTGCTGGTCTACTCAGTATTTCACTAATGAATTGTTCCATATCCATTATTTGTTGGTTCAACGCGCGATAAAAACAAAATAATTTGTTTCGGTCGCGCGATGCCTCAATGCGTCCACCGATGCCGCCGCGCGCGCCGCTCTGAGCTGTGGCCGCCTCGATATTGGCTACTATATTTGTTTCACTCGCACATCGCGCAGCTCGTAGCCGTCACGTGCCGCGCGCCTCTTGCAGCGCCGCAAGTCGCGCCGCAGTGCGCGTCGCCGGTAGCTGTGGCATACTTCATAGGTTGTCTACCATTTGTTTTCGCCGCTCACCGCTTGCCGCGGCTCACAACGCGCCGCAATCCGCACCGCTCTTGGCTGTGGCCAGGGGGTAATAGTTAGACATACACTGTCGCGACACTTTTCCTAAATAGTAATAGACACGTTTTGTAAATAAAATCTGTCAAAGCAAAACAGCACACAGCCAGATGGTAGGGTATTTGCCCTTCTGGATGGCTACCACACCTGGTCTAGAGTGTCCGCCATAACAACCTTGAGTTATGTTCCGGCATTAGTAGCCAGGTTTTTGTTTTTTTTTATATCGCCAACTCTCCGTCATAGTCCAAGACAGAGCCTTTTCTTTTTCACGTCTGGTTTTAATATCTTATACTAAATATACAAGAGATAATAAGGGGGGGTAATCTTTCTTGTGCTTTCTTTTCTTTTTCTCTTCTCTCATTTTAAAAACAGTTTTACTTTCTAATACATATTTCTTATTTGCTAGTACAATGATATACCTATCTAATTAATTCTACCTGTTGTATTGGTGGCTAGGTTCCAGTATCCCTTAAGAGAGCAGCAGCGCATTTGGTGTTGCAAATGTCCATAGGCGATGGTAACCACTTTCCATCAGGTGGGCCGTCTGCCTGTCTATCCCACAGACATGACGAATTTTATTTATTACGAATAAAAATATACTGAGTAATGACCCGCGATGTAAGCCAGCTTTATGTCGAGTTTCATTTAAATCCGTTCAGGGGCGAGTCGGAGTACGAATCCGCTCATGATCGATACAGTTCATACCTACAAAGACGTTTACAAAATATATGATGCCCTGACCAAGATTTTATTTCACTTAAAATCAGTAGCAAACAGTCATCTCTTTTTCCAATACAAGTATTCATGTGCCAAAAAGAAACAGATAATAATGTATCAAAATATGACATAACGTGTCACCAGCATTTCGTCTATCAGCGCGTTCCATTTGTAGCTCACAACGCCCAAAATGCTCTGTTAGCCGTTCCACAAGGCGACCGCGGACGTTGCAGTCATGGAGAAAACGTAACTAATGACGTCATTATTTTCGATCACACAACTCTCACAACGACCCATGTCAGGAGGTGGATCGAATAACCGTTCCACTTGGGTTTACGATTGTGTGTTGTTCTTCGTGGTATGTTCTTCGTGGTATGTGTATGTTCAAGCAAGTGGAACGGGAAAAATAGCGGTCGTGAATGTGGTCGTTGTGAGTCTCTAATAGAACGTAGGCAATGTGTCGCTACATTGCACTAAACCATTATTCAAATGGCAACACTAAAAGGTTGTGCAATGTACATTTTCATAGAATGGTAACACTAAATAAACACACTTTGGCTACGTTCCATTAGACACTCACAACGACCACGTTCACGACCGCGATTATTCCCGTTCCACTTGCTTGCCGGCGTTACAATCGTAAACCCAAGTGGAACGGTTATTCGATCCACCTCCTGACATGGATCGTTGTGAGCGTTGTGTGATCGAAAATGATGACGTCATTAGTGACGTTTTCGCCACGACCACAACGACCGCGGTCGCCTTGTCGAACAGGTAACGGAACATTTTGGGCGTTGTGAGCTACTAGTGGAATGCCTTGTTTTTGTGTTGACATTTTTCCAACAACCTCAAAATCCACGTAAATCAAGTTAATCGACGAAACAATTTTACTAAATAATGAAGCAGTGAATCTCTAACAGAATGATGACTAATGCGCCCCGAATCAAGCACGATATTTTTTTTTTAAATTTCATAAGGCATTGAATATACGATCTTCAGCCTATCGAGCTTAATAGACCGTGGAATTATGACATCGCAAGTCTAGTAGGGGTTTTATTATTTACTATTATATTTTTTAATTAAGTGTATATTGAATTACGTATAATCCAATATAATGCAAGAAAACTTAACTTATTTCTATTATATTGTACTCATAGTCCCTCAAGACTATAAATAGAATACTGAGCCTAGATCACCATCTTCTATGGGTAAGGTGTCCAGAAGGCTGGCTACGTTTCCTCGCTGGATCGCCATACTGATCACCTGAAGAGTCGATGAGTCGTTTCAAGGGGTTTTTATCTTGTAGGTAACAAATGATAGGAATATAAATTCCAAGAGTCGCGTCACCGAAGTTGCAGGAATAGCTAGTTAATAAATAAGTTTCGAACCAAGTATTATTGAGATTCTTGGCTGTATCTTAGCCCTCTCTCAGTCAAGAACATGTTCAATATACGGCAAACTTAGCCTGAGTTTTAGACTCGATTTAATAAGCGTCAGTAACTCACAATAGAATACTGGAATTATACTGGATTTCTATATCTTACCATTAGTGATCAGAAAGTGTCGGGGTGAAGGTAAGGAAAGGAATGCTCCGGTGGTTCGGGCATGTGGAAAGAATGCATGATGAAAGAATGACTAAACAGATATACAATGCAAAAGTGGACGGATGCAGAAGTCGTGGAAGGCCACGACACACCTTCCATAATCAAATTGATCGTGTACCAGCAGAAGGTGATGTCAGGAGCCTTAAGAACAGACGAGCGTGCATGACAAGAGTTATGAATGTCAAAGAAGCAAGTGAGGTGTGTAAGAATAAGCCTAAATGACGCCCTGTTGTTCGTGCCTACCCCGCAAAGGAACTGGCGTGAAGTTATGTATGTATGTATGTATTTATGTGTACGTATATTTTTTTTATTGCAGGAGTACAGCAGACAGGCAGACGGCTCACTTGATGGAAAGCAGTTACCATCGCCTATAGACATTTGCAACACCAAAGGTGCTACGAATGCGCTGCTGCTCTCTTAAGGGAGACTGGAACCTGGTCACTTATGCCGGAACACAACTCAAGGTTGTTATAGCGACATACTTTAGACCAGGGGTGGTAGCTATCCAGTCGGGCAAATGCCCTACCACCTGGCTGTGGGTTGTTTTGTCGCCTCTTACGAGAGGCCGCCCGGCCGCAAGGAAATTGTATTCTTTCTCCGTTCCTGCACGGATAAAATAGTAATAGTATTTTTATGAGACTCGACTATGAGAAAGAGAGTTGGTCTGAAAGAGAGTGTCGGGGTGAAGGTAAGGAAAGGAATGCTCCGGTGGTTCGGGCATGTGGAAAGAATGCATGATGAAAGAATGACTAAACAGATATACAATGCAAAAGTGGATGGATGCAGAAGTCGTGGAAGGCCACGACGCACCTTCCATGATCAAATTGATCGTGTACTAGCAGAAGGTGATGTCAGGAGCCTTAAGAACAGACAAGCGTGCATGACAAGAGTTATGAATGTCAAAGAAGCAAGTGAGGTGTGTAAGAATAAGCCTAAATGGCGCTCTGCTGTTCGTACCTACCCCGCAAGGGAACTAGCGTGAAGTTATGTATGTATGTATGTATGTATTAAATACTAATAATAAACCATTAAAACACAATATAAACATAAAATAATTAAAAATTATGCTATAATAAAAATAAGATTAATAAAAAAATTATCTTCTATATTAATATAATAAAACTGTAGAGGTCGAATTTCTGTACAATGAAAAAAATGCTAAAAACCGAGTCAGGGGGATGTAAGAAGTGAAATAGAACTAATTTAGATTTTTTTCAATTTTTTTATTTCTCTGTTTGTTTGTTTGTACGGGCTAATCTCCGAAACGACTGAACCGATATGAATGAAAATTTGTATGGTGGTAGCTTATATCCCTGGTCAACATATAGGGTACTTTTGATCCTGAAAAATTAAAGAGTTCCCGTGGTATAGTTAAAAAACTTTCCACGCGGACGAAGTCGCGGGCAGAAGCTATATAATAATAATATTTTAAAGAGGAAATATTTGTATGTTTGTAACGAATAAATTCAAAAACTACGGGACCGATTTCAAAAATTCTTTCACCATTAGAATGCTATATTATCCCAGACTAATATAGGCTACATTTATTACTAGAAAGAATTAGGGATCCCTACTTAAACTTCAATAACGTAACCCAAGGTGTAATAACATTAGTGTTTGAGTGGGTCCGGGGATGGTTTAGATTCACAATTAGGTAGATGGCACTGGAATCGGGTTCTAGATTTTTATTTTTTCAGAACAGGACAACGTAATAAGGCAGGATAAAATATTGGTCCGAAACCACTGTCACTTATCGGGAACGTTCCCGATAGGCTGGCGGCGTTTCTGCGGGCGAAAAATCCAGCCGCTTAAAAAACATATTTCAGGCGAGAACAGCCGGTACAATCGTAACAGGTACAAGATTTCATACAAGTTTGTTCATTAAGGCCTACTGACCCACGCCCGGCGTCAATGTGAAAACTTTTAAACGCGTTTCTGACCCAATTTCCATGAGGTAAGGTAAAAAGGAAACATTCAGTTACCTTCTTAACTTTATCCGTGTTTTAAAGGTGTAAATTAAATGCAGGTTTCATCTATATTACATACGTTCTCTACATCTTCTACACTTTAAAGTATTGGGACTTTAAAGTGTTGCCATAGAAGTATATTGACAACTTTTTTGTTTTATTGCCCGAAGCAGGCAAATAGGCAGACAGCCCGCCTGATGGAAAGTAGTTACCGTCGCCTAATAGACGTTTGCAAATAATTAATTTAATACCGAACAAGTCTTTAATTATTATCAGTATCCGCTATAATATATACCTTAATATATATATCTTAATATATATAAATTACGTGTCACGTTGTTTGTCCGCGATGGACTCCTAAGCTACTCGAACGATTTTAATCAAATTTGCACACCGTGTGCAGTTTGATCCGACTTGAAAGATAAGATAGCTTACATTTGGACCCGGTAGGTGGCGCTGCAATCGGGTTCTAAATTTTATTTCTTCAGGACACAATAACGTCTGCCGGGACAGCTAGTACATATATATATATATATATATATATATATATATATATATGTGTGTGTGTGTGTGTGTGTGTGTTTGTGTGCGTGTGTGTGTGTGTATAATCTATGTATATTTCTACTTTTATATGTATTTTTATCTTGTTGTTTTATACAAAGATTTTAACAGCTAATTCGGATTATACATTTTTATTTACTGCTATCCCTGGGCGGTAGGTTGTTCATGACGGATTACACCGCGTTAAAAAAGGAGGGGTGGGATAAAGGGGATTGGTTACCGCGATCAGACAGAAGTAATGGGAGACAGGAGATCGGATAAGAGGATACGAAAATGGGCCGACGGAACTCTCACTCATGGTACCAAGCATAATTCCAGGTGGTAGGGCACTAGCCCGACTGGACGGCTACCACCCTTGGTCTAGAGTATGCCGCCTTATCACCCTTGAGTTGCGTTCCGGCTTCAGTGGCTAGGCTCCAGTTTATCCTTCAAGGCCGTAAGCATATTGGCAGCACCTCTGGTATTGCTATTACTAATGTCCGTAGGCGACGATAACCACTTTCCATCACAGTTGGCCCGTCTGCCTGTCTGCTGTGCTTCAGCAATAAAAAAAATAGAAACAGGAACACATTTTATTCAATAATTAATAGAGAGTATTATAAAGTAGTAAAACAATAGAAACAGTCCTAAAATTGGACCCAGTCTCAGCATATGCTGACCAAGTAAGACCAGCACTGTTCTTCTGCCAGGGACCAGCAAGTGAAATCACGAAGAACAACACACATACATAATTTAAATAATGATGAAACTGTAACGTATTTAAACACAACGTAACATAAAGAGAGGTGAGAGGTCAAAGAGGCAAGTGAGGTGTGTAAGAATAAGCTTAAATGGCACTCTGTTGTTCGTGCCTACCCCGCAAGGGAACTGGCGTGAAGTTATGTATGTATGTATGTAACATAAAAAAGTAATGCATTTAAAAATACACATAATCATTAATAAAAAATAAATTAACTCAAGTTTAACCGTTTCACGCCAATATTCTGTGAGAGCGTGGTGTTACACCGATCGAGCCAGCCCTAAGAGCTGTTATCAAAATAACGTCAATGACATAACAGAAATAGTGGACATTTGTCATATCTAAGAAACTTTTCATAGTTCGTGAACTGTCACGCAGTTAACCGAATTTTTATACCGTGAAATCTGGCAACTTAACCAATGGTTGTCAATTTTGCAATTATTTTTTTTAATATTATTAACATATCTACGGACTCGAGTTCCGTACCTTTTTTCACTACTTAATTTCTATGAAAAATTTTAGAGTCCATACACGCTTATTGTTTATTTTTGTTAGTGTGTGATATTAATTTAGTGATTTATATATTATGGTGTACCTTAAGATTAACTTATTATATTAGTTTATCCTATTTTTAATACTAAACTTATACTAATGTAGAGTGTATCTGTTACATGCTGGTGTTGTGAGGAAGTGCATGTGCAGTGTTGGCCTTATATCTATACTTATATATAGTCCCAATTTTGCAATTATAGGTTTTCGTTTGCAAAATTACTATTACCTCACGAAATGTCTTTTTTGAGGATATGACTCTGTCACGTTATGTGCTCAAACAGTAATTTTGTTACAGGTAATTGTAATCTTGAACACGAAAGTCGAAGACCTATAATGGTAAAATTGTCAACCGTTGGTTAAGTTGCCATATTTCACGGTACCTATACTAGCTGTTGGCCGCGGTTTCGCTCGCAATGATTAAAAATAATCACAGTATGAGTAATCAAAAAAAGTTTAAAAACACAACCCCCAAGGGGATGAAAAAGGGGCCACCTTTTTCATCCCCTTGGCGGTTGAATGTCCAAAAACACTGACATGCACGTAAATTGACTTTTAACCAGAATCAGGTGTGTCTAAAGTTTCAATTTCATACTTCTTACTTACTCTTACTTGAGAAATGACGGATTTGTATACAAACTTTCATCTACTCTTTCACCCCACCCCCCCCCCCCCCCTTAGGAGTTGAATTGTCAAAACTCCTTTCTAAGTGCGCACCTGCAATATAGAAAGAACCTACATGCAAGTTTTCACGATTCATTACCCAGTAGTTTGGACTGTGCGTTGATATGTCAGTCAGTCACAATCAGCGCGTTCCATTAGTAGCTCACAACGCCCAAAATGCTCCGTTAGCCGTTTCATAAGGCGACCGCGGTCGTTGGGGTCGTGGCGAAAATGTCACTAATCATGACATCATTTTCGATCACACAACGCTCACAACGACCCATGTCAAGAGCAGGGTCGAATAACCGTTCCACTTGGGTTTACGATTCTAACGTAGGCAAGCAAGTGGTCGTTGTGAGTCTCTAATGGCAAAATTAAAATAAAAAAATATGAATTATTGGGGGTAAACTATTTAAACAAATCATGCTCTTTACATGGTCACTTTATTACATAATACATAGGTACATAACTTCAAGCCAGTTCCCTTGCGAGGTAGGCACGAACAACAGAGCGCCATTTAGGCTTATTCTTACACACCTCACTTGCTTCTTTGACATTCATAACTCTTGTCATGCACGCTCGTCTGTTCTTGAGGCTCCTGACATCACCACGTTATTACAACAATGTTAAATCAATTATTCACAATATTATAAGTAAATTAGGAGATTCCCGCGACTTTGTCCACGCTAGACTTGGCATTCCCGCGGGATTCCCGCGGCACAGAGTATCGCAGCATTTAAAAAAAATGCAAGCTATCGTTTTAGTGGATGCTGTGTCAAAATAATTTAATTTTTATGTATCTGAACAACTTCAAACCGCTCCCGGTAAAATCCCCGCGGGATTCCCGGGATAAAAAATATCACACATTTTATTACATCAATTTTCTGTCGATCAGTAAAAAACTCGCACTGAAATTCAGTATTCTTTTTTATTTGACCATCTTAAATCCTTCCCAGAAAAATTTGCCGTCGATCAACGAAAACCGCATTGTAATTGGCCGAATAGTTTGTACGTGAATCCCGAATAAACAGAGAAGAAATACAAAAAAATGGCATCGTGTTCTCTATCATTTGTATAGTGTATTTCACTTGGTATTTTATTTTATTATTTTATAAGTTTAAGGCTTGGCAACTAGGTCTTTAAGCCAGGCGCAGTTGTATTGTAGGCTACAATCCACGCCATTCAACGGAGTTCTTGTGAAAACTCGAAAGGCCACATTTGACTATACAGTTCACATTTCTCACAAAAACACTATAATTACTACTCAAAAACTATCAATATCCTACAACTATTGTTCATTTTAGAGTAATTTTACACATTTTTAGAAAATAAAACTGTACACCACAACGTCCCCTTTCAGTTCCCGCCAAAAACTCCTTGTTTTTTTTTAATAGCTTCAATGTATAGACACGTCATTTATAAAATTGTATCATATTATAGATACAAAGAATATAAGAGGTTATAATGCCTAACATGACAAAGGTTTTTTGGCTAAATGATTATGAAACTCTAAAAGGGCATTTAAAAATTAATTACCGGTACACTGAAATTTCATTTAGGAGATAATAAAACCATCCCTCCAGTGTTATCGGGAAACATGAACATAATGTATGAGCTATTCGCTACCATTCGTTGTGGAATATATCTGGGGATCATTTTGTCGCATTATGCCCCTATCTCGGCGTGGAGTGCGCTCTTTATGTCTTCCGTTTCCCCATGCAAGGCTAACGTATGACTTTCGTTTATATGCTATGTTAAAATGTTAAAATAAGTCTTGGCTTTTGAAACGGGAGCATTCCATTGACGACTCCTGCCTGATATCTACCTTGAATCTCAGACAGGTCAGCTTCCACTATGTCGGTAATATATATTTCATTCATACACAAGTATTCTCTAATCCATCCCAAGGTTGATAAGAAGAAATTACTTTTAGTAATAAGACCACCTTTGTTTTTATTGCATGTGTTGCGGACAGAATCACCCCCCTGACCTCTCCCCCGTAAATCTCGTACCCCCAGGCCCCGCTTACCGCGGATACGTAGCTCGCTCCGTTAGCTGCTAAGCGTCTGCATTTTTGTAGTACCTTAGTAAGCACGGGGCGAGCCTACGACACGCCACGCAACCAAGTATACCTTGTTCGTTCGGTCAAATATATACACACAAGGAAGAGTATATACACACAAGGAAGACTAAGAAGACCAGGAAGATCAAGGGGCATTCGGAAGACTTTACAGCCAACGGACTCTCAGCGTGTCTACGTGGATATTGTGAACCACCAGTGATTGTGATTAGTGCCACTCGTGTTGATCGGTGTAATCGGTATAATTAGTGCTATCTACGTTCAGTGTAACGTCCGGGGCTAGTGCTAAGTTGTGTCGATTAAACTCGAACGTGCCGTGTGATACAGTTGTACTGATCGCACCTGTTGCTGTTGCAGCATCTATAAATATATATACAGTTAACTTGCTAAGGGGTGTTTCATTTAGGGCGACCCTGCGCCCGCAAGCCCAACAGCATGAGTTCAGCAGACAGGCAGACGGCCCACTTGATGAAAAGCGGTTACTATCGCCTATAGACATTTGTAACACTAAAGGTGTTACAAATGCGCTGCTGCTCTCTTAAGGGAGACTGGAACCTGGTCACTAATGCCGGAACACAACTCAAGGTTGTTATGGCGACATACTTTATACCAGGGGTGGTAGCCATCCAGTCGGGCAAATGACCTACCACCTGGCTGTGGGTTGTTTTGTCGCCTCTTACGACAAGCAGCCTGGCTGCAGAAATTGTATTCTATCTCCGTTCCTGCACGGATAATCCACCTATTGTCTTCTGTACTGAAACTTCTTGAATTGTATGTTCATGTTACGCAATAAAGCATATTCTGTTCTATATCTATCGTTCAACGTCAATGCGTTCCGTCATGTCCTGTCAGTTCTGTGTTTTTTAAACAAAATAGTTCAATTTGGTTGATCCGTCTAATATCATTGATACTATTGGTAGACAATTGAAATTATTTGTACAGAGTTATTGCAATTTTCAATACTGGGGCTTCATCTGCGTAAGTATAAAAGAGTTAGAATGTGGATGTAACGCAAAGCCACATTACTGTCAATGTTTAACGTCATTAACTATGATGTATCTCAACGTCTTAAACACATCGCCATATCTGCGTGAAAGGACCTAAATCTTTAACCATATCCCAGATGAAGCCCCACCGCTGATACTAGGTGGATCAACCGAATTCAATTAACTTCGTTGAAAAGCACAGAAATGAAAGAACATGACTGTATTCAATTTCATTTTATGCTTAAATGGATCACTTTTATTGATTCATCCAAATTGACAAATAGATGAGTCATCTAACATCGGCTTAACTTAAAATATGAGTATAGAAACCCGGCAAAAGTTTATATCAAGGTTGTAATCATATTAAGTTCAATGAAATAATCTATTTCATGCCAAAAACTGTATAACAGCGCATTAATATTCAAAATGAAGGCAATTTCATAATTAAACACTTGAATTAATAAATTGAAAACGGCCAATAAAAGGTTTATAATCATATTCGCGCCATTTCATGATTAATAAAAAATAACTCAACGAAATTAAAATGGCCCCGGATGTGTGAACGGGCAACATGTCAACTCGACTTCCAACTTTGGCAGGGTGATTAATGATCGATCTGATGGAATGACATGACTGTATTGTATTTTAAGATCGATTACATGCATAGAGTCCGCGCTACAAAAGAAGTTCCACAGAAAATGAAGGAACTAAAAGTGGCAGCTGCCTTGTTTGACAGAATTTTGTTCGTAAAGTTGCCAGGAAATAAATTTACAGCTTTAATTATAGAATATTTTGTATTTATGATTCAGTAATTGCCTACATTGATTGAAGGATTAGCAAATAATTAATCTGGCAGGATTAAATACGGCGATTGTAGCCCCGCATCTCTGAGACTCTTTTTGTGGCGCGGACTGTACTATCAATTAGTGTTGCTATACGCATAATATTTTACCAACATTTAAGATTATCAAAAATTTAAAAATCAATCAATCAATACCTCTTTATTGTACACCAATACAAAAAAATAACTTACAGACTAAAACTATGTCTAATTATGCACAAAGGGTGGTCTTATCGCTAAAAAGCGTTCTCACCCAGACAACGCCAAGAATGAATTGAAATTATAATGATGATGGTGGTGTACATAAAATAAATACGAGTCCTACTCAACACTACATCTAGCAGTCAACTGCAGACTGGCTGACAAAATAAAAGAGATACGGTTTGGAGTCTTTTTGTCTCGGCACTAGTGTTCGTCAGAAATCTTTGGACACCAGATTAAATTGTGAAAAACCTGTGAAGTGCCGAATATCCAAAACAGACTTGGCTTAAAGGTCTAGAAACCAAGCCATAAAATCCAAAAAAAAAAAAAAAAATTGACACCAGTTGGCGCAGGTCTGGTCATAATTCTTTTTGCGAGACAGTAATGTCACTCAAGGAGGCCGCAGAACGAGACAGGGAGAGAAGTCCTACAGCGCGTGCCAATGCCTCTTCTCGAGGTCGCCGGCCTTCAGCTGGCACCCGGAGAGGCAGGTACGCGCATTACTTCCCTCCCTGAGTTAGGTTCCGTTTACCGCGGGGGGCCTTTAGCTTGCTAGGAGAGCAAAGGACCTTCTACCCCCGCACAACGAAGTGGGGTGTGTTCTCCCAGGGCACACTCCAGGCACTTTATTGCGCTGGATCGGCTGGGCGTAACTATGTTCTAAATCTCAGCCTTTCCAACACATACAAAGCGCAGGGTCGTCAGGGAGGAGGGGGTTTTTAGTGGGTATTGGGGTTGCTCGCTCGTGTAGCAACGCTCGGAGTCTTCCACACTATTCTGTGACGTCGATCGCGGACGGAGCGCTGCCAAGAGCATACTATTGCTGCAGTGCTATCGCCCCCGACCGACGCGTGTCGTTCCCCTAGCAACGACCCAGTTTGTGCGTAAATCGGTTAAGAATTTTCCCTCGCCTCAAAAACAAAAAAAAAAAAAAAGGTCTGGTCATAATTCATTTATTCTCTAAAAATCCATATTTGTAACCATATAGTAATAAAATTAGCGTAGATCTCGCCACGGCCGCATTACGCGCCGCCATGACATTAGAGGGCAGTACAGAGCTTATCGAACGCCCCCGGGTGGTTTATAACTTCCGTTTCCTGGCAGAATGGCAGCGAACTTGTGCTAAAATGGCGAGAATGGACCTCAGTCAGTTTTTCACTTAATCACATGGTATGCATTTCTAAACATTTAATAGGTTTTATTTTACATACAAATTTTATTTTATGGGTCATACACTTAATAACCATTACCTGTATAGAAATGGCATTAGTGTTAAACGAATAGAATAGAAAATGTATGAAAATGACATACCGTTATGCTAAATATTATGTCATCCCTATTATTATTATAAATGCGAAAGTAACTTTGTCTGTCTGTCTGTCTGTTGCGGTTTCACGGAAAAACTACTGAAGTGATTTGATTGAAACTCAGTATGTATATATTTTTTCGATGCCGAGGATGAACTTAGCATACTTTTTATCCCGAAAAATGGGACAGTTTCCGGGTAAAAAATTATTTATCTCCCTGTTTGTTATACTTTTACGGAAAACTATTGGACCGATTTGGCTGAAATTCGGTATATATGTAATTTAATATCCCGGACAATGGGATAGATTTATGTAAAGCCTATCCCAGAAAGTAGGATAGGTTTTGTTTTTTTATGATTTGTCATTTTCGTCATATTTGATTAATTTGGTCACTTTCGTTATTTTCATCATTTTCATAATGTTTGCAGTTGACAGATGATAGTCGAGACTTCACACAGCCTACTACATTTATCGTATAAATAAAACTAGAACGGGTTAAAATAGGGGATGAAAGTTTGTATGGGAGACCTCAAGTTTATAGATGTAAAAATTCATCAATTATATAAAAAATGCGATAATAACTCGGTCTGTTTATCTGCTAAGCATTCACGGGAAAATTACTGGAATACTGAATCGATTTTGCTGTAATTTTGTACATATATAGTTTTAATATCGAAAATGGACATAGACACCATTCATCCTGGGAGATGGGATAGTCTATGATATAAAATGAAGTGAATCTGCAAATAACACTAACATAAACATTTAATACAATGTAACCTGTATTAATGCTAGCTCTTTAAATCAGAGGTACGCATTAGGGACTAACCCTAACTCTAGTTCCCACAATATACTCTCTATTCTATTCATTTAGCTCTAATGTCACTTGTCTATAAGGCCATATTTGCTAAAAGACAACTGTAAGAAAATAGATCCGAGTATAGTCTTTAGTGGATGTGTTGTTCTGGTTGTTATTTTATTCTCCACAATGGCAGGCAAAGAAACTTAGTCCATGCAGCCTTGTCTGATGTATTATGTCTTCAACATAATTGAAGACATAATACATCAGTTCCACATACTGTCCTAGTTTGGGGCAAACCGACAACTTATAGTCTCAAGTAATGTACATAGCATAAATATATTGTATATTGTAATTTACTGAAATAAATATATTATTATATTGTATGTCTTTCAAGACCACGGGCCATAAAAATGACCAGGACTTTTGGAGGGCTTGCGTGGGGCCATGGGAAGGCCAACACGTAGAGGCTCCTTGACAAATTTAATGTAAATGTGGCGTGACACTGACCGGCGATTATCCCTGTCTTCACTATATAGTAATGCACCCAAGGACAAGTCCCGGCCAGTGTAGGACTATTGTGGGAAATGAGGACAAAAAGTACCGGGCTATTGTTGTGAACTGCTAATGGTACTAGGGGTCTGGCAATATGGGGACTATGGCGTCTGCCCGTCGCAATGTTCAGAGAACATGGAAAAATGGGCAGACGGTGACTCGCCACCCCCTGCATGGGCCCCAAAAAATGCCATAGAAGACAGGGGCAACATGGGTGTGAGTGGCTAAGGGGTGTAGAGAGGTGGGCTGCAGGTTCACCGAAGCTACTTCTGACGTGATGCCATTTATCACTTCCACCTCTGGAGCTTGAGTCTTAGCTCTAGCGATCTTCACTCCGTGCCGGCCAGTTAAGGCAAGCATGGAGGCGGGGGCCTTGCCTTGGACCCCGGAGTCAGGTACGAGGTGTCGCTACTTACCTAACGCTTCGCCACAAAGCCCCCCTGCGGGTATATTATTATTATTATCATAGCTCAGCCAAATCAACATATTTCTCGAATTCTTGTAACAACTAAACAGTTAATATTTTTTATAAAAACACATATGTATTCATTTCTCAAAAACTATCAATATCCTACATATTTTGTTCAGTTTAAAGTAGGTAATATTATAGGTTTTTAGAAAATAAAACTTCACAACACAACAGCATTTTTCAGTTCCCGCCAAAAACACCTATGTTGTTCTATCGGCTCACTAAACTCAAAAGCCTCAGGTTGAATTCCTAATAGGGCAATTAGAACAAATGTGCTGTTTACATACTTGTGCTGCCCATTTTACCCGCTACTTTCTTGCTGATTGCCACGGGAGTAGGCATTTTGAATATATAAAAATCAAATGTCTTATTTAATAGCCAATTAAAACTACAACAGAAATTATACTAACAGAATTATTTGGTTACACTCAATAACCTTAAGGATTTTTTCTGTATAATAAAACTTCTCTAGTTTAATATAGTATATTGCGCCATCTAACGCAATATTTCTAAATTATTTGTAGGTTAATTACGAAGTGTCGTAAGTAGAAACTAGGTGATCGTCGAAGTCGTCGAAGTTGATATAAATGTTTAATAGATGGCATTAGCTGTAATAGCAGATAAAATTCATAACTGATGAAAATCGTCTGTTACTTTAAGTTGTTAATAAAACATAACATTTTGATAAAAATATAACGTTTTTTGGAAAATATTTTTAATGAGTTTTTCATCTGGGCCCATACACAATTTTCCATTGCGCGGTGGACTGCTAGGCGGACTGCTAACCAGGATCGTGAATGGACTCCTTAACGAACGAGTGTTTGAATGTTGGCTATATTGACTCTGCCGGGTGCCCTAAAAATAAAACTATTAAAAAATAAAACGATGTTCAATATTTTTATGCCAGTGCCAGACGAAAATGACGAAATTAGGAATTAAAATATTCTCCTCGTTTATCTTTCACCATCACCAGTTTTCACCACCGTATCGTCGTTTTGTGAACTTTGGTGTTGACGCTTTCGCGAGTGATTGTTTAGAACAATGAGTGAGAAAATCAAAACTACTTATTCTGAGGTTCATCGTTTGGGAATGCAGACGACCTGTCAGATGTCTTCGGCGCTGGCACTACTGAATATCACTAATCTCAAGAGCCTACCTACTTAACCTACGGTAAGTTTACTTACAGCTCGGTAGTATAACCTTTTCATATTGTGTTTAGTTGCAATACCATTGGTAATAGGTACATATTTGTGGCTTTCGGGGTTGAGACTCTGGGACCTGGCTGCGCTTTGGCACAGAGTGGCATGAGATAAAGGGAAATTAAGTTTAGGGCTATACACACATACATTCGCTTTATATATAGACACTAGATCTGTTACTTAGGCTAGGAAACACGTTTTTAGTGTCTACCAACAAGTTTTGAATAAATAATGGAAAACCAAAACTATGTTTGATAAATAAGGTATCACTTTTGTACATAAAAAATTGTCATTTGTGTTTAGGAAATACACTTACACTTGATATATCAACAGTAAAACTGTTTTTGAGTTTACTAAACGAGTTTTGAATTAGTTATTATAATTTTAAAGTTCATAATAATAGATCACAGTACTGTAAGGATTCTATATGTCAATATCGATTTTTAAATAAGAAAATCATTTTTTGCTTATATATTGCGAGTTTGAATGAGTAGTATACAACAATGGTAAATATAATTAAGATTGTATTATTAAATTCATCTTTTTTCTTGTAAATTTTCACTGCATAATTTTATTTGTTTCAGGACATCATATCGCAGGACACTGAGTGTTGGGGATGATAGAAGATGGGTCCCAGGATCTTCGCCTAGAAGTCTTGAAAATTAAGATTGAAGAATAGAATACACTTATAGATTGAAGAATAGAATACAATTATAGCTAGAAGAATAAGAATACACTTATAGATAGAAGAATAAGAATACACTTATTTCATATGTCCAAAGACAAAAAAATCAGAAGAACGGTAGTGGTTAATGTAAAAAACATTCAAAACAATCTACAAACACAGACTATAAAGCCCACAAGTCGAGTGAGTGTGCCATGACAGTAGTCGTCACAGCCTGTTTTTTTTTGTTTTTTTTATTAGATACTTCAGAGAAATAAATGTTCGTTCTTCGAATAATATTATTAATAATTGGTTGTAAAAGCAATATTTTCAGAAAGTTTACTATTTCCTGATCGGTTCCTTTGTCTTACTAACCATTCACTTCATCTATCTCGATACCAGCAATTAACACTACGCCAACTTGAAAAAGTCAACTTTACAGTAGCCATGTGTCGTTCACGAATGAATCCTTCAAATGAAGTACTTCAGTTAGTTTCTGTCCTTCATTCTTTACTTCAGTTACAATTCAACCATATCTTTAGTTCAGTTTAGTTCACCGGCCGCGAACTAAAATCGGCACTGCTCGTGTCTCGTTCGTGTTCCACGAACGAGGCTTGTGCAGTGCTGATTGATAATTTGCTGTCACGCTCTGTTGTACGTACCATAATGATGTTCTATTCCTTTCACTCAAACTTTCGCTCGATACGTACCCAGTTTTTAAGCGGTCGGGTCCTCTAACAATTTGCACTTACAGTGTACATTGCTTGTCATACAAAAAAGCTAATTTAGAACTGTCAAACAAAATAGCAATGTACAGTACCTACAGTTTACAATACGTTTGTTCCAGTTTCAAATTTTAAATATGGAATGAAGTGCATTGCTTTCATTCGTAAGTATAGAAATAGTTATTGAACTGTGTAAAGTTTTAGTACTATTTTGAGCTTTATGTCATTAAGTTACGGATCACTGATATATTTTTAAAATTTTACTCGTCCGGCGGAGAGGGAAGGACAGGATTAGATAGGAAGAGGCACTGGGGAGAGGAATGAGGACATGGTGATAAGGATTATAGGGTTAAGGATACCACTATCTATAGTAGTAGTATATAATAAAATATGTGTTGTTGTATGTATATCGTAAAACAAAAAAAATACGGAAAGTATCTAGAGTGTTGGCCCTAAGCCTGATCAAGTATGAAGGGAAATCTGTGCTGTAAATTTTATTTTTACGAACCAATTTCTCTGAACAGATATACGTACTAACTTCAATTACCTATTTAACTATTCGATACGAGCTCATGTCTCAACTCGTCGAACTAATTTAAGTTTGCAATAAGATGACTCATTGAACTCTTCTTTTTACAACCTATTTCATATCTCTTGATAAACTAGTGAAAGAAAACCGATCTACAAAGAAAACATTTTTTGTTGAACAACTGAACTATACTGAACTACTGAACTAAAAAATGGATATACATCTTTGTATCAAAAAGATATATATCACTCTTTTCTTCTTGGTGAGTGATTTTTTCCATGACTACTTTACAGTAGAGACGATTAAAGAGAATAATGAGATAACTTTTATATTATTAGAGCTTTCTTAATGAAATTTTTATATTAAGTAGTGCTTTTAGTAATACTTAGAATGGCATTATTACATTTATGAATTTATTGTTACTTTCATATTTAGATTCACTTGGTGGGGTGTATCACCAAAACACCTATTGAAAATTACAGTCTAGACTACGCTAACTCTATTTAGCATAGTGTTTTATGAGACGCTAGTTTTAAAATACTCCCATCAAAAGGATTTCGGGAAAAAGTAGCAAAGCTATGAGTATATACATTAAATATATATTTTAATTCTATAGCTTACAGTCAACAGTATTAATAATATCATGTTTTATAATGGATTTAACAAAGATAGCATTGTTTAATCGGGTGAAATAGGATTCACACATTACGTTATAAACTAAAGCGCCCAGAATCACTTTTCGGTTTGTATTAATGATACGAGTTAGCATGTCATATAACAAATGATTTCAAATAAAGTTATATTTAAAATTTTGTAAATATTTCATACAATACAAACAAAGTATTTCCTGGAGATTAAAAAAAAGTGCATAGGTAATTAATCGACTCTTTAATAAAACTTTGCAAATCAAACAGTTAAGAGCCATTTCACAAAATGATTACGCTTGAGTTTAGGTAAAATCTGCATCATTGTTTATGTGTGCGTAGCTATGCACTCAAATGTAACATAAACAGTGTATGTAACGCCAGCGTCTAGACGGAAGAAGCAATCTTGAGCCGTAATGTGATTTTATATGAGATTAATAAAAAGTTAAACATTTTATTTAGTCTAATGAAATTTTCAAGCTAGTTAAATAGAAAAACAAGAAGTTATGGTATGTAAAATAATATAATAACAATTAACATAAAAACAATTACATATTATTGTCGGTGAACAACTAAATGCTTACGCTATATGAATATTTGGCGTAAAGGCATCATTGATCTTGCCTTTCTTGGGTCTATGATTTCCGGTAATACGCATTCTTTGTAAAACCGAGTCAATTTGGGTAGCATTTTCTCCTGCCAAAAAAGTCATCTTTCTTTACTCTTATTACTTTCAATGGAATATCAGGCCCAGTCCATACAGCAAATACACATATTTCTTTTTTCGCTATGTGCAACTGGCCCTGAACCTGGTAGTACCAGTCGTGATTTTTGTTCATCTCGATTTCAGATTGGCTATTATATTCACTTTGAAATATTTCAGATTTTTAGCTTGCGAAGCGGTATCAGGATCTATTTCAAAAAGTGAGCTTGGACATTTCACTTCCACTAATCCTTCACTGCACAATCCATCCGGTGTTGCGCGTAAATAAAAATATTCTTCGTCTATAAAAATACCACATTTATCTATATTAGTATTTTCTGTGACACTGAGTTGCGCCAAAGGCTTTGGGTCACTGTCTCTACCATGTTTTATTGAGGCAATGTGGTCTAGGTTATATGTATATAAAACGGATTTTACAAGGGGAGCAGAATTTTGGTTTGCTCGCATTTTGCAAATTTTACCAAAGAAGGACGCAGTAAGTATACACCTTCTAAGTTCGAGCCACAAAGAGCTTTCAGCCTGTAATACAGTAGCTCTCTCAATTTCATAGCGGTTTAACGCTTGTTCTTTTAACCCTTTAACGGTCATAACGATCTAGATAAGATAAATTGAATCTGATTTCGAATTAGAGTTATTTTTTATGCAAAAAAATATAAAATAAAAAAAATTACGAATACGAGTTTTTTTTAAATGGTGGTAAACATATTCCCTCTGCCTGCAGTGGAGATATAAAGTGACAAATTCTCTCTAGAATTGATGTGGGAGGCGAGGAAAAAAGATGTGTACAAAGCTTATATTACTATATGAAAATTGCGTACATGTTTTTTGGTGAGGAAAGAGGATAAGTTGCCAAGGACAATTGTAGAAATCGAGACGAAAAAATTATGTTGGTGCTTCTTTATGAAAGTTTAGAAAGCATGGTGTTACGCATAATGGAACTTCACACTTGTTACACTTGATCTTAGATCGCTTATCCTTTATCTTAGTACTACAACATCGGCATCTTTGATACGAAGGCAGATCAACTGGCATGTGATCTCCTACATTAGAAAAGCGAGTTTCTGGGGCAGTAACATAAACAGATTTTTGTTAATTATCGGAAGCTGCAGCTTTTTTTCTCACGATGTAGTTAACGCCAACAGAACGACGTTTTCGATAAGAAAACCCTCCAATAAGACCTCTAGCTAAGGCGACGCGGAACTCTAGGTTAGTAAGTTTAGCAGCATTCACATTTTTGCTGTAAAGCAAAAATGAATTTGTGATGCAACTATCAAGTAGGAAGTAAAATATGCGAAGCCACCACCGTTTGCTCCTTCGTCCTACCGAATATGTACTTTTGATATGATCGAAGTGATCAACTCCACCCATTCTTTTCGTGTACTCTTTTACTACTGCGGGACAGCGAACTTCAGTCTTGGTACCATCCCTTTGCGTTCTGGTTACAGATGTTACATTGACTTTTGGGTGAAAAGCATTGGTCAAAAATAGAACTTCCTTTGTATCCTGCCAAACCACAAAAGCTACGTTTCCTTTTACTCGCCATTTACATTGACCTTTTTCCAATTTCAGTTTCTTTTTGCTTTTTACAATTTTAGGTAAGTCTGCCCTTTGCCTGCGTACAGTGCCGGTAGCATGAATACTATTGACATACAGATAATTCATGATATCATAACCACAAAAAAAGTTATCAAATGTGACATGCACGGCTACCATTCCTTTTAATTTTTCTGTCAACTTCGTGATCACCTTTGCTCCTAAATTATCTTCTACTCTGTCACCATCTTTTCCAGTATATATATCAAACTCATATATATAACCTGTATAACTGTCACAGCGGCACCACACCTTGAAGCTCCTTTTTATGGGCTTTAGGGGCATGTATTGCTTCAGCGAGGACCTTCCTTTGAAAACAATCATCGATTCGTCTATTGACTGTGATGAAGAGTTGCATGCATTTTCTTGAAAAACCCTGTTGAGGATTGTCACCAATGGCCGAATTTTATATAATTTGTCATAAGCGGGGTTAGATCTCGCAGATTGCTTATAATTGTCGTTCAAATGTAAACATCGTAAGATTTGCTTGAATCTTCTGTATGGCATGGTAGAAGATATTTCGTCAACTCTAAAAGCGGGATCTGATGACCAGTAAAGTTCTAAAGAAGGTAAAATATTGTAGCCCATTATAATTATGATTCCTAAGAAAGCCTTCAATTCTTTGGTATCAATATCGGTCCACCCCACTACGGAATTTTGATCAGCATATCGGTTAGTTTCTGTAACAATCAATTCAAAAACTTCTAGAGTAAAAAAATTTTCGAAGTGACGAATAGGCCTAGCATTTGATGGTAACATGCGTGTTGGAGTCATGGGGACACTATCAAAGGTGTCAGGTGCTGGCCTGTTGTCAGTCCACAAATTTTTCTTCCACATATCTTCATCTTCGTCCGAAGTAGCCGTTGCTGGTTCTAATTCTGACTCTAAAGACTCGTTATCACTAATTGAATCGCTATCTCTATGTTCTGGACTTTCTTCAGCTATCCTTTTCCGTCCTATCACACTTCCCGTCCCAAGTCCACTTCCTCGTCCCAACCCACGTCCACTTCCCCGTCCCGTCCCACGTACATTTCCCCGCCCTCTTGCAGGTAATGTGGGTTGACCTATTCCAGGGTAAGTGCTACTAGGCAAGTCTGCACTATACGTAGAAGGTTGCAGCGATTCCAAAGACCTTAGTGTTTCAATAGACTGTAGGCCTTGGTTATCACTCGATGTGGAAGGCTGAGGTAAAGCCCTTATTGCGTCAGTAGACCGCAGTTCTGGTTCATCTAAGTCCTCTAAAATCCGCTGCAGTTTTGTGGAGTTATAATGAACATTTTCCTCATCTGACTCCTCTTCACCTTCGGACTGGTCTGGATCTGATGGGAAACCAAACATATCCTCTAGTGCCGACTCTATTTCAAATTCTTTTAAAGGTTTTTTGCTCATTTTCAGTCAATCTGTAAAGTTATAAAAAGTAAGCCTTGTAACCACAACCTCTAACCAGAGGGAATATTCTTCCCACCAAGAAAAAACCTCAAAAAAAGAAATTAGTATAAGATAAACCAAAAATATACCTCATTTCTAAGATACTAGATACAAATCTACAAAATCTAGAAGAACTTACCACAAATCACCACGTAGCTTCGCCAGATTTATACCGATTTCGCTCTCAGTTGAAAAATCTCCTGTTTTTAATTTTCACTGAACCCTTTCGAAAAAGAAACTTATCTAACCTGTCAATGTCAAATTAAAAAACAATACTTTCTTTTTTTATAATTTGTGTTGCCAAATCGAAAAAGTTGAAAGATAAACGGGTTTTCTTTTACTATAAAAAAAGTTGGTGGGAAAAATATTCCCTCTAACTGTAAAAGGGTTAAATTGTTCAAAAACAGTTGTTTTCCTCGCTCATAATCTGCAGCTTCCATATCCGGTCTTTCACATTCTCCATAATGAGCATCTACAGGATTAAAATTAATTTTTTTGCGAGTACTACCTGCACGTGCTATTACTTCTCGAGTATTTTTTACATATCTTCTGGTTTCCAACAATTTTAAATATTTTCCTGGACTAGTGTGACAAATTGACTTATAAAAAGTGTATTGTGGTTTGCCGGTATTAAAAGATACCACTGCGGCATAACACCTTGTAGTGTAGGAGTTTTTTAGCGAAAAATTTACGCGTTTCCCACCTACTATCTTAGCCACAATACTATTGAATTGTTCTGCGCGATTATTGGTGTGGTCATATAGAAGGCTTCGGGAATTATAGGCGAGTTGAGATACGTTCTTTTTAATCTTCAAAAACAGCGTAGGTATTAGTGGGACTAGATTAGGCACTTTTTTTCTCTCATCTGTGCAGTAATAACTATCACAATTTGAATGGTCCCCAAAGATGTGATGTGGGCTATTTAAAATGTACTTTTGGAGGTTTTCAATTTTACAGGAACTTGAACTGATGTCTTGTTGTCTCTGTCTAATAGCAGCACGAACAGCAGTACGTAGCCTTTTCATACGGTCCATATTTAAAAATTTACGCTCGTTTAAAGGAATAGTTGTATCTTTTTGAAGAAGCATATTTTTTCCATTATAATTTCGCAACTAGTTTATACATTCAATTTTTTGAATTGGAATATCCGGATATGGTCGACTCTCCAATATACTTTTATAGGTACTAGAATCGCCATCGGCAATCAGGATGTTATAAATTAAATTTCTGCCTTTAATGGAATTTTTAAAACCTTCAACTAATATCGCTTGTTCCATGCTGGTTGAAGATCCCGAATGGTTTTTAGTACATTTGTGGGGTCTTGCTGGCTGGCCTTTTTTGTTTGCTCGGGCGCACACAATATTTGTTTCGTAACCCAATGTGTAGCACTTTACCATTATTTTCTCCGATTATGGCTGCAACAGCAGAAAGGGCAGAATAATTATTTTTATACGAGCGTTTGCCCCAACAGGCATCCGCTTCTACCGGTATCATGGCTATACCCGCATTATTAATATCGCCTCGTGATTTGGCCGCCTCAATTTCCTGTTTAGCAGCATTTACCATAGTTTCTTCAGCAGCAGCCTTCCACATATCAGAAATAGCGTCGTGTTTTTTACTGTATAAACGAAATGGCATTGTTGGCAAATCCATCGAAGCAGTGATCTCATTAAGGTTTGATAGACCAATTCCCGTAATGATTGAACCTGATACCACCCCAGCATTAAGGTCAAGTTTTGCTTCAGTTGTGTTGCTGTCCGAAGTTTTTAGAACAAAGCTAGATCCACACATCGTACACTTAATGTCAAATTTAGATATGAGGCCCACCTGTTTCTCTTTGCATATTTTGAGATAATTCAATTTGCAGCCGAATTTCTCGCTGTGTTCGCTTATATTTATTAATTGATTCCAAAAGTATTGAAAATCAATTATCTTTCTGCCATCAACTGTATAATCGTCCTAAAAAAAGTAATACTTCATAAATAATCACATTTAAATTTAAAAAAAAATTACTGTGTACAAAAATACTTTTTTTTTTTTTTTTATTCCGTATAGGTTCGCGTTTGACCATTATCTCGCTCGATTTGAGCGGAGATATGGTCTAAGATCGAGCACGCTTACCTAGAAGGTACCTATTCACACGAGACTTGAAGACACCCAGATTGTAGGTTTCGGGAAAAACAGACTCCGGCAGTGAGTTCCACTCCTTTGCGGTGCGCATAATAAAGGTGGACTCGCTTTGTTCGTATAGGTGGTATGTCCACCATATAGCGGTGCCGCATGCCAGTGCGTCTGGTTGTCCGATGATGGAAGGGAGACGGCGGGATGAGATTGAAAAGCTCCAATGCACACTCCAAAATGTATCCGATAGAAAACCGACAAGCTGGCAACTCTGCGTCGATGTTCGAGACTTTGTAATTTGTCATTAAATAGCTGGTCGTTGCCTATCAACTTCCTGGCTCTCCGCTCAATCGATTCTAGTGCCTCGAGTTGGTATTTGGCTGAGCCATCCCAAAGATGAGAACAGTACTCCATACATGCCCGTATTTGTGCTTTATACAGCATGAGCAACTGTTCTGAAGTGAAGTACTGCCTCACCTTTGATAGTATGCCCAGCTTTTTAGCTGCAGTTTGGGCTATAGACTCGATGTATGAGCCGAAATTGAGACTAAATGTTAAAGAGATACCAAGAAGTTGAAGCCCGTCGGTCACCGGCACAGACACACCCCGAAAAGTAGGAGTCAGATCAAAGGAACTCCTTTTTGCTGTGAAAAGACACGCCTGAGTTTTAGAAGCATTAAACGAGACTAGATTGGCTTCGCCCCAGTCAGAAACTGTCCTTAGAGTCTCGTTCAACCGCTCCACCATTGTCTCTCTGAGAGCGTGGGTCTCGGATGTAACAGCCTACCCGCTGGATGTGTATCTTTCAACAACGGTGCTGTCGTCTGCATAACCAAAAATTCCGGGCTTGAGCAGGTTGTTGATATAAAGCACAAAGAGCGTTGCAGAGAGAACCGACCCCTGAGGAACGCCGGCATTGATTGCCATAGGTTCGGAGGAGTAACCATCTATGACTCCTTGTATCGATCGGTTCCTCAGGAAGTCTGATATCCAGGCGCAAAGACCATCCGGTAGACCGTACGCTGGGATCTTGCTTATTAGGCTATCGTGCCAAACTCTGTCGAAGGCTTTCGAGATACCTAGAGATACCGCAAGGGCTTCCCCATACCTCTCGATTGCCTCACTACAGATGTGTGAGATGTACGATAGAAGGTCTCCTGTCGATCGGTTTCGGCGAATTCCGTATTGTCGATCGCTCAGAGTGTAGTTCCCATCTAGGTACGTTAATAGCCTGACGTTCAGTATACGCTCCATACTTTTACAAAGAATGGATGTAACTGAGATGGGCCTGTAGTTGGTAGGATCAGCACGACTACCTTTTTTCGGTACAGGTTGTACATTTGCAAGCTTCCAGGAATTTGGTACTTTCCCAGTACTCAAAGAGAGGCGGAACAGGCGTGTCAATACAGGTGCAAGCTCAGGCGCACAGTTTTTTAGTACTATTGCTGGAATTCCGTCCGGGCCACTGGCTTTATTCACGTCTAGACCACGCAATGTTTTACGGACCTCAATCTGGCGGATGCGTATTTCAGCCATATATGTTTCGCATTGAGGTATAAGTGGAGGTAATGCATTTTTAGGGTCAAGGCGTGAATTTTCAGCGAAGAGGGTCGCAAATAAATTTGCCTTATCCTCAGCGGAGTGGGCCAGTGATCCATCTGCTCTCAGCAGTGGGGGTAGCGAGAGGCGACAGAAGTTTGATTCAACCGACTTTGCTAGGGACCAAAAAGCTTTACTACCAGTCGGGTATGATGCTAGTTTGCTCCCTATTTTGCCTATGTGATTGAATCTAGCTTTCTGTAGTACTTTTTTGCACGATTTGGCAGCCCTGTTGAAGGCTCTCTTTTTTTCTTTTAGATCTCCAGCTTTACATCTAGGCACCAAATTAAATATTATATAGATAGGTTAAGTAATTTTATATTGCGATGCTATGAAAGGCCAGCTAAGTAATAAGTTCTCAGCTATATTGAATAAGACCTATGTATTACACTTAGTTCGCAATAAAAATGATTTGATTTGATTTGCAAGTGACATATAAAAAAGAACAATTACTTAATCATCTTCGTCACTTACATAATCGTTATCTTCCATTATTTTAAGATTGTAATAGAAATTATGGTATTTTTCAGGTATAATATTATTTTCACAAAAATATTTCAAATCGTTGTATTTAGATTTATTTATTTTTAAAAAACTTGAGTATGCTTGTTTGGGAAAAGGTTCGGAGCGAGATCATCTAGTATTAGACTTCTTGAAACATTGAATTTGTAGGATCTGTGTATCACTTAACTGTATTTATAAGCTAATAGTATCCTCAGGAAAAGCTGCAATTTCTTTAATTTTATTACACAACACTGTTATTATTTAAATTTTTAGTCCATTTTTTTTTTTGTTATCGATATTTTAAAGTCAAATATTATATTTTGTTTAACTTCTACTACAGTATAAGGTGTTTCAATGACTTTAGCCCACCGAACTAAGGACTAAGTACTTCTATATCTTTATGTTTATTTATTTCTTCAACTCTTCTACTGACAAACGGGTGAAGCAATTTGTTAGTTTTAATCCAATTGATAACAATTTGACTACTAGTCCATATAAAAGCCTTTGTTATACATAATTCTAGATTGTTTTGTACATATGTGATTAGTGTTGTTCCTATTAGGCATCCTAATAGTTCTAATCTAGGAATCTTCAAATCATTTTGGTCTTTAGGTGAAATAAGTCTAGTTTTACCCATCAAAAAGAATAATTTGATATTATTTAGGTATATTGTTTTAAGATATATAACTGCAGCATAGCTTTGTAGAGATGCATCACTAAAACAATGAAGTTCATATTTTGCTGACAGTTTACAATTCTTAAATCTAGTGTATCTAGGAATTTGAAAGTTTCTTAGTTTTTCAAGGTTATTCAGAATAAGCATCCATTTATCTACCATTTCCTTAGGTAATATAGTATCCCATTTGTATTTAGCTTTCCATAAATCTTGTATATATATTTTGGCTTGTAAAAGTTCTGGAGCTGCAAAACCACATGGATCAAAGATAGAAGCTACAGCACTCAATATCTTTCTTTTTGTAGGGTTATGTTTGCTATTTTCGAAGTTTTCAATGTTAATTTTGAATTTTAAAGAGTCATCTTTTGTGTCCCATGTCATACCAAGAACATTTGTAACTCTCTTTCTTTCTCGTTGGTCTTCATTTACCTTTTGAATAAATGATAGACTATTAGAGTTCCATTGCCTTATATTCATGGATATATTATCAAATGCTTTCTTAGTTTCAATATATGTATAATAAGCATCTTCGGGAGTTCTTACACTAATAACAAGATTGTCAACATATATATTCTTTGCTACTCTACTTAGTACTTCATTCTGGTATTTTTGCAGATGAAATTTGATAGTTGCGTTGAGTAAGAATGGACTCGATATAACTCCAAATGAGACTCTACAGAATCTATAACATATAATATTTTCTTGAATAAAACTTTGTTTAATGTTGTTTAGCCACAAGAAGCGTGTCACATCTTTATCTTCATCTTGAAGACCTAGTTGAAGAAATGCCTTTTCAACATCAGCAACCACTGCAATTTCATTTTGTCTGAAACTAAGTAAAATACCTACTAAATCTTCTAACAATTTGGGTCCTTTATATAAAAGTTCATTTAAACTGTAATGATCTTTATTGAGTTTTGCTGAAGCGTCATATACAATTATTAATTTTGTGGTATTATCCTGCTTGACAACATGATGATGAGGTAGATAATGTATTGGGTGATTAGGAGTTATCCTATAATCTTTTACCTTCTCAATAATACCTAGGTTTTCTTGTTCATTTAAAATTTTATTGTATTCTTCAAGGATATTCATACTTGTTCTTTTCAGAAGGCTTTGAAGTCTTCCAATGGCAAGTCCAAAATTAGATGACAATTTTTCATTTGTATCTTGCCCATGGCCATTTCACAAAATATCTGCCCATTTTAAATTCAATTGTATCATGGAAATGTTGTAAAGCCGTTTCTTCTATTGATCCTTTAGGAGAATCTTTAATACCAATTGTTTCCAGTTCCCATAACTCTTTGATTTCTCCATCTCTAATCGATGGATCTGGAGTTGTAAATCCAATCTCCTTTGCTAAATGAGTCTGTAAATATGTGGTTGTACTCAATATGCATTCTGTTGATGATTTTAATTGGCCGCTACATACCCATTCAAATTCAGTATCAATGATGTATAAATTTTCTTTAATGTGGATTATTTTATCTTCAATAAATAAGCAGTAATAATCATTGCCGATGTGCAAGTCAATTTGAGTGCCCAAAGACCCATCATCTGCTGGTTCTATTTTGTCATCGGAGACATAGTTTCTGAAATCAAACCACATTCTTTTCTGAGTTATTATTGGAACAATATTTACACTTATTTCTTTGACATCACCAGATGTGCATTTTATATTTATTATGGCCTTGGAACTATTAACCTTTTTAGGACTGTTATCTCCAAATGTGTAGATCATTAATTGTTCTTCTTCTATAAAATCAGCCTTTAATAATTTGATTAGTCTTTTAGTAATATATGATCTCTGACTGCCAAGTGTCTAACAATAATCGCCATTTTACTAGTGATTGGTTTTTAGATAAAATGTGTGTAATAGCTGTTTGTAATATTGTATTATGCTTACTTGAATTAGAGCCAGTAAATGTCTCCTTCTTTGAATCACATAGTGCACTATTGTGTTTGTTGGCTGCACCGCAATGGAAACACTTCCTCTTTTCCTTACAAAATCTCGCTTGGTGGTTTTCTTGGAAACAAATGTAACAGCGATTCTTTAAAAGTTTCTTTCTTTCAGAAATAGATTTTGTTTGACATTGGTCATTAAAGTGGTTACCCTTACAGAATATGCAAGGGTTATGTTCTCGCTTCTTGATATTACTCACAGATTTAGAGATGAATCTTCGTTTTACAGTTTTTCTTTCGTTTTGCTCCTTTAAGTGAAGTGTATGTACAGTAGAGGATTGGTTATCAGATGGTGTTAAATTAGAATGAGTTGTCATCTGTGCTGATATAATATGTTCTAGTTCTTTTCGAATGACATCGACTTGTGTATCTTCAGTTTTCACTATTTTCTTCAATTCATATATTATATCATTGGGGAATTTGTTCAATATTATTGTACGGAGGTTATGGTTTGTGTTTTCCCCCATACCATTTAAAACTCTGGGGTGTCTTTCTATTTCATTGTAAACTTCTAAATAGTCCTTTGCCGAAGAAGAAGCTTTACGCAGATTTAACAGAGTTAGGTAATGAGCATCTATCACTAAACCAAGCTTGCCAAATCTATCTTTTAAAACTTTCAGAGCTATAGGATAGTTATCATTTGTGCACTCTAGACCCCTAATAAAAGCCAGTGCTTCCCCCTGTAATGATGTTACTAAATAGGCTAATTTGTCGGCTTCGCTAATGGGTTTCGTGTCTATTGTTGTTTGGAACCGATCATGAAATTCTCTCCAATGAAGAATATTTCCATCAAATTTTTGTAGTTCTAATTTAGGTAATTTGGTTTGATTGTCTAAATTTTTATTAAAAATCTGTTCTGTGGTCAACAATTCTGCTTGTAACTGGAGTTCAGTATATTCTTGAATATCATTTTCATTAATTTTTTCAATGAACCGGTGGATCTCATCCCCAAAGCGTTTAGTCATTGTTTTCAGGTTCGCTTGCGTGGTAATTTTTTGACCATCATTTGCATTTTCATAATTTTGGATGGCAGTTATGACAGCCATTTTTGTTATTTCAATTCTTTTCTTCCAACTGTCCATCTTAATACTCTTATTAATAAACTTTTGTCTAAGAGTCTATATGACACACCTGTCGAGAACAACAGTTTATGAGAATGTCCTTTATATAGACCTAAAGATCTGGTTTATTAATATAATTTACTTATGACAAGGAAAGCTGAGTGCAATAGTTATATCTGTCTGACTAGGTTTATTTTATTATTTCAATTCATCAATAATACTTATCTGAAAACTTTTGAATCGTCAGATAGCTGTTATATTATAACAAAACCATAGTTGAGTCCCAATTTGTATAAAATAATTATCTTAATATCAAAAAACCAAATAAATTAATTAACACATCTTTAAACTTTGAAGTAAGGTTATAATTGTTTTGGGAGTTATTGCACAAAAAACAAATAAAGTATCTTACCTGGCTAGGTGATTATAACTTATCAAAATAGTATATATATCGCGTATATTATACACTTTTAACTTCGAATAACTAACTGGCTTTTGTACTTTCAAATGTTAAGAACGGAAAGAAAATCACAAATACATAACTAACAATAAAACTTATACACATACTGAAACCAACGCGCACTACCATCGCATAGCATTACACGCACACTTCACAAACAAACCCAGACACACAAAGAGCCTAAAAATTAATAACCCAGGCACAGAAAAGAAAAAAACAACACACATGGCACTAGATAGGACTATATATAAGGCCAACACTGCACATGCACTTCCTCACAACACCAGCATGTAACAGATACACTCTACATTAGTATAAGTTTAGTATTAAAATTAGAATAAATTAATATAATAAGTTATTCTTAAGGTACACCAAAACAGAAAAATTACTACATATAATGTCACATACACTAACAAAAATAGACAATAAGCGTGTACGGAGTCTCAAATTTTTCATAGAAATTAAGTATTAAAAAAGGGTACGGAACTCGAGTCCGTAGAGATATATATAATAATAAAAATAATAATTAAAAAAAAAAAACTTTTTACGTCAAACAATTACCACGGAAAGTAATACAGAAAGCAATCGCATTCTTGTGCAGTGATGCGACGCAACGTTTGTTTTGTTCGGTACGACTTATCGAAATCGATATCGATATAAAACGATTTAAATTGTATTATTATTTATTAAATTCATACGATAATATTTATACCATCATTTTATTATTATAAAACTAAGAACGCAGTGATGAGCCGACTTGGAACTAAATTGCTTTCATTCATCGTTATACGTAATAATTTGTCATTTGTGCCTCTTTATTGATTTTGGTAGGCATATTTACATTTGTTTGGACTACTTTCATGAATATGTAATCACAAATTATCTTTTATGAGTCTAGGCAGCTTTCTCTTAGACTCCTTTTATAAATGTGTGATCACAAATCATGATTTAAATTAGTCCATTTTACATGACTTCATAATTTTTTGAATCTTACAAAACGTCCTCGCGCCTTTTATTTTGTCATTTAATTTAATTCCTTTAAATTCATTAAGACTTTCAAACAGTAAGTTTTAGTCAAAATTTGGTGTATGTTTTGTACAGTTTAACTTTTCGCACGGTTTTATACACGGATGATTTTAAACACCGTCTTTTAATCATACCATCCTGTCTCTTTTCTTAAATTTGTGCGTGTAACAATAATTTAATTACTTTTAACTATTTATATACAACAATACTGATATTGATTATTGGTACCACTTGATATTCATTTTCAATAATAGTCGATTTAAAATTATCTGATACCGGAAGTAGCATCACTATGCTGAACAAGCAACCAAAACAATTTTTTCCTTTTAGTTTTGTTTTTTCAAGGTTACCGAATTTAGGACACGGCGTTGCACACTGCAGGAGTGTCCAGTCTGGGATGGGGAGCGCCGTGTCCTCGGCGCAAACATCGGACCAGACCTGTCGCTCCCGGCCGTGGTCCAGGCCATGCTCGGGGGCCAACCTGAATGGGACGCCGTCGCCTCCTTTTGCGAGGCCGTCATGTCCGCAAAGGAGGCGGCGGAGCGGGAGAGAGAGCGAGCAGCCGCGCTCCTCTCCCGCCGCAATAACCGGTCCGGCGCCGGAGGAATACGGACCTCCGGCCGCTGTAAACGCGCGGCGTGGGTGACGGTCAGAGAAGGCTATAAGGCCGTCACCCGCATCTAAAGCCGCCGAGTAGGGGGCGCGTCAGTGCCCGCACGCGCCCCTCTCAATTATGAGTACGGAGAGGCCTGCCCCAGTGCTGGGGTGGGCCCACGCCAGCCGGAATCGCGGAAGAAAAGCTCACGCATATCCCGTGACCCCGGCTCATGGCGGCAGGTGGCACCAAGGGGTTTTAGTGGGTGGGTATTCCGGCTCCTCTAGCCGGCGAGGCCCACACTCCCCCGCCGAAGTCTCTCCGGCGGGGGGTCCGCAAACGGATTTCCCCTTGTAAAGAAAACAAAAAAAAGGTTACCGAATTTCTGTATTTGTTACATGCCAAATAATTTTTAAGTAACTTGTTTTAACCTAATAGCGTTTTGACACGCGAAATATATATTATAAATAGTACAAACACATGTTCTAATAATTTTGTTTGCTCTATCTTTCGTTTTATGTGGGTACGCAATTTATAGATGGATTAATTGAAGAAACAAATATCAATTACATTTTGCTATTAGCTTTAACAGCAATTTTAAAATAAATTAAATAAAAATATGATCCCAGCTCCTCTACCATGTCGTAAAGTGATTTAGTTGTCCTTACGATTTATCCTTCATTGCCCAGATTCGATATAGATAAATATAAGAGATAATAATGAATTTATGTATAGTGTAAGTCTAATGTAATTTTATATGGAAGTATTAATAAATACATACACAAGATATAAATCATTATTCATGTATCTACGAATTTATTCCTTTATTAGTATCCAATATGAAACTTGACTGTTCTAGTCACAGGTATCATTGAGCACACCATATAAGAATGATCTTTGAATCATTCTTCTTTTATGACTTATATCAATAAGTCCTTTTGAATGACCTCTCTTTACCTCCCCTGCAGTCATTCCCCATCCACCGAGTCTGACAATAGAAATTCACATGATTCAGTAAGTAATTCACAAATCACTTACCCAAATTCGGCTGTACGGCTTACCTACACGGTCGCCCGTTTCGCCATCTTGTTTTTGTTCCTTTGTTAACAACTTTTTATAACTAAACTAATTCCTCGTCGCGCTCCATCACCCCCGCTATCCTTTGCGTTCAGAAATGTATTAACCTTTTCGCATTTCGCAACAACTCTTAAGTATAACATACAAAAAGCACTTATTATCATACGAAAATAAGATTTAAGGCACGCATAATTAGATGAATTCTTAAAAATATATAATGATAACTTATTTTAATTAAGTAGTTAATGAGATCAATTAATTAATCAAATAATTTTAAGATGATTTTTATACCTCACAGCACCTATATTACGAAAAAAATATGTAGGTACTCTACATAATATACCTGAAACATGCCATTATTTCCCTAATAATCTTAAAATAATACATACATACATAACTTCACGCCAGTTCCCTTGCGGGGTAGGCACGAACAACAGAGTGCCATTTAGGCTTATTCTTACACACCTCACTTGCCTCTTTGACATTCATAACTCTCGTCATGCAAGCTCGTCTGTTCAAATGGAACATCTTAAAATAATGGAACAAGGTAATGACGATGCAACATCATATGCTCTCTTCATGATGTCTAAAGTTGTAAATGTGAATTCCCTTTTAATAGCATTTCATACATATGTTACATCTGTTTTAAGATACGGAATTATATTTTGGGGAAATTCTACAGACAGAGAGAGAATATTCAAAGCACAAAAGAAATACCTTAGATTTTTTTATTTTTTTATTGCAGGAGTTCAGCAGACAGGCAGACGACCCACTTGATGGAAAGCGGTTACCATCGCCTATGGACATTGCAACACCAAAGGTGCTACAAACGCATCACTGCGACACAGGCGACGAGGATACGGCGCTGCATACCCTACAGGAATGTCCTGCATGGGCGGAGCAGCGCCGAGAGCTCGTCGCCTTCACCGGACTGGACCTTTCGCTCCCGGCCGTGGTTCGCACCATGGTCGGGAGCCGCACCGGATGGGACGCCGTCTCCTCCTTCTGCGAGCACGTCATGTTTGCGAAGGAGGAGGCGGAGCGGGAGCGTGAGCGTACGTCTTTGCTCCGCTCCCGCCAAAGGAGGACGCGCCGACGCCGGAGGTCCGAGCTAGACCTTCGGCCACCGTAAGCGGGCGGCGCGGGTGGGGCCCCTAGGGGTATAGGGGTTCTCACTCACCCGCACATGCCGTCGAGATGAGAGCGCGAGTGTTCCGCGCGCGCTCATCTCTCTTCCCGTGGGGCGCGTTACAGACCGCCCCACGCACGAACGAGACCAAGAAGTAGCCGGGGGACACGTCCCCTGGCATAGGAAGAGGCCCAGTGAGGGGGGCCCACGCCTGCCAGGGCACTGCGGAGTCGGGCAGCCCATTTCCCGTAGCCCTGGCATAAGGCGCAGGACGGAACACCCAGGGGTTTTAGTGGGTATCCCTAACTGGGGAGTGGCAATAGCGTGGCACCGGTTCTGACCGGGCACGCTAGTGCCACCCCCGATCTGGCGAATCCCACACACTCACACAGGTCGCGAACATCCCCCGATATTGTGTTGTATTGTTTAAATAAAATAAAAGATTTATAAGGCACCAAATTAAATATTATATAGAGATAGGTTAAGTAATTTTATATTGCGATGCTATGAAAGGCCAGCTAAGTAATAAGTTCTCAGCTATATTGAATAAGACCTATGTATTACACTTAGTTCGCAATAAAAATTATTTGATTTGATTTGCAAGTGACATATAAAAAAGAACAATTACTTAATCATCTTCGTCACTTACATCATCGTTATCTTCCATTATTTTAAGATTGTAATAGAAATTATGGTATTTTTCAGGTATAATATTATTTTCACAAAAATATTTCAAAGCGTTGTATTTAGATTTATTTATTTTTAAAAAACTTGAGTATGCTTGTTTGGGAAAAGGTTCGGAGCGAGATCATCTAGTATTAGACTTCTTGAAACATTGAATTTGTAGGATCTGTGTATCACTTAAACTGTATTTATAAGCTAATAGTATCCTCAGGAAAAGCTGCAATTTCTTTAATTTTATTACACAACACTGTTATTATTTAAATTTTTAGTCCATTTTTTTTTTGTTATCGATGTTTTAAAGTCAAATATTATGTTTTGTTTAACTTGTACTACAGTATAAGGTGTTTCATTGAATTTAGCCCACCGAACTAAGGAATACCATTCATCTGGTGAATATATTTCTTTCCCTTTGGCTGTGTTTTCGATGAGAGCATCAACTGAGTCGCCCAACAGTATTGCCGTCAGGGGTGTTTTCTTTAATCATGTTGAGTATAGGAGTTAAGCGCGCCCATATGGCCGGAGGCTGATGATTATTCGTATCAGAGATAGTACAAAATGATTGAGAAACATTTTTCCAGTAGATCATACCAGTGTGTAGTGTTATTTGGGATTTGGAAGCTCCAAAATGCATGGACTGAATTTCTTGGGAGAGCTTGCATTCAAAATTTTCTGAAAAATCGCAGACTATAACAACCTCGTTGTCATTTAGAGTCTTAACTACCTTTCGGTATTGTTTTGATTGCTTAAGCATATTATAATGGTATATTTTGAATAAATTTAAACATTTTTGCAAAGTTTTTAGTAAATCTTCAATAGGTCCTGTTATAGCAGATTTAGTTGTCTTTCTCGTCTTTATTAGTTGTTCTTCTGAACATTTTTTTCAAATAAGTATGATTTATTCTTTCCCATTGATACCAAGTTAAGATTTTATTTTTATCGATTTCGTATGAATCTGAAATATCTAATTCTCGCATCGCACACTTTTCGCAGTTACTATACATACAATAATAACTTTCAGTACTACAAACCAATTTATCCAACAGTTCTGAAACAGTCTTGTGTTTCAATATACCACGATGCTTTTTTAGAGCAACAAACAGAAAATTAAAATTACTGTGTTTAATACACATACAAGTGTCTCTTGAGTTAATATGTGGTGATAAAATAAAAAAGGGCTTTTGTGTAAAAAATGTGGTGAACTCAAAACGACCTCCTTCACTTTTATATTTTCTGTGTAGATTGATCAAGCTATCAAGTAAATACTTTTTTTGTTGTTTGTTTTTTTTGTCGAGTTTTTGTCTGTTTCTTCCCTGCTGTGTTACGACTTCCGTCATCTCTTAAAAAAAACGTTCGTATTTCTTCTAATTTAATCCTATCGCGACTGGTCTTCTTTCTAATGTGCCCGTACTTCAATCCTAGTAAGTTTGCAACGTACATACATACATAACTTCACGCCAGTTCCCTTGCGGGGTAAGCACGAACAACAGAGCGCCATTCAGGCTTATTCTTACACACCTCACTTGCTTCTTTGACATTCATAACTCTTGTCATGCACGCTCGTCTGTTCTTGAGGCTCCTGACCTCACCTTCTGCTAGTACACGATCAATTTGATCATGGAAGGTGTGTCGTGGCCTTCCACGACTTCTGCATCCATCCACTTTTGCATTGTATATCTGTTTAGTCATTCTTTCATTATGCATTCTTTCCACATGCCCGAACCTGACCTCACCTTCTGCTAGTACACGATCAATTTGATCATAGAAGGTGTGTCGTGGCCTTCCACGACTTCTGCATCCATCCACTTTTGCATTGTATATCTGTTTAGTCATTCTTTCCACTTTCCCGAACCTGACATCACCTTCTGCTAGTACACGATCAATTTGATCATGGAAGGTCCGTCGTGGCCTTCCACGACTTCTGCATCCATCCACTTTTGCATTGTATATCTGTTTAGTCATTCTTTCATCATGCATTCTTTCCACATGCCCGAACCACCGGAGCATTCCTTTCCTTATCTTCACCCCGACACTTGACAGTTTGCAACGTATTTTTTGTTATTTGTATTATAAATCAGTTTTTTAAATAATCGCTTATCATTGTGTTTTTTTAAGTTTTTGAAGGTACTCTTTAATGTATGTTCTAAAACTTCTTCATCTTCGTAATAATTTCTTCTAACATGTTTTTCTTTGTAGACTCAGCTTTAATTCGTTAAAATATCTTTTTATATTTTTCGTTTAGCTTAATTATTCTATTCATATAATTTAAATTTCTGCGACATTTATTTCCTAGTTTTGGTCATTTTGTTTTAAGTCTCTTGATCAGTTTTTCTGAATCCACATTGGTTAATTGCGATTTATTTAATATTACTTTTTTTTCTTTTTGTTGTTCTTTTTTCTACATACAATTTGATAACGTCGCCAGTTCCGCCTTTTTTCCGTCTTTTTCTTCAGTAGACAGAGTCTTTTTCTTCAGAGTCACAGTTACTTTTTTCTTTCTAGATTTAATACGTTCTAAAAATTTTTTACGTTTTTCTTCATATTTCTCTGGATGCTCAGTTTTTAATCGCTGTCTATAGCGGCGCATTTTTCTGCTGCACTGAGAGTCATTACAACCGTTCAGTGGTGTCTATTGAGCTATAAATAATTTTCATGCAAAAAGCATTAATTATATAGTAGAATGAATTTCGTTTTTCAATACCTTGATAATAAAATAAAACGGTAGGCAAACCTCTTTTTTGGTAAGTTGGTAAAAGTGTAATGTATTGTCTCATTTATAGTCAGTTTTGTTACTTTTTACGTCACACTATATGTCACCATACAAAACTGACGTGACGTTCTTACCCTTGCGAGATTTTTATTTATTTAAAAAACATACGGTTGTGTTAGTTTCTCATCAACAGTCTTATAAGTTGTCTTAGATGATAAATATTTTGCCACTAGGTACAATATGTTTACTAATTAATGTAAATGGGTGCTTCTACGATAAGAGGTTTTTAAATACTAGAAAACACGGTCAAGGAGAAAAGTTAATTTTTTCATGAAACCTTTATATTATGATTTTTGTCCTACTTATTTACCTTTTCACGTCAAGGCAAGTCACTTTATACATATTTCGTTAATTTTCGAAGACCAGGATAAATACATCGGACAGGGGAGAGACATCAGAACCAGGGTAGATACTTATTGACTTATTGCATCAGGGGAGAGAATTTGATACAATAGTATACTTAATAAAATCAATAAAATTAATAAAATCAACTTTGATTAAATACTGTTCTTAACGTATAATCAGACTATCATATTCAGCATTTTTTCTAAAACAGGTATGTTTCTCTTACAAAAATACACATATTATGTAAATTATCTTGTTATTGTATCTTAAACAAATTATAAAATATTCTTTTATTCATACTAATTAAGTAGACTAGCTATTCTTAAGTGTTAATTTGACTCAGATAATTTTTGGAAATGGTCGGAATATATATTTGAAATAATACTTCCCTTTTAAATAAACTATTATTTCTGTTTGTTTAAGTGATCTAATCGCTTATGCCACAAGTCATAAGATTTTAAATCATTTGATAAATTTAAGTTATATTGAGGTCGTTTTATATGAAATATTATTTTGAAAAGATTATTGTTATTATGTATGGAGCTAATTATGCACATATTATTTTTATAAATCTGTACACCATTATTATCAAAAATAACAGTCATACCTGCCTTTTGTATATGATTTACAGACAATAAATTGCATGGAACCTCAGGGCAACATAGTACATTTACAATTTGCCCATGATGGCCTAAGTTACTTATAATATCAATTGAACCCTTTCCAAAAGCGCTGATATTTGTAATATTTTTAGCAACACCTATTTTCAATGGATTTACAAAATCACAATATGTGGTAAAAAATTCCTTTGTATTTACAACATGATTAGTTGCTCCAGAATCTAAAATAAAACATAATTCATCATTAACAAATTGATGTGAAAATGTAGACTTACACATATTGTTTGAGAACATAAAAGCAAAACTGTCTTCATTATTGTCATTCATTTGAGCCGAGTTCACAGTATTTTTCTGAACTTTGTCAACATTTTCTAACATCCTTTTGAAATATCTGCAATCCCGTTTTAGATGATTTCTCCTCCCACAGTGATTACAATACAATTTTGTTAATCCACCAGTTTGATATTTCTTTATTTTTGATGTAGTGTGTAGAACTTTTATATCAGTTTTAATTTCTGCTTTTAGTTTCACTTCATGGTCCAAGAGTTGTGTCTTTACAAATGCTAAATTTAAGTTCTCTTCAACAAGAGTTTCCAAGGCAGTAATTACGCCATCATAAGAAGTAGGTAAAGTCAACAATAAGTGGAAAATTTTATCCATTTCTTCTAATTTAGCTCCAGCAGCGATCAACTCAGAGATTAAATCGTCAAATAGTGAAAAATATTGAAGTAATGTCATGTCTGGTTGCAATTTTAGATTTAAAAGTTGTTTTGCGGAGGGCTAGTTGAGTTGCTAAACTTCGTCTCTCATAAATTCTATCAAGTTCTTCTATGATAGATTTCGCATTAGATGAACCTTTTGCGTAGTTTAGAAAAGTATCTCCCAAATATTCAACAATGACGCCTTTAGCTATCAATTTTTTTTCTTTTCCAGTCTTCATCTGGCGTTGCAGGAATATCATTCTCAATTATCGAATTAAGTTGTATCTCTTCCAATAAAGATTTAATTCTAAACTTCCAAATGCTGGAACGTTCTCCATTAAACTGAGTAATGTTTCTTTTGCGAGCGTCTCAAGTCTCCATTTTGATTAAGTGTACGAAAGTTTGCACAACAACTAACAATTAACACCTGAAATCAGAATATTTAGTTAATATAAATTGAATACGTGTCCTGGGCCCACCTGTTGGAAATGGTCGGAATATATATTTGAAATAATACTTCCCTTTTAAATAAAGTATTATTTATTGCTTTATAAGCTAACAACGCTTTACAGTACAAAAGGTAGGAGGAACAGGAAAAAGCTTGTGTTGCCAGATGTCATTTTGTAATACTAACAATAATCAGGATAATTTTCATATTACCTGTAGCTATGCGCTTGTATCACATTTTGTATACGGTTCATTAAATGAACATACTTTAATCACATTACAAAATTAAAAATTAGAGGTATTTTCTTGCCTACAAGAACAAAAAATGAAAAAAGCGCGGGAAACCTTTGAAGTTGGCGGGCGCAGTTTTTAAACATTTTGGTTTTATAAATTAATTTATAAGATAATAGTAATCAGAATAGTTGTTATTTGTAAATAATAGTACATTTATATATTTCTATTTATTAGTTATTAGTCTTCTCTTCTTAGGGTAAGTTTTTTGAAGTTTTAATGAACGAGCCTCCGGACCCGGGGGGCTTAGTGCCCCCTGCGAGTTCGTATGTCACAGTTTCTAATGAGTCTGGAATGGATACAGACTGTTCTTCATCGAAAAGAACACTGAAGCGTGGTCGTCTTTATAAAATATGCAGGCATTGCAATAGAAAAAAGAGAAAACATACTTCAAACGCAAATCCTGCCAAGGACTCAGATTGCCACTGTCTTAGTGATGATTTGCCCGTAGACTCCCCAGTTTTACCAACAGTCTCTGTTTGCACTAATACTACACTCCCTCAACCTCCCACACCAATCGGTAGATCTCAGTATGAACCGAATTATCATGGCCCCTTTGTTATTCATGTTCAAAAAATTCAGACTTCTGCCGACGACGGAACGTCTTTAAACCCCATTGTATTTGGAAAATTCTTAAAGAAAAACTCCTTCAAAAATATTGTTAACGGCAGCTTAAAAAGAATAGGGAGAAACAAAATGTCCTTATCTTTCCAAACCTTCTCTGATGCTAACAGCTTTGTTACTTCAAATACTTTAACTAATAATAATCTTAATGCTTTCATTCCTACCTTTAATATCACAAGAATGGGGCTAGTTAGAGGAGTTCCTGCCGACTGGTCTCCTGAAGAAGTTAAGGAAAATACGAACGTACCAATAGGTTGTGGTAACATGATTAAAATTAGGCGTTTAAACTATAAAGTTATCATTGAGGGCTCTCCTACATGGAAACCATCACAGACTGTAGTCTTCACTTTCGATGGTCAAGTTTTACCCAAGTGAGTTTTTATGTGTTTTATTTCTTTGCCTGTAGAGTTATATACTTATCCTACTATACAGTGTTACAACTGCTGTCGTTTTGGACACACTAAAACACAGTGCCGTTCAAAATCAAGGTGTTACAAGTGTGGTCAGGGCCACACTGGTGATAGTTGCAATGTCGAGGAGGATCGTGGGTCTTGTCGCTTATGTTCTGGGCTGCATTTTGCTTCTAGCAGAAATTGCCCAGAATATTCGAGACAAAAACAAATAAAAATTACAATGGCTGAAAATAGCATATCTTACAGGGAGACTTCCAAATTACATCCTGCAGTCTCTAAGCCTTATGCAGATGTTTTATGCTCTATTCCAAACATCTGTGCAAAATGAAAACACAATAGTTCCTGGCTCACCACCTCAAAGATCAATTTCGTATAAAAAAACAGTTTTTGTAAAACCACGATCTCCTCCTAGACATAGTAAAGGTTATGACCGTGAGGCTCATGATAACTTAGTTAGGAATTATAATATGCCTGCCCCAGCTAATGGTCGTGCTCTACAACCACCTTCAAATGACTGTAATCAAACACTTACCAAAATTGTTATCACAAACCAACATGGCTTTACCGAGTTCCGCTCGAACCGCGCTCCCGGACGGTCGATTTTTTCCAAGCTCCGCGGGAAAAAATTCATAAAAATAGGATTTTTTGAAGTTACGAAGTCGAGAGTGGTACCAAAGTGTGCGGAAAAGTGAGGCGCAGGTGCCTGTACAAAAATCAAATTCGCAACTATTCGGACTCAAAAGTTATAGTGGAAAAACAAAATTTTGGATTTTCAAAAATTAATTTCTCGTAAACAAGATCGGTGACACCAAACTTTTTTAGGCGGCTTTGGTGGGGCCCAGGTGCCCCCACCTAACAAAAATACAAACACCGATTTCCCAACTCTGACTGCAAAATTACAAGGCAAAAAGTGTAAAAACGTGGAGTGAAAAGTGCCATTTTTGGATATTTTCAAAATTCAAAATTACGAGCTTGTAAAGCACCAAAAACTAAGGTAAAGTGGACAGATACTATCTTAGAAATTTTGATATTAACTTATTAAAAAATTAAAAAGTGAAAAATTTTTTGGCAAATTTTTGTTTTTCGGGCTTAACTCGAAAAACTTGTTCGAGGCAAGAAATTCTACCACGGTAGCCAGCGAGGGATTACTGAGACGCGTCTATTGACGCCCCACACGCTGTCATCGGAGAAAACCCGGCCGCGCAATCTTCAAAAAAACAAGTTCCTAACCTAAAAATTGCTCCGCCATCTTTGGAGCAATTAAGTCTGGGTTAGGACTTGAGGAAGGACCCTTCGAGAGAAGACAATTTCCGGTCTCAAAATAATTTTAGGTACCATAGTCATTAATTATTTTAAATTAGAAATTATAATTTGTTTTTGAAATATCTCAGAAAGTATAAGAGACGCGTGGGTTTCAAAATTGTAGTATTGTGCGGGGTGGCGAGCTCTACCTACCCGCATAAAATTTGGATTTTTTGTCTAGGAAAAATTTTTAGAAAAAATTAAAAAACCGAAAATTTCAAAATTTTTAAGTTTTTACAAGTTTTATATATTGGGTAAAATCAACTAAATTTGGGGTAAAATAGAGCAAACTTTTAGGCATATATTAGTAATTTTTTGGAAATTTTTGAACTTATACTTTCTGAGATACACATTTTTTGGATTAAAATTGAAATAATTAAGTAAATATAAATATAAATAGATAGATAGGATTGTCAGCAGCCAGATCTCGCCGAGAGCTTTAATCCGAGCCCAAGCTCGACTGGTTTCGGTCCATAGGAGACCTAGAAACCATAATTTGGTGCTTTTCGGCCAAGGGCCGACGCCATTTTGAAAATTTTAAAATCTCGTTTTCTCGGCCGTTATTGGACTTAGCGCGGCGGGATTTTGACTGCTGGCATAGAGATAGGCTTCTGCAACTGACCAGCCTGTAAAACAGGCCAAAAATTTTTTGAGCGAACCCCCCCCCCCCAGGTGGTGTGGAGACGCTGACGGACAATACGACAGTCCAAGTCCGGTCCAATTTGGACCAATAACAAGGGAGTGGCGACGATTTCTCGCCAGAGTTTGACGTTTCGGCCGCCATTTTGGAATTTTTCAAAGTCCGAAATCTCGGCCGCTATCCGTCGTAGGAAGTCGGGACTTGGACTGTAGGTGATAGAATAGCCTATTCTACAGGACCAAGCCAAAAAATTGGACCAAAAATTTTGACACCCAAAAATATAATTAGGACCTAGTTTAGACCAGGGGTAGCACAGAGAGCCCAAGCACGGGCACAGCAGACCTCCGGAAGGCTGAGATATTGGAGTACAAACTTTCCCGGCGGCCATCTTGAAATTTTTAAATTTCAAATATCTCGGCCAATACTTACCTGAGGAAGCTCGGGTTTCCTTAGGAGTGATCCTCAGCCCAAGGAGCATCTGCTGGACCCATTTTTAGGACGATAAAATTTTCAAAAATTTCAGCTAGTTTTACAATCCCAGCCGATAGATCTCATCGAGGCGAGAGGTTTGAGCCCAAGCTCGATCTTCTAGCACTGATATTGAGTGAGAAACAACGATTTGAAAGTTGCGAAGTTTCATCCGATTTTTTGGGAGCAAAACTTCGCAGCCTGTTTCTCAGCCAATTTCAAAGCTATCATAGTCGAGTTTGGTATCATCCAACTCGGGACGACGAGATCTATCGACCTGTCTGTTCCCCTCCCCCCTATCTCCCCCCCATTTTTCACTTACCTGTAAATCCTTGTCCTCTTGACCAATCCCGGCGTGCGAGGGGTCGCTGAACTCGTTGAGACGCGACGCATCCATCTGTCCACCTCCCGGCTCCCGGCGCCATCCCGCTCCTCCCCTGGACCTGAAACAAAAAACAAAAATTAGTAAATAGTGATTCGAGCGAACAATTAGTGTAAGTTATAGTGATTAGTTAGTACATAAGTAGGATTTAAGTTTAGACGACATATACTCATCTGCTAATTTAATTCTTGACTTCCCTGCGAGGAGTTGACATTGACCCAGGTGTATACCTGCGAACAAAAGCAGAGTAGTTGTATAAAAATTGTATAATACGAATAAATAAGGTGTATTTGATGTTGACAAGTTACGGGATTACCCGTAAATAATTTTTGTATTAATAAAGAATTTGACCGGTTCAATATATATTGCTTATACTTTATTTTATTTTTATAAATTGACCCCTCGACTGTGTGCTTTTGCGCCAATCGAATAGTGTAGGACCCACCTTAGAGTAAGTACATTTTATAAGACAAACTACCCCTTGACAATAGCAGGATGTTCAGAACGCCTGCAAAGACCAAAAGAGAAGAGTGGAATGAGTATCCCACTTGGGAAGACATCCAAGCGAGGGTTGTGGAGAAGGCTGAAGCGGGAAGATCTGGCAGCCCTCTTGAAGAGCTGCTCAAAGAGCGAAGAGAGAAAAGGAGGTCCCTCGGGATCGACCGTTCTCCATCACCACGTCCGCTCCCGAAATACACTACCTATGCCGAGCGCAAGGTAAGGGATAAGGAGTTGGACAAAGAAATTGCCAGAAGAAGAAAGGAGAAGGGATTGCCGCCCTTAAAATCAATCTCGACAACACCGCCCAGCCCCACAACATCCAAACAGGGACAGAAAAAAAGAGGGGTAACCTTAAGATTCTCCCCGCCCCCCAAGGTAGCCGAGCAGGACCAAGCACAAGCGCAGGCGCAAGTACAAGCGCAAACGCGAGGAAAAGCGCAAGCGGAAGCAGACGAAGGCCCCAGCAATGAACAGCAGCAAAACAAGACGTTCACAAAGCAGACACCTCCACAGATTACTAGGCATGAGGAGCTGCGAGTGAACAGAATGCAGGAGGCCGGAGAATGCTTCGAGAAGTTCCGAGAGCACATAGCCAGCTCTAAGAACTTAAAAACCGAAATTAAGCAGGGCGTACAATACACGGTGGGTCGTATATTCGTCCTGCTTAAACATACAGACAGGGCACTGGGGGAAGCACTAAAGCATATTAAAGCAATGGGGAAGGACTCGGGCGAACAAGAAGAACGGGAAACAAGTTGTAAAGGAGTACAGACCGAAGCCCAAACGCAGGATCCAGTACCATTGCATAGCAGCAAAGAAGAAGAAGATGAAAGGATTCGAAGGATTGAAGACGGTCAGTCAAAACTAGCAACTAGGATGGAGGAGCAATCAGCGCTTTTGCAAAAGAGCTTGGAGTGCATGAATAATCTGCAACAGATTATTCATGAATGCAAGACAAACTCTAGCGCGGAAAATGCTCCGAAACCAAGCTACGCGAGTGTAGCGGCTATAAGGACGGGGGCTAAGCCACAGACTTATAGAACGCTACACTCGGTGGCGATATCCAACACTCAGGAGAACCGCTCCGGAGACGACACCCTCAAAGATCTCAGGGAGGCTCTGAACGCCAAAGACGGGGGGGTGGACGTGGAGCGAGTCCGGAAGGCCAGGGATGGACGGGTAATAGTAAGCTGCAGAACGGAAGAAGATCGAGAGAGGCTTAAGCAAAGGCTTAAGCAGAAGAAGGCAGCGCTAACAGCAGAGGACATCATTAACAAAAAACCGTTAGTGATGATAACCGGCGTCCTAAGGGTCCATACAGACGACGACCTGTTCCGGGCCCTCAGAAACCAGAATTCTCTGGTATTTGAGGGGCTGGAGGAGGGCGACGAATGTATGGAAGTCGCGTATAAGATAAGAGGTAAAAACCCGAACACCCATAAGGTGATACTTCGAGTAGCACCGGCCTTATGGAAGAGGCTAACCGACGAAGGGACCGTAAGGATAGACCTGCAAACATTGCAGGTCACAGATAGGTCGCCGCTGACCCAATGTACGACATGCCTGGGCTTCGGGCACGGCAGGAAGCTGTGCCGGGAGACCCAGGTCATGTGCAGTCATTGTGGAGGCCCTCACACGCGAGCCGAATGCGAGGAGTACGCAGTCGGCACGCAACCAGCTTGTAAAAATTGCACCCGCGAGAAGAGGGACAATGCGGAACACAACGCATTTAGTGCGGCGTGCCCAGTGAGGGCACGCTGGGACAAGATAGTGCGTGCAACCGTCGCCTACTGTTAGATGCGCTGCAGGGGACAACACAATAGTAATGGGTCGGAAGCCGTGCCTTGCTGTAAATTACAACAATGACACTGGCAGCAATCGGACTATTACCAGGCAACAATGCATGGCCTACGACCCCGCTATCGTGCGTGGAACCTGCAGATACGTATCTAACAATAGGCGGCGCGTACATAAAAGAGGGATACTTAGCGGCGAAGTATTATGGAAGACGGAACCGGGTATCCGAACAACAACAAAACACACACAGGGTAACACTATCCATCACAACACAAAAACACAAAACAGACAAGACAATATAACAAGAACGCGAAACACACACAGGCACAAGAGAAACAAGTAACTTTTGGTGTCAAAAATTGCTGTTCTCAGTAAAACACACACTCGCACAACACACAACAATAGTATCATAATAAGCATAAATTCAAACACACCAGTGTACATATACAAAACACACACACACACATACACACACACACACACACACACACACACACACACACACATACATACACACACGCACACACGCACACAGACACACATACACACACACATACATACATACACACGATTGTTGACATACAAGTAATCAGTTTTTCTTACACACGTAACTCTATACACAATAATAAAACAACACACTTACCTTGTACATAGATCCCACGACGCATGTTGGTCTTGAGTAGACCCGGCGGTGTACTCCAATGGGGCAAAGGAGTAGTAGGTACCCGGTAGCAGACTACCTGTAAAAGTTGAAACGTAAGATAAAGCAATAAATGTTGAATCGGCAAAGTAGAATAAGTATAACAAAAATAGTAATAAAATAGTGCAAAATAAGACACTGCGAATATATATTTGAATATATAATTCATTAGCGTCTAATTATAAGTATGCCTGTAAACAAATAGATGTAAATTACGCAAAGGAAAAATCTGCTAGGAAGCTGAAGTAAGAAATCCTGCTGTAAATTAGAAATAGAAACCTTGTAAAATAATAATAAAAATAAGAAAAGCCCATACTATTTGTGAAATAAATATATATCATATTATTGTTTAAATTACATTAGAAACAAAATTTGTTATAGAAATTATATATAAAGATATATATAAATATGAATCAAACATTAGGCTATAAAAAATGTAAAAATTTATATAAATACGTATATATAAACAGATTGTAATAGTTAAGACATAAGATGTAATAGAACTAAATTTTAAAGTAATAAAGAAATAAAGATATCCCCTATCACCAAACCATCCTAAATATATAAGTAAATATATAAGTAAGTATATTAAAATACCCTGTAGGCAAGTTAGGGAAATATATATGTAGGTCTCCGATCATCTCCCCTGGGCCAAGACAAACAGCTCAAACACAAACCGAGTTGGGGGTCTTGACCTAGGGGAGGCAACGCGGATGCTCTCATATATAAGATATTAAGTATATATTAGAAATAAGAATCCATATTTAATATATTTAGTATATGTAAACATATAACACCAGAACCAACAACATCCAACCTGAACCAACCATTACCAACCCAATCCAAATCCCTACCTATAGTAGAATATATATATATAAATAGTAGGAAACAAATAGTAGTTGACTCGGGCATATCTCGTTCGCCCGGGCTAAAGAAGGAGACTACAAAAAAAAAAAAAAAACATGGCTTTACCGAACAACGCAGCTACTTTAACAAATACTTTTTTGACTAATCTCAACCAAAATGGACAACATGGACCAAATAATCCAATGGAACTGCAGAAGTGCAATCAATAAAAAACATGAATTAGTTTACATTATAAATAAATTTAATCCTTTTCTTCTTTCACTATCTGAAACTTGGCTTAAGCCAAATTACACCTTTAAAATCCCTGGTTATTCTTGTTTAAGGGATGACAGAGCTGATGGGTATGGTGGTGTATGCCTGCTCATCAGGAATACTTATTCTATATCCGATTTTCCTCTTCCCCCACACAGTGGTTCCTTTTCCCTTATCGCTGCTATTGTAAATAATATATGTTTTGTTTCTGTATATATCCCTCATCCTTGTTCACAAATTTTCAACGAAAAAAAAAAATTCTCTTCTTCCTAGACCTTTCTTGATTCTTGGTAATTTCAACTCTCATCATAGAGCTTGGGGCAGTTCAACTTCTAATAGTCATGGAGATGAACTGTTGGATATTCTTTTTTTTTGATTCTTTTAAATGTATTTTATTGCAAGCTGCTCACAGTGTATTTTCTAAGAAAGCGCTACGTAATAATAAATTGCATTCCCCACCATGGTGGGATGATGAATGTACTAGCGCCATTAAAAAATGAAAACAGCTGAGAAGAATTACAATACTAACATGTCTTCAGAAAATTACGACGCCTTGTTGGTTATACAGAAGGAGACAAGGAAATTATTTAAAAAGAAGAAATTTGAGGGTTGGAGAACTTTCTGTAGTACTTTGACGCCTGAAACTCCTACTGTTATTTGGCGTAACATCAAAAGATTTAGAACAGCAACTAACCATTCTAGCACAGCACTCCTTCCTGTTGTATTAGCTGATCGTTTAGCCCCCGCTTCTGCCTCACACGAAGATTTAATATGCCCTCCAATTTCTACAATTCTTCTTCCCCTTTAAATCAGCCTTTTACATTAGTTGAGTTGAAAGGGGTCTTAGCTTATGTGAAGAATAGCGCTCCTGGTGAAGATGGGATACCCTATTCGTTTTTAACTCATCTAGGTGAAAACGGCCTTAATTATTTTCTTAATATTATAAACAAAGCCGTTATAACATGTGACATTCCCGCATCTTGGAAGAGTCAAATAGTGTTGCCATTTTTCAAACCAAATAAATTTCCATCTGACGTTCAATCATATCGCCCAATCGTTTTATCTTCTGTTGTTACCAAAATTGCTGAACATTTGGTTAAAAATCGTCTTGAGTGGTATATAGAAAATAAAGGGTTTTTATCCCAGACTCAATTCGGTATTAGAAAAGGCAAAGGTGTTGCTGATAATTTAGGAATACTTGTTACGGATATTCGCAATGCCTTTTCAGATAACAAATCTGTAGTTGCCGCTTTTTTAGACATCAATTCCGCTTACGATAATGTTTTACTTCCTGTCCTTAAACAAAAGTTAGATAAATTAAATGTTCCATATCTTAGACAAACTGTTATAAATTTACTTTCTGAGAGGAAAATAACTTTAGATGTAGGTGATTCCTATATGCCGAGTAGACTAATGTGGAAAGGCTTACCACAAGGATCTGTTTTAAGCCCCTTGTTGTATAACATATATACCTATGACCTAGAAGACTCAGTGAATGGTGCTGTAAGTATTTTACAGTACGCTGATGACTTGGTGCTGTATGCTATTGATAAAAGCATTACCACTGCTGGTTTACTTCTTTCGTCTTCTTTGAGTTTGATTAAAAGCTGGATGGATGATAACGAACTACATTTATCACCTTCTAAGAGTACAGCAGTTATATTTATTAGGTCGCGTATTTCCTCTCCTGTAAAGGTAAATTATAATAACACACCTATACCTGCCAGGAATCAAGTAAAGTTTTTAGGGACTATACTTGATTCTAAGCTGACAGGCCTTCCCCATTGCGTTTATGTAGCTGCAAAATGTGAGCGAAATTTGAATATGCTCCGATGCTTACGTGAAGTCTGGTGGGGTGCACACCCTACAACAATGAGATGGGTTTACAATGCCGTTATTAGAAGTGTCTTAGATTTTGGTACTTACTTCTTGGATCCTGGTAGTGTGGCTGGGTTTAAAAAACTAGAACTGGTACAATCACGAGCCCTTAGAATTATTTCCGGAGCTATGAAGTCCAGTCCTATAAATGCTCTTCAAATTGAATGCTGCGATCCCCCTTTACATTTAAGACGGCAGTACCTGTCTGATAGATTCATTTTCCGTATCGTACAATTTTCAAATCATCCTCTCGTTTCTAAACTAAATCTTCTTTCACAAAAAATTTCTTCTTCTAAATATTGGTCTCACAAGCCTTCACCCTGTTGAGTTAAAAGTATTCTTAAGTTCCAGGCTATACAAACACCTACACATTCGTTGCAGTTACTTCCTTTATTTAACTGTTCATACGAATCTCTGCTTCTCTCCCCAGATATTTGCTTGTCTCTTGACATTAAAAAAACAGAATCCAATGCCAACAATACTTTCAACTCTATAGTTAATAATAAATGGCAAAACTGGCATCATATTTATACCGATGCGTCAAAACATTCTACGGGATGTGTTGGCGTCGGTGTATTTCATAAACAGTTCAATATAGTCCAAAAAATTAAGTTTCCTCCTGAAACATCCAATTTACAGGAGAATGTTTTGGTCTTTTAAGAGCCATTGAGTATGTTATTACTTTCAAATTAAGCAAAACTGTTATATTTTGTGATGCCCTTAGTTCCTTACAGGCCTTGGCTAAATTTTCAATAAAAGCTAACCCATATTTTTATATCATATTTGAATGTAAGAGAAAGCTGTTACATTGCCAATTAAATAATTATTTAGTATCCTTTTGCTGGATACCTAGTCACTGTGGTATTAGTGGAAATGTCAGAGCTGATAGTTTGGCAAGCGATGCTACTGTGAGCGGCGATGTTTATCCTTATAGGAATTTTGGCCATGATCTTGCTTCTTTACCTAGTACATTTCTCCATGATTCATGGAACATGTGCTGGAGTGAGAGTGGTCGGATCAAGGGTCGCTTCCTCTATGGTTTGCAATCTGCCGTTCCCAAGAGGCCGTGGTGTGCCAAGCTGTCGTTTGGTAAAACTGCTACTTCTATTTTGATTCGCATGCGCCTTGGACATCTCTGTGTTCCGATTCATTTACATAGGCTTGGAATTGCCTCGAGTCCTGCCTGTGAATGCGGTGAGAGTTACTGTGATATGAATCATGTTTTCCTTTCTTGTCCTATGTACGATCACACTTCTCTTTACGATTCTTTAATTTCCCTTTCCGTTCCCCTACCAACTTATATTTCTTTATTACTTATGGATTGTAAATTTGATGTATATAGTGTATTAAATTCATTTATTGTAAATAACCAAATAAAGCTTTAATTTTAGTTGTCTGTATATATTTATTAATTAATCTGATACATGTTTTCAAAATTTTCGATGTAATTTTGTATTTTTTCGTGATTTGTTTCCCTCGTTTTCTGATAGTTAAATAAACATTTACCACGTGACTCTGGCTGAATGCACAAACCGTGCCTAGCCAAATCAAGAAAAAAAAAGAACAAAAAATTAAATTTGTAATATAGTTAACATTATTTATTGACCATCATACATTTATAAATCATGAGGAACTAATTCGAAACGTATTCGCGCTGGCGCCGGAGTCGAGACGCGTGAACGACTTGTGTTGTAATAAAACTACGTTTTAACGGTTTTAAGCGCGGTAATTTTATTTGATTTTGGTTTTTCCGACGTTTCGGCCACTTTTCAGTGGCCGTGATCACGGAAGACAAAGATGTCAAGTGTCAACGAGTATTGTTAAAGTTTTATTTAGCCTACCGCCAACTTATTAATTTTAATTATTTAATTTTTAATTTTGTTTATGGTTATTATTTAATCTATGGGAGCCTAATCTAATTTACTACCGCTTCGCAACATGTTATGGCTTGAAGAGAAGAAGCGGCGCAAGAAACTCTTCAGCAAACATGCCTAGCTCTAATAATTTTATATAATATTAAAATGGGTGGAAGGAAAAATAAAAGTAATTATCAGTCAAGTTGGTTTGTGTTCCGTTGTACGCAGAAAGAGCTCACAGTGTCTTGAGGTCTGGCAGCTGGTTTTTGCTGGGTTTGGGTCTTAATAGTTTTGATAATTGGATCCCAAACAGGTGGTACTTGCCAATCATCTTCTCTATTGAAATTTGGGTGTTTTTTGATTTCAATAGCCTCACGCATCATTCTAGGTATGAAACGATTCTCTTTCGCGAGGATTTGTGGGTTATCGAATCTGATGTAGTGGTTGGGTTTATCCAGCGTGTGTTCACTGATCGCAGACTTCGTAGACCTTGTGTGTTTCATGTCAGCAATGTGTTCTTTTACTCGTGTTTTTATGCTTCTCTTTGTTTGCTTGACTCTTGACTTGTGTTGTGTCCTATGCACGACTGTCTTGGGGTTTTCGAATTCCTCCTTTTGTTGGGAGTGCGGGCCCCTGTGCTCCAGATGGGAGCGGCAAAAGACGCGGCGGGGACGAAGCAAGCGACGATACTTTTGCACACTAGAGCGTGTGGTAATATTGCTACGTTACAAAATTAAAATACTTAAGCTTTCTCAAACACATTTACCGACTTTTTAAATGAATAAAACATCCTCTGTCCTTTTAAAATAAGATTTGGCATAGCGAGTGTCTGAACAACCTGATCTTCTGACATAAAAATTGCCGGAACATTAGTCGCATTTTGAATAGTAAGTCGTTGCCTACGTTGTCTTGCTTTTTCCTTCCATATTTTTTTTGCCTTACGATGCTCTCTAGGAGTCATATGTTCGACGGTTTTGATGATTCATTTTTCCTTCTTTTTTAAATATTTTTCTTTTTCCTTTTGCTGTTGCAATTTATACTTTTCTGGATCCTTTTTAATTTTTTGATATAGCAGCCTCTCTGCTTCACGTTTCTTCTGTAACTTTTCTTCGCGTGTTAACTTTTTCCGTGGCGCCAGATTCTGTAATAACAACATTAATATAATAACAATTTTTGTAGCTAAATCTGCGATTATTACAATATACTATGATGAATATTATCTTCCCTGGTCACTGACTCTCTCCCCTGGCAGTTATCTTGACAGGGGAAATACGCCAGGGGAGAGATGTTTTCATGACAAATTCAATTGTATTAACTGTCCGGATTATTTTTTAGGTTAATTGTACATCGCACTTTAATTATTACTGTATTGTTTAATTAGGACAGTAAATTCATACAAATTGAATTAATATCATAAGTTTTATGACTTATCAGGAGAGAGACGCAATCTTACAAAATGACGACATCGCACGGTTGCGTCGCAACAACTAAAAAATGGCAGCGCTCAAACAGCTTACCACTGAAGTAGGAAACCTATGGAAATGAAACGTCAATAAAAAATGCGTGCCACTGTGACGTCATCTGGCCACTAAACATGGCGGTTTTAGTGCTGCCCAGAAGATTTTAATGTTATTAGGTTTTATCGATAAACGTCCTTGGCTCATGTTATTTTAAATATTATTGAGTATTAATTATTTGTAGAATTTATAATTTAATAGGAAGTAAGTATATTGTTATGTGGAAAGATACTTTGTTTTGGATGTGTGAAATCTAAGACAAGTTCGTGTTTCAAATTTATCAAGTAAACGATATGACGATTTTTAAAAGTTGCTACACTGATTTGATAAAGTTGTCGTTTGACAACTCAGTGACCACAAAACATAAACATATGGCGTAGTACAGTGCCATCTGCCCATCTCTAGCATGCTAAATTTGATCGTCGTCTCATATGTTGCCGTCTCGCTCGCACTTGCGTATATGAAAGGGATGGAGGCTTTATGTCGGCGATAAAACGTTAGCATGCTAGCTAGCTATGCTGTTTTGGATATCAAAATAAGAGTACGTGTTTTTCCTAAGAAAAACACGTTCTCTTATTTTGATATCCAAAACAGACAAATTAGATTGTAATAGAGAGGTAAGTAGTCTAAACTACTTACCTCTCTATTACAATCTATTTTAATTGTGTTGCTGACTCTAAAGTCCGTAACACATTACCGCAACGCACCTCAAGATAGGTCCGCTGCACCATAAGTGAGAGTGATTCAAATTTTAAACATATCAAGGGACCGCGTGATAAAAAAAAAAACAAAACACCTTCAGAACATTTATTTAATTACAAACGTCATTCCTTATGACTTCCGCTCTAAAATCACTTAATTATTAAAAATTTAACGAATTTACAATAGTTTTTATTAAAGTAAAACTAATAAAGGCATAAGTTTATAGTATGAGTTTTATTTGTACCTTAGATGTTTTACATGGAATACAAAATTCAAAGAAGTGACACCATCAGTTTTGGTTTATTCCTCTAAAGATGCTCTAAGCATATTACTTTTATCTAAGTAGGTTCAATAGCTTCACTATAAAGAGTCTGTATATACAAAATTTAACATCTTCTCTTGAAGCTAAGGAACAGCAGAGTCCTTAAATGTGCAGCATTTACCAAGGTAGAGGTGTCAGGACTGGCCAAAACAGGAATTGTTTCCAACTGGTTTTCTTTTAATATGCCAGTTTTATGTTGGCTGGCATATCGCTGCAAAATATTGAAATATTAGTTTAGAATAATTGTGTCCACAGTATTTTTTTCATAAAATTTGCTTAAATTATGACATTATCATTCAAATTGGGCAAATACATTTCTTGGATGGAATCACAGCCACAAAACCCATAAGTTTTTCTAAAATAGTTATATAGAATGAGAATGACATAGACTACAACTAGTCGTAACTAGCATATCAGTAATAATGTAGCAGCAACAAGTATATCAAAGGCTAAAAGTAAAAGTACAAATTTCAATTATACGAGCAGTCTCCATGAGGGTGAGAGGCACGAGAAGACATATTAAGGCCTTCGACTGCGAAGACGGAGTAGGAATTATATAATAAGTCGACAGTCCAACGACTATCCTGCTGATCATCGTCCCACCATACAAAACTTGTATGTTAATTTTGATCCTTTTATAGCACGTTTTGTTGTAAAATAATATGTATGTATTAAAATACGTATATAATTAAAAAAAAGTATATCAATACTAACTATAACAGTATATAAATATATTTTGCATTTGGCTTTATATTTTCCATTCCAATGGCTTCCAGCCCCTTTTTCTTTATACGCTCATTTCTTGGGATCCTATAAAATATGTTTTAATTATTATTTTTGTATGTTTTAAGCGGGGTAGCATGATAAAATAAGAAATTTTATATAAGCAATCATATTATATCGATATCAAAGTCGATAAATAATGTACAACCCCAGCTAATAAATTAACATTATTTAAGCGTAAAAATATAGTTAAATAAGTTAAATCCATTCATGACCTATAACTGCACATAAGAACCTTGCTAATTATAATGAAAATCTTCCTTTATTTTCCCGGCAACATTAACAATAAGCAATATTTTAATGTTATTTACAGCGTACCTGTGTATGATTAAAGATGACTGATTTGGTGTTTTTCTTATGCCGCACCCTATTACACTACACACGGGCATATCTGCGACGTAATTATTTATATTTGGCTTCAATTATTTTAAATCACAAGCAAAATATTGAAAGATAATTAGTTATTTTTATTTATACCACGACTTTTTGACAAGACAAGTACCGGCTGCACTGACTGATAATGACATTTGGTGCGCTAAACATGGCGGATTTTCGGCCTCATTAGGTATTTACGTATATTCATGTTCCACTTTATGTACGCACTGAAATACTGTTATATTGTTTTCTTGCGAGTTACAGTGCTGAGTAAGAACGAGATAGATATATGTTTATGTGTGTGCCTTCAAAATGGATGCTATTTGTATAAGCAATTGTACGTATAGAACAATACGTCGCGTCCCTATTATAGAGGTCCCTGCAGCTTACACGTTTAGTGAGGCTAACTTCACGCTGATAGAGATCGTTGACAGCTACTTCCGATATGGCCGTCTTTGAATTTATGTTGGTATTAGTGGAACAAAATTTGCCAGGGTAGATACACAAAAAAAGCGGGACAAATATTCATTTTTAAAAGTATTTGAAATTTTATTTTGTTTTTAACAACATTTAAGTATAATTACTTAAATTCCGATTAAACATACTTGAATTAAGCATTTTTTACAAAAAACATATACATTGTTTGAAAGTTTTATTGAAACTAGGAAGGGGACAGGCCAGGGTAGAGAGAGACCTTTTAAGACTTTGTAAGGAATTTTAGAAAAATATGTTTTAATTAGGCATGCAAACATAATATAATTTAATAAAGCATATTAAAATTGTGATTTTTTTGTAAAAATGGAAAATATAGAATTAAAAAACTTTTAAATGGATTGCCGCACAAGTTACCTCTTATCGTAGAAGCACCCGTATACAGAAATATTGGTAACTTACTTTGACAAAAAAAGTACAACCAAGCGGGTCTCTGTGATACACGTACACCTCACACGAAATTCTGGAAGAAACTAACGCTGTTTGCAAAATAGCCGCCGAGTGAAAGACTGTTAGTGTCGTTATTACATTAAAAAACCTACAAAAATAATAGTATTTTTGAACAAAAATGCGATAACAAAACTGACGTGTCAGGGTGTTCCAAAATGCACTACGGTAATCAAATTCATACATACATACATAATATCACGCCTTTTTCCCATAGGGGTAGGCAGAGACTATAGATCTCCACTTGCGACGATCCTGACAAACAACTTTCGCTTCATCTACTTTCATTAACCTCTTCATACATGCACGTTTATTTGATATGCTTTTTACCTGACCTCGTTTTAACACTTCTGTTATTTGATCATGATGTATACGTCGTGGTCTATCAAGTTCATATAATTTCTTTATCTTAACCTTTGTTACTATATATTTTTAACAAAATTACCAGTACACTATCACTAGAAAAATAAAATACTGCATTGATAGCAATTACTTACAACCAATACGCAAAATCAATCTTGAAATATCGTCTGACTACAGAGGGACACGGTAAAATGATAGCAATTTGTAGCTTTATTATTTTTTTATTAAAAAGCTTATTAGTTAAATGTATGCTAAACCCAATATAAAATTCAGTTATCGCTTCGAATAGAATTAGTTGATTAAAAAAGGTAATGTTTTGGAGGGACGGGCCTAAACTCGCCATTGCACATTTTTGTGAAAATGTCCATTTATCGGATGTCAAATTATGCGATTAACTTATACAAACTTATTAGTTAATTTTATCGTGAAGTTTTGGTCGACTCCTTTATCTCTTTTTTATACCCTAATATTGAATCATATCTTCCATTACTACATGAAAGATATATTAGCATTTTCCAACGGTAAGCTATATTGACACAGAAAACGTTCATATTGGTTAGCACCCATATTTTAAAAATTCCTCGCCATGTGACTTCTAAAAATATTCTTTTTATCGAACTAGTGTTTGTTATTAGCTATATTATAAGATAATTTGGAAGGATCTGATTTAAGCTTAGTAGAGCTGGTTTTACATAGGTGCATAACTACCCTATGTATTGTGTATAAACTATACCTCATTTTGTACCATGCTTATTTTAAGAAGAAAATATGGACGACGCTTTAAATTATAAAAATATTTCCTGGAAGAGATTCTTTTAAGGGACTAGGTGTCCCATAGTTTTACCAAGAAAGCATTGTAAATAATGATAGTGAATGATATTGATTTTTGTAAATGTTTATTTTATGAGCAATAAATTATTATGTATCTAAACAGAATTCTTTCACCAAAGTTCACTTGAGTTTAAATTCTTCGCAACTTCCCTTTTAATGTTTTTATTTTCTTCGAGTAACATACGTTTTACAGTAATCTATATTTTTATTCGAGTTATAGACTATTTTCAGCTAAATACTATTTTTAGGGTACTTCTCTAGTACAATATTCTTTACCGTGCAAGTTCTGATACTTCAGACAACTTTTTTATGTTAAAAAATATTGTAATGTCAAAATCATAAAACAACATACATACATACATAACTTCACGCCAGTTCTCTTGCGGGGTAGGCACGAACAATATCATAATTATAATTATATCGATACAAAAGATTTCTGGACATCCCTTGACGTTTTCGTCATTGTTTCTGGTTGTGCACCATAAACTTTAAAAAAGATCTAGTGCGTTTACATATAGTTGACAGTAAAATGTTTGTTTATAGGATAGCGACATCATCAAAATGGTGGACAGCGTTTTTGCGCGGGCTTGTCAGATTTAAAATTTAAATGCCATTTTAAAGCACTTTAAGATTTCATAAAATAAAAATAAAAATTCCAGTAGCTTATTATTGCGAAAGGATCGATGTAAGCCACATTCCAAAAAATGGGTGTAATAACGTATTGATGCTGTGATGTCCATGTCTTCAATGCATGGTATAGTAGACGCGGGTAGATCCAGTGGAGGGAAATAAATATCAGGAATGGTCTGTGACATGGGAAACATTTTAATATTTTATATTTTGTTATAAAAGGAGAATGTTTAGGAATTTGGTAAATAAAATAAATAAATAAAAGCAGATATTGCTGAAAAAAACCGTTATATATAAATTAGTTTATTTAATCCACTAATTGGTATCTAATTTTACCTCCTTCTCAGTTTGTCCTTCGACAAAAGCTTCCCTCAAGCTATTCGATGCCCATTTTTCTCTGTCTTAACAGGTTCAGGACTACAATATCCCTGCTGTGTGTTTGAAATTGTCCTCCCATCTTTATATTGTCGTCCTCTTCACCTTTTTCCATCTTTTGAGCACCACTCTGTTATCTTACGTCTCCATTTGTTGTTTTTTTTTCGGAATTTATCTTGAAAAACTTCGTGGCGCGAATCGACACATTTTAAACTTTACGCTGTCATCTGCGTCACACAAATGCGCACAATTTGATGTATCGCACACTGTCCTATTTTTACGATATTTTCCGTGTCTGACTTCAAGTGGAGGCAATGTTTGACATAGTTTACCCTTCCGAATTTTAGGTGGTGGTCCTTCCGATGTGCTGGATGGGATGCTAGTGCTTGGGCGGCCTCTGGTAGTAGTTGGAGCATACTTGCATAGCGTATCAGCCAATTCAAACCTAAAGTTGGCAAGGTTCTGGATGTTTTTCGATGGAACACCATTTTTAGCAGAAGCTTATTTGTATAAGATCCAGGAGTTAATTACAGATAAATCAAGCAGATGATAAAAGATTCGCATATACCATTTTCTGCTTTTTATTCGTATTTTATATCGCCATAAAGGAGTCCAAAAGATCTACGCCACCCATGTGAGCATTATACTCTTTGATCAATTTGGGGCATGTCATGGCTATCAAACCTTTCTATATTTTCTACAGGCTGTGCACCGACATATATAGACGCTAAGACAACTTCTTTATTATCCTTCCAGCTGACGATGGTCATATCCACACCTTCAAAATTTGTAACATATTCCTCATATGATCCTCGAGGTACTGAAATCTTCATTACGTCCTGTTTTGTTGGAAGCTTACAGGATTTGCCCAAACGGTTTCTTTGAATAGTTCCCAAGGTATGCAATCCTTCCTTAGCTAATACATACATCAAAGGCAAGGATGTGTAGTAGTTATCAAAATACACGATATGGTTTTGTTGTCTTGGAACCACTCTCAGGAGCCTCAGTACAGCTTGTTCCACTACTCCAACATCAGGTTCATTTGGTAATGTATCATCAGGTTCTTTTCCAACATAGATATTAAATCTGTTAGCAAATCCCATCAAATTGCAGAGCACAAATAGTTTGAACCCCCATTTGTGGGGTTTGTTGGGTAGGTACTGTTTGAGAAAGTGACCTATTTTGGTCGAGCACATTTGTTCATCTATCGACAGTCTCTGATCTATTGTTACACTCGAAAATTGTTGGGTGAGGTGATCTATTACTAGTCTCAATTTGTGGAATTTGTCGTGCTGGGGGTGACTAACAGGCAAGTGATTTTCATTGTTGTTAAAATGAAGTATTCTTCGATTTTTTTCAAATTTGATGACTGGCGTTACATCTTTGATAGAGCTAAATTCAAACTTGGTGGACCAAGAGGATCGTGTGCTGGGGTAGGGGTGCACAGACATAAATATTAGAATCCCTATATATTTACGTAGGTCTGTTAGCGTCAGAGATTCCGGTCTATCGGATTTTGTTTGTACAGCATATTGAGTTGTTTCAGCTACAATTTTTTCCATCAGATCATTTGTCAAGAAATAGCAAAAAAACTGATAAGGACTTTGCAGTTCCATTACAGCTGGAGAAAGTTCTTCGCTGCCTCCAAATTTGATTTTTCCTCACCATAAAGAAGTGATTGCTTCTTCCAAACTAAATTCCTAATGCTGTTCATGCTAAAAGTCGGAAGTTGATAACTTATGCCTGGTAATGGTGGTTGTTCGTCGGATTCTGCATCACCTTGAATCAATGGAGGGTCCTCGTTGTCGTCGGCAGTCATAACCTCATCAAAAACATCCTCTCCTTGCTGATTTTCAAGTTGTCTCTGGCGCTATGGTTTTACAACATTCTTCAATCACAAACCTTGTTATGTTCTAACACCTTACTTGAATGCAAGAGATACATGTCTATGTGTTAGACATAGTAACTTGGAATTTCAACATGCATCATTGAAAAAACATGTATTACTTAAAATTGGAGTTAAAGAAATTTTAAATCAAATTTCGTGTGATACTAAAAACTACTCTTGCATGTATAGTAATTGCGTGTTGTATATTTAATTTTGGGTAGTGGCAACACCAGACACTTAAAGATGGAGTCAAATAAAAGTAGAGTTTTAATTGTGAGTCAATAGTTTTATTTATAATGATTAAGACAAAACATGGTGGTAGTGGAAAAGTGTTCTTAGAAATAATAAAAGGTCTGAAAAATATAAATTACGACATAGGTGTTGCGGAATAAATACTTTTTGTTATAATACTGGCAGCTCGATTTTTGACGTGTTTATATTAAAAGAAATCGAGTTGGTTGCGATTCGAACGTAGAGAAAAAATGGTGTTTCATTTTATTTAGTCCCATTTTTATTTATATATACGTATGATTTTGTCTCGTTCGGGTCCATCACATCTGGCGACCGTGACAGGACGGCACTTTCAACTTCCTAGGTTAGAACTTCCAAAATTTAATGGGGAAATAAAACAATGGTTAGTTTTTTGGGCGCAATTCCAGAAAATACATTTAGATGACAATATTGATAATGATGATAAGTTTCAATATTTGGTTCAGAGTATGGAGGAAGGGTCAAGTGCTAAAGAGTTAGTCATGAGTTTTCCACCGACAGGAGAGAACTACCCTAAAGTAGTAGAGCAATTAAAAAGAAGGTTTGCTCGGGACGAACTGCTCATTGAACATTACGTACGGGAATTATTGCAATTAGTCATTACTCAAACTAAGACAGGGGCTAAGATGGCTACGCGCAGTTTGTATGATAAGCTCATGACTCAAATAATTGCGTTAGAATCCATGGGTATAACTAAAGATAAATATGCTGCATTTTTGTATCCTATGGTGGAATCTGCCCTTCCAGAGGAAACGCTTAGAGCCTGGAATAGATCGCCTTACAATTGTATCCCCGCAGACAATAAAGACGATTCAATTTTATCTAAGTTACTTGAATTTATAAGAAGTGAAGTTGAATCCGAAGAACGTATTCGGCTATCTCGTTCCAGTTTCTTGATGGAGGAGTTAATGATGACAGCACCAACAGCAAGTTTTTTAGCAGAGACTGTTAAAAAATCGGTTAAACCAGAAGCCGAAGGGGAAAGTTCTTTAAAGAAAATTAAGCAGAAGAATTGCATTTGGTGTGATAATACACACATGAGTTCCGAATGTTATGCTGCGCAAAGAATGACATTGGAAGAGCGCAAAGGTTTGTTGAAAAAGAAAAGAGCGTGTTTTAGATGTTTATGTATTGGTCATAATGTTTTTTCATGTCGGAAAAGGTTAAGATGTTTAATTTGTTCTCGAAGTCATCATCCTATTATGTGTCCCGACGTTATAAAAAGTACAGAGTCTCGGGAGAAAGATGAGAAGCCCATCATTATGAAACAAGTCATAAAGCATAGTACAGTACTATTGCAAACAGTGTGCTTAAAAATAGTACATAATGGAAAAGCTATTATAGTGCGTGCACTTTTGGATTCCGGCGCACAACGCTCTTTTGTAAGGTCTGATGTGATTGAGATGTTACAAATACAATCAGACAGCTATGAAAAGTTACAACATAATTTGTTTGGTGGAGCTGTGACTAAACTGAAAAATCATAGAGCATTTGTTTTAAACTGTCAAAGTATAGACGGAAAATACGAGTTTCTATTAGATGCACTAGAAAACAAAGTTATTTGCGATGAGCTACCAAAAGTTAGTCCTGGTGAACTTTCATCTGAATTGAAGAATCGAGGTATAATTCTATCTGATTGTGTAAATGATGTATCTGTGATTTCTTTATTAATTGGTTCCAATGTTCTAGGTTCACTTTATACTGGGCGAACGGTACACGTGAGCGATAATTTGGTAGCTATAGAAACAAAACTTGGTTGGACTGTACAAGGTCCGACTGTTGGTAGGCATTCTTGTTCTGTTAATTTCAATAGTACTAAAACAAGTTTTGATGTTGATCTGCAGAATTCAAAATTATTAGAGATTAGGGATGAAACTTCTGTTAAAAACAATGAAAAAATTGAGAAGAAGTATGAAGTAGAATTTCCATGGAAAGAAAGTGGTAATATTTCGCTCGAGTACCGGACGTTTGGTAAAGGTATAGATTTGTAATATAATATACGCCACTGTTTTATTTTTTAATATTTCTGATTACATTTGTTTTGAATTGTATAAATTTAATTGTATAACTTTAATTTAATTGTATGTATTTTTCTTTGTTTTGTTTTGCAATTTTTAATTGCAACCCGGCGGAGTATGTTGCGGAATAAATACTTTTTGTTATAATACTGGCAGCTCGATTTTTGACGTGTTTATATTAAAAGAAATCGAGTTGGTTGCGATTCGAACGTAGAGAAAAAATGGTGTTTCATTTTATTTAGTCCCATTTTTATTTATATATACGTATGATTTTGTCTCGTTCGGGTCCATCACAATAGGTATTCGTAACAACATTATTCTACTCTGCTTAGTCACATGCTCACATGTCAAGGTTGAGGTTACAACAAGAATTTTCACGCAATAAATATGGAAGCTCATCTCAACGTAATTAAGCCGATTGATTTAAATAGAAACATTAGCTATGTCTCAATCAAAATTGGAAAGAATAAAACAAGAAACTCAAGAAGATTTAGGTTTACAGTTACTTTTTAAATATTACGAAGAAGGCTGGCCTGACCACAAAAATAAAACAGATTTACTAGTAAGATCATACTGGAATTATAGAAGAGAAATTCATGTAACTAATGGAATAATTTTTAAAAATAATTGTTTGATTATTCCGGAGTCAATGCGTAAGGAGATGTTACAACAAATTCATGCAAGTCATTTAGGCATATCTCGAACAAAACTTCTTATAAGAAATAGTATATTTCGGCCATGTATTAATAAAGAAATTGAACAAATGGTAGAAACATGTCCAATCTGTTTGAAATATGTTAGGTAGTTTTACAAGTGTATTACTGGCAACACTCTCTCTTCACATTCAGCCATTAAACGAGTCACGTTTCTTTCTGATGTTTTTATTATAATATAAACGTCCAGCCCATTCATCCTGCCGATCATACATATAATATGGTGTCAGAAGAACAGAACCTAAGAACCAGAACAAGAAGTCAAAAAGCTATAAGAAAACTTAAAATATGGACAAGGATGAGGCACACGTACAACATGTCGGACGTACACAAAGTAAGTCGAAGTCTTCAACTATATTTGGAGTTGGACTTAGTCCACTTGACCTTCACAATTCGAACATGCCGTTGGAGTGGAAAAATTGGTATACCCAACTTAAAATATGGTTGGCCTGAACATAAAAAGTCTGTTAATCAGTCAATTAAACCTTATTTTTCACTTAAAGACAAACTACATGTGCTTAATAACATATTACTAATGTGTGATAAGATAGTCATTCCTGAAAGCATGAGAGAATATATTTTAAAATTAGTTCATGACGGTCACCAGGGTATAAATAGTTCTATACGTCTAGCAAAATCTACAGTTTTTTGGCCACAAATGAACAATGATATTGAAAAATATATAAACCAGTGTCATATATGTCTTACATATCGTAGAAATAATTCTAAACAGCCTATTATTCATCATAACTATAAACTTTTGCCGTGGAATAAAGTAGGAATAGATCTCTTTGATTTTGATGGTAAAAAATACTTAATTGTAGTTGATTATTTCTCAAAATATGTTGAGTTAGCTTTATTGAATAATAGCTCAAATTCAATTTCAGTCATAACTCAATTAAAGTCAATTTTTTCAAGACATGGCATACCTGAAATTATGATTACTGACAATGGTCCTCCATTCAATTCTAAAGATTTTGAAATGTTTGCTAAAGATTGGAATATTAAACTTATAAAGTCTAGTCCATATTTGAGTCGCTCAAATGGTATGATAGAAAGAACCATTGGCACAGTCAAACACATTTTAAATAAATGTAAAGCAGACAATACAGACTCTTATATTGCATTACTTATGTATAGAAATACACCCAAACAAAGTGGTTATTCTCCGTCACAACTTTGTATGTCTAGATGTTTACGCACTAAAATACCAGTCACAGACACTCAATTAACACCTTCATTAGTTGATATGACTAAATTAACTAATAATATTGAAAAACAAAAGAGATATTCAACACTTTATTATAATAAAAACACTAAAAGTTTGTCAGATTTGCAAGTAGGTGATAACATATATTTCAAACACAAGCCTCAGGGTTCATGGGTTCCAGGTAGAATAACACAGGTAGGAAATGAGCCTCGTAGTTACATTATTCAGTCTCCGGAAGGAACATTCCGTAGAAACCGCGAACATATTATTAAACCTGTAACTTCGGTCGCTGATTCAGTCGTACCTGAAAAAGAAACAAATGTTAGTCAATTACCTAAAACAACACGTTCAGGACGTATTATTAAACCTCCTAAATACTTTTATGATAATGTAAATTAGATTAGTCCTAGATTTTAAGAAAATTAGAATAAGTTTGTATTTTCATTAAAATAAATAATGTTGTTGTTTAGTATTTACAATCAAGTGTCAATACTGTCGGTGTAAACTGTTAATGTCAATGTCAGTATAAGAAGTGTCAAAGTCATAGACAATATTGTAAAGATTTCACAGCTTGGATACCAAGTCATTTAGTCAAGTTCAAAAATAAATATGTTTTACTTACCTTGCTTTGAAATCTAAGTCTTTCTTTTAAAAGGGGAGATGTTAGGTAGTTTTACAAGTGTATTACTGGCAACACTCTCTCTTCACATTCAGCCATTAAACGAGTCACGTTTCTTTCTGATGTTTTTATTATAATATAAACGTCCAGCCCATCCATCCTGCCGATCATACATATAATAAAATATAGACCTCATAATAACAAAGAACCATTGCTAGTAACAGAAAATCCAACTTTGCCATGGCAAAAAATTGGTGCAGATTTGTTGAGTTTTAGAAATAAAAAATATTTAGTGATTGTAGATTATTACTCTAAATACATTGAGCTCTGTCCATTGAGTAATGATTCAACTTCAAAAAATACAATATTGCAATTTAAGTCTGTATTTACACGATATGGAATTCCTCTATTTTTATATACAGATAACGGTCCCCCATTTGATTCTAAAGACTTTAAAAGCTTTTGTCAAGACTGGGATATTGAACATGTCACTTCTAGTCCAAATTATCCACAATCTAATGGTCAGGCAGAATCTGCAATTAAAATAGTCAAAAACATTTTGCAAAAATCAAGTGATGAAAATGGAGACCCTTATCTGGCATTATTGCATTATAGGTGTAATGAAAAAGAATATATGAAATCCCCAGCAGAGTTACCAATGTCAAGAAAGTTAAGATACAACCTGCCAATGTCAATGGAATTACTGAAACCTAAAGTTGTTAATTATCAAGTGACAGGTGAAGGTTTTGCCAAACATAAACAAAAATATAAGTTGTATTATGATAAAGAGGCAAAAAATTTATCCATTTTAAATAAGGGTGATTGTATCATGTTCAAAAAATTGCCAAACAGTAATTTGCAACCAGGTGTTGTAACAGAAGTTCTTAAAAATTGTCCTAGGTCATATCTAATTGAAGCTGAAAATGGTAGGGTGTATCGTAGAAATCGTCATCATATATTACATGTGAAACCTAGACATAAAGAAAATACAACTAATATTTATTCTGAGCCCCAAGTAAATGAAAGTTCACAGTCAAATGGCAGTCAGTCTTTAACTCTCCCTGTATCACTATCTAGCACATATGCGAAAATATGTATACCAAAATCTAGCTATCTCCAACATCATTCATCTAATGAGAATTGTGAGTCAGTGTCTAGATCAGAGTTATCAGAAAATCATTCAGAATATAATATGGTCTTGTCATCTGATACATCTTCTTCACAACTGCTATATGAGGATGTTGAATCAGATCTAACAGAGTCTGATGATGATTTGGAGTGTAATGTTAATTTGGATAATACTGCTTATGTAACTAGAGTTGGAAGGAAGGTGTACAAGCCTAAAAAATTTAATGACTAGTTATAATGCATCATTTGTATAGTAGTTTTGTATCAATTAGCAAACTTGTCTTGTCAATTAGTGAACTTAAAAAGAGGGATGTTGTATATTTAAGTTTGGGTAGTGGCAACACCAGACACTTAAAAATGGAGTCAAATAAAAGTAGTTTTAATTGTGAGTCAATAGTTTTATTTATAATGATTAAGACAAAACATTGCGAAGATTGTAAAGATCGAAAACCTCTTTATTGCATAGAAAACGATGAACTGGATGATAATGCTATAAATGTTTCATGGCTACGTTGGGAAAGAAGAGATCACTTATATATGAAAAAAAAGGGTTTGAAACGAAAGAAATGAAAACAAAGAATACAGAAAAGGTAATAAAAACTGGAAGTTTGGCAAAATTGAAAAATGATTTTGAACAAGATTTTAAACGACATCATTTTAATATGGAACACCAACATAGCCAATATCGAATGGTGGTTTCAAATTTAAAAGGAAATGAAGTAGTCATAGTGGTCGACTTCTCAGAAAACTACGAGGCAAAGTTAGGTGAGGAGATACAAGCGATGCACTTTGGTGCATCAAAAAATCAGATCTCCTTACATACCGGAATGGTTTATTGGGCCGACAGAACTTTCTTTCTGTACTATATCGGAACAAAACAACCACCAGCCTCCCGCTATTTGGGCTCACATGGCACCAATATTAAATTTTATAAAAAAAGAGTCCGAACATATCTGTCGTTCACTTTTTTTCAAATGGACCATCATCGCAGTACCGCTAAAAAAACAACATATTTTTTTGTTAGCACATTTCAGAAAACCTCTTGGTTTCAATTATACAAACTGGTCGTATTTTGAATCTGGGCATGGTAAGAGTGTTGCAGATGGCATAGGTGGCTGTGTTAAACGTACATTAGATAGAAAAGTCTGCCAAGGAATGGACGTAGCGGATGCGAAAGATGCCTATGAAATTCTCACACATAGCCTTAAAACCATTAAATTATTCCTTATTCAAGAGAGTTCCATCGGCGATATAAGTAAAATATTGTCTTCAAATATACAAGCGTTAAAAGGCACTCTCCGTGTACATCAAATTATCACAACAAATGAAAATGCCATAAAGTTTAGGGATGTTAGTTGTTTTTGTGAACCGTATCCAGGACAATGTGATTGTTATTCCTCGCAAATTCATCATCTTGTTCCGTACCAAATTCAGACCTGACCTAAGGAAAAAGAAAGAATATTTCCATCTCGTTTCCCGAAAAGTCAGTTCCTTCAACTTCCAAAGACAAGCTATTACCAGAATCATCAAATCAAGATTTTAAGACGCAAAATATTCATATCGGTCCACTATCCAAGAAACCCGAAAATGTTCCAATGCCTATTTTACCTGGAAATGGCATAGAAAAAGGAATAATACCAAATGACGAGAGTATAAATATTGTATACTTAGAAGGCGATTTGCAAAAGATTGAGTCTTTTAGTACTTCAGAGTTACAAAGTTTAGACAATGCTCTAATTGGATTAGATGACCATAAACTATTAGATACGTTGCCAGTGATATTATGCTCCCATAATGAATCCATAGACGTCGAGGTACCGCAATCTGTAGAGCTAATCGAACATGATAAATCATCCAGTGTAATTGAAAAGAAAGTAAAAAGATAATCAAAAGCTTTCTTGAGTGCCACAAATGTTCATGTTCTATCTTAGGGAGAAAAGCCAAATGTCTTGCATGTTCGGAATGGTATTGCGAAGAATGTGTTGATGGAAGCCCAATGGAATTTGATTATATCTGTGACCAATGCTTACAGGGGTAATGTGGTAATAATTTATTTACAGTTTAGTTAGTAATATTTATGTCATCTAAGATTCTCTAACGCCGTATTTCATTTGCCTTTGTTTGTTTACAGATTAATCAATCCAATCATTTTGAAGAATATACAAATATGGTCATATTCGCCGATCGACTTCGTCGAATTCTATAACTGTGATTTGACATGGCCTTGGGATGAAACGCATTTCCTTTTTACCGAAAATTGCTACGGATGTGGCAACAGCAATATACCTAATGGACCTCTACATTTTATAATCATTAATATGAATCGTTCCCATTTCAAGACTTTTTTTGAAAAGTTCCTCTTTCTGGTGTGATCATTATGTAACTGAGGAATGTATGTGTACCGTACACGGCGGGATCGATAACCCAACGGCACAAACCCACAAGGTAAATTTTGGCACTTTTTATGCTAGGTACTTAGCTGGTACTCCAGCCGGCGATGGTGGGAACAGGAACAAGGGGGAACACTAATTTGTCAGTATTTTAAGGGAGGGGCGCCACTTGAGAGGAAATATATAAAATATCCTACTAAACTACTACTACAAGGGAAACACTACGGGGATAGATAAATGTCTGTCCAAATACACCCGCGCCTCGTCCTTTTCCGACACAACTCCCTGAGTATATTATAGTCACTATTATAATGTTCCACACACTTGCAAATACGTGAAATTCGAAATAAATAATTGAAAATTAAATATATTGCGCGAGAGCAATTACCGTGCGTCTTTTAAGCAAATCACCCACATACCCGCTTTTTGACGCGATAAAAAAGCGTATCGCGTAACAATCGAAAACCGGCGCTCAATATCTGTATTCCGAACAGTATGCGTTGTTATAATTAAGATTTTTTTAATACTAGCTAGCTATTTTCATACTATAGAAGTAATCTAAGAACAGTACGCCATCTTCATAGAATTGTGCCGCTACGGTTTGAATGAGTGCCTGCGCGTTCTTAGATTACTGTGCTATAGATCTCAAAACCACAGTGGTTATATTATGGTAAGGTATAAATTAATAACATTGATATTTTTATGTAGGGACTGCAAGTTCTTTTAAGTAAATTCTACTAATAATTAATTTTATGAAGACTGTTAAGATTAAACATGAAAAGAAAAAGTAATCTATATTAGCTTAATAAGAAACATTTTTAGTGATCTTTTGACTGGTTGTGATTATTTAGTTACTTGTTACCTACAATTAAAAATTATGTGGTATAAGATGTCGACTGTTAAGTTAAATAATATTAATGTTGTAGTCTAAAAGTGGAAAGACCGATTGTTTTTAGTATTATAATGAATGAGCCATAAAGACCGATGTAAGTGCTAAGATTAAACATTAACGTTGATCAATAGTAATCTAATCTACCTCTTGCCTTTTTATGGAGCTTTAACTGACTGTATTTATTTAGTTACAGGTAACTAAATAATTACAATCAGTCAAAGCTCCCTAAAAACGTTTCAAAATTTAACTTAAGATGTCAAGTGTTAGTGTATTTAAACAATGTGTTAAAAAAACCCTGTCCGACCAAACTCACAAAATTTTATGTACACTCCACAAAATGTATGGAACAGCTGATATTTTTTTCTCGATTTCAGGGATGGGCCCATTATTTGAGTATTTTTACCTACCTAACCTAACTAAGTCATTTCATTTCGCGTTGAATTCGTTCAGCAGATTTTTTATTGTTAAAATGTCATAAATTAGTTTGTAGCATTAGGGTCAGCATTTCATAATTATTTTTTCATTAGCAAATAAATTTATGTGCCTTAGGTATACTATTTACGCGTCATGTAAATGCACCCTTACCGTTTTGCGGTATTAGTATGGGTCTTGTGACTGTCCCTTAAATTTATGGAGCTATATATGTTTTTATTGCAGGCAATTTTAAGCCATTTAAATAACTCTTGTAACGCAAAATGATTTCCTTGTATAATATTAGTAGTATAAAATTAATAAAATAAATAATATAATAGTGTCATGCCACATTTACATTAAATTTGTCAAAAGGCCTCTACGTGTTGGCGTTCCCATGGTCCCACGCAAGCCTTCCAAATGGCCGAGCCATTTTTATGGCCCGTGGTCTACAAAGTCCTTTTAAGACTACAGTGAATTTTCTTGAGAGCACTTTTATAATATCAGTTGGCAAAGACTTATAAATAAGAGGAGCCATGTATGTTTAGTATTTGACAACAATACGTACTAAAATTAATCTCTACATATCTAGTGTAATAACTTGTATCAAATATCATAAATATAATTTATCCGTGTAGGAACGGAGAAAGAATACAATTTCCTGCCGCCTGGCGGCGTGTCGTAAGAGGCGACTAAACAACCCACAGCCAGGTGGTAGGGTATTTGCTCGACTGGATGGCTCCACCCCTGGTCTAATTTGTCAAAAGGCCTCTACGTGTTGGCGTTCCCATGGTCCCACGCAAGCCTTCCAAATGGCCGAGCCATTTTTATGGCCCGTGGTCTACAAAGTCCTTTTAAGACTACAGTGAATTTTCTTGAGAGCACTTTTATAATATCAGTTGGCAAAGACTTATAAATAAGAGGAGCCATGTATGTTTAGTATTTGACAACAATACGTACTAAAATTAATCTCTACATATCTAGTGTAATAACTTGTATCAAATATCATAAATATAATTTATCCGTGTAGGAACGGAGAAAGAATACAATTTCCTGCCGCCTGGCGGCCTGTCGTAAGAGGCAACAAAACAATTTAAAAACTGCTTTAAAATTCCACAAATGTGAAAAGTGTAAAAGAAAATACTTACGAGTTCCTGAAATAACAACTTTCGGTGTATCCTGCTGTATTCACTGTATCCTGCTATAATCTACTGCAAATTTCGGTAAGACGAAAAAACTTATCAATACCGCCGTGTCATCAAAGCCAGCCGTTGCCAGTCTATCATCGAGTGTCTCCCTTCATACTTACTTTCAATCTTCGAGCATCAAAATCGTCGCATCCTGAGATCGCTGATCCCGTCGTATCCCGTCTACATACCCAGACACATCGGAATGCAGACAGTTAAAACATCCGCCGTCTTCGCGATATTGTTGTGAGTGCATAATCTTATCTGTAAAATAAGGCTCTCTACATTTGTTGGACAATTCGTTACCCACTCATGATATTCTTTTTATTATTTAATTAAAAAATGCCCAAATATATGAAAATAGACGATAACAAATTAACCGTAAACCTACCTGCTATAGAAGAAACTCCTAGGGTACAAAAATCTCCACCAGCTTCTCCGCGCATTACCAGATCTGCCACAGCAGTCATGTCAGAGCTCGACTTAAACCTAATCTTCACAGTTACACAAATCCTACGATGGCAATAGAGAAACTTTAAATTCATTCATTATTAATTGCAACAATGCATACGAACTAGTTTCGGAAAATCAAAAATCTATCCTATTCAAATATATTATTAGCCAACTGCAAGGGAAAGCAGAGGTAGCTAGCTTGCTCGATCAAAGAGTTCGTCAATTGGGAAAAGCTTAGAGAATCCCTTAAAGCCTAGTTCGGCGAACAGAAACATTGTTCTCAGCTCCTCAACGAACTGCAAGAGATTAAACAAAACCCAAATGAAAATGTCAACAGGTTTTCCCTACGTGTTGAGGCATGCCTCTTGCAGCTACTTACAGAAATAACACTACCTAACACCAAAGCAAATAAAATCCCGGGTCGAACAGCTGCAATGAAGGATTTAGCTCCATCATTTTCTAATGGGACTAAATCCTTAAATGATGCTATTAACTATGCTATATCTGAAGAAAAATTAGTGCAGGTGATGTCAAGGCGTCCCACACCTGTATACAACCCAAATCAAGCTCGCCCTTTCCAGCGTCCAGTAGTTCGATGCCCATTGGAACCTCCCAACAGATTCCCAACTCCCAGAAACACCCACCCTACAGGGCCAACAATTTTCCCTGCATTAATTTGCAGATATTGCAAGGCCCCTGGACACTATCGAAAACTGTCGTAAAAGAGAATACAACAATAGACGATATGACAATCCAACATGGCTCTGCAATAACAATAATAATAATACTCAACCTCGTCTATGAGCTAATCAACCTATTCATACTACCAATACGACTTATAATCAAGGTCTCGATGAAGTTGATAATTATCATTTAAACGACAACACCCTCCCGTCGGGTACCGCGCGGGAAAATTATATGGGAAAATCGGTATTAAAATAAATACTAATTCTACTAAATCCATTGAAAACAATTCTAAATCGCGTGTTACAGAAAATACCATTTCTACTAAATCAAATGAAAACAATACTAAATCCTGTGTTACACAAAATACTATTTCTACTAAATCAAATGAAAAAAATACTAAATCGTGTGTTACACAAAATACTATTTCTACTAAATCAAATGAAAACAATACTAAATCGTGTGTTACACAAAACACTATTTCTTCTAAATCAAATAAAAACAATTCTAAATCTGCAACTCCTTGTTCAAACACAACAACCTGAAACAAAAAAAAACATATATGAGGTATACAACATTCAAAATAATACTTCAAAAAAAAATACTTACCTTTTGTAGAATGCCAGACTCAATACTGTCACATATATTTTCATATAATTAAGAATGTAAAAAGTTTAAAAACTCAATGCCCAAAGATAGATGGGAGTTTGTAAAAAAGCATAGACTATGTTATAAATGTTTATTATCCACACACAAGAGACAGTTGTGTTCAGCTAATATTTGTGATGTTGACAACTGCGGGCTACTTCATCATCGACTACTTCATTATGTTCAAGAAAGAAATGATACAGTTCCTGAAAGAGGAACAGTCAACCACCGGGTTACTGAGGAGGATGAGAGGTCTTCAGGGCAACCGCTACATTGTCAACACTCAATTGAAAACGTAATAAATATAAATTCTTTATTAAATGGCAAAGTGTTACTAAAAGTTTTCGGTGTAAACATACATGGACCTAAAGGTAGTGCAAGTCTTTGTGCTTGGACGATGGGTCTACAGTGACTCTCATTATGCTAGCCTAACATCACGTCTAGGCCTGTATGGGCGACGCGATACAATGCGTATGAGTGACGCATGGGACAAACATAAACTCTTTTGTGAAACAGACTTAGTGCATCTTCAAATAACGAACTGTGAAGGAGAAAAATATGAACTAGATGAACATAGTATTAAGGAATATAACTTGTCTAACCAGTCACCCGCCAACCCTCCGCGCGATAACATCTTTTTAACGGAGCTCCGCGCCGAAAAAATCACAAAAATAGGTTTTTCTACGTGAAAATACCCAAGTAATATATCGGCGTGTGCGCAATACAGAGCTCTATCTATTCCAACAATCGCGAGTGAAATTGGTGCATTATCCAGGGAGAAATCCTCTATAATATAATAATCTTGTAAACTTTCATTAGTCGTATATTTCATTGATAATAATTTTCTTTTTAAGTGGAGCTTATTGAAAACGCTTTTCCTTTGAAAATTGGCCTGTAGCGCCGTTAGCATTTCTTGTGCTGTTTTACATTTCGATATTATTTCTATGTATTTATCACTTATGCATTGCACAATAAGTGATTTGGCTTTTGCTTGCACCTTTTTATCTTTCTCTTCTAGATTTTCTATATCAATACCTTTTTCTTCCAATATCAGTTTTACTCTGTATATCCAATGATTATAATTAGTTTTTTTCGCTTAAAATTGGAAATTTTACCTCAGTCGTCATTTTTACTAATCTTCTTTTGTTTTTTTTTTATTTTTGTGGTTATTATATCGATAAATTTTACTTTCACACTTTACTTTTCACTGAGCCCACATAACCTGATAAAGTTAAGGGCACGCAGCGGAAGCAAACAACAGCAACGATTGGATAATTATATATATTTACTTATTTAAGTGGAGTACATTTTTATGGCCGTTACTATTTTTATAATCAATCACAATTGACAAGAACATATAATTGACAATAATCATAGACAAATCTAACACACTGTACCATATTGGCCCCAACAAAATGGTGAAGTCGAACGTCAAAATAGGGATATCCTGAAACGCTTAAAAATTAGTCAGTCGGAAAAGGGCAATTGGCGGGAAGGGCTAGAAGAGTATTTGGTCATGTATAACAGCACACCATATGATGATATGCGGTGTGACAGAAGAGGTATGTCAGAATAGCAGAGTATGGAAGGAAAAGACATATTGTACCGACCCCAAGTAATTGGGATATGGTGAAAGAAAAGAGAGAACAGCACACCATACAGTATAACTGGGAAACCTCCAGCGGAGCTATTCTTTAAACAATTTCGCGATAAAATCCCAATGACAAGTGACATAAATTTTCAATTAGAAAACTTGGACGTTAAGGATTAGGATCTTCAGAAGAAGCAAACGGGGAAAGAATATACAGATGAGAAACAAAAGGCTAAAGAGTCTGAGCTACTGTAGTGTTTGCTTCTTAACACTAATATAGATGTCACCGACTCGTCTACGCATTACCACACGTACAGCAGCATCAGCGGTTGGTTATTGACTGAGGTGGTAACTGGGGACTGAGCCTCCCAACTCAATTAATATCCCCTCCCACTGTGCCTCAATGAAGTAATGCACTCGAGACAGATACTTGTATATTGTTATAATATACATACACTACATCCCTACCTTATTTAATATTTGTTTATTTATAGAAAAATTAAAAGAAAGCCATAATCATTAGTTCTATTTATTTTAAAGTATAGCATGTCATATTTTGATTAAATCAATTCGTTCATTAAACAATTGTAATAGTATAGCGAAATTTTACTTTATTACTAAGATTTTCATGGTGGTTTCTTTTCATCTTATATAGTTCTGATCATGCTCCTAGTACATCCTTCTCTTCTACTTTTTTCTTTCTTTCATTTATTTCTACTACCCGTACTAGACACATTTTCCGAAATGCTATTTTCATTTCCAAAATTTTCTATCTACCGGCTAACTGTTTCGATAGTATTTGCCTCAGCCACAATGTCATCTAATTTTATGGAATCCCCGCTTTGCAGGATTTTCTTAGTTCCTTTGATGAACCTTTTTGGTTATTTCATCATCTTTATCTTTAAATTTACATTTATTTGCTTGTTGCCTAGGGCGCACTAAAAAAAATCACATTTCTCATCTGGATCTTGTTTAATCAATTGAAATATATGACGTTCATAGACTTTGCTTTGTTTCGGTGTGAAGTATTCATCGAGTTTATTTATAGCTACTTCGAATACATCAGCCGCATCTGTGATTGAAATGTTGACTCCAGGTATGTTATAAAATATTTCTTGTAGCCCTAACCTTCCAAAATAAAGCAAAGTAGCCCTTTTATTTTCACTGTGACTTATGTCTGATGCATTAAGATAAATGTGCAAAGCTCTTTTCCAACACTCCCATCTTACACCCACCGACGATGGTTCTCCCTCACAATCGAACTTGTGGAGTGTCAGTTGCGACCTGTTAATATATATTGATACCTGAAATCAACCAATACATTTTTTTTTAGTGTTGTTTTACAACTCTTATTTACAGTTATTAACTGTAAAAGCAGTATCCTAATAATAGGAGTCTAATTGAATGATAAGTTTAAAAATTGCATTCATTATTTAATAATAAGAATGTCAATTCAATGATCAATCAAAACGGCTTTCAAAGTACTTAAAGTATCAACATAAATAATTATTATCAGTTTACACTGCTTCTATATTAAATCAATGTCAATTTAATGAACAGTTATTACTGCCTTCAAAATTTTGTATTTAATTGCAGTTTACACTGCTTCTACACTCAAACAATAATGTTAATTAAATGACCAGTTAAAACTCCTTTCCATAATTCATTTTATTAGGGTGTCAATTTCATGACCAGGCTTTGCACCAGTTCAGACCTTATAGGTAGTTTTAACTATTTAGTTATTTGTAGCTACCCTGGAATTAATTATCTACATTAAGTATATATTTCATCCTTCATGTAAAAAGTTATCGTTTAAATATTCATACAATGAAATCTGCATTAATATTCTATATGATGAATAATTAGATATCAAGTTATTTGGTTGTATTTCTATATTCTTACATTAATTACAATTTTCAAGTAGTGCACTTTAAATGCGTAATTTACAATAACCTTTTTTTTAATTGCAGGAGATCAACAGATATGCAGACGGCCCACTTGATGGAAAGCGGTTTCCATCGCCTATGGACATTTGCAACACCAAAGGTGCTACAAATGCGCTGCTGCTCTTTTAAGGGAAACTGGAACCTGGTGACTAATGCCGGAACACAACTCAAGGTTGTTATGGCGACATACTTTAGACCAGGGGTGGTAGTCATCCAGTCGGGCAAATGCCCTTCCACCTGGCAAACCAGGCTTTCTTAAACTTTTTGCAGTTACGGACCACTTTCACAATTGAAAAAACTCCACGGTCCCCTTCCAAAAAACATTTTTGTTTTGAAATAAAAGCCATTTTTATAATAATAAAAATACATTTATTAGTACGTTTATTACACTTACTGCTAAGTTAATGAGAAAGGTGCTGCTGTTTGGCCTCAATGAGAACGTTAAATTGTGGCCTTGTCTTCGACAAAGCAAGTCGCATGTCATCGGTCACATTCAACCGATTGCGATTTTTTGTTTTATTGACACTAGAACCGAGAACCCTGCCTCACAAAGATACGTAGTAGCAAATGGTATCACAACAGACATAGCTCGCTTGACAAGAAGAGGGTAAACTTGACTCAAAGTACTTATTTTGTAAGGTCCTTTCCAGATAGATGAAAGTGCCTTACGCAGCCTAAGATGGTTTTTTAAATATACGTAGTCGCCGGCTTTATATTTAACAGGGCGAGTGTGATTGTCGTAATAGTTTTTGGAAATCTCTTTAGTTCTTTTAATGAACTCCAAGGCTTTCTCTCGAGAATATCTTAGTCTATTTTGTAGCATTCGGATATAATCAGTGTATGTTGCTCCTGATGATTCATTGTAAATGGAATTCGGGATGGATGGTTTGCAACCAAATACAAACTCATATGGTGTAAAATGAGTTGTAGAATGAACAGCAGTATTGTAGGCTAGCGTAGCCGTATAAACATAACGTGGCCAATCGGTTTGCTCTTCGTTGACATACGATTTCAGGTGTTCTTTAAAAGTCGAGTGGCTTCGCTCTAAGGCACCTTGAGTTTGAGGATGGTATAGGGAACTCCAAGGATTCTTTATTTTCAGAAATACACAGGTTTTTTTTTAACAAATCGGAAGTGAAATTTGTTCCCTGATCCGTGAGGATAAACTTAGGAATACCAAAGGCAGATAATAACGGTAGATATAGTGAAGCAGGCAGTCGCTTGTTTCTTCGGCAGTAGGGTATGCAGAAGAAAACTTTGTAACGTCGTCTTGAATGGTTAATATGAACCTTAATTTTGCAGATCCGGATTCCGGGAGTGGCCCTACGATGTCTAATGAAACTCTTTCAAAAGGTTGTGTGGACGTTGACGTGATTTGCATAGGAGCACAGATAATTCTACGAAGGGCTTTGTTTTTCTTGACATAACTGGCATTTACGGACATAGTCTTCAACGTCACTGCGCATGCTTCGCCAGTAGTATCTTTCTTATATTCTACTGAGCATTCGATTGGCTCCTAAGTGACCGGAAATGGGAATATCATGATTTTCTTTAAGGATTTTAGCAATTTCAGTCATAGTAGGATAAATCACAGTGTTTTTACAAATATGAATTTTTATATTAGTATCGTGAAATAGATACATAAATATGTTATATATTTTACTTAAGGAATGTTTATCAAAAAGATTTCGGAAATCTGTGATACCAAATTCAATAATGTTATATTTTAGTAATTCAAACTTTAAATTATTGATACTTTTAAATATGTCTTCATAGCCTGTTGTTATCATAATAATAAACTTTTACGAAGAGTAAATAATAAGTTACATTATCTTTTCCCGATTTAATAAATGAATATAAAGTTCTTTCTTTCTCGAAAAGTTCTTCAGAATCTGGAAGATTACTGATAATTTCTTCTACATACTGATTTGATTCACCTAAATCAATAGAGGTAGATACGACTATGTGTTTAATTTTTGTTTTTAAAAGGTTTTCATTATGTTCTTCGATTTTTGTATTCAAAACTAATGACTTATTGTTTATTATTTTCAGGAATTTACTATATGTTTTGTCGTTACTAGAAATTTCTTGGAGAGAAAATGGTGCTGAGGTATCAAAATTGGCAGAAGTGTCTTCGACTTCGGGGATGACAAAATCATCAGGTAAATAAAGTATTTCAGGTAAGTCAGGTATTTCGGGATTTGTTACTACATTAAGATTATTTGCAGGTGTTTCTTCTGGGACTACGAAGTCGGGTAGATCAGGTAAGTCTGATAAGTCAGGTAAGTCAAATAATCCAGGGAAGTCAAATGGTTGAGGATTGATTTGAACACTAGGATCCTCCAGAGCAGATTCGTTGAGGAGTAATTCATTAGGAGCATTCAAATCAGAAGGATTATTTGAGGAAGTGGGTTTTCGGGAGGAGAGGTATTATTTGCACGTCGTATCTCTCCTTGAATAGGATGTAAAAAGTATCGTGAAAGGGCGTCAGCATTAGTACTAAGTTTCCTTTTCTTTCATTGTATTTCATAACCAAATTCTTTTAATTTCAGACGCCAGCGGATCAGTCTGGGTCTTTACAATTAAATAACCAATTAAGAGGTTTATGATCAGTGAGTATTTTACATCGGCGACCAAAGAGGTATGGGCGAAATACTCTTGTACCGAAGACAATGGCTAGGCACTCTTTCTTCCGTCACATCATAATTGCACTCTGCTTTGTTGAGTGTTCTAGAACCGTAGGCGATTGGCCTATCTTTACCGATTTCGCCTTGTGATAAGATTGCAGAGATTGCATAGCTAGATACATCACACGTCATGATAAAGGCTTTGTGAAATCAGGATATATCAGGACTGGGGCTGTCACCAGCTTTTGTTTTAATTGTTCAAAAGCTAGTTGTTAAGCGTTGGTCCATACAAACGGGACATCCTTTTTGAGGAGTGTAGCTAGAGATTGCGCGAATCGAGAGAATTCTGGAATAAAGCGACGATAATAATTATGAGGCTAAACCTAAAAAAGACGATGTCTTTCGGACATTTGGGGACAGGAAATTCAACTACAGTTTTTATCTTTTCAGGATTTAGCTTAACGCCGTCATCAGTGATTATGTGTCCGAGATAAACTACTTCTTTGCGTAGAAATTCACACTTCTCGGGTTGTAGTCTGAGGCGGAAATTTCGTAGTCTTTCAAAAACGAAAGATATTTTCTCCATATGAGAGGTAAGATTATGTGAGTAGATAACAATATCGTCTAAATAGACAAAACAATGGATGCCTTGCAGGCCGGATAGGACTGTGTTCATAAGTCTCTGGAACGTGGCAGGCACATTCTTCCAACCGAATGGCATCTTATTGAATTCAAAATGTCCTTGTGAGACACTGAACGCTGTCTTGGGCGCGTCATCTGGGTGGATTTTAACTTGATGAAAACCAGACGCTAGGTCTAGTGTGGTAAAATATTTACTTTGACTAAGTTGGTCAAGGATTTCATTAATTTGGGGAATAGGATAATTTTCCCCGATGGTAATGTCATTGAGTTTGCGGTAATTAATAACTATTCTCCACTTCTTTTATCCTAACCGGTCCATCTTTTTGGGAACAATCCAAATAGGAGACGACCAGGGAGATTTATAGGGTTTAATTATGTTTTCAGTTAACATTTTATCGAATTGTTTCTTTACTTCTTCTTTATGCGTTTCCGGGAATCTATAGGATTTTTTCAAGAGCTCAAATTATGTTCCGATTCTGCCGATGCAATTATTTGTTGACTGATTATAAAAGTCAAAAGGATAGGATTCTTTGTAATAAATAGGATGCAAGGTGAGCGATAAATTGGATTTAATAGTTAGAGGTTTTTCGGATTGAGTATGGTTAAATTTATTCTGTTATTTCCTTTCACTTTAACAAGGCAACTTGAGATGAGTAAGGAGTTGGAGATATGTTGATCAACTATTATATCTTCTCTAAGTTCAGGATTTTTGACGGAACACTCTATTACTGTCTCGGTTCTTGGATTAACTGTATAGGATGGTTTCGTCTTCTATTTCTAAATTATCGGAACTTTAATTTATGCGGCAACCATGGCGCATAAATAAGTCTGTACCTATCATTCCGTCATAGGGGAAATCGATATTATCGAAAACATAGAAGGTATGTACTAATTTTAACTTTGGGTTGAACTGCAATTGCAGTTCGAAACTGCCTGAACTGTTAAGCGGGTTTTTAGAATCGATGCCTTTAACTTTTAGGCATGTGGGAAGGATCTGGATAGGATTGGTAATACATTTCTTTTTCAGTACACAGATCGATGCTCCGGAGTCGATTAAGAAGATGAGGGGTTCAGGATTTACGGGAGTCTGGACTTTTATATAAGGTAAGAACCTCCTACTAGTGATAATTTCATAAATTTCAAGTTTTGGATGAGCACTTATTTGGGGCTGGCCTTCCGTGTGGTCCGTGGAAATGAGAGGGCGCTTATTTGGGGTTACCCGTGTGGTCCCTTTGGAATGAGAGGGCGCTTATTTGGGGCTGGTTACCCATGTGGTCCCTTTTAATGACGGTGTCGAAACTAGAGATCCGTCTCGCCCGACACCGAGGCGAGACATCTATTCGTTTAAAGGTTGTTGGTCTACCTCATCTTGTCCGGACTCTTCATTCTGCTCCAGGAAGTTTGTCCGATGAGGGGGCCGGAATGAACCTTAGTTATTAGGATCTTGATAGAATTTATATCTGTTGTTGTTAAACTCCCGCTTCTTGCAGGAAGAAATATCGTGCCCGGGAATTTTGCAGTATCTGCAAAAGGCACTGGATGAGCCTTGTGGCTGGTAGTTAGGAAATCTCTGTGAAGTATTATAGTTGAAAGAGGAAGAAGGGTTATTGGGTGGCTTTTGAGAAGTGGGAGTAAAATTTGTCGGTGCTCTGTTCAGATTAGGTTTTTATTCAGAGGGGAGACGTCTATAGAGTGTCAGTTGAATTCTTTCCTCTGACACTGTCAGGTTTATAGCGTCATTAAGTGTTTTGGGTGCTCTGCATCTAACGATGTTGGAGATTCTAGGATGAAGTCCCATTAGAAAGTGGTGTAAGGTTAAATCTTCCATGGCCGCAGTGCGGCCGGGGAGCTCTTTAACTTTTGAAGTCGACAAAGATATTTCGGTTAACAGTTGGGATAAAAGTGTTTCTACACGAAGAGAGTATTGACCAACATTCTCTTGAGAGAGTTGTTTAATTTCTTGGAGTTCAGTTAAAAGGTGAGAATAATGTTTACGCTCACTAAATTCAGTCTTCAAAAATTCCTTGAGTTGCTCCCAGGATTCTCTCTTTTCTTTCACCATATCCCAATTACTTGGGGTCGGCACAATATGTCTTTTCCTTCCACACTCTTCTATTCTGACATACCTCTTCTATCACACCGCATATCATCATGTCATCCTTCACATAATCCATCCATCTTTTTTTGGTCTACCTTTAAATTTGTACCCATCGATCTTGTAGTATAACATTATTTTTGTCACGTGACTTTCATCCCTCCTCATCATATGTCCATACCAACTTAAATCTTTTTCCTCTCAATTTTTCTGTCACAGGTGCAACTTTCAAAGATCCCCTTATGTACTCATTTCTCACCTTATCCATTCTTGTAACACCACACATCCAGCTCAACATTCTCATCTCAGCTGAGTGGAGACGTTAGTAGTTTATCACTTTAGTGGCCCAACATTCCGACCCGTATAGCATGACCGGTCGTATGATAGATTTATATATTTGACCTTTTAGTTTCAGTGGCATTAGTTTGTCGCACGTCACACTGGTTACCTGTCTCCACTTCAGCCATGCTACATTTATTCTTCTCCTTACATGTTGTTGGAGTTGCTGTAGTTGCTCCCAGGATGTGAATTCTTTAATTGAGCACACGGTTTCTACTTTACCATTAAGCTGGCTTAATATATACTTGAATAGGATCGACTTCTGGGCCTCCGATGCGAGTTCTATCGCATTGTCGCAGTTTACAATAAACGAATTTAAAGTATCGCGTCTGCCGTCATTCATGATTTTGAAAAGGATATTAGAGTTAGATAACTCAGACATTGCGATATATGCGGCTGTCTTCCTAGTCCCACGTGGAGAAAGTGTTGAGGATTTTAGGTCCGTGTCACTGGCGGCTTAATCAGGATCAGGAATAAAGAAGCTTAATTTACTTTCCGCTTCGGATTTATGTCCCTTTACCATAATAACACGCCACAATAAACAAATCTTATTAATTATTTTAGCACAACCATATGAACAACCTTAATTAAAATGGCAATGACTAAAGACTTATAATGTTATCACGCAGACGCAGACGGCCGTTAATAACGAGACACGCTGACGGTGCAGGAACATTCCGATGCACGCGGTAGGTAGCACGTCGAATACGTCGGGAACACTTCAGTAGGATGGTAAGTATAGCAGGATAAGATTTTCTTCACAGGATACTTATTTACTTTACAGGATAAAGATTTTCTTCTTCGCAGGATATTTATTTATTTTACAGGATACAGATTTTCTTCTTTACAGGATATGATTTTCTTCGCAGGATATTTATTTACTTTACAGGATCGAGTTTTCACTTTCCACAACGTTTATGGATTTCACTTTGTAGGATCCGACGCGAGTCTACGATGCGGTTGCCAGCCACCGGAATATTCGGATCCTACTGCTGCCACCAAAATGTTATACCGAGATTCAGAAACACCTTTTTAAAAAAGGAATTATTTAATAGCTAAAAGAAATACACTTTAAACAAAATATCTCTAGGCAACCGCACTGAAAGAAAAAAGAACGTAGACTGGCTAAGATCGAATTTAAAGCTAAACGGTGTACTTGGACTGCTGAGCTAGCTCTGTAGTCTCAGCATTATAATAAACAGGTAAGGGATGTAACAGTGCGCATGTCCTTTACAAGTAAACTGACACTATTATAGGATTTATCTAAACACATTTTTGCACCATTAGTTAATCGGGTTTTTAAGACAAAATTTATCAATAAAAGCTTATCGTCATTTTCTAACAAAGCTTCAAATAACTCAATTGCATCTATTAATTCTTGAGTGACTTTATCATCACCAGTCATTTTTAGTAAAAGGCTTACTGTCGTTTTTAAGGAAAATCCTTCGTTTGACATTTTGTCCGATAGAAAATTACTACTACACATTATCTATGAAGGAAATAATAGTAGCAAACCAGACAAGTATGCCGGTATTGTGTGCAGGTGATTGTGTATCACACACATAACAACTGTAGTGGGGAAATCAGAATATGACATTATTGTTAAAGATGTCTTATGCGTTCCAGACCTTACAACAAACCTGTTGTCTGTCAGCCAGCTGATGAAGAGTGGTAACAAAGTTAGCTTTCATAAAGAGCATTGTTACATTATAAATCAGCAGAATGAGTTGATTGAGATAGGTCAGTTAGTGAACGGCATATACAAATTGAGTACCAGGTCAGAATGTATGTTAGCCGCTGCGGCAACTACAACCTCAGGTATGATTTGGCACAGAAGACTTGGCCATATTAACAGCAGGGATTTAAATATCATGAAGAATGGCGCTGTAAAAGGCTTGAGGCTTGATGCACAATGAAAAAACAGATAAGCAAGTTTAATTGTACAGTTTGCTGTGAAGGCAAACAGACAAGATTACCTATTCAAAGTAGCGGTAATAGAAGTGAGGGTCTTCTCCAGCTTGTGCATGCATTGTATGTGGCCCAATGAAGACCAAATCAATTGGTTTATCTAGATACTTCTTGCTCTTTATGAATGACTACAGCAGGATGTCAGTTGTTTACTTTTTAAAAAGTAAAAGTAAAGTTTTTAAATATTTCAAAGAATTTAAAGTTATGGTTGAAAATAAGAGAAATATTAGTATAAAAAAACAACAAAAGTTGTAAGTGCCTACTACATAAATTCATTGATCAAACAATTACAAACCTCGTCATAAAACTTGATCGCATAATTCCTTTTTATTTATTTCTGGAGTATTCAAATGTATATTTGATTCTACATCTGCACCTAAAATTATAAATTGAAATATGAGAAGTAAGTTAAAACGTCTTCCTTAATTAAACATAGGTATGTACCTATTTATCACAGAAATGAAATTATTACAACATAAAACAACAAAATAGTTTCAGTTTTAGAATAAAGTGCTTACTCTCAAAGTCATCTAAATTGTTCACCAAAAACAGCATTCGTTTTGCACGAGAATTTTTTAATTCTTTAGGTTTTCTCGATTCCATCTTAAAATACTAATTCAAGTGGTATACAACAGTGTAAGGCAGTTACTTATCACTACTTCCAATTATATTGAGCGTTGGAACCAGCTGAAGGTAAGATATGATAATAAAAAGTACCTCCCTAATTCGGTTTTGAAACGCGTGATTTAATCAAAAATCTGCTTGTAATGAGAATTAAGTGTTCCTCAAAGAACTAGTCGGTACTACATTGAATTGTTTACATGCGCTTAAGAACATCGGAATAGACAAGGATTCAAGGGACATAATTGTAATTTATATTGTGTCCAACAAATTAGATGCGGAAACACGTAAGCAGTGGAAGTTGAAGATCGCAGACGGGAATGCGAAAGAAATGCCTACATTTAATCAGTTCGAGAATTTCTGGAAAGCAGATTCCGAGCTCTTGAATTCGTTGAACCTCGATCTTCAACTGTCACATTTAATAAACCACACAGGCACAAGGTTTTAGACGTTGTTCGGGTAGTTTATAAGGTTTGTGGCAATGAACATAAATTACATATATGTAATGAATTTATGAATACAAACGTAGATAATATATGTAAGTTTATAATTGTAAGACGATTATGTTTCAATTGCTTGGGCAGCAACTGCTCGGCTAGGTTCTGTCCAAGTAAAACATCTTACAGGGTATGAATGAAGATAATTAAATGCTGATAAAATTTTGGGAAATTGAAGCTGAGCCAAAGTCTGAAAAAAGAATGATGACTGAAGAAGATGTTTGCTGCGAACAATTCTTCGCGGAGACAACAATACGGGATTCAGAGGGAAGATATATAGTCAGACTTCAAAACAGAGAGACCTCGATGTGTTGATGGTGACTCAAGGATAATTACTGAAAGAAGACTAAATGGTATATAGTCTTTGTGCATTTGTCCCATGTTTTCACTATAGATGTCATGGATGAGCCGGTGCAATTTGACGCCATCAGACTTATTGTCTTTCTACTTGAAGATAACCGTCAGTTTACTCACATACTGCTGATTTTCGCCACGAGCCATTTTATAATCTGATTCGAATTTAATTGCAGCATAGTCAGGGATTCTATTAACACTACTGGAACATTATTGTTCCAGTAGTGTGAAGCTTTCTCTTGTGCATTTCTTCGGACAACGGAACTGTTGTGAAATATCTATCATGGTAATTACAGCTCCCAGGTGGGACATTCTTGATCAATGGAAAATTACAGAAAGGCCTAGTCCAAGTGTTGTATCTCCAAACATGGTTTTGGCCCTCTGATATATGCAAAGTCCGAGCATCAGTCCTTCACTTGTAGTCAGTACAAAGATTTTTAAGTCCACCTGGGCGTGGCTTGTTTCTGACTACTTAACGAAAAATGCACCTGCCAGTCAATGGGACCATTTGTTCATCAATTTAGTAAAACCCGGGGACCCTTTCTAGTTTATTGCAAGCAATTTTAACCTTGTCGATCATCGGCTTACTTTCCACATTAGGTTGGTTCTTTCATTAGGTGGAGCTTCATCTGTATCTCCGACGTGTAATGCATTTAGGATAGTTAAAAATTGATCACGAGGCATTTGCTTGCTAATAATCTCCAACTTTAAACCGAAACAGCTCTCAAGTGCATTGATTGGAACTCTCGGGTAGTGAATAAATCCAATGATGATGTGAACAGAAAAAACTTTGGCTATATCAACTGCTGTAGTTTTCAGTTCACGGCCCGTTTTTCTGAGATAATACAGGTTTGTGCATCTGGATACTTCTTCAAAAAAAACTTTGTCGAAGTAGTCAGAAAAATATTCCATTGGAGTCCTCACGCTGGTTTAACAGTTTCTCAAGCTAATTAACTTTACGTGGACGTTCAAATACTAGAATTTTGGTAACGTCCTCTAGAGGACGCCAAAATCAAAATCCAAAATGCCACTACGGTCATATCCAACATATGTTGGTATCACAAGAAATTCAATTTTAAAGCAACCAAATGTACTAAACTATGTAGTTGGACGCCTCTGGAAAATTAGTCCGACAATCAGTAGAGGCGGCTGGTGATTCTTCTCCTGCCGGCCGCCGGCTGTTTGTTACTGAAAAAAAAACCCAACGCCAGTTCTTCATTGACACTGGCTCGGATCTGTGTTGTTTTCCTCGAAGATTTCTAGAAGGCCGTTTGTCGTATCAAGAATACAATCTCAGTGCCGCCAATGGGAGTTCAATAAGAACATATGGATATATTCCGCTCTGCTTAGACCTAGGTCTGAGACGTGACTTCAATTGGAATTTCGTTATTGCAGATGTTGAGACCCCTATCATCGGCTCTGATTATTTGAGTTTTTATAATTTATTGCCGGATTGTCGATAGAAACGAATCAGAAACAGAACTTTATCTGCATCACCTCCTAGGGTTCCGTCATCTAGGTACCACACATTAAATTTTGAATTGAAACGGGTGATGATGGGGTGAATCGCAAAGCTGAAAATGGTTGGTCCGAGGGGATAACCCTCTTGACAACCAACGGCCAAGTCTATTAAATTATTTTTGTACATTAATTTAGTGGATGTACTGTAGCATTTCCATAGAAAACCAAAGGAGTTGGAAATTTTTTCTTTAATTTGGGTCAAAAGAGCGCCCCTGTCTACGGAATTGAAGGCGTTTCTAACATCCATTTTCAGCAATATCTCTCTGCTATTACTGTCAAGAAATGTACGTAGAGCATGAACCGCTGCCTCGCACCCGTCTTGGGTGCCAAAACCGAGTTGGACTGGCTGTAGACAGTTTTATAACACCTCTTTATGTTTGGTGCAACATATTTTAGCGACGAGACGGCGGTACGTTGTGCCGACGGCTATTGGGCGGATACCTCAGTCTTTTTTTTTTAAGTACACAAAGGTTGGCACCGTAAAGTACGTCTAAAATATCGTTATGAACCCGGCCTGAGATCATGAGATTGATTAAAGCTGTTAGATCCTGCAGGAGTGTCTCGCCAGCATGACCGTTACCGCCACTCGTGAAATCTTTTAAATGTTGTGGTGTCAAGCCATCGAGGCCTTCTGCAGAACCAAGTCTAAAGGAGTTAATAGCTTTTAGCACATCCTCCTTAGATGCACGCAAGAATAAGTTTAAAATATTGGGTCCTTCGGGTAGATGAAGGTCTGTTGCTGAGGGTGGATGTTTATCTTTTAAGGTCGCAAGCGTTTCTGCATTATCGGATGCTATTTTGTCTTCGGAGAAAAGCAGACGTGCGGCGCCGCTAAGGTCGCCGTCAGCAATGTGGCTCTCGACTAGTTAGATTGGTGCTCTGTGGCGGTATTTCTTATCGTGTTGGAAACTGTTAATTAAACTATACTGATCATTAGTATGTATAGTTTCTTTGGTGTAATTTGATTTAATTTTCGAAGTAAGCGAATTTTCGATGTTTGTTGATGTATGTAGAATTTAATAGGGTAAATTTAGGAGAAGTTCCCAAGCGCGTTTAGTTTTCAGACAGGACCGTCCCGATTGTTTCTGACAAAGTCTCAGCAACCGTAATTCTGGCTCCTCGAGGCAAACGTTTAAAGATAGTTGTATGCTCTTTGTGGTTGTTAAGACACAGGGAAAATGGCAAATTTTTGGAGCTTTGAGGTATTACGTCCAGGCCAGTGGTTTCTGAAATGGTATCTGTTTGAACAGGTTTAGGAGTTTTTGATATATGGATTTTTAAACCTTTCTCCCCTTTGAAAAACGCACCTGGGAACATTGCTGGCATCGCACGAAAGTTTCTCCGATATCTGCCACATTCAGGTGGCTGGCTCCATGAGAGGATTTGGGCATTATACCTTTTAAGGAACCTTTTAAATATTAAGAATATAGAAATGTACCTTGTCAAAGATTAAGTATATTCAAAAGGGCAAACATTATTTTTTGTACAATATAATACCTATGTCTAATATATTTTTTTAGAAATAAGATATATAGAATATAAAGTTGAGGAGGAGTGTAAGTTATTTAGTCTCAGAAATGGCAACTTTATATTATGTAATATGCTGGTAGCATCTATGCTCTCTGAGTGTTCGCCATATTTAGTCTATCCGCAACGTATGTTATTATATAATGGTACATAATAAAAAGAATATAAAGTGGACATGTCTGTATAATTTAAAGAACCAAGAAAATCCAAGTCATCAAAATTGTACACAGAACCTTTAATTAAAAGAACAGAAAATTCATTGCTGAGGTGGAATGAAAGAAAAGCTGTGTATCCGAGGCTATATAAATACATGCTCAAAAGGCTAAACATCACTGCCACGTCGGTACCAGGCGAGCGTGTATTTTCGAAAGCTGGTCTGACATTAAATGAAAGGCGGACTCGGCTCACAACAAAAAAATTGTCGCAATTACTATCTATAAGTTGTAACTAAAAATGTAAATATTAATTAATGTTATTTATACGTTGTAGATCAAAATTATCCAAATCGATACAGCCATTCTCGAGTTTTAGCGAAACAAACGAACAGCAATTCATTTTTATATATATAGATTAAACTTTTATTGACACCCGAACATTCAGTACAATAAGATATACGTAATTGTTAGCGGGCTGTACAACACAGGCATATTTCTGACAGGTCATGTTTAGAGTACTGAGTACTGTTCGAATGCCATAATACGCGGTGCGGAATGTCATGCCATATGGCATGACTTCATAGAGTACTGTTATGAGCGTGATTACTACACACATACGCTTAAATTATCTATTAAACACCCATTAAAGAACCCAGAAATCTCTAAAATCATTAATAAAATAAAAATAGCTATTAGGCATTTCAAACAAAGCAAAGTTGCCTGGGACAAATTAAAAAGATGCCAAGAGCAAACGGATATTACTCCGAAAAGGCTTATACAGGAGGTACCCACAGGGTGGAACTCACATTATCCAGTGACGTATGGACCATTTGCAAGGAAATGTGTATAATTCTCCAGCCATACGAAGAAGTGACACGTGAAGGTAGTTGACCTTCGTGTGAATGTAAACTCTTACTTAAATTCAGTATCTGGTAGCCATAGCTAATTAAGGTTTATCATAAGATAGTTGTATGCAAGTGAATCTATATCTGTTTATCGAGAATAAACGCTGAAAGTACAGCTTTATCTTGTTTTATTACTAGCTCTGATTATTCAGTATTCTTCATTACAGAGAAACCTTTAAATATTCGCTGGCTAGCCCTCTATTCATAACATATTACCTTTTTTACAAAAAGGCCTGCCAGTGGGTAACTAATTTATGACTAAAATTTCAGTTTATAATATTCAAATGTCCTTTATACATAACTTTGTTTTTTTATAAATAACATTACTATTCTACAGATAATAAGGAATGATATATGCTAATACAAAATTTTCGGATGATCAGCAAGTTTTTTATAACATTGTCTGGATAACCGGTTACCGGACGATTATTATTCGTCCGGTTACCGGACCGTATTGTTTGGTAGTACTTGTGGTAGACGGTGTTGATTGTTCAATACAGCTCCAGAGGTTATCGTGAACGAGAACCACCTTCATTACGAACTTCAAATTCGCATAATTAGACTTACCCTCTAGCCTTCGAACGTTAATTGTGTATGTTCTCTCATTATTGTTACTACTGTTTAAACAATAATATACAAATATCTTTATAATTGTATTAAAACACACGTAAACGTCTACCATCTTTCGTAATTCCGCGATTCTGAGCCGGGATTCGCTGACGAAGAGCTTGGTGCAGGGAAATTTGATGAAGTTGGAGCCATGACTCCTGGCGCCACAATCTTCTGTATATTGTCGGCCAGATCAGCAACTTGTCCAAAAGAGTGTGTGGGCTGCGATGCTAGAGACTTTGAAGTAGGCGACTGCTCCAGATGGACCTCAAAAAATCTTCCGGTCTTTCTGTCTCCTAGTCTCATGCGTTAATAATTGTCGCACTTTTTCTCGTCGGACGTTGTCAACCGCTTTATGAACTCGCATTTGATTTTATCATATTTAAATCTGAGTGGCGGGTTGATAATAACGTCTTTCACTGCTTTACCGTGACAAATGTCCAAATTAGTGGTGACGAGAGTAAATTGTGTGGCATCATCGACAATTCCTAAGGTCTCATACTGACCTTCCAATAGTGCAAACTATAGATTCGGATCATCCGGACAAAACGGTGGAACTTTTAAATTTAATTGTCGGGTGAAGGATGGGTCGGTGTAGCCGCACATTTCCTTTTTGGATCGGCGCTTTGTTACATTTGGGTTTGCCGATACTACTGAACTGTGGCTGTCTCCTGATTCACTGCTTGATTGACTCATTATGTGTGTGTGAGTGGGTCACCAATGTGGAGTGTTATGGGTGGTGCGGTGTTGGCGGCGTAGCCTTCCAACACCGAATGACACTCACAAATGAAAAAGAGTTAATATTTTATTTTAGCCCACAAAATGCGATTAAATGAGTCACTTTTGAATAACAACAAGCAGATATTACAATAGATGCATTTGACAACACTTCAACAACGGTCATTCGGCCGCACTGCCGATCGAACGACTCGGGTGCGTGTCCACGGGCGATACGATTGAATAGACGCTAGTAAAATACTATAAATATTTATTTATTTTCATTAAAATTTACTTAAAACTCCACAAATACCATATTAAAAGATGTTAATTTTGTTGGAACTTAGTTTCTAATCATTATTATCTTAAATACCCATCCATATTCTTTCTTATTTCCTACCGTGTTAATAACAAAACTATACGCGAGTAGAGGGGGCGCACCGAGCTACGTGCTAAGGAGCGATCCGACACACACAGCGCTATTACAAGTCGAAAAAACCTGTATATTTTGAAACTTAAATAAATAAATTGCTAAACATTTTGGACCTTTTACTTCGGACACCATTTTTAACAATTTGTAGCCAGCACAACAACAAGCTCAAGCCAATCAATCCTTTTGTTCCGTCCTTACATACCCTATTTGTGTCCTTACTATACTAATTAATTTACATTACGTTCGATTACGGTTACGGTATCTTTTTATTTAATTTTACCCGCTTCTCCTAATGCCGCGAAAGGTAGAAAGTGAAGATCTTCGGGATCTTATCAAAAAACGGGGATTTATAAAAGGTAATTTACCTTGTTCAGAATGCTGAACTAAGTGAACGCTTACTAAAGTCCGAGACACTATTTTATAAATTCTCCGATATTAAAGGAGTCTTTGAAAACCAGTTTTATGTAATAATGGCCCAAGATAAATGTTTTTTAAAACATAGAATAGAATAGAATAGAATAATCATTTATTGCTATAAATGTATGCGTACATAGGTGTTTTTTGTGGTAATTGTCTCAATACATTTTGCCTTATTAGGCGTGCAATTTTCACATCTTATAATTAAAACTGAATTGAATTCCAGTAATTACTATAATAATTAAATAAATTAGATTATATTAAATTAAATGAAAGAATTATTAGAGAGGAGTCTTTGAAAACCAGTTTTATGAAATAATGGCCCAAGATAAATGTTTTTTAAAAGATACTGGTAAACATTTGACGGTACTTATGACCAACGGTTAGAATTTCGTGATACATTCCAGTCTCTAATTCAAAATAATAACGACATTGACAATGTCCACAAATTTCATTATTTACGATCGGCCTTGATGGGTGCCGGATTACATTGCAAGTAATCAAATCTCTAGTTTTCATCTGAGACCTATACTCGTATTACTGCCTGGGACCTTTTAGAGAATAGGTACAATAATAATCGTTCGTTAATTCATAACCACGTGAAGACATTGTTCTCTACCCAGTCTATCAGTAAGGTATCTGCCGTTCAAATTTGTAAACTCATAAGACACTATTTTGAGAAATATACGCGCACTCAAGACCCTGGGTGAACCCACAGATAGGTGGGATACCCTGATCATTTATATAACTGTGTCAAACTTAGATTCTTCAACTGAACAGGAGTGGGAGCTACATAAAAGTAATGGCAAATTATCTTTATCGGATTCAGTTATCCGTATCCCTTTATTCTATCAAAGGTGCTATTATCGACTGCACTCGTGGAGATAGGGATTAATGCTAATAAGTATCACACAACGCGAGCATTGCTCGATAATGGCAATTAACACTTTTTTATATCCAAATCTTTGTATAAGAAAATAAATATACCGCTATTACAGTCCGCTGTTCAAGTCATAGGCGTAGGCAATTCAGTCACTCAGTTTACGCAGTAATGTCACATTCAAATACGCTCTAAAACTAGTTCATATATCACACGCTTTGTTTAGTTTTGTCGCACATAATCACTGACTTACTGTCGCTAGACCGCGATCATAGTATTAATATTCCGGATAACCTGGCCAGTTGGCCACCATTCCTTTTGTAAAGATGTACAATTATAATCCTCCCTAGATGCACATAATGTTTCACATTAAAGCTATCTCTACGCTTGTAGTTATAATAATGAGGTTAAGAATTTATTAAATGAACACTAGAAAAAAATACTTTCTTTGCTTCTTCATATAAGAATGTAGACAAGATTTCAAGTGTAGGTTTACCTGAAGCGATGAGCGGATGACTGTAGGTCACCCACTTGGATATAAGGATGGCAGACATCTTACCCAATATGATGGTAGCGACAGTCATGCCCTACAAATATTCCTGTGTGCCAAGTGCCTGTACCGCTGCTATATAGTTTTGTACTTTAACTGAAAATTAAACTATTTCTTTATGATAATCTTGTGATATTGAATGTAATTTTATAAAATCCTGCAGAATCTTTGATATTATGTTTTCTGGGTTTCCAAATTGAAGTTGCAATGTAGCCATAACTGTTTCCGGGGATGAGGCGCCGATGAGAAGCGCTGCAACACAATCCTTAGCTGCCTCATTTAGGCACTTCCGTAAACGCCACAGGTTCTCTTTGGGGGTAAATTTTTATACTTCTATGGACTCTTCATATGATTGTTTAAATTGGACCCATTCCATGCAGTCCCCGGCAAATGATGGTAGGTCTCGGAGTGTAGATATGCGGCTCAACAAGCTAAAGTCTGGACCATTGGGTGCTGAGCCTGTAAGATCCTTCAGTGCCTTAACAAGAAAATATACCGTCGTCCCGCCTTTGTCACGTGATGTCGTTGGACCCGGCTTGTTGCTATGTCGTGTGTGCCTTTAGTTCCTGATCGCCTTGTTCTATCCTTTGTTCAATATCCGTACCATTCGAACGCTTGTCATTAGTGCCCTTTTGGCTATATTCCTCTTGTAAATCAACTAGATCTGCCTCCAAGCGTTTTTCCACAAGAATCAATCTCGATGCGAGTTTTCGCCTCTGCCGCTTTCAGTTCCAATTGCTTTTTGCGCGCCAGTAACGAGGAAGACATTGATTTTTGTGAAGTATGCGACGTATCTCGCATAGCGTTGTTTCTGCTTACACCGGCGCCGTCTTGGTTCTTTCGCGTCTGCAAAATTTACTTCTCGGGAGTGAAGTATATATAATTAGATCCTAACGCAGGATCAGATTGTAGCTGGCTCATAGTTTTGGGTAATGCTTGGAATCTCTACAAAGCGAAATGGTGATTTTGTGCCAGAAATAAAAACGACGCCATCGAATGTTAAAAACGGAAGATTTTATTTTCTTTTAAACAAGGTTAAAAAATGATATCGACAAACAAGGAACACATACACTCTCGGGTAATGAATGGCTGCGCCAGATATTCACGTCGGTAACACAAAACGTGTATAGTTCAATGCAACTTTATGGCGACTTTATCGCACATTCCTATGCGCAGAACGCGATTTTAGGTGATAGAGGGACGAGGTCGTCGGAGGACGAGGTATATCCTGGCTCGCTCTCTCGTTCGCTTTCTCGTTTAGGGGACTTCCGGAATATGCTTAATTTCCCGCAGCTGAACTGGAATTTCATCGATGATCCGAATATGATATACGACTTGAAGGAAGAAGATGCCTCGGAAACAGCTTTCACACATGAAGAATATACTGTATCAACACCTGTTAGGCAAATTTTAAGTACGACGAGGCCACCAGTTGAGTTATCTCCGTTAGATCTTTCCCCTAAGACACCAACTACGTCGAGACCATCCGCAAGTGCACTAATCGCACCTAATGTTTCTAATAAGAGTCCACAAAGGTTGGAATCAGAACCAGAACCTGCCTTACCACAAACAAGTGCTTGCTCGGAGTTTGAGCTAATGCCCATTGGTTTCAGTTCTCCAGCTAAACGTTCAAGATCATTGTTTGATGGACATTCGCCTCTGTTCTGCAAGCAGATGTATAGAGACGCACAAATAAATATTCATGCAGCAGAACTGAATATATCTCCACATCCTAAGATGCCCTTCAACAGTAGAAGCAGTGAAGATGACATCTATATCTGCTCTATAGTAATAGAAGATGTCCAAATCTCCAATCTCAACGGCTGGAAAAGCAACGTTTTGTAAAGATGCTCGTTGATAATGTCAGTGTGTTTAAGCCCAATAAGGAGCCTACTACGCTGGCTGAGCGCTGTATTAATATTGGCAATCACAGCCCTATCTCAGTGCCACCGTACCGACTATCTCTTCCGCGTCGAGTAATTTTAGAGCTAGAACTAAAAAAAATTTTGGAGAAAAAATAATCACGCCTTGTTCTCATGATGAAAGCCGCCATAAACTCTCATTAAACTTTAAGAACAATATCATTTCGATTTCTTGAGTCGGAACATACGTTTTTGCCGAATGATTGATATTTTTCAAGAGTCGAAACGGCTCTTAAACATCATCAACGTATATATACAGCCGAAGTATATATAAACATTATTAAAAACAGTAAAAAAATAAAACCTCTTAAAGTTTATAAAATGCAGAAGACTTATTTTTATACCACAGAATAATTGAAAAAAATAAATAAATAGAAAAATCAATGATAAAAGTAAAATTAATTATTTACATACAAAATAAATAAAAAGTGAAAAAGATAAAATGTTTTATATCTTTATTAAGTTCGGAAGACATCATCGATGATGTCGATAGCTTTGACGGAGATTTAGACACGACGTTAAAGTTACTAACATACCCGATGACGATATTGAGTTAACCAAACGATATGACTGACCTTTTTAAATAAACAAATTATTTCCTAACATTTGTCTTTTTGATTTCATATTTATATTAAACTTATTTAATTTTATAAAAATATATAAAATATACTTGGATCATTTTTGCAAATTAATTAGGGATGAGGGTTCATATAAAAAGTAGTTTAGCGAATTCAATTTCATGTTTAAATAAAGTATACTCCAAGTTAATCTCAATACCAATACAAGACCAATTCAATCCCAATGTCAATTTTGAAGTGACGTGATTCGGTACTACTGAAGCAACATTGGATTAAAATTAAGATTAGATTGCGATTGTTTAGGACGCGTGAAGTTAGTTCCATAAAGCGTCGCATTGGTGTTGGTCAACACATCAAAATAATTCGCTAGTAAGACTTTAAAATAGTTAATCTTTTAAATAACACGAGTAATAAATAGATATATTAGTAAAGATTGTTTGACTGATTAATTGTAGCATTTTAAATTAAAATCTGAAAAACAACATTGTTTAAATCATAAATACATTCATGACTTTAACTGTATGTGTTGTGACCGTTGCCTACACTATCATAATACTCAAAGTTCTCTCAGTTCTCTGTCGAATTTCCAAATGTAAGTGGAATTAGATTTTCAGAGATATATTGTGTGCCAGCCGTGATTTAAGACAGTTATACAAGTGGAATCCTACTGTAATAAAGGATATTGTATCAATTATCTAATAAGTCGTAAGTACAAACTCAATCCGTTTTAATATATTAAAGTAATACTAATATCGTACTTCAAAGCAGCTGTTAGTTGTTTGTGTTTCTTTCTTATTTTGCCGATCTTATTGTTTATTTGTCACTTGATGAGAGCTCATTACACAAGAAAGTTTTTGTTAAAATGTTTGGGAATGCCAAACATAAATAACAACCCATCGTTCACATAACCCAATTAAGTATGCATAATTGAAGTGTTTTGTGATAAATATTTAGGTCGTAACAAAAAAATACGCTTTAGTATTTTTTACTGAACTTTTGATTTGTATTAACCAATAAGTTAACCAAGTAAGATTCTACATTATTGTTTTTTATATTTTAGATACACCAGCAACCACTCCGCTTCGAGGCACAATACCACAATCCTGCCGATGTTACCCTTCAACCCCGTGCAGATATTTAGATAAAGATAATGTGCTGCAATTTGTGAAAACAGAAGATGAAGCAGTTTGCACAGGAATTTCTGAAAATGTCTGAAAATCTGGGCAATGTAGAAAATGCTCTCGTATTAATCTCCAATACCATTTTGGAAATTGCCAGGAACATGCCAGAGCCTTGATAATTGCTAATTAAATACATTTTTTATCTTAAATAACTCTATATATTGTTTCATTATAATTATTTAAAAATAGGTAGTTTAATTTATACTTTAATAAAAATACAAATAATTGAATTATCTCAATTATAATATAATGTTCAGGACGTGTTAAATTTAATTGTATACAAGTAGTTAAAGTTTAGTAGCATAATCCCCTCTGTCTACCCCGTAAGGGACATGACAATATAAATAGGTGATTAGAGTAATAGTTTTGAAATTGAAAAATATTTTTGTTTTATCGTATAACATAATCTCTGGAATTGTTGAATCCATTCAAAAAGTTCTTTATTAGGGTAAAAACTAGTTACTATAATAAAACTACATTTTAATTTAAGCGCGGTATTTTATTTCTTTATTAATTCTAAAACATATATAATATTAAAGTAAACACTTACAAACCAGGATAAGTACTGTATTAAATGCAAAGAATGTTTTGTTTCATTAGATAAACTACAATGTGGGCTTTGTGTTCGTACTTCATACACAAGGACAACAAACCTACTTGGCGGTATATCACTTCACTTCGGAGTTGATAAAAAGGGTTTTATGTTTCATAAACTTCCTCAAATAAGTCCTAGCTCACTCTATAATTCGCTATAAATTCGTCTTCAATCATTGAAAATACGCTATTTGTATAACGCATTATACGAGGCTCATTTCTTCTTTCTTGTAGTTTTTATTGTGCATTTTACGTAAAATGTGCGATATTAGTACTAATTTAGCCATATTAGGAACTTATTATTTATTAAAAACCACTTAAAACGCAAAACAATTTCTAAAAAGTTACACTTTTGTTATTGGAAAAATCACAATAGTCAACACAATATTGTCGCAATACACAGCTGTCAAAATCAACTCGAGAGTAGCGATAAGATCCCGATTCCGATTTCGTTTAGTTCTCCAAATTGACACGCAATCTCAAATCAATTTGGCGCTAGTGTTGAAATCAAGAGTAAGAAACGTTCAAATTTCAATCCCGATCTGTCGGAATTAGATTCGAGGGTAGAGCGAGTTGAATTCCTTGATTCTCTGAGTACTACTGGACTTCCATCACAAAATAAAATAAAACAATGGCGTCACTATTACCGTAAACCGGGGTGGATAGAAATCGCGGGGCGAATAGAAAAAAAACCGGGAAAGATTTTTGTACTACAACCTACAGTTCTTTGGAAGAAAAATTCTACTTTTTTTTTGATATTTTAAAACTACAACATTTTTTTAATGAGATGGCAACCCCAATTTTGTCGTGAAGTTAGTAGAAGGTTTAAAAATTTCATTTGAATTTTATTAGTAGTAAAATTAAAAAGGGGATTTTTTATATGAAAGACATTATTTATTACAGTATAAAGTTGTGTCAAGTGATCTTTAGTTTATCAAGATTAAGTTTTTATATACCAGTAAGTATAATTTTTATTTAAATTTAGTATTATAGAAGAAAATAAAATATTGTATAAATTTTACAAAGTTCTGAGGTAAATAGAAACGGGAAAGGGCTGAATAGATACGTCGTAAGGGGTGAATAGATACGTCATATGGGGTTAATAGGAACGGGAAGGGGTTAATAGAAACGGGAAAGGGGTCATTAGAAAAACGCTATTTAGGGTTGTCACTTCTTGTATTGTGTGAATGTTCCTACTGTATCTACCTATAATTAAAGGTTAAATACAATAAAATAAAACTACGTTTTACGCTTACCAAGAGTGATTCATACTAACTTTAATATTTTATAACGTTGTTTAAGAGTGTCTAGCATTCTTGAGAATCTAGGAAAAAATATAATACATGCACTTTTTATTGTTGTAGGTACATAATGCCTCGTGTTTACAAACCTAATCCACGAGGAAAACTATATAAAAAGTATGACGAAGAACTAATAGAACAAGCGGTGGCCGAATACAAAACAACAAAACATTCCTTAAAGATTGTAGCTGCAAAATATAATATTGATAAGTCTGTTTTATATAGACATAGTACAAGAACTATGAGAAAACAGGGTGGACAAACTATATTGTCAGAACAGGAAGAAAAAGAGATTATAAAATATATAAATATATGTGCAGAGTGGGGATATCCCCTTGATTCGTTAGATCTAGGATTCCTTGTTAAATATTATTTGGATAAATTAGGTAAAAATGTACTTAAATTTAAAAATAATCTTCCAGGACCTGATTTTGTATCAGGGTTTCTTAAAAGAAATAAATAAATCTCACAAAGAAATTGCCAAAATATAAAGAAAAACAGAGCAGAGGTCTCACCGGAATCGATTAGATCCTACTTTCAGGAATTAGAAATATCTTTGACTAATATTGAGCCCTGTAATATCATTAACTATGATGAAACGAATTTAACTGATGATCCGGGTCGCAAAAAAATACTTACAAAAGGGGGCACAAAGTACCCTGAGAGGGTAGTCAATCATTCAAAGGCATCGATATCAATAATGATAGCTGCCACCGCATCAGGAGTATTGCTGCCACCATACGTAGTATACAAAGCTCAAAATTTGTACGATACCTGGACTGAAAATGGGCCTCCAGGAACTCGATACAATCGATCGCAAAGCGGATGGTTCGAATCCAATATTTTCGAGGACTGGATTAAAACTATTGTCTTGCCTTATTTTAAAGATAAAGAAGGCAAGAAATCTCTTATAGGCGACAACTTATCTTCGCATCTTTCATTTGATGTGATCAAACTATGTCACGAAGAGAACATTTCCTTTGTTTTTTTACCTGCAAATAGTACTCATCTTACACTACCACTGGATGTAGCCTTCTTCCGCCCCATGAAGATTGCGTGGCGGAACATTCTTTTAAAATGGAAGAAGACAGACGGAAAGAATCATGCATCTGTTCCAAAGGGGTTTTTCCCAAAAGTTTTAAAAAAACTTGTCGAAGGCCTCAATGAAAATAGCAAAGATAATATATTAGCAGGTTTTAGAAAATCAGGCATATGGCCTATTAATGAAAATCAAGTTTTAAATAGAATACTACGTGTGAATGATAATTTAAAAAATGATGATGCAGTGGAAAAATCCGTTCTTAATATTCTCAAGGAAATGAGGTATGGAAGTATGAATATCACTGAACAAAAAAAAAAGAAAATTAGATATAATTCCTGGAAGAAGTGTAGGTACTGAAGTTGAAGATTATGTAGAAACAAAAGAAGATTTTTTTAATAAAACAAAGAACGTAAAAAAATTATGAAACCACTTCATTGAAATCCAAAAAGATCAAAAAAGAGAAAGGACAAGGTAAAAAAAGTAAAAAACAAGATCAAGAAGAGAATGAAAAAGAGAGAAATAAAGAAAATATTGAAGATATAGAAAAAAAGTATCACTAGCAGAAAGCGATAAAACAATTTCTGTAAGTTCAAATATAGAAACAATGCCAACACTTTTTGAAGACCTTTTGTTAGTTGGTGAAGAAGCCCATACAATTGAAGATGAAAATGTACTTCATTATGTACCAGAAGGGGATGTGACTCAGATACTGCAACATAATTTGCAGCAAGACGATAATATATATATTAGCGAGAATTTCCAAGTGTTGTTGATACCCTAGATGAGGAGGGACTATCTAAATATACATTATGTACTAAAGACCAAACAATCGTTAGCGGCAGTAAAAACATAGTTCATAATAACAACTCTTCACTATGCAATGTTGATTTTGAAGAGCTGTTTGACAATGGAAAAGAAAATATTAGTTGGACAAAAAGGGATGGAGAATATAGATTAAAAAATAAAGAATTATATGGAAAAAAAATTAAAATTATTGCTAATGAAAAATTGACACATGTTACAATGAAAGATAAAATAACAATTAATAATTGCAAAAAAATCTCTAAAATTACTCCTTTAAATATTTTTAAAACAAAAACTGCAGATCAACCAAGTACAAGCGGTTTGCACGCTAAATCTTCACGAAGACCATCTTATCACAAAAATGATTCTGAAATTCTTGAAGCTTTAATGTATGATGCCTTTATATAAAAGTGCTCTGTTATTTAAGTATATGTCTAATAACCTTTATTTGAATTTTCGTAAGGGACAACCATTTTTAAAAAAAGCAAAGAAACATCTTTCTTGTTATTGTTGTTACTTTTCATTTGTATCTAGTTAAGGGTAATAATTATTTTACAAATTAAAAAGTAGAATTAAAAATAAAGATGTTTTGTACTTTTCTGAACAATTTCCCTTGCGATAGTTAAGATATAAAAAATAAACTAAACTATAATCGGATATTAGACATTTAATAAAGAAAACTTTTGCTAAAGGATTGTTATAATATAATTTCTATTACCTACCTTTTTATTTCACATGAATTTAATAAAAGACTGATTATAAAATTAAACTTGTGTATTATTTCACAAAAACGTATTAACATTTCATACCTACGTATTCATTCAATTCATTTACAAATTAAAAAGATCTGTTTCATAGTTTTTTCAAATACCTAAGGGTGCAAAAGAGGGGGTGAAGTTATGTATAATATAAGAAAGGACATCTTTTAGCCAACTAATACTTTCACAGAAGTAATTCAAGGCGAGTGAAGCAATGGGCAAAGCGCTAGTTACATATAAATAAAAACAAGTAGGTGGTAAGTTAAATCTTGTAACAATACAATTTCCGAAATTGAAGATAGACAACCCTACAGAATTTTTCTATTCACCTCGTATGACGTGTCTATTGACCCCAAGTCCAGGGTAAATAGAGATGGTCAATATTTTTGCGTATTTTGTCTAAAATACGAAATAAAACATATCTTTACTAATTTAAAAATGCAAAACCAACCTAGACTCATAACATAATTGCTTTCAGAATTATATAATTAATCGAAAACTATACGAACATCGTTTCTAAAGTTCAAAAATGTCTCTATTCACCCCATCTTACGGTATTCTGTTACGCAATTTAAGCCCCCCAAAATTATGCAACGGAATTAGACTGAAAGTAACTTCTCTCCAACGTAACATAATAGAAGCGGAGATTTTGACAGGGTATGGTGTCGGTGAGTTTTTATACCCCGAATTCCACTGATTCCAAACAATTACCCTTTCCGTTTTAAACGTGTACAGTTCCCGGTTAGTTTGTGTTACGCAATGTTAATAAACAAAGCTCAAGGGCAGGCGCTCCGTGTTGCGGGCGTGGACCTCAGTGTCAACTGTTTTTATTCGGCCAGCTCTATGTTGCTTTCTCCCGTGTAAGTCAGCCAGCCAACCTATTTGTCCATATTCCGGATTAATTTACGTTGAATGTCGTTTATAAAGAAGCATTATAAGGTATTGCGATCTATAAAATTTTAATTGAAGGAATAATAAATACCACGCGGCCGAAGTCGCGGCATCAGCTAGTTCCTAAATATAATGACGTGTATTGGCCAAGGCTCGAGGAATATATGACACCAATCATTATAAATGATCTCCCAGAGGACCTGCAATGAAATCACAAAAACAACCACAAATCGATCAAATATAATCTGAAAAGATTCTATATTGACTCCCAAAGCAGATCATCAGGCTCACATGTGCAGACCAGGGACTAAAACAGAACCATATACTAGAATATTGATGACTCCGCTTTTATTATCAAATCAGAACATTTGAATAATGATAATTTTTTTACTTATTCTTGGAATGTTTCTTATTATTTATTGTCTTCACCGCCACTGTTGTTTTAATATTTTCCTTAGTTTAGGGGGTGGCCTGGAAGAGATCGCTTTAAGCGATAAGGCCGCCCTTTGTTCAACATTTATTGTACTTAGTTTTAAGAACGTAGTTTTAATTTTTGGTGAACAATAAAGTGTTTTCATTCATTCATAACAACTCCTCGCTTCTGCTCCTATTTTTATAAAACATTAATATTGTGTAAATTCATTTTTTTTAATGGCACTACGTATGTACCTAATGTATTTAGAAGACTCTCTGTGGCACGAATAATCCCATGAGGTTTCTATGCTACATTGAATGTATGTAGATATTTATGAATTACATGTAATACATGTCATGTCTCAACTAGATTTTCATGAATTGCATGTAATGCATAGACGTTTGAAGAGACTTAATTTTTTGCTCCTGTGTAAAGTTTCATTCTTTCACTCACCTGATTCTGCGGTCAGTCTTACAAAGATCTACTGTGTTGTGTTTTGAATTATTTTGATGGGAAAAGTGCAAAGGTGTCAAGACCTTTGTTAGGCGAACAAATGCGGCACATCTCAGAAGACCGTGATGACTGTGCGGAATGGCTCCAAAGGGCAGTATGACATGTGACTTATTCGTAGAATTTATACAAAATCAAGGTAGATTCAAGGTGTTAGGAAAAAGTTTACTGATCTTTGATGTTGCCAAATGTCACCTTTCAATTGAGGCACTTGATGAATTTGATGAAAATGACGCAGTCCTATATTGTCTCCCTTCAAATACGACACATGAGCTTCAGCCGCTTGAGAAATTTATAAACAAGTCGTATGTACATCATTGGGATGAAGCTTGTATACAATTTTTATATGCTAATGCAGAAAAAAATTACAAGAGCCACATTTAATAAAATATTTAGTCAAGTCTGGCTCTAATGTATGACACACAGTAATATAGTTATTAGTTTTAAGGCAATAGGTCTCTTTCCTTTAAATCCTGAAGCAATCCCAGAGGAAGCTTATGCCCCATCGGCTTTAACAGAAATTCCATACTCTCCAATTTGTGAGTTGCCCAAACAGGACCCTCCTGGGTCTTATAGTGATACTGATAATCTGTTAATTTAATCAGAAATTCCATACACTTCAACTTGTGAGCAGCCCATGCGAAACTAGTGCAGACGATTATACGGGTAACTTTCAGTATCGTACAGAATGATCAGAATTAGTACTAACCTTTGAAGACAAAATAATAAACTATCGTACTGTGAATTACAGTTCATCACCTGAGTGTTCAGAAGAATAAATAAATTTATCACCTTCTCTTTCAGAAGCAGGTTGTTCCGGGATATACATAAAGTAAACAGAGAAATAAGTCCTATTTCGGGTATTGCAAGTGCATGGAATATAGAGTCAAATTGCCTGATCACGACTGGGTAATTGCTGAACGGCACAAATTAATACTGTTCATGTCAGTTTATGATGGTATCAAAATAACTTCCAATATTCTAGAACAAGCCGTTATTTTAAGCCACTATACATCGCTTTTCGAAGTCGAACATCCACCGCTAATACGCTCAAGATTTCGAGACGGTTCTCGAGCTGTAAAGAGTTTCAATCATTAGCTAAAACTGACCATGGATTAATAAGACCAGTGGTGATCATGATGGTGGATGCAGGCCCAGATGGAAATCCACGTTATCAAAAAGTTTACGATTTGCTATACAACATTTTAAGCGACTTGATTTCGATGTTTTGTTTATAACTACAAATGCTCCTGGTAGAAGTGCCTATAACTGAGAAGAGAGTAGAATGGCTCCTCTTAGTCGGGAACTGGCTGGTTTGGTATTGGCTCATGACGATTTTGAGTCTCATTTGGATGACCGTGGCGTTACAATTGATGAACATTTAGAAAAATCAAATTTTGAGTATGCGGGAATTGTATTAGCAAAGATATGGAGTTCAATGGAAATTTATGGTTATCATGTCACTGCAAAATATATTGGGTCGGGCGAGCCAGATGTTCCTGATTTACCAGACATTAAATGGTATTCAGAACATGTCCGTAAAAGCCAATACTTGCTTCAAATTGTTAAATGTAAAAACACAGAATGCTGTCGTCCAAGAAATGGCTTATTTAGATTACTAATCAACAGGTTTCTCCCAGCACCAGTGAAAGTAAAACAGATAGTTGATGACTTAGTTTTGGGTGATGTAGGGAAGTTTCTCAGTCTTTCACTCAATTTAGCTCTAACACTAGAATTCTGCACTCAAAGATTTTTTACAAATGCCCTATGATTATTTTTGTCCAACAGTAAAATCGAAACTATCAGGTCGAACATGCAAAATATATGGTCTTTATCATGCTTTCGTCAAGTCATTAAACCGTCATATTTCGGTGATGCATAAAACAGTGAACACTTCCATCGAAAGAAGAGTACCTTTGCGAATGGTTGCTCGACGTTCTAACGAATTTATGTGGTTAAGACAAAATTTAGACGAATACCAAGATGTTGAATGGTTTGATAAGAACGATGTCGATATTCTAAAATCCTACGAAAGTGAGCATTCACACCAAGTCGGGTAGCAAACATCCAATGTCGTCGAAGATTTAGACATGGATGCAGGTGTCATGGACTGAGGACTGTTAATTTAACTTTATATATCAACATTTTAAAAGTTCAAAACACATGAACGTGTTAATCGTTAATATATTAAAAACTTTATTTTATTTTAATTTAAAATTATAATAAATTACCATGTTAACAATAAAGATTATGTGTGTGAAATACCTCTATCTCCTAGCTAGGTTAAACCAGCCAATCGTTGGCACTCCTCCAATTATTAAAACAAAAAACAAGGAACCTATAGACTATTCAAGTTCAGTATGCATTAAAAAGTAAAATAGTATTATTTTTCTGTTAAAAATTGGCAATACTGTTCCAATAACTAATATGACGGTTTAGAAACAATAACTGACATTTTGTGCTAGTGATTTGGAGTAGTTATTTTGGTTTCTTCTTAAGCTTTATTAATCATATTATATCGCAGCTATTCGGCTTATTGATACTTTCGAAATATTATTTTTATACTTAATGACAATAGATCCAAAGATTTTTTTTTTTATCACATTTTATATATTTCACATGTGCCATATGCATTGTTGGAAATCGAATATCGATATCTTATGTTACAATGCACATCACTATAACATGTGATATGTAGACATCACTAAGCTCTCTTGCACAAATGGCTTCCTAGAGAAAACTGTGTTCACCCAAGTATATCATATTAAATATCATTATAAATAGTGTTAATTCTTTCATTGATCCACCAAGGACCTCAAATCATAACATGAATCAATAAATTCATCAAAATCCTTTTTTATTCCCATTAGTGCCAATGTTAGGATTTCTACGAATATTATCTACAAGCGAGTTTATGATCTATTTGTAAAGGTTTTAAATTAAATTATTGTTTGTCCATCAACATTTTTTCTTTAATAGCAATTTCCAAATGTTGGCACACAGTGCCTATAGCAAAAGCTAATTACTGGCAGTAGTGCCCATAATAGAATATGGAGTGCTAATAACCTATGTGTATCTTTTTTATTCATACAGAGTACATCGTAAACAATGAAGAAACGAAATGAAAAAGACACAAATAAAAAGAAGTCTAGAGGAAAAACAGAAATAATAAAACGAAAACATTATAGTGAGGAAAATAGAAAAAAAGCTTTAGACGCTATTAAAAATGGCATGGCCAAAAAGCAAGCAGCGAAAAAATATCAAGTTCCTCGGATTAACTTACAATTTCGCATTAAGAAACCAGATCATAAACCTCAGCCTGGTCAGAGTCCAGTACTCAACGCAGACAAAGAGAATAAAATAAAGAATTGGTTAAATGTCAGCCATGCAAAGGGTTTTCCTAAACGTAATGATCTTTTGAATAGCGTATCAGAATTTTTAAAAATAGCGGCCGATCTAACCCGTTCAGAGACAACATTCCAGGAGATACAATGACACAAAAGGATGGTTTCAGGCGATTGAAATATACCTTAAAGGTCATGGTTTGTTTGAAATTCTATTAGACCCAAAATGTACGGTGTAAATGTATGTACGGTGAGTGTAACAACTGCTCCAAGAAAAGCGTTATTTGTAATTTATTGCAACAAAACCTGAGGCTGGTTTTAGAGTAACGCTGACCATCGGCGCCAACAGGTCAGCGCGTAGCCTGTCAGCGCGGAGGGTGAGCGCGAAACGTTTCAGTATCGTGCTGATCGCCGTAGAGTACAGGCGTAGACAGACAGACGAAAAATGCGGAGAGCAATAATCATTGCTGCTTTGTACTACCTATCGAAAAGAAAGAAAAAATAACGACGAAGACTTCATGTTCATCCATTGATTGAACAGAGAGCCGTCGCAGGAGAATTTGTTACGTTATATGGTACTTTAAGGGCTGACGAAACAAAATTCTTTAATTACTTTCGAATGTCGACTAGAACTTTCGACGAATTACTAGCAAAGACAGATGATAAACTGGTCCATTCCAGCTTACGACGTGTGCCTATACCTCTGAAAGACTGATGGTGACGTTGATGCATCCCATAAATTCTTTCTCAGGCGTACTTCGTCGATCACACGGCTAGTGTCCACATCGCGATTCGTCATGTCTGTACAAGCTGACGGCGCCCGTTCGGTTCGACACTAAAACGCTCACTGAAGACAGAGGCGCCCGAGCGATGATCAGCGCCGACCGCTACGCGGCGCCGACGCGCGATGCGTACGGCCGCTGAGCTGTCGGCGCCGACCACCGTCCGCGCTGACAGGTACGCATTATTCTAAAACGCTTCGTAGAATTTCATATATTTTGTCTATCAGCGCTGACCGTCAGCGAGCGGTCGGCGTGACTCCAAAACCAGCCTGAAGGTAGTGGCATGGAAAAGATGGGTTACAAAAAAACACGAATATAATAAGAAAATTAATTACTCAGAGAACAGTGAAAGAGGAAGTGCTACAGATACTATAAACACTGCTACAAAAATCTTTCGTGATCAGATGATGATTTTTTTCAAGAAACATTATTACAATATCACTCACCAATACACAATACAACAAAAAAACTGTAAGAACTTAACTGAATAGAAAGTACTGTTGCATTCCGACTTCCCCGAAAACTATAGTTGCAAACTAGCGGAAGAAGTTCAAGCTTTACACTTAGCACTTGGGTACATCGAAACATCAGATTTCCTTACACAATGGCGTTGTTTATATTAAATATGAGGATAATCCGCAGACATCTTTCTGTACAATACCTTCAAACACTAAACATAGCCCTGGAGGAATATGGGTCCATCTTAAAACTGAATGATTAAAACTTATTAAAGAGTAATATCCCTAAGTAACTACACTGCATTTCTATTCAGATGGTCCAACAACACAATATAAGCAAAAAAAGCTATCCGTGCAGGAACGGAGAAAGAATACAATTTCCTGCGGCCGGACGGCCTGTCGTAAGAGGTGACCAAACAACCCACAGCCAGGTGGTAGGGCATTTGCCCGACTGGATGGCTACCACCCCTGGTCTAAAGTATGTCGCCATAACAACCTTGAGTTGTGTTCCGGCATTAGTGACCAGGTTCCAATTTCCCTTAAAAGAGTAGCAGCACATTTCCACCACCTTTGATGTTGTAACCGCTTACCATCAAGTGGGCCGTCTGCCTGTCTACTTAACTCCTGCTATAAAAAAAAAACTTTTACATGATAAATTAAATGGTATCACTGTTATGATTCGTAAAAGCCACTTGGCCTTTTTTCAAGGCAAGTCACGGAAAAGGTGCCGCAGTTGATATAGGAGGATTCCACTGATAAAATGGTTCCACTGAAAAGTTTGGGTAAGTTTGAAAACAATTTAATAATTAAAATAATTTGTCATGTTCAATTTACAATTAACTAATTTTTCAGATGTGAAAGATTCCATCAAGTGAAGAGGCTAGTGTGGTTAAAGCTTACGTGAGTCGAAACAAGAATAAAATGGAAAATACATTGCAAGTTTTGTACAGGCAACGAGAGGCGTTCAAAGATACATATGAAATTTTTTGCATCTGTGGCGACCATAGGATGTAGCACTGCAGGGTGCGAATCTACTTTTCAACTTTAACTGCAATCAATAGGCCTCAAAGACTGCCAATGCGTCACGAGAGAATAGCTGGTATGTTATTTCTGGCCTTTGAAAAAAAAAGAACAAAATCAGTTGATATAAACGAAGTTCTTCGCATTTTTAATAACATGGCGAATCGTAAATTTCAGCTGTTTTAAATATATTTTATTATTATCTTAATTATTATAATAAGTTTGCAGAAAAAATATGATCTCAATGGTATATTTGGTCGTATCTATTTACTCGTATCACCCCACGCAACAATTAATTATTACCCGATTCTCATTCTGGATCTCTACATCCAAATCTGGAAGTTCAACCATCTTGTTCTTCATCATTGATGATTTAATATTTCTTAGATCCATGCTCACGCTGTCACAGAAATTATTTGTCTACGAATAGCTATTGAATGTACATCACTGACCTAGAGGTCAGTAATATACATGGTGATTGATTTAGGAGCCCGTGCTTCGAGGACATATCAATTATGATAATTTTTTACTTCCGCCCAACCTGTAACCAATACCTCAAATTCAACTCTAGCTACAGCCCTGAATGCGCTACGTATGAACTCCAACATTACTGACCAGAATAATAGTGACATAATATCTCAAAAACTAGGTAGTACCTTTGACAGCTTATTAAATACCTCAGATAGTGATATTGATCAGCTGACAACTTACAAAGAACGTTTAGAAGCACTGGAAATGGAATTAAAAGAAGCCCGTAAAGAGATTGAATCCTTGTCACTCGAAAATACCAAACTAAAGCTCAATAATGAAGAATTATTTTAAAAAAGCGAGTCTTATTAAATGTAAGTAAAGCACTCAAAAATCAACACCCTCAAAAAACGGACATACATAAGCAGGAGTACTAGCACAAGAACAGAACATACTTAAACAATCAAAAGAAACCGTCACCTAACACGAAAAGCCAAAAAAACTTAAAGCTGTAAACCGCTATTGATCAATCATAGTTTACTCACTGTTCCATCGCTATATATATTTGAAGTCAAAATGTTTGTACACAAAAATCCAAAATACATCCGACGTTACGGTTAGAAATATAATATGTATAAATGTAATAAATAAATGTGTATAAATGTAATAAAGAAAAACTTTGTATGCACCCTGCAAAAACAACTTTACTTGACATACAAAAACAAATTTACTTGACATATGTGACACAGTAAATGAGTTCATCAGACTTGGATATAGATTTACTACAGGATTTCATTAGAGAAGTAGTTGTTTATTTAACTAATCGGTGTTTATTTACTTTTCTCATATTGGAAGCAGTGTCAACCTCGGGCGAAAGCTATTTAGGCACTCAAACTATCAGCGCCCTCACTACGCTCTTGTGCTAAACCATCTCGTGCCTGTCATCCCTTGTGTAACAATCTACTATTACTTTTTACTTAATTAAATGTATTCCAAAAAGTTAAATATTAAAGAATTACATTAATTAAGTTCGAATAAGGCAACATCACTTTTTGTATTGTTTATTTAAGAGGGTTTTTTCACATAGAAAATGTAACCCCTGTTATTGCTCACAATAATAGATAAAAGGTAACATTAATAATTAATCTCTAAGACTTAAACCTAAAGAAATCATTTTAAACAGCACTTCATCGGAAAGCATTAAGGCCAGAATACTCGAGGATTCCTAAATTACAGGTTCTAGCTCCAAATTTGAAAATGGTCACGTCTCTGAGGTAGACGCGCTCATATTCAACCAAAATGTGATGGACATCTCTTACTCCGCATGCAGTGGAATTAGGGGAATTGATTTTACGCATCGTGTAACCAAATCAATGGGACATGATTAGATCTAAGCCTCAGTGCCGTAACAAATTCTTGCCTTGTCATTCTGCTCACATCAAACCATGGGGAGTGAGGAAGATATGGCTGGACCACTTTATACCATATGCCTTTCGTTAATGATCTTTTATCAAAATATTTTGACCAAAAATTCAAGTATGTCTTATAAGAGTAATATCGCTCTACCAAGGAAGGCAATTGTAAGTTTCTCCATCGGATGCAGCTTCATTTGTCAGGCGATCAACAACCTCATTTCCCTCTAGCCCAATGTGTGAAGGAATAGTTATTCCAATTCCAAGTATTTATACAACAACCCTTGGGCATTGAACATTATTACATGTATTATGATACAATACTAAATGGCCCTGCATTTTTAATTTTGTTCTTTTGTAAATAATTATAAAATTTATAATATCTCAAATAGTTCAGGTTGCCAAAATGCCATGGTTCTTTGCTCAAAATTTATGTTGGACTTTTCACCAAAAACAAATACATTTTCTGGATATTTTTAGAAATAAACGTAAGTATGTTCATATAGTTTTTAGCATACAAATAAAATTTAAAATATTGTAATACTGTCCAAAATCATTCCAGAAAGGTAAAAATATTCAAAGATTTTGAACAATGTTACCCACTTTTACGGTACATAAATAGCATCCCACATAAGTCTATAACAGACAGATATATACATACAGGTCAAACGTTATATATTTTATGATTATAAAATGATTAAAATGAGTATATTTTATAATCCTGCCCAATGCTGACTCGCAATAGGCAAGTTTTTAGCAGTATGAATCATTTCATAATTCCATTGTTTTTTTTTGCCCCTCACGCGTTCTAAATCGATTACGATATTACGAGTAATGCGTGCAATGAAACAAGTGAGGCGGGGGCAAAACTCGAATTCGAAATAACGTAGTACAGCCCCTTGGTGCCTAACAATACCTAACTAACTTACCATATAAATACGACTTATTTTTTTATTAAGATAAAGCACAATTACAATCCTAGGCAATAAATCAAGTGTAGTGTTCTTAAAAAAACAAAAGTACATTTAATTTCACGTCTATTCTTTGTAATCTAAAGAACATAATGTATATAAAAGTACGGGAAATACGTATATTTTCACAGACTCTACATTAATGTGTCTAGTCCAATTCAATCACAATGATTTTTCTCTTATCTTCTTTTATCGTTTTCGTTTTATTTTTATATGTCTTCTTTACATGTTCTTCTTTTTTTTCTTTCAAACATTGATTTTTCCTATGACCTGTAATATAAACAAACTGCATTTAGTATCTAAATTAAATATGTGTGTGTGCAGTTCACATACAGTAGAAATGGGTGACAAGGGGTGGGAGGAATTTTAAACTTCGTAACGTAACGTTTCATATATTATATCGTTATAAAATATTTAAGTTTTAAAATATTGTTACGACCTGAATGCCGACAAAAGACAAATTCACACTTGCATCTGTAAAAACACATTTTATTACCTTTTTGGCATTTGGACTTCTTTTGTTTACTTTGTGTTTAAAATTTGTAATGAGAAAAGAGCCCATTGTGTATTGTAATCTTTTATGGTAGTCATTAGCCAGGTGTGATTTTAAGAAATTCAGTTCACGCGGGCGAGAGACATATTGTATTGATGCAGTATAAAGCAATGGCCCAATGGAGAGACCGTCAGTCAAGCAATAGCCACAAGCGTAGCAAGACGTTAGTGACGGACTTTGCGCGTGTGATTGAATCGTGCATTACGTTTGACTGGTTGTATACAGTTATATTTGTACCTGTGTTATAAGTGTTTGTATAGTTCTAATAAATTGTATAATAATTCCAACGGCATTTTAATTCGAGTCCTGCAACTCGTAACAATACGAAATTTGAAGTATTAACGAATAAATTCAAATCTTCAATAAAATTCAATTATTCATGATTTGAAATAAACAATGGGACATTTGCTGTTTCTTTATATGATTATATTTTGAAGTCTGCAAATATTGATATTTGAGTCACTAGCATTTCCCCACAGTTGGATTCCATAAGTGCAACATGGCTTCAAGATGCTCTTTTAGACAAGGAGTTTATTATTAATTTTTAAAGCGAAGCTGGAAACAGGCACACAGCCCATTAGTGTCCGGTTCCAATATTTACTATTCATTCACTTGCTGTACTATCAATTGAATTTTGACATTACTTGTATGGAGCGTATGTTAAATTATAAACATAACAAGGAGAAAGAATGACAGAAAGACATTTGAGAGTAAGGCTTTAGATCTTGTCTTTCTCATTGGTCATTGATTTCGCTCCTGGTCCCCACTTTCCATGAATTGATCCACCTGCCTGTTTGCCAGCTTCGCAATAAATACAAGTGCTCAACTAACATGTTTAACAGTTAGATAGATGAAGGAGTATTTTTTATTAAAATATTTAAAGTTCTATAGCAAAATTACAGATTATTTATTTAAGTTTGTGGCTTGGCAGCTAGGCCTTTAAGCCAGATCTTAGTTTACAATATAGTTTCTTCATTTTCTTAAACCTACGTGTAGCACAGCTGAACTGTAGGTAATCAACTAGTGCCATTCAACGGAGTTCTTGTGACAACTCAAAAGGCCACATTTCACTACACAGTTCACATTTCTCACAAAACACATAATTACTACTCAAAAACTGTCAATATCTTACAACTATTGTTCATTTTAGAGTAATTTTACACATTTTTACAAAATAAAACTGCACAGGACATCTCCTTTCAGTTCCCGCCAAAAACTCCGCAAAATTACAGAAATATCTTCCATGTTTAAGAGCTGCTACAGGCTTGCACTTGCAATTTATTATTAATGTTCTGATCACTTTTTAAGGCTCCATAGCCATTTTGGCTATAACAGTATGTCTATCTGTGTATTTATGTCGCAGACATTTTACTCAAAGATTACTACATCTATATAATTGTAGTGTAAAATTCATATTTAATTAAAAAATAAAAATAAAAAATTATATCTAATATTTTTATGTTGAGCAGACAAGGGAATCTAATTATAATGGTAGATGCAGCGGTCACACTGTAGTTGCATTCCCGCTCGTTGAACACATGCACCAGTATTAAGATTGAATTGGCTCTGTTATACGCATCTTTGAGTTTATGGAGTTAACTGTTTTTCTTGTAAGGACTACATATGTAATGGCTCTTAAACTATCACGTCAGAATGAAGCGTTTTGCTTGAAACCTACTTCATAATTGTATGTTTGGCTTTAAGGCTTATTTTATATGCTGCAAGAGAATGATATTTATATATCGAAAGAAATTGAGTAGCCACCATACTAATTATAATAAAACTACGTATTAACAGTTTTAAGTGTGATAATTTATTTGATTCTCGTTATTCTGACGTTTCATATATTGAGAGATCATATATTAGTAATTATAGTAAATTAGATTAGCGTCCCATAAAGTAAATAATAACCATAACCAAAATTAAAATGAACAAGTTGGCGGTAGGCTAAATAAAACTTTAACAATACTCATTGGCACTTGACATCTTTGTCTTCTATGATCACGGCCACTGAAAAATGGCCAAAACGTCAGAATAACACAAATCAAATAAATTACTGCACTGAAAACCGTTGAAACATAGTTTTATTACGTATACAAGTCTCAAAAACTTAAGAAAATATTATACTATTATACTAAAGTGGTTACTGTTACCAATAGATGCTTGCAACATTAGGAGCCATTGCCAGCCTTTAGAATGAGATAGAGGAATCATACAGAGGGAATGGGATGAGATGGGACAGGAGGAAGGAAAAGTGGGCTATCGGATCTCTTACTCATCCTACAAAACACAATTAGCTCATGGCAAATCTTTCATACCAATATTCTGTTACAAGTGTAGTATCACACCAAATGAGCCAACCCTACTGTAATCAAGATGACTATGTCAGAATGGCTCTACCACATCAATGATAATAAAAAAATTCAAATTTTTTATTCACAGCCACAATGCATAACAATGGAAAAAAATATTCATGCAGTCCATCAGCTACCAAGTCACGAACCAGGATTCAACCTGTAAATACAGTTGACTCTGGCAACTTTCGGTTGCTGTGGAATACAAAATACAACACATGCTGAAATAAACATTGCAAAATTTTGAAATTCTCAACCCTATACTAGATTACTGTACTAATAGGATTAAGATGAATACATACATACATAACTTCACACCAGTTCCCTTGCGGGGTAGGCACAAACAACAAAGACGATTAAGATGAATAACTAATTAATATACTAAAGTAGATACTCAAGCAGTCCTATAAAAAGCAGAGATCTATTCAAGTGTGAACATGTGTGCCATCATGTGGTATTGTGGTGTGCAGGCCTTTTTTTGTCACTTCTTTTTTGGGGGCACGCAAATTGTTGAAAATTGTAATAAGTTCATAATTTTTTGTACCCCTCCCCACCCCTTGCTTTGAGGAACAAATCAAAGTATTTTTTTATTGTTTAAAAACATAATATCTTAGGAAATAAAACTGTGAATTGAATTTCTTAATTTCCTCCACACTTACACTTGACCATTTCATTTACTGCTTGTTTCAAAGGTTGATTAGTGCAGTGCCACACTATTATTGATGTTCATCTTGCATAAGTTTCGCAACTTCATTCAATCAACCAAGCATAACAGCAGCACTATCCCAGGAAAGACAAATTAAATGATCTTTAATACCGCTTGGTCATTCTATAAAATTGAAGACTGAAATTTCCTTTAAGGGCACTGCATGCCCCCACAAAGAAAGCCCTGGTGGTGTGTATCAATAGATACACTTAACTGAAATATAAATAAATTATCTTAATAGGATAGTTCCAACTTCTGAACTCTCCCTTTTCATTCACCATATCCCAATTAATTGGGCTCAGCATAACATGTCTTTTCCTTCCACACTCTTCTATTCTGACATCATCTACTGATACACCCACCACAAATCATCATATCATCCGTTACACAATCCATCCATCTTTTTTTTGGTCTACCTTTATATTTGTACCCATCTATATTGTAGTTTAACATTCTTTTTATTAACATTCCAACTTCTGAACTATTAGAGTGAAACATTATGACAAAGAAATCAAGGAAATTCAGCTTAATACACTTACTGAGATTTAAGGTTGGTATTGCATTAGCTGTTAGCCGTTTGCTTGGTAACTGGTAAAAACTCTCAAAATGCCTGTAGCAGAATCGGACTTGATTTTTCAAAACGTCATCTGCAAGCGCTTGAGTCTCTTCGCTCAATACAAATTTCCACGATCGAAATTTTTCCACATTGTGCCATTGTGGCTTGGGGAAATTATGCAAAGGGCCTGTAATTTTAATTAGATCTTCACATAAAACAAAATGTCTCACGTCTGTAATAAGTTGAAATAAATGCAAAAAAAATATGAACATTTTAAAAATCATTTCCTATTATGTTACACCTATTATAGTAAGTTCATGAATTCTTAGTTTGTAACAAAGTTATAAACAACATACCGTCGATGAAACATCCAAAATAGCACTTTTTGTTTTGAGGCATTGAAAATATTTTTTTGCAGATGCAATTGATGCAAACCAGTTACAAGTTAGGAGTGCACGATTTAAATCGATATTACATAAAATATCGATATATGCACCCGATATATCTCTTCCATCCGATACTATCGAACAATCTAGTAATAGATATATACATACATACATACATACATAACTTCACGCCAGTTCCCTTGCGGGGTAGGCACGAACAACAGAGCGCCATTTAGGCTTATTCTTACACACCTCACTTGCTTCTTTGACATTCATAACTCTTGTCATGCACGCTCGTCTGTTCTTAAGGCTTCTAACATCACCTTCTGCTAGTACACGATCAATTTGATCATGGAAAGTGTGTCGTGGCCTTCCACGACTTCTGCATCCATCCACTTTTGCATTATATATCTGTTTATTCATTCTTTCATCATGCATTCTTTCTACATGTCCGAACCACCGGAGCATTCCTTTCCTTACCTTCACCCCGACACTCTCTTTCAGACCAACTCTCTTTCTTACTTCGGTATTACGAACGCGGTCCGCGAGCGTCACTCCGCAGATTTTGCGCAGTGCTCGCATCTCGACTGCGTTTACTCTACTTTCATGCTCTTTCTTCCATACCCAACTCTCGCTTCCATACGTGAGCGTAGGTACCAGCACCGTGTTGTGTATGGCGAGCTGGGCCTTCTGGCTGAGGTTCTTACCGCCGTGAAGTTTACCTAACGCTCCATTCACACTATTCCCCAAATTCACTCTTCTTTCTATATCCTTACAACTAGGTCACTCATCCGCACCCCAACATCCATCAATCTTATTCTCTGGAGACAATCGTCCAGGTATAGGATGAACAGCAAAGCCGACAGCACGCAGCCCTGTCGGACGCCAATATTGACGTCAAACCAGGGCGACAGGCTGCCATCCAGCCGCACGCATGCCATACAGTCCTCGTAAGTGGACTGCACAGCACGCATCAGTTGGCCATTAATCCCATATCTGGGCAATATGTCCCAGAGGTCCTTCCGCACAACCCTGTCAAATGCTTTCTCTAGATCCACAAAACCGCAGAAAACCTTCCGGCCCATAGCCAGCTGCTTCTCTACGATATTGCGGAGAGAGAAAACTTGATCCATACATCCCCTTCCATTTCTGAAGCCACCTTGTGCATCCCACAATAATCCATCGGATACCACTCTCATTCTCTTTTCAATAATCTTCGTATACACTTTAGATGCTGTGCTGATCAAACTGATGGCCCTGTAGCTGGCGCACTCCATACGTGACCCCTTGCCTTTATACAAGGGCACGATGACAGCGCGCCTCCAGTCCTTGGGAACCTTTCCCGTCCTCCAGCACAAATTGCATAAGGACAGGAAAGCGTCCCGGACGCAGGTTCCACCATATTTGATCATCTCAGCAGACACACTATCGATTCCTCCTGCCTTTCCATTTTTCAGACTTCTTATCGACCATTCGATCTCTTCCAAAGTGATCTCGGATGCTGACTCCTCGGAGTCGGTCACAGACTCAGTCGTGGTGCCAGCATCCGGGATATTATCATACATTTCTCTAAAATATTCACTCCATCGCGCTAACACCTCTTGTGGGTGAGCAAGAACGTCCCCAGCTTTAGATTTTATTCTTTCCATTCTGGAAGCTGACGAACAACCCCGAGACTTCTTAACCTCTCTCCAAAAGAGTTTGGTATTCGCCTCGAAGTTCTCCGTCAGCTTCTCTTCTTCTTTCAATTTTATTCTTTCGCGCTTCTCTTTCACTAAAGCTTTGGTTTCATTCTTGCAGAGGCGATAAATTTCTTTCTTCATCTCTTTCATACTGTCATTCTGTTGCAAAGAAGCAACATAATCCAGCCAGGCTTTTCTCTTTCTCTCTACGCTGGATTTAACATCCGCGTCCCACCATTCATCACCTTTCGTTGTTATGTGCCTCTTTGCGCATCCACATGCTTCTTTTGCGCTTTCCACTATACTTTCTTTCATACTATCCCAGTCATTATCCACATCTAAGTCGGAGAAGTCCGCTTTTGCAAGCCTTTCTTCGACTAGGCGCGCATACATACTCCTTACACTAACATCTTCCAATTTTTCACACTTTATTCTTTCAAGCTCCCCGAAATTGGTACGCACTCGCCAGTGTCTCCACTTCTTGAAAAGGCCCACAAACCGGCTTATCACCAGGTAGTGGTCCGTTTCAAGAGTGGGGCCTCTGTAGGCTCTTGTATCCATTATTGTGTTTCGGAGGCGACTATCTATTAAAATCAGATCAATCATACTTTTCTGATCATTCATTCCCCATGTATACATGTGAATATCCTTATGATGGAATAAGGTGTTCGACACAAGCAAGTTTCTTTCCATGCATACGTCTATGATTGGCCTACCAGCATCATTCACTCTCTTGTCACCATAGGGTCCAAGGACAGCCTCAAGGCCGTCTCGTTTGGTCCCCACCCAGCCATTAAGATCACCACACATAATTAATCTTTCGTTCCCTTCAGCCAAATCCAGAATTTCTCTCACAGACTCCCAAAACTTCTCGAGTTCTTGGGGATCCGCTGAGCTTACGGGAGCATAAGCTGCGACCAGAAAAACTCGCGTGATCCCCAGTTTTAGACGTACCCAGAGAAGTCTCGGGTTCACCAGACAATAGTCTTTTACTCCAGACACAAAGCGGGATGAGAGTACGACGCCTACCCCCCCACTTGCACGCTCGTCCAGGTCCACGCCGGACCACAGAGCAAGCATGCCACCGGGGAGGTCATCGACGCTGCACCCCTTCCGCTTTGTCTCTGTCAGACATAGGGCATCCAGGCTTCTCTCATGCATTATATCAATCATTTCGTCCATCTTATCTTTCATTCCACCTCTCACATTCCACGTGCCTATACGGCACTCTGCTCCTCTCGACCCGCCAGGTTTGGCGCTGCGTGAAGGGTGGCGGCCCCCTTCGCCGCATGCGCGAGAGTTCACACCGACGGGGGCGCATCGGTGAGCGTCGCCTGCGGGGGACGCCCTATCGTGCCCTGCACTAGTGTGAATTCCGGTCAGAATTGTGGCCCGCTGGGCCAGCGCTGGTTTATGGTTGGCAACTTGAGTAAAAATAAAACGTAAAACCCTGAATTATTTAATAACTAGCCTTCGCAGTAACGAAAATTTCGTTGTTACCAAAATACTCTAAATTACTTCACATCAAATTGCACTATATACATAACCTACAACATATAATCGTCTCAACATCTAAAGAGCGACTCCCGACTCGAATCCCCGTTTTTCAGCGGTTGCCGATTATGAAATATACTAATGAAATCATTTGATTATGAAAATATGTCGAAGATATCGATAGAACACTACGATATATTATATCGAAAAAATATCGATATTTTTTTGGATAAACATCCCTAAGAGAAGTCCTAATCAAGAAGCTTATACACAATGGAGATTGCGTTCCGAATACCTAACTGAAGACCAATAATTTGTCCTTGAATGACGTCACTTATGTCTTTTATCTCTTTCTTTAGGGTGACAATACTTTCTTTTAAAAATATGGATAATAAATTACTTTTCGTTTTTGTATCGTTTGCCATAACTGATTTTGCTTAACAATTAACAAAAACCTGATAGCTGCCATTTTTTAACCCCCGACGAAAAAAGAGAAATTATAAGTTTGACCGCTGTCCGTCTGTGGCACCGTATCTCTTGAACGAGTCAACCAATTCGGATACAATTTTTGTATCCCGCAAACCCGCAGCAAACCTTATCGTGCCAATCTCTATCGAATTTGATGGCTCAACGATAGGTATTATTTTCGACTTTTTAAATGTTTACTTTTCTTTTTTGTTGGGTTTTTTTTTATTTAATTTTGTAACAAACATGTCATCCCTCTATACTTTTTATATGAGGATATGGAATACATTGTTCAGTACCTCGTCATACTGTCTGATAGATATTCTTTAGAAAATATGGGGGATGATCACTACCCAAATGTCGATACCAAACATGATTGTCGAAACTTTAGGATTACTTATTTATTTAATACTTTATAATTTTTAAAACTTCTAATTATTTATAATAATCAACAATAGAAATTTTCGGTAAATAAAATTACAATTAATTTTTGCTATTTCTAGATTTAATTGATAGATTATGTGACGCTCACCCCCTGATTCAAAGGTCTAGGAATGACATACCAAAGCCGAAGCATTGAGCGGGATATGGAATAAAAGAATTTATATAGTGAAAATTAATAAAATTTATTAAATGAATAAAACATAAAATATTGCCCATAAATCGTAATCATCTAGTGTTAGGAACCCTTCGCTGCAAAACCGTTAACCCTATGTTCACAAGGTAGGTTATATAGAAAGTGCTGATCAAGAAACAGGTAGACTTATTTTTCTTAAAAAGTTGTATATATCACTTCACTTTCGGCGAATAAAAGTGCAAAGTCAATGCAAAAGCTTTGATGTCAACACTATATGTATTTTTTTTTCTTGTTTACTCTACTAACTTTCTGAAAATTTTCACAAATATTAGCAGTTACTTCGCAAAATATTTTCAATTTCAGACTGTGATGTATAATCCTGGACCACATTTATGAGCGATATCATATCACTAATTTTTCGCTCTTGTCTCTTCACCTTTTGCTGCAATATTTTTCTACTCTTCTCTAAAGATTGTTCACGTGATGTCTTGAAGTTTACTTGAACATTAAAATCTTTCAAAGCACGCCGTTTGTATGGTGGTTAATTTTCAATATCCTGTCGAAAGTTAAAATTAATTTAGAGTCAAAAATGTCCAATGGAGATTTCACTTTCATTGTTTTTATTTTCATGAGTGGAAACTTATAAAAATGTAATTCACAGAATACTGTCTATCTAATAAGATAATTTGCTAATATAAAAGTTTGTTCACTTACAATATCTTGTTTTGGAAATAGCATTAGGGGAACATTATCATTGACAGCTGTATGTGATTGAGTCCATGAAGTTGATAGGACATTAACACAATCCTGAAATTAAAAATGATTTATAGAGGTATACATTTTTCATAAGAACATAATAATATATACTATAAAGGTCACAAATGTTCTTATCCAACACTTACCACCACATTGCAACATTTACACAATTGATATGAGTAGACTGGTACAGCATCTTTTAGCAGACAACCTGGCCTGCTAGTTATAGTCTGCATTCTTAAAATGAAGACTACAAATCTTCGCAGATTCATAAAATTTTCCCTTTAATGGTACTACAGATAACCAAGCATTCCTCTTGTTTGGATCTTTAGGGAAACTGTAAATAGAAATAAACAGAAAAATAGTGGAAATGTCCAAAATTAGGCTATAAACTGTTTTTAATAAATCATTTTGCTCATTTAATTCACAATGTTTTAAAATCTTGGATCTTCATTATGTAGATTAAAAGTTACGCCAAGACTACAAGCACTACATATCAGTAAATACTTTATACAGGAAGTTTTTATCATTAGACCAATTTTTAAGAATAAGAAGCTTGTCACCCTACTCCTCTTGTTTATGTATAGTTTACAATACAATAAATCGTATTTAACTGCATATTAGTAGAATAATTCGCTGTGGGAGATGATGCAAAGAAAGTGTCGTCAATTTCTGTATGTGTTATTATAAAATAGCAAGACTTTTAGTGTTAATTTCCCTAAAATGTTAATGTAACTCAAAAAGAATTTAATTCAACTTACTTGTGGAATTTCACGCCTGATGTTGGATGCCAAACACTTTTGCAACCACGAAATACACAACTCATTCTAGAATATCACTTAAACACACCATTTATCATATAAAATCTCAGTTATACGATCGAATTAGACGAAACTCATAAACTAAATTTTTGACAGGAAGCCATATCTAGTTTCAGTGTTGCCAAAGTAGATTTTTAATTTTTGACGAAAGCTGGGGACAACTTTGTGAAATAATATTGTTATAATATTTTGAATCAAAGGAAAATTTCCTTCTTATTTAATAAAAGATTCCATTACATAAAACTAATCTCTGTCTATTGTTTGGAAATAAAATAAAATCTTACTTTTATAATAATTTCTTAGAACTGATGAAAATTGAAGATTTTTTTTACTTTTGTATATATGTCGGCGCGAATATGTCACTTAATTTATAGATGACGTAAGAATAAAGATAATCTAAGTTCTCTAATCTAAAATCAGCAAACGTATGACAGCATTGTGAATAGCAGAGTTGGTGTTGGTAGACCACGAAGTACACATCATGATCAAATAGAAGTGTTAAAAAAAGGTCAGGTAAAAAGCATCTCAAATAAACGTGCGTATATGAAGAGTTTAATGAAAGTAGATTAAGCGAAAGTTGATTGTCAAGATCGTCGCAAGTGAAGATCCATAGTCTCTTCCTGCCCCCATGGGAATAGGCGTGATAATATATATGTATGTATGAACAAATAATTGATTAACAATAATAAAAATATTTATTTTGTGTTAGTTTGCTTTTATGTTAGTCGGTGCAAATTATCAAATGATAACATAAAAGTAATAACAGGTTCTTTAATTTTATATCGATTTTTGAGCATTTGTTTAATAATTACCGACCTGGACCAGATGCATTGGACACTGTGCCTCGAGTCTTGGAGCAGAGAGCCCCGAATTCTAGTCAGTGTTCACTCACTTATTTACTTTGTCTACTTATTATTATTATTTGGAAATTATTTTTTAACAATTGTAATCTTTAATAGATTATTTGAAATGTTCTTGTGATTTATTATTTGGAAGGAGTAAACTACTCTACTATTACTATTTAAGAAATTACTGACTTTGGCTATAAAAGCCGACGTTCCTTATCTTTGAAAAACCCAGTACCGCCCTTTCTATTATGACATCTAATTTTCTTGCAGAAAAGTAAACCTACAGCTTCTATATTATGCTAATTTATTCGATATTAATATTATATTTTGCTAATTTTTCGTCATTAATATATAACAAGATAAACGAAGAAAGTATTATTTGGGTGAAATTTGCGGTATGTCTTGGTAACCCGAACGATAGAGCGAGTGAGATGGAAGACATAATAAAGGTCAACGGAGTTCATATTTTTGGTCTTCAAAAAAATGTTAGCATTGCAATCTCCATTGTGTGTAAGCTTCTTGGTCCTAATTCACGTCATTTTTTTTTTATGTTTAAGGCTTGGCAACTAGGCTTTTAAGCCAGGCGCCGTTGTATTGTAGGCTAGAATCAATGTCATTCAACGGAGTTCTTGTAAAAACTCGAAAGGCCACATTTGGCTATATAGTTCACATTTCTCGCAAAAACACATTTTTTTTTTTTTTTTTTGGTTGAGGCGAGGGAAAATGCTTAACCGATTTACGCACAAACTGGGTCGTTGCTAGGGGAACGACACGCGTCGGTCGGGGGCGATAACACTGCAGCAATAGTATGCTCTTGGGTCGATCGACGTCACAGAATAGTGTGGAAGACTCCGAGCGTTGCTGCACGGGCGAGCAACCCCAATACCCACTAAAAACCCCCCCTCCTCCCTGTTGTGTAGAACCCTGGGAGAACACACCCCCACTTCGAGCAAGCTAAAGGCCCCCCGCGGTAAACGGAACCTAACTCAGGGAGGGAAGTAAGCTGAAGGCCGGCGACCTCGAGAAGACGCATTGGCACGCGCTAGGACTTCTCTCCCAGTCTCGTTCTGCGGCCTCCTTGAGTGACATTACTGTCTCGCAAAAAGTAACCGCAGCCCCCCAATTGTCGCTGCTCCTGCAGCATGGCCTTGACCAAGTCGCAGAGCGAGTCGATACTTATCGAAACATCCGTGTCCGGTAAGTATCTGTGTCGTCCTGAAGGTCAGGGTGCCGCTGGTGCGGTTGACCCATTCCGTCCACCCCGCTTCCTGATCGCCTCGATCGACGAGGGAAAATGATTTACGCACAAACTGGGTCGTTGCTAGGGGAACGACACGCGTCGGTCGGGGGCGATAACACTGCAGCAATCTCTTGGCAGCGCTCCGTCCGCGATGTAGTGAGCGTTGCTGCATGGGCGAGCAACCCCAATACCCACTAAAAACCCCCTCCTCCCTGACCGCGCTTTGAATGTCGTTTAGAACATAGTTACGCCCAGCCGATCCAGGCAATAAAGTGCCTGGAGTGTGCCCTGGGAGAACACACCCCACTTCGTTGTGCGGGGGTAGAAGGTCCTTTGCTCTTCCTAGCAAGCTAAAGGCCCCCCGCGGTAAACGGAACCTAACTCAGGGAGGGAAGTAATGCGCGTGTGTAACGCCGTGTCGGGCGCGCCGCACTGGCGGCAGTTTGGTCGTATCGCAAAAACACATAATCTGATTCACGTTCAACTCATGTATTACATAGATAACAGTATAATAATTAAGAACTGTATTATTTATGGTATAATACAATGGCTACGTTCCATCAGGGAGTCACAACGACCACGTTCACGACCGTGATTTATCCCGTTCCACTTGCTTGCCGGCGTTACAGTCGTAAACCTAAGTGTAACGGCTATTCGACCCACCTGTCGACATGGGTCGTTGTGTGATCGAAAATTAGCCGTTAGTCGTTCCACAAGGCGACCGCGGTCGTTTTGGTCGTATCGTAATGACGTCATCATTTTCGATCACACAATGCTCACAACGACCCATGTCAATAGGTGAGTCGAATAGCCGTTCCACTTGGGATTACGACTGTAACGCGGGCAAACAAGTGGAACGGGAAATATCGCGGTGAACATAGTTTATGGCTAAGTTCCATTGGAAATTCACAAAGAACACGTTCACGACCACGATTTTTCCCATTTGGGCGTTGTGAGCTACTAAAGGAACGCGCTGTATAACATTAACATGTAATCTAAGCGACAACGACAATTTGTCGCGCAGGGTTACTAGATTCTAAATTATAATATCATATTAAAGGTGTTTTTAACTTTAGCTTTAAGTGTTTTTTTATTGGTAACCCTGAGCATCAAGTTGTAGAGAATAAAATAACAAAAAAATTGACAACGAACAACTCAACTTTAATTAACGTCACGTTAAGTTAAAAAAATTCATACATACTTCTTATAAACAAAATGAAAACTCTGAAGTCTTTAAAAGTTACAAAAAATGCAACAAACAAAACCACCTGACAACTCTACTTCTGACATGTCTGACATAATATAAAATAAAATAACTTTAAAAAATTGTAGAATAATAAAAAGGAATTAAATTTAAATTTATTTTTATTTCCCCTTTTCCTGCACCACCTACTTCACCAGATTAACTAAGAATTTTCTTCAATTTGGTAGTTGTCACTTTTTGAGAAACAGGTTTATATTGTGCCTTATGGTCTATTTTAGCCAAAATATTAATATTTCAGTAAAAAAACAACATGAACATATTTTATTTAGGAATTTTATAAACATTTTGACATTTCGTAACGAAAACGCATCAAGCTGTCATGGCGTCTCGCATGACGTCACGGTGTGCAAAACAAACATCTGTTTGGTTGAAGTGTTATCAAAAGTTTAAAAAATACATAATAAAAAATGAACACTAATTGTTACAAGAACTGTAAAATACCGCAATGTATCCGTACAACGATAAAAACACCACAGAAACTGTTTTTTTACGTGTCTAAGGGGTAAACAAATAAGGAGAAAGTGGCCACATTTTTGTGAAGATTATTTTGATGTAAGTATTTATCAGCCCTATTTATAATTCTACGTTAGCAAATGATATGGAAAATTACGTATAATATCAAATAATGGGATCTGTATCACACTTAGCTTTGAAACCAAGCTGTTTACCTAGTAAATTTGATTGTAAGCCAGATAGAAGAAAGCGAACTTGTAGCAGTCTAAATCGACCATATATAACAATAAAGAACAAAAGATGATGCTATTAAGAAAGAGTGTAAATAAATCAGTTGAAAGTAGTACTATATTAGCCAGTACCAGTGGTGCTAGTTTAATTCTTGGAAATACTTCTAACACAACCACAGGTTCTTACATTAATAGTGAGTAGCTCCAATATTAATTTTCTTAAAACAATCTAATAATAATATTGTCAATTTATTTTCAGTTCTACCCCAGGAAGAAGGTTTACAGGGTCTTAGAACAGCAAATAAATCTGTTTTAGTACTGATGACACATAAATATAGAAGTAAAGCTACTCAATCTAGTATTAAGCTAAGCCAGACTGTGGACCAGGCAGGATCACTTTCACTAGTAGTCTTCACAAAAATCAGTTTCTTCATTTCCATTTTAAGTGAAATATTCTGTGAAATCATTAAGGCCATCTGGATCCAGTATAAGCAGTATCAAAGAAATTAATAAAGGAAGAAGTCACTGTGACACTCTGTCTTTATATACTTCATCCGTTACCACACAGAGTCCTCACTATCACCATTCCACTCAACACATCCAAATCAAATCTTTCATACAAATAAAAAATATGTAAATAAATATCCTTTCCATGAACAATTTTACTTCATAGATGATAAGTCCACTAATAGCTGGTTCCTATATCTTATAGAGTTCATTTACCTTACCATCACTTAAAATTTGACATAAGCTTCATACAAATAATGACAAAATTCAACTGATGGTTGGGTGAGTGAATAGTAAGATATAGGAACCGGCCTTAAGTAGTCATGAACTAACCTAGTTACCCTAGCCCTAGAGCATGGTAGTTTAGTTAATTTATAAGATCGCCTCATTAAATAAAACTCCAAAATCATTTTGTGTTTTATTTTATTATAAAATGATGAGATCAGAACCTACCTAGTGGTTATTTTGTATGCTTTGATAAACTAATGGATACATATGGCATTTCCAAAATGGTAACAAACTGTCAGTAATAAGATCATTACCATATTCAAAACTGATTGCTACACAGAAAGTTTAAGTTTTTTACTATTAGAAAAATTTGGATCCGCTATACAAAATATACATGTTTCCACAGCAGTCAAATATATTTATATTTGTAATTGAGCATATTTGTTTGTAGGCTTCCCATCTTTAATATAATTTGAATGTGGTTTGTACTGTAGAGACACTTAATTTCTACTATGCAATTTTCACATGTACCATCCAGTGAACCAGCGGTCATTGGATATTGTTGACTTAATATGAGACCACATTTCTTAATTTTTTTTTTAAGATTCAGCTCCAAATTTTCTGACTGTGGGTCTTGCATCTACTTACTTCAAAAGCCTGTGATGCTGTTATCCATCCATATCTTAATTCATGCCAAAGACCGCTTTTAAATTACTCCCTTGTTTCCACTTAAATTTTTTAATGACAGCATCTGATATTACTGCATTTCTTAAAAATGACTCACATTTTTCATTATATTTTAAAACAAGTTGATACATATAAGTGCTGGCTGTATCACTGAGAACAGGATTATGTTAATATTTAAATAATGCACAATCTTCAAGTTTCATTTTTTGCCCTACTTCTGAAAACTTATACGTACATTTGAATTTGATGGTAAACTAGGGTTACTACTACATATTTTAAACTGGTTCACAGTTGTGATAGCTTCGATTTTTTCCAATAACAATCCGCAGAAGTGCATACTAGTTCTTCACTCCTGCGATGACGATAATTTCGATAGCACTTTATGATCTGGGTATATTTTACACTTTACAATACAGGAGTTTGCAATCACGTTTCAAATGCACATAACTTATGGCGTCATCTCCATAACATACTCGCGATGATCTACAAAAGAAATTTCACCATTAGCATCAACATTTACGAATATTAAAATTATCATAACCTCAAAATTAATTATTAAAAAATAATACTTTGCCATATCTTAATCACAATTTTAACACTAGGTGCTATTGTTTAATATTATAATACGTAGCATCCATAGTAGTTTGTGATGTTATATACTTACACAGAAGTTTTAAGGGCACAAATTGGTGTTAGTTGTGAAAAAGGCAGCCAGCATAACGACGTCGATTTTTGGCAAATTACTGGTTTTTGCTTTGATAAAACTTGCGTTTATTGTAACTCATTGTTGTAGTCGTATGAACACAGTGTATAACAATGGAAATACTATTATTTTACAGCAAAATTACTGGAAAACGATGAATTTTCACTGAGAATTCATTAACAACTTGTTGTGTTTTGCACACTATGACGTCACGCGCTCTGATTGGCGTTCATTGTCACGTGACTAATGGTTGCAATGTAACGATTTCATTTCTCAAAAATATAAATTAATATTTATTATTTTAATTAAAACAATTTATTTTTGACATGTTTAGATCGTAATCTACGATATATATAAAAATCTGCCAATATTTTTCATACTGTCAACTACCGGATTACTTTAATTTTGGAATTAATCTGCAAATGTAATATGTATGACATGATCAAAATAATTAATAATTATAAAATCAAATATTATGGCATTGCTAAAAAATCACGACATTTTGTAATATGTAAGTAAAACCTCAGATTAATAATATTGAGAGACAAAGTTTTTACCTCACTTTGCTAAATGTCAGGCAAAGGAACTAAATCCGTACAGCATGAATATCAATATTATTCAATCAAACTAAACATCTTTGAATGACATAAAAATACGGAATTTTAGACTTTTCACATTATTGTGATTAAGATCATTATTATATTTTTGTAGTTTGTATATATAATTAACGACAACATGCAATACTAATGTTAGACAAACAATATATAGGTGTGAGGGGTGTTCGAAGGTTATGGCAAGGACAGTGGGTTAGGTTAGGTTATCTTTAGACCGGGTCCTCCCGGGCGTCAGCGTCGTATGCTACGCAGACGACACGCTGATCGCCGCGCGCGGGAGGACCCATCGGCAGGCGTGCCTTCTAGGCACGGCTGGGGTGTCGACAATAGTAGGCAGGATCCGGCGTCTCGGTCTGGAGGTGGCGTTACAGAAGACCGAGGCCGTGATGTTTCACGGTCCTCGTAATCGTCCACCTCCGGACAGTTGCATCATAGTAGGAGGCATCCGCATCGGCATCGGTGGAACCATGAAATACCTGGGATTGGTCCTCGATAGCCGATGGGATTTTTCGGCACACTTTCGGCAGCTGCTCCCCAGACTCAAGGGGGCAGCCGGTGCGCTCTCGCGCCTGCTCCCCAACGTCGGGGGGCCCAACGCCACGTGCCGGAAACTCTTCGAAGGCATCGTACGTTCGATGGCCCTTTACGGGGCCCCAGTCTGGTCGAACCGCCAGACGGCCAAAAACGCGGCGCTACTGCGTCAAGCGCAACGCATATTGGCCGTCAGAGCAATAAGAGGATACCGTACGGTGTCCTTCGAAGTGGCCTCGCTACTCGCCGGATCCCCCCCATGGGACCTGGAAGCCAGGGTCCTGGCGTCACTGTATGTGTGGCGCAAAGAGGCCCTGGCCAGGGGCACCAGACCCGCGCCTCGCGAGATCGAGGCGTGCAGGTCGGAGCTCCGCCAGGTAGCCGTGGGGGTCTGGGAAGATCGCCTACGACGCCCCAGCGCGGGCCCCGCCACCATTGAGGCGGTGAGGCCCGTCCTGCACGAATGGCTAGGACGACGTCACGGCACCCTGACGTTCAGGCTGACGCAGGTCCTGACGGGGCATGGTTGCTTCGGAAGGTACCTGTGTCGCCTCGGCCGCGAGGCCACGTCAGGGTGCCATCATTGTGACACGGGCGACGAGGACACGGCGCTGCACACACTCCAGGAGTGTCCCTCCTGGACGGAGCAGCGCCGGGAGCTCGTCGTCCATACCGGATTCGACACCTCGCTCCCGGCCGTGGTACGCACCATGGTCGGGAGCCCCACCGGATGGGACGCCGTCTCCTCCTTCTGCGAGCAAGTCATGTTCGCGAAGGAGGAGGCGGAACGGGAGCGTGAGCGTAATTCCCTGCTCCGCTCCCGCCAAAGGAGGACGCGCCGACGCCGGAGGTCGGATAGTGACCTTCGGCCGCCGTAAGCGGGCGGCGCGGGTGGGGCCCCTAGGGGTATAGGGGTTCTCACTCACCCGCACATGCCGTCGAGATGAGAGTGCGAGTGTTCCGCGCGCGCTCATCTCTCTTCCCGTGGGGCGCGTTACAGACCGCCCCACGCGTGGAATAGACCTAGTTATGTAGCCGGGGGATACGTCCCCTGGCATAGGAAGAGGCCCAGTGAGGGGGGCCCACGCCTGCCAGGGCACGCGGAGTTGGGAAGCCCGTTACACGTAGCCCTGGCATAAGGCGCAGGACGGAACACCCAGGGGTTTTAGTGGGTATCCCTAACTGGGGCGTGGCAATAGCGTGGCACCGGTTTTGACCGGGCACGCTAGTGCCACCCCCGATCTGGCGAATCCCACACTCACACCGGTCGCGAACATCCCCCCAGGCTTCTGCGCCTGTCGCGGCTTAGTCCTCAAACGGATTTCCCCTGGTCAAAAAAAAAAAAAAAAAAAAGGTTATCTTTAGACCAAAGCCCACGAGCCGAGCGAGCGAAGCGAGCGTGCCGCGCCAGCGGCCGGCGAGTGGCAGAACCGACTTTAACTTTTATCAAAATTATCAACGAATAAATGAAAACTAGTTGGTTCTGCCTTTTTTCTGGTTCGGCTTTGGTCTAAAGATAACCTAACCTAACCCACTGTCCTTGTCACTGGTTACACCTTCGACCACCCCTTACACCTATACTTTGTTCTGTTTACATTGGTATTGCATGTAGTCGGTATTTATATATACAAACTAGAAAAATATATTAATTATCTTAGTTACAATAATGTGAAAAATCTAAAATTCCATACTTTCATATCATTCAATGATCTTCAGATTGATTGAATATTCATGCTGTATAGATTTAGTGTCTTTGCCTAACAAGTAGCAAAGTGAAGTAAAAACTTTGTCTCTTAATATTATTAATCTGAGGTTTCACCTACCAATTACAAAATATGGTGGTTTTTTAGCAATGCCGTAATCAGTGTTGCCGATTTGGCATTTTTAATGCTAAATTTGGAATATTTTTAAACCTGTTGGCATGAAAAAATGAGCTTTAGCATATTGCATATTTTAGCATTTTCTGAAATTTTTGTATCTTTCGAATTTCAAGTACTATTGATAGCATTTTTTTTATTTGTTTGACTTATTGTTCACACCCCTATACGATATTTACTTTGTGCAAAAGACTGATAAGCCCATAGACAATATTTTTAAAATATTTAGTGGTATGGTAACTCTGTTATGAATTAGGGACTTTCCCGAATACACAATAGTAAAAGATTTTGTTTACATTCGGATTCGGATCTTACAACACTTTCAAGTGCACGTTGGTACCGACACTTGTATTGTGATAGATTTAAAATAAACGTTTGTTCCTATGTCCTGTGTGTGTGCTTGAAAAGTAGTTTTCGATTGACTCTGGAGAGATAATATGGCTCCAAAATATGAACAACATTATCGAGAGGAGTGAAAGAAGATGAGCGAGTTTAAACACTGGCTAAGACGAGCTAAAAAAGATTCGACCAAAGCTTACTGCAAATACTGTAAGTGCAACATTATAGCCAAAGTATAGAGTCGATTGTGATGCCAATGACTATTGATTTTGAAGTTGGCCCTTCAACATCACAAGCACAAGCTCACGACGATGATGATATTGATGATCTACAAATATTATTTGATTTATCTTCATGATTAAATGCTACTTAAAAATTGTACTGCGTTTTTAATTACACTACCTAATTGCAATTATTTTCGTTTTTAATTAATTTAAACAAGATTTGTCATTTTTATTAGCATATTAAAGTTTGATCTAGCATATTTTTAGCATTATCACCGCCAAATTCTAGCATTTTTTCCATTTACAAAACGGCAACACTGGCCGTAATAGTTGATTTTATAATGATTAATTATTTTGGTCATGTCATACCTTAGATCATATAAACGACATGTTATATCTCAATGTGTCATACGTTACATTTGCAGATTAATCCCGAAATTAAATAAGTGATTGTGTTTTTATCACAACTAGGTGAGTCGTGACGCTAAAATTGAACATTATTTTTATTTATATGATGCAGGTTTTTAACGTAATTAATTGTATTCTTTTTTAATTTTTTACCTAAATGACGGGTTTCCGATAGTTTTAGTGTCCTTATTACACCATAGCAAACCATATTTATAGTCTTTAAATACAAAAAACGCATAATTTTCAGGTTCCGCGTTTATGCAAATTTACCGAATTTTTAACCTGCTACGAAGCTATCATTATTTGCTGAATCGGTTGTGATGAAAATTGAATAGGCCTGTCAAATTTTTTTTTGCGTCGAGTGTTTTTGCTTATACGTTTTGTAATAAACTTTCATTTAAAGTTTTACGAGTAGGCAGCGAATGCCCGGGACACAACATATTCATAAATTTCTTCAATTCGAGATCTTCTACAAGACTCAAAGGGTGATATTCCTTTGCTATAATTTGCAACAACTGCTCAGGGGTGCGGTAGGGTGCTTATTTTTTAAATGTCCATTTAAATTGCATACTTGGTATAGATAGAATTTGACAACAATAAACACATTTTGCTTTTTTATTGTCTTGTTCTGTGAAATGTATCCACACATGACATCTCTTTTGGTATGGTGGCATGTTTCTTAAAATTAAGAAATATATACACTATACACAACTTAAATCAATATGACAGTATATTTATAACAGTATCTACAGCAAAAATAATTTGACAGAGTGGAGTCCACCACACAGAGTACCTACATGCATTAATATGACGGCCTAAGCGGGCCTTGAGCGGGCTAAGCCTTTGCCGGCGTACCTCACTGCAATGCAGAGGTTCCGGGTTCGATTCCTGGTATAGTAAATTTCGGAAACATATTTTCTCCATTATTTACTATGGTCTGGGTGTCTGGGATCGGCCCCAGAGTACTCCGTTGTATATTACCTATGACACAAGCGTAACTTGCTTAATTTGGGGGTATACAATGTGTGTGTTTGTCTGCCGATTATTATTATTATTATTATAATATGTCTAATTTCACTGAATCTAATGAAAATAAATAAATTATCTACTTATTACTATAAATTTTATATGTTTACAATTATAAACAAAACTTCAGCCATGAGCTTCAACCACAAACTAATATTATTGTGTCAAAATACTCAATGAAACGAAATGTATATTTTAAAATAAAGTACATACATACATACATAACTTTAAATCAGTTCCCTTGTGGGGTAGGCACGAACAACAGAGCGCCATTTAGGCTTATTCTTACACACCTCACTTGCTTCTTTGAGCTCTTGTCATGCATGCTCATCTGTTCTTAAGGCTTGTGACATCACCTTCTGATAGTACACAATCAATTTGATCATGAAAGGTGTGTCGTGGCCTTCCACGACTTCTGCATCCATCCACTTTTGCATTGTATATATGTTTAGTCATTCTTTCATCAATTAAAATAAAGTATTTTCTTATAACCGAATTTCATATATACTCGCAACTGGTTTTAAGCTTGACAATAAAGCCAGAGAGTATTTACTGTGTGTCATCATCGTATTTCTTAGAGTGCTCATGTTATGTACGACCTGTATCTATTGTCTCCTACTACATCGACGTATCTGATTTGTTAGTTTTCATCCTTCCATGTGACTAAAATCAATCTTAACGTAGTGAGTTAAAGATGTATTTTCAGAACCAAAGACTTAGAGTGACTTTGCATTTTGAAAGATTATACATCTTTTAAATCAATCACTCCTGAGTTACACATCTCTACTACCTAGGTATCATCACTACCAGTAGCAGTATTATTAGTACCGTTCATTGTCTTATCATAGTTGTTATTTGGTTTAAGTTTTTGTGGTCTTTCAGTATTTTGGATTTGTTAAGTTTTCTTATCTTGGTCATGTCGATTTTGTTAAATAGTAAAAGACGGTTAATGTTTTGTAATGTTTAAATATTCAACATAATACATTTTGTGCTCTACAATTATTGTAGCACAACAGAGGTTTCTGTCAAAAATGTGATGAAATGAAACTCATCCTTAGTTGGTTTTAAAAGGATGTAAATAATATAATAACAATAATTTATAGTGCCCATTTATACAAACAAATCTGATATAAATCTAGTTTATCAATGTAACCAAAATTGTCTACTTCTAGTTTAATATTATTGATAAACAGAAATTAAAACAAAGAAAAGGACTAATAAATGTATTTTGATGAAGTTTTTAGTGTTGATATTAGTGCTACTCTAGAAATAGGTTAAATCATATTTCTAGATCATTTCTGCAGATATTTGTCAATGTTTGTATTCAAAATTCACTGCAAAAGGTTTGCTTATAGCTTGTTTTTGTTTCAAAAGGATTCACTCCTATAACATTAAATTCTGCATTAAGGTTCACTGGTTAAATAGTGGTGTGGTGTTTTTACTCCGTTTGCCAAATTAAAAGAATATAAATTTTGAATATAACTCAAAACTTACATTCTTTTAAACTTGTATTAATAAATTGAATTATAACTGCAAAAATGCCTCCTCCATATTTTTATAAAGCAGTGGTTAGAATTGAATTGTTGTTTTTTTTTTCTTCTTTAATAGCTTCCGCAGTTAGCGTTGAGCCAACAACAAATCTTGATCATCTTGATGAATATATTCAACGTATTCATTATAGAGGTCCATGGTATCATCATACAGGAAACAGGGTTTTTACTTTTAATATAGAATTAAAACGAGGAAACTTTTATGTAAATACAAAAAAAACGCATAAACAAAGGAATTTGGAAAAGGAGAGGTTCAGAGAAGGAACTGGAAAGAATAGTGATAAATATCATATATTTATGTACAAATGAATTATTAAATGAAAATAAATAAATAGTTAAGAAATAAAAAAAACTTAAATCTTAATATCATTATTTACAATAAACATACCTAATAAACGATAAATCAAATGATTATTTGATGATAAAAGGATTTGGATAGAAGTGGGTAAAGGAATGAGGAGCTGTGCGAGACCTTGGAAGAGCTGTAAGTGATCATATTTTATACAGTTCAGGCAAATGTGATTCACATCCTCCACTTCACCACATTCGCATAATTCACTGTTAACTATACCAAACTTAGCTAGATGGGCAGATGTACAAACATGACCTATTTTCATACGAGTCAAGATACATGACACCCTTTTGCCCAACATCAATTTGGAAACCCAAGGTTTCAAAGGAATTTCAAATTGAACTGATTTATAAAATCTACCTTTATTATTAGACAGATTAGACCACACCTTACTCCACGAACTACGTAGATATATTTTAGGTAGGGCTACGAGGTCATGAGCGTATAATTTATAATAAGCTTTATCGCCACATGCAGTAGCATCATTAGCAAGCCTCGTATGTCTGTGTGACTTGGTATCCACGCAAAGATAACAGAATAACCGCTTTGTATACATTTTGTAATCAAATCGAGTTTCTATAATTAACGGGCTAACAAGTTTAAATAACTTAACTCTATCCTGTAGCGGGTAATATAATAAAAAACATATTATAACTCACACATATATTAAATTAAAAAATAATAATTACGAGAGAGCGGGGTTAGTTTTGCCTTGGCTGTCGTTTCGATTTTTCTTTTGTGCCGGTACTGCCCTGCGAAGTGTCCACAAGTCCAGGGGTGGCGCCGACGGTACTGGGCTTGGTATCTTGGACAGCCGGGGATGACCTTCCAGGTGCACTGCGCAATGAGTCCTCCACTTCTTTTTCACCAAAACTCCAAAATAATTATAAAAAAACCTGGAAAGTACGTCCAGCGTGTTAGTGTTACGCCCAAAGCTCTTCCAAACGTCGGCCACCTCGGCAAGACAACAAAACAGGGCGAAAGACCATAGCTGGTGAGGTGGCCAAGCGGAAGGCAGACGGAGTTACAGAAGTATTTAAAATGCGAAAAATGACTTAAAATTAATAGAATAAGAAAGAAATAAAAGTGAGTTTAACAATATGAAAATGATTTTAAAGAAATAAAAGTGGGCATACCCACATGCACGATTTAATGAAGTGATACCTATGGAGCATTCGTGGGTGAAAAAACTACAATTAACAAGCTTATATAGGCTTCAACACTTACCCAAAACGTGGGTTATATACACTAAATATATGTAGAAGATTTAAGCCAAATAAACTTAATAAATGTTAAGTTACGAGCAAAACTTTATACGAACGACGTGTTGGTGGTTGTGAATTCTACGACGAATGAGTGACCCATCGAGCACCGATGTGCTGTCAAAACGCGCGGCCTGCGAGCCGCCGCGACCGGTTGCTTAGACCACTAAAAGCTAGTGCGGTAACGCGATGCTCGCGTTTATAATTTTAATATGATATTGTAGCGGGTAAAATAGTGAAAGACTATATTTACTGCATACATATATTACATTTTTTTAAAAATCAAGAAAAAGAAAGAGCAGCGTGAGTCTTATTACCTTGGCAGACGTTTTGTTTTTTTTTTTTATAATAATAATAATAATCGGCAGACAAACACACACATTGTATACCCCCAAATTAAGCAAGTTACGCTTGTGTTATAGGTAATATACAACGGACTACTCTGGGGCCGATCCCAGACACCCAGACCATAGTAAATAACGGAGAAAATACGTTTCCGAAATTTACTATACCAGGAATCGAACCCGGAACCTCTGCGTTGCAGTGAGGTACGCCGGCAAAGGCTTAGCCCGCTCAACCACAGAGGCTGTGTGTGTGTGGCGGTACCGCCCTGAAGTGTCTGCTGGTCCAGGAGTGGTGCCGACGGTACTGCGTTTGGTGTGCCGGACAGCCGGGGACGACCTCACAGGCGCACTGGTGACCGAGTCGCCTGGGTCTCCAAGGAGAAGAAAAAGAACCTGGAATATACGTCCAGCGTGTTAATGATACGCCCAAAGCTCTTCCAAACGTCGGCCACCTCGGCAGGACAACAAAACAGGGCGAAAGACCATAGCTGGTGAGGTGGCCAAGCGGAAGGCAGACGGAGTAAAAGAAAATTTAAAAGAAATAAAATAAATTTGAAATTAATACAATGAGATTGAAGCTCCAACAATATGAACATGAATAAAAACAAGATGAATTAAATTATTAAAATGTAAGGAAATGAAATAAAAGTGGGCATACCCACATGCACAATTTAGTGAGGTGATGTTTAAAAACTATAATAAACAAGCTTATATTATTGGCTTCAACACTTACCCAAAACGTGGGTTATAAACACTAAATATATTATAATTTACTTTAAACAGGTACTATAATATGATAGTACTAAATAATCTTAATAATGTTAATTTTATCGTTTTTTTTTTATTGGACTTGACTTTATGTTGTTGGTCCGAAGACCTTACAACTCTACCGGGGTCTCTGGGGCGGCGCTCGAGCCCGGGGGGTCAACTTGCTCGAGGGAGCTCCCTAAGGAGTTTTACCTCGGCTGGACTGTTGCCATGAATGGGGAATGAATTTAATGATGCCCACCATAGGGCGACACAAAATACTAATTGAGAACGGGCGACGGGTAATATAAAGCCCGAAGGGAAGGATCACGGCGGGCCGGGATCGGTGGTTTGCGGTGGCCTACGCTATCTTACTGCCGTTTCGCAACGTGTTATGGCTGGGAGAGAAGAAACGGCAAAAGAAACTTCCCAGCAACACGCCTAGTCTATCCTGTGGGGTGAGCTATGTCTCCTAGCGTCCCTCGCGGGGACGTGGAGAGATCTTGATTGGCGGCGTCTGGGACGCCGCCGTCTGTGTCTGTCTGTCGCTGCCTGCCAGCCTACTGTTCTAACCGTGGGCGGACTGATCCGGGCCAGCCGTTTCGTAATAACGTCGACTCTGTCCGTCAGGACGTTACGCGGTCGTCGCACAAGAGCCTTTCGACGAAGCTTATAATCGGACGCGGACACGACGAGCGGATTTCGATGGTGCGGCGCGAGATTGAAATACTTACGCGAGAGCGACGTAATGTAGTTTTTGATGGAGGGAAGCTCCAGATCGCGGTGGAGGTCGACGTTACGCATATAGAGGGGAGCACTGACGGCTCTGCGCATGAATTTATTCTGCACGATTTGCAGTTTATCTAAAAGGGCAGGCTTGACATGGCCGTATACCACACTCGCGTATGTCATGATCGGGAGGATGTATGTTTTATACAGAGTAAGCTTGTGTGTGAGGGACATTTTGCTTCGTTTGTCTATAATGGGTGCTAAACGACCCATTACAAATCGCGCTCTATTTCGGACTATAGTGATATGCTCGTTGAAGCGCAAGTTCCGATCTAGGGTGACACCAAGTTATTTGGTGTACTTTGCCCAGGGGATTTGTTGGTCATAGAGCGAAATGGTTTTTAGGCGAAGGCTAGCGCGTTTGGGGGAGCGAAGTGTGCCCGGGGAAAAGAACATTGCTGCGCTTTTCTCCGGGTTTACCTCTATCCTCTATTTGCGAAACCATTCGCCTAGCTCTGTGACAGCTGCCTGCAGCCGGACGCAAGCCATTTGTCGGTTTTGATCTGATGTATAGAGTGCGGTGTCATCCGCAAAGAGGGCCAACTCCACATCTGGAGTTTTTGGGATGTCGCTGGTGTACAGCGTGAAGAGTAGTGGCGACAGAGCTGAGCCCTGTGGTACACCGGCTGTGAGTGGGTGAGGGGACGAGCGCGTTCCCTCCACTCGAAAACGGAAGCTACGACCTAGGAGGAAGTCTCGCAAGATGAGCACGAGTCTGTCTGGCATACCGAACTGGTACAGCTTGTAAATCAAGCCGTTGTGCCAGACCTTGTCGAAGGCTTTTGCTACGTCTAGAAACAGTGCGGCTGTTCCTATAGGGCGGGGGCGATGGGCAAAGTGAGATAATACGTGCTCCGTGATGCGGTGCACCTGTTGGACGCATGAGTGTCTGGCACGGAAGCCAAATTGCTCATCGGGTATTAGATGTTTGCTGAAGGCAAAATCTCTAAGTCGAGGAGGATGACCCTCTCGTAAAGCTTGCTGAGTGCGCTCAGTAGGCTGATTGGACGGTAGCTGGACGGTTTATTAGCCGGTTTTCCCGGCTTGTGAATACCGATGACATCTGCTTCCTTCCAGATCGCGGGAAAGGAGCAGTTTGTTATGGCGGCATTGAAGATGCTCACTAGAATTATAATTAGATGGGCGGGTAGGAGTTTTAAAACGCGATTGTTGATGCCATCGGTCCCTGGGGCCTTTCGCGGTTTGAGAGACTTGATCAGATCTTGCACTTCTTCGACCGTGACCGTGTCGAGTGTGGTTTCCGCTGGTAAGGAGGATCTACGTTCGACCTCGGAGTCTACCTCCGTCAGGTGTGACTGGTCGACGTTTTGCGTAGTGGGGGAGCATTGAAGCTCTAGACTCTGAGCAAGGCACTCGGCCTTCTCCTCGTCATCGAACGCCTCGGTGTTGTCGGCTCTTTCTAGCGCGGGTATGACAGTAAGGGTGTCTGATTTGAGAGCTCTAGCCAGCTTCCAGTACGCCTGGTGAGTTGGTTCGATATCCCTCAACGTTCTGTCCCAACGTTGTTCCCTGACTTCCCGGATACGTAGTTTGACCTCGCGCTCTAGTTCGCGGAGTCGGACTCTGTTATCCTCGGTGGGATATCTGTCGTGAGCTCTGGAGGCGGCTCTCTTTTCCCTCAGCAGTACCCTCACCTCGTCCGGCAGGCATAAGTGGCGGTCATCCTCCACTGGCACCTGCCTGGACGAGTTCCGCACTGCGGATTGAAGGTGGCTGGTGAGGGCCTCGATTGCCGTCTCCGTGTCTTGGCGGGACACGATGTGGTCCGGGATGCGGTCCAGGTCTTGTGAGCTGGTTGCCTTGAGGAGGGTCTCAAGTCTCAACCAATCCACGTTTTATCGTGGTGGTGGTTTGAAATTTTACACCCGAATGAGCGAGCATCGATGTGAGACGATGTGCCGTCCAAACGCGCGGCCTGCGACCCGCCGCGACCGGTTTCTCAGACCACGCTATGTTAGCGAAACACTCGGCGATACTCGCGTTTAATATTTTATTGATATTTATTTAAAAAAAAAATATTTTATGTTTTAAAATATGTATTACGTTACAATATTTATATTTATTTAAAAATTTAATATTTATTTTTAAATATTTATGTAATATTACGTTACAGTCCTACCCGTTCTAATAATGATATCCCTGTAATATGTAGATATTGCAAATCACCAGGTCATACCCTGGAACAATGCCGTAAACGCGAATATAACAATAATCATTTTAAATTTAACCAAGATTTATGAATGTCAAAGAGGCAAGTGAGGTGTGTAAGAATAAGCCTAAATGGCACTGTTCTTCGTGCCTACCCCGCAAGGGAACTGGCGTGAAGTTATGTATGTATGTATGTATGTAAATTTAACCAAAACTAGCCTGGAACATCACAACGTATTTATTTTGTATCCGACACTCCTGAAAACGGCTGTGTAGCCGACCCTACAGAGGGTTACGATACTGTTGAAGCAGATGCAAAAAACGAGTAACTGTCTCGTCCCGGTGTCGTGCGGGACTGGAAGATCTAAAAAACGACACCCTAAATCTCATTCCTAAATGCAGACAGTCGTTGTTACATGATAGTCTGTCTAAAACCACTGTATCCACTGTATCCGTGCAAAATAAAAATTCGCAACTATCGCTACATGATAGTCTGGCAAGGTCTACTGTATCCAATGTATCCGTGCAAAATAAAGTTTCGCAACTATCGCTACATGATAGTCTGCCTAGGTCCACTGAATCCGCTGTAACCGTGCAAAATAAGAATCCACAACTATCGCTGCATGACAATGTACTAAAACCCACTGTGCAAAAAAAATTCTTGCTGAAGCCCACAGTATCCAAACAGAACGTATACCTGCAAAATCCAATTAAAACCAACATATTTGAAATTACTAATATACCTGCACTAATGTTATTACCTCACGTCCTAGTTGAATTCTCTGTGTCAGACAGTCCTTTATCTTTATTAGTAAGTAGACTCCAGTTCCTCTGTAAGTTTATTAAAACATTCCTGTATGAAAAAACTAGCTAAACTTTTCAAAAAGAAAATACAGTTGAAAGGTATTGACTCATCAGAAGAATCCATTCAAACCCTTGGCCATTTCCAACTCAAGCTGAAAGTACCCAATTCCAATATATCTCACCAGTTTCATGTTATTGATAAATTCACTTGCCCTATGATGGCATTATCGGTTCAGATATGCTCATCACCCACAGCTGCAACATCGACTATACGAAAAATTTACTCCATATTGGTAAATCATCTATAAAGTTACATTTCCACGATCCTGCTTATTTAATACCGCCTAGATCTGAAACCATTATTGAATGTTCTGTCCAAAATCCTAAAATAAAAGAGGGCCTCATCCTCGATCAAAAAGTTTCTAAAACCCTACTAATTGGAAGTTTTGATACAATTACTAGTCTCACATCTAAACCATGAAGAAAGAGAAGCACTTTTTGAACTATGCGCCGAGTTTTCAGTCATATTCCATCTCCCGGGAGAAAGCTTATTTTTTACGAAATCCAAAATTGAGATGATGATTGAGATCCAACTTTGTGAATTAATAAACAATTTTTGCATAATTTAAATTTTAAAACTGCATTTACTTTAGCCTCATTAGACAATTTTTAAAAACTTTGTGCAACGGAACACCGCATGTTGATAATTGCAAATTTGACACCTTATGGTAGACACGTGCAAGGCTTTGGTGTATGTTGGATGGTTATTGAATTTATTAATGTAACCAGGGTTGCGCCGCACTGGTTTTTCACAACATTCTTTTGTTTGAAAGTTAGACTTCGGTACTTCATCAATCTTTCTGCGAGATGTTTCTAGACTGGTAAATTTAGACTCCAAATAGTCCAAAAACTCTTGACACAGCGGTAGCTCTCTTGAATTTTTCAGGGAGGTAATATAGTCCCCGTGAGTTTCGCTATCCAGTTTTTGAGATAATAAATGCACAAGTATCGGGTCCCATGAGCTGACGTTAATACCCAAATTTTTAATGGCATGTAAACTCTCTAAGGCTACGTCATGTAATTTTTGGATATTACCCGGGACGTGATGTTGCGTAGTAGGCAACCCTAATAAAGTGTTCATTATAGAAGTGAAAATTAGCTTTTTATTATTGTACCGATGATTTAAAATTTGCCAACAGGTTTTATAATTGTCCGAGCTTATAGGGAGATGCTGAATAACTCTCAGCCTCATCCCTGACCTTTCCCTTTAAAAATTGCATTTTCTGAACTTGTGACAATATAGGGTTGTTGTGGACAGCTTCCGTAAAAAGGTCTTTGAATGATGTCCATTGCTGATAATTGCCTGAAAATACAGGTATATCCATTTTTGAGTGCTCCCTGTGTGACACACTCCACAGCTTTTTATTTATGGCTTTCTTTAAATTTATAAATGATCGCTCGTGCTGGCTATAAATCTCCTCATACTCTTCGTTATCTCCGCCGATTTCGCTATCGATCTCCCAATGAACGGAGTCAATTTGAGCCCACCGTGCTTGTAGTGTCATTAATGCGTGTTCCATTTTCTATTTTTCTGACATGGAGTCCTCATCAATCAAACCTGCTGATCTTTTAAATGCTTTAAATTTTTTGTTTTTCTTACGAATTATATCGTCTAGCCTGCTAATAGAACCCCTCGACTCTGTAGTTCTTAATATACTTGATTGCAGCTGCTTATGAATGAATGAATGAATGAAAAACACTTTATTTTTCACCAAAATTTAAACTTAAAAACTAGATACAATAAATGTTGAACAAAGGGCGGCCTTATCGCTTAAAGCGATCTCTTCCAGGCGACCCCTTAAACTAAGGAAAATATTAAAACATGACAGTGGCGGTGTAGACAATAAATAATATAAAATGTTCAAAATGTATAAAATAAATAAGAATCTTTATTATATACTATATAAACTCAGTACATATCATAATACATACAGCACTATTATACCTGAGAGGACCAAAAATAATTAAAAACCATGATTTTAAAAGTGGATACTGACTTAGCTTGTCTGATGTTGAGTGGCAGTGAGTTCCACCTGATTACCACCTGATGAGCCTGCTCCTGCTTGATTTTCTTCCTCTTGATCTTCCTCCTCTGATCGCGATGTAGTACTCCAAATGGTCTTTGCCGATTTGGCGGCCGTATAAAGCTTGTTCGCTTTTTCATATTCACCATTTACAAAATATGCATGGTCTTTGATCCCATGCTCACACATTGCTACGTGATTGTTTTTAAATTCCAACCAATACATCTCCAACACCTGTCGCTTTCTTAGATAGTCGTCAGATTTCCTTTCGGCGCTGTCCTTTTTTATATTTATCGGTATTTTACGGATAAAGTCGCTAAGTTCGAGTTGTTGGTAGTATAGATCTTCCATTATGCTGCTATTTAGTTTATATTAAAAAAAAGGAAAGATCTTACTTGTATACCGCTGGGTCTCGACTGCCGCTGATATGCTGTTGACTCACTCCGCAACCGATGCTCTCCTATGCTGGCTTACCGCTGGTTCTATACCACGGTAGACTCTGAGTGCTGCTACTTATACTGCTGATGTCCTGGTTAATGAACCGTCGACGTGCTGCTTCTAAGTGCTAATTGCCTCAAAGGCCTCTCTTTCACTGTTGTCGTTCAACTGCTTAGGTGTCCGACAAAGATGCTAGTTCGTTTTAACGCTCTGCGATTGCAAAACTATGTTCACTGTATACACGTGTCAATGACTATTGTCCAAAGTGCTGATTTGTAACGAGACCACTCACAATTCGTTAACCGGTAAGGAAAGAAATTCGTGAAGTCCGCCCTGTTGGCTCGAAGGACCATGTAAGCATCAGGGATGCGCATTAAAAGATAACTAAAGGATAAATTTGTAAAATGTTTATTCAATTGACCAAAGATAGAAGTAATAAAGGGGCGAGGGAGCACACGCGGTGGCCGCTATTCGTGTACTGACTATTTATTAATATAAATTAATAAAGTAAAGTAAAAATGCAGTGTATCCAGTGTTCGGTTTCACCGTACAGAACTTATTCTGCAATTAATTTTGGTACAAAACGTCCTGAACAAATTGACTTATATATTTTGTTTTAGTTTTAGTCAAAAAATAACTTTAAGTTACGCAACAAGCTTAATAATGTCGTCAGAGTAAAAAGTAGGGACAAAACAAGACATGAACTGAGACTCGAATGAATATTTAATTAATTCATCGATAAGTCATAAGACTCAACGATGCACGTAGCGTCAATCTCTAGCATCCGATGACCAATCACAGCGATTATCTGACATAAGTAGGTGTATTGTGTATTTCGTTCGGTTCGCCGTACATTGCGCCACTGAAGTATGAAACCTATGGAAATGAAACGTCAAAAAATGCGTGGCACTGTGACGTCATCTAGCCGCTAAACATGGCGGTTTTAGTGCTGCCCAAAAGATTTTAATGTTATTAGGTTTTATCGATAAACGTTCTTGGCTCATTTTATTTTAAACTGTATTTATTTATTCTCAAAAATTTTACGGTGCTGGCACCTACGCTCACGTATGGAAGAGACAGTTGGGTATGGAAGAGAGAGCATGAAAGTAGAGTAAACGCGGTCGAGATGCGAGCACTGCGCAAAATCTGCGGAGTGACGCTCGCGGACCGCGTTCGTAATACCGAAGAAAGAGAGTTGGTCTGAAAGAGAGTGTCGGGGTAAAGGTAAGGAAAGGAATGCTCCGGTGGTTCGGGCGTGTGGAAAGAATGCACGATGAAAGAATGACTAAACAGATATACAATGCAAAAGTGGATGGATGCAGAAGTCGTGGAAGGCCACGACACACCTTCCATGATCAAATTGATCGTGTACTAGCAGAAAGTGATGTCAGGAGCCTTAAGATCAGACGAGCGTGCATGACAAGAGTTATGAATGTGAAAGAAGCAAGTGAGGTGTGTAAGAATAAGCCTAAATGGCTCTCTGTTGTTCGTGCCTACCCCGCAATAGAACTGGCGTGAAGTTATGTATCTATGTAAAAATTTTATTTATTTTTTAAATATACATATAAAGATATTTTTTTATAAAAAATAGATAACATTATTCTTTTATAAAAATATATCAAAAATGAAATACATGTTCAATAAAAAAAATATAAAATCTTGCATGTCATCGCCAGCGGGGCCTGGGATCCAAACTACCGATGGTTATGGCTCCAGAGACAGGAACCTTCTCACAATTCGTGCCGTGTCCAAGAGTGCTGCCTTCTGTATCTGGCCCTTCACCCAGCTTCCCAGCGAAAGCCTCTCTAGATGACGGTCGAGGCTTTTCGCTATAAGACCATTGACGGTAACAACTATCGACACAATGTTCGTTGACTCCAGACGCCACATAGCCGTAACCTCGTGAGCAAGATCTAAGCATTTACTTAGTTTTTCTTTTTCTTTCTTCACGAAGTTATCGTCATGCGGGATACTGATGTCAACGAGTATTGCTCGTCGTGCGGATGGATCTATTATCACGATATCAGGCTTATTGGCTATAATAGTCCTGTCCGTGATAACTGATCGATCCCAGTAGAGCGTGGCACGACTGTTTTCAAGAACTGGCTCTGGCGAGTACTGGTAATAAGGCACCTCCGTTTCCACAAGACGGTATCGAAGGGCAACTTGCTGGTGGATAATCCTGGCTACGAGTTTATGTCTGTGCAAATACTCGCCGTTAGAAAGATGTGAACAGCCGGAAACAATATGCCTGAGGGATTCACCTGGGCGATGACATGCCCGACAGATGTCTAAGGTGTCATCCTTCAGGATACATTTCCGGTAGTTATTCGTCTTAATAATTTCGTTCATAATTGCAAAGACAAAACCTTCGGTTTCTCCAAAGAGGTTACCGAACCGTAGCCAGTTTACCGACGCTGACAGATCTACATCGGGCCCTGTCAAGGCCCGTTTGAGTCCACCTAAGTATGCCAAAGGAGTATGCCAACACGGGCATAACCCAGCTGTTGAAAGGCTCTGACCTTATTCCCACCGGAGAGAAGGCTGGTTAAAACCTTCCTCAGGCGGAAAAAGAATCGGTCCTTCACCGTCTGTTTTACTAACCGCACACTTTTCTATCCCGAATTCCATATTAATTGACTTACTGAAGTGTTCTGTTGTCTTCAGTAATTCAATCAAGTCTGGTTCGTTGGATGCGAAAAGTTTGAGGTCATCCATATACAGCAAGTGCGACACGATCTCACCCCCTCTTCGAAACCGATAGCCTAGCTTTGAAGACTCTAGCAAAGTGCTAAGAGGGTTCAATGCTAGGCAAAACCACAAGGGACTCAAGCTGTCGCCCTGTTATATTCCACGCTCTATATTTATCTCGCCCTCCGGCAAAGGAACCCCTCCTCCCCCTGGAACCCTAAGGTATGTGACCCATTACCCCATACATGCCTGAAGAAAGGTTCTCAGAGTTGCATCGAATTTATACAACTCTAAGAGTCTCATCAACCATGTATGCGGCACTGAGTCATACGCCTTTTTGTATTCGATCCAGGCGACGGAGAGATTTCTTCTATTCCTTCGGGCTTGTTGGCTAACAATTGTATCAATGAAAAGCAATTCTTTCGTACCACGTGACCCAGCCTTACATCCATTTTGGGTGACTGCCAAAATGTTATTATTATAAAAATAATTTGATAATTTTTTTTCCTAAATGGATGTAAGGAGCTTGTAGATGGTGGGCAAGCATGTGATTGGTTTAGGGGTGTTTGGGGAGGAGATTTGGGAGGAAGGGGAAGGAATACAAAGATTTGGAGTGGATAGGTGGGACACCACTGTCACGGGGTGAAGGGGGGAATGTGACAGTGGCCGCTAAGGGCCCCGGGGACGCATCCCCTTGTACCGCTTCCTGGACGGAGACGAGTCCAGGGCGGCACCCACCGGGGAGAGCCCGTAACACACTACCGCAACGCACCTCAAGATAGGTGCGCCGCACCATAGAGCGATTCAAATTTTAAACTTATAAAGGGACCGCGTGATAAAAAAAATACAAAACACCTTCAGAACATTTATTTAATTACAAACGTCATTCCTTATGACTTCCGCTCTAAAATCACTTAATTATTACAAATTTAACGAAATTAAAATTACAGTTTTTTACTCGTTACGGAATAAAGCTATTTTATTTAAGTAGTTCCGAAGAGAGATTTCTTTCTGAGATCTTTTTTCTTAAATATCTAAACCGAATGTCTAAATATGTTTTGATGACACATTTTATTAAGAGGTATTTATGATTAGTGTCATGATCAATTGATTCCGATCGAAAAATGGTGTCCGATTTTTCGGAGTAGTGCTCCATAATGAATTTAAATATATATAGATAATAGTTTTGGGGCATCGACTTATCCAAGTTAGGTTTAGTGTGACACGCCCTTGGCTGATCCATCCAAAAATCTGGGATCCGCGTTGCTAGTGAAACCCCGCAATCTCTCCTTTGTTTTCCATCGTTCTAGTTGTACTGTATTTATGATATCGCGTAAAAGCTGCGCGAGCCCTCGGTGGTCGCATTGTGAGTCGCCTCCAACAAAAAAAAAATTTAAACGAGAGAAAGAAAAAAAATATTACTATTTCCCAACTGCTCGGTCGTACAGGTCACCAGTGTTGTAATTGGTAATATCTACGGTTATATACTTCTCTCTAGACTCCAATCGTGGCGTATCGAACAGCTGGAAATAAATAAAAGTCTGTATGCACTAATTGTCTTTCACTTATTACTGGAAATAAATACCACACAATACAAACGTAATACACGACTCACTCTAGGGCTGACAGGGGGCGACTAGCGATAGCGCTTCAATATTCGAACCTTACAATTTTTGCTGAATTGCAACTGTCGCCAGCCGCCACAATATTTTTTTGTAAATACTCGGTTGCTTGTAGATTCATTAAATTGCGCAAGATTTAATTCGTCGCACGTTTCGCATGTTGGAGTACTAACACGGGAAAGATTAGTTAAATGACAGTAGTTAGTCATTTCGGTAGATCGATTGAAAATTTCTTGTTCGAAAGATTGGTACGCAAACTCGTCGACGACGTTTTGAATGCAGAATCTAAAAGAAAGTAGCTTATTCTGAGGTATCCTTTCAATGTGTGGTAAGAAGCTTTTAAATAATAACAGATGTTCATTATCTGCATTTGTTCGATTTTGACTCGATTTTTCCTTTTCCTCTAAAAGTTTGAGTTTTTGATTTTCAATATCCAAAATTTTGTCATTAAGTGTTTTCTTAGACCATTTTGAAGCAGTTTCAAAAGTAGTCATCGCAGAAGACACAGTTGATTGGGTACTCTCGTCGTCATCTTTCGTATTCTTTGGTGAAGGTGAAGTAGGAAAATCATTGTCATTCGTACTTTGGTAGTCTTTTATTTCAGTGAATCCAGATGATTCACTCACTCTACCTAATGAAGAACTTCGACGCGTCAAACTTCCAGTGGTTTCTCGTGCCTTCACAACTGATTTTAGAAAAAGCAAGGGCTTAAAATAGGGCCACTTAGGACTGACTGTAGTCGCCTCATCTCCAGAGCGAGAAGGTGGAATCTTGCCTAACTCTACGGCGAATTGATCCGGTAGATATTTCTATCGTTTTCTTATTTTATTTTCTGAAACATAAATTTACTGTGTTGTCAAATGATAGTTATGTTATAAGTATATTTTATTCTTTTTTTTAAATATCTTGCAACTGGAGAGTCATTCAAATCAATTTCATAAAACTTCAGAATAGGGGTAACTACAACATCGAAAATTATAGAAGAGACTGTTCTTGCAATATGGGAGGAATTGTATGCCATACATATGCCTACACCTACCAGAGACATATTTTACTCTATATCTAATGATTTTAATAATATTTGGATTTTTCCTCACGTCATAGGTTATATATTATATGCGCGCAGCTCGTCGCGCATATAATATATGCTACTCAAAACAAAAGAGGGCCCACGTGTTTTATTAATGAATTTAACAGCTCCTTTTTCTTTTTTCAATTTTTATCATTAGAAATGAATAAATTAAGGTTTTCGAAAGTGTGTGAACAGAAACAATAGTAAGTTTTGCCAATTTTATGGAATTTAGTCAAAATTTACAGTTTTTAGGAAAGTTTACAGATATTATTGATTTAATTAAAGTCTAACTTTTATTTTTATTCTTGACTAAATCAATGAGTTTGAAGGTGCTTAATAGCGTGTAGGTCCTCCTTTGTTCCGTACGCACTCTCTGAATCTATCTGGAACACTTTCAATCAAGTGGGTGATGTTTTCTTCGGGTGTTCGCTCCCAACACAATTTTAGGGCGTTTATGAGCTCTTGTCGATTAGTCACATTATTGAAGTTCAATTTGAGGGTTCTCTTCAATTAGTCCTATAAATGTTCAATGGGGTTAAGATCGGGACTCATGGCCGGCCACGGTAAAACCGTAATATTGGCTTCAGAGAGAGCTCTCTGGGTGGTTCTCGCTGTATGTGGGCGAGCATTGTCTTGCATAAAGACGAAGTTTTCACCCACTCTTTGTGAAAATGGGATGACATGAGGCCGAATTATTAGATCGACATACCGGGAAGCAGTTATGGAGCCTTCTTCCAGAATCACCAGCTCAGTTTTACCGAGCAAGCTTATTCCAGCCCACACCATAACATTTGGACCTCCAAAACGATCCGTTTCATGTATGCAAGGTTCTGAAAAACGTTCGCCTTCTCTTCTCCACACGCGCACTCAACGATCATCGCTGAAAAACTTCACTTTACTTTCGTCCGTAAAGAGTACATTTCTCCAGTTGTCCATTGTCCACTCCGCATGCTCGCGAGCAAACTTCAAACGTGCTGCACGATGCGCTCAAGAGTCAATTTTAGACGAATAACACGAGATCTGGAACGTTGTCCGTCTTCATGGAGTCGATTTCGAATGGTTTGATCACTAATTCATGTGCCAGTCGATTGCCGAAGTCGATTTTGTAAGACGCGGGCAGGAATCGTGCGCTCTCGACGTGCAGTCAATCTGATATACCGGTCTTCCTGGACGGTTGTAGCTCGCGCTCTTCCTGATCCAGATCTCCTCGCGACACTACCTGTCTCTAAAAAGCGTTCCCACGCGTTTCGAATAGCTCGTCGCGACACACCAAGACGTCTTGCCACCGATCTCTGAGATTCTCCCTCCTGAAGCATAAATACTGCTCTTGTTGCGGTTTTCACATCCATATGATGCCGAGAACCAGGCATAACGATCGCGAGTAACACCGAAATCAAGTCAAAAAGACAAAAGTAGACGTGCGACACTCAGAATGTGACTGAGGGTACAAGTGACTGAGAATTTGAGTAACAAACGATTTTTGGAGTACTTCACTTTTTTTCTCTACCCACCATTAAATTCGTGACTTGAAACATTGATAACGTTAGATAAACATGTCAACAATACTCTGAAATGTTTAACTTCACTATTTACTGCCTATCAATTTTTTTTACACGAAATTCGAGATTAAATTAGAGTGGGCTCTATTTTGTTTTGAGTAGTTTATATTTGTGGCGCACGTTGATGCTGGTGGTTCTAGGGTACCCAGGTCGACGTATTCGTAGAAGTTAAACACTGTTAGTTGCTGAGAACTTGTAATAATAATACTTTACATATAAGAGCATCTGCCTTCGGCTACAATCCAAACGGAAGAAGAAAAAAATGCAACTGCAATGTTGCTAGAAAAAAATATTTTATGTTGGTGTTGCCAACAGTATAGACGGTAAACAGGTGCGCGTAGGTGCCCAAAGAATTCGGGATCTATGTTTTATAATAATAAAAGATATTTCTTATCGGTATTGCAAGCAGTGGCCGATGCAAATTATAAATTTATAATGGTAGAAGCCGGTGGCTATGGCAAACAAAGCGATGGAGGCACCTTTAGAGCGTGAGACTTGTATCAGTTTCTTATTGAAAGAGAATTAAATATTCCATTACCCGCCAATTTACCTAATACCCAAGTATCTGTTCCTTACGTATTTTTAGCTGATGAAGCCTATCCATTAAAAAAATATTTAATGAAACCCTTTGGGGGGCGTGAACTAACAGAGGACCAACAAAATTTTAATAGTCGCTTGTCGCGAGCGAGAAAAACAGTGGACTGTGCATTTGGTAGATTATATTCAAAGTGGCGTTTGTTATCTAAACATATCGAAACTGATATTGAACTTACAGATAAAATCGTGAAAACTATGTGTTTGTTGCATAATATAATTATTGATAAAGAGGGTATTGAGAGAAACTTCATTCCGATAAATCTTGTACGGCAAAGATGGTACAATCAAAGACTAAGTCCACCTACGAATGTTGCTACAAACGTTAGGAATTATTTTGTCGAGTCAGACATAATCACTTGTTGTATCTAACCTAACCTTTTTTTTTTTTTTTTTTTTTTTTTTTTTTTTGATAACGCAGGGGGAATGTCTTTTCTTGCGACACTCCCTCGGGCCCTGGGGGAGGGTGACCGAGGGGAGTGTGGGACTCCCAGCGGAGTGGATCTCCACGCATAACTACCGCCGCGGGCGGTAGTAGTCGCGAGATCCCGTCCGCCGGACTACCCACTAAACCTAACCTGCGCCTCTTTCCCACGCTTTTACGGGGCGCCACGAGAACTAGAGCGGTGCTACTACATTCGTGACGCCCCTACGTCTGGCAATCTTCAGGACACCCCGAAGGCAAGGAGCCCTGCTTCATCAACAGGGGGGGAAGTCCGCGGGTACCCCCGGTCGCCGCGGCCCCCTGTGACGGCACTAAGGGAGGTGGGCTGCGTAGCGACGCCGCCGGCCGCCAGTCCGCCGTCGCCGGATCGGGTCTGCGTACGCATCCACCTCCCTGGTCCTCTCTGCGGCCTCCTTCAGGGACATTACCGTCTCACTGAAGGAGGAAACCGCTCTCCATCCGTCCTCGCTCGACAGCATGGCTTCTACCAACTGCTGGAGCGAGGACACAGGACCGACTGAACTTTCTAGCTGATGACGCTGAGGTCCCCAGGCGGCGCACTCCACCAGCGTATGATACGCCGTATCGTTGGGTGCGCCGCACTCTGCACATTCTGGCGTCGGTTCACGCCCCGCTGTCTGATGCAGATACTTACCGAAGCACCCGTGCCCGGTAAGTATCTGCGTCAGCCTGTACGTTAGGGTCCCGTACTTCCTCGAGACCCAACGAGACAGGTGGGGGCGGACCGCCGCCACCGTCTCAGCTCCTGCTTCTGGGGTCCTCAGGTCATCAGCCCAATCTTGGATCAGGGCCTCGGTCGCCAAGACCCTGATCCTTCTCACAACTGCCGGACACGGTCTCTCTCCTCTCTCTCTGGTGTCCTGTCGGTAGCGGTGCACTGCCGCGAGCACCTCCGCCTGGCGTTCCCAGGGCGGATCACTCGCGAGCAGTGTCGCCGCCGTCCACGACACTGTCCGGTACCCCCGGATGGCCCGCACCGCCAGGACCCTCTGAGAACGTCTCAGATGGGTCCTGTTCTTGCGGTGAAGAGCATCGACCCATACGGGGGCGCCGTACAGGGCCATGCTCCGCAGGACACCAGTATATAACTTTCTACAGACCGTGCCCGGCCCTCCCACATTGGGTAAGAGTCTGGCCAGGGCGGCAGCGGCACCTAACAATCTCGGGGCCAGCTGGGTGAAGTGGGCCCCGAAATTCCACTTTCCGTCTAGGACAAGGCCCAGGTACTTCATCTGGGCCTTTACCGCTACCGCCACTCCCTGGACGGCGACGTGCGTGCCCCGAGGCGGTTGTCTACGTCGTCCGTGGAACATGAGGGCCTCCGTCTTCTCTGCGGAGACCCTCAAGCCTAAACGGCGTACCCTTTCTACAACCAACGCCGTTGCGGCGTTGGCTAGTTCCACGGACTCCTCGTAGGTTCCGCCTCGGGCCGTGATGAGGGTGTCGTCGGCATAACAGATCACCCCCATCCCGGGCAGGACTGGCTCGCGGAGGAGCCAGTCGTAACCAATGTTCCACAGGATCGGACCCAGCACCGAACCCTGTGGAACACCGCACACGACACGTCGCCTACCAGAGATCTGGCCAAAACCGCCCTCCCAGAGGATAAATCTGTCTTGGAGGTATGCCTCCAACAGTCTAAAGAGATACGGAGGCACTCCATGCGCCCGGAGTGCCTCCAAGATGGTTTCAAAAGGAAGACTGTTGAAGGCATTTTGGATATCCAAAGATACCACCAAGACAGACTCCTCTATACTCTCCGCCTCTCTCGTGAGGCTCCTCAATGCGAACAGGGCGTCCAGAGTGGAGCGCCCCGCCCTAAAGCCATACTGAGCCTCCGAGAGACCAGGCCCGTCGGAATCCAAGTGCTGGACGAGGCGGCTCGCCAAGATCTTTTCGAACACTTTTGCCACCTCGTCCAACAGCACGATGGGCCTGTAGGCGGAGGGATCATCGGGAGGGCGGCCCTCTTTCGGGATGAGGCACAGCCGGCCCTCTTTCCATTGCTTCGGGAACTCACCTGTCCTGATGCAGGCGTCAAAGAGTTCCCGAAGCTGGCCGCCTAGGTGTTTGGCGGCCAGGAAGAGGACCCGGCCTGGGACCCCGTCCGGTCCCGGTGCCGTTTTCCGGCCCCGGAGTCTATCCAGGGCCGTTTCCAATTCCTCCTCGGAGACTGGGGGAGGATCAGTCTCCGAGGGTACGTTCTGAGGAGGACACATCGTCGGAGGAGTGAAAGCTCCCGGATCCGGGAAGAGTCCGTCTATAATTCTATTTAGGACCCCGTCCGGCAGGGACTCCGTAACCGGGGTGGAACAGGCGCGCATTTTCTTGCGTGCCACCCGGTACGGACGTCCCCAGGGGTCCGCATCCAGACTAGATAGGATTTCTTCCCGGGCCCGGGTCTTCGCTTGGCAGATGGCCACCTGAAGAGCCTTTTTGGCAGCCCGATACTCCTCCAGGCGATGTTCCTCCTCACCTCTGTCCGGAGGATGTCGACGCCGGCAGTTCTTCAGAGATCGGCGAGCCCGAAGGGCTGCCTCCCTCAGACTCCCGATCTCTGCGGTCCACCAGTAAACCGCTGGTTTCCGCCGACGTCGACGCGACCGTGGCATCGAGGCATCGCAGACCCTCGTAAGGGTTCTGCGCATGCTCTCCGCCTGATCCTCCGGACAGGTGTTTCTCTCTCGGTTGGTCCAGCCCTGGACGACGGCCACTTCCTCAGCCAGCTCGGGATCGAGCCGGCTGATGGCCCATCGAGGGAACTGACCGTGGCTGCGTGGGGGGTTTGACCCTGTTCCATTGGGAGGAGGGGAGACTTCAAACCTTATATAAAGGTGGTCTGACAGAGTCTCCACCTCCTCCTCCACTTTCCAATTCATCACCCTGCGTGCGATCGCATGGGTGGCAAACGACAGATCTACGATGGAGCCACCCCGCGCTCGCACGCAGGTGTGGACCGATCCTCTATTCAACAGGGTCAAACCACTTTGAAGCGCCCACGTTTCCACAGCCAGTCCCCTCAATTCGGTGACAGTGTTTCCCCAGGAGCGGGATTTGGCGTTGAAGTCGCCGAGTACGAACGTCGCCCTCGGCGACTGTCTGCCCACGGCGGCCCTGACAGAATCCAAGAAACGCTCGAATTCTGCCAGGGGTCGGTTGGGGGAAAAGTACACACCTATGAAGGTGTGCTCCCCCCACCCTGCCACCGCGTAACCCCGCCCCCGCTCGATCTCGATGAGCGGGGTGCCAGCGCCCGAACTGGCCACCACTGCCACCGTGTCGTCCAGGTCCCCAACCCAGTTGCTCTGGGAGGGGACGTAATACGGCTCCGATATTACGGCTAGACCAACCTCCCACTCCGCCATGGACTGCAGGAGTAAATCCTGAGCCCCGGCGGAGTGGTTAACGTTCCCTTGAAGGAGTCTAATATGTCGTCCGGGCATTATTGCGACATATTAGACACCTCCTGGTGTCTCCCTACTCCGACGTTCGCCGGAGGAATAAACTTGCCACGTACGTGTGGAGGGAGGCAGCCCCTCGACAACGCCACGTGGTTTGCGTCGAGACCCGACTCGGCGCAAACCACGCAGTGAGCATTCGGCTCCGTACACTGTGCGACCCTGTGTCCGCTTCTGCCGCAGCGGAAACACAGGGCCGACCTATCGACCCGCCCATCCGGGCACATGACCGTGATGTGACCCGTGTAGAGGCACCGCATACAACGTATGGGCCGCCTCTCACGGGCCGAGACCGGGATAGGGCACTGTATGTAGGCCGCGCCCATCCCCCCCGGTCCCACACCGATCCCGCCAGATCTTACGTGCTCGCGCGGGCAGCCCCCTGCGCGAGCGATGGCCTCTTCGAGCATCCAGGGCGTGACCGAGCCGTCGAGTCCGGTGACGCGGATATCCCCTTTTTTCACCGGCCTGGCGACCTCAGCCACGCCTGTCCACACCGCCCCGAGGGCCAAAGCCAGCCGGTCGGCCTTTTCAATGCCCTCCGGCCCTGGCGGCAGCTCCAGGAGCCGGGCATCGCTGACCGTCCGGGTGATCTTGAGGCCCTCCTTGAGGCCCATCGTCTGCAGGTCCACCACCGACACGGCCTGCTGGAAGATCTGACGGTAGGTGATCCCGTTTTTCACGGCCTCAGGCAGCAGCGTCACCATCACCGCCGCTGCCTTTGCCTCCACCAACGGAGCCGGTCTCCTCGGAGGGGGTCTCCTGACCGGCTCGTTCCTCCACTGAGGAGCTGAGGTTAAGGGCGCAAAGGAGGGGGCGGGGTATCCCCCCGCTCTTTGCTCGCGCAACCTTCTCCCTCTGCCCCTTCTACCACCTCCTACCACTGTCCATCCGTCCAGGCCCTCCTGGGCGTGGGTGGGGGCAGTGGGGGGAGTCGACCACATTGGGGGGGTCGGAGCCACTCCCTGCCTTCTGGGGGCCCTCTGAACTCCAGAGGGACCCGGTTTCGGAGTTGGGCGCGGAGGGCCCACAACTTTGGCATACGACGGGGCGGGGGCCGCCGCCGTCGGGATCGACTCTACCTCCATCGCCAAGGGCTCCGATAGGTCGTCGGAGACCCTGGGAGGAGGAGCCGTAGTAGGTTTGGCGCCCGAAGTCCCGGGCGCCGCCCTTGACCGCTTGTCCGCGGCGAGTGGGGGACGAATAACCGGGGGGGGGAGTAGCCTGTCCTCAAGGCCCGCGAAGCGGGCGTTGATGAACTCCCCCAACGACATAATGATGGAGCGCTTGAGCTCCTCTACGTCGAATGGGGGAGATTCGGTAGTGGCTCTCCCTCCCACTGTCTGGGGCAAAGGCCCTTCGGTGCTGACCACGGCCTCCGTGGCCGTGGCCTCCTTGCTGGCTGCGGCCTCCGTGGCCTCAGCCTCCCTAGCCGCGGCCTCCCTGGTCGCGGTCTTCTCCTTGGCCCTGGCCTCGTCGGTCGCAGCCTTATCCTTGGCCGCGGACTCCTTGGCCGCGGTCTTCATCTGCTCGAACTCCCTGCGGTATGACCGGATTTCGGCCCGCAGGGAGTCCACCTCTCGTCTCAACTTCAAGTTGTCGAGGCTAACCTTCCTCGTTTCGGCGTCGACGGTCCTCTTGGTGAGACTCTCGGTCACCTCCATGAGGGCCGCCGCCGCCTCCTTCAGCTTCTTAACGTAGCCCCCCTTGAGGTTCCTCGAGGTCTGGGCGACGTTGTAAATCGCCGCCACGTGGACGCCGGCCATGGTGCGGAGTTCCTCCGCATCCAACAGGTCGACGTCCGTGAGCCTCGGGTCCATCTCGGGGGGTACGTCCGCTATTTCTACAGGCGCAGAGGCCTTTGTCTTTTTCGCAACATTCTGGCGGAGGTCGCTGACAAAGGCCTCTGCCTGAGCCTCGACGTCCGCGGTCTCTTCACGGGACAGCGTTGTTCCCGCGCTGTACCCACGATGACGGGCCCCCAGGAGCACCTTGGCGCGCCGGGTCCCTGGCCTCTGGGTGTCCTCCTGGGTCACCACCTTTCTGCTCGACTCATCGGAGTCGGAACCAACATTCTCCCCGCGGGAGCGTGCGCTGGGCCGTTTCCGGACCTCGCACACTCCCGAGGCGCGACTCTGTCCCGAGTCGGCCATTAGTGGCCTCCCCCCCCCATGGGGGTGGCGAGGGGTGTATCCGGGGCAAACAACAAATCCAAATCGTCAGGAAAAACAAAAACCAGTAGGAAAAGCCAATAAAAACAGTCAAAACAGAAACAAACCAAAAACAAGCAAAACCGGGTCAACAACTAGTGCAGATATCAGAAGTCCAATATACAAGCCGAGTCGTCAACGTAGATCACACGAAACACCATCAAGAACACTTTCTGAGAAAAAACCAAAAGTCAAAAATGTTGTTCGAATTTATGTATCTAACCTAACCTAACCTAACTATTATTATTAATAATAAATAGCTAACACAAATATTATCTGTTTTTAATTAACAGTGACAAACCATCCTGTTTCATTTCCAAAATAATTTCCTGCCAACACTTATCAGTGACATTTCTGTTTTTATGAAACTTATTTCTTTTGTCCCATAGAGGTTGCTTATCAAATACCAAGGATATCAAAACTTCGTTATCCACATCCATTTTCATAAACACACGCACCCTGCACCGGCAAGCGCTTCAACCCGTATGGCTCAGTACCGACAAGTTTAAACCTGTTTCTTTATGTGTGAACGCATAAGATAATATAGAAATATTATACCTGCACTGAGCGGTACCGACCCGCACACATTTGTCTGTCCCGGAAACCTGTTTCTTTATGTAAGCACCCTTTACCTGTAGGCCAAAGTAAGTCCCATATCACTTTTAGTTATCATAGCCCTGCTTCTGGTGTTTTTCTTAATATTAACCTTCTTTAATTCATCGTCCAGACTGTTTATCATAAAAATGGTGTACATTTTTTCTTTCTTAAGCACTATTTCTTTGGTACCAGTCAACTTATTTTCGATCCATCTTCTGCCTTCTTACTATTTGTGATTTTTGTCTCTAAATTGCCTGACGACAAAAAGTCTTCTTTGATAAGCCTGTGTACAATCATTGGTTTAATTTTTGACAGTTTTTCATGATCTCTATGTAATCTTCTGGGGTATACAATTGTTGGTGGTGGCTTAAGAGCGCAATCGCTCCGGCCAAAATCCGTATCGTTTGGTAAAAAGCTATGGCCAGATTCCAAAAATCGATGATGTATTTCTTTTAGAGTGGGATGATCATTCAGTAATGCTTTCAACATTAGAGTCAGTTTAATATTTCTAGTTTGACTGACCCCCACAGGAGTCACTTCAGAGGAACAAACTCTCAACACCAACTTTTAATCTTAGTGTGATATGTTTTTTCAAACACGAATCGACTTCCTGCGACCCTCTGCCGGCCTTGAACCCAAACATTACAATGCGCTTGGTCATTACTACCTGTATGGATTCCCAGATTATATACTCAAAGCTGTCTCTTGTAAAAAACAACGTTTGTGGATATCCTTGGGAGAGGCAACGTCTTTTGTAAATCAAAAGTAATCATTTTTATTGTTGGGTCATATTTTGCCAGTTTCATATCTTTTTTTAGTTGTTGTTGTAAAACTGTAGCTTTGTCGATATGCTTTTTATGGTCTTCTTCAATTTTTCTTTTTTGTTCCTCCGGTGTTTGATTTTTTTTACTCTCATAGAAGTCACATCCGTTGCATGTGTCTTTTTTAAACGGTTTTGTACGCAGGTTAAATTTTGTGACAAACACATGTCTTACTTTAGCGTAAGAAAGTAATTTTTGACCAGCTGATTTAGCTTCTTGACTATATAGATTATATATTTTAGTTAAAGTCATGTCCGATGCGAGAAACTGCGTCGTTAGTTTTGGCTCGACGATAATGTGATATGTAAGTTGATAGCTTCTTGATTATGTTTTCCAGAAACAATTCACTTTTTGTTGAAGCCACATTATGGCCCGCTTGTAACCCTCGCATATCTTTTAGGCAATTATTCCGCATTTTACAAAGAGCTGTTTTTATTCTTTCAGATGATTTTTGAAGTGTATTCAAGAACATTTGTTTGCAGACTAGTATATCTTTCAAATAGTATTCTCGAGTAAATATTTTGTCTTTTCTTTTTAAATAATTTCGCGCAGTCGTGACGGATGCTCGTTTCTTAGGGATTTTCCCTAACGCATGCTATTAAATACATGTTTTGGGCTAGATATGAAACAAATGAGTAGAATTAGTTAAATTCTTCTAGATTTTGATACCTTCTCCTGACATCGTTTTGGACAATTATTACAGTTATTAGTTAGAATAGAGAAACATCATTCCTTTGGGATTTTCTAGTACTTAAAATACCATAGGAGGTAACACATCTCTGGCAGCATTACTACCTAGAAGTAGTATAACATTCTCATCTGTGGCAATCATTTGATACACTGACTGCTCGCCCTTAGCAGCCAAGACTTTACTTCCTTTAGGGTTATGGAAAAATGCTGTTTCGACCGTGTTGAATACACGTCGTGGCTCATTCAAAATTTCTCTATACTTATTTTCGTTTAATATGTGTTGACTTCTGCAAACCAATTTTTTGTGTTGTAGGCACCGAAACTCTAAAAATTGTCAAATTTTGTGGTTGCCTCGTAATCAAATCAGGGCGCCGTTTAAAAAAAACTTTTGTACCACCTTTTCTCGGGTCTACCATTCTTGAATGGGGGGGTTTCAACATTTAACTAATGGACATTTTTTCAAAATAAGTTCCACTGGAGAACACTTTCTGAAGGTCATACATGTAAGTTAAAATTTAATTTTTACTTCCTATTCTATGTACACCGCTTCGCAACGCGTTGATGCTGTAAAGGAGAAGAAGCGGCAAGAAACTCCCCGACAATACGTCTAGCTACATATTGTTTTTCTTTATATTTCATATTCTATTTATATCTCAAATTCTTTTTTTTTTTATAAGTTTTGTACAGAAGTATGTTACAGAATTACTTTTTGAAGAATTAATGGAGTTGTAGCAAACAATACATACTCAATAAAACCAAGGCAATAAAAGGAAAGAAAAATAATGTTATAATAATAATAATTACATGACGCGCTAAAATGTTATGCTGCAATATGTCTCCACAAATTCCTTACAAGCTTGGCAAGATAAAAAAAACTTTATACAAAATTTAGTATAAGAGGTTGGAGTGAGCTGCTATGTAAATGAATTTTTGTCATTTAAGTATTCTTCAATAGTGCAGTATCCCCTTTTTAGCAAGATGCTTTTTAATTTAGTTTTAAATTTAGTGAAAGGCAGATCTAACATTTCACTCGGAATCTTATTGAAGAAGCGTATACCAAACCCCAAGAAAGAGGACAGTACTTTTTGTAATCTAAAATATGGCAATATCAGACTATTACAATGCCTGGTGTTGAAATTGTGCACATCCTTATACTGCTTGTAGGCACTCAAATGATTACGAATACAAATTATATTATTAAATATATTATAAGCCATAATGGTGGTAGTTGAGTTTTTTTTGCAAGTACGGCGGTAGCGTTCGCTAGCGGCACGTGCCCTGTACACGTGCGCGGCGTCGTCGCCCCGCCCACCTTTCACTACGCTTAGAGTATAAAAACGGACCGCTCCGTTGTATTGGCACGCATTTCCAACGAATGCCTCGTCGAGCATGGACCATTGGCTTCCAATCAGTACTGCTCTGACAATAGATACGGAACACCGTCATTGGCGGCTAAGTACTATCTAAATAATAGACGTGGAAAACTGTCCCAGTCGGTACTGTCTAAATTGCGGTAGGTGCGTGGAACGCTGTATCTAACAGCCAGTACAGCCCTAAAGTGACCGCTCCCGCTCTCATGACAATAATAGACGTGGAACACTGTCCCAGACAGTCAGTACCATCTAAATTGCGGTAGGTGCGTGGAACGCTGTATCTAACAGCCAGTACAGCCCTAAAGTGACCGCCCCCGCTCTCATCTCTAACTAATTGTTTTTGTACTTTATTAATGGTTGTTTGTCTAATTAAATCAATAAATTTGTTATAAAATTAAATAAATTGTTTACGATTATATTTTTTTATTATTTTCCACTTCTGGTCGCTAAAGTCAGAAGTGGGATAGAACTTATTATTAGCTCACAAATATTAGACGTGATACCTACACAAACAACCATTAAATATTAATTAGGAATGCCACGTTCGTCAAGATCACGTGATGGGTCGGTTAGGACGCCACCTCGGTCTAAGTCTAGGGGTGTCATGCCGCGTTCGCCAAGATCACGTGACAGGTCGGTTAGAACGCCGCCTCGCTCTGACTCTAGGTGTGTCATGCCGCGTTCGTCAACACCACGTGATAGGTCAGTTATGACGCCACCTCGGTCTGGGTCTAGGTGTAGCCAACGCAGCGAATCGCGACTAGACCATAGGCATAATTCACGATCGCCTCACGATCGAATGCGTTCGCGCTGTTATAAAACTCGCTCACGGTCCCATCATAATAGAACCCGTTCGAATTCACGTAGTGACAAGATACATTCGCGTTTGCGTAGCGATAGAACTTGTTCACGATCTCGTCGCAGTCGCTCGCGTAGCGGTGACCATCATGGTCCGCGTGAAGGGCCAAGGTCACGAACGGCCAGCTCGCACCAACGCCGTAAAAAATCTCGATCCTATCATGACATTTCCGCGAAAAACTTACTAGGCACTATTATGTCACGACTGACTGCCATTGAAAAAAATACTAATAGTGGTTCACATGTTACGCCGTCAGTTCGGAACAGCACACCTCCATTAGATAAAAATATTTCCGTAACCCAAGCGCTTGTTGACGCATTAGGAGTATTAACAAAAAACAAATCGAACTATTACGTTTCAAATTTTGATCCAGCTATAAACAATTTTGAGGTATGGTGTGGTGAAGTGGACAGGGCTAGGCACGTGAACCGCTGGGATGATCTCGAGTGTTTCTCCCGTGTGGCTCATTGTTTGAAAGGTGACTCAAAGACCTGGTTAAATGAATGGGCTACAAATGATCGCTCGTGGTCCAATTTTCTAAAGGAATTTAAGTCTTTGTGTCCGCAAAAGATTAACTTCGCTCAAATTCTACAAGAGGTTATAAACACCACGTCCGAAAAGTTTCCGTCATACGCAGAGAATGCGCGTCGTTCATTATTAAGATTGCGAGTAGTAAGAGGTTTAAGCGAAGACCTTATGGTTCAAATAGTGATTTACGGCATCAATCATGTACAGGTACGCGCAGCAGCTACCAATGCCGACCTAACAACGGAAAACCTCGTTTCCTTTTTAGCTACTTATCTAAAACCTACTCGTAAGTTTGAAAATCGTAACTCCGATAAATTTGTGCCATCCGGTAATATGGCTAAAAGGCGAAATTTTAACGGTCCTACTAAGTCCGATTTCAAATGTTTCTGTTGTGGCCGAGCAGGGCATAACAGAGCACAGTGCCCCAAGAATCGTAATGTTAACCACAAGGGCGATGCGCATGATAGTGTTAAACCAGTCGTCTGCTCTTTCTGTAAGAAAGTAGGGCATAGAGAGAGTAACTGTTTTGCTAATGCCCGATCAGGGTCTCAAGGTAATAATAGTAACCAACGCAAAGTTAACTTGTGTAGCGAACCTTCAAACGTGAAAGATAAAAACGATATGAGTACAGCCGTGATACAAGGTATACCAGTTGACGTTCTTATAGATAGTGGAGCACTCAATGTATCCTTAATATCGTCAGCGGTAGTAACTTACTTCTCCGGTTTGCGTAAACAAATTAAATGTCCTTTGAAAGGAATAGGCGATAAAGAGATTGTTGCTCGCAAGTATATCACTTTAACTGTCGAATTTAGGAATATAGCACTTGAAGTAGATTTTGTCATAGTACCCGCCTCGTGCATGAATACGCCCATTATCATAGGGACTGACGTACTTAATCGCGATGGCGTCACGTTTATTCGCACGAAACACGGACAGTACTTAACTCATACGCCAAACAGCGTACTAAAAGTAAACTCTGTAAGTGTTAGCAACCCCAACAAGATAAATACACCTCTCGAAGGAGCGGAACTTGTAAAGTTGATGGCAGTGGTAGATGAATTCTCTTCGTTTTTGATATCCGGTACAGCCACCACTACCGTGAATACTGGTAAAATGCACATCAATTTGACAAGGGACGTCCCTGTGTCATACGACGTTTGGCGTACCAAGAGAAGCTAAAGGTGCGTGAGATATGTCGGGATCTGTTAGACAAAAAAATTATTAGGGAGTCTGATTCCGAATACGCAAGCCTGGTCATTTTGGTCAAGAAAAAAGATGGTTCTGACAGAATGTGTGTAGACTTTCGAGCTCTAAATCGCATTACTGTCAGGGATAGGTACCCCCTACCTCTGATTGATGATCACATCGATCGGCTTGGAGGCTCGAAATTCTTCACATCTTTAGATATGGCGTCGGGTTTTCATCAAATCCCTATTGATGACGACTCGATCCATAAGACGGGTTTTGTAACTACAGAAGCTCATTATGAGTATTTAAAAATGCCGTATGGTTTATGCAATTCCCCCACTGTGTACCAACGTATCATCAACAATACCTTGCGTAAATTTATAGAAGCAGGGAATGTCCTAGTATATATTGACGATGTACTGATCCTAAGTTCAACGGTCGATGATGGCATTACCTTATTACACAATGTCCTGAGGACATTGACAAAAGCCGGGTTCTCGGTTAACGTACGCAAATGTTTCTTCCTTACTACTGAAATAGAGTACCTCGGTCGCGTTATTAGTCATGGTCAGGTTAGGCCGAGCCCGCACAAAATCAAGGCACTAGTTAACGCACCTATTCCTAGTAACGTCAAACAAGTACGCCAGTTTTTAGGCCTTGCGGGTTACTTTCGGCGTTACATCGAAGGTTACGCAACGAAAACCGCATGTATCTCGCATCTCACAAAGAAAGACTTAAAATTTCAATGGGGACCTGATCAAGATCAAGTCCGGCAAGATGTTATCAAACGTTTAACTAGCGAACCCATACTTGCAATTTTTGACCCGAACCTTCCTACAGAACTGCACACTGATGCCAGCAGTGTAGGATACGGTGCGGTACTTATGCAGGTATACGCAGATGGTGGTAAACGAGTAATAGCCTATTTTAGTAAAGTCACTCGGGGCGCGCAGGCAAAATACCATTCGTATGAACTGGAAACCTTGGCGGTTGTCAAAGCATTGCAATACTTTCGTCACTATTTGATCGGGATAACTTTTAAAATCATAACCGATTGCAATGCATTGAAGGCCACCGAACGTAAAAAAGATCTTCTTCCACGCGTTGCACGCTGGTGGATTTATCTGCAGGACTTCAATTTTGAAATTGAATATCGAAAGGGCGTGATGATGGGTCACGCGGATTATCTGAGCAGGAACCCACCAGCATTGCAAGTCAATAACATTGATAGACCATTGAATTGGGCACAAATAGCTCAGTCGGCTGATTCTGAGACTAGCGATCTCATCCAAAAACTAAGGGATGGTCTCTTGGACTCCAAGAGGTACGTTTGTCAGAATGATGTTCTCTATTATCGCTATACACCTGTTGGCGAGGAGGCGCGCTTACTATGTTACATCCCTAAAGGACACCGACTCAGTTTATTACGTGTCTTTCATGACGAGCACGAGCACATCGGGGCTGACAAAACTTATGACCTAATTTTAAAACACTTCTGGTTCCCTGGCCTTAAACTATTTGTACAAAAGTATACCTCCCATTGCCTTATTTGCATTTCCAAAAAACGTGTCCCCAGAGCTCCTCGTCAGCCTATTACGTCCTGGGAAAAATCAGAAATCCCCTTTAACACGGTTCATGTTGATGTCTTAGGTCCTTTACCCGAATGCAATGGGTATAAATTTGTATTTGTCTTGGTGGACTCTTTTACAAAATTTTGTTTACTCTACCCTATGTATAGACAGGATGCAAACGAATTAAAACGCGTTCTCAATAACGCTATATCGTTATTCGGGGCCCCCAAATTGATAGTTTGTGACCGTGGTCGCATGTTCGAGGCGTCAACTTTTACCAGATGGGTATCTGAAATAGGATGTGATTTACATTACATAATGCCAGAAATGCATCACTCTAATGGACAAGTCGAGCGTTATATAAGAACCATCCTTAATATGATTCGTATCGAGAGTAATATTAAAAATTCCTCCTGGTCTGATAGTTTATGTAAAATTCAGTTAGTTTTAAATATGACAAAACAAAAAAACCACGCAGTACTCAGCTTTGTACTTGTTAGTTGGTACTAACGCGACCAGTCCTGTGATTCGGGCACTGATCCGTGACGTTGCCACTGAAGGCTCCAGTCCAAATCGAGATGCCATGAGGGAACTCGACAGGAGCTCCGCTAAAGCATCTCTTGACAAAAATCAAGATGGTCAAGACACTCGGGTAAATCGTCAAAGGCACCCGCCAAGAGTTTTTCAGGTTGATGATAAAGTTTTCGTAATAAAGTATTCTCAGTGCGCTGGGAAACTGGACCCTGGCATGAGGGGCCCATACCGTGTGACTAAAGTATTACCGAGCGGTCGTTACGAGCTAAAATTATTAAGTGGAGCTAAAGGCAAGACAACCCAGGCCGCAACTCAGTACATGGTACCCTAGAAAGGCGAGTGGTGTCCTGAGAGTTGTGCTGCATTTTTTGAAAGTGAGTTTTAACTGAACCTTTTCATGATTTTTTTTATGTTCTAGTACCACGTGTGTAGTGTATGCGTGCGTATGAGTTCAAGACAAGTGATTGTCTTGTGGTTGGAACGAATGGCTGTTGCAGTCAACGTACAGCGCGCTTGGGAGCAACCCGCGTGCAGCGCGTTCGGAAGCAGCCCGCGTGCAGCGCATTCTGGTGCCCGGAAGTGCCTGGTTCCGGAAGTCGTGTACTATGTACGCGCGGTGGGCCTTGTCCCGGTTGGGCATTGTCCCGGAAGTCGCATGTGTATGCGCGTCGGGCGGTTGTCCCGGGTGTTCTTTGAACACACATCAGGAGTTGTCCTGGCAGGCGCAGTCCTGGTAACACGTTTTTAACGTGTAAACTTGTACGTACAAGTATGAGTGAGATATGGTGTATGAAGATGTATGCCCACATTTTTAAGTGAAATGTCTTTAATTTGAGTTACGAAAGTGTATTTTTGTATGAGGGCCTTGGATGTGGAATGAGTGACAGAATAGGCACAGGTGTATGTCGTCACGTATAATTAACCTACATGTTTTATCATTCAGGTAGCAATGATGACAACCCTGACGATGCTGGTGAGCTTTCAGTCCCTGGTGCAGCCGAGGACGGTGCAAGATCAGGAGAGGTCGTATAAGCCATAATGGCGGTAGTTGAGTTTTTTTTGCAAGTACGGCGGTAGCGTTCGCTAGCGGCACGTGCCCTGTACACGTGCGCGGCATCGTCGCCCCGCCCACCTTTCACTACGCTTAGAGTATAAAAACGGACCGCTCCGTTGTATTGGCACGCATTTCCAACGAATGCGTCGTCGAGCATGGACCATTGGCTTCCAATCAGTACTGCTCTGACAATAGATACGGAACACCGTCATTGGCGGCTAAGTACTATCTAAATAATAGACGTGGAACACTGTCCCAGTCGGTACTGTCTAAATTGCGGTAGGTGCGTGGAACGCTGTATCTAACAGCCAGTACAGCCCTAAAGTGACCGCCCCCGCTCTCATGACAATAATAGACGTGGAACACTGTCCCAGACAGTCAGTACCGTCTAAATTGCGGTAGGTGCGTGGAACGCTGTATCTAACAGCCAGTACAGCCCTAAAGTGACCGCCCCCGCTCTCATCTCTAACTGTAATTGTTTTTGTACTTTATTAATGGTTGTTTGTCTAATTAAATCAATAAATTTGTTATAAAATTAAATAAATTGTTTACGATTATATTTTTTTATTATTTTCCACTTCTGGTCGCTAAAAATATATATATTAGTATTTCTTTCTATGCATTGGATAAATTCTTCATTTATGTATTGTTGTAAATAGTTAATTTTGGTAAACGCTTCTCTATTGATAGGATAGTTTGATATTCTATTTTAAGTTCAGGAAAAGAAGGATCAAAATCTTTAACAAGCCATGTCCCTTCACCAGTTTCTGTATATTGTTCTAGTTCTCGGTTTCTCTGGCTCCGTCTTGTTCTACTACTTCTGGTTATTGGGCGTTCGCGATTAACTCTGTTTTATCTAATGCCTCGTCGTTCAATCCTTCCTCTTGTATAACCTCTTCCACTCTTTATAAATTAATTCTTTAGGATGTCACTTTCTTCTTCTGAATCTGAAATAGTGCTATCATCAGCAGTATATACAATAGTAGGTTGGAAGTTCTGGGTCGCCATCTTCATCCGATGGCAATAAGTCTTCAATTTCATTCATCTAATAAATATTATATTTCTTTATCTCCAAAAGCTGAAAATATCCATTACAAGTTACTTCAAGCCAAAGGCCAATGTGCAACAAAATAAACGTGAGTCTTCAAGTGCTAGGCATAACTAATGTCCAATGTGCAACACCACAAACATGAACATTACGCGAAACACAATTAAGTTTCTTGTACAACACATTAAACATAAATAACTCAACGTGCTAAATACAATTAAAGTCTAATGTGCAACACAATGAACATGAATTTTAACGTGCTAAACACAAGTAAAGTCCAATGTACAACACAATAAACATAAGTTTTTCAATTGGTTATAAAAAATAGAAATTAGTGTTGCGCGCAGCTCGTCGCGCCTGTAATATATAGTTGTGGTGCACGCTGATGGTGGTGGTTCTAGGATACCCAGGTTGATGTATTTGTGGAAGTTAAACACTTAGATGGTGAAAACTTGTAATAGTAAACTTTACATATGAGAGCGTCTGCCTTCGGCTACAACCCAAACGGAAGAGGAACAAAAATGCAACTACAATGTTGCTAGTATAAAATATTTTATGTTGGTGTTGCCAACATGCTGCGGCCCTAGAAGAAGGCCTTGCAAACATACAATTTTACATAAATTTATATCATATTAAGGTAACATTTTCATACAATAGAACGGAATTTGCATGCATATGCTCGAGCTATAAATCAACAGATCAAAGAACATTTATGCTATACAAATTTCTACTTGTAATTTAAGTACAATGCTTATGTAGAAACTAAGGTATTAAAAATTAACATTTTCTCATATTCATTATACATATAAAAATAAACATTAACTTAAATCATAAAATTGAAGATATCAATTCAAAATGAACATACCATATTATAAAATTTAAGAAGGAACATTATTAATGGGCAATAAACAAATACCCGATAATGATCTTCTGTATGTGTTGCCATTAGGGGTAGTGACATCAAATGCCCGTACCTTCTTATCACTGCCTGGATATACATCGGTAATACGAGCTACAGGCCAGTACATAGGAGGACAATTAGCTTCCCTAAGCAACACCAAATTACCTACTGCAATATTAGGTAATTCATCGCGCCATTTCGGCCTAAATTGCAAAACATTAAGATATTGTTTATGCCAGACTTTCCAGAAGACCTGTTTCATATTTTCAATCACTTGCCAAAATTTAAGCCTATTAACCGGAATTTCTGAAATGTCAGGCTCAGGGTAGGAAACAATTGGTTTACCTACCAAAAAATGACCTGGTGTTAGGTAACTAAAATCTGATACATCCGAGCTAAGCGGTATAAGAGGTCTCGAGTTCAATATTGCTTTTATTTGACATAAAACCGTCGTTAATTGTTCGAATGTGAGAACACTCCTTTAAAGAGTTCTTTTTAAAAGATATTTTGTACTCTTTACTGAGCTTTCCGCGAGACCAGCAAACACCGGAGAATATCTAGGAGTAAAATTGAATTTTATTCCTTGCAGCAAACCCCTGTACTAATGTTTGATGATCCTTAGCTCTGTAAAGACGGTACAATTCAGCTAGATGGTTTGCTGCCCCTTTAAAATTGCCTCCATTGTCACAAAAAACCTCGCTGGACATGGCACGTCGCGAGATAAATCTTTTAAAGCAGGCTAAAAAGACATCTGTGGTTAAGTCTGAAGCCAACTCTAAATGAATTGCCTTGGTATTGAAGCAGACAAAAACACAAATATAACCTTTCGTGAGCAATGCTCGCCTGATTCTCGAGTTTTTAACTTGTATCGGCCCAGCGAAATCGAGAGCAACCACTTGAAAAGCTCTGGAGGCTGTTACTCGTTGCTTAGGCAGTGACCCCATCAGCTGCTTTGCACACGCTGCCTTCATCCTAAAACAAGGTAAGCATTTATATGTTACTTTTTTTATTTGACGTAAACCATTTACAAGCCATTATTTTTGGTTTAACTGCGAGAGTACTAATTTCGGACCTGCATGTAACAATCGTAAATGCTCATGTAATATAATAAGCTCTGTTAACCTTGAGCCTTTTGGCAAAATCAATGGATGCTTTTGATTGTATGAGACTTCAGAATTTTGAATCTTCCGCCTACACGTAACAAGCCATTGACATCTATAAATGGATGCAACGGTTTTAAAGAGCCCTTCACATTCTCACCTTTTTGCAACAAGTTCATTTCTTCTTTGAAAAAAAATTTTTGCTCTTGCTTAATTAACAAGAATAATGCTATATCCAGTTTGTTGCTAGATAAGTAATTTAATTTAAATTTACTGCTGCCTGGCTTACAATTGTTGCAAAAACGCAAAATATAGGCTAACACCCTTTTCATTTTGATAATATCAGAGTACTTAGCAATTATAATATCATAAATACCTTTTGATTTCAAGGTTGTAAGCATCACTGAAGTAGCAGAAGTACGTATGAGCACCTCAGGTTTTAATTCAGGTAAGTTGTCTAACCCTTTAATGTTTAAATTTGCATTAAAGACATAACCACTTTGTTGCAGGAATGTCGGCACGTTCCACCACATTTCACACGTTGGCAGCTCTCGTGGGTCCACACCTCTGCTTATGTGATCTGCTGGATTGTCATGTGTACTAACTTACGCCCAGCGCCATCCCTCGGTCAACTGCTGAATTACCCTTACTCTGTTCGAAACATAAGCATGCAACCGAGTAACTTCTGTATGTATCCATGCTAAAGCTATCTGAGAGTCCGAAAATAAAAATACGTCATTTATTTTGACTTTTAGTTTAAGCGTGGTATATACTTTATTAGTTAATTTTAAACCATTCAGTTCAAGACGAGCAGTACTTAATGCTTTAGCACGTGGGTTAATTCTGGACTTCGAACAGAGTAAAGTAAGCCTCGACTCTGTTTTACTCACCACACGCAAATATAAGCATGCACCGTAACCTGCAGAACTGGCTGCATCAGCAAAACCCACGAGCTGGACCTCTGCAGACTCAGGCAGCTGAATATTCCTACTATATTAGGTTCCATGGCGACTAAGCTACAAGCGAAATCAGACCACTCTTTCATTAGTTGTTGAGATGGATATGAATCCCAATCTATTTTATCACACCACAACTTTTGCATGATAATCTTAGCTTTCACTATTATAGGACTTACAAAACCCATCGGATCATAAAATCGAACTATTAAGCTCAATATTTGCCTTTTAGTAACAGAATGAGATTTAAAAATCATCTGGACACTTAACAATGAATGCATCCTTATGTGTATTGATCGTTAAACCTAATGCATTTATATTACAATTTTCAAGCTGAAGGTCAATGTCATTTAATTGCCTTTCTTTCATGGGCATACCATGCAACACCTCCTCGCAATTAGATGACCATTTGTGCAACTCAAAACCTCCCATTTTAAGCAAAGAAATAAGTTGTGCTTTGGCTTCAATTAATATGCTTAAATCAGAATTAGAATACAAAACATCATCAACATAAACACAGTTTTTTAAAATAAATGAAGCTAGAGGCAATTTACATTCATGCCGCTTTGCAAGTTCAAGAAGGCATCGGGTGTCTAAATCGCTAGAGCTTTTCAAACCATATGTAACAGTGTCTAAGCGTATGCATTTAATACTTTCCCCTGGGGTATCGCGCCACAAAATATTCTGCAGCGAAGTATGAGCAGGGTTAACTAATATATTTCTAAACATTTTTTTTATATCACTGTTAAACGTGAAATCTCTTATTCTATATAATAATATATCAAAAAGTTCCCTCTGAACAGTCGGCCCATTAGGCAATATGTCATTGAGGGATACTTTAAGTGGCAAATCAACTTGAAATTTATTGTTTGATAAAGTGACCGTAGACTTCATACTCTGAAGCGTGCCCAGGAAAAACCTCTGGCACCTTCTCAGTTTCCCAGAATTTTGCTACAGTACTTTGTATGTTACACTTAGTACAGGCAAGCGAAACAAGATTGTTTACCTGACTTTGAGGTAGCAGTCCACCAGCAACAATATGACCAAAATATGTGTTAAGAATACGTAGCTGCCTAGAGTGTTGTTCAGCAGACACTGTCTGGACTTCCTCCGGCTGCAACGGTGTGACATGACACTCTGCGCTCTGCACTGCTGATGCCACATCTGCAGTGCTGCATGCTATCGCCGTTGGCTGCAATGCCTGAAAAAACACATCAGCCCCGATCAACATATTTATCTCCGATGGTTTATGAAACTCATCATCAGCTAACACAACATTCGGAGGAATATAAATTTCATTTCGATTTAACTTTGTTTGAGGCAAATTACAAGTGATTGTCTCGACTACATGAAAATTAACTTCCGTTTTAAATGGAGACTTTAAAGAATGTACTTCCAATAGTATACAGTACTTAACATAATTTTTTGCATTCGTGACACCCATGATACTTGTATGCTCTCGCATAGGTGTCAATCCTAGAACCCTAACAGCCTTACTCGTTATGAGTGATACCTGAGAGGCAGAATCCAATATGGTCTTTACTTGCACCTCCCTGCCATCCTTCGCATAAAGTTTTACTCGAGCTGTGGGTATAAGTACATTATTAGCTTTATTTCCTGATAACATTATGACTGGCTCCACATTCTCCATGTCTGTATGCAACAGAGTATGGTGACTTTGTTTACATTGAGCACACCTAAAGTGAAATTTACATTTTGATTTATGTTTATTCAAACAGATATTACATAATCCAGCCTTTGAAACAAATGCTAATCTTTGTGCTGAAGGCAACAATTTAAAAGTTCTAGACAAATATACTTTATGATCATCACACTTACAGTAGTGACATCCTGGTTTCTCCTTAAGCTTGTTGGTTACTGCATGCACTGCTCTCACCAGCGATGGCTGAGGAGCACCTACATTTTCCATTGCAAGTGCACGCTTCTCGAAATAATTCAACAAGTCTTCTACCTTAGGCTCGCTCTCTCCACCCCTCTCAAGTTGATATAAGTGCGCTGTGTGCATATCTAGTTTACGGGTAAAGATACAAATTAAAATAGGGTCCCACTCAGAAACCTTTGCATCCAAATTCGAAAGAGCAGCTAAATTTTGTCTTACTATACAGACAAACTGTCTCAAACTAAAAGGCTTTATTAATATTCTGCAAATATGGTCGTTTATGTTTTTATATTTATTAAAATATCGCTTATCTAATAAACTTAATGCCTCGTCATAACTTGTTTCCAACAATGGAAGGTTTTTAATTATATCTAATGGCTCATTTTTTAGAAAACTACGTAAATAAAATAGCTTTTGAACATTGTCTAAAGAACGATCGTTATGTATTACAGACATGAATATTTGTTTAAAACTAACATACTCTGAATATTGGCCAGAAAATGCTTTAATATCTATTGTAGGCAATTTTGTTTACCTAGAATTATTGCAAAAGTCCGAGCTTGGACTTGTCCGCGACTTCACCTTTATCTGAGAATTCAGAGAACTCAATATATAAAAGTATTTATTTACCTTCGTATTCTTCTGCAACATCTTTAGGGTCTATACATAATATTTCCCGATTTAAATTTTCGTAGGCTTGAAAAGCCTCAAGGCACCTTTTTTTATAAATCTCGAACATTTCTAAACTCAATGTATTAATATCCTCATTTTTAATTTTACTATAAAGCCTCGATAAACTAGCCTTTGCATAACCCCTTTTAGCAATTAATTCTTCAATTACAGACATCTTATTATTTAAACCTTACAGTCCCTATTCCTTTAATTTAAAACAGAGAAAGTAACTTTTTATTTGCACTGAACACGAAAACTTTTTAGCACTAAAACTTTTAATGGCGTAAACAGAGATTTGCGCACCACACAAAAACAATTGCACGTCGTGGCGTCGGCGGCGGCTTCTCTGATTGGCTGTGTCGTTCGCGTCTCGTTGCGCAATGCTCCACTGCGCCGCTTCTGCTTGCGCAATGCTACACTGCGCCGCTTCACCTCCTCGCGCCTAGCTCTGATTGGCCGGCGAAAAATCGCGTCAAATTGAAACCAAAATGACGAAGTTTTTTATGATTTTCTGTTCTCACCTTCTATTCGCAGAGTTAATTCCAAATCGCAACCTAGGTACCTGATCACTGTCGCAGCGGCTATCCAATTTCCAAAGGCAACCAGTTCATATATGAAGGACCAACATGCGCGCAGCTCGTCGCGCCTGTAATATATATTTTTGTGGTGCACGCTGATGGTGGTGGTTCTAGGATACCCAGGTTGATGTAGTCGTGGAAGTTAAACACTGTTAGATGGTGAAAACTTGTAATAATAAACTTTACATATGAGAGCGTCTGCCTTCGGCTACAACCCAAACGGAAGAGGAACAAAAATGCCACTACAATGTTGCTAGTATAAAATATTTTATGTTGGTGTTGCCAACAGTAGTTAACTGAAAATAATAACTATTTGCGAAAATATATACATTTATCTATAATGGATACACTTACGTTCATAGCTATAGTTATTTTTGTATTCTTTACTTTGCTCAATATACCATGATTATGGTTATCACGCGTTCGGGTTTCCACAATGACCAACTTATCTTCATGAGCGAAATATTGATTGTCTTCCTTTGTGAGGAGCCAGTTAGAAACCAATGAGTAATATATAGGAGTGGGGGATGCAAATGTTCTACCTGTAACTGGCTCTAGCAATAATTGAATGTGAGTATCATTATTTTCCATGAAGTACATTCCATATGCCGATACAAGAGGGGTGCTCAAGTGATAATCAGCTGAGGATATTACAGGGGTCATTATTTTGTAAACTACTGAATTGTACTCCCCAAAAGCTGATGAAGACTGAGAAATGAATTGAGCAATCTTTGTAGCAAGATCAGGAGGATATAAAGATGCTCATTGTAACAATCTATTCTGACGAAATGAATGTTGAATGAATCTCAATGAATGTGACGTATAAGTTACATAAGTTGTCCATAGCATAACGATAGTTTGCATAGTCAAACGATCGTCTCATACTAGGATCAAAAATTTGTTTCCATTCAATCAGACCATGATTTGTTGTGAAAACTTTGTTACCTTGTATTCCGGGGATGAACAAAACAGTAACATGTTATTGCAATGAGGCGTATTGAGAACTTTCTGGAGGTCAAAAGATGTGTACAGAATGGAAGGATTTTCTTTACCCAATTGTCGATGAAATTCCAACCGCTTCTTTGATACCTTCTTTTCGTCTAAATGATCTAGCAATTCGGCACAATCCTCTGGCTTCTGTCGTTCAAAATGCAGGAATTTTGTGCATTTGTTCTTTTTAGGCACATGAAACCCAATGTTAAAATCAGTATTTAATATTTGTCGGAATACTTTTTCATTAACAACATCGACTCCTTTACTCATTAGGTCTTCTTTATAAAAGTGGTATAAATTTTTAATATTTTTAAATTCAATAGACAGATATAGTTTTGTGCTATCCTTTCGGCAGTAGTGCGCTGGTATTGCAGGTTGCCTTTTGACAAAGGATTTTACTGATTCTTTGATTGCGTTAGATGTTTTCTTGGTGGGGAATGCATTTTCTTCTTCCTTTTTTCTTTTTTTCCTCCCATGTTGTTTATTGTACTTTATGCTACACTTTTATCAATTTGCAACCGTATGTTTTCATTGTTTTGAAAATATTTTTACTGGCAAGGTCGCCATGAGACGCCGGTAATTGAAAGACGACTGATCTATTCTTAAGCTCGTTCAATACTAACTAATATCTTATACGATAATACATTAGACACGCTTCAGAATGTTTTGAAATAATTGAAGTATTAAACCTATGACAAAAATATAAGACTATTATTATGACGAATCTAAAAAGAGGTTAAATAAATAAAGGTATACTTGTATGTTTATTTGTATGTTAACGTGAAAATGTAATTTAGAAAAAAATGTTTTTTAATTTATTATTGAAATCTTTTGAATTGTTGCCACATTGAATGGCAGAAAATGTAATGCTCAATATTAAACAATATTGCTAATTAATATCCTGAAATAAATATTATTAAAGTATGATCTTAAAGTATCAAACTGTCCTCAAAACAGTCTATTTTTTACTCTTGCTACTGGCAAGAGGTAGGGTTTTTCCCGGAGCCATTTTCAATTCTTAATCAATTTTATTAAAGTATATTTATTAAGGACCGTATAGTGCTTAAGCGTTGATTTCTCAAACCATCTGAAAACTTTTTAATAGCTAAGCTTTCGTTAATAGGCCTCAAAATTTCACATGCTGTGGGGGCGTAGAGGCCAAAGGCCCTGTATAAAAATGCGGAATGGCGGTGAAAGAGTGTAGCCACGTCGTAATTGTCCACGATTCAAAAATGAGTAGATCAAAACGGTACTCACGATTGTCCCATCGCCACGATGCTTTTACCAAGCCTGATATGATTATTCGAAGGTGCAGTATACCACTCGCGATGGAAATATTGTGAGTAAGAAGGCTGCGCACACGACACTAGTTTTTGCGTAAAAGTGAGAATAGCCACTGATGCGTGTCGCGGGGTGCATTTTTTGGTTTAACCAGCGCGTGCAGGCGACCGCGGTGAGGTGCGGTGTGGGGCGGGGGTGAGAACAAACCGGAGCGCGTTTGTCAACCTTTCTTTGAATTAAGGAAAATCACGAAGTGGCCCAAACACATGCTTTTGGGTTCTCGTGGGCTTGTGAAACTGTGAACCCAGTAAACAATTCTTCGATCTTATCACCATAATCCGATATAGATATTTCATTTTGGCGTATGTTATTTAATTGCAATAATAAGGAATTAGCTGGTTTCTTTGTCAACAAAATTTTTATTGTCATTTACTGAATCCGAAATAGTATTGTAATGCGATTTCATCTTTAATTTAGCTGTTTTATTTAACCATGTTCTCAAAATAAAATAAATCAACAAATTATTGTTCTTTTCGTCTTTAAATATTTTATGTAACATCTCGACACTTATTTTTTTTATTGCTGAAGCACAGCAGACTGCTTGACTGCCCAACTGTGCTGGGAAGTAGTTACCGTCGCCTATGGACATTAGCAATACCAGAGGTGCTGTCAGAATGATCCCGGCCTTGAATGAGAAACTTGAACCTGGCCACTGATGCCGGAACACAATTCAAAGTTGTTATGGCTGTATACTATAAACCTGGGAGTGGTAGCCGTCTAGTCGGGCAAAATTCCCTACCACCTGGCTGGCACCTTCTATCATTCTTGCCACAGTTTCTTTCATCTAAAATCAGAATAAAAGTTTCTACTTCTTTTAAATCAAATCTTTCAGCCATTGTTCGACATGTTTGTTCTAAACTTTTAATTGTGAATTCCAATTTTTTTTTAAATATGTATTTATTTTATAGTTTAATATTTCTATAAATCCGATCCGATTGAAGTATCCGATAATTTAAGATTACGTAAGGATATTATTTGTTTATATTTTGCATACAACGTGCGGCGTTCTGGGTTTTAGACCCACCGCAGAAATAGGGAGGTCGGTTAAGCCGAATAAAAGAAGTTAGAATTTTAAAATACAATTTAATTATAATTAACAATACTAAAAAAACAACACTAAGGGTAGAAAGTTAAGTAGAAAGTCAGGGGGAATCGATGTACCGTTTCACTTTGCACAATCGCGGACACTTACTTTGACCACGGAAGGATAAAAAGATAGAAGGGACGGCACTGGCCTGAACTATAGTAGTCCCACGCGAAGAGTAGAAGGTCGCGCGTAGCTGGTAGCGCCGCCGGTGGTAGTAGGGTCGATGGTTAGGCGTCGACTCGAAGGCGCGACGGAAGGTAGATTCACGTCTCGCACGGCGTTGCAGAGGCCGTCGGTAGAAGTAGACAGGCTGGTAGATAGCCCGTAAGTAGGAGATAGGCTAGTAGGTAGCCCGTAACCTGAAACCTGGAACGTTGGGTAGGCCTTAGCTACGTTCGCAGACACTGCCTGCCAAGCCTCCGTGCGCACACTCCGTTGGGATTTAAAATAAGCGTCGGCAGCGCCGATAGGTATGTGGATATAACGGAATGGCGGGTCGATGGAAGCTTTACAGAGCAGTGTAATATTTTAGAAATAGTGCAATCTATATGCAGTTAATGTGCCTAAATATGCTGGCAAAGATATAGCAGAAGGCTGGTAGAAAGATAAATAATGGTAACTCACCCTTTAGGGGTTGTTCAAGGTGTGCCGTTTTAAATTTTAACGGTGAATTCCGTTATAATTTCGACACGTACTTTCCTTGCAACGAGTTCGGTATGACTGCTCGTCGCTGGATGCGCAATGCCACAATTGGCCGATCGCGTATAGGGTCCCGCTGATTAGTATCTACGCGAGTTTTAGATGCGGTAAGCCATGCGCGTGTGTTGCGAAACTTAATGGTTCCGGCGTAGTATTAATTATTTTTTATGGGATTTTAGTTTATAAGTTTTATCAATTATATTACTGTAATGGATATATCTATTGAATCTTATTTAATCTATTGTCAAAGAAGCAAGTGAGGTGTGTAAGAATGGGCCTAAATGGCGCTCTGTTGTTCGTGCTTACCCCGCAAGGGAACTGGCGTGAAGTTATGTATGTATGTATGTATTGAAAAGAGTGTTATTAAAGGTTTTATTGATAGATTGTCGTTTGACTTGATGACTTAAATGACGTGTCTAGCACAACGTCACAGTCTTTAGCTTATTCTAATTTATCTAATCCTAATTATTCAAGAGACGAATTTTAATTAATTTTAAGACCTTATTTTCTTAAGCTAATTCTTATAAATTCTAACTGTTGTAATATTATGTTTATTTCTAGTTCCACATACCTACTTCATAATTAATTTTTTTCCTTTTTCCGGGGCACGTTTTTTAATACACTACACTCACTTGTTTAGATGCCAGTTTCCTTATCTTCGGACATCTTGTGCTGCTCACGCCGTGTTCATCTCGCTTGTACTCTCTGGAACATCTAATTACGCAGCTCCTTGCGCAATGCTTCAATGCATTTTTGTAGTATTTGTATTGAATTATTAAAATCGACTATCTGGGCCGACTATTGTTATGAGTGTGCTTAACAAAATATTATTGGTATGAAATATGGTCTTCTCGAATTGCCGTAGCGCTGTTATCCTCAGCAGCGTTTTGGGTGATAATTACTTCCTTCTCTTCTTGTTTGTTTGTTCCCTTTTTAGGTTTTTAAATAAAATAAAACCTTGTACACATTTGTCAACTTTGCATTGTTCCGCACCATTCTCTTAATATTGTTCGTTATAAAAAATTGATGAGTTCGCTGTAAGACTGGTCACTGTCGCCCGAAGCGAACGCGCGTTCGGTACTCGCGCGACTGGCATGGGTCGCATTGCGGTCTGCTGGATTCGAGAGATTAAATGAAATGCACGTCTGAGTTGCACAACAGTATAATCAAGACTAATCTAAATTAACTACTAACACATCTCAAAACATTCTTTTTTTAAATTCAGTAGCAGGAAGGGGGTCAGGGTTTTTCCGGTGTCCATTTTCAATTATTAATAAATATGATTGAACTAAGATCTTAAAGTATGAACCTTTCCTTGAAACCGTATATTTTTTTACTCCAGTAGCAAGGGGGCAAGGTGTAGGGGTTTTCCCGGGGTTCATTTTCAATCCTTCGGAAGTCATATTGTGACCCGATTATTTTAATGTCGAGCAACAGAACCTTACACTTTTCGAGGTTCACCATGAGATAAAATTCTTTGAGCTTTTGGAAGACTTCTTCTAAGTCACCTATGTGACCGTCAAAAGTCGAAAAAAACAAGGAGGTAATAAGGATAAGCCAATATTTTGACGTTGCCTAGGCTTACGCGAATTTCATCAGGCATGCGCTGAAAGGCAAGGGCGTTTCGTGATCCGAAGGGATATTAAGACGTAAATATCGAATGGGGTAATAAATCCAGTCTTTTCTTTGTCCTGTTCACTGGTACGGATTTGCCAATATCTTGCCGATTCTTGCCTTCAGATCTAAACTTATTATGTATGATGTAGGTTTGGCCTCATGCAGTAAATCATTTATCCTCGGTATGGGTTAGGTGTCAGACGTTTTAAAAGCATTTAGCCGCCGATAAACCATGCAGACTCTGTTAGGCCATTCGGCTTTGGGACCTTGACAGCACTGGCTGCCGACAGAGTTGAACGAACTTCAATTACTTTTTTCAACATCTTCTCTATCTCCCCTTTCAGGATCAGGTGGGAGACCTAGATAAGGTGGGACAGCAATGTACCCTTTGTTCCAGTGTCAATCTTATGTTCAACGTCTTTTGCTAGTTGTCCTTTAGCTATGAAAACGTCCTCATGCTTCTTTATAAATGTCTCGAGTTGTAATTGTTGACCGGCAGTAAGTATTTTGTTTGATAGCAAATAAAACCTAATGAATTTATGCCGATGTGCAGATGGAGTTATCCGGGAATAATTGTTGAGAGCGCGGAGACAAGTTGACTTTTTAAAGATGAATGTTCATTTGGGCATCATTAAGCGTATAATATTTTTCGGTGAATAGTCATCCAACATCGTGTATTGTGTTTGGACTTGCCTAAATCCAATCGTCTTATTTTCCAATAAGTGTTTTTTCAGACTCAACAGGCATTAATTCATCGAAAATACTTTTCTACATAGAAGCAAATGAAATCGGTGTAATCGCATTTTCAGAGTTAATTCTGAATTGTTAATTAAATTCGTTAACAGTGAGATTGTCATAGAAGGGCCATGTAAACTAAGGCAAGTTAAGTATTATTCCGACTATTGACAGAAACCCTATGCCCAAGAGAGTATTTTTCTTGGATTCCAATAGTACAAGAAAAGTGGTGTTGACCCACTGATGCCATTAACGTCAATAATGAGCACGGGCCACAACTTAATATACGTTTGATGTTAAGGGCACAGAAGCTAACATATTCGTGTTTCACGTTGCTTAATGTTTTCGCATCCCAGTTTAAACAGTTGGTATGGACAGAGCCAGGTGCTCCGCAGCAGTAGCACCTGAGACACCTTACGGCGGGTGTCCTTAGTGCAGGTTGGTCTTGTTCATTACTTGAAGCCGCTTCCTTATTATAATTTGACGATTTTTAGGCTTTAGTCCTCTTTCGATATACCTCGGATATCCACACTTGACTTTAACACTACAGTGCGCAGATTTGCCTCCCAAAGATTTCGATAAGGCAACAAACAGTTCCCTTAGTTTGGATCCGCTCTTCGAGAACTTACTCCACTCCTATAGCACTCAACCAGATGGTAGAAAGTGGTAATAGTATTTCAGGGAATCTTATCTCGTATCTCCCATCGCAATAACATGTAGATCATATCTATTTCTTCCACGTCTGGGTATTTCGGTGCTGTCAGTAGAGAAAAGAGCATCATCTGCCTTCCGTTTCGTACTTATATATTTCATTACTAGCTACGCCTGCGGTTTCACCCGCGTGGTGATGGAAAATGGTCATATTTTAGATAATTCACACTATATATCTAATTCAGCAGTTTTTGCATGAAAGAGTAACAAACATACATCCATACATCCATTCTAACAAACTTTCGCGTTTATGATATTTATAGAGATAGAGATATAGGAATACAGCAGGTAAGTAGGCTGGCTGCTTGGATGCATTTTTATCGAAGTTTATCTTCGAACTCGCAGGAGGTCTTATCAGCGTTTTTCACTCCTTCCCACCAGTCACTCGCTTCATTGCAGAGCAGTAGCGATAGTCCTTTCTTAATGACATTATTAAAAATTAGTATAAGTTATGCGGCGGATCGTGCTCGCCGAATGCACATTTAAGTTGTTGAAGAGCATCTTTCCAGCTTATGGTAGTTTTTAATGCTTCGCCACCACACTGCAACGGGCCTTTCAATAACATCGGTAGACCTCTTAATGCGTTTTCGTCAGTTACGTTTATGCAGTCTTTTGTTACATAGAAAATACGCCATCCATAGCAGTTTTAAAACGGGTACTGCCATCTACGGTCGATTGGCGTATTATTACTCATCTATCATAGAGTAGCAATAGCAATGAGTCAATAATTGGCAATTACTTGTCAAAGGGCGTCGTCAGATGTCATTGTTTCAAGTTCCTAGTTTTCATAATTAAAAATCGAGGACACCATATTAAAGTCTAGGTAATTACAATATAAACATGGGTTGAAGTCTCGAGTCAGCTACCTTAGGGAGACGACAGTTCTGTCTAAGGGTTACCGGAAATACCCCAACGACATCTGAAGGCATAGAGTTGCGGTAATTGATCCGCGTTCGAGAAGTTTCTAAAACGTTTTGGGATGGCAAATTACGTAACGAAATTGTCGCTACTCGAAGTGAAAGTCGACTCGATCTGAACGACGGCCGCTGGATGCGCCGTCATTCTGTCTCCAGACTCCTTCAAGCTTAGTCGATTTCTATCTAGTTCAAACCTCAGTAGTGCGTGCTGCTTGCGCAATGCTACACTGCGCCGCTTCGCCTCCTCGCGCCTAGCTCTGATTGGCCGGCGAAAAATCGCGTCAAATTGAAACCAAAATGACGAAGTTTTTATGATTTTATGTTCTCACCTTCTATTCGCAGAGTTAATTCCAAATCGCAACCTAGGTACCTGATCACTGTCGCAGCGGCTATCCAATTTCCAAAGGCAACCAGTTCATATATGAAGGACCAACATGCGCGCAGCTCGTCGCGCTTGTAATATATATTTTTGTGGTGCACGCTGATGGTGGTGGTTCTAGGATACCCAGGTTGATGTAGTCGTGGAAGTTAAACACTGTTAGATGGTGAAAACTTGTAATAATAAACTTTACATATGAGAGCGTCTGCCTTCGGCTACAACCCAAACGGAAGAGGAACAAAAATGCCACTACAATGTTGCTAGTATATAATATTTTATGTTGGTGTTGCCAACAGTAGTTAACGGAAAATAATAACTATTTGCGAAAATATATACATTTATCTATAGCGGATACACTTACGTTCATAGCCTTAGTTATTTTTGTATTCTTTACTTTGCTCAATATACCATGATTATGGTTATCACGCGTTCGGGTTTCCACAATGACCAACTTCTCTTCATGAGCGAAATATTGATTGTCTTCCTTTGTGAGGAGCCAGTTAGAAAACAATGAGTAATATGTAGGAGTGGGGGATGCAAATGTTCTACCTGTAACTGGCTCTAGCAATAATTGAATGTGAGTATCATTATTTTCCATGAAGTACATTCCATATGCCGATACAAGAGGGGTGCTCAAGTGATAATCAGCTGAGGATATTACAGGAGTCATTATTTTGTAAACTACTGAATTGTACTCCCCAAAAAGCTGATGAAGACTGAGAAATGAATTGAGCAATCTTTGTAGCAAGATCAGGAGGATATAAAGATGCCCATTGTAACAATCTATTCTGACGAAATGAATGCTGAATGAATCTCAATGAATGTGACGTATAAGTTACATAAGTTGTCCATAGCATAACGATAGTTTGCATAGTCAAACGATCGTCTCATACTAGGATCAAAAATTTGTTTCCATTCAATCAGACCATGATTTGTTGTGATAACTTTGTTACCTTGTGTTCCGGGGATCAACAAAACAGTAACATGTTATTGCAATGAGGCGTATTGAGAACTTTCTGGAGGTCAAAAGATGTGTACAGAATGGAAGGATTTTCTTTACCCAATTGTCGATGAAATTCCAACCGCTTCTTTGATGCCTTCTTTTCGTCTAAATGATCTAGCAATTCGGCACAATCCTCTGGCTTCTGTCGTTCAAAATGCAGGAATTTTGTGCATTTGTTCTTTTTAGGCACATGAAACCCAATGTTAAAATCAGTATTTAATATTTGTCGGAATACTTTTTCATTAACAACATCGACTCCTTTACTCATTAGGTCTTCTTTACAAAAGTGGTATAAATTTTTAATATTTTTAAATTCAATAGACAGATATAGTTTTGTGCTATCCTTTCGGCAGTAGTGCGCTGGTATTGCAGGTTGCCTTTTGACAAAGGATTTTACTGATTCTTTGATTGCGTTAGATGTTTTCTTGGTGGGGAATGCATTTTCCTCTTCCTTTTTTCTTTTTTTCCTCCCATGTTGTTTATTGTACTTTATGCTACACTTTTATCAATTTGCAACCGTATGTTTTCATTGTTTTGAAAATATTTTTACTGGCAAGGTCGCCATGAGACGCCGGTAATTGAAAGACGACTGATCTATTCTTAAGCTCGTTCAATACTAACTAATATCTTATACGATAATACATTAGACACGCTTCAGAATGTTTTGAAATAATTGAAGTATTAAACCTATGACATAAATATAAGACTATTATTATGACGAATCTAAAAAGAGGTTAAATAAATAAAGGTATACTGGTATGTTTATTTGTATGTTAACGTGAAAATGTAATTTAGAAAAAAATGTTTTTTAATTTATTATTGAAATCTTTTGAATTGTTGCCACATTGAATGGCAGAAAATGTAATGCTCAATATTAAACAATATTGCTAATTAATATGTTGAAATAAATATTATTAAAGTATGATCTTAAAGTATCAAACTGTCCTCAAAACAGTCTATTTTTTACTCTTGCTACTGGCAAAAGGTAGGGTTTTTCCCGGAGCCATTTTCAATTCTTAATCAATTTTATTAAAGTATATTTATTAAGGACCGTATAGTGCTTAAGCGTTGGTTTCTCAAACCATCTGAAAACTTTTTAATAGCTAAGCTTTCGTTAATAGGCCTCAAAATTTCACATGCTTTTGGGTTCTCGTGGGCTTGTGAAACTGAACCCAGTAAACAATTCTTCGATCTTATCACCATAATCCGATATAGATATTTCATTTTGGCGTATGTTATTTAATTGCAGTAATAAGTAATTAGCTGGTTTCTTTGTCAACCAAAATTTTATTGTCATTTGATGAATCCGAAATAGTATTGTAATGCGATTTCATCTTTAATTTAGCTGTTTTATTTAACCATGTTCTCAAAATAAAATAAATCAACAAATTATTGTTCTTTTCGTCTTTAAATATTTTATGTAACATCTCGACACTTTTATTTTTTTTATTGCTGAAGCACAGCAGACTGCTTGACTGCCCAACTGTGCTGGGAAGTAGTTACCGTCGCCTATGAACATTAGCAATATCAGAGGTGCTGTCAGAATGATCCCGGCCTTGAATGAGAAACTTGAACCTGGCCACTGATGCCGGAACACAATTCAAAGTTGTTATGGCTGTATACTATAAACTTGGGAGTGGTAGCCGTCTAGTCGGGCAAAATTCCCTACCACCTGGCTGGCACCTTCTATCATTCTCGCCACAGTTTCTTTCATCTAAAATTAGAATAAAAGTTTCTACTTCTCTTAAATCAAATCTTTCAGCCATTGTTCGACATGTTTGTTCTAAACTTTTAATTGTGAATTCCAATTTTTTTTTAAATATGTATTTATTTTATAGTTTAATATTTCTATAAATCCGATCCGATTGAAGAATCCGATAATTTAAGATTACGTAAGGATATTATTTGTTTATATTTTGCATACAACGTGCGGCGTTCTGGGTTTTAGACCCACCGCAGAAATAGGGAGGTCGGTTAAGCCGAATAAAAGAAGTTAGAATTTTAAAATACAATTTAATTATAATTAACAATACTAAAAAAACAACACTAAGGGTAGAAAGTTAAGTAGAAAGTCAGGGGGAATCGATGTACCGTTTCACTTTGCACAATCGCGGACACTTACTTTGACCACGGAAGGATAAAAAGATAGAAGGGACGGCACTGGCCTGAACTATGGTAGTCCCACGCGAAGAGTAGAAGGTCGCGCGTAGCTGGCAGCGCCGCCGGTGGTAGTAGGGTCGATGGTTAGGCGTCGACTCGAAGGCGCGACGGAAGGTAGATTCACGTCTCGCACGGCGTTGCAGAGGCCGTCGGTAGAAGTAGACAGGCTGGTAGATAGCCCGTAAGTAGGAGATAGGCTAGTAGGTAGCCCGTAACCTGAAACCTGGAACGTTGGGTAGGCCTTAGCTACGTTCGCAGACACTGCCTGCCAAGCCTCCGTGCGCACACTCCGTTGGGATTTAAAATAAGCATCGGCAGCGCCGATAGGTATGTGGATATAACGGAATGGCGGGTCGATGGAAGCTTTACAGAGCAGTGTAATATTTTAGAAATAGTGCAATCTATATGCAGTTAATGTGCCTAAATATGCTGGCAAAGATATAGCAGAAGGCTGGTAGAAAGATAAATAATGGTAACTCACCCTTTAAGGGTTGTTCAAGGTGTGCCGTTCATTTGGGCATCATTAAGCGTATAATATTTTTCGGTGAATAGTCATCCAACATCGTGTATTGTGTTTGGACTTGCCTAAATCCAATCGTCTTATTTTCCAATAAGTGTTTTTTCAGACTCAACAGGCATTAATTCATCGAAAATACTTTTCTACATAGAAGCAAATGAAATCGGTGTAATCGCATTTTCAGAGTTAATTCTGAATTGTTAATTAAATTCGTTAACAGTGAGATTGTCATAGAAGGGCCATGTAAACTAAGGCAAGTTAAGTATTATTCCGACTATTGACAGAAACCCTATGCCCAAGAGAGTATTTTTCTTGGATTCCAATAGTACAAGAAAAGTGGTGTTGACCCACTGATGCCATCAACGTCAATAATGAGCACGGGCCACAACTTAATATACGTTTGATGTCAAGGGCACAAAAGCTAACATATTCATGTTTCAAGTTGCTTAATGTTTTCGCATCCCAGTTTAAACAGTTGGTACGGACAGAGCCAGGTGCTCTGCAGCAGTAGCACCTGAGACACCTTACGGCGGGTGTCCTTAGTGCAGGTGGGTCTTGTTCATTACTTGAAGCCGCTTCCTTATTATAATTTGAAGATTTTTAGGCTTTAGTCCTCTTTCGATATACCTCGGATATCCACACTTGACTTTGACACTACAGTGCGCAGATTTGCCTCCCAAAGATTTCGATAAGGCAACAAACAGTTCCCTTAGTTTGGATCCGCTCTTCGAGAACTTACTCCACTCTTATAGCACTCAACCAGATGGTAGAAAGTGGTAATAGTATTTCAGGGAATCTTATCTCGGTATCTCCCATCGCAATAACATGTAGATCATATCTATTTCTTCCACGTCTGGGTATTTCGGTGCTGTCAGTAGAGAAAAGAGCATCATCTGCCTTCCGTTTCGTACTTATATATTTCATTACTAGCTACGCCTGCGGTTTCACCCGCGTGGTGATGGAAAATGGTCATATTTTAGATAATTCACACTATATATCTAATTCAGTAGTTTTTGCATGAAAGAGTAACAAACATACATCCATACATCCATTCTAACAAACTTTCGCGTTTATGATATTTATAGAGACAGAGATATAGGAATACAGCAGGTAAGTAGGCTGGCTGCTTGGATGCATTTTTATCGAAGTTTATCTTCGAACTCGCAGGAGGTCTTATCAGCGTTTTTCACTCCTTCCCACCAGTCACTCGCTTCATTGCAGAGCAGTAGCGATAGTCCTTTCTTAATGACATTATTAAAAATTAATAAATTACTCATCTATCATAGAGTAGCAATAGCAATGAGTCAATAATTGGCAATTACTTGTCAAAGGGCGTCGTCAGATGTCATTGTTTCAAGTTCCTAGTTTTCATAATTAAAAATCGAGGACACCATATTAAAGTCTAGGTAAATCCTTACAATATAAACATGGGTTGAAGTCTCGAGTCAGCTACCTTAGGGAGACGACAGTTCTGTCTAAGGGTTACCGGAAATACCCCAACGACATCTGAAGGCATAGAGTTGCGGTAAGTGATCCGCGTTCGAGAAGTTTCTAAAACGTTTTGGGATGGCAAATTACGTAACGAAATTGTCGCTACTCGAAGTGAAAGTCGACTCGATCTGAACGACGGCCGCTGGATGCGCCGTCATTCTGTCTCCAGACTCCTTCAAGCTTAGTCGATTTCTATCTAGTTCAAACCTCAGTAGTGCGTATTTGTAATAGTAGATTCAGAGCGAGTTCTACTTCAGAATGCATCGCAGACCAACTCACATGTGGATCGTCTGGAGGGCGCTGTTCGGGAGTCCCGGCGACCCTTCTGATAAATCTATTATCCCCCTAGTGGGTGCCTGGTAGGGACCTGACGAGCAGGCCATCAGCACTCCCTTTGGAGTCGGCGACCCCGCTGCCGCCTAGACCGTTTGCGGCTGCAGTAGAATCCACGGCTTGACTGGTTGCAAGCCAACTTCAGAATTCACAACCAGTGGCGCTCAAAAGTATATAACCAACCGTTTTGATAAATTACGATTAATAAGTTATCATCCTTTTCTATTCTATGGTAGCATTGTATTAAGCCTAAGAGCGTAGGAGGACCACGTAGGTATATCGGGGTTTCTTCCGGGTTATTATACCCAGGGTTTTGGGTTTGCTGCCCGGGTAAGGGAGTGTTGAAATAAAAGTTTATTGTCAGGCTCATTGTTGTTTTTCATTTATACTATTGCATACCTAATTCTTATAAAGACCTCCAGTGGTCTTAACTTAAACTTAACAATATCCCACAAATTAATTAAATATAACAGAAAATATTTTTTTGTAAATATAACACTTTGTATGTCAGAATGGCGTCAATGAAGTTATCCACCGACTCTTCGGTCTTACCTCCGTATCTCGTAATGCATGTCGCGAAGTTGCCGTTGGGCACAAACGAGACTGACGCTGATTCGTCATCGGCGGCGTGGAATGTTGAGAAGCTAATTTCTCTTATTAAACTTTGATAGAAGTCATTTTGAGTTTTTTGTAATAACGCGATTAACATCGAGAGTATCTCCTGCGTCATGGAATGTTCGGCGTTACACCGATGCCCTCGTTGTCGACGACACTCCTTTTCTTCTAATGACATACACCTTGTTCGCGGTATTTTACTCCACATCCACTATCACAAACCGGATTCAAACCAAACCACTTTGGGCGCCAGTAGCAACACAATAACTTGACTTTAGACTTCTATTACTATAAGAGGTATATAACGTGATAGCATGTCACAGGCCTTGCGGGAACCGGTCGACTGCCGCATGATATCGCTGTAAACTGGCGTGTCGAATCAGAGGCCTGCTGCGAAACTCCAGACCATTGTCACTCATCCGACGGCGTGGGACTCTATATCGCAGAAAAATCTCAGTGATCAGAATTTTAGCACAATTACTTGTTATTGCGTTCTGCAGTACAAATAACTCCGGGAAATAACTAACGGGAATCCGCTCGACAAAGCTGCCGCAAACGATCAAACTACACGGATTGCGGTTTATCGCTGTCTTTCGTTCATTTCAACATGGATCTGCCAATGACAACTGCACTTGCATCTCTATTATTAATAGAATTATTAAAAAATAAAGCAAAGCGCAATGTTTGGGTGGAACCCGTGTTAAGTAATCAGTTAACTTCGGAAATATTTCATTCCATGTTTAGTGCACACCGCGATAACCCTCATAAGTTCTTCTCTTACTACAGAATGTCTGTGAACTCACTTGATGAACTTCTATCAATTATAACCTATCAAGAAACAGGATACAAATATGCGAAGATCCATCACAGCCGCGGAACGTTTGGCTCTAACTGTCAGGTAAATAAAATTACATTATTTTATTATGTAATTTTTATTATTAGGATAAGTACTGCATAACACTAAAATAATCATCATTTTCCGTTGATGTTTCTGAAGCAGTATCGTTTTGTGGCGATGTGACACTGTTCATCGGAGATAATGTCTCGTGATATACTCTAGAGTCAGAATTCCCAGAGGAATCCTGGTTCCTCCGGTAAATAAATTCAAACAAGTTGCTAGGAATACTGCGGTTTCTTTCGTTTCTTTGTATATATTTCTGAATAAAGTCGTAATTTCGTATCTGGTTTCCATAGCCAAATCTGGAGTCATATAATCCATAAGGGGTACAAAGGACATAAGAAATGCTCGATTTCCTTTTGCGTCATTCTCATTATTTAACTTTTGTAATTGTAAACTTTCGTTCAAAATTTTTGTTATTTGAGGAATTTGGGTATATATCTATATATATACCCAATCTTGTTTCAGACAAAGTCAATACTTTTGATGAAAGAGGATCATGCGTTACGCCGATAAATATACCATCATCAGATATTGAATCTGCTCTGAATACACCTAGAACACACATCTTAAAACATAAACTCGAAAAAAAGCTATTTTGGCATTGAAACGACTATCACAGATCAAAAGTCTAGAACGCAGGAATAAAAGATTAGTTGTGAAGAATATTTCGCTTAAAAATATTTTATCCCAACTGAAGAAAAATGAATTTGGCAATACTGCAGAAAATACTGCATTGAATGAATTTTCTGATGATGTCGTTTTAGCCCTGCAAAGGAAAAAGTCAAAAGATGGACGAAGTATCATGAAGTTTACACCAGCAATCAAAAAGTTCGCTTTAACGCTGAACTATTATTCACCAGCAGGATATAAATATGTGAGACGACAGTTGCTTTCATCTCTTCCTCATCCGTCAACCTTATCTAAATGGTATCAATCCATAGATGAAAAGCCAGGCTTTACCGAAGAAGCATTCGCAGCTTTAAAGTTAAAATACTCTAATAGTGACAAAAGGCTTGCCTGTCTGATTGTTGACGAAATGGGTATAAGGCAACAAAAAATATTCAATGGACAAACTGTAGATGGGCTTGTTACATTCGGGCCATCGGATGAAATGGCTACACAGGTTTATGTGCTAATGCTAGTAGCTCTAAATGATGCATTTAAATTGCCACTTGGCTATTTCTTTGTAAATGGTCTTGCCGCCGAACAAAGGGCTAATATTCTAAAAATGTGTCTTGAGAAATGTCATGGCGTGGGAGCCGAGGTAGTAAGTTTGACCTTTGATGGCTGTGCATCTAACATCGCTACGGCTAAGATGATGGGTTGCAATTTTGAAGACACAAATAACTTAAAATTTTTTTTGACCATCCATCTACCGGAGACCCAGTAGTTGTGATATTGGCCCCGTCCTATGGTGAAACTTGTGCGTAACACAGAGGCGAAAAAGACATTCATAGTTGAAAACAACAATAAAATCGAGTGGGCACATTTGTAGAAACTCAAAAATGTCCAAGATAATATTGGATTGCATTTTGTGAATAAGTTATCAAATCGGCATATAGAGTTCCGAAATAATGCTAATAATAACACACATGCAACTGTTATCTTTTTAGAAACGTTTAATAACCTTTTTGATATATGTGAGATCACTTTCTGGACACGGTTTAAACACCCTTTTTCGGTTGAACAAAAAGAAAAACTATACGATGTTTTGGATCTAAGCGAAAAATATATTATAAATCTCCAAATCAATGTGCAGTCCAAAAAAACTCAAACAGTAAATGGACAAAAAGTAACGGAATATACCAACTCCTTCAAACCAGTGACCAAAACTGGATTTCTAGGTCTTCTTATTTGTATTTCAAGTTTTAAATTACTTTTTGCCCGCTTAGTGGAGGCACAAATATTGAAATTTATTTTACCTATAAATTTAGTCAAAATCATATTGAATTGTTTTTTGGAGTGATCCGCAACCACGGTTGTCGCAACAATAATTCAAACGCCTGTCAATTTATGGGAATATATAAAAAGACTTTAATGAACTTGAACCTCAGCTCGAAATTCACAGGCAACAACATACCATTGGAGGATATTTCAATACTAAATTGCTCTTCGGTAATCAATAAGACCACTCCTGGCTTTAGAAATAGTACAGACAGCGCCAGTTACTCTACTGTAGCAGGTGAGAGTAAAACAGAAGAAGAAAATTGCATAGTGCTATCAAACATGCTGGACGCTAGCCTTCAATTGCCAGAAACCGTGGAGCAAATTGTAGGCTATATAGCCGACTTTGTAACCCGAAAGCTGCAAGCGAAAATCAACTGCCCAGAATGCATATCATTGCTACCTGCTAATGAAAAACTGTATTTTCACAAGCTGATTACTTTGAAAGATTTTGGTGGACTCTCGTATCCATCTGTAGTGTAAAATATGCACACGCACAGAAACACTACTAAGACAAATAATAAAAATACATGATAACGGAAAATCACTTACTCCAGCAAGTAATCTGTCAGTAATATCTACACAGTGTTTTTCTAAAATAATTGACAATGAAGATATTCTGCGCTTACTAAAAAACACCAGACAAATAATGACCATTTCATTTTTTTTATAAAATGTGTAATCGTTGAATATCTCAGAATCCGTCTTCACTACATTGCGAAAAAAAATCTTTTTTTAATGTCTTCTAGGCAAAAACTTAATAAATTTCGAGGGACATAGAGTTTATTACAAAATAAACAAATATATAAATATTATACAATTATACTGTTTTATTATTAACTTTCTCCGTTCCACTTATTACATAACATCGTCCACGCTGCTATGACTCTGCTCTCATAGCAACTTATTATTTATTCGTAGGACATAGCAGACATTGCAGCAAGCGTATGAACCAATCGCTGCTTTCGTTTTGAATTCAAACCAATCACAATGTCTATTTATGACCTTGGTAGTGATTGGTTTTTGATTCATACATCGTTTTAGTTTCAAGTCGGGCCACTTTTTGTGTGAAATTTGTTCCGAGTTAGACTTCCTGACTTATTATTTATTCGTAGGTTATAACGGTAAAATTACCGATAAAAATAGTATTAACGTTAAATTTTTTTATCGGTGAAATGGCTACCAATAACGGTAAGTTTTATAACGATATTTATTTTCTATCGTTATCTGAAATTACCATGAATAACGATATTACATTTTTACCGGTATTTCAAGCCCTTTGTGGCACTACCAAAATGAAAAAAAAACACTATTATATTATCACGCAACCATAACATAACCAAGCTCATTTTACATAACGAACACATTAGACTGCTACATGCCGGTCCCCAGCTGTTCTTGTCATCCGTTAGAGAAAGGTACTGACCGATACATGGTAAAAAAAGTATGGCAAATAAAATCGTTAATAAGGACGTTACATGCTTTAGAGCCAAACCAAAGCTGTCAACTCCCATCATGGGAAATTTACCAACAACTAGGATAAACCCAGCCTTTCTCTTTGAATGAAAACAGAGGCATTGCAGGTAGAAAATGGTTGAAGAATTATTTTAAACGAAACCCTGAAATTTCTATTCACAAAGCACAGTTTATGAACTCTGCAAGGGCTCAAAAGCTGAATAAGTATATTGTGCAACATTTCACGGCAATTAAAAAAATATATGACGAGTTAGACATTCCTCGACATCCAGAACGTTTATGTAATAGATAAAAAGGGCTATCGGCTAACCTTCACCACCAGCAACATGTTCTTGCACAAAAGGGGAGCATATAATTGCACAGGAACATGCTGAAAATGTTAACATTGCTGAGTGTGTCAACCATTCAGTTCCACCTATGATACTATTCAAAGGTAAAAGACTAAGACTAAGGTCGGAATTTAACGACAATTTGTCTTATGGCACTATAGTCAAAATGGCGCCAAAAGAAAGCATGACTACTGAACTATTTATTGAATGTATCCATCATCTTGGCAATTAGAAGTCACCCAGGAAATGTTTACTAGTTTTTGATGGAGCTGCTTTGCATTTAGATTCTAAAATTGTAGATGCTGCTGATGAAAACAACATCGTAATATGTTTACCATCAAGCACCACCCATGAGTTACAACCGCTAGAAGAATCGGTTAAAAAATTATATAAACATCATTGGGATCAAAAAGTATTGTTGTACGCCCATCATTATCTAAGTTCTAGACTGTAAGCTCACGAAGGCAAGGTTTAACAAAATATTCTCAATAGTATGGGCTATGTGCGTAACTCAAGATAATATAAAAAACGAATTTAGAGCTGCCGGGCTCCATACCTACAAGCCAAATGCGATTCCCGAGGAGGCTATTGCACCTTCTATCCTCAATCAGCGGCCTACTCTGCATGAAATTGCTTTTAACTCAGTTGCTTCAGCAGCTCTAGATTTTGAAGAGCCCGCTGTTTATCACAATAATGACTCTAACATAGACTATGAAGAAAGTTTTCGCATGTCGACATTATTATTAGTTGAACATTGTGGTGTATTTGATTGTTGCCTTGAACCAAGAATATTACAGCCTGTATGTTTACCTTTCTCTAAATATTTACTTCCACATCGGTCCACTCTTCAGCCACAGAAACATTCGCCAATTTACACATGTAGGTAATTGGTTCCTGTACTGAACCTGCTGCTGAAGATATTGTAGAACAACCTACAGCCACAGACTCATGGATATATGCGATAGGGCGTCACAATTTATTTACATATACAGTATTACAAATGATTCAATAACCAAGTATTTTTTTTTAAATGTTGAATACTTGACGATTCTCAAGCAACAAACTATCGCTAAGAAGGCCCTTCTTGACAAGCGACACAAATATCTGCAAAAGGATAAGAAACAAGATCTGAAAAGTCAGAAATGGAGAACTCGGTCGAATCTTGTCCAGGAATATATATAAATAAACTCCGACTACTTGGACAGGCACAACCTAGTAGCCAGGATCGTCCACCAGCAAATGCTCTTCAATAAGGTCAGATAGCAACTGAGGTACCTTATTATAAATATATATACCTCTGAGGCAGTTCTCGAAAATGAGCATAGCACTCTACTGGGATCGATCTGTTATCACAGACAGGACTATTGTTGCCAATAAGCCTGACAGCCTGATATTGTGATAATACAGATCTGCGATACGTACGATGCTCGTTGATATAAGTATTCCACAGGACTGTAATCTCGTAAAAGCTGAAACTGATAAAGTAAGCAAATACCTTGACCTCACGCATGAGATCACTGCCATGTGGCATATGGAGTCAATGTTCATCGCACCGATAGTGGTGTCTATTAGCGGTCTAATAGCGAAGAACCTCGACCGACACCTAGAGAGGCTGTTTTTGATTTACCAAATGGTGTATAATTATGTCTGGACGGCCAACCCTTAACTCCAGCGCTTTCATCACCTCGGTAGGTGGAGTATGGCCGATGAGCAGGTCTATCACAGCTTCCTTAGCTTCACCACGGAAGGCCTTGCGCAGCCCCCACATATTTTCCTATCACTGAATTTACACACTTGCGTGGATTCATAATACGCATTTTTGAAGTATAACCATTCAGTGTGAGTATTGTTGCGTTGTGATTTATGGCGTGATGATTTAAGGGATTGCCACTCTACTGATGAGTTTTTTTTAAATTTAACAATGCTTTTACATTTGTTAGTTATGCCCTCCACTAAATAAAACTTCAAAGAATCGTCTAAAGTTAAATTAAGAGTATGGGCAAAACATGGCATATGCCGTATTCCCAGCAAGTCACACATTTTTACCATGTTGCTGCCGTTATCAGTGACAATAGCAGAAAATTTTCCTAATATTTTCCATTCTGTTAATAAATTTTTCATAATTTCAAATCGACTTTCAGCTGTTTTGGAAGCGGGAACATTACATGTGGTTAGTATATAGCTTTCTAAGCTGCCACGGTAGAAAAAATGTATTGTGACCGTGAGGAAATAATCCATGTTTTGATTTAACCACAAATCAGAAGTTAGTGCAACATTTGAAATATTTCCTAGTATGCTAGCAAGCTGTATTTTTGCGCACTCGTAAAATTCTGGCATTAGATCATACCTGATTTTTTGGCGACTTAGTAATTCGTAGCCTGGATTCAAAAGTTCTACTAACTTCCTAAAACCCTTATCTGCAACTATGGAATACGGTTGAAAGTTCATGGCGATCATCATGGTCAAATATATATATCTATTTTCTTTTTATTACTCACTACAGTCATCTTCAGAGAAGACTGAAATATGGGTTGCAGAGTCTTCTTAGGTTTTTCTAGTGTTGTATCAGTAGACGTACCTTGTGTGTGATTTAATTGCTCGCCCTCTTCAACTCGATCCCCCTCCACTTTCGTCTGAGGATGCTTCCTTTTAATGTGAGCCAACATATTCGAGGTTCCACCTCCAATTTTGATCACCTTAGCACATATCTTGCACTCTGCACTAACATTGTTAATCTTCTCAAAATAATTCCTCATAATTAATTTACCTCTTACTTTAGGCACTTTGCAATAATCATACAAGAACGATCCAAATGTTTAAACTTTAAAGCAAAACTGAAATGTTTTTTTAACACCGTGAAGTTAGCCATAATCGAAGCGAGATATTCGGGGATTCCCCAACCATAGACAACACGTCAACATTAGAGACCCCATGTTCGGATATATATTGAAAACAAATTGCTATCGGTTTTTATTAAAAATGATTATTAAATATTATTTATTAAATATTTTTATTAAAAACCGATATTGTCGGTATCTACCAAAAACCGGCTTTTTCTAGGTTTTTACAAAACCGGTTCACACCACTAGTAGGCCTACGGTACTTTAGCGTCTGTTAGTAAAAATATTTTTATACCATATTTGGCAGGTTTGTTCGGGATATATTTTCTGAAAGGGCAAGGTGGGGTACATTAAAGGATAAAATGGGTAAACACCATAAAGTCTTAGGTATAAAAATCTAGTAAATTTATTTTGTATGCGCTCCAACATGAGAGTTGCGTCTTCGGGATTTGTGAACACCAATAACAAAGAGCATTCTAAGAAATGCTCTAATTTCCAAAATATCTGTTGGTTCAGCATCTCTATCTCTAGAAAATTTGGATTTTACTTGCTCAATATATATGTTCGTGGATTTAACTAAGATCTCTATGATGGATTGATCAAAATACAGTTCAAAACATTCTAGCTCGGTTTTTGCATTTTTGGCTGCTTCTTTAGGCCCTACTGGTTGCGTAAAAATGTTACAAGCACGTGTTCTTGTGATAGGATAAGGATTTTTCTTCCACTTAGTACCATTTCTGGACGTAAAATATTAATTTCTGAGTGAACTTAGGGGTATATCATCTTTAGGTTCAAAATTGGAATTCCTGAGTACCTTGTTCGATATTTTCCAATTCAGAGTCTGCTGCTTCCATCCTGTTCTGTGTGTGTGGTGTGAGGAGATTCTACCAAACAGTCTTCTTCTTCAGGGTCATTCTCCACTATATCACTATCACCAGTGTCTTCTTCTTCTAGCCATCTTGAAATTCTCTTTTATATACTCCGTGAAGCAATTGATCTGGAAAAAAAATATTACTCTTGTTACTATTAACCTTAAAATAAATTGTACGTATCATAATATAAATAAAACGTAATAAACATACTTACATCAAATAAACACCGACGACAACTCACGAAAAAAGAGTTGTCATATTTGTCGAGGTTACCTTCATACTTTAATTCGTCCAAATACAGAACCCGCCTTTGATGCTTCAAGTTTTGAAAACCAATATGCGGTGGAAAAACAAACTTACGATGAAACTATGGCTCATTATGTAACTGCGATAGCAATGCATATTGCAAAACAAAATTAAAATGGCATTAAAGAAGAGGAAGCCTTAACAAACCAGACTAAATTAAGAAATAAAATAAAACATGTAAAAACTGGAAACAGAAGAACTGAAAGGTATAAACAAAAGAGGAGAATTGATTTGAAGGGATTCAGAACAAAAGTGGCGAAGGAAAGTGGACAAATAGAGAAAACAATTAAAATGTTTATTCCTAATTGGAGGGACCACAACTTTTATTTTATAAAAACCCATGACCTAGGATCAACATTTATAACTAATATTAAAATCATAGGATTTAGCAGGTACGTTTTTGCCACTACATTTATCACATTTCGATCTTACGACACCGGGTTGGCTGCACCCATAGCTGCGTATCGGACATAAGGCACACTCTGCACATGCACTTTCTCACAACACCAGCATGTAACAGATACACTCTACATTAGTATAAGTTAAATATTAAAATCAGAATAAATTAATGTAATAACTTATTCTTAAGGTTTTTTTTTTATTGCAGGAGTTCAGCAGACAAGCAGACGGCCCACTTGATGGAAAGCGGTTACCATCGCCTATGGACATTTGCAACACCAAAGGTGCTACAAATGCGCTGCTGCTCTCTTAAAGAAGACTGGAACCTGGTCACTAATGCCGGAACACAACACAGGGTTGTTATGGCGGCATACTCTAGACCAGGGGTGGTCGCCATCCAGTCGAGCAAATACCCTGCCACCTGGCAGGTACACCACAACACAAATATGCGTTCATTAAATTCCACACACAATAACAAAGGAACAAATAAGCGTGTACAACTTCTTAATTTCTTCTTAAATTTAATTGTAAAAAAGGGAACGGAACTAGAGTCCGTAGTTGGTAATTTAAAAAATAAAATACAAAAAAACGTATCGGGGTAGGCCCGGTATTAGTACTTCCGCCGTCGGATTTGGCGGTAACCGCTGGCGATTTATTATTTCTATTTTGTACGGGGGAAACGCATTTCGCACAGTACCGGGTCCTTTGCTAGGGATTAGACTATAGTCGATTATGGAGGCAATCGACCGGCTTGTGTGGAAACTCGAATACTCAATACTCCACTAAAACCACCCTCCTCCCATGTACCCCGCGCTTATGGCAGGAAGAGCGTGAGACTTAGAACATAGTTACGTCCACGCTGATTCTAACGCATCAGTGCTTGACAATGCCCCGGGAGAGGCCAACTCCTTCGTCAACAGAGGTGAAGACTCCTCTGATCCCAAATGCTCGAGGGCCCCTGCAGCGGTATTTTCAAAGACCCCGACTGACGTCGGTACCCGTGAGACGCATGCGCACTTGTACCTCTCTCCCTATCTCGTTCTGCGGCGTCCTTTTGAGACATTACAGCCTCGCAGACATTGGACACACCCCCCACCCAATCATCATCGCTCTGCAGCATGGCTTGCAACAGACTGCCGAGCGAATCGATCGGACCTACTATTGTCTCGAGTTCACTTGCGCGCAAAATTGTATGAATGTTTGCACGCATGTGAAGGGCCGTCAGACATTCATTCGCAAACTAAGCGGCTATGTAAATGGGTTCGCATACTCAATATGCGAACCCGTTTGCGCTTCCTCCTACACTTGTTTACGAATGTCTCAGTCTTGCTTGCGATTTTGTGTATCATGGACAATGAAGATGATTTTATTAGTGCGGTTGGACTGTTTTACCTATGTTCATATACTTACATATTTCATATGCTGCATGGACCGGACCGGCGCAATCACCGACCGCGGAGGAGAATACGTATTTGAATGAGTAGATTGTACAGCGAAAGAACTAAGTAGATAACCTACTTTGCATTTTGTTACTTGCTTACATGAAATAACTAGTTATTGAGAGATATTTCATAGCAATTTTAAATTATTTCTTTATTTCGGGCACTCCCTGGACAAATCATAAACCGATTTGTTACCTGAACTTGTCAGTCATTTTGGAATTTTTTGTAGAATGTCAAGTGTAGACTTCGAGTTATTGCTGCAGAAAGTCGATCCGTTGATATCCAAGAAAGATACAAAATGGAGGCAAGCTGTTCCTTCTAAGCACCGATTAGCAATGACATTAAGATTTTTGGCCACTGGTGATAGTTACATGAGCATGCAATATCTCTTCAAAATATCAAATCAAGTAATTGGTACAATCGTGCCTAAAGTTTGTGAAGCTATTATTCAAGTCTTAAAAAGGGAAGTAAAATTTCTTTTCTAATTGTTATATTAAGCATGAAAAAAAAAAATCAATTATATTACTTAAATCAGTCTGAATCCTCACTTATACCGGACATCGTATAAGCTTGAGATATTATCTTTATGATTGCCTAATGGTTGCCCAATGGTATGGTTGGTCAATTGCCGTGGTGGAGTGATTATCTGTGAGAGTATTTTAATATTATTTTTAGAAGTACTGGTCTTTAGGGGTTTAGAGTTTAAATTGATTAAATTTTCAGTAGACAATAATGTTGACATAACAGGAGGCTGTATATTTATATCATAGTTTCCGTGCTGCGAATACGTAGATTCATACTGCGTAGTGGGTGGCTCCGGTATGTGGTCATATGACGTAATAGGTTGGGGAGAAAGTCTTTTCGCATATAGGATGTATAAACTTGTAATAAGATCTCTTTGGCTATACCATTTGTATCTGGCTGGTTTTGGTATCATTAAAAAGTTTTAATTTTAAAGACAATTCCAAATTCAAATTAGGAAAATGTGTGATTTTCATTTGTTTTTCTTAGTGTTAAAAGGAGTGAATCTAATGAAGAAATTCGATGTATTTTAAAATTTTACTACAAAAAAGGTAAAATGCAACACAAGCCGCGAAATAAATTTGTGATGTTTATGGACCTAATGCAGTATCTGTGAGAGTAGCGCAAATTTGGTTTAAGCGTTTTCAATCCGGAAGTTTTGATATCAAAGATGGATGTCGCCCTGTTACGAACAAAATTGATGCCATTTTTGAAAAAGTGGAGCAAGATCGGCATATCAGTAGTTACGATATAGCTGGAGAACTGGGAATTGACCACAAAACGGTTTTGGCGCATTTGAAAAAAGCTGGGTACACAAAAAAGCTCGATATTTGGGTGCCTCATGAGCTCACTGAAAGAAACTTAATGAACCGTGTACTTATTTGTGATTCTTTATTACGACGTAATGAAACCGAACCATTTTTGAAGAAGCTGATAACTAGTGATGAAAAGTGGATCACGTACGACAAGAACGTGCGAAAAAGATCGTGGTCAAAGGCCGGTCAGGCTTCACAGACTGTGGTGAAACCCGGGTTAACTCGCAACAAAGTGATGCTGTGTGCGGTGGGATTGGAAGGCATTATTCATTATGAGCTGTTACCGCCAGGCAGGACCACCGATTCTGAACTGTACTGCAAACAACTGATGAGATTAAAACAAAACGTTGAGACAAAGCGGCCGGAATTAATCAACAGAAGGGGTGTGGTTTTTCATCATGATAACGCTAGACCTCACACATCTTTAGCCACTCAGCAAAAATTACGAGAGTTTGACTGGGAGGTGTTAATGCACCCGCCGTATAGTCCTGACGTTGTACCTTCAAATTTTCACCTGTTTCGGTCTCTGCAGAATTCCTTAGGCAGTGTCAGGTTAACATTACGAGAGGACTGCCAAAACTACTTGTCGCAGTTTTTTGATCAGAAGCCCCAAAATTTTTATAACAATAGGATCACGTCCCTACCTGCAAGATGGCAGAAAGTTATCCAACAAAATGGCACCTACATACTTTAGTCAAATGTAAATAAACTTTATAAAAAAAACCTTTTGAATTTTTATATAAAATGCGAAGAAACTTTTTCCCCAACCTAATATCAATAAACAATATATACAGTTATTTAAGATAAAGTATATATTTATTTAGAAATTATATCAAGGCTCTGGAATTTTCCTGGCTATTTCCAAAATAGCATTGGAGATTGATATGAGAGCACTTGCTATATTGCCCATATTTTCAGACATTTGTAGAAATGCCTCTGCAGTGTTTGCTTCTGCTTCTACTCTTCGCTCTTTTATCCTCGCAAATCGTGTCATATCTCTATCCAAATGTCTGCCCGGGGTTGAAGAGCGACGTCGGCGGGATTGTAGTCTTGTGCCTTGAAGCGGTGCCGGCGTGGTTATTTATTTAGTGGTGGATCTAAAATATATAAAACAACATAAAAATTACAATTTAGTAAATAAAATGATATTTAATATTAATTTTACTACTTTTTGAATTTTTTCGCTTAATAGGTAAATAACATGTGAAACTGTATATGTCCTAACACCTATAATATGTACTATGTTCTTAAGCAAGTAAATAAATTGATTGATCGTTAATGTACAATATTAGTTATACTATTAATCTTAGTTATAACTTATTGGTTAGTAACATATTGTAAGTTCAGTAAAAAATACTGAAAAGTTTTTTTTTTTGTTATGGCAGAAATATTTGTCCCAAAACACTTCAACGCTTAAATTGGGTTATGCGAAGGATAAGTTATTTTTTATGCTTGGTATTCCTAAACATTCAAGGTAAACTTACTTAGGGAACTTGCTTGTATTGCATCATGTGAAGGACCAAGAATAGGGGTCATATTATGAATGTTGTGCATTTCTGCATTAGGTTCTGGAATACATCCCTCTACAGTATTTAATGACTCTGTAGTCTGAAACAATACAAGCAATATTAGTACATAGTATTTTTAATAAACTATTATTTAGTTCATATTTAATATTTTAGTTCATATTTTTATATGTGCAGGAACGGAGAAAGAATACAATTTCCTGCGGCCGGGCGGCCTGTCGTAAGAGGCGACAAAACAACCCACAGCCAAGTGGTAGGGCATTTGCTCGAGTGGATGGCTACCACCCCTGGTCTAAAGTATGTCGCCATAACAACCTTGAGTTGTGTTCCGGTATTAGTGACCAGGCTCCAGTCTCCCTTAAGAGAGCAGCAGCGCATTTGTAACATCTTTGATGTTGCAAATGTCTATAGGCGATGGTAATCGCTTTTCATCAAGTGGGCTGTCTGTCTGTCTAGTGAACTCCTGCAATAAAAAAAAATATATATTGTAATATATTTACCGATTGTTCAGGGAATGGATTGACTGCCAAAGTTAAATCATTAGTAGCAAATTCTTGTCCACCCATCAGTGCCACCAATCTATGGTCTAAACTGGACGATGTGGGCAAATTATCTGCCATGCCACCTCCAGTGCGCCTCATCGATGCAGACAGCTGTGCGCACTGCGTGTCCACCTTGCCCTGTATGGTTCGGAGTAATCCCTTAACTATGCCAGGGTTTTCTTAAAGGAGTTCAACCAAGCCTTTTAACTGCACAAAACTAGGGCGATTTGTCATTGTAACTGAAAATGTAAAACTTATATTAGGTATTTATGGTACAGCATTTTTATATAGTATAAAACAAAATCGCTTTTCGCGTCTGTCTGTCCATATAACTATCTGCTAACTCATCTTAAATCAAACAATGGATTTTAAGCGGTTTTCACTATCATTATTTGCTGAAGGTTTGTGTATATACTAAATAGTTTTTATGGACATAGAATAGAGCTACTTCCCACATTGACCCTCGGGAAAACCTCTAATGATTTGTAAAATACTAAAAAAATAACTTATTCTCGTCTTTACATTGCGAATCTAAAATAATTCACCGACTAATATAGTTGATTTAAAACAAAATATTATTGTAATAAATTTAATGATGTTAAGTATGTACTTACCTCTTGTTGTATATAATTTACATACATACATACATACATAACTTCACGCCAGTTTCCTTGCGGGGTAGGCACGAACAACAGAGTGCCATTTAGGCTTATTCTTACACACCTCACTTGCCTCTGACATATATAATTTGTACGATAATAACTTATTTCTATTCCGGCTTCCACTTGTTTAATTTGTATCACGTTCACGACTGGCAAGAGGCACAAAATTCACCTTTAAAATTTTAAATCTATAAAATTAAACTTGACTTTGACGCATTTTGAAATCGGAGGGGGAACTTTTTTATGACTTTCAAATAGTAAGGTAAGCAATGATCGCACCGCATATAGCCAACTTTAATTATCTTTATGATTTGTATAATTTTGTTAGACAAAACTTAAGTAAAAACGCTACAATTGATCATTCAAACAATTTTTCCTAACATATTTATTTATTAGCCGTGTTATTTAAAATATTAACTATTTTAACGTCATACTAGCGAATTATTTTCATGTGTTGACCAACACCAATGCGACGCTTTATGGAACTAACTTCACGCATCCTAAACAATCGCAATCTAATCTTAATTTTAATCCAATGTTGCTTGAGTATTACCGAATCACGTCACTTCAAAATTGACATTGGGATTGAATTGGTCTTGTATTGGTATTGAAATTAACTTGGTGAGTAAAGGCCCAGACCACACGCACCAATAGCAGACCAAGGCACGTTGTCAACAACTGGGAGATGAAGCTTGTAGAAATCTACGCCTAATTATAAAAAAATGTTTCACGCAACACCACTCTTCGGAGCTCTGAAATTGAATAATAATCCTCGCTTCGACTACACTAAGTCACCTGAAGAAGTCAGACCTCACACAGGGAGCAATCTAATACGGACTGTTTTCTAACTGAAAGCATTCGAGGATTCCTGGAAAAAACTAGACCCCAACAACGAGGGATTCAAAAAATATTTCACTCACCAGACGGCAATAAAAAAAATAGATTGACTGGTGCTATATGCTTGCCGTCCCTAGACCGAAAGTAATTCAATGACGCAGGGATATAAAGTGTATGTACAGAGTATGTACAAGTCAGCATTTATAGCAGTAAACAACACATTTATATTCATATATTAAAAATATAATGCATAATGTTACAAAATCAGTGTCATCACAGCGCCCGTTGGGTTTGGTATTTCGTACATTTTACCCTTCCCTCCTATACTAAAACTGTATACACACTACAGTTGTTTTGATCCTACGATTTGTAAAGCCGGCTACACACGTAACGATATATCGTAGCGATTTATCTGTGCAAACCGATTTACGCAGATTTATCGATCGTGTGTATGAAAAATAAGTTTAGATTATCGTTCATCGATGGCAGTTGCAATTTTTATTAGATAAATCGCTGTCGATTGCGTTTGCACAGTTTTATCGTCGCGTGTGGATGGCGATCGCTCATTTCGGCAGTACTTCACGGAGCTTGCTTGTATACGCACGTGCGGATCGCTCTCTTTGCAACATGTCGGAAGAAAAAAGAGGTGAACACCGCGAACAACTGCAAGAGTTCATACAAAGCTACAGAAGCGAAACTTGCCTTTGGAAGAACAATTCTAAAGATTACCATGATCGCGACTAAAAAAAAAATGCTGCCTACAGTAGACTAGTTGAAAAATATGGATGAGGAATATGAGAGAAATATGGATCAGGATGTAGTTAAGTGGGTTCGAAGCTGTGATACATGTGCCGCTTATAAACATAGCCAAAAAGAGACACCACGCCTCTTAGGTGATCCAAAGGTCATTAGTAGACCATTTCAGTGTGAGAGTATAAATGAAAGGCTGTGGATATGTTTTGCCTGGATTATCTTGAATTTCTTGAAATAAAATAGAAACGTTTTACTGAGACGTAGTATATTAACACACATAGGCAAGGAATGACAAGCAGTAAATTCGAATGACAGATACAGACAAAAAATACATAGATAATAAAATGTGCGCTCTATTCACTATTATCCTCCCCACCAGAGCGCAAACCCATTGACTTTAAGCAGTATACATGTTTGTGCACAGTAGTACCTTTCGTTAAAATATCAGCGACCATTTCGCTTCCTTTACAGTAACAAAATTTTAACTTAGAACTATTTACAAGATCTTTAAGAAAATGATATCTAATATCAATATGTTTTGACCTAGGTAAATAACAATCACTGGCAGATAATTTTATAGAACTCTGATTATCACAAAATATGTTGATTGGATTTACTTGCTGTTGACCAAGCTCAATATGCAGTTGCCGCAGCCATGAACCTTCTTGGGCTGCAGAGGCCATTGCCATGTACTCTGCTTCAGCAGTTGAAAGGGCCGCCGTTGGCTGTTTTCGTGAGCCCCAAGATATGGCTCCTCCTTGGTACATGAATACATATCCAGTACATGACTTGCGGTCAAGAATGTCACTGGCCCAATCAGCATCACAATATCCTATTATTGTTGTATCAATACCTCTCTCAAATGTGAGCTTTAGGTCCTTTGTTCCTTGAAGATATCTAAAAATTCTCTTTACTGCAGTCCAATGTTCTGTAGTAGGTTGCTTGTTAAATCTGCTCAGTGTGTTGACGGCAAAAGCAATGTCTGGTCGTGTACCTTGAGCGACATAGAGTAGACTGCCAATAGCTTCTTGGTATGGGATATCATAATTAATCTCACTTTCTTCATATGTACTAAATTTGATTCCAACTTCTATTGGTGTCTTTGCTGGTTTGCAGTCAGCCATATTGAACCTTTGTAAAATTTCTGAAATATACTTATGTTGATCTATTTCCACTTTTCCATTTAATTTAGTGATATTGAGCCCAATACACTGTTGAGCCATACCTAAATCCTTCATATGAAAATGAAATTTTAGTTTTTCCTTCAAACTGTCTTTCACAGAATCTTTAGATGTGAAAAGCATAAGGTCATCGACCCAAATAGCAATAAATGTTAAATCTTTATTATTATAATACACACATGGATCTATCTTTGATCTAAACAGGTTAATTTCTTTTAATACGCTATCTAATTTAATATTCCATATTCTACTAGCCTGTTTAAGTCCATATATAGATTTATGCAGATGACATATCTGAGTGCCTTGCTCATACATAGCTGTGTCAAATAAATCTCTGTATCAATGTCACCTTGTAAAAAGGCTGAAACGGCATCCATCTGATCGACATTGAGATTATATTTTGCTGTCAAAGCAAATAAATAACGTATGGATGAATATCTTACAACTGGGGAATATGTTTCAGTATAATCTGTTCCCTTTTTCTGGGCATAGCCTTTAATAACTAGTCTAGCTTTAAATTTAATCTTACCACTAACATCAGCCTTCGTTTTAAATACCCATTTGCAAGGTAGGGCTTTCTTGCCAGAATGGAGGTCAGCTAAGCTCCAAGTGTTATTTTTAATAAGAGAGTCACACTCTTCCTTCATGGCTTGTCTCCACATTTTTGCATTGTGAGACGCCATAGCTTCCTCTATTGTCTGAGGATCATATGGATGATCCTCAGACAATAGAGGATTATTATTGTTTATATACAACAATGGTGTTGTATGTAAACAATAATATCCATGCTTAGACTTTGGTTGTGTTACATCGGAAGATTCTACATGGCCCCTTCTGTGCCGAGGCCTCAATCCAATGTTTTGAAAAGAATCTGTTGTAACATACCTGGAAGGTCGGTAAGATTCATTGACATCAGTGTCACTCTCAGTCACTCTCAATTGTCTCCTGGGATGCGGCAGTGACCTCACCAGGCTCCTCCAGCAGCTGCTGTGAACTTTGGCATGGTGTATCATCCTGTTTCTCTGTAATTATTACATGAGGTGACTTTAGCAAATTAATATCATCTGTCTATGACTTCTCCATAAACATAGACATTATACATTTCAGGCAAGCCGGCCGACATAAGAGTACCGAGCCATTCGTCTTCGACATTGAACTGTATGTTTCTTAAGCCGGATTTATATTTGTCTGACGTGTTGTGACGTGTCGCATCAGGGAGGTATCGGTTTCATATATTTAACACGCTGAGATTTATACTAGTTTGTTGCAATCTGACGTGATGCCATCTGTCATGTCGCGACAGATCAAATCCCAGTCTGCGTCAGAGCAGCGGGGTGCGGGGCGGGTGTGTCGCCGCATCAGACAAGTGTAAACGCGTCAGTTCTGGATTGTATCCCGTCAGAATTGCTCGTGCGCCACTGTTATTAACCACGCCGCGACTTTATACCTACAATGGACGAACTGATCGAAATTGTAAGACAATATAAAGTAATATATGATACAAAATGTCCAGAATATAAAGATAATTCTATCAGAGCAGCTATTTGGGACGAAATTGGAGCTAAAATGAAACAACCACGTGAGTATCTTCAATATTTAATTACTTCTCCTAATAGCTTGAAATTGCCACGATACTTGTCCCTCAGAGCTTACAAAATATGTTTTATATGCCTCACGAACTTGAATCGCATCTTGAGAAGGGTTTCTGTTTAATGATCCAATATCTATTAATGCATTACTACTGTTGATCTCAATTTCTTGGCTCAAAATACCTTCTGTTTCTTGCGTGTTAGGGCTCAAAAAGTTATGAAGACAACAAGCAGCAAGTATGATCTTGTCTGCCATGTATGGTTGTACTTGTAAAGGCCCTTGAAACACTCTGAATCTAGCTCGTAATATTCCAAAAGCATTTTCGACAGTGCGGCAGGCACGCGACAAACAATAGTTAAATATTTTGTTATGATCATTATTAACCAATTTTGCTTTACTATATGGTTTCATTAAATATGTTTTTAAAGTAAATGCCGCATCTGCAACAATAGTGTAGGGCAAAGCATTTGTATTTCCGTTTATCGATTTATTCGGTGGAACATTCAATTGATTTCTATCAAACATTTTTCCCATTAATAACTCTTGGAATATGCCACCATCACTATTTCGGCCATATGCTCCTACATCTATCATAATAAAATTATAGTGCGCATCAACGAGTGCAAGCAATACAACAGAGTGTTCATTTTTATAGTTGTAAAATGTTGAGCCTGCATTTATTGGACATATAATAGCAACGTGCTTTCCATCCAGTGCTCCAATGCAGTTAGGGAAATGCCACAAGTTTTTAAAATCTTTAGCAATATCTCTCCACATTTGTCCGGTGGGTTTGGACATCACTATAGGAGACAATTTCTTCCAAATTGCTGCACACACTTCTTCCGCTATAACTTTTACAGTAGTGAACCCCATGCGGTAATTGAAGCCCAATGATCGAAAAGAATTTCCAGTTGCCAAAAATCTGTAACATGAAATTGTACCTAGTATTTTATATTTGTTTCAGCGGACAGATGTAAAGATGACTGGACGAAACTCTTATGTCAACGCAATGAAACGCCGTAAAAACAAAAAAAGTAGGCAAGCTGCTGTATCAATTTCTCCCTGGAAATACGAAGAACAAATGAGCTTTTTACGCCCATATATGGAATCAAGGTTAACTACAACTAATCTCTCGTCTCTACCAGAATCGCCAGAAACTGAATCAGAACATTCACAATCTGATAGCCGTCCGACAACACCCTTTTTTTTTTTTTGATAACGCAGGGGGAATGTCTTTTTTTGTGACACTGCCTCGGGCCCGGGGGGGGGGGGTTTGACCGAGGGGTGTGTGAGACTCCCAGCGGCCGGAATCTCCACGCATGGCTACGATAAGCGTAGCAGTCGCGAGATTCCGTCCGCCAGACTACCCACTAAACCTAACCTGCGCCCCTCTCCCTCGCGCTTTTATGGGGCGTCACAGGATACAGCCCGTAGGTACACAACTGTGACGCCCCGACGCATGGCTAAACCACAAGATGGCCCTCGGGGAAGGCCATCCTCTTCACCAGTAGGGGGGGAAGTCACGCGGGTGCCCCCGGACCCGCGGGCCCCTACGATGGAATCCTTAGGGTGGGAGGAGGTGAGCGTACATGCGCAGACGGCGGCCTGTACGCCGCCGGCGGATAGGGTCCGCCAGCGCATCCTCCTCCCTCTCCCTCTCGGCGACCTCCTTCTGGAGCATTACCGCTTCACAGAAGGAGGCCACCGTCGTCCAACAGTCCTCGCTCCGCAGCATGGCAGTTACCATGCCTTGGAGCGAGTCGACTGGCCCAACCACGTTTGTCAACGAGTGACGCTGAGGTCCCCAGGCGGCGCACTCCACCAGCGTATGGATCGCTGTGTCCAAGGGTGCGCCGCATTGCTTGCAGTCCGGTGAAGACTCCCGACCCGCAGTATCATGCAGATACTTACCGAAACAGCCGTGCCCGGTAAGTATCTGCACCATCCTATACGTAGGGTCCCCCTATTTCGGGAGACCCAGCGCGACAAGTGAGGGCGGATTGCCTCCACCGTCGCGAAACCAGCCACTGGGGACCTCAGGTCCTCCTCCCATTTAAGCATCAGGGCCGCGGTCGCTTCGGCCCTGACCTTCTTAATCTCTACCAGGCACGGCCTTAGGCCTCTCTCCCGGGCATCCTGGCGTAACTGATACACCGTAGCGAGCGTCTCCGCTTGGAACTTCCAAGGCGGATCGCCCGCCAGGAGAGTAGCAGCAGTCCAGGACACCGTACGGTAACCCCGAATCGCCCTCACCGCAAGGACGCGCTGGCAGCGCCGCAGCTGCGTCCTGTTCTTGCGGTGGAGGGCCTCACTCCAAACGGGGGCACCGTACAGTGCCATGCTCCGCAGAATACCCGAATAAAGCCTCCTACAGGCCGCGCCTGGTCCTCCCACATTAGGCAGAAGCCTGGCCAGGGCAGCGGCGGCCCTCAACAATTTCGGGGCCAACTGTTCGAAATGGGCCCCGAAATTCCACTTTCCATCAAGTGTGAGGCCCAGATACTTCATCTGGGCCTCGACCGCCACTGCCACTCCCTGAACGACGACGTGCGTGTCCCGAGGTGGTCGCCTACGACGCCCGTGGAACATCAGGGCCTCTGTCTTTTCTGCGGAGACCCTGAGGTCCAGCCGCTCCACTCTGCTAACCACCAACGCAGTGGATGCGTTGGCTAGCTCCACGGACTCCTCGTAGGTACCACCCCGGGCCGAGATGAGGGTGTCGTCTGCGTAGCAGATAACCCCCATCCCGGGTAGGACTGGCTCTCTGAGGAGCCAGTCGTATCCGATGTTCCACAGGATCGGGCCCAGAACCGACCCCTGTGGAACACCGCACGCGAGACGTCGACGCCCAGCGATCTGGCCAGAACCGCCCTCCCAGAGGACGAACCTGTCCTGGAGGTATGCCTCCAACAGTCTCATGAGGTACCGAGGCACTCCCTGGTACCGGAGTGCCTCGATGATCGTCTCAAACGGGAGACTGTTGAAGGCGTTCGCGATGTCGAGCGAAACCACCAGGACAGACTCCTCGATCCCCTCTGCCTCTCTCGTGAGGCACTTCAACGCACTCAGGGCGTCCAGTGTGGAACGCCCTGCGCGAAACCCGAACTGTGCCTCAGAGAGACCAGGCCCTACGTCATTTAGATGCTTGACGAGGCGACAGGCCAAAATCTTTTCGAAGACTTTGGCCACCTCGTCAAGCAACACGATGGGCCTGTAAGCAGAGGGATCCCCTGGAGGGCGACCTACCTTTGGGAGCAGGCACAGCCGGCCCTCTTTCCACGGCTTCGGGAACTCGCCTGACCTAATGCAGGCGTCGTAAAGTCCCCGAAGCTGGCCGCCGAGGTGTTTAGCGGCCAGGAAGAGGGCCCGACCTGGGACCCCGTCAGGTCCCGGTGCCGTCCGACGCCCCGTAGACGGTCCAGGGCCGTCTCGAGCTCCTCGTCTGAGACGGGGGGAGGTTCCGTCTCAGAGGCAACTATCCCTGGAGGAGGATCCATGACTGGAGGAGTATGGACTCCCGGGTCCGGGAAGAGACCGCTTATCACCCACCCTATCAAGGACCCCGTCCTGTAGGGACTCCGTTATCGGGGCGGCAAAGGCGCGTAGCTTTTTGCGCGCCGCCCGATACGGACGTCCCCAGAGGTCCCTGTCTAGTGTAGCCAACAACTCTTCCCGAGCCCGAGCCTTCGACTGGCTGATTGCCAGCTGAAGGGCTTTCCTAGCAGCCCGGTACTCCTCCGCCAACCTGAGCTCCTCCTCCAGCTCCGGAGGAAGCCGACGCCTGCAGCGCTTCAGAGATCGGTGCAACCTTTGAGCTGCCTCTCGCAGGGCACCGATCTCCTCAGTCCACCAGTGGACGCTTGGCCGCTGCCAGCGTCGGCGCGACCGTGGCATGGAGGCATCGCAGACCCTTCCCAGAGATCTGCGCATGCGCTCCGCCAATTTCTCCGGAGTTCCACCATCCACCGGATTGGTCCAGCCCTCGACGACCGCCGTCTCCTCAGCCAGCTGGGGATCTAGCCGGCTGACGGCCCAACGCGGGAATTGCCCGTGGCCACGTGGGGGGTCTGTCGTCCTACTGGGAGGAGGGGAGACCTCGAACCTGATATATAGGTGGTCAGAGAGCGTCTCCACCTCCTCCTCAACCGTCCAATTCACCACCCTGCGTGCGATCGCATGGGTAGCGAATGATAAATCCACGATGGAAAATGTTAAGTTGTGGGTGGGCGTAGTGAATAGGGGGGAGGTATACTTACCCCTACGACAACCCCTAAGGTCCGGAGGCTTTAAATTTTTTTTAGTTTATAAACGTAACCTCACTTATTTTTGTTGTAAAATTGTGCCACTTTTGATAATAACAAACCGTGATTTGAGTTTATGAATGTACTCACGAATTGTTTATGAATGTACTCATGAATTACATATAACCACTAGAACTTTTTGTAACACTAAAACTGTTTTTTAATGTAGAAATAAAGTTTCAAATTTAATTGACGCATAAATACACATTCATGCTAGACATATATAATCGATTGATTAAAAAATGACAGTTTTTAGTGTCACTTTTGTTTTTAATGGCTTGGCTAACAAGGTGTGATTATAAAAATAAATTAATCGATATGTCATTAATACTTATCGATTTGTAATTAAGAAATTCGAAATCTTGTAGCTCAAGATTTAGAATTAATTTATTGTTTTATATAATTTTCGGAAATCGATATATTTCTATGTAAAAAAAAAATATTTTTGTTTGCCGCCTTTATTGCCCCTTTTATTGCCGCCATTTTATTCCTTTTCTCTAGTAGTTGAGTGAATGTGCTTTCTTCTGTTAATTTTTGATTTTACGACGACTTGTGCTATATATATATCGTCGTATATATATATATATATATAGATATATAAATAATTTCGATTTACTATTTATTTTATACACAAACTGTCGGTTATGTTAGGTGATATTCAGACCAAAGCGCACGAGCCGAGCGAGCGAAGCGAGCGTGCCGCGGCAGCGGCCGGCGAGTACCAGAACCGACTGGTAACCATTTACTATTTATTTTATACACAAACAGTCGGTTATGTTAGGTGATATTTAGACCAAAGCGCACGAGCCGAGCGAGCGAAGCGAGCGTGCCGCGGTAGCGGCCGGCGAGTGCCAGAACCGACTGTAACCATTTACTATTTTTTTTGTACACACAGACAGTTAGGACGCCTTGAAAGTCTCATATGAAACATTTGTTTTATTTATCTATTTAGTGGACGACTAGCAAGTTGGCTTTTAATATGACAATGAATCAATATATCAATGATATCAACTTTATTATTAAATACAGTTGAATTTTTTTAAAATATTGGTTAAATATAAATTAATGCGATTACGTAAAAAAAATATCGTCTTTATTGGTCGCCATTTTGAATGATTACTCTTGTAGTGTATATAAATGTGCTCTATTGTGTTTTTTCTTCATTTTTATCCAATTAAGTTGGTTTTTGGGTTATTTTGGCTCTTTTTATGTTGATTACTGGCTTTTTTTTTAACTTTGAAAGGATTTTTCAATTTCGGACCTATAATAGAAATGCAACATTAGCGAAAAAATCAGTGAAAATAAGTGAGGTTATGTTTATTAAAAAAAAAAAAATTCAAGGTCTCCGGACCTTAGGGGTTGTAGTAAAGGTAAGTATGCCTCCCCCCCTCCCCACTTCACCACCCCACTACTTAAAATTCCTGTATAAAGAAGCTATAGATTTACCGTCGAGAATCCCGGCGGTCCTCACGACGGTCCTCCCGCCGGGAGGTGCGCGGCTGGGTTTGGGGTTGGGCGGATTGGAGGGGGGCCGAAGAGTCCGGTTCCCTGTCCACTCCCTTCCCCTTACCCTTCCCGCCTTTCCCTTTTCGCCCCTTCTCCACCACGGTCCACTCATTGTCCGGGGGGGGGGGGGGGGGGATACTGCTCTCCACGGGGGCAGAGAATCCCTTGATCTGGGACCTCGGAGCCCTCAAAGAGGGGAACTCCTTGGTCCCAATGCTTAAGGGGCCCGCAGACCCCACCTTTTTGGGCGGCGGGCGTGGAGGCCCGGCCTTCGGAGGTGGGGGTGGAGCCTTTTCCACCCTCTCGTCTACCACCATCACCTCCGTGGGGACGGAGGTGGGAGCAGCTCCCGAGGGGGGGTCAGAACCCCCCTTCTTTTTCTTATCGCCCGCTAGCGGCGGGTGGACAATCCTTGGAGGAGGAAGACGATCCTCCAACGCCGCTAAGCGGGCGTCCACCAACGTCCCCACCGAGACAATGATGGCCCTTTGCAGGGCCTCGACGTCGAAAGGAGGGGGGGGTACATCCGCGGGGGCAGCGGCCTTATCCTTTTTGGCCGCTGCCCTCATGTCGCTAAACTCCCTGCGGTGGGCCTTAAGCTCCGACCGCAGAGAGTCGATCTCCCGTTTTAACCGGAGGTTCTCAACCGACAACCTCCGGTTCTCCGCATCTAGGGACCTCGCAGACAGGTTTTCCACCACGTCTGCGAGGGTACCCGCCGCAAGTTTCAGCTTGCGGATGTATCCCCCTTTTAGGTTGCCCGATGTTTGGGCAACCTTGTAAATCGAGGCCACTTGGGCCTTGGCCAGGGAGTTGAGCTCCTCGGCACCCATCCTCCCGAGGTCCTTCTCCCTCGGGTCGGTCTCCCCTTCTGCCTCCACGACTTCGGAGGACTCGTCCGACTTCTTCCTAAAGGAATCCCCTTTGGAAGAAGTCGAGGCCCTCACCGACTCCACGTTCTTTTGGAGCTGCAGCTGGGCCTCCCGGATGAGGGCGTCCGAGCGAGCAAGCAGCTCCTCAGAAGTCCCTCCCCGGGAGTACCTCAGCACAGCCCCTCGTCCACCACTGCGCGGCCCGGTGCGGCTCTTATAAACCCGCCGGGCAGCGGCGACCATCCTTCTGGCTGACACGTCCGTGTCAGCCTCGTCCTCCCCCGTCCCAGGTCTTACCCAGGACGAAACATCAGATTCGGGGTCAGATTCCCCCCCGCGTTGGGAACTAAGCCTCCTGCGGGCGGAAATCTTCCCCGCCAAGATCCCCGAGATCGCCCCTTGTACGGCACTCGCGTCGGAGTCCGCCATCTTCACGGGCCCCCCACTAGGGGGGGGGGCACCCCCAGAGTCCAGAGAGGAAGCCGGGTCAACAGTCTAGCAATCAACAGTCCAGTAAACACGCCAAAGTCGATATTTGAAAAAGAATCAAAATCCGAGAAAAGCCAGGTCAAATCACTAGTGCAGAATTCCAGAATCCCTAAACAAGCCAAGTCGTTGATAGAAGATACCAGAATAACGCATAGAACACCAAGAAAGAACACCCCGAAAAACCTTAAAAGGTCAAAAGGTAAGTCGAATTACTCCGAAAAAGGTCCGTCCGACAACACCCTTTTTTTTTTTTTTTTGATAACGCAGGGGGAATGTCTTTTCTTGTGACACTACCTCGGGCCCGGGGGGGGGTTGACCGAGGGTGTGTGAGACTCCCAGCGGCCGGAATCTCCACGCATGGCTACGAGAACGTAGCAGTCGCGAGATTCCGTCCGCCAGACTACCCACTAAACCTAACCTGCGCCCCTACTCCCTAGCGCTTTTATGGGGCGTCACAGGATATAGACCGTAGGTACACGACTGTGACGCCCCGACGCATGGCTTTACTCCCTAGAGTGGCCCTCGGGGAAGGCCACCCTCTTCACCAATAGGGGGGGAAGTCCCGCGGGTGCCCCCGGACCCGCGGGCCCCTATGATGGAACTCCTATGGGGGGAGGAGGTGAGCATACCGACGCAACCGGCGGCCTACGCGCCGCCGGCGGATCGGGTCCGCGTCCGCTTCCTCCTCCCTCTCCCTTTCTGCGACCTCCTTCTGGAGCAGGACAGACTCACAGAAGGAGGCCACTGCCGCCCAACCGTCCTCACTCCGCAGCATGGCGACAACCATGCTTTGGAGTGAGTCGATACGCCCAACCAAATTCTCCATTTCGTGACGCTGAGGTCCCCAGGCGGCGCACTCCGCCAGCGTATGGATCGCCGTATCCTCGGGTGCGCCGCAGTGCTGACACTCCGGTGTCGGTTCTCGCCCCGCAGTACGATGCAGATACTTACCGAAGCAGCCATGCCCGGTAAGTATCTGCACCATCCTGTATGTTAGGGTCCCCCTTTTTCGTTGGACCCAACGCGACAGGTGGGGGCGGACCGCCTCCACCGTCGCAGCACCAGCCACTGGGGACCTCAGGTCCTCCTCCCATTTAACCATCAGGGCCGCGGCGTCCGACAACACCCCAATCTACCTCATCCAACCCGAGACCAAGGGGAAGCACAGCAAACTTACAAAATTTATATGACTTAATGAAGTCTTCTCATGATTTGAGACAACAAAGGACCCATAAAGCAATTAAAGATCTTCCAAAAATCGACCAGACTAAAATAAAATTAGATTTACACACAGCCATATCACAAGCAGAAATACGTAAACTTGAGGCACAATCACAGGTTCTTAAAACACCAATCATTGTGACTCGCCAGATTATTTCTGCACCAAAAGAATATCAGACTCAGCCATCTACATCCATGCCGATAATCCAAACTTCATCAGACTTCTTAGAATCATCAACGCCCACATCATTGCAAAACTCGGATTCTCAAGTTCTTTATAATTTTGAAGATAGAACAATTTCATCGTACTACAGCACTGCAGATTTTTCTGATGTAAATTAATCTGATTCTAGGAAAGTTGATTATTCTAATGCTTATTAATAATAATACAAAATAATAAAATGATTACCTTAAACATACTGCAAGTCTTTCTCTTGTCCCGATAGGTTTCCGAAATTTCGTATGTATTTTTTTTATATCCAATTCGATCAAGCTATGAATTTCGTTAACCTGTGTCTTGGATAATCTAAAATATTGATGAAATCTTTCGTCATCACTTTTAAGTTCCTTAACGAGACAGTGAAACTCGCCTTTTAACTCTTTTTTTCTATTAACCGGATGAACCCAGTATCTTCTTTTCTTTCTTTTTTTCATTAGAAGTATTGTTAGTGCCAAAAATTGAAGATCTTCAAATTCGGATTCAGAATCGGAAAAATCTTGGAAATTCATTGCTAATCTCGAAGGCAATGGTAATGTACGAACTCATTAAGAGTTGTAGAAACACTAACTTAAGATTTCGTCAGAAGGCGCCTGAACACGACACATAAATGTGTTTAGTAGCTGTGACGTCAGAGCGCATCACGACACAACACATCAGACAAATATAAATCCGGCTTTAGCTTATGTGCCGATGAGATTATTCTATTCACGTAGTCTTCTACACTTTGGCTAGATTCCAACGTAGTATTTATGAGGTCCTTTAAAAGGCCCACTTTCCTTGACAATCCATTGTTATCAAAAGCTTTTTCCAAGTTTTGCCACACTTCTTTTGCTGTCTTGGCATCCTGAACATGAATGTAATTAACTGGATCCAATAATAGTATTAGTTTTAGACTTCGCTTTGATATCCACTGTCTTGTCGGCGGTAGGTTCTATGCAATGCCATAGGTCTTCATGCTGCAAATAAGTTTTCACGGCAAATTTCCAAGCCGGAAAATCATTTCTGCCTTGTAATTTTTCGATTTGAAACGACGTGGTCATTGTTCCAGACATTTTTCTTGTACGACGACAATGTGTGGCTGGATGCGTGTTTGAAATCATACAAAATAATATCGGTACGCCGGTCCTTTTTATGCCACTAACCAAGCTCTGCCACCATGAAAGGCTGTGGATATGTTTTGCCTGGATTATCTGGGATTTCTTGAAATAAAATAGAAACGTTTTACTGAGACGTAGTATATTATCACATAGGTAAGGCATACAAGCAGTAAATTCGAATGACAGATATAGACAAAAAATACATATACCGGCGACGCCGATGTAGGGAAATGTACGTAATTCGATTCTAGTTAAAAGAGATTATAATATTTTAAAATTTACATGACATGTCGTTTGACAGATAACGTGCCGTTCTCTAACTTTTGTATAACGTAATACTCCTTTTTCCTTCTCCTTCTTCCTTTTTCACCTTCTCCCAATTATTTTGGGTCGGCACCAATATGTCTTTTTCTTCCAGCGCTAGAGTAAATTGAGAGAAGAGCCAAAAGGTTGATTGGTGTTGACCAGCTAGTCAATACAAAGCCTAGAGCATCGACGCCGGGTACCTACGCTTGTATTTATAATCAAGTAAAAGTAATTACTTGAGTAAAAGTAATTACTTAAGCAGGATCTTTTGTTTTATAGTGAAGTATTTACTTGAAACTAGAGCTGTCAAAAGATAGAATTCTTAACCAAGTAATAGTCACCATTTTGTTTACTTAAGCAATGAGAATTTGCTACACTATTGTGTTGATTTGTCATTTATGTGTTTTTGTTAAAGTATCTGCCATAAAAATGGAAAGCATCGAACAAGTTTTTAATCATTTAGACGATCTCGATAGTCTATTGCCGGAAATTGAAGTTAATGAACCTAGAAATCCTAAGGTTTAATTTCGAGATATAGATCCAATATATGACTATTCGGAAATATCCTTTAAAAAGAGATTTCGCTTTTCCAAAAGTGTTGTGATGAATAATATTTTACCAAGAATTACAAACTCTTTGCAAACAGAGACCCAGAGAGGACTTCCTGTGAGCCCACTGTGCCAGTTATTGACAGCCTTACGTTTTTATGCCACAGGCATTTTTCAAATTGTAAGTGCCGACATCATGCATATATCACAAGCAACCGTGTGCTATATAGTGAAGAAAGTCAGACGTGCATTAGCATTATTAATGCAAGATTTCATTAAGTTTCCAAATAACTTAAGAAAAGTGAAAGACGACTTTGAAAACCTTGGTTGCATAAGTAGATCACCCGGACTAAAAAATATTGTAGGTGCAATAGATTGCACTCACATCAAAATCACAAAACCTAGAGGTATTATTCATACAGAACAATATCGAAACCGACAGGGTTATTTTTCACTGAATGTTCAAGTAGTTGGTGGTCCTAACTTAAAGATTTATGATATAGTAGTCCGTTGGGCTGGTAGTACTCACGACAGCCGAATCTTAAGAAACTCACGTTTAAATATGAGGCTGTATAACAATGAAATAGATGGGATATTACTTGGAGATGGAGGGTATCCTTGCACCAGATAATTTTGATCATGATGTTAAATATCTAATCTGTAGTAATAAACACATAAAATATACATTAATAATTAACTAAAATATCTAGATTATTTATGTGAAACATTTTATTTCAGATATTTATTGACTCCAATTTCAAATCCTTCGACTCCACAGGAAGAGAGATATAATAAGGTGCAAATAAAATCAAGAAACTCAGTAGAAAGTTTATTTGGAGTTTGGAAGAAACGATTCCCATGCTTACAAAAGGGCTTGGCAACAAAACTTTCAACAACAGCGAATATCATTATCGCTTGTGCTGTGCTACATAATATAGCTGTGGAAGTCAATGACATTTTTGAACTTGATGAGATAGAGAATTTGCTTGATAACAGTAATGCTCAACCTACTAGGATGAGCACAATAGGTACCAGTGATGGCTTAGTACTTCGAGCAAATATATTTTCCCGTTATTATACATTTTAAAATACTTTAACCATCATTCAAACTTGTTGAATGTTTCACTAGGGAGTTTTTGCTACTTCACTATGAAACAGAGATAACATGTTGTGAAGTAGTTCATGTAAGAAGTATATTTAATGTTACATATATGAATGACATTCAAAAATATATACTAATGAGTCTTGCTATTGAAATTGATTAAAAAAATACTCATGTGATTGGTGCATTTTCATTTATTTTCTAATTCTTTTGACTTAATTTCTAATTCTAACTTAAACATTTTTTCTTTGTACTCTCTAAAATTTTAATTTTCAGGTCTTCTTCGTGTATTTTTCTTTTAAACTCCAGTTCTTCTTCCAATATTTTACATTTTAATTCGTCTATTCGATTGGTTCGTAGATTGTTGTAACTTTTTTTTATTGGAGTCTCACAGTGAATTTTCTTTTTTTCCTCTTCATTGCTTTGAATAGTTACCTCCGGTGTTTTATACCAGGCTGTATTATTTTCATCTCCTGATACAACCACACTCCCTAAAACTATAAATCACTTTATCACATATGTTATGGTTCGTAAACTTTTAAAGTATCTAATAGAACTCTCCAACAAATGTTTGATTGGAACTCCATATCAGATAATAAAAATAATAATTAATTAATTACCAAATAAAAGTTGTTTCCAGATTCATTCAATAAAAAAGTTAAAGTCATGGGATAGAACACAAAATAAACACATAAAACTAACAAATTACTAAAACAGAATAGAATAATAATTTATTGCTAGAAATGTATGTGTACATAGGTGTTTTTTTTGTAGTAATAGTCTCAATACATTTTGCCTTATTAGGCGTGCAACTTCCAGATCTTATAACTAAATCTACATTAAAACCAATTTACAATAATAATCAAATAAATTAGGTAATATTAAAAGTCAACAAGCAAAGCATTAATTAAATAAAAATACATTAATTTAATAATCAGAATTTATCACTTAAATAATCCTCGAGCATTTAATTTTCACCTGCATCATTAATTGCATCATTTAAGATTGCACCCATGGCTTGTCAGTTTCCATACTTAAAGTACATACATATACAATTATATATATATATATATATATATATATATATATATATATATATACATACATATATATATATATACCAATATAATGTAAAAATGGACTTTAGCCACCGGGCTGCGAGTTAAGTAAAAAACAAAAACTCACAATATTTAATTGGGTGTGTTTAAGTACGAATCGTGAGTTGTGTGTTGCATGTACTTAATAGATATAAGTATATGTAGTTCGCGTTCCGCCAGCCACAGCGCGGGTGTATGTAATATCGTGTCCTCTAATAAATATAATTAATACGTACAAATAACATCTTTTCTTTCCACGAACCAACAGGTTATGGGCCCAGTGCGATATATTATACGGAAAACTAAGTATTTCGCGAAAATTGACTGTTAAAAAAAGTGATTTTAGTGAACTTAATCATTCGATAAGTTGAACCAAACAACATTGTGTCAATCACGCAGTGCAAGCATGCAGCGAGTCGCGCGGTTGTTTACTACATTCACACCTTAGAAATTGGACGAAATGGATTGCAGTTGATTGTTATTGTATTGTTTTTATGTCGAAAAAACATAAAATATGGCAGCCACAGTTAAAATCGACCAACTTACCGGCGACAACTATGGTACATGGAAAATACAGATGAGAGCTATTTTAAAGAAAAATGATTTATGGGAATATGTATCGGGAGTTTTACCCCAGCCGGCTCGTACGGATTCTAAGTATGCGGAATGGATCAAAATGGACGGAAAGGCCGAATCGGGCATATTGTTGGCGGTCAGTCCAAGCGAACTCATTGCATTGGACGATCTGGAAACATCCAAAGCCATATGGGAGAAATTGCAATCTATGTACCAGTCGAGTGGGTCTGCTAGAAAGGCGTCATTACTGAAAAAGTTAGTTTTAACTCGAATGCAAGAGGAAGATGATTTGCGCAAAGACCTCGCAGATTTTTTTGATGCGGTTAAGAAACTCAAAGAAATCGGTTTGATTGTGATTGATGAACTTCTAGCTATTTTATTGTTATATAGTTTACCGGATTCTTTTGCAATGTTTCGCACGGCAATTGAATCGCGAGATGACTTGCCATCGACTGAAGTGTTGAAAGTTAAGATCATCGAAGATTATGATGGCAGAAAGTCGACAGTAGTAGACCAAGGAGCAATGTTCATCAAGCGTACCAATACAAATGCCATTCAGAGGAAAACTCCGAATGAAAACCAAGGCCATGTTACTACGAACCACAGCAAAACTGTATGTTATCGTTGTGGTCGTCGTGGGCATTTTGCGAGAGAGTGTAAATCTAAATTTACGCAAAAAAGGAGGACACGGAAGGCGGAAAACAAGGGTGAAACATCTACGATGTTAGTCAGCACCACTGAAGAGGTGATGTTAGGTGAACAAAAAAAGCCTATTTGGTGTATCGATAGCGGATGCACTGGACATATGTGTAATGATAAGCATATGATCAAATCGTTTACCCAGCTGGACTCGGAACTCAGTTTGGCGAATAGTAACTTGACAAAAATTAGTGGAACTGGGAAAGTCAGTTTTAAAGTAGACACGGGCTGTGAAGAACGCCGAATAGATATTGATAAAGTTTTTTATGTGTCAGATCTGCGTACTAACTTGTTATCTGTTGCGAAAATGACAGATCGAGGATACGAAGTTCGTTTTAGGCAGAAGGATGCCGTTGTAATTGACCAAAACGATAAGATTCATATGCGTGCAGATCGAGTTGGGAATCTTTACCATGTTAGTATGGGTCATACTGGTGCAAACAATGTTGAGATAATTAAGAAACCTATAGACATGTGGCATGAACGCCTAGGTCATCTTAATAAAGAGATTTAAAGGCTATGGCAAAAAATGATTTAGTATACGGCTTGTCTTTCAAAGACAGTGAAAAATTGTCAGAGTGTGAGATTTGTATAAGTCAGAAACAGACTTGTACACCTTTTCCAAAAGGTGCACGACAGGAAGATGATAGTCAGAGCGAGCTTTTAGAAATAGTACACACTGACGTGTGCGGCCCGATGAAACATCAATCGTTAGGTGGTAAAAGATATTTCGTTACTTTCATTGACGACAGATCAAAATGGTGTGAAGTCTATTTTATAAAAAATAAAAGTGACGTGTTTAATGCATTTAAGAAGTATAAGGCTTATGCAGAAAAGTTTACTGGTTGTAAGATAAAACATTTGCAATCGGATAATGGAAAAGAAAACGTGAATAATGAATTTGATATCTTTTTGAAGAAAGAAGGAATCAGAAGAAGATTAACAGCACCTTATACGCCCCAGCAAAATGGCGTCGCAGAAAGGAAGAATAGGACACTTATAGAAATGGCGCGTTGTATGATGTGTCAGGCGGGGTGCCCCCCTGCATTTTGGGGAGAAGCGGTACTTACTGCTACTTATATCAGAAACAGATGCCCTACTTCTTCATTGAATGGCGAGATACCATTCACATTATGGAAATGAAAGAAGCCTACTGTAATGTTTATGAACGTTTTTGGTTCTAAAGTATATTATAAGAAGAAAGGTCAACAAAATGGGAAATTTAAAACAAATTCGCAACAGGGAATATTCATGGGATATGATATTCAATCTAAAGCTTATAGGATTCATGATCCAAGTACGAAGAAAGTAATAGTGACAAGAGACGTTAAATTTATGAATGAATCAGCATTCAGGCATGAATGAATACAAAGAAATACTTGATGTAGGTGAAGAAGAAAATTCTGATGAGAATGAAGTTGTTGTTGAGTTAACTAAATTTAAAAGAAGAAGTGCGTAAAACACCCTTTAGAGCAAAGAGATATGGAACTAGAAACAATAGATTAATAGAGAATGTTCATGAGCCAGGGGAGGAAAATGTAAGAGAAATACCGAAAAGGAAGAGACAGGCTACAATATCTTGGGAAAAATTAATTGAGCCCCCCTAAAAGAGGTAAAGGCAGGGCTAGATTACACCGTACAGGTTTGACTAGCTGGTCACGTAAGGGATACATAGCATCAAGTGAAAAGTCAGATGGCGAAAGTGAAATTTCAGTATCAGAAAGTGAAGAACAAGGCGAGCAATTATCAGCTGGAAAAGCGACTATAGAACAAATTACTTGGGATGAAGTTGAAAAGACAGATGAAGCTAAAGCTTGGAAAAATGCTTTAGAAGATGAGTTTCTAGCACAGATAAAGAATAGCACATGGGACATTGTGTGTAGACCACAGAATCGTAAAGTTATCGAAAGTCGATTTGTATTGAGTACCAAGCCAAATGGTAAAAAAGTTAGATTAGTTGCGAAGGGATGTGCACAAAGACCAGGTGAAGATTTTCATGAAACGTCTTCTCCAGTCGTAAGGACATCATCTATAAGGCTAATAGCTGCACTGTCAGCGGAATTCGGATTGAAAATTCATCAAATGGATGTGGTTACAGCATACCTTAATGGCTCACTAGAGGAAGAGGTATATATGGAAATACCGGAGAAACTGCATGATATATTACAAAAGCTTTTAACAAACCAAAAGATGGGTTCACAAGGAAATATCATTCGAGATAAGAAGATTATTGAGACAGCCAATCGCTGGAATGAAGCCCTTGAAGATTGTGAAAATAGTGTGTGTTTATTAAAGAAATCTTTGTATGGTTTGCGTCAATCTGGTTTGCAGTGGTATAAAAGGTTAGTGACGAAGCTGAAGAATGTTGGATTTGAAACAATGCCACAAGACCCTTGCTTGTTTATAGCAAGAAAAGGTGAGCGAATGATGTTAATTGGCATATATGTAGATGACATAATTTTAGCTTCATGTGATAGTGTATGGTTGCATGATGTAAAGAAGGAATTATGTAGTACTTTTGAGATGAAGGATTTGGGAAACATAAGTCATTGTTTAGGTATAGAATTTTCTCGTGATGAAGAAGATAGAGTGTACTTAAGTCAGAGAGGATATTCACAAAAGATTTTAGATCGATTTGGCATGACTGATTGTAAACCGATCATGACTCCCATAGATCCAAATGTTAAATTAGAAAAGCCTGCATGTGTGAAGCATGATATAATGCGTCAATACCCGTTTCAAAATTTAATAGGTGCCTTGATGTATTTGGCTGTGACAACCAGACCAGACATTTCTTATGTAGTTAATTATCTCAGCCAGATTAATACTAATTATGATGTTGTTCATTGGAAAGCCGCCAAACGCGTGCTTAGGTATATCAAAGGCACATTAGACTATGGTCTAGTGTATGAAAGGACGAATTTACCCCTTTTTGGTGTGGTTGATGCTGATTGGGGTGGTAATGCCGTAGATCGTAGGTCGTACTCAGGTTTCGCATTCATTTTAGCAGGTGCCCCTGTAAGTTGGGAGGCTCGTAAGCAACGGACGGTTGCGCTATCGAGTACGGAAGCGGAGTATATGGCCATCTCAGAAGCAGTCAAAGAGGCTATGTATTTGAGAGATGTGTTGAATAATGTTGATATAAATTTTGAATGTGTCACTTTATTTAACGACAATCAAAGCGCAATTAAGTTAGCTCAAAGTAGAAACTATAATTCGCGAACAAAACACATAGACGTGCGGCACCACTTTGTTCGAGATATGTGCGAGCAAGGTGTTATAGACCTAAAGTACTTATGTACTGAAAGCATGCCTGCGGATGTTTTTACCAAGGGTTTGAGTGGTGTGAAACATCGCGACTGCATGGTCAACTTGGGCATGGTAGACGTATATAAGGATAAACAGGTTGCTCACGAGTTCGAGGGGAGGTGTTGAAGTACGAATCGTGAGTTGTGTGTTGCATGTACTTAATAGATATAAGTATATGTAGTTCGCGTTCCGCCAGCCACAGCGCGGGTGTATGTAATATCGTGTCCTCTAATAAATATAATTAATACGTACAAATAACATATTTTCTTTCCACGGCCCAACAGGGTGTGTAACAAATAATACCAGTTATCATCGATCTTACCATTAATGTCACTGTCCATGTCTACAATAATATTTGTGAGGACATTTCTCTCAATGTCCATGACTTTGGTATCTATCGGATCCATGTCTATAACAGATGGTCCACCACCACCTGTTAAGTGACGAATATTTTCTTTCGTCTTTGCTTCACGCGCTTTCGCCTTCATATTATACCACAGTTTAATTAACTGTTTTGTGGATGTCTGAAAATATTGCGAAATAATTGAATAAATTTAAAAAATAAAACATGAAAAAAGACTACGCAAGAGCATAAAAGATAACAGTAACAAATAACCCTTACCTTTTGAGTAACAATACTAGCTTCATTAAAATCTTCAGTTATTCTATCCCATGACTGCTTCTTTTTCAAGGCGCTCGTTGCATTTGTTTGCTTTGCAAAGTGGAGAAAGGTTTCTTTCTATCAATTTGAGACATGTCGATTATTTACCGAGAACACTAAATTACGTTAATCACAACAATGTGATTAATAAGATAACAAGTTTAAAATGACATTATATACTAACTAAATTAGATAAAATGTTGCATTTAACTTTAGTCAGGTTATACCATGATTCTCCCGTATAAAGGCAATAAGTTTTTAAAATCTCCCGGCTCCAGGAACGCAGCTAAAATCTCCCGGATATTTTAGGGCGGCGGCGGGCCGGACCGAGCGAGCGAGCGAGCGACTCACGCCGCGCGGCCGTCTTATTTAGTTGCGTAATAGCCAGGACTCCGAATGCGTTTTGTATTTGTAAACATTGTACGCGAACGCGAGCGTTGTTGTTGTTGTTTTAATTAAAGCATAATGTCGAATTCGGAATCCTCAACGCAGCAGACACCGCCGAAAATGAGAAAACTCAAATATCATACAAGCTTTGATGAAAACTGGTTGAACGATCCTCTGTTCAGTACTTGGCTTAAAAAAGGAAATGATTATACCGCTCAATGTAAATTATGCAAAACCGATATTTCAGTATAATACGAAGGTATAAGAGCTCTGATTGTGCATTCGGAAGGTAAGAAACATATGTTATTTCTAAAAAACAAGCCTTCAATGCCAATGCTATCAGTTTCTAGTTTATTTGTGAAGATCTAATAACTGATGCAGAAGTTACATCACGGAGTTAAACATCATCACAGCTACTCGAGTCAAGACTGTAACAACAAGTTGTTTCCTACGATGTTTCCTGGTTCAGAAGTTGCAAAGAAAATAGCGTGAGGTCGAACTAAAGCTACAAATATTTGTGAAAATGTCTTAGCCCCACTGTCGAAAGAAATCCTACTATCCGAATTGCATGATTCAACATATTTTCTATTGGCACAGATTCTTCTAATAAAGGAAATTTAAGAATGTTTCCAGTTACAGTGCAATGGTTTTCAATTCGAGATGGTTTGAAACAAGGTTTACTTGACTTTTACCAAGACCCTATTGAAACTAGTGAAGCCATCAAAACACAGCTCTGTAAAGTTTTACAGGAAAATAGCTTATCCTTATCATCAGTATCATCATTTTCCGCAGATAATGCTTCAGTCAACTACGGGATTCATAACTCAGTTTTTCAAAAACTTAAAATTGAAAACCCTAATATATTGAAAGTGTAAATGCCACATTTTACATAATTGTAACAAACATGCATTAAAAGCATTACAGTTTGATGTGGAGTCGTTGGTATTAAAAGTTTACAGCGAATTTTCCGCGTTTGCTAAGCAAACAGCAAAGTTAAAGGAATTCTTTGATTTCGCTCATTTGGAGTACAAATATATTCTACGTTATGTGCCTACACGATGGCTCTCATTGCTACCAGCTTTAGACAGACTTATTTTGAATTGGCCGGTTTTGAAAGCATATTTTCTTAATGAAGGCGAGGATGAATGTGCAGCAATAATTTGGAGGGCGTTTAAAGATGAGAACAGTCTTCCATTATGATACTGCTATTTTATTCACAATATAATGCAGTTTTTGATACTTCTATTAAAAAACTAGAAAGTGACAGTACTGTAGTATTACATGCACTGAACTACATACGATTATGACAGAGTTGCGAACCAAAATTACTAATAGAAAGAATGATAAGTTCTACGGACAGTACGCGACGCAATGTATGAGGAAGTTGACGGAGAGTGATCAAAATACTTTAAAAGAAGATACAGACAAATATTTAAAGCGATGTTTGACCTATTTGGATAAGTGGTACGACTTTGACGACTCTATTTACAAGAAAGTAAATGTTTTGACAATAGACGAAGAAATTGACTGGAATGAATTAAAACATCTGGGTGCATCACTGAATGTGCCAATAATGAGGATAAATTGTATGACGACTACTGTTTACTGCGAAAAGTTCGTGAAGCTGTGGCAAGTAAAACAAAGAGGATAGGCTTGCGCTGGGTAATTTTTTTTGAAAAGTGTAAGGGTGAAACGGGTAAAGAAATAAAAAAAGCTTGTTACATTCACTCTGTCGATCCCTATCGCAAACGCCGCAGCTGAACGTGTTTTCAGTATAGTAAACGAACTGTGGTCAAAAAGTCGTAAACGGCTAAATGAAACTCATGTGAAATCTGAAATACAGATGTGCACAAACTTCAAATACACCTGTAAAGAATTTTATGATTTTATTGATTCTAATCAAAAGGCATTACAAGCTGCTCGCAGTGTAAAAAAATACAACTTTAAATAAAATATTTGATTTTAATTGATTTTTTATTCCATCTCCCGTATTTCTGATCCACATGAAACACAAAAGAAAGAAGCAGAGGGATCTCGATAGTCTGTCTTCTTCGTCTTCTGTAGATCAGCAAATACCTCCGCCGAGGCCTAAAGAACCGGTTGTGGCAAATAAACCCAGTAAGTAGGCCGGCGTCACGTTCGCGAAGATAGTGCTTGGTTTCAAGGTCTCTTTTTTGTTGGTTTCTTTTTGCAACGTATATTTTAGTTTAACATTATTTTATCTTATTGTTGTGGTTGTACCATTGTGAATGTAAGTGCATAATGTGTTTTTCTTTTTTCCTTAATCGCGTAATCATTTTACTACTGCACGTCTATTTTATTTTTACAGTTATTGGCTCTGACACGTTACCTCTGATTTCTAATTGTGTATTTCTTTGCTGTTCAGTTTTGGTTTTATTGACAGATTTTGATATGGCATTGAAATTTGTAGGTAAACATTGTAAAAATTAATGCTACACGACTACTGTCAACGTCAATGTAATCCTTTCCTTTATTTGGCCGATAAACGTCCGCCTTAATTAACTTTTAATTTGATTCCATAATTAATTAATTGTTAATGTCATTAAATATCGACAGATAACATAAGTGTATACAATAATATAGCTATGATTTTTGAGCGACTTTCACCATCAGTTAGATACCTACTACCTAAGGCTTTTCATAAGACGTAGCCACGGGGAAAAGGCTAGTTATTTATAAAAGTTACGTTGAACCTTGTATAAACTACATTTAAAAAAAGGAAATAATAATAATTATGAAAAAGATATGTTGACGGGGAGTTTGATACCCTCCTTTAACAGTTAAATTGCTTTGGAAACGGTGGTAGACTCATGACTTCCAATCAATAATCTGTAAGATTTCATTTTGAAATAAATACTTTCATACATTTTTATTATTGTTACCAAAAAACTTTCGTCGTGGTGACTAACGGCGGCTTCCTATATTCAGTCTCAATCTTTAATCTTTTATCTAAAATCGATATTTTTAATCTATTTCCTACTTTTATGATTTCAATATTCGATCCATGGATCGTTACGTTGATCTCTTTTACGAAACCATCGTGGGGAGGGCAATCCGGCATTTTTGAATTGTCACTTGTATGAAAGTAACAGCTACACGTTTTCATTATGTGATCTCTAATCTTGACAGATACGTTTTTGACTGCAATCGATCTTTATATACGATCCCCTAATATTGAGAGATTTTTGTGTAATAATGGATTTATTTTCAAGTGATAGTTGTAGTTATTTTGAAATATTACTTCAATTATCGGATTTGGACAGTAGTGACTGCGAACTAGAAAGAACAGAGTCCTCAAAAACGTTTTAGCGACTAAATTTCTTGCAAAGTTTGACTGATGCAGGGTTTACATTTAGATTTAGATTAAATAAAACATGTGTTGAAATGGTTTTGAACGAAATAATGCCCTTTGCTAGAGTGAAATCAAGACGGTAAAGTGTATGTAGCAATGTAATAATATTTACATTGCTTTATAAATTAGATAACCTAAAATAATATTCAATTATATTTTTAGAAACAACGGATGTCCACCATTGCATCTACTTTTATTAACTCTACGAGTTTATGCATTGGGGGCAATACTAAATTCGCTGGCTGACTTTGCTGGTGTATCCCTATTAACGGCATGTAAGATAGTGGCAGATATATCTGCTGCTATTGCTAGATTGTATGTCAAATATATTGTTCTGGATTCTAGGACTACAGACAATTTTATAATATCGCTGAGATTCCTAGAGTATATGATGCCATTGATTGTACACATGTATACATTCAGTCTCCATGTAAGTATACACCTCACATTTTGTATTAATGACTCATGTTATCAGAGAGTTGCTGTTATTACATGATGTAGGTAATTAATGATAAATAAATAAATTATTTTCTATTTCAGGTTCCATAATAGGCGAGGAATATAGAAATAGGAAAGGATATTTTTCCATTAATGTCCAAGCAGTTTGTGATGAAGACCTTAAATTATTAAATGTTGTAGTTCGCTGGCCTGGTTCTGGTGTTCATGATTCTACTATTTTTAACAACTCAATATTACGAGGTTGGTAATATTATACTGAAATTGTCACTTCTATTAGTAATATAACACAATTTTTACTGTTATGAGTTTCTTAATGAAAAATTTTAAAAATATATTTCTTTGTACAGGACATTTGGAGTTTGGAAACGTCGCTTCCCAGTAAAATCACTGACAATGCGATTGTCCTTTGAAAATATAACAAAGGTTATAATTGCTACAGTAGTTCTTCATAATATTTGTAGAAACTATAGTATTGAGGAAGTGGCCCCCTAAGTAGAGTTACGGAGAGAAAGTGAAGTTACTGTGACATCAGAAAAATTGGAAAATAAACAAAATAATGTTACTCATAGACAAGAAATAATTTCGAATCATTTTTAACAAATAACCAACTTTACTAACAATTATTTTTATTGTGTCTCACTCGCAAGGCGACTTCCCGATTTAGTCGGAACATATCATACGAACTAGCTAAAACTACTTAATTTGGCCGTGGAAAATCACACCATATCGGTCGGAACGTGTTCCTCCCGTCCCGCGCGTCTCACCCCCGCAGTAACATCACGCCATACGCGATTTCTCTCCCCCTTTTCACCCCCGCGCGGCGGACACCTGTGCAGTCCTTTCCTCCCGCGCGTCGCATCTCCCGTGAGTTTATAAGCCTGAGCGGATGCCCGGCGGAGCCCCCGGTAAAGACCCCGTTTAGACCCCGGTAAAGTTGTAAGGTCTTCGGACCAACAACATAAAGTCAAGTCCAATAAAAAAAAAAGCGGAGCCCTTTTCTCGTTTCACCATTCAACGCTGCAGTTATTAGTCCAACGTGCTTGAGTCTCTTCCACGCCGAATAAGTGTAGTGCGTTAAAGAAGCAGGTACGTGGTATTCTAGCTAGTCTCTCTCTCTCTCCTTCTCTTTTCTTTCTTCGCCATGGTAGTAAGGTGTTGCTTACTTTCTAGCCATGGCCAGTTTTTTCTTCCACGCGGGCGGTCGGCCTCCTGAAGGGCAGCGACGCCTGAGCGTAGTTTAAACGTAGCTAAGCTTCTTCATCTTTTTAGGTGAGTTTAAACAGTTATATTAGGAACATCATAACTAGAGGTAGATTAAAATATGCTCTTAAATTCTCATCTTCCTCCTAACATTCCATATTTTACCCTCGTTCACTGGAATTTGTTATCAATTCCAGGGAGCCAGGTCCGGACAGAACAAACCCCTGTCCACGTGGTTGGCTAGCAGTGGGCCAACCGTTCAATCACATTCATCACCTTCGTAACCACTACGTCTACCACGGCCTCCGACGCTGGCAGCCGTGTGCAGCATCGAAGCGAATCTCCGAGACACGTGACTCGGATGGCGCCCAAAAATTATCACCTGAATAGAAACCTAACATACTAATTGAAACAGTTATATTTAAGGATATTACCATCGGTACATTTCACAATTTAATAATAGTCTAGGTTCCCCACGCCTTGAAATTTCTCCCGGACTGATGTCCGTCGGTTTCGGAGCCAATAACCAGGATTAAAGACCTGGTTGCATATCCTGTATAGATATAAGGATATTTAATAAGGATAATTGGTTATATTGTTGTACTTTGTTTGCCTGACTCCTTAAAGGAGAATAAATCAGAAGAGTCTGTGCTCAAATTGTTTAATTTAACTCTCACCGACCATAGGGTGACAATTTTTAATATAACAATTTATATCTTTCCACTTTTTACGACTGCAGTCTGATCCTCCCATTCCTCAAAAGAAAAGTTCTTGCCTGTTGTTCAGCAGGGTGTACAAGATGGCAGGTCTAGTTATCTTATACTCTCAAGACTTTTATAGAACCGCAGGACTAATTCAATGATATCAGTTACATATAACTTAGTATTTGTTACTTACTAATATCTGCCAGGGACTTTGTCTGTGTAAACTTCTGAATTTCGACCCAATGAGAAATGAAATATACAATTATAACCGCAGTACTACTCAAAACAAAATAGGGCCCACTCTAAGTTAATCTCTAATTTCATGTAAAAAAAATTGTTAGGCAGTAAATACGAAATTGTGAAGTTAAATATTTCAGAGTATTGTTGACATGTTTATCTAACGTTATCAATGTTTCAAATCACAAATTTAATGGTAGGTAGACAAAAAAAGTGAAGTACTCCAAAAATCGTTTATTACTCAAATTCTCAGTCTCTTGTACCCTCAGTCACATTCTGAGTGTCATAATCGCACGTCTACTTTTTTCTTTTTGACTTGATTTCGGTGTTACTCGCGATCATTATGCCTGGTTCTCGGCGTCATATGGATGTGGAAACCGCAACAAGAGAAGTGTTTATGCTTCAGGAGGGAGAATCTCAGAGATCGGTGGCAAGACGTCTTGGTGTGTCGCGACAAGCTATTCGAAACGCGTGGGAACACTTTCTAGAGACAGGTAGTGTCGCGAGGAGACCTGGATCAGGAAGAGCGCGAGCTACAACCGTCCAGGAAGACCGGTATATCAGATTGACTGCACGTCGAGAGCGCACGATTCCCGCCCGCGTCTTACAAAATCGACTGCGGCAATCGACTGGCAAACGAATTAGTGATCAAACCATTCGAAATCGACTCCATGAAGACGGACAACGTTCAAGATCTCGTATTATTCGTCTAAAATTGACAAGAGCGCATCGTGCAGCACGTTTTAGGTTTGCTCGCGAGCATGCGGAGTGGACAATGGACAACTGGAGAAATGTACTATTTACAGACGAAAGTAAAGTGAAGTTTTTCAGCGATGATCGTCGAGTGCGCGTGTGGGAAGAGAAGGCGAACGTTTTTCAGAACCTTGCATACATGAAACGGATCGTTTTGGAGGTCCAAATGTTATGGTGTGGGCTAGAATAAGCTTGCTCGGTAAAACTGAGCTGGTAATTCTGGAAGAAGGCTCCATAACTGCCTCCCGGTATGTCGATCGAATAGTTCGGCCCCATGTCATCCCATTTTCACAAAGAGTGGGTGAAAACTTCGTCTTTATGCAAGACAATGTTCGCCCACATACAGCGCGAACAACCCAGAGAGCTCTCTCTGAAGCCAATATTACGGTTTTACCGTGGCCGGTCATGAGTCCCGATCTTAACCCCATTGAACATTTATGGGACCGATTGAAAAGAAGCCTGAAATTGAACTTCAGTAATGTGACTAATCGACAAGAGCTCATAAACGCCCTAAAATTGTGTTGGGAGTGAATACCCGAGGAAAACATCACCCACTTGATTGAAAGTGTCCCAGATAGACTCAGAAAGTGCATACGAAACAGAGGAGGACCTACTCGCTATTAAGCACCTTCAAACTCATTGATTTAGTCAAGAATAAAAATAAAAATCAAACTTTACTTAAATCAATAATTTCTGTAAACTTTCCTAAAAACTGTAAATTTTGACTAAATTCCATAAAATTGGCAAAATTTACTATTGTTTTTGTTCACACACTTTCAAAAACCTTAATTTATTCATTTCTAATCATAAAAATAGAAAAAAGAAAAAGAAGCTGTAAAATTCATTAATAAATCATGGTGGGCCCTATTTTGTTTTGAGTAGCATATATTAATCCTTACAAATTAAATCACCAAGCATTTTCTTCAATCAAGCAATCTATTTGCAAAAACATAGGTAGAATACGTATTACATCATATAAAGTTTCCGGTATATTTTGTCATTTACATTACGTGCAAATGCTTACAATAGGTAACTAAATGTATTGATGCCCCCAGTATCCACCCTACCGTACACTAATGCTTGCAAATTTCTTCCAAAATCTTAAAATGAGTATGCCTCAGGAAAAATATATTATAGACATTGAAGGCTTTCCTTTTAAAACTGAATTAATATTTAAAGAAATGGCCATTTTGATATGAAGACACGACAAACTTTGTTATTATATGTGAAATCACCCGACTGGTTTCTCGCGATGGTTAAAAAGTAAAATAAAACCTGTTGGTATTGTGAACTATTTATTCATGGTTTACCGTTCAAAAACTATCCGCAAGATTATAGTTTTAACAGAGTTTTACAATTATTAAACGATTTTCATACATCGAAAGAATTCATGTGGGCGTATAAGGAGGGTACATTTGAGAATAAATTACTAACCTCCCCAGAAACGAAAAGCTTAAATCTAAAATCAATACAGTGTTCTAAATGCAATACCATTGTGTTAACGATGCCGAAGTTGTTTGTAGATAGTTTTTAGAAAGTTGTTTCCCACGAAGGCAGTACAGATGCTGCGATATGGAATAATTTATGACGTCCCCCGTAATATCCTCCATTGTTTTACATTTTCACGAATTTCGATAATAGTTTAAAATAACGCCCTTTGTGAGACCATTCGAGTCAAAGAAAGATGATCCTGACATCTGCCATTGCCTTTGTACATATTTTAGAAAATAGTTGTGTAATTTAACTGCATGCTTTGTTTTAATTTAGTAAGGAAACAATTTATTAGTTTATGGACAGGGGTCGCATCTTCCCAGAAGGGTTGGGTCCAGGCCGGAGAAATCGTGGGAAGCTGCCGCAAAATGTTAGTTTTTTTAATGTATTTGTTCATATAAGTAGTAAGTGATCTGCCAAAACAAGTCGGTGTATTACGAGTGTGTGTTAGAGTATTAGCTGGAGTGTATTAAAAGTAGTAGTCAGCGGGTTAGAGTCTATACAACTTAGTTAATGTACGAATATCCCGATTACGGCTTTAATATAGCCAATGGTTATTTTATTGTAAATACAACTCAGTAGCGTTCAAATAAACGACGTGAACCGTAAGAGTGACTGGTGTATTATTTCCACCGGCATATCCCGCCAGCACCTCCTACAGGCTTCCACCGAAAGCCCAGTCGGAGTACCCGCTACAGTTCTTTATACATTGTTTTGGCTTTTAATTTATATAATTCGAAAAAATGCGCTAGACACGCTGCGTTGGATAAAAATTCATCACATATGTATCACTGTGCGGAGGTGGAAGTGGAGACTTTTATATTTTGGCTTGACAAATAATAGGTTGCGGAAAAAGTCTTTTCACGTATAGTATGTATGAACTTGTAATAAGATCTCTTTGGCTATACCATTTGTATCTGGCTGGTTTTGGTATCATTAAAAAGTTTTAATTTTAAACAAGGCAATTCCAAATTCAAATTAGGAAAATGTGTGATTTTCATTTGTTTTTCTTATTGTTAAAATGAGTGAATCTAATGAAGAAATTCGATACATTTTAATATTTTATTCCCAAACGGTAAAAATGCAACACACAACAAATCTTTTCATTATGAAAACAATATCTATTTTTATTGTGAAAAAAACTAGTTGTTACGAATTTAATCTTTTCACTCTATATATATGGAGTACGAAGCGATGTAATGGTTTTAAGTAAATTTAAATAAAACATTTTTATTGTAAAAAATTAATACTTATAAACAACCCGATATTCTATTATTAAAAAATTGTTTGAATAATATTCAACAACTAAATAATAGTCATATTTCTGCAAAGCAATAACAGAAGTCATAAAAATCAATTATGGTGTAATACGTATTTTACTTTTTATTAGTTTTAAATCAATAAAAAGTAAAACTACATATTGCTGAACAGTTGAGGATATTGATTCAATTATTAACATTATTGTATGGAATAAGGAAAATAAATGTCAAGAATGTAACAAAAGAATACGCAATTGCACAATCAATGAGAAATTTATAACAAAAAACATTGATGATGATGACTTAAATACATATGTGTGCAGTAGAATTAAAACAATTCCACAAACGGCGGCTTTCTATATTCGATCGGAATTCTAAAACGGTTATCTATCCAGATTTTAAACAATCGAAAATCCTCGTTTCAATATAGCAATCTGGTTATAAAATCTGACAACAAAAATTTATCATAAATTTGTGTTCTCCCGAACGTTTTGTTTCACATAATTTTAGTTAAGAGTTTATTGATTATGATAATTTTTACATTATAAACAATCTTTTTTTATATTTATTAAGTATATATTGTAGAAATAACCTTAGGCGATTTATTAAACATTTTAGGTTTACGTTCTGTTCTTCTGTAACTTAAACCTTTAAATACGAACAGAACGCCATTTTAAGAAAAATAAACGTCACGTCATTATTAAAATAATGTACACATTTGATGTCTTTGTAAGCAAGTATTAGATATTTAGGTAGTTTAAAGTTTGTTTTGTAGCAAAAAAAACTAGAAATGGAGAATTTAATAGTAAGTAAATATTATGTAACTAAATATATATTGATGAATTACCAATCATATGTATGAATAAATAACAATTTTGTTATAAAATTGAATTGTGTGAAGACGCGTCGCCGTGCTATTACGCGCCATTTCTTATCTGCTGAGATATGTTTTAATATTTTGTAGAATAAACAAAAACCTTTAACAAAGTAAGAGACTAGCTGCTTGCTCTCCTTAATTGATGGGAGCAAGATAATCAACAACAACGCCACAAGCAACAAAATGAAATGAAAGTTGCAGAGTGTAACAGCATCTGGTTGCGCCGAGGAACACCTCCTTATAAATTCAAAAATTCTTCCTCGCCATCAAGAAAAGAATAAAATTTTAAATGAACAATGCGCGAAACAAAGGACATTCAGTTAGTGGCAGGGCTGTTACAGTAAAGATACGTAACTTGGTTGGAACATAATAAAGAAAAAATAAAGTGATACTTTCATTTAATGACCATGACCTAGTGAGTGTGTGGAATAGCCCCCCTCCCCCCCCCCCCCCTAACCGTATTTCCGTAGTTTAATTCAAAGCCAGAATAAATAGCTTTAATGATTGGCCGTCGGATAAACAGCAAACTCCAGAACGACTCGCCGACGTCGGATTCTTCTACGTTGGTGTTAATAATAAGACTATGTCTTTCTACTGCGTTAGTGGATTGAAGATGGAGTTCTAGATCACACATGAAAAAAAAAATTTTTCACCATACATTACTTTACCAGCCGCAAAAAGCGAGTTAATTTTGTAAATGTATGTGTTGGTCGAAAAAAATTGTGGTGGATGTGGTGGGAACGTGGAACATCTAAATTTTCCAAGCTGGGAGACGATCGTCTAAATTTAAATCATATTCATTGATAAGGGTAGGATGTCATCCATTGATAAGCAGATACATGTGTATGCAGAACAATACATTGGAACGGATATTAGATTTTTAAATTCTCTTTATAGAGGCTCTAAACTCTAATATGACTTGATCGAGTATATTCTGCGCGCTTAGAAATAATAATTTTATACATTCTGCAAAATGTTGTTAGCTAGTACACCTTGGATAACGCTGCTTCACTTAGATAGTGAAAAACATAACAGGTTCAATCAATGAAGGCTTGAGACATTTACGTTCAACCGATTTGTGGTATTTAAAAAAGGTTCAGTCAGCTCTTAAGTGAAGAAGGTGGTTTAATGAAAAACACTGTCCCAGACAGTCAATACAGTCTAAATTGCGGTAGGTGCGTGGAACGCTGTATCTAACAGCCAGTACAGCCTTAAAGTGACCGCCCCCGCTCTTATAATAACTAACTGTAATTATTTTTGTTTTATTACTTTATTAACAGTTGTTTGTCTAATTAAATCAATAAATTTGTTATAAAATTAAATAAATTATTTACGATTATATTACTCATTATTTTCCTTTTCTGGTCGCTAAATATATATATAGTATACACCGACGGGGTTGTAAAATAACCTTCCCTATACCCCGCCGGGAATATTAGTAACAATATTGTAAAGAACAAACGGAGGAACAAACTGGCTTCAACCACTTTAAACTCTATACTTATTGTTAGGAATCAGTTAAAGATTTTAAAGCGAAATTACCATTGCTATGTTTTGCAAGATCATGTCCTGGCCCAAATTACATAAACAATTAAAAAATTAAGTGCGTCATACACATCTACTTCTGCAGGGGTACCATCCACTTCTTAACGCCATTAGAAGTAGTTGAAGTCGTAGATGACGTAATCGATGACGATATTTTTATTGTATAGATCTATAGGGATTTGTTCAATAAAATTTTGATTATACAGTTACTTTTATTTAGACCATATTTTTAAAATTGAATTTTTTTAAATAATTAGCGACTTTTAGGGATTTTTTTTGAGTACTTTTTTCTTAATATCTAGGGACATTTTGATTGAGGTCTGGGGACTTTCTTTTTGCCTAAGCGGCAACACTGATAATAAATGTATCGTCAGTCGTCGCTCACTCGTCAAACGTATGGTTGTGTGGAAGAGTATTGCATTCCGGCGAAATTGAAGATTATCCTTCGCCGAGAACGTTTTGTTTCAAAATATTTCTCACTACAGTTTATGAACTTTTGATGTAACATATTTTTTTTATAAAATTTAGGCCAGTAGATTCCGTTTAAAGGACTATTTTTCAATAGTAAAAATTGAATAATCTTACTAAATTATGCAATTTTTATTCCATGTGCGTATTAATAAAATGGTAATGAGTTCTGTTGAATGGTAATAAGAAATTATTATATTAATTACTAGTATATATGGCTCATGTAAGTTCGATTCTCGGAACAAAAAAGTAATTGATCCACAGGATTTGTTCCAATTTGGGTGGTGAGTCTAATGAATTTTTGTCGACACAAGTTTGATAACAATATTAATTATTTGATATAACAATGAAAACAACTAACGGTTAATTATTATTATTATTTTTAGAACAAAATGCCTAGAAAAAGGCAAAGTAGAGAAGAAGTACTTCAGAAAACGAAATTAGCACGAAAATTAAGATACGCGAAGATAAAATTAGATCCTGCTCTGTACGCTCTAGAAAAGGACAAAGAACGCCAAAGATGGTACTCAAAAGAGAAAAGAGCAGAAAAAGATACTAACGTAATTCTACATTATTACTATAATTATTATTTATAAATATATTGGTAATTACCGCATTTTTTTTTATTTCCTTCATTCCACTAATCCTTCCCGCCCGTCCTATTCTCGCCGCATCAAAGTGATTTGAAATATTATATTAAAAACGCACGACAAGAGCCGCATCGCCCCGTTCCGTCTTAGTACGTCGTTCGCACCATACGCATAAATTTTATCGCTCCGCCGTATAAAAAACCGCTCTTACAAATAAGACTGTGCGCACATCTCGCGAAGTAAATATAAATACATAATAAGTTAAAAACTCTTCGGACCTGTTGCTAGCCTGAAGCAGAAGAGAACCAAGAGCAGCTGCATCCGGTGAATTCCTTCCACTACAAATTGAAAAACCTACATAGTCCACAAACACCGCCAAATGGTGATTTTATTTCCCATCACATATATATATATATTATTCTAGTTATATTGCAAAACCCACGTGTTACACAATTTTTCTCTAGTCAAATATATAATAATAATATAATATAATAATAAAGTATATTCTATCGTATTCTAAGGTTTGACGTTAACAGCTTTTGTATTATATAATTGAGGAGTGACAGAATAATATATGATAATTCCTCTTTATATAAAAAAAATGTTAGCAATGACATTCGACAGAATACCATATAAATTACGTCGCCCGTTAGGCTGGTGTGGTTCAGATCGTGCTTATTCCTGTAGTAAATAGCCTCTGAAGTTGAAAGGTTGCTGCAAATCATGATATTCCTACATTAAAAAATATTAACAAAATCGGAACAAAACATGATACATTTCTGGTACGCAGATTGAAAATTGGCACAAAATAGGATGTTTCCATATAAAAATAACTAATCGACTTTTGAACACTTTATTAGCTTAAATTCTAGGGTGCCGAAGCCGTAAAACTGTACATTATGTGTCTCTGTCGACACACAGTGTTGTTAGAAGAAAGCATGTAATAATTTGCCACTATTTAATATCTATAGTATAAAAACTCACTTCATCATGATTTTATACCTTTCTCTTTTACTCACCAGCATGATATCTCTTTCCTTGATGTGACAGATTTGAGATAGCTGTCAATTCATATGCATTGTAAAAATTTGCCGGTAAAACATTGCAAAATTTGTAAATTATTTCAAAGTGTTAAAACTATTCAATATTAATAGAATTTTGAAGTGTTGGCAACACAGTGCCAAGAATATAATATAGTACTTCATTATAACACTTACCATTCGTCTTTTAATTGTGTTATAATAAGTACAAACTACGACAAGCAAGTGTTCAAGTGGAATGTGCAACATTCGAAATCTTTAAGCCTTTGGTGATTTCTGTTGTTACTAGCGTTTCGAGTGAAACCAATTACGATAAATTATCTTCGTTTCTCAAGCTCGGACGAAGGGGGAAGTATTTTGCCTAATTCCACTGAACATGAGATGTAAGTACAATTACGAGTTTTCAAACAGGATTGAACTTGTTTTAACACCTAACTGAAAATCATATCTAAATTGAGTTACAAGCATGTCTGAGCAGTCAAATACTGTTTGTGCACTAAATAGTGGAGCGAAGAAAAAGAAACGTCCAGAAAGAAAAGCTTTATCCGAAAGAAACAATAAGTAAGTTCGTTCAATTATGTTCGTGTAGCATGTAGAATGTTCAATCTGTTACAAGATTACAATATGTGCATAATTTTGTTTTAGATACGCAGACAATGAATGACCCGTTGTGCTTAAGACTTCAATGTACCTGTAATCATGGACCAAAAAGCAATTTTAAATGTAAACAAATATTGCAACGGGATGTCGTTCGAAATCGAAAAAACTTTTATTCAACATCCAGAAAAGTTGACCAAGACGTGTATTTATGTCGTCTTATTAGTGCATTTGAACCCCAACGTCGAGACAAAGGCACACCGCGTCCTTCTGGTAAAACGAAACTTCGAAAGTTAAGTACTTCATTCTTCCTATATGGGAAAAAGAAAGTAATGAAAAGGGTATGCAAATCCTTTTTCATGGCAGTGTTTTCTATCAAAAAGCAACCATTATCAAATGTGTGATGGACGGCAAAGTTACAAAGGAAGAAAGAGGACGTGACAGGCGTTCAGCCAAATCTCATGAGAAAAAAGAACATTTACGCAATTTCCTCCGAAACCTTCCTTGCAGTGAAAGCCACTACAATAGAGCGAAAAGCAAGAGGGTGTATTTGGATGCCACTTTAAATATGAAAAATTTTGGAATGTTTTACAATAATAGCGTCCCAAATTACCTGAAGTCAAGAAAACGATGTTTTACGAAGTGTTCACATTTGAATTTAACATTGGATTTCGGTCACCTGCATCAGATGCCTGCAGCTCCTGTATACTATTAAGTAATAGTATCAAAAACGAACAAGATTCAACAAAACAAAACAAGAACTAATGACAAAACTCCGTATCCATAAATTGCGAGCAAACTTTTTCTTTAAACTTTTGAAAGAAAAGGTTGATGATAGTATCACTATTTGTTTTGATCTCCTGCAGGTGTTTCCTCTACCTAGGACACCAATCCAGGAGCCTTTTTATTCCCTTCCGATTATGTCTATATAATTTATATGTCAGAACAAAATAATTCTTGTTTGTATAATTGGGATGAAACAGAATCTGGCAAGAGTGCTGTGTCAATTAGATTTGCGTTATACTGCTTCTTGAATACTCAAACAATACCGGCTAATGTGAAGTTAGTAAAACTTTTTTGTGATAGCTGCGGGGGCCAAAATAAAAACAGTCATGTGTTGCATGCATATACTGCCATTTTGGCTTCAAAATAAGTCCCCTACGCATGTTAAGGAAATACAACTTTTTTTTCCCAGTGCGAGGGCATAGTTTCATGACAGCGGACCGTTTATTTGGTAGGATTGAGAAATATATGAGAAAAATACCAATGATTAATACGAGGCAAGAATATTTTGAAATATTTTCTAAGCATGGCAGAGTCTGTTAGATATTGTATCATGTTTTGTTCTGTCACTCCTCAATTATGTAGGAATATTGAGAAGTTCATTGTATTGTTTTGTTTACTTCTTCATTTACATTTTAATATAAATAGTGTTAGCAATTTTTCTTTAATAAATAGTTCATTTGGTAAATTTGCCTTTATTTCTAATTTCTGTTTCATTTTACTAATTACCATGTAAGGTTAACATCAGTACAGTGCCATTTAAGGGAATATCATTACCATTTTGACAAAAAATATATTTTTCTACAACGTCAAAATTAACAGCTTTATCGCTGGAAAATTAAAATATATGGAAATGCAACATAATAAACTACCTTTAAAATCCATAAAGAACAGTTTTTAAACACATTGTTGTAATGTTCTTTGAAATGGCCCAATACGCACATCTTCAAATATTCACCCTTATACTGTTGCGTTACCCTCCAGATTTGTTGACCTAAGCAAAGAAATGTTTGAGAAATTGCAAACAGGGATTTATATAATCAATAAGGGTCCGAGTGGACAATCATTCATGATTAATTTCGAAGAGCCACAAGAATCATTGCCATAAGTAAGAAAATCTAACATATTTTTTTTATTACAGTTAAGATGAACATTGTAAATAACCTGAACGGTATGCTTGGTATATTCAAAGATGATTTCAAACGAGACTGGTTCGATCTCTTTAAAAGTAATGTAATGAAGCAAGCAGGTGTGGAGACTTCCAATACCACTAAGTGAATTACAAGATTCGTTCATCAAGTTCTAATTTATATATACCAAGAAAGCCAATTTAATGATAATTACATTTTTATATTACATTAATAAAATTGTGGGAAAATATACAAACGACGTCTCAAACGAATGCTTTGAAGATTATACGTTTACAGAAAAACTAGGAAACTTAATGGTGAACGTTTTACTAGGTTGTCTGAGTGAAGGTTTATGTTTTGTTTAGACAAAGTTTCAATTAAGTTCAGCTAAAGAATTAGCAGGTAAAAAATTAATTGTAATTGTATATTGTATTGTGTAGAATGGATATTACAAACATGAAGTATGTTATAGATATAGGGGTTCCCTGTAAAAAAAAAATTTAGTGTGAGGCCCTTCATAATAGCGTGCGACAGTAGTTGGGGCTGTGGGGGGACAAGCGGCGAGGTACGCGGGGCATCGGGCCCCAGATCCGACGCTAGAGGTGGTAGCCAGCGTGACCAGATTTAGTAGATTTCTACTTTTTTTTTCTCTAGTCCATCCTAAGGTTGTCTGGAAGAAATTGCTTGTGATAAGACCGCCTATTGTCTTCTGTACTTAACTTCTTGAATTATATTTTAATGTTATGCAATAAAGTATATTCTATCGTATTCTAAGTTTTGACGTTAACAGCTTTTGTATTATATAATTGAGGAGTGACAGAACAATACATGATAATTCCTCTTTATGTAAAAAAAATGTTAGCAATGACATTCGACAGAATACCATAAATTACGTCGCCCGTTAGGCTGGTGTGGTTCAAATCGTGCTTATTTCTGTAGTAAATAGCCTCTGAAGTTTAAAAGGTTGCTGCAAATCATGATATTCCTACATTAAAAAATATTAATTAACAAAATCGGAACAAAACATGATACATTTCTGGTACGCAGATTGAAAGTTGGCACAAAATAGGATGTTTCCATATAAAAATAACTAATCGACTTTTGAACGCTTTATTAGCTTAAATTCTAGGGTGCCGAAGCCGTAAAACTGTACATTATGTGTCTCTGTCGACAGACAGTGTTGTTAGAAGAAAGCATGTAATAATTTGCCACTATTTAATGTCTATAGTATAAAAACTCACCAATGTCATCATGATTTTATACCTTTCTCTTTTACTCACCAGCATGACATCTCTTTCCTTGATGAGACAGATTTGAGATAGCTGTCAATTCATATGTATTGTAAAATTTTGCCGGTAAAACATTTCAAAATTTGTAAATTATTTCAGTGTTAAAACTATTCAATATTAATAGAATTTTGAAGTGTTGACAACACAGTGCCAAGAATATAATATAGTAAGTACTTCATTATAACACTTACCATTCGTCTTTTAATTGTGTTATAATAAGTACAAACTACGACAAGCAAGTGTTCAAGTGGAATGTGCAACATTCGAAATCTTTAAGCCTTTGGTGATTTCTGTTGTTACTAGCGTTTCGAGTGAAACCAATTACGATAAATTATCTTCGTTTCTCAAGCTCGGACGAAGGGGGAAGTATTTTGCCTAATTCCACTGAACATGAGATGTAAGTACAATTACGAGTTTTCAAACAGGATTGAACTTGTTTTAACACCTAACTGAAAATCATATCTAAATTGAGTTACAAGCATGTCTGAGCAGTCAAATACTGTTTGTGCACTCAATAGTGGAGCGAAGAAAAAGAAACGTCGAGAAAGAAAAGCTTTATCCTAAAGAAACAATAAGTAAGTTCGTTCAATTATGTTCGTGTAGCATGTAGAATGTTCAATCTGTTACAAGATTACAATATGTGCATAATTTTGTTTTAGATACGCAGACAATGACCCGTTGTGCTTAAGACTTCAATATACCTGTAATCATGGACCAAAAAGCAATTTTAAATGTAAACAAATATTGCAACAAGATGTCGTTCGAAATCGAAAAAACTTTTATTCAACATCCAGATAAGTTGACCAAGACGTGTATTTATGTCGTCTTATTAGTTAGTGCATTTGAACCCCAACGTCGAGGCAAAGGCACACCACGTCCTTCTGGTAAAACGAAACTTCGAAAGTTAAGTACTTCATTCTTCCTATATGGGAAAAAGAAAGTAATGAAAAGGGTACGCAAATCATTTTTCATGGCAGTGTTTTCTATCAAAAAGCGGAGGTTATCAACCATTATCAAATGTGTGATGGACGGCAAAGTTACAAAGGAAGAAAGAGGACGTGAAAGGCGTTCAGCCAAATCTCATGAGAAAAAAGAACATTTACGCAATTTCCTCCGAAACCTTCCTTGCAGTGAAAGCCACTACAATAGAGCGAAAAGCAAGAGGGTGTATTTGGATGCCACTTTAAATATGAAAAAATTTACAATTTACAATAATAGGCGTCACAAATTACCTGAAAATCAAGAGAACAATGTTTTACGAAGTGTTCACATTTGAATTTAACATTGGATTTCGGTCACCTGCATCAGATGCCTGCAGCTCCTGTATACTATTAAGTAATAGTTTCAAAAATGAACAAGATTCAACAAAAAATAACAAGGACTAATGACAAAACTCCGTATCCTTAAACTTTTGAAAGAAAAGATTGATGATAGTATCACTATTTGTTTTGATCTCCTGCAGGTGTTTCCTCTACCTAGGACACCAATCCAGGAGGCTTTTTATTCCCTTCCGATTATGTCTATATAATTTATGTGTGATTTATATGTCAACAAAATAATTTTTGCTTGTATAATTGGGATGAAACAGTCTGGCAAGGGTGCGGTGTCAATTAGATCTGCGTTATACTGCTTTTTGAATACTCAAACAATACCGGCTAATGTGAAGTTAGTAAAACTTTTTTGTGATAGCTGCGGGGGCCAAAATAAAAACAGTCATGTGTTGCATGCATATACTGCCATTTTGGCTTCAAAATAAGTCCCCTACACATGTTAAGGAAATACAACTTTTTTTTCCCAGTGCGAGGGCATAGTTTCATGACAGCGGACCGTTTATTTGGTAGGATTGAGAAAGATATGAGAAAAATACCAATGATTAATACGAGGCAAGAATAATTTGAAATATTTTCTAAACATGGCAGAGTCTGTTAGATATTGTATCATGTTTTGTTCTGTCACTCCTCAATTATGTAGGAATATTGAGAAGTTCATTGTATTGTTTTGTTTACTTCTTCATTTACATTTTAATATAAATAATGTTAGCAATTTTTCTTTAATAAATAGTTCATTTGGTAAATTTGCCTTTATTTCCAATTTCTGTTTCATTTTACTAATTACCATTTAAGGTTAACATCAGTAAAGTACCATTTAAGGGAATATCATTACCATTTTGACAAAAAAAATATTTTTCTACAACGTCAAAATTAACAGCTTTATCGCTGGAAAATTAAAATATATGGAAATGCAACATAATCAACTACCTTTAAAATCCATAAAGAACAGTTTTTAAACACATCGTTGTAATGTTCTTTGAAATGGCCCAATACGCACATCTTCAAATATTCACCCTTATACTGTTGCGTTACCCTCCAGATTTGTTGACCTAAGCAAAGAAATGTTTGAGAAATTGCAAACAAGGATTTATATAATCAATAAGGGTCCGAGTGGACAATCATTCATGATTAATTTCGAAGAGCCACAAGAATCATTGCCATAAGTAAGAAAATCTAACATATTTTTTTTATTACAGTTAAGATGAACATTGTAAATAACCTGAACGGTATGCTTGGTATATTCAAAGATGATTTCAAACGAGACTGGTTCGATCTCTTTAAAAGTAATGTAATGAAGCAAGCAGGTGTGGAGACTTCCAATACCACTAAGTGAATTACAAGATTCGTTCATCAAGTTCTAATTTATATATACCAAGAAAGCCAATTTAATGATAATTACATTTTTATATTACATTAATAAAATTGTGGGAAAATATACAAACGACGTCTCAAACGAATGCTTTGAAGATTATACGTTTACAGAAAAACTAGGAAACTTAATGGTGAACGTTTTACTAGGTTGTCTGAGTGAAGGTCTATGTTTTGTTTAGACAAAGTTTCAATTAAGTTCAGCTAAAGAATTAGCAGGTAAAAAATTAATTGTAATTGTATATTGTATTGTGTAGAATGGATATTACAAACATGAAGTATGTTATAGATATAGGGGTTCCCTGTAAAAAAAAAATTTAGTGTGAGGCCCTTCATAATAGCGTGCGACAGTAGTTGGGGCTGTGGGGGGACAAGCGGCGAGGTACGCGGGGCATCGGGCCCCAGATCCGACGCTAGAGGTGGTAGCCAGCGTGACCAGATTTAGTAGATTTCTACTTTTTTTTTCTCTAGTCCATCCTAAGGTTGTCTGGAAGAAATTGCTTGTGATAAGACCGCCTATTGTCTTCTGTACTTAACTTCTTGAATTATATTTTAATGTTATGCAATAAAGTATATTCTATCGTATTCTAAGTTTTGACGTTAACAGCTTTTGTATTATATAATTGAGGAGTGACAGAACAATACATGATAATTCCTCTTTATGTAAAAAAAATGTTAGCAATGACATTCGACAGAATACCATAAATTACGTCGCCCGTTAGGCTGGTGTGGTTCAAATCGTGCTTATTTCTGTAGTAAATAGCCTCTGAAGTTGAAAGGTTGCTGCAAATCATGATATTCCTACATTAAAAAATATTAATTAACAAAATCGGAACAAAACATGATACATTTCTGGTACGCAGATTGAAAGTTGGCACAAAATAGGATGTTTCCATATAAAAATAACTAATCGACTTTTGAACGCTTTATTAGCTTAAATTCTAGGGTGCCGAAGCCGTAAAACTGTACATTATGTGTCTCTGTCGACAGACAGTGTTGTTAGAAGAAAGCATGTAATAATTTGCCACTATTTAATGTCTATAGTATAAAAACTCACCAATGTCATCATGATTTTATACCTTTCTCTTTTACTCACCAGCATGACATCTCTTTCCTTGATGAGACAGATTTGAGATAGCTGTCAATTCATATGTATTGTAAAATTTTGCCGGTAAAACATTGCAAAATTTGTAAATTATTTCAGTGTTAAAACTATTCAATATTAATAGAATTTTGAAGTGTTGACAACACAGTGCCAAGAATATAATATAGTAAGTACTTCATTATAACACTTACCATTCGTCTTTTAATTGTGTTATAATAAGTACAAACTACGACAAGCAAGTGTTCAAGTGGAATGTGCAACATTCGAAATCTTTAAGCCTTTGGTGATTTCTGTTGTTACTAGCGTTTCGAGTGAAACCAATTACGATAAATTATCTTCCTTTCTCAAGCTCGGACGAAGGGGGAAGTATTTTGCCTAATTCCACTGAACATGAGATGTAAGTACAATTACGAGTTTTCAAACAGGATTGAACTTGTTTTAACACAAACAAAAACTCCATTCGAGCAAGCGCTTGAGTTCCAAGGAACTCCCCTTACCACCTCCAAAAGTATTTGTACAGTTCAGGGGCCATCTTGAAGGCAAGGCAAAACTTGCCTCCAAGAAGCTGGGAGTGCTAAACCGGTCCAAGCAGTACTTCACATCGCGGCAACGCCTTGTGCTTTATAAAGCCCAGGTGAGGCCGCATATGGAGTACTGCTCACACCTTTGGGCTGGAGCACCTGCTTACCAACTTAATCCCCTGGACAGTATTCAACGTCGAGCCCTTCGCGTTGTTGATGATCCCATACTCACAGACGGTTTAGATACGCTTGGCCTTAGGAGAGACTTTGCTTCTCTCTGCGTATTCTACCGACTGTATAACGGGGAATGTTCCGAAGAACTGTTTAGAATGGTGCCTTCGTCCTCCTTCTACCATCGCACCGCTCGCCATCGATTGGGAGTTCACCCCCACTTCCTTGAGCCGCTTCGCTCATGTACGCAACGGTTCTGTAGAACGTTTCTCTCGCGTACCGTGGGGATTTGGAATGAGCTCCCGGCCGAGGTTTTCCCACAGCGCTACGATATGGAGTTCTTCAAAAAGGGTGTCATAAAATTTCTTCGAGGCCGGCAGCGCGTTGGCGACATCTCTGATGTTGCAAACGTCCATAGGCGACGGTAACCGCTTTCCACCAGGTGGGCCGTTAGCCTGTTTGCTGTACTCCAGCTATAAAAAAAAAAAAAACAAAAAGCAATTTTAAATGTAAACAAATATTGCAACAAGATGTCGTTCGAAATCGAAAAAACTTTTATTCAACATCCAGATAAGTTGACCAAGACGTGTATTTATGTCGTCTTATTAGTGCATTTGAACCCCAACGTCGAGGCAAAGGCACACCACGTCCTTCTGGTAAAACGAAACTTCGAAAGTTAAGTACTTCATTCTTCCTATATGGGATAAAGAAAGTAATGAAAAGGGTATGCAAATCATTTTTCATGGCAGTGTTTTCTATCAAAAAGCAGAGGTTATCAACCATTATCAAATGTGTGATGGACGGCAAAGTTCTAAAGGAAGAAAGAGGAAGTGACAGGCGTTCAGCCAAATCTCATGAGAAAAAAGAACATTTACGCAATTTCCTCCGAAACCTTCCTTGCAGTGAAAGCCACTACAATAGAGCGAAAAGCAAGAGGGTGTATTTGGAGCCACTTTAAATATGAAAAAATTTACAATTTACAATAATAGCGTCGCAAATTACCTGGAAATCAAAAGAACAATGTTTTTCGAAGTGTTCACATTTGAATTTAACATTGGATTTCGGTCACCTGCATCAGATGCCTGCAGCTCCTGTATACTATTAAGTAATAGTATCAAAAACGAACAAGATTCAACAAAAAAACAAGAACTAATGACAAAACTCCGTATCCATAAACTGCGAGCAAACCTTTTGTTTAAACTTTTGAAAGAAAAGGTTGATGATAGTATCACTATTTGTTTTGATCTCCTGCAAGTGTTTCCTCTACCTAGGATACCAATCCAGGAGCCTTTTTATTCCCTTCCGATTATGTCTATATAATTTATGTGTGATTTATATGTCAGAGCAAAATAATTCTTGCTTGTATAATTGGGACGAAACAGAGTCTGGCAAGGGTGCGGTGTCAATTAGATCTGCGTTATACTGTTTCTTGAATACTCAAACAATACCGGCTAATGTGAAGTTAGTAAAATTTTTTTGTGATGGCTGCGGGGGGGCCAAAATAAAAACATACACGTGTTGCATATACTGATATTTTGGCTTCAAAATAAGTCCCCTACACATGGTAAGGAAATACAACTTTTTTTTCCCAGTGCGAGGGCATAGTTTCATGACAGCGGACCGTTTATTGATTGAGAAAGATGTGAAAAAAATACCAATGATTAATACGAGGCAAGAATATTTTGAAATATTTTCTAAACATGGCAGTCTGTTAGATATTGTATCATGTTTTGTTCTGTCACTCCTCAATTATGTAGGGATATTGAGAAGTTCATTATATTGTTTTGTTTACTTCTTCATTTACATTTTAATATAAATAGTGTTAGCTAGTTCATTTGGTAAGTTTGCCTTTATTTCTAATTTCTGTTTCATTTTACCAATTATCATTTAAGGTTAACATCAGTAAAGTACCATTTTGACAAAAAATATATTTTCCTACAACGTCAAAATTAACAGCTTTATCGCTGGAAAATTAAAATATATGGAAATGCAACATAATAAACTACCTTTAAAATCCATAAAGAACAGTTTTTAAACACATTGTTGTAATGTTATTTGAAATGGCCGAATATGCACATCTTCAAATATTCACCCTTATACTGTTGCGTTACCCTCCAGATTTGTTGACCTAAGCAAAGAAATGTTTGAGAGATTGCAAACAGGGATTTATATAATCAATAAGGGTCCGAGTGGACAATCATTCATGATTAATTTCGAAGAGCCACAAGAATCATTGCTATAAGTAAGAAAATCTAACATATTTTTTTTATTACAGTAAAGATGAACATTGTAAATAACCTGAACGGTCTGCTTGGTATATTCCAAGATGATTTCAAACGAGACTGGTTCGATCTCTTTAAAAGTAATGTAATGAAGCAAGCAGGTGTGGAGACTTCCAATACCACTAAGTGAATTACAAGATTCGTTCATTAAGTTCTAATTTATATATACCAAGAAAGCCAATTTAATGATAATTACATTTTTATATTACATTAATAAAATTGTGGGAAAATATACAAACGACGTCTCAAACGAATGCTTTGAAGATTATACGTTTACAGAAAAACTAGGAAACTTAATGGTGAACGTTTTACTAGGTTGTCTGAGTGAAGGTTAATGTTTTGTTTAGACAAAGTTTCAATTAAGTTCAGCTAAAGAATTAGCAGGTAAAAAATTAATTGAAATTGTATATTGTATTGTGTAGAATGGATATTACAAACGTGAAATATGTTAGAGCTATAGGGTTCCCTGTAAAAAAAAAATTGTAGTGTGAGGCCGTTCATAATAGCGTGCGACAGTAGTTGGGGCTGTGGGGGGACAAGCGGCGAGGTACGCGAGGCATCGGGCCCCAGATCCGACGCTAGAGTTGGTAGCGCATCACGAGTCAGTCGACCGGTTTCCGCAAGGCCTTTGACATGTTATCGTGCTATCATATACCTCTTATAATAAAAGTCGTAAACTCAAATTGTTGTGTTTGCTTCGAACCCGACACAAATCTATGTAAAAGAAGTGCAATTTATAACTTTAAAAAAAGGGGAGTAATGCTATTTCACGTACGATTTCCTGATTGCTTATTATCTAGAAAAAATAGTAATTCATTTTTGTGAAAAAAATGTACATGGCTTACCATTTGAAAATGTAATGTCTGACATTACTTCTAATCAATTATTAAATAAACTTAAAATGTTAAATGGTAATAATAAACATCAATGGTCATATAAAGGAGGGACCGTTGAAAAAGAAACTTTTAGGTTTCTTAAATTTTTGTTCTTTTGATATAGAAGAACTAGGTTGTTCTAAAGTGGAAAAAATTGTAACTGAATTAAATCTACAATATTTAAAAAAATAAGACACGAATGTGTAATTGCAGCGGTGTAGATGTCATAGCTTTTGCTTTATGGTTAAAAAATACTTAAATACTTGTTGACAAATTGTTGTAAAAAAAAGTGGAAAAATAATTATATTTCCATATAATTTACGATAATTGAATTGTGTTTATCCTTTATTTGATAAAGCGAATGTAATAACGAGCGGCGAAGTACGCGGGGCATCGGGCCCCAGATCCGACGCTAGAGTTGGTAGCGCATCACGAGTCAGTCGACCGGTTTCCGCAAGGCCTGTGAGATGTTATCGTGCTATCGTATACCTCTATAATAAAAGTCGTAAACTCAAATTGTAGTGTTTGCTTCGAAACCGACTCAAATTTATGTAAAAGAAATTGCAATTTATAACTTTAAAAAAAGGGGAGTAATGCTATTTCACGTACGATTTCCTGATTGCTTATTATCTAGAAAAAGTAGTGATTCATTTTTGTGAAAAAAATGTACATGGCTTACCATTTGAAAATGTAATGTCTGACATTACTTCTAATCAATTATTAAATAAACTTAAAATTTTAAATGGTAATAATAAATATCAATGGTCCTATAAAGGAGGGACCGTTGAAAAAAAACTTTTAGGTTTCTTAAATTTTTGTTCTTTTGATATAGAAGAACTAGGTTGTCCTAAAGTGGAAAAAATTATAACTGTAATATTATTGCGTTAGATTCCCAACGTCGTTACTAGATGGCGCTGTCTCTTTGGGGGCCTAAACTGGATCGCGCTAACTAGATTGTTGATCGATTGGATAGGTCGATCCAAATATTTTGTTTCGTCGTTTCTTTCGCTTAGGTTAGGGAGCTCTTTACTGTCAACAGTTCCTGAATAATTTCCATTCGGCACTTCTCGTCCTCTATAGAGTTATTGATATTGTTTTTTTTTTGTCTTTTTATAAGTGTACGGAGGCGTGTACGAACCCGATCTCGGACCCTTCCGGACTTCAGTACCTTAGAGTTTTTTTACTAAATTGTATTGTAATTTCTAAATATGAAAGCTGACTTTATACAAGGTTTTTTTTTATTTGCCTACCCTCGATTACCCGTTCCATCTGGCGCCTAACATCGAGGCCGAGTTAAATAAATTACACATCAAATACGGTATTCCCGTACAACCATCCTGGACACCAAAGGTACTTTGTTGAATAGGCGAGATGGATCCAACCCTCGTATACGTCCGCCTAGGGAATTATCAACAAAAGGAAGCAAAGAAGACGCAAAAATGACGAACATCAACATGTCATCAGATCAACTGCGGGAATTAATTTCCTCGTTGACGTCAGCAGCAGTGCAAGCTGTAAGCGGCACTTGTAACGCGCGACCTACTGCTTCCTTTGCATCATCTAATATTAAGTTCGCTGGTGCGCGCTCTTCTGAAAAGGTGGAGCAATTTTTGGCTACTGCGACGATATATAAGAAAATTCACAATATGAGTGATTCTGATGCTTTATACAGTTTACCTCTTATGGTGGCATGGAATTCAGGGTTCTGTAAAGACGTGAGAGGAATTTGAGAATCGCCTTCGCCACGCTTTTGCACCAAAGAAGCAGGGATATCTTGTATTTCAAGAAATTTTTCAAAACAAACAATCATCGAACATGTTAACCGAAGTTTTCATCGCAAATAGCCGTGCTCTTTTCGCCCAACTCCCACCACCGGGATTGACTGAACAACTGCAAATCGATATAATTTATGGACAATTAAACATAAAGATTCGAAAGAAGGTGTTTCGTGAAATGGTTAACACATTTGACGAGCTTCTAGAAGCAGCTAGGGGAGTTGAACAATTAATGAGAGAAAAAACTCCAACCAGCTCGCAATCTAATACAACGGTCCCACCACTTGGAAAGAAAATCCGTTGCGCATATTATCGAGTCGGTCACGGAGCTAGGCAATGCCGAAAAAAGTTGAAAGCATTAAGAGCTGAAGAAAAGACGAAGCAAGAAACGTTGCCTACTACGTCTACGACTACACAGTATCCTTCATCAATACAACCGACATTTTCCTACTATGGGGATGTGGAACCCCAGGTGTAGTAAGAAGCAAATGCCCGAAATGTACTCAAGCCAATATCGTGCTAAAAAAGGAAAATGTAGATTTCTGTGCTATTGCTGCAAAAACTGATGCAAAACTAAGGCCAATAATTGCAATTGGCATTAATAACATTGCTGGAACGGCTTACATCGACACAGGCGCTAAAACCAGTGTTGCCGGTGTACAATTGTATAATATTCTTAAACAAAAGGGATACAAATTTAAGAATGAGACAGTAATGCTAACTTTAGCCGAAGGAGTTAAAAGACGACGAGACATCTTAACTATTGTGTTACCAGTAAAATTGTGCAGTCGTATTAACACCACCTTTCTAGTGCTGCCAGAATCACGAGAGACCAAAACTTTACTCAGCGTAGGATTCATTCAAGATGCTAGAATTATCTTGAATTAGCCGCAGAAAACGTGGCATTGTATCGATAATCCAGACATACTTTATCCGCTAGAAGATGAAGTAGAACGTGTATCAGCAGCCCACATTGAACATTAACTCTCCTCTTGGGGAGGAGTCTCTGACTAAAAAAGCACACAGCATAGTTGCTCCAGAAAAGGGTGAGAAGTATCAAGTGCGAAAAGATTCAATTTACCCTGAAGCTACTTCATATCTCACTACATCCACAGGTGACTCAGAAACGTGTCCCTGACCTTATCACTTTATACCTTTAGAGGGTATAACGCCGGCTAAGAGGATAAGAAGGACGTTGTTTGATGGCTACTCTCCCAGATTTACTGATTTTATGTTGGACGATGCACGTAGAAGTATAGAATCCGCAGAAGTAGAGTTGTCACCTCACTCAAGAGACTTATTTAAGCAAATTGATGATGCAGCTTTAAATATGTTATCAGTTGATGACTTAGATACAGTCATCCTAACAAATTATGAGCGAAAAAAACTCCTAACAAATTATGAGCGAAAAAAACTCCTAAACATAATCAGCGACAATGAATGTGTATTTCAGCCTAGTAGTACACCAGCAAATTTAACAGAACACTATATAGACACAGGTGATCATCATCCAATCTCTGGACCTCCTTATCGTTTGTCAGCAGCACGACGGGCAATACTTGAAACAGAAATCCAAAGCATGATTGAGAATGACATAATTGAACCCTCCTCATCACCATGGGCTTCACCAGTAGTAATGGTGCCTAAAAAAGACGGGTCAGTACGAGTATGTATAGACTATCGCCGACTCAATGCTATAACAGTGCCGGATACCTATCCTATGCCTCGAATGGATGACCTTCTGCATGGCGCGAAGGCTACTCCATATATGTCCACCCTAGATTTATTGGCAGGTAAAATTGAAAGACGAACACCGCGACAAAACTGGTTTCATAACCCCATTTGGTATATTCCGGTTTAAACGTATGCCGTTTGGCCTAAGAAATGCACCCGCTACATTTCAGCGACTAATTGATAGAGTGAAAGTGATGCTGAAGAATGTGAGAGTACTTGCTTTCCTCGATGATCTTATTGTTCTATCTGCTTCATTTGAAGAACACTTGGAAGATTTAGATCGAGTATTCAAGACCTTGATAGAACACCACTTAACAGTCAATATGGCTAAATGTCGTTTCGCCTGCTCCAAAATTAAATACTTGTATCATTACATAACCCCGACAGATCTACAGACGGATCCAGAAAAGGTGTCCGCGATTACTCAAATGCCACCACCAAAAGATATAAAAGGGTTGCTCTCATTTATTCAAAGCTGTTAATGGTATAGGCGTTTTATACATGACTTTGCCAAGTTAAGTGAGCCGCTAACACGCTTAACCAGGAAACATGCTAAATGGGTATGGAATACAGAGCAAGATGAGGCATTCAATGAGCTAAAAAGACGTCTTACTACCGCGCCCATTCTTAAACAGGCCGACGAGACGAAGCCTTACACGGTTAAAACTGATGCAAGCGATTATGCTCTTGGAGCAGTTCTAGTGCAGGAGGAGGCTGAAAATGAACATCCTGTTGAGTACGCTAGCAGATTACTTAAACCTGCTGAACGAAACTATACTACGACAGAGAGAGCAGCCCTAGCCGTAGTTTGGGCTCTCAATAAATGCCGAGGCTATATTGAAGGTACCCCCGTATAACCGTAGCCACCGATCACCAGGCATTAAAGTGGTTGCTGACTCTCAGTTCACCAACTGGACGTTTGGCTCGCTGGGCCCTCCAAATTCAAGCCTACGATATCGTAGTAAAACACATCCCTGGACGAACTAATGTAGTCGCTGACGCATTATCAAGGCCGAACATGGATAACTAATCAGCCAAAAAGTGCGAAATACGTACAGTAGTAGCAGATATGCCAACTCGAAGCTGCTCTGAAATAAGACAAGAGCAATTAAAAGACGACTACCTCTCCAGAATTATCAAAGCACAAGAGGACGATCGTAATGAAGATGCGGTGTACTGGAGTAGGAGGGGATATATTCTCAACAATAGAATCTTGTATAGATACAATCCAGAAGGAGAATCGGAAGACGCCCAACTAGTGGTACCACAACATGAATGGTCAAATGTGTTAGCGACATATCACGACGACCCGCAAGCAGGACATTATGGTGCTGAAAAAACTTATCAACGAATATCTCGCCGATATTTTTGGAAGGGCATGCAAAAATATATTGAAGCATATGTCAGAAACTGTATATCATGTCAACGATATAAGCCTACAAATCTTAAGCCTGCTGACTTATTACAGACCACAACGATTGACAAGCGCTTTGAAGTTATTGCGTTTGATTTATTTGTTCCTCTGCCAACTTCCATTACAGGCAAAACATGGATCCTTATCGTAGAGGATGTTGCTACTGGCTGGACTGAGTTGTTCGCGATGCAGACTGCAAGTGTCGAAAATTATGCTACCATATTGATAAACGAGATATTTCTATGGTTTGGCATGCCTAAGCGGATGATAAGTGATAACGGTCCCCAATTTGTCAGTGCTGTAATGCAGCAAGTCACTTAATTACCTAGCATTAGATTCGCAATGAATACGGCTACTAGCGCAGTTACTCAATATACCCCTGCTTACTTAACATTCGCCAGACAATTAAGAACGACGGATGATATCAAACATGATCTTAGGCAGGTGATACTATCCGAAAACTTCATACCTGAGATAACCCCTAAGCTCCTTAAATTAGCCACAACTCTTGAAAGAGTAAGAGGTATCAGGGAAGATAAAGAAGAAAATCGGAAAAATATTGGTGACAGAGCTCTCCGACCAGATCCTGGTTATAAAGAAGGTGACTTGGTATTAGTCACCACTCACGCTATCAGTAAGGCAGTTGCTGGACTTAGCACAAAATTTTCTCCTCGGCGAGATAGACCATACAAGATTAAGTCTTGCCTTGGGGCTTCCACATATCTGATAGCCAAACCGGACGATTCCGATCAACCTCTAGGTGTGTATCACACCGCGGACTTAACACCTTATAGAGGTGACAAGACAATTCTTCCCGTGCCAGTACAACCGTTAAGAAAGCGAGGACGTCCAAAGAAAATACAACCCGGTGCAGTTCCTACACGTCGAGGTCGAGGCCGTCCCAAGAAAAATGAACGTTTAATCTTAATTTTCTGTTTCATCGTCGGGGCGACTTCAGAAACAGAGGGGGAGACTGTAATATTATTGCGTTAGTTTTCCAACGTCGTTACTAGACGGCGCTGTCTCTTTGGGCCCCCATAAACTGCATCGCGCTAACTATATTGTTGATCGATTGGATAGGTCTTCCGCTTAGATTAGGGAGCTCTGTACTGTGAACAGTTCCTGAAGAATTACCATTGGGCACTTCTGGTCCTCTATAGAGTTATTGATATTGTTTTTTTTTGTTTTCTTGTGAGTGTACGGAGGCGTATACGAGCCCGATCTCGGACCCTTCCGGACTTCAGTACCTTAGTTTTTTACTATATTGTATTGTAATTTCTAAATATAAAAGCTAACGTTATAACGGGTGGTTAAATTGTAAGGGCCGATGTTGAATGTGAACCACACCTAAACGCCAAGTTTTTTTCCGAATTTTATTTGACATTTCTCTATTTTAGACTTACTCAATTTGAACCATGGAGAGATACACAATCCAACAACGTGTTAAAGTTATCCAGACTTATTATGAAAATGGGCGTTCAAATCAAAATGCATATCGTGCACTTCGTGATTTTTTTGGTCAATTTGATCGTCCAAATGTGCGTACAATCGCAAAAATCGTGGAAAAATTCGAGCAAACCGGGTCTGTAGAAGATGTGAGAACACCAGTGCATGCTCGTACAGCTCGTACTGCAGAAAATATTGCTGCTGTTCGCGATAGTGTGGCTGAAGAGCCGTCCACCTCAACTCGTCGTCGTGCCCAACAATTGCACCTCTCACGCTCGTCGTTGATGAACATTATGCATAAAGACTTGCATTTACACGCTTACAAGGTGCAATTGGCTCAAGAACTAAAGCCTCTTGACCATTCCAAACGTCGTGAATGGGCAGAATGGTGGCAAGAAATGGCAACAGTGGATGATCAATTTTCGAAGAAAATCATCTTCAGTGATGAGGCACATTTTCACCTCAGTGGATTCGTCAATAAACAGAATTGCCGCATTTGGGCGAATGAGAATCCAAGAGTGATTGTCGAAAAACCAATGCACCCACAAAGAGTGACTGTTTGGTGCGGTTTATGGGCTGGCGGCATCATCGGGCCGTATTTTTTCCAAACTGAGGCCGGTCAGGCAGTTACTGTGAATGGTGTTCGCTATCGTGAGATGATAACGAACTTTTTATGGCCCGAATTGGAAGATATGGATGTAAACGATATGTGGTTTCAGCAGGACGGTGCCACTTGCCACACAGCTAACGAAACAATGGCTCTTTTGCGCAACAAATTCAATGGCCGTGTTATCTCACGTAATGGCGATGTCAATTGGCCGCCAAGATCATGTGATTTGACACCGTTGGACTTTTTTCTTTGGGGTTATTTAAAAGAAAAGGTGTACGTCGATAAGCCAGCAACAATTCAAGAGCTAAAGGATGAGATAATTCGGCACATTAACGGCATAGAACCTCCATTATGCCTCAGGGTCATCGAAAATTTGGACCATCGGATGGAGGTGTGCCGCCGTGGTCGCGGCGCCCATTTGGCCGATATTTTATTCCATACATAATTGAGTAACACCAATATATCATAATAAAATAAAATTACAATAATTTCCTAAATAGTTTGTATTTTATTCAAAATCAACATCGGCCCTTGAAATTTAACCGCTTCGAACCCGACACAAATTTATGTAAAAGAAATTGCAATTTATAACTTTAAAAAAAGGGGAGTAATGCTATTTCACGTACGATTTCCTGATTGCTTATTATCTAGAAAAAGTAGTAATTCATTTTTGTGAAAAAAATGTACATGGCTTACCATTTGAAAATGTAATGTCTGACATTACTTCTAATCAATAATTAAATAAACTTAAAATGTTAAATGGTAATAATAAACATCAATGGTCATATAAAGGAGGGACCGTTGAAAAAGAAACTTTTAGGTTCCTTAAAGTTTTGTTATTTTGATATAGAAAAAGTAGGTTGTTCGACACGAATGGTCATTGCAGCGGCGTAGATGTCATAGCTTTTACTTTATGGTTAAAAAATACTTAAATACTTGTTGACAAATTGTTGTGAAAAAAAGTGGAAAAATAATTATATTTCAATATAATTTACGATAATTGAATTGTGTTTATCCTTTATTTGATAAAGCGAATGTAATATATGTTTAAGTAAATTGAAATAAATCTTTATTTTTCCAACTACTAGATTTTATACCGAACAAGAACTTTATCACCCTTTCTTTTCAACACTTTCTCCACTAAGTATACATCAGGATATTTAACTTTTTGCAATTCAGATAACGCCCTATTTCTACAACCACTAGAATTAAAATTAAAATAACGACATCAATTCAAAATATAGGGGAGAGTGTGTTATTCGATAACTCTATAGAGTCTGTTGAATATCACACGTACACATTATACAACGACTCATATAAGAACAACGATGAGATTCGTATCCGCATCGACGATCAAGATTCCATAGTCCTAACACGTGAGAGTCAACTGATTGCTGAAGGCACACTTACGAAAAATTCTACTTTCATCAACAATGCACCTGTTCACCTGTGCCAAGACATTCGTTATGAATTGAACGGTGTAGATTGATAGGTTAAAAAACTGCGGCGTCACCCCCACCATGAAGGGTATTGTATCCTACGGTGAGAAGGGTAAAGCCTTGGAAAATAGTGGATGGGACATGAATGGGTTTAAAGAGTTTGAAGGTGAATTCTCCTTCACAATACCGCTTCGACACCTGTTGAGCTTCGCCGAGGATTACAACAGTGATTGTGAATGCGAAACATGAACTGTGTGGTACTCAAAGATGCGGCAAAGAAGATTGAAGTCCACATTCATCGCATAGTGTGGCGTGTACCTGTCATCAAAGTGTCTGATAAGTAAAAACTGAACCTGTTGAAATATGTGGAAAATGATATACCCATTCCGATTGCTTTTCGTTCGTGCGATCTGTACGGTATTCAGTATTGCCTACATCTCAAAAACATGTGTGATCTGTGAAAACAACTACTCAGTTGGGAAAACCTCGCTTCATCATACTAGGATTTCAATATTTACGGAATAATGAACGGAGTAAAAATAAGAGCATGTTTTATCATTGCAATTTTTATAATGCCCGCTTATATTTAATTCACAATACTATCCCTATGACTCATTCGCTAACAATTTTGAAAAGGGAGTGTACTAACTACTCTACGAGGCTTTCATCAACTTCAAGAGATCATACTATGGATAGAAGAGCTTTAATGTGCAAATCGCTCTGAACCACTACAAAACAAAGAACCCGCTGACCGTCATCGACTGTTCCCAACAAACGGATACATTTAACTCAGGTGTCAACGTTGTGATTGATATCAAATTAGAGTTGGAGTTTAAAAAACCAGTTTCAGATGGTACAACCGCCTACTGTCTCATTCTGAACGACTCCTTGTTTCAATACAGTCTGTTGACCAAATCAGTTCGAAAAATAACTCGATAGTACATCATCAGCAATTGTGGAGACAAGATGTGTTCCATACACCCCATCAATCCCATGTTTCAGTTTTGAAATATAGAAAAATATATACCACCTCCCGCAACGACGATACCCTATATTTCAACGTGTTTGAAACCATCAAGTCAGGTGAATGGAGAAATGGAGGTGTATATTGATATCGATATTGAACACCATATTCACGAAGAACAGTGTTGAAATAACAAAATTCTTTTCAACCGGCTGCGTACTGACAGAGCCGTGTACGGCGATCACTTTTGTATGCGAGTCTAAAAATTTCATTTTGATACACGCGGGAGTGAATACAATGACTATCTCCAGTGAAGAATGGTGGCACGTAAACCATATGCTAAACTGTATTGACATACGTTTACAACGAATACAACGAGGAAGTGTTACGAGAACCGGAAGAATTTCTTTAGCAAACGATTTAAGCTTAGCCGGGTGAAGACGCTGCATGAGGCTTGTATTTTAATGGATAACATTTATGATAGAACTTTTAATTGAATATTTGTTTTATTCATGTTTACTTTTAATAAACAATGTAACATTCTATGTATTGGTTTCATTCAACCCCCGCAATATATTATATAAGAGTGTGTGGTTTATATAAAGTACTTCATTAAAATTAAATAGTTTCCAACTGTAAACATGTATCGTTGTGAGTTCTGTAACTTAGAGGTTCCCAGCAATCAAATAATTACTCATTCCAGAACGAAGAGAAACAAATTGCTGTGTAAACAAGAAGGTGGTGATTATTTCACATACATTATCGAGTCAGCGTTCAATTGTAGAATTGTATCATATAGAATAAATGGTTCTTCAACGATTTTGAAACCCAGACAATATTTAGACGAGGCTTCGTCGAAGGTAAAACAGTTAATAGCACTCGAGTTAAAAACATACAAACACATTAAAGTGAATTTGGAATTATTTTGCACATTTATTATTCTAAAAGCAGACGAAGAAGTCATTAGACTTGGAAGTCTTTCAACACGAAGAATTTTAATTTGGATATTTCCTCAAACCTATCATCTTTTTATGAGGATATCTGTTCCAACATTTTACAGCAATGTGAAGAGTTTCAAGAAAAGGATAGTGTGATGGGCTTTGGAAAAATTGAATTCTTAGAATTAAATATTAATATATACACCCCCATAAAAGGAAGCTTTTATATACCTCTCCCAGATTGGATACAACGGAAACATGCGTGTGTTAACGTGAAAAACTTAGATAATGCTTGCTTCTTCTGGGCTGTTGTGAGCGCTCTCTATCCAGTCGAATCAAATTCGAATCGACCTTCATCATATCCACCGTATGAGACTGTGTCGAAAACTATGGGTATTTCTTTATCAGTAACATCTAACGGGATAAAACCTTTCGAAGTGCTAAATCAAATTAAAGAGAATGCGTATGGACTTGAAAAAAAGAAAAAGAACTTTGTACCATTGTACATATCATCGGAAACATATGACAGACTCATTTCTATGAGAATGAAACAGGTCATTATTGTTGGATAAAAATTTTTACAGTGAAAATAAACTTCAACTTCATAGAAAAATAGGTTCTCACAATGCTTCGATGGAACTGCCTTCTGTCAAAGATAATATTTTACATTTTAAAAATAAAGTCATCAGCTCACAAATTCCATTTGTGACATATGCCGATTCGGAAACAATATTAAAACCTATCAAAACCTCGTGTCAAACGAATACATATTACACCCATGAACATATACCAAGTAGTTTTGATTATTATATTCATTGTAACTATGATAAATCGCTATCAAAGTTTATCATGTATCGTGGTAAAGATTGTGTTGAAAAATTTGTTGACAACATTTATTCAGACCTTGGTCAAATTGCAGAAATTCTTGCCAAGAAAGTGCCGTATGAAAGTGTATGCCAAAAACACCAAACATTATTAGAATCTACTTCTTGCTTCATTTGTTCTAAAGATTTCATATCAGCCGATGAAAGTCATTGTCATTTAACAGGTAAAATCAGAGGTCTAATTCACAGGGGGTGTAATATAAAATGCAGTATTCCAGACTATGTTCCTATATTTTTTCATAATTTAAGTGTGTATGATAGCCACTTGTTTATCAATCAACTGGCTTCTATAAGTGGTGAGAACATTAAATGGATACCTCAGCATATGGAAAAATATATTTCCTTCAGTAAAAAGCTGTTATAATAATGGAAGTAAGGAAATCACAATAAGGTTTGTAGAGACTTACAAATTTGTCATAATGTTTGGATAAGTTGGTTCGGAATTTGTCAATCGATCAATTTCAAATACTTCCTCAATTCTTTTCAAACATTGGACATAAACAAATTAATCTTTTAACACGCAAGGGTGCTTTTCCATATGAGTACATTGATTGTTGATCTAGGAGGAAAATAGTTTACCTGATAAACACTTATTTTAAAGTGAGCTAAAACAAACACTTCTGATGATGATTTTTGATTGATTATCTACATGCACAGAATGTGTGGGAAAGATTTGGGTTAAAGTCCATGGGGGAATACTCTGAATTATACCTCAAGACCGATGTTTTACATTTGGTTAAAGTTTTCGAAAAATTTGTTTAAATACCTATAAGCTAGACCCATGTAGATACATCACAGCGCCCATCCTTTCATGGGATGCGATGTTAAACGAAACACGTGTACATCTTGAACTTCTTACCGATTACGAAATGGTTCAATTTACTCAATCAGGCATTCGAGGGGGATCAGTCAAGTCTCAAAAAAATATGCTAAATCCAACAATAAATTTATGAATCCCTCTGACTATAATACTGAACAAAAAAACAACTTTATAATACACCGAGATGTTAATAATTTGTATGGTTACGCTCGGGTCAAAACCTACCACAACACAGTTTAAGCGGTTGAGTGATACTGAAATTAGCGCATTTAACATTCTAGCTCAACAAACCGATTGCGATTTAGGTTATAAGTTAGAAGTGGATTTAGAATATCCGGATTATCTTCATGATTTACACAATGACTATCCCTTTTGTGATGAAACAAAAACTCCATCCAACGGTAAAAATAAAGAACTACTACTCTCACCCTCCACAATAAACAAAAATATGACCTAATCTTAAAACACTTCTGGTTCCCTGGCCGAAAACTATTTGTAAGGAAGTATACCTCCCATCGTCTTATTTGCATTTCCAAAAAACGTGTCCCCAGAGCTCCTCGTCAGCCTATTACGTCATGGGAAAAATCAGACATCCCCTATAATACGATTGGATCCTTTACCCGAATGCAACCGATATAAATTTGTATTTGTCTTGGTCGACTCTTTTACAGAATTTTGTTTACTCTACCCTATATATAGGTATAGACAAGATGCAAGCGCATTGAAACGGGTTCTTAATAGCGCTATATTTTTGTTTGGGGCCCCCAAAATGATAATGTGACCGTGGCCGCATGTTCGAGGCGTCAGCTTTTACCAGATAGGTATCTGAAATGGGCTGTGAAATCCATTACATAACGCCAGAAATACATCACTCTAACAGACAAGTTGAGCGCTATGTAAGAACCATCATTATGATTCGTATCGAGAGTAATAATAACAATTCCACCTGGTCTGATAGTTTATGTAAAATTCAATTAGTTTTAAATATGACAAAGCAAAAACTGAGTTTTGTACTTGTTAATCCGTACTGACGCGACTAGTCCTGTCATTCGTGCAATAATCCGTGACGTTGCCATTGAAGACTCCAGTCCAAATCGAGAAGCCATAAATGGACCGCTTCGTTGTGTCGGGACGCATTTCCAACGAATGCGTCGTAGAGTAAGAACCATTGTTTTTCGACAATCAGTACTGCTCTGGTAATAGACGTGGAATACTGTTCCTGACGGTTAGTACTGTCTAGGTAATAGACGTGGAACACTGTCCATGCGGTTAGTACGGTCTAAATTGCGGTAGGTGTGTGGAACGCTGTATCTAACAGTTAGTACCGCCCTATTTGACGGTCCTCGCTCCATAACTAACTGTAATTGATTTTGATTTATTAACGCAAAAGGTGCGCACTACCACCCATCCAGACCAAAAACCAGACCTCTGAGGCCCATATCCGCTCCTCGACCATCGAAACGACGCATCTTCGATACGTGAATCCCCCGAATCCCCTTAACCTCACTTCCGCAACAACCCGCCAAATTTACGATCCACCTTCGAAATATGTCGACCTCCACGCCGCCGCAACGTCACTTCCGCGACTAAACACAAAACCAGGCACCAGACCTCCAAGACCTATCATTCCCATCAACACCCACTAAACACTATGCACACACAGTTCAAACACGGTTTTTCGTCGGAAAACCAACATAACTGCATCTCTACACCCACTCATACAAACCAGAGCTCAACTTATGTCAGTTTATGCGTGAGCCAGAACCGGCAATTCATACCTACTTTCAGGTTTTGGGGTGTCACCTACAATATCCGCCCCGGATGCCACCCATGCTAGCTACGCCACTGACCAACGCCACAAGCAACAAAACGAAAGTTGCAAAGTGGAACAACATCTGTGACGCTTTCAATGCCAATGTGGGTATCTGTCGCCTTACACCTCAACAACTACGTCTTAAATGGGACAATCTGAAGAACTCCCGTAAGCGCAGTACTTCAATAAGAATGGGCCGAATGAAGGTAAAAAGTTCACTATTCCCGTAATATAGTAACTGGTCAAATTATTACTAGATCTAGTCCTGCAGATAAAACAAAATATTGTCTGTTTCAGACTGAAGGTGGGCCACCAGGATATTTCCGTCCAGATGAAATTCTTGATCGTGTGGCATTGTTGCTGGGTAATACAATGGAGGGTTTGTCAGATAAATTTGGTGGTGATGCTGAGTTTCCAATGGCCGGTGGCAGTGGTGTTGTAGTAGATGGTGGTGGTGATGAGAACATAATGGTTGGCAGTCAATTGTCCATTCCAACTAATCAAGTAGGCTCTCTCAATTGACTATTTAGTGCCTGTACATCAGGCCAATCAGACTCTTGAAGACAAAGGAGTGTCAGCCATTAGTGTTGGAGATGGCCTAACACTACTCCTATAATACCCAAATATCAAAAACATAAGTCACCTATTAAGTTTGAAATCGCCATATGAGCTGTGAAAACCATATTTTAGTCAAATAAAGCGAATACATTGTTGGCGATAACAACAGTATATCCACTATCCGTAGGCGAGTATTAGTTTTTTTTTTTTTTGTAACCAGAAACGAGAAATTACACAACAGTCCAGTAGTTAATTTTATCAAATAAGGACCATAGCATACCGCAATTTTCCAACCCAAAAATTGTAGAACTATTGATATAGAAATAAATCGTACGATGAGCCAATTTACCAAAAAGAACTGAAGCGACGCTGTTCTATTTAATTTACGTGTGAACTAAGTAAGGTTGGTGGTAGGCAGAATGGCCAGACATACACAGCAGTAGACAGTTTTGTCAAACAAAGACCATTGCACAATGTAACATTCCCACCCAAAAATGGTAGAATTATTAAACCACCACGTGGATATTAATACAAAATAGTCGAATGACCGGTGTTTCTTTTACTGGCGTGTCTTCTACAACAGCTATGTGACAGAGGCAGGAAAGGTGATTTAAATGCTACAAAAAATTGTCGATTACAAACTATTTATTTCAAATAGCGGCCACAAAGTACGGACGCGAACTACAAAATAACTATCTATAGTAATACAACATAACACGTTATCTTTTAACCATATCCGTTCAAAACTTTACTGTCGTTGTTTACTGTACAATATAATAAGTAGAGACCGATTACGTTATCTGCGGTTCAACGCAACTTGCCCTGAGATTGTTGCCCGCAACTACGTCCGTATGAACTAATTAGGAAAATACATAATGAAGTTCTTCAGACAGCTCGAAAAACCAGATTTCACTAAGTAGTCTAGCTTAATATAATACGTACTTAAAAATACCATCGCCTTGATATCGATAGATACATTTTAGGTTACTGTATTTGAAAAAAAAAAATTGCAGCAAACTACATCACCATTTAAGTTCTTGACCAAATTCCTAGTCAAATTAAAATGAATATTACCACTGAGTTTTTATGTAGTTTTTCGCCATTCAAAACCAATTGTTTTATAAACAAGTTATAAATATATCCTTTGTCTGACTATGGATATAATCACTGTAAGGTTAACCATTCAGACCCTGATAAACCCTTTATAGCAGAAAATGGTACACACATGCAAAGAATTGAATCACAATGGAGAGCTGTTAAGCGGTTTTTCAGAATAAGAAATACATACATACATACATAACTTCACGCCAGTTCCCTTGCGGGGTAGGCACGAACAACAGAGTGCCATTTAGGCTTATTCTTACACACCTCACTTGCCTCTTTGACATTCATAACTCTTGTCATGCAAGCTCGTCTGTTCTTAAGGCTCCTGACATCACATCATCAGAATAAGAAATCATTTCATATATATATTTTTTTATGCTATCATTGTAATCAGCTGGCAACAGTGATAATGCAGGCGGTTTCCACAATACATATAGAGAGAAAATATAGAGCAGATACTGAAAATAACTAACTGAATTCTCCTTTATAAAATTTAAAAACATGATACCAAAGTTGCCAGAAAACATTTGCTTTCTAAAACTAAACATTATTACTAACCACATTCATGGCCTTTTCCCTACCTACCTTAATTATTCATTCTCTTACCTTACCATTGGTTGAATTTTGACATTAATTGTATGGGCTTATGTCAAATTTTACTCAATAATAAGGCAAATGAAATCCCAGTAAAGAAGAGACCATTAGGAAGCAGGGAATACCCTATACAGCCCTGTTGGTTCCAGCGTAATCGATAATGAATAGAATACAACCTGACGATATTGTAAAACTCATATTATTCTTTCTCTTTGGTATAAACACCAAAAATCAAATGGATATTTTAAAAATCTAGACCAATCTAAAACGTTTAAATTTATTAATTTTTTTCAACGCCAACATACAACATTTTGATTTCAAGATATTTTCACAAATGGGACACTGCTTTTTTAAGACCTTTAACTTTTGCAGTTCTCGAGATTATCAGCTTTTAATCACAACGGAATAAAAATATGAGGGTTCCTTTACTTTGAGTTGTCGTAACTTAAAAACCCAAAAAACTATTACTAATACAAGACTTCAAAATAGACTGCTGCATGTAATAGCCGCTTTAAATATATACCATCAGTTCTCATTATTACTGACTTACATTCAACCCAAGCAACACAAATTCTAAAAATATAATATTAAAACAAATGATTAGATGCATAGATTTCTATGTAAGAAAGCTCTGGTATATATGTTGCAACTAACATTTGTCACTATTTGTATAGAATATGAAACAATCATGACTTCTTTCCAGACACAAATAAACATTTCAAATCTTACTTTATTAACAAAACAAGATTCCTTTTAAACTTTAATAATTTTACTTCCATAACTTTTTTTGTTTAACAATTTTACTGATGTTTAATATTCAACATAAACAGAAATCAAATACATAAACAATTTTTTTATAACTAGAACCTGTCTAACAGAAACAGCCTAGTGGATATTAAGACAATTGCAACACCAGGTACAATGCCAATTTGTCACCAACCTATTAAAATGTTACTTATATAGCAGATAAGATTGGGACAAAGAAGAAATATAGGAAAGGAGTACTGTTTTGAAACAAAACCGCTGAATTACTGCCAATAACTGCATAACGTCCACAGAAACTTTATAGTCTATCTGATATCAACTATAGAAAGCAAAGTAATCTATTGCACAGCTATCTATTGCCAACTGGAGTGGTCTCACATTTCACACAAATGTAGGAGCTGCACCGACATATAATACAAAATCTCAAATACCATCAAATAATTGAACATTAATAGAATGTGTAGAACATGACAACACTGAAAACTCAATTATTTTTTTATTCATCATCCACATTATAATACAAAATATGCAATTAAAGAAACAGTCAAATACTTTTAAATTGGTTATACCATTTTGAATGATAAATACAATAGGTCTGTTATCAAAACAATCAGATGCATGCACAGTACTATTTTTTGCTCAAGAAATTTTATTGTGCATAAATTTGATGGTTTACGGCAGATTCATATTGTGTTGCAACAGATCTAATGATTGCATTACCTTTTAAACACAAAACAATCATCCTCAAAGACAACAAAAAATAAATATTTTTAAATACCACAACTATTACCATTTAACTAGTTTTGCTAACAAGATCAATGATAAAACAATGTAGGCAAGTTTGTTAAAAAACTGCTATTGGCCTAATCTCACCTTACTATCAACAAATTAGGTTCAAGTTGATGAAAGACATGAGTAACCTTACTACGGACGAGTACCTCACCATACCTTATACCATTTGAACTTTTCTATAAATCACATTTCTATTTTTTTACACGAAAAAATTGATTTTAAAATGATTTTATTACTTCTTACATGCTAAGTAAATGCCCTGATTCTCTATAATAATTATAAAACGATTTGAGAATACAGACTAACATCACAAAAAGAACAAAAATGTACATCCACTATACTACAAATATTTGGTGAAATGAATTTCTAATAAAAAAAATATACGACTATACAATTATATCTAGAGAATCGGGGATCCTATCACGAAAAAGAACTAGAACCAACCTCTATTACTGTTAAAACACAAAACACAAGCTCTATTTTTATCGTGTTAAATATAGTCGAAGTTTTGAAACGAACATATTTAACACGTATAACAACAATCTGAACAATATTCAACAACAAGACAATATACTTTCAAGACAGAATTGAATTGAGACATTACTTGCGCAAAAATAGGCAAACACAAGACCAAAATCCAAATTAAAATGTCGAACAACAAAACGAAAAATTGACAAGGAATTCGTCAAAACTTTCTATTCTATCTTTGGCTTCAACCCTACTGGCGGTCTGGCGCTGAACAGCACAAACAAACTACTGTGAGTCACAAACTATGAAACTACTATGGATACTACGTATCAGTGACCACTGACCACTAGGGATAAAAGAAAATATCGATGTTTCCAAACATCGATATATCGTTCATAAAAATCGATGTTTTAACATCGATGTTGAAACCGAAACATCAACGATACATCGTTGTTCAAGAACGATGTCTTGTGAACGATATTTTATCTATACAGATATAACGTGCCATCTGGCGCTCTATCTGTGATCTATACAGATATCCATTATATTACTTTTTCATATTTTTTCTTATTGCCAACAATAATTTATAATGTAAACGTTGATTATTATACCTATTTATTTAATGTATTTTAAAAATGACCATATTTCTTAGATGTACATTTATTTAAAATGGTTATAGGAATGTGTTAGTGTGTGCCCACACTATTGAATTGTAAGTAAAGTAGTGAATGTTCGGTAAGGCAAAAAACATATAAATAGAATAAACATGGTATTTAGTAGGAATTAGAGCATTGAGAAGTGTGTGTGGTATTTCTTTGAAAGATGGAGTGACAGTGGTGTAAAAGGATGATGTTAGTGAAAGCAAGAATTAAGAAAGGTTTGCTAGAGTGATTTGGGAGATACATAGATGTTAAAAAAAAAACGATATTTCATTTGCATCGCAGGAAGAACCGTCAAAAGTTTATGTAAATTGTGATAAAAAAACATCGTTCATAAATATCGATATTTTTAACATCGATGTTTCACTTTTAAAAACATCGATGTTTTATATGAACGATGTTCATCCTTACTGACCACTGGCCACTGATTCGACGAATGTCACAGTACGGTACGGCGTACGTCAAAAGCCAAAACTTTAAAGGATTAAGTTGAAATGAAGACAATAATATAATAATAAATGACAGACAAGATTAGTGATAAGTCGTTTGTAAGTCGTGATAAATGAACCTAAGTGAAGTGGCGAATGAGATTTGTTTTTAATGTTTATGGCTTGGCAACTAGGTCTTTAAGCCAGGCGCAGTTGTATTGTAGGCTACAATCGATGCCATACAACGGAGTTCTTGTGAAAACTCGAAAGGCCACATTTGTCTATACACTTCACATTTCTCACAAAAATACTTAATTACTACTCAAAAACTAACAATATCCTACAACTATTGTTCATTTCAGAGTAATTTTTCACATTTTTTGAAAATAAAATTGCAAAGCACAACATCTCCTTTCAGTTCCCGCCAAAAACTCCAATTTTTTTTCATGACCATAGATATAAAGTTTTCAGTCGGATGACGAATGAAAAAAATGAACAGTATCGCCAGCCCTTTAATAATTTAACAATAAGTTTGATTTTGAAAAATAATTTCTCTCGTAAATGCTAAGTAAAACAATAAACCTGGACAGCGCAACAGCTCAGGAATTTTAAATTTATGAAAATCTCCATAGACAGATTCATCAATTTTTTATTTTTAAGACCTACCAACTCCATTCTTTTGAGATATTTTTACACTTTATCTCTTCCCATATTAATTGAAATAAAAAAGTTATACGTATAATTTTTCAGAATCTGACTATCCACCAATATCCTATTTGACTGAACAGTGAAAAGAATTTCAGTTAGCCACCATACATGCCATGAGATCCGGCCACTTCTATTTTTTTTTTTTCATAATTTTACTACAGCATTACATAGAGATGCCTCATAGATATTATATATTGTTAAAGACAAAACCTTGCATTAAAAGGTTATGAAGTTTGAACAAAATTGATGTTACATATTTTATATTCGATATGACATATTTATTATCACAAACGTCCGTAGATCGGATATACGATGACATAGATATACTACACATATGTTTACTGAGTATTCACATTGAAGAAATCATTTCCGAGCAAAATTACAATAAAAACTGGTTGAAGCTCGCTCATAAAACAAAATTTTTCCCTAATTTGGTAATGAGAAATCTTTAGATTTGTAAATACATCGTTCAATGCAAAATTTAATAAGATTATTTTTCACTGAAAACAACAAAAGTGTCAGGAAATAAAGGTTATTTTTATTTATTTATTAAAAACAACTAAATTAAATTTATTTCTAACAATAATGTAATTTGTCCCGTATGACAAATCAAAACGATAATATCAATAAGGCCCACAATTAAATTATTAGAATCACTACTCATCAGATGTACTCTAAAAAAAATGCCACCGAAGCACTTAAACTAGTGAATAAATTGTTAAGTGGCAACACTAACTCCAGTAAACTTTAGAGATGGGGCACTACTTTATCAAATCGAATAGGATTCAAAACTTACAATTAAATCTATTCAAAGTAAAACAATAATATTAATCAGTATTATTTATATAGATATTATAGAAGTAATATAGATTAGGGGTATTTAGTGAAAATTGATATTGACAATGGAGCCAGGCGAAATAACTTCAGATCAGAAGCAGGGGCAAATGTTGACATTCAAAACAAAAGTAATTGTATATAAATATGAGTTATTCAATAATTGACGACAATTTTATGTTTGTTACTTGTCATCAGATCATTTGTACAATCGTTCAATTGTGAAGCCAAAGTGCACTCGTCTTTATTTCGAACGCTTGTTTCTATACATCGATCTAAATTCTTTTCCAATTTCTTCATTAGCTTTGTGTCTTTAGCATAAAATCTGCTCACCAATAATATAAGATTTCCTGTTAAAAAACCAAACAAATATGAAAGCATAAAAAACCATTTAAGTCCTAGATAATTATTACAAGTCCGTTGCCTACCAAAGGGTAAACTATCCCTGTTTTAGATCGCTCCAAAAAGCACCAAGCTTTTCAGGGTCCCGTAGCAATTTTGGTAAAAACGGAATATAATATGTTACAGTATTTTTTTATACTCAGAAAATACTGGTTCTACATAGATACAACTTTACAGTAAGTTGCAGTCCGTAGACCGCTACAAAGATGTGTAGTAAAATCGCGAAAAATAAATATTAGGCTGCCCATCATAGCTGTAAGTAAGGGTTGAAAAAGTAGGCTTGTCAATTAACATATTCGTATGTGATGAGGGAATAAGGACCCAGAGGAAGAAAGATCACATTGTATTTATATGTAATTTTATTTTAATAAACGTTTTCTTACAGTCTGTTTTTTATTACGCTATACCTATTATTTACATACAACGCGTTCCTTAAATAGCTCACAACGTCCAAAATGCTCCGTCAGCCGTTTCACAAGTTACGTTTTACAAAGGTAAGGATCGATTGAAGCCACATTCCAAAAAATGGTGTAATACCGTATTGTAACGCCGGCAAGCAAGTGGAACAGGATAAATCGCGGTCGTGAACGTGGTCGTTGTGAGTCCCTAATGGAACGTAGCTATAGTGATGTCGCATTGCTATATTATCAGTGTGGACTATCGTTTTACACAATTTTACCTATATAAATAATACGAGGGATTGCACTGATGCTACCATTTGAGCGACGGATTATGTTCACGTATATTTTTATCTCAATATGTAACAAGTATTCATTTAATGAATTTATGTATTTTTTCTTTCTTACCTTTATTAATTTTTGCATTTTCAATAACTCCGTTTCTTTTTAACACGCAAGCTATGAGACATTCGCCGTAGGAAACCTATGGAAATGAAACGTCAATAAAAAATGCGTGCCACTGTGACGTCATTTGGCCACTAAACATGGCGGTTTTAGTGCTGTCCAGAAGATTTTAATGTTATTAGGTTTTATCGATAAACGTCCTTGGCTCATTTTATTTTCAATATTATTGAGTATTAATTATTTGTAGAATTTATACTTTAATAGGAAGTAAGTATATTGTTATGTGCAAAGATACTTTGATTTAGATGTGTGAAATCTAAGACAAGTTCGTGTTTCAACTTTATCAAGTAAACGATATGACGATTTTTAAAAGTTGCTACACTGATTTGATAAAGTTGTTGTTTGACAACACAGTGACCACAAAACATAAACATATGGCGTAGTACAGTGCCATCTGCCCATCTCTAGCATGCTAAATTTTATCGTCGTTTCGTATGTTGCCGTCTCGCTCGCACTTGCGTATATGCCTGAAAGGGATGGAAGCTTTATGTCGGCGATAAAACGATAGCATGCTAGCTAGCTATGCTGTTTTGGATATCAAAATAAGAGTACGTGTTTTTCCTATGAAAAACACGTACTCTTATTTTGATATCCAAAACAGATTAATTAGATTGTAAATAGACGGAGTAGTTTAGACTACTTACCTCTCTATTACAATCTATTTTAATTGTGTTGCTGACTCTAAAGTCCGTAACACATTACCGCAACGCACCTCAAGATAGGTGCGCTGCATCATAAGTGAGTGATTCAAATTTTAAACTTATTAAGGGCCGCGTGATAAAAAAAAAAACAAAACACCTACAGAACATTTATTTAATAAAAAACGTCATTCCTTATGACTTACGCTCTAAAATCACTTAATTATTAAAAATTTAACGAATTTACAATAGTTTTTATTAAAGTAAAACTAATAAAGGCATAAGTTTATAATATGAGTTTTATTTGTACCTTAGATGTTTTACATGGAATACAAAATTCAAAGAAGTGACACCATCAGTTTTGGTTTATTCCTCTAAAGATGTCAAAGCATATTACTTTTATCTAAGTAGGTTCAATAGCTTCACAATAAAGAGTCTGTATATACAAAATCTAACATCTTCTCTTGAAGCTAAAGAACAGCAAAATCCTTAAATGTGCAGCATTTACCAAGGTAGAGGTGTCAGGACCGGCCAAAACAGGAATTGTTTCCAACTGATTTTCTTTTAATATGCCAGTTTTATGTTGGCTGGCATGTCGCTGCAAAATATTGAAATATTAGATTAGAATAATTGTGTCCACAGTATTTTTTTCATAAAATTTGCTTAAATTATGACATTATTATTCAAATTGGGCAAATACATTTCTTGGATGGAATCACAGCCACAAAACCCATAAGTTTTTCTAAAATGGTTACATAGAATGAGAATGACATAGACTACAACTAGTAACTAGCATATCAGTAATAAGGTAGCAGCAACAAGTATATCAAAGGGTAAAAGTGAAAGTACAAATTTCAATTATACGAGCAGTCTCCATGAGTGTGAGAGGCACGAGAAGACATATTAAGGCCTTCGACTGCGAAGACGGAGCAGGAATTATATAATAAGCCGACAGTCCAACTACTATCCTGCTGATCATCGTCCCACCATACAAAACTTGTATATTAATTTTGATCCTTTTATAGCACGTTTTGTTATAAAATAATATGTATGTATTAAAATATGTATATAATTTAAAAAAAGTATATCAATACTAACTATAAAAGTATATACAGTATTAACTTACTCTTACAAATTTGAAGGGCACGGCATCATCTCGTAGTCGAGTCACATCCAGAGTTTTGTTGAAACATTTATCATCAAAATGTAGCGAGCAAATATAAATATATTTTGCATTTGGCTTTATATTTTCCATTCCAATGGCTTCCAGCCACTTTTTCTTTATACGCTCATTTCTTGGGATCCTATAAAATATGTTTTAATTATTATTTTTGTATGTTTTAAGCGGGGTAGCATGATAAAATAAGAAATTTTATATAAGCAATCATATTATATCGATATCAAAGTCGATAAATAATGTACAACCCCAGCTAATAAATTAACATTATTTAAGCGTAAAAATATAGTTAAATAAGTTAAATCCATTCATGACCTATAACTGCACATAAGAACCTTGCTAATTATAATGAAAATCTTCCTTTATTTTCCCGGAAACATTAACAATAAGCAATATTTTTAATGTTATTTACAGCGTACCTGTGTATGGTTAAAGATGACTGATTTGGTGTTTTTCTTATGCCGCACCCTATTACACTGCACACGGACATATCTGCGACGTAATTATTTATATTTGGCTTCAATTATTTTAAATCACAAGCAAAATATTGAAAGATAATTAGTTATTTTCATTTATACCACGACTTTTTGACAGGACAAGTACCGGGTGCACTGACTGATAATGACATTTGGTGCACTAAACATGGCGGATTTTCGGCCTCATTAGGTATTTACGTATATTCATGTTCCACTTTATGTACGCACTGAAATACTGTTATATTGTTTTCCTGCGAGTTACAGTGCTGAGTAAGAACGAGATAGATATATGTTTATGTGTGTGCCTTCAAAATGGATGCTATTTGTATAAGCAATTGTACGTATAGAACAATATGTCGCGTCCCTATTATAAGGTTTTGATATGTATAGCCGCTTCTTATCTCTTACTAGCCGTTCATTTGCCCTACTATAAGCCTAACTGCGGAACCTTAGGCGGCGGAAAGTCCCTAACCTATGACACGACCTTATCATCTGAATTGTTACTTTTTATCACCATTTAATTAGGCAATTTATTGATTGATTAACTAATATAATAATGGCCAAGCACCATTACTATAGCCAAACTCAACACCTTTGTAATTTTGTTTGTGACAGTTTATACAATAAATCGTAATTGTTGCGGAATAAATACTTTTTGTTTATAAATATTGTAGTACTGACAGCTCGGCTTTTGACGTTTTTAAAATTAAAGACAATCGAGTTGGTTGTGATTCGAACGTAAAGAAAAAAATGGCCTTTCATTTTATTTAGGTCCATTTTTATTAGAATATATATAATTTTGTCTCGTTCGGGTCCATGACAGTAATACTATTCTACCATTTAGCAATAGGAGCCAGGTTTGCCAGTTGGTAGGGCATTTGCCCGACTGGATGGCCACCACCCCTGGTCTAAAGTATGTCGCCATAACAACCTTGAGTTGTGTTCCGGCATTAGTGACCAGGTTCCAGTTTCTCTTAAGAGAGCAGCAGCGCATTTGTAGCAACTTTGGTGTTGCAAATATCTATAGGCGATGGTAACCGCTTTCCATCAAGTGGGCCGTCTGCCTGTCTGCTGATCTCCTGCAATAAAAAAAAAGGAGCTTGCCACAAGTGTGACGTTTGACTTGTAGCGCTGAGCTCCTAGTGCTAAAAGACGGGTTTATAAAAAAACACCAAAAATTCCTTACTTTATATATTATTTATACATCTTATTATATTTTACATGTTTGTTAAGATCCTGTATTCATATAAATACATTCTTTTTCCTTAGAAGATAATTTTAGATGAATTACATTATTTAATGTTGTTTAAATATATTAGGAACGGTTCCTGTATCTTACTGACCATTGATTTGCCTTACTATCGTTAAAATTTGACATAAGCTCCATCTATACAAGTAATGTCAAAACTGAACCGATAATATAGTCCTCCTTGACGTATCCGTCAACGGCGAAAGTGAAAGTGAAACAATAGTAAGATATAGGAACCGGCCATTAGACAATTTAAGCCATCTCTAAGTTAGATATTACAGTTGAAAATGTTTTATATTAATCATCTCAAAACACAATTATCACTGAAATTTTATCAAAAAAATTATTTTGTAAGAAAACACAAGGTATGATAGTTTATTATTATACTATATGACGTAAATGTAAATATTGCTAACCATAACCCACGACTTCGTCCACTTTTACTTTTATACTTTCTGGGTGAATTAAAAACGCTTCTGAGGGCTTAAGCATTTATCATATTAAAATTTTGAGCCATTTCTCTAAATCAGTAAATTAAAAAAAAATCTCTCAATCTCAAGTACATTCTTCCACGATCGTTTTCGTCAAAATTCCAACATTTTTTCGGATTCGAAGAAAACGTACGACGAAATTTATTCCAGAGTAATACCTTTGGTGAAGCTGTGTGTATGCACATGTATTTCGTTATATTTTATGACTCCAAATTAAGGAATTTTCAAAATTACTTTGAGTTTGAGGAATGTGTAAAAACTTATAATGACGTCATTTAGTATAATAATCGAATGTGACATTTAAGCCTCAATGTAATTACATATGTATATTCACAGCGAAACACTTAAATAGAGAGAGCGAAATGAATCCTTAGCACTATATGGTGACGCTTCATCTGCGATTATATAACAAATATAGGTCGCGTTTCACGCAGATATAGCGACGAGTTGTTAATGACGTTAAATATTGCCAATAACACACTCTAATGTGTGAGGCCAAATCACAATACATATACAATAATATATTTCAAAATACATAAGTTATTATAATAGATGTATTAGCATGATTATATTGTGTTAATCAGACATGGCTATTTGTGGACAAATAGTGTTTTCTGAGTAAATTTCTAAATGTTGATAAGGATTTGGCCTCACACATTAGTGTGTTATTTGTCAATATTTAACGTCATTTTGTGTATTTCATTTTTAAATTAGTTTGAGTATTCATGTATCGATTGCTTCTTTCCTGCACCACCTACAACGCCTGATTCAAATTTTGAAAATTTGATTCAGGTTGCCTGGAAGAGATCGCTTTGAGCGACAAGGCCGCCTATTATATTGCCTAGAAAATATTGTAAATATGGTCTGTTTTGTAATTGTATATTTTGGTGTGCAATAAAGTGTTATCTCTCTATCTCTCTCTAATGTAGCGTATTCTTTAACGCCGATAATTTTAACGCTTTGAATAAGACGCTTTCGACCCCAGTCTAATCTTTAATATTATCGCAGGTGAAGCCGCACCATTAGGTTTAAACCCATTTGACTTTATAGCTATCCCAATAGACAGATTTTAATGTAATTTATAATGAATATATTTAATCCTTTATAGTATTTGTAGTCTGGATAGATTTAATAATAATTATGACGAGCAGATTTAATAAAAAAAATTACATTTAGAATTAGACGCTGGATGACGTTTAAAATAGAATCAAGAGATTAACTTAAATTTAGGTCAGGAGGTCTAATAAAGCATTGAATTAATTTTAATAAAATTTAGAATGATGAAGATTTTTGAAGACAATTACAATAAACAGATTTAATGAAACTTAGCATTAAAGATTTTGCAAAATACTACACAGACAAAGCTGCAGTAACAGCTAATTAGACTAGAACTGAAAGAACAAGACAAAAATAAGCTCAATCAATAATACCTTACTAGAAAAAACTGAATTATACATAAAATATTCTTAATTCTGAATGCTATTTACTAAGAAATCTTACAGCATGTCTGGTCTGAAGTATGCCGCCATAACAACCTTGTGTTGTGTTCCGGCATCAGAGAGCAGCAGCACATTGGTGGTACCTTAGGTGTTACAAATGTCCATAGGCGATGGTAACCGCTTTCCATCAGGTGGGCCGTCTGCCTGTCTGCTAAATTCATGTAATATTTTTTTTTTCTATCAGTTAAATTTGACATAAGCTTCATACAAGTATTACCAAAATTTAACCGATGGTAACGCAAGTGGATGAATAGTAAGATGTAAGAGACGGCCATAAATGATCGGAAGAGTAGGACCAATGCAACTAAAATTGAGGAGATACGACATAGGCTACGTCCCACAAGAGGCTCACAATGACCACGTTCCTAAACGCGATTTTTCCCGTTACAAACAAACTCTAGTGGAACGGATTATAGAGCGTTGATGTCATTAGCGATATGAAATACACAAATCTCATTGGCCGATTTGAAAATCGTGCCTCTTACAATGACTACCGATAGAGAGAACAAGTACTCTGTGGTCAACGCCCACTTCGACTCAGCTCTTGACATGGGTCGTTGTGAGCGCTGTGTGATCGAAAATAATGTCATTAGTGACGTTTTCGCTACGACCATAACGACCGTAGTCGCCATGTGGAACGGCAGACGGAGCATTTTAGGCGTTGTGAGCTACTAGAGCAACGCGCCCATAGCGTGGTTATAAAAATAAAATGCAGTCTTCCATTTTAATTATTCTGTCAATTGTTTTAAGTTAGTTGAATACGTGATTATTTACTCTTTAATACAACAAGTTTTATATAAATTAAATTGAAGAGGAAATATCCAAGTCAAGCGAATGATTGGCAACCTGTAAACCCATTTTATATTAAAAAAAAAGTTGTTTTTTGCCCAAACCAACTTAAAATTTCTCTGTGGTTAAGCTGACTAAGTCTTTGCCGGCTTACCTCCGTGGCTCCCGAGGCTTCGGGTTCGATTACTGGCATGGTATATTTCGGAAACGTGTCTTCCGTTATTTACTACGGTCTGAGATCGACCCTATTGTAGTCCCCTGCATCTTACACATAACACAAGCGAACTTGCTTAATTTGGAAATATACAATGCGTTTGTCTGTCGATTATTATTATTATTTCTTTTTCCAACTAACTACTTAATGCCCGGTTTCTAAGGTACTTTTAACTGTAGTTTATCTGCTCGTTGGCGCGATTGGTTCAATAGCTTGTAAAATTACGTTTTTCAACACCCCATCGGACAATAGTTAAACTAGGTTCAACTTAACTGACCAATATTAGGCGTTTATCTATTCCATATCTTTTGTTTGACGTTTTTGTTTGATGCAAATAAATATTAGATACTCCTTCTTAAATAGATCCATGTAGTGGTGAGTTTTGGTACTAGTTGTAGGTTAACTAGAGTTCATTTATTACGTAACTTTATGGAATCAATTGTTATTGAACTCATAACTGGTAACCTCAGAAACCGGGCATAACACCTACTTATTCCGACCATACATTATACATACATATATTATACATTATATATTTTCTAACACGAAAATCTTTGTATTTCTTTAAGTATTAATGAACAAAATTTATTCCTATATTAATTTTCATATTTACAATGAATAATACGATTCACTATAACAAAAATGAAAAAGAATCTAATTTGTACATTGAAGTCATATTAAAAAAAAATATCTAACATCCTTTAACTAGAACTTCACAAAAACGCTTAGTTTTTATCTGTTTGTGAACCTCACAAAAATTACTTCCAAGCTTAATTTAATTCAACAATAGATACGCTCTGTCAACCAAATACGAAGGAATTCCTATGGGATAACACAATGCAAAATAGTTCAAGTATCCTTTAATAAAGTCTTCATTCTTAATTAGCGGGTGTCACTATACCTGAAAAAAGAAAATGATTCCTATTAAAAGGTTTGCCGATAACTACTTCCTATTATTGTATATACTTATGCAAAGTATATACAACAAAAAAATTAAATAATAAATTTATTGCAACAACTATTTATGGAACCTTTTTTGTCAACCCTACTGGCCGTCGACGCGTGACATTGTGAGGCTATCGGCAAACTTTCTGCGCACTATTAGTAAGTCGTCGTCGTCGTCAGCCATTTGCAGTCCACTGCTTATTACACTTACTATTAGTAAGTACATCACTTTAAATAAGCACAAAACTCTTCTATTAAAGAGTTTTTGGCGGGAATTGAAAGGGGACATTGTGCTGGGCAGTTTTATTTTCTAAAAATGTGTAAAATTACTGTAAAATGAACAATAGTTGTAGGATATTGATAGTTTTTGAGTAGTAATTATGTGTTTTGTGAGAAATGTGAACTGTGTAGTCAAATGTGGCCTTTCGAGTTTTCACAAGAACTCCGTTGAATAGTGTGGATTGTAGCCTACAATACAACTACGCCTGGCTTAAAGGCCTACTTGCCAAGCCTTAAACATAAAAAAAATCTTCTATTAAAATCAGGGATGTGGTTTATCTAAGATACAAGTATCTGAAATATAGATACAAAATACGTACTTTCATTTTGTACCTAGATACTTTTAAAAAATGTATTTTGTATTTAGATACCATACGTTAAGTATCTTAGTATTTTGTAAATAATTTGATTGCTAAAATATTTTTAGTCATAATAACCTATGCATTTTTTACATTTACTATGCCACCTTATAGGGCAAATAAAACTGAACACACCTTTTAAATTTAAATCAACCAATCAAACGACATCTCCATGTGGAATCCGATGGAACTCTTATCTATATTAATATTATAAAGAGGTAAAGTTTATGAATTTGTGATGTTGTAGGGGGTAATCTCTGGATCTACTAAACCGATTTTAAAAATTCTTTTACTCTTGGAAAGCTACATTAACAGGCAGTGCCATAGGCTATATAACATGACGCTATATACCACGGGAGCGGGACAGAGCGCGGGTGAAACCGCGCCGGGCCGCTAGTTATACATACATACATACATACATAACTTCACGCCAGTTCCCTTGCGGGGTAGGCACAAGCAACAGAGTGCCGTTTAGGCTTATTCTTACACACCTCACTTGCCTCTTTGACATTCATAACTCTTGTCATGCAAGCTCGTTATATATGTATATATATATATATATATATGTAGGAATGTTAAGAGTGTTTGATGTGTAACGGAACGCAAGTGTAGATTGAATGAGATGAATGAATGAAAGGTTTGATTGATTTTTGGAATGTACAGAGCAGGGTCGATAGTCGGAAGCGAAAGAGGGTGGTAGGGTGCGTGTAAGACGAAGTTGTTATTCTAAGGTGTATTTTATTCAAAGAAGATTAAAAAAAAAGTGTTTCAATTCAAAGGTGTTTTATTGAAAGCGAGCCGATTTTTATCAAACGAATCCCCCCCCTCCCCCCACATAATAAATACACAAATAATAGTTAAAATCGTAAAAATTGTCAACATAACATTGTTATGTAGGTATGTGAAATTTGTGAAAAAATCAAGTTTTTTAGAGCTTCAAAAATACTTGTAAATAGAAAAACTCACTGTTGGCAGGTGTGGGCGTGGTGGTGGGGGAGCAGGCCGCGCAGAGGGGCGCGGCGCGCGGGGAGGCCAGCGCGGGCAGGGGGGCGCGGTGCACCACGCACCGCGTGCACACGCACCGCCCGCAGCCCCAGCAGTGGTGCTGGACAACGGGGAAGGAACAGATCAAAAAACGCTTTACAGCACTGACCCGCTGACCTTTTATTATCATCAGTGGAGCGGCTGCTGCATAGGAATAACAAGAAGATTGTTGTGTCAATTTGAAGCGTCATTTACGAGAGCCTGGGGATATAATTTATACATGATAACTGTGTAAATGGTTCGAGTTTGTACATTGCGTTTAATAAAAATGTAAATCACGAGAGATAATTCGGACCAGGAGATTTCGAAAATGCAACTTTTAGAATGTTTGTCTGTCTGTCTATTTTTTTATTTATCCTCCTTTTGACAAATACGATATGTCAGGGTATTACTTACATTCTTATATCTATTACATGATGTTTCCTAGACTAATTTCAATCTGATATCTACTACATTAATTATTAATTACATTATCGGCGTTTTCTTTTACATTTTTTAAAAATATATTTATACTATTTTCCTATTACTATCTATGTATATTCTTTTTCTAACTAACTGTCATTTATTACTTGTCTGTCTATTAGAGCATCACGTAAAAACTACTGAACGGATTTAAATGAAATTCGAAACGGTGGTAACTTATATCACGGGGCGTAACTTGGGATACTTTTTATCCCGATAAATGACGTTGTTTCCGTGGGATAGACGACAATAGTGAAAAATGTGGCACTGCGATCGCATCTTTTTTGGAAACTAATGAACGTATATTTTTTTTTATTGCATGAGTTCAGCAGACTGGCAGACGGCCCACTTGATGGAAAGCAGTTACCATCGCCTATGGACATTTGCAACACCAAAAATGCTACAAATGCGCTGCTGCTCTCTTAAGGGAGACTGGAACCTGGTCACTAATGCCGGAACACAACTCAAGGTTTTTATGGTGGAATACTCTAGACCAGGGGTGGTAGCCATCCAGTCGGGCAAATACCCCACCACCTGGCTGTGGGTTATTTTGTCGCCTCTTACGACAGGCCGCCCGGCCGCAGGAAAATGTATCCTTTTTCCGTTCCTGCACGGATAAATGAAACGAATATGAATGAGACTTGACATAAGGGTGGCTTATAACCCGAATCAACACTTAGGATACGTTTTATCCCGATAAGAGACGTCTTTTACTTGGAATAGACGAATTAGCAAAATAGATGGCGCTGCAATTGCGATGTAGACAACCATCGCCGTAATACAAATACGTTGTCAGGTTGCCCACATGTCATTCGTTACGTATTAAGTAGTTCAAATCAGGTTGGCTGTGACTTTTCTTTATGTTTTGCTATGCAGCTGTCTACACTATATTCATTTAGTTTCTTTGTCGTTATTAAATCTGCATATGTACACAATTACAGCAAAACCGATACAGTAATCCAGTAGTTTTTCCGTGAAAGCTTAACAGACAGACAGACCAAGTACTATCCCATTTTATAGATGATGAATTGTAATATCGTTTAAGTTTTATAAAAAGGACATCAAAAAAAAAACCTATCCTACTTTCTAGAATAACCTTTAGATAAATCTATCCCTTTTCCACGATGAAAAGTATCCTATGTTCATCTTGAACTTTCATATATACCGAGTTTCAACCAAATCGGTGCAATAGTTTTTCCGTGAAAGCATTACAGACAAACAGAAAAATATACTTTATCCCAGAAACTATCCTATTTTTCGGAATAAAAAGTATCCTATGTTCATCCTCGGCATCGAAATATATATATACTGAGTTTCAGCCATACCGGTCGAATAGTTTTCCGTGAAAGCATTACAAACAAACAGAAAAATATACTTTATCCCGGAAACTATCCCATTTTTCGGGATAAAAAGTATCCTATGTTCATATTCGGCATTGAATTATATATCTGTACAGATTCAGTCAAATAGTTCCAGTATTTTTCTTTAAAAGCGTAACAGACTGACAAGAGTTACTTTCGCATTTATAATATTAATAAGGATTAACTTGTAGGGACCGCTTCGGCGTTTTGTAAAATGATGAAATATGTCTTAATTGACTTGAGTATCAACTACCCTATTTTTTTGCTGAGGTTACCTTCCTACTGAAGTGGTCCAGCGGCGTGGAGCAACTGCACTCGGTGACGTTCTTGACGCTCTTCCAATCCAAAGCGACGGTGTTCACCTCCTGCTCCAAGTGAAGCAGACTTGGGGGGATAGCGTCGTCGCCTCGCTGCAATTCATCAAATATGTCCTCATACGTATTAATAACATTTTTTGAAGTGAAACTTCTATATAAACGGGGGGTCTTAGGATTTTTCTGTCACGAAAATGCGTTACGGCCGCGTGGAGGGGCGGCACAATTTTAGAGTATACTATGGTAGCGTTTTTTGGTTCCGGATCGAATCCAGTTTTTTTGTTTGATAAAATAAAATATGTTTAAATAAAAAAATGCATTAATTAAAATGTACCTAACCTAATCAAATCATAATTTGCAGTAAACCTGCGAAAAATCAAATGTGTGCTGGGACACATAGTAGAAGTGAAATTTCAACGGACAAGTGGGAAAACAAATCGCAACTAAAATTTTAACTTGAAGTTTTACGGGCAGATTGTTAATGTACTTGTCCAATTTGAAAAACCTGCCCGTAAAACTTCAAGTTAACATTTTGTTACAAATTGTTTTGCCACTTGTCCGTTGCCATTTGTTTTTCCACTTGTCCACTGTTTTTAACGCAAGTAAATACTCCCGTTTCATACTTTATATCATTTGATTTATAAAAAAAATAACCTCCACGCGGTGTCTGTGTGTTGGTGTGATATTAATATTAGGGAGGATTTCTTTTTGTCATATTAAGTAGTCGACAGGTGAATATATGTGGTGAATTAAATTATACACTGCTTAACATAAAGTGTCGCGGTGAAGGTAAGGAAAGGAATGCTCCGGTGGTTCGGCCATGTGGAAAGAATGCATGATGAAAGAATCACTAAACAGATATACAATGCAAAAGTGGATGGATGCAGAAGTCGTGGAAGGCCACGATACACCTTCCATGATCATATTGATCGTGTACTAGCAGAAGGTGATGTCAGAAGCCTTAAGAACAGACGAGCGTGCATGACGAGAGCTATGAATGTCAAAGAAGCAAGTGAGGTGTGTAAGAATAAGCCTGAATGGCGCTCTGTTGTTCGTGCCTACCCCGCAAGGGAACTGGCGTGAAGTTACGCATGTATGTATGTATGTAACATAAAAAATTACAATAATGAAAATTATAAACAATATATAATTCAAATAATTATTTGCACTGACAGCAAAAGTGTACTACAGCACTTAACTCGATGTACCTCTGGCTTCATAGGTATCTCGATTGCTTACCAAACTATCAAAAAAATATACCATTTTTCTCAGAAAATATAGTTTTAAAGTTACAATGGGTTCCATCGGCTTAAGAGGTAATGAGACGGCTGACAAACTAGCTACAGTTACAGTTACTTTTTTTTCTTTTTAATAATGAATAGGTTCGGGTTTGACTGACAGTTGTTACGGTGGCATACTCTAGACCAGAGGTGGTAGCCATCCAGAGGGCTAAATACCCTACCACCTGGCTGTGGGTTCTTTTGTCGCCTATTACGACAGACCGCCTCAAGGCAGGAATTAGAAATATCCCTCGAGTCCCCCCCCCTCAAGAAACAACCCTTACCTGTGTGATGAGAGGTATTTTGCTGGGTTTGTTCGGGGACCTCTCCCCGGCGTCCTTCAAGGGGTGGTCGTGGTTCGCGCACTCCATTTCCGACAGAGTGCCGCCAGACTCGTACAAGAGTCTGCAATCAATCAATCGCTTATTTTACCATTGTAGATCCTATCCTACTAATATTATAAACGCGAAAGCTTATAAAAAATTATGGATGTATGTTTGTTACTCTTTCACGCAAAAACTACTGAATGGATTTTGATGAAACTTTACAATAATATAGCTTACACATCAGAATAACACATAGGCTATAATTTATAAAGATATAGTGTGAATTATCATTATCACAATTTTGCATCATCATGCGGGTAAAACCCCGGGAAGCAGCTAGTATTGTATAAATCCCTATTAATATTATAAATGCGAAAGTAACTCTGTCTGTCTGTCTGTTCCGTTTTCACGGAAAAACTACTGATCTGATTTGGCTGAAACTCAGTATATATTATATATAGTATAGTAGTAGTATATATATATATATTCGATGCCGAGGATGAACATAGGATACTTTTTATCCCGAAAAATGGGATAGTTTTCGGGCTAAAAATATATTTGTCTCTTTCTTTGTTATGCTTTTACGGAAAAACTATTGGACCAATTTACCTGAAACCCGGTATATATATAATTTTAATACCGAGGATGGAGAAGGGATACTTTTCATCCCGGATAATGGGATAGATTTATATAAAGATTATCCCAAAAAGTAGGATAGGTTTTTTTTTGTGATTTGCCATTTTCGTCGTTTTGGTCATCTTTGTCCTTTTTGCCCATTATATTCTTATTGTCCCTTTTGTCCTATTTGTCCTTTTTGTACTTTTTGTCCTTATTGTCATTTTTGTTATTTATGTAGTTTCATAGACATAACAATTTCATACAATGTAACCTGTGTTGTAACCTCTTTAAAAAAGGGGCACACACTAGAGGTTGACTCGCTGCACGGCCGCGGGTTAAACTCTAGTTATGAATATATCACAAGAATATGTTGTATATGTAACCAGTATTGTAAATATGGATTTCTTTGTAATTATTAATTTTGATGTGCGATAAAGTGTTATATATCCGAGCAGGAACGGACAAAGAATACAATTTCCTGCGTTGGCGCGGCCTGTCGTAATAGGCTACAAAACAAGCCAGGTGGTAGAGTATTTGTCTGTCTAGATGGCTACCACTCTTAGTCTAAATGACGCCGCCGTAACAACCTTGAGTTGTGTTCCGGCATCAGTGGCCAAGTTCCAGTCTCCTTTCAGAGCGCAGCACTGCATTTGTAGCACCTTGAGTGTTATAAATGTCCAGAGCCGATGGTAACCGCTTTCCAACAGGCATTTACCTGTCTGGTGAAATTATGAAATAAAAAAATATCTATAGCATCTTTTTTTAATTTTTTTCCATTGCAGGAGTTCAGCAGACAGGCAGACAGCCCACTTGATGGAAAGTGGTTACCATCAATGCCTATGGACATTTGCAACACCAAACGCGCTGCTGCTCTGTTAACGGAGACTGGAACCTGGTCACTAATGCCGGAACACAACTCAAGGTTGTTATGGCGACATACTCTAGACCAGGGGTGGTCGCTATCCAGTCGGATCCGTGCAGGAACGGAGAAAGAATACAATTTCCTGCGACCGGGCGGCCTGTCGTAAGATGCGACTTAACAACCCATACCCAGGTGGCAGGGCATTTGCCCGACTGGATGGCTACCACCCCTGATCTAAAGTATGTCGCCATAACAACCTTGAGTTGCGTTCCGGCATTAGTGACCAGGTTCCAGTCTCCCTTAAGAGAGCAGCAGCGCATTTGTAGCACCTTTGGTGTTGCAAATGTCCATAGCCGATGGTAACTGCTTTCCGTCAAGTGGGCCGTCTGCCTGTCTGCTGATATTCTGCAATAAAAAAAAAAAAAGATCACGCAGCGCTCAAAACGACCCATGTCAAATGGTGGGTCGAAGTGGGCGTTGACTACAAAGCATTACCAACCAATAACATTTGTATATTTCGTCGTTAATGACATCAACGCTCCATAATATGTTCCACTTGAGTTTATGATTGTAACGCCCAAAGTGGAACGGAATAAATCGCGGTCGTGAGCGTGGTCGTTGTGGGCAAGAGGAACGTAGCCTTTGAAGATAATTTCTACTCTGTGAGACCATAGACTTGTGTCTGACACTGACAGACGTGTTAAAGGTTCTCTTTTTAAATTACATGAATTTAAATTCAAAAGTTTTTATTCAAAATAAGTTCCACTGGAGAACACTTTTTGAAGGTCATATAGGTTATAATTTAATTTTACTTCCTAGTCTATGTACACCGCTTCGCAACGTGTTATTGCCTGGCTTAAAGGCCTAGTTGCTAAGCCATAAATATAAAAAAACGTGTTATTGCTGTTAAGGAGTAGAAGCGGCAAGAAACTCCCCAGCAACACGTCGAGCTATAAATTGTTTTTCTTTACATTTCTTATTCTATTTATATCTCAAGTTCTTTGTTCTTTGTTCTTCGTTCTTTGTTCGAACCTCTTTCTTCGTTCTTCATACTTCTACCCTCCATAAAATTACAGAAAGTTTCCCTTCACTTATTACTCTATAGATAAATAAATAAAATAAATTACCAATTCGAACGAAATACCAAAATTCTGATTTCGCGAATTAGTTAATTTTAATAATTAAAGTTTTAGTAAAAAAAAGGGTAATAACTTAAAATTCATACTTATTATCGATTTGCAGTGACTCAGTTTTAGCTTCAATCTCTATGGAATTGACGTTTCCATTTTGATAGTTCACCACCGCAGTGTCTTTGCTCTTCTCGGCCTTCCTGCCTGATAGAAGGTTCTTGAATGTTGTTATTCTCTGAAAAACAACATGGTGTACTGATCTTAATTATATTAATAAAAAAATACAACTACCAACGACAGTAATCTCATAATAAATCCCTGTATGCATATGTATTTATTATTACGTATGTATGTATGTAAATATGTTATTACGTGTTGCAGGACTCGAATTAAAATGCCGTTGGAATTATTATAGAGTTTATTAGTACTATACAAACACGTATAACACAGGTATAAATATAACTGGACGTAACCAGTACAAACGTGATGCACGATTCAATAACAGGCGCAAAGTCCGTCACTATATAGATTATCGAATGTATACACGTCTTGCCTCGCTTGTGGTTATCGCTTGACTGCCTCACCCCTTCCTTGGGGCAGTGAGTGTATTTTTATAATGCCGATGGTAAGGGCCAATAATTTCTTAAGGGTAATATCGAGACTACTTACCATCAGGAGTATGCAATAAAAAAACTGGAGAAGAAATTACCTTAGTGAGGTAGTTGATGTGATGCTCCAAGGCAGAAGAATGCTCGACAGCCGCTGGCAGCAAGTCGCCCAAGGGCTCCCGAGGGTGCACTCCGTTCTCGTACCGACAATACATACCGCGCCAGAATCTAAACATTCAAGAACATTATTCATACAGTATCTTTATTTTTTAAACTATACTTTAGGCTGTAGCTTTATTTTACTTATACTCTACGGTCCAACGTAAAGCGTTTTTTGCTGACGCTGCGGCCTACTTTAGGCTACTTTAATATTAGTTTTTTTTTTTTTTTTTTATTGCACGAGTTCAGCAAACAGGCAGACGACCCACTTGATGGAAAGCGGTTACCATCGCCTATGGACATTTGCAACACCAAAGTTGCTACAAATGCGCTACTGCTCTCTTAAGGGAAACTGGAACCTGGTCACTAATGCCGGAACACAACTCAAGGTTGTTATGGCGGCATACTCTAGACCAGGGGTGGTAGCCATCCAGTCGGGCAAATGCCGTACCACCTGGCTGTGGGTTGTTAAGTCGCCTCTACGACAGGCCGCCCCAACGCAGGAAATTGTATTCTTTCTCCGTTCCTGCACAGATATAAGTAATGCTCACAAATACTTTATAATTGAGTTGCTATCAAGTCGTTACGAGTTACTATTAGTCGTAACATACGACTTCAACTACCACTAAGTTAAACCCAGGGATCAGCATCCAAGCCCAACTACTACGAGAAACCCCGAAAGCAACAAGGTGTATTTTCTTCACCCCACTACAAGAAAGCACCAGCACTCCACCAACTACTGCCAACTTCCACCACTACAAGCAAGAGCAAGTGTACAAACTGTATATATACATAAACTTAATTCGGTTTCTTATCTTATACATAAAATTCTCGTGTCACAATGTTCGACTCCTCCGAAACGGCTTGACCGATTCTTATGAAATTTTTTATGCATGTTCAGTAAGTCTGAGAATCGGCTACTATCTATTTTTGAAATCCCTAAGTGATAAGGGGTGTCCACCCCAAATTTTCTTTTTTTTGATAACTTTATTTTTTTAGGATACAGCATTAAAAAATACATACAACCCTAAATTTTCACCCCTCTACGATCAACCCCTATTTTTTGTTTGTTAATTATAAACTTTAATTTTTTGGTAAGATTTTTAATCTTATTTTGTCATGACTTAGAATAAAAAAAAATATATTACTCTTTTAGATTCACAATTAGAACCGGTAGGTGGCGCTGAGATCGGGTCCTAGAATTTTATTTTTTAAAGGCAGGACAACGTATGCCGGAGCCGCTAGTATATTTATATTATATTATTTTCGTGTACTAGCAGAAGATGATGTCAGGAGCCTTAAGAACAGACGAGCGTGCATGACAAGAGCTATGAATGTCAAAGAAGCAAGCGAGGTGTGTAAGATTAAGCCTGAATGGCGCTCTGTTGTTCGTGCCTACCCCGCAAGGGAACTGGCGTGAAGTTATGTATGTATATTTATATTATTGTTGAAAGACATACAATAATATCAATTTCACATTAGACATCGTGATCTTAGAAAGAGATGCACTGCGCACAACATACCTGATGCTCTGCGCGGCGAGATCGGGCTTGATGACGTCCGGGTGCGCCTTGGGGTCGTAGAGGGGGTTCTTGTACTCGTGCAGGTGGCTCGCCATGTACCCCCAGAGCGAGAAGGTGCGCTCGCCGAGCCGCAGGTCGCGGCGGTCCTTCTCGCAGTTGCCGACGAACGTGCCGTACTGGCACGCGTGCGCGTGGTCGTGCAGGGTCAGCAGGAAGCGCTCGTTGAACTGGAACGCCTAACAGAAACGAATAAGTGGACTGTACTTTTGACCAGACCCATCTATTCTTATGTATTTCGATGCGCTGAATCCGAGTCAGGGGTCAGGACAGTCTGGTCCATACAGGGTGTATAACCGACCTATACCTACTGTTGCGGCGGCGCTGGATTTAGTGATAAATAGGTGGTGGTTAGGTGGGAATGTGAGATTGAGCACGCACGTACCTGATTAATGGGCATGGCACTTCAGTTCACTTGTTACAAATGTTTATGGTATTTCATTTTATGTGTATTTCATATGTATGTGAATTTATTTTATATTTATGGTGCGGAGCGGGTTATTTATAAATTATATATACATGTATGGTGTTGTCAGGAGCCTTAGGAACAGACGAGTGTGCACGACAAGAGTTATGAATGTCAAAGAAGCAAGTGAGGTGTGTAAGAATGGGCCTAAATGGCGCTCTGTTATTCGTGCCTACCCCGTAAGGAAACTGGCGTGAAGTTATGTATGTATACATACATACATACATAACTTCACGCCAGTTCCCTTGCGGGGTAGGCACGAACAACAGAGCGCCATTCAGGCTTATTCTTACACACTTCACTTGCTTCTTTAACATATGTATATACATACATACATATATAGATGTATATATATATATATATATATATATATATATATATGTGTGTGTGTGTGTGTGTGTGTGTGTGTGTGTGTGTGTGTGTGTGTGTATATAGAGTGTTGCGGGCGCGATATATTTTATGGTATTTTATTTAATAAGTGGAGCGATTTTAATTTAATTTATTTAATTAAATGACAATGAAATGGCTGGTACGCGTGCGAAAAGAGATGGTGCCGTCAGATGTGAAATGAGAATTTAAATATATTAGAAGACAGATTATATAATATTAGATGATTATATAATCATGATTATATTATATATATTATCATTAGTATAATCTTAAACTGCACGCCAACAAATTATAATAAGAACCTTGTCTACACAAAGGTTGCCTGGACGAGATTGCTTTGAGCAATAAACCCGCCCATTGTACTATTAGATTCTAATTTTAAGATATGAAAATGTGTTACTGTTGTGAAGTTTTATTTATTTATTTATTAGCTTTTTTTTATCCGTGCAGGAACGGAGAAAGAATACAATTTCCTGCGGCCCGGCGGCCTGTCGTAAGAGGCGACTAAACACCCCTCAGCCAGGTGGTAGGGCATTTGCCCGACTGTATGGCTACCATCCTTGGTCTAGAGCATGCCACCATAACAACTTTGAGTTGTGTTCCGGCATTAGTGACCAGGTTCCAGGCTCACTTAAGAGAGCAGCAGCGCATTTGTAGCAAGTTTGCTGTTGCAAATGTCTATAGGCGATGGTAACCGCTTTCCATCCAGTGGGCTGTCTGCCTGTCTGCTGAACTCCTGCAATAAAAAAAAAAGTCACCAATACGATAGCGCGGTACACATAATACATTACATATACATATTCAATCATCATAACATATAATATAATAGGCAGTTCTTGTGAATTCAGTCACAGTACAGATAAAAATGTCAATTCAATATCAAATCAATATCTTGTTCAATGTTCGCAAGGCCTGTGCCATCGGCGCCTTATTAAGCAAGTTGGTCCTGCCATATGGTACTACGAACAAGTTGAACTACACGAACACGTCCACTTTATTGTACACGAAGTCGGTGTACAATAAGGAGTATTGTTGTTGTTGAATTCCTTTTTGAGGTCTCCTGATAGCCTACAACATTGTAAAATCCATTGAACTTCATGCTGCAAAAAAGGAAGTGGTCTTCCAGTGGATACCCTCCCACGCAGGCATCATGGGCAACGAGGAAGCCGACAAAGCAGCGAGGCGGGCCACGACTGACGGTATCTTGTACCATTGCTCTCCAACCCACACAGAAACATTGAGTTGTGTTAAAGTGCATATCAGAGAACAATGTATGCATGAAGTATGAGTATGTATGAATGCTCGCTCTCTATATAAACAATGGGATATACAGTGGGGTTTCGACTTGGTCTGCGCATAGTGGTGCGTACCTCGGGCCGCTGGCGCAGCAGCTGCCAGGTGCAGTCGAGCAGCTGCGTGAACACCGGCGACCTCTCGCGGCCGTCGCACGCGATGTGGCCGCAGCGCGCGCTGAACTTGTGCCCGAACGACAGCCAATCCTTCTCGATCAGCGACTAAAAGTGAAAGGGATGTTAATACAAAAAAAATATCGATATAATATATCGTAGTGTTTTATCGATACTTTGCGATATATCGTAAAAAAATGTATTTTTCGTAACTAATGTCATAATCGAATTATTTTCGAATTCTAATATTGAAAATCGATTACGAAATCAGTAGCTTACTTATTTTCATAATCGAATGATTTCATTAGTGTATCTCATAATCGGCCACCGCTGAAAAACGACTAAAAAATAAAATCGAGAGTTTATTCGAGAGACTCGAGAGTCGCTCTTTAGATATTGAGAGGATTATACATCGTAGGTTAGGTATGCAGTGGAGTTTGATTTGGAGTAATTTAGAGTATTTTGTCAACAACGAAACTTTCGTTACTGCGAAGGCTAGTTATTAAACAATTCAGTGTTTAACGCTTTATTTTTACTCAAGTTGTAAACTATAAATCAGTATAAAAAAGTAAAAGAATGTTCTTATATACTAACGATATTTGGTGTCTCATATAAAATATATCGGTTGTACATATCGATACTAGATTATTCGATAATATCGGGTGGAAGCGATATATCGTGTGCATATATCCATATTTTATGTAATATCGATTTATATCGTGCACTCCTACTTCACGCCACTTCAGTTGCTGAATCTTTACCGAGCGCAAGTACGATCTTGCACGGAATACTGCTCTCGTCTATGGGAGGGCTCAGCCAAATACCAGCTCGAGACACTCGAATCAATAGAGATAAGCTTTTTTAAAAAGGTTTTAAAAACGCTATATATCACGGGAGCGGGACAGAGCGCGGGTGAAACCGCGTATATAAACCGCTAGTTTATTATTTTAAAAAACCACCCCTTGTCTAAAGTATGGCATTAAAACAAACTTGAGTTGTGTTCCAGCATTAGTGGCAAGGTTCCAGCCTCTGTTTAAAGAGCGGCAGCACATTGGTATCGCCTATAGTTGTTACAAATGCCGCTTTCTATTACGTCGGCAGTCTGCCCGTCTGCTGAACTCGTGCAATAAAAAAAAGACGCATTTGTTCATAGTCACTAACACTAATATTCATCCAGGTAGAGCAGGCAGCTGTACGATTTCAAAACCTAGCAACTGACATTGTCTGTTAAATGAATGTTGCTACATTAAATGCCTTGTTAGGCATTTGCTTAAGTATTGTGTTCGCCAAAACACGTGAAAACTGTATCAAAATTGGTATTGCTCGCAGTATGCTTTATAAATAGTTATGAAATGGTATCCCGTTGAAGTTTGTGACATGTTTTGTATTTTGTAATGAAATTTCTTAGAATGCACTTGCTGGGTTTTTAATTTGCACCGCTGAGGGGTATAATAAATATACATTACAAGGATGTACCCGCGACTTCGTACGAGCTTGACTTGAAATTCCCGCGGGATTCCCGGGGCATAAAGTACCACAGCATTTAAAAAAGAATATAAGTTATCGTTTTAGTGAAAACTGTCTCGAAATAAGCAAATTTTTATACACCCAAACAACTACAAGCCGCTCCGGGGAAAATTCACGCGGGATTCCCGGGATAAGAAGTAGCGCAGATTTTAAGTCTAGAAATTTGCTGTCGATCAGCGAAAACCACATCGAAATCGGCCCAGTAGTTTTTACGTGAATCTCGAACAAACCAACTGTAGCGTATAGACAAGCATATAATAATATTTAGAAAGTAAACACATTTGGTTCATAAGGAAAATTGTATGCATTTGACATGACATATTAATCCCTTCCAGAGGTCAAATTTGATATTATTTTCGTCCACAATCTGCCAGCTGTCATCAAAATTGCCACGCCAAAACCAAGAGAATTATACCGTCTCTTTTATTCTAATACAAACTCTATGTAGTTAGAGGGAGAAAGCATCAGTTCCACGTTCGTTTCAATTATCTATATTTGACCACAAAGTGGTACTTCCCAATGAGGCGCGTGTGACATTTCGGCAACAAATTTGTGGTGGTTCCGTCTTAGAGGGTTAAATCTAACTGCAATGGCATAAACACGGTCTTATTTTTCCCAAAGACAATACTCCAATGTTGCATCGTGATCGTTTCTAATTAATTAAAGTCCACTTGGTTTTTGAAGTGAAACTTCTATATAGACGGGGTCTTAGGATTATTCAGTCACAAAAAAGCGTTACGGCCGCGTGGAGGAGCGGCATAAATTTAGACTAGACGTGCTGAGAGGCGGTATAATTTTAGAGTATACTATGGTAGCGTTTTTTGGTTCCGGATCGAATTCAGTTTTTCTGTTTGATAAAATAAAATAAGTTTAAATAAAAAATGCATTAATTAAAATGTATACCTAATCTAACCAAATAATAATTTGCAGTAGGTAAACCTGCGAAAAATCGAAATGTGTGCTGGGCCACATAGTAGAAGTGAAACTTCAACGAACAAGTGGCCAAACGAATCGCAACAAAATTTTAACTTGAAGTTTTTTTTTTAATACTTTCAATGTACAGACACGGCACGTTTAGAATGTACCTGGTAGCCGTTGATGGTGCGGTAGTGCGGGTCCAGGCACAGCGCGGCCAGCGAGCAGACCTGGCCGGTGCGGTCCCAGCCGTCGCTGCAGTGCACGCACACGCTCACGCCGCTCTCCACCGCGCACGCGATCCACCACGACGTGTCCAGTATCGATCTGAAATGGGGTTGCCACCTTTTCTTGAAAGAAGGGAAATAATTTTATTCAGGAAAAAATTACATTGGTGTAGTGTAGATATCATTGTTAACAAATTTAAAACTAACAACATAATCTTGTCCTGAAAGGGGCATCAGACTCAGCATAATGCTGGTCTTTTAAAACCAGTGCTGATCTTCCGCTGAGCCCTTAAGGTACTGTCACGGCAGATATTACATCATTGCAAAGCATGAAGGGAATCTTAAATAATATATATATATATATATATATATATACATACACACACATATACATACGTAGTATATACAAGAAATAGGGAAAATAATAATATTTAATAATAAAATGAATTTTTGAAAAAAAAAAAAATAAATTGTTACGAGTTCCGAGACTCGAGTCAAAATGACGCTACAATTACTATAGAGTTTATTAGACAGGTACAAATATAACCGAACACAACAAGTCCAAACGTAATGCAGAAGGTCGTAATTCAATAAAACGCGCAAATTAGATTCCCGATTGTAGTACACACGTCTCGCTTTGATCGTGGTTCTCGCTCGACTGCCTCTCCCTCAATCAGCTCATGGTTTTATACTGCACAAATGCAACGTGCCCGTATAGTAGTCGACTTAATCCACCACACCTGGCTAATGATTCGGCCGCAAACGGCCATAAAAGAGTACAATAAAACAATGCGCTGTTTTCTTGAAACGTATGCCAATCAATAAGTTAACAAAAGAAGACGATCATAGAAGAATTACAATCGTTCAAATACCGACAGGTAATAAAATGTGTATTGTTTCAGATATGCAGGTGGATTTTGTTTTTGTCGGGACCTGAGTTGTAACAATATTTTGTTTTTTCAAACCGCCAAAATATATTAATTTTGGGAAAGTTAGGGGAAAAACACAGTACACATTTATTTTTAATTAATTGTTTTATATTGTATTAATTCAATAATTGAATATGTCAGGTGTATTTATGAGTTAGTTCTATTATTTTAAAAATAATTATAAGAATCTGAACAAAAATCGCGACAACTGAATTAGCGATGAAATATCTATTTTTCACCTGAGAAATGAAAAGACCAAACTGATTGATTCCGACTAAAAAATGTCCGGTTTTTTTCATTACTCAAGTGTAAAATACAGAACAGCCGCTTTACGTATTTGTATATCTGTACATCCGCTAACTCCTAAACGATGTGTTGAAATAAACCTCGTCATTTCAACGAGAACCTTTTTCATAGGGTCTTCTATATTTAAACTACATTATAATATAGTAACGTCATAGTGTCGGTTGTTATTAGGTATCTAAGTATCCGCTATGCGTGTATGATGGTCAAGAATAAAACTCTGCTGGTATTCACAATATGTGCCGTATTATTTCCCGGTCCATAACCAACACGATGCAACGAATTTTTAAGCGGTTTTCACTGTGCATTAGATATTTTTCCACCGAAGGTTTATATATACATCGGAGTTTCGGTCAAAATTGAGGTTTCTAGAATGTGTGCTGTTGTCACTGGAGACAAAGCAAAAATCATGGTTATGTAAATAAACTAACTTGATGTGTTTCAGCCATCCAGATGATTCCAAACCACTGAGAAACGACGACATCGTTGGTGTATTTTGTTCGCAAGCTGAAATAACAAAATCATATAATTAAAGTCGGGGTGAAGGTAAGGAAAGGAATGCTCCGGTGGTTCGGGCATGTGGAAAGAATGCATGATGAAAGAATGACTAAACAGATATACAATGCAAAAGTGGATAGAGGCAGAAGTCGTAGAAGGCCACGACACACCTTCCATGATCAAATTGATCGTGTACTAGCGGAGGGTGATGTCAGGAGCCTTAAGAACAGACGAGTGTGCATGACAAGAGTTATGTCAAAGAAACAAGTGAGGTGTGTAAGAATGGGCCTAAATGGCGCTCTGTTGTTCGTGCCTAGCCCGCAAGGGAACTGGCGTGAAGTTATGTATGTATGTATGTATCCAATTAAATTCATTAAAACTTATTTATAAATGAAGTCGATTTTTATAACAAATCGAGTCGGTAACACATTACAACATTACTAAATTATCCGTCAACGAGCTGTCAAAAGTAAAATAAATGCTTGGAAAGACTATAATAGTACATCAGTTTTAACTGGTTTAACATTTGTCACGAAATGACACAGTAAATTATATTATCTTAATATATATATAAATTACGTGTCACGTTGTTTGTCCACGATGGACTCCCTAAACTACTAGACCGATTTTAATCAAATTTGCACACCGTGTGCAGTTTGTTCCGGCTTGAAAGATAGGATAGCTTACATTTGGACCCGGTAGGTGGCACTGGAATCGGGTTCTAAATTCTATTTCTTCAGGGCAGAACAACGTCTGCTGGGACAGCTAGTAATTATATAAAACCCCCCGACTTTGAAACATTCTTCATTGGTGCTCCGCTCCTATTGGTCTTAGCATGATGATATATAGCCTATAAGCTTTCCTTGAGAAACGGGTTATTTAACACTGACAGAATTTTTCAAATCAGACCAGGAGTTCCTCGGATTAGCGCGTTCAATCAAACAAACTCTTCAGTTTTATTTATTAGTATGAGATTATGAATTGCATATACTAACTTTCAACCAATTTCTGGAGGCTCTTCCTCATGACGTGTATGTTGCCGATCCCCATGAACTGAAACTTGATGTTCTCGTAAAACGCCTCGTTCTCGTAGCCCTTGCCCGCCGCTCTGTTCACCATTGCGTTGATCTGCGAAAATAAAAGATATACATTTTATTGTGTTAGACCCATGGAATTATAATCTTGATTACAGCTCGGTGTGATACTACGCTCTCGCAGAATATCGACGTGAAACTGCTAGCCTTCAGCTTATCGTGTTTCCTGCGATGAGTGACAGGTACTGATGGCCCACTTCCCCCTATTATCCCCTCTATCTAATTCCTCCTATCCCATCTCCTTTATCCTGTAGCATCGTGTGATAGTGATTAAATAATACTTCAGATGGCAGAGAGAAGTATTCACTGTCGAGTGCTGATGTGGCTTGAACTGGCGTGAAGTTATGTATATATGTATGTACAAATGTAAAAACTAGCCTTGCTACTTTGACGTAAGTTAGAATGGTTTTTTCCCATCTTTGATACCTCCTACCTGAAAAACGGCCCCGCTTTCAGCTTAGCGAGTATCCATTTCATTCTAAGTTTATGTTAAACTACCGATCCTAAAAATTTCATCTTTCCTAAAATCACGTAAGTCTGAGGTGACTGGGGTCTCAATCTATATGTACGAATATTCACAAACGGTATAGCTAGTACGATACGTGGCAAGCGTGTGAGAATGACAGGTAATGTGTGAGCGAGGTAGAGCAATATGTAAAACCCTTAACATAATCGTAATTGCATTTTCCGAAGGTTTTTTGTTTTCTGTATTGACAGATTTTGGCACGTACAAGGACTATTCAGTTTTGACCTTGCTTTTATTTGGCAATAAATTATTCCACGTACGTGACGTAACACGCACCAATCCGCCTAGGACAAGCGAGTATAATTATTTTTAGAAGTCAAGACGAGATTCTCAATTCGTCGTGTAAATATTTTTTTTGTATGTATGTTCAACCATAACGTTTTTGTTTACTGAAGTGATTTTGATCATTCTTACGTTGAATTCAATACAGCTTCAAGATAGTTACGTATAAATTCCATTGTTACTGGATACCATACATATATACGTAACTTGAAAAGTGAAATATATACGTTATCTAACAAAAAATGAAACCGACTTCAAGAGTAACTAAAAAGGATACTATACATTTTTTTCTACAACATCTTGAAGTCGGTGCCAAGTAAAACATAAAAAACAACAACAAAATCGCATAATACACAAGCGAGTACGTGACGTGACAGCGCCATGTTATCAAACATCATTTTACCGAAAGACGAATGGCAAAGACGAATGGATAGCAATGCATTAGACGATTCACTTACCCTTGGTCTTGTATCCACGACATACATATAACCGCAGTTCGGATTCGCCCGCCTTATCAAGTCGAGCATCTGTTCATCTTCCATGCATCTGTAAAAGAAATACAATCGGTTTGTTAGATGGTACGTCACGTACATGGATTAAATTCTTGTTGCATATCAAAGTTATAACTTTCGAGCAGTCCACGTACGTGACGATATATGTCAACATAGAAAACAGATATTACCATAGGACCTTCGAAGCACCTCCCTAACATGTTCAGGATTTATCAACTATCCCATTTCAAATCTAGCAATTGACATTTTTAATTGAATATTTGTGCATTAATTGTTTAGCTAAGCACTAGCCTAGGGATTCCCAAAGTGGTCAATATCGAACCCCCAGGGGTCGACATAAACAAAAACTGATTTTGGGGTCGACGAGGTCTAAAAATCGACTCCTATTAATTAAAAAAAGTTCTTATTTGAAACTTTCAAGATACTGTATAAGTACGTGTACAAACGCGAGGTTTTTTTTCAAAAATTAATTACCTACTTTATTTTACGTATTTTGTATTTATAATTATTAATTACACTTGATATTTACTGAATTTTATGTTTATTTACTTTGTTAAATTTTCATGAGAAAATGATGTCAGGTTTACTCACTTAACCAACTGCAAAGTTTTTAAATTAATAGGTATTTTGTAACAATAGGAAAAAAAATTAGACAGCATTTTTAAAGTATTTTAGCTATTGGAGTCTGAGGTATCAGTTCATTTTAAAAACGGGGTCTCTTGCCCAAAATAGCTTGGGAATCCCTGCACTAGCCGAAGTGTTGTGTTTGCCGAAATATGTGAAAATTGTATCAAAATGGGGTATTGCTCCCAATAAACTTAAACAGTAGTAAAATCGCATAGCGCTAAAGTTACATGACGGTTGAAATTTGTTTGTTTACGAACTATTGCGGGTTCCATAGTGATCTCAAATGTCTACTGTTTTGGTTATTAGGCTCCTGACATCAAAAAACACGTTTATGAAACGATGAGTTTCACTCAAACTAATTTTGATTGAAGAAGTTTTTTAAGCTCTACCTTGATTTTTTATCATAAAATCAAAAAAATGTCCTAAAGATCCTAAAAGCCACTCACCTAGCCGAGAATCCACTGAGGGGCTGACTACACCTCGCTATGGCAGCTTTATTGTGATGCAAGTATGCGAGGACCGGCAGTCTGCCGCGAGACCTGAAACTCGCGCTGCCCAGAAGGACGGCAGTAGACGCGCGCGCAGGCACGTATACCTCGCTTGGGTATGTATCGCATAGCTGAAATATTTCAAGGAAATTCCGTCAACACTAAAAAACAAATCCTATACTTTTCTTGTCCATAATTATCCGAGCAAGAACAGAAAAAGAATACTAATTCCTGATGCCAGGCCGTGTGTGGTAAGAAGCGAAGAAAACAACCCACAGTCAGGTGGTAAGACATATGCCAGGATGGATTGGTCTAGAGAAAAGAACATATATTCGCTATATGCGACACAAACAAAATATAAAATTATCGGACTAAAATATTCTTAAAGTTGTATGCCGCAATTTGACAAATAAGGTTGGCACTTAGTATATTACTGTGCCGGTTGATACTGCGCCTCTTAGTCTAAATATAGACCCATATAAAAATATGATTATTTAATTTAGAGATGGAGAGACATGGTGCAATTTAACCTCGGCTAATCATAGCTAATTAAAATTGTTACTTATAAACCATTACTTGCTTAATTTATTATTAAAGTTGAACACGCGCCCAGCTGCGCTACACAATCTTAAGTTTTTGTAGACAACCTCAGGGTGGATAAATGCAAATTATAATATTCAGGAAACTATTAATTCAGCACGAATGTCTTAAGCTAAAACCACATTTCGTGATAATATCGTGACACTAATATAATGTGATGATAAAGACCTTTTACCTCGTAATCTTTATTGGCTGTGCACAACACCCACTGGTCATTAGGAACGTTCATTCTTTGGTATTCGGTCTGTATATCGAAGAAATTCCAACCGGCTGATTTGGGCAGATCGTCCGGTGTTGACTTATAGTGGAAGCAGTATAACTCGTCGATGTGGACTGAAAATATATTAGATTCTTTCTTTATTAATCCTCATTAGTTGATGTTTCTATGGTATAAAAGCTCATCTTTTAAAACAATCCTTACGGGCATCTGATCTAAGAGTATAACTCAAATTAAAAATACTATTTACAAATTCAACAGCCGCCACCAATCTGAGTGACATATCAAATTTACCGTTTATATCATCTCAAGCATGTCTGCAAATGAGTTTTATTCTATTAACTACTAAATTGCTCTTCACAGAACTCGACTCACTATACGGCCAGAACGAGATGCGTCGTAGAGGTCGAAATTTCCATTTAGAACTTATCATACCAAAAACGTGCGGTTCTTTCAGCCAGCTGCATCTTGTGAATACACATCACAAATATCGCAAAGAAAATCTTTTGCGATCGTAGAACCTTAATTTGCAAATAGAAAGCCCTCGAAAACGTTCATTTTCTCAACTGGGAACTCCATTTTAATAATTTGAAAATGTAATTAAGATATTCAATAGCACGGGTCGCAAAAGACAGATTTTTGTGAATATCTCGCTTCTCTATGACTTAAAATGATTGTAGTATATAACCAAGTGTTTATGTGAACATATAATTGCAAATGATATTACTTCTATGCAATGAGACTCAAATTAAAAAACTCACCGGGCTGACTCAAACGGAGCAGCGTCTGGTGCATTTCATGGCAGTCCCGTTCTCTTGGTATCACGAAGAAAACCGACTGGAATGTTTTTGTGCGGACAAGCAGTGGAGAGCCGGTCGTCGTGATTGGAAGACGTTCCACCGTTGATATGTGCATTAGAAGGATCTGAAATCATAAGGTCAATCTCAACATCATGCATGAATGTTGAACTACTAAAGTGACCAGTTAAAAAAACTCTTTCAGCTGAGGTCAAGATAGGTACTGATGAGAATGAATAAAGTTATAAGAGAATTACATAATGGAATCTCTTGAATGTTACAATTGCGACTATGTGTGACAAGAATAGAGTGATATTGCCATGCAAGAAGAAAAATTACCTAAATCATATTATAAAAAGCCTATTGAACTAAATAACTAATTGATGGACATAAGTATGGCGCTACAAACTCAGCCAGCTATGTATCAGTCCATGCATAACGGAAGGTTCCGTAGCGGTGAAGAACTTCTCTGTTTTTGTCAATTGTTTGCGGAACCAGAAAAAGCAGTTGATCGACAATTTCATATATCCCAAAGACCACTTAGTCCACGGACTTCGTTCAAGTCAGTTTACGTGAAAAATATTTTGTCCACTCTACTAATGCGTTAATTTGTTTAAAATTTTCCATCTTCTAGTTCAAAAACTAGAGGGGCCCATTCTACGACTTTGGGAAAATAATATTTCCTGGTCTTATTAAAAATTTATTACGAAACTGTTATAACTTTTTCATCTTACATTGACTAATTTCCAAAAACTGTCTGACGATTCCAACATAGGTATATTCTGACATATGCAAAGCTTACCCATGTCTCCTTCCGCATTTCATGGTCGACGAAAATGAGGTGTGTTGTGGCGAAGTATAATGTGCCTTTCGATGGATTCCTAAGGTTGTATTTGTCCAGTAGCTGCACATTCTCCAACTGCAATAAAAATAGAAACTAGATATTAATAGGGGAGTAGTGACTGGTGAATTGCTGAACTTTCTTGATGCAGTGCTTCAGCCATTCCGTCTCTGTGGCTTAAGCCTGAACTATCGTATTAAATTCTCCTGTCCATTCATGTACTTGACCCTACTCGCCGAAATAATAGGACATTCGTACACCTTTGTAATTTTTTGGTAGTTATCGTCAACGATGACAAGGACTTTCAGTTTCACGAGTTAACTCGCTTCTTTATTAATTCAAATATAAATCAGGCATTATTCACGGTACGAGCATTGACGTATAACTTTCGTGACCTCTCCTGACCGCTAGTAGCAAAATGATATTTCAAGTTAAATGGAATTTTCGTTGCTCCAGGACCAGTAGAGTGCAGTTTTCATATACTTGATCCATTATATAGTTGTATTACTGGAAAGTAAATTCTTAAAACTACTGTTAGATGCTCGGTTTATGCAACAAAGGGCGTTGAGCTTAAAGAACTATATTAATGATTACGTGCCGGGGAGTAGCTATCGCCGTATCAGCCGTATCAATGATACGGGGCGCTCAGGCTACAGGGCCCTCGAATGTGTATAAGCAAAATTTCTTAAAATGTTATCTACAATCTTTTATAGATTAATAACATTTTTGGAAATAACTGCTGGACCAACAGAAACGGCTATCAGACTTGTCATTATTGTCTATAGAAGCAATATCTAGAAAAACTTAAATAGTCTTCAACTATGGTTGATTTGATAGACATGCCAAAAAAAGGAAGAGAAAAGTGTATCTTTGATTTGAATTGTTTGTCTAACTTAGCTCCTAAAGGCAATTAGTATAAGTAGTAACTTATAATCAATATATAATTAATTTTATTCGATTCGAGTATTTTTTATTTCTTTTATAAAACACTACCTTTCCTTTTGGCCCCGCAACACAATTTGACACAGGACCCGTCTCAGGCAGGCTACGCTACCGATTACGTGACTCAGAACAAGTTGGTTTTATGATTGCAAGTTTGATATTACTTACAAAAGAAAACTTAAACTAAGTACGTATAAATAAATAAATAAGTTCTATTTTGGCTACTTAATTTATTTTATTTAGAAATTATGCAAATTTTATCAAACAGTGCGACAGTAAACTTGATGTTATAAAAGATTCAAAGTACACATCATTCAATCACGACTATCATTACAATAAAGCTGAAGCCGATATTACACGGAGCATTTATGTCTCCCAATTTGGACGAATCAACCACATTCATCTCGTCATTGTGGAATGTCATTGAATACCCTCGTGTCCTTTTAGTTCTGAGCCTTTCTACCAAATTAATTCAATTCAGTTGATCCGTCTTTCATCAGCATTACATTACCTAAAGACATAAATAACAAATTTTAATTTATCCTGGCACTGTATTGTTTGTAATCATCATTATTTCTAATTATAGCGTCAATTACATTTTAACATTCACATTACTTTTTCACTACCCACTTTCGTATTTTTTTATCGACATTGACCACGTTTGTTTAATACATTAATTAATTCCTTTGACTTACAGTGTAATAAATTAATTTTAATTTGACATATTATTTTCTTTATTCATGTTTGGTTTGTAAATTAAGTTCTGTTCTAAAATGTACCGACTTAATGTATTGTGTAATGCCGTGTGATCTCCATTAACTAAACACATTATTAAATCTTATTTGTAAAACATTTGGCATCCAGTGGAGACACACTAGTGTACTGAAAAATCGAATAACTAACAGTATATAAATTTGTCGGGAGTGTAGAGTACAGTTTAAAAAAAACAAAAAATCTGGCGTAGTAATTCGGACCAACAGATTCCAAACTACTAGTAATTAAGTAATAATAGATAGAATAGAATAGAATATGCTTTATTATACTGTTACATGCCGACAAAAGTGAATGCACACCTGCCTGCCATAAAGCACAGTTTATTACATTCACGCATTTGGACTTCTTTTGTTTACTTTGTGTTTAAAATGTGTAATTAGAAAAGAAGTCTATTGTGTATTGTAATCCTTTATGATGGTCGTTAGCCAGGTGTAATTCTTGGAAAATTCAGTCCACGCAGTCGAGTGTTGTATTGTATAGTTTAGTATAAAACAATGCCCGAACGGAGGGGTGAGGCAGTCAAGCGACGATTACGATACGAGCAAGACGTGTGTAGATTCGATGAGCTATATAGTGACAGACTGAACGCAACAAGTCCAAACGTAATGCAGAAAAGATCGTAATTCAATAACACGCGCATAGTGCGTCACTAAATAGATTACCGAATGTACACAAGTCTCGCTTCGGCCGTGGTTTTCCCTGGACTGCCTCGTCCATCAATCGAGGCATTGCTTTATACTGCACAGATGCAATATATCTGCCCGGCCGCGTGGACCGAATTTCCTACAATCACACCTGGTAATGACTGCCATAAAATATTACAATACACAATGGGCTGTTATCTAATCACAAATTTTAAACACAAAGTAAACAAAAGAAGTCCAAATGTCGAAAGGTAATAAAGTGTGTTTCTACAGGTATGCAGGTGTGAATTTGACTTTGTCGGTCGTAACAATATTTTCTTAAATCAAATATGAAACGGATACAAAAATTCTGAAGTCGCTCAAGTTTAATTAACCAGTAATCTGCGAGGTCGAGATAGCTAGCGGCATAGTCTAGGATGGATAAAAGAAGGAATTGTAGCAGTGCATTTTTGTAGTATCTGGCAAGAAATTCCGCAATCTCCGCAAGGAAGCTGCGGAAGCGAATTATTTGCGACTACCTTCTTTAAATTGTGGTTCCCAGGATAAAGTTTTATCAATGTGAACCCCTAGGTTTTTTCAGTGAATCAGCAATTGGGATCCTGTCAAATGTAACAGCGGGTAACGCTGACCTGTGATTTTCTTTAATAAATACGAAAACCGTATGTAAATCTATATGACCGATGGAGCGTTAACGGCGCCTCTGACGTCATCAAGTCACACCTGACACATGTCACCTAGTTAGCCTCTAATAGGTGCTAAATACATGTATCGAGTTGCAACCCATTCATGTGGGTAGCTTACAATTACGGCGGAATCACAAAATTGTACAGAAAATTAACCCAGATAATGAACTTCCGGGTTCAGGAACAAATACTATCATTGGCTATCAACCTATAAAATTGTAACAACCTGGACACGACATTTGTCTTAGTGACGGGCGATGTAATAAGCGATGCAATAGAAGGTGACGTCGAGCGCGACGATTCATAACATACTAATATATATATATATATATATATATATATACATATATATATATATATATATATATATATATATATATATATATATATATATATATATATATATATATATATATATATATATATATATATATATATATACGTATATATATATACTAATATTATAAAGAGGAAAGATTTGAGTTTCTGTCTGTTAGTCACGAATAAACTCCAAAACTACTGGTCCGATTACAAAAATTCTTTCACCATTACAATGCTACATTATCCCAGATTAATATAGTCTATATTTATGAATATAAAAAATAGGAATCCCTACTAAAACTTCAATAATGTAACCCCAGGTTTAAAACAAATAGTGTTTGAATGGGTTCGGGGATGGTTTAGTTCACAATTAGACCGGTAGGTGGCGCTGGAATCGAGTTCTAAATTTTAATTTTTTCCAGGGCAGGACAACGTCTGTCGGAATCGCTAGTGTTTTATATTTTAATACTTGATATAATAATAACAACACATAATCGACCCACTGATGGTCTCCTCCCCACTTTTGGAAGTTCATTTCTGTCTTCAATTTGGATGACTCAACCAAATTGATTCAATTCGATTGATCTGTCTAACATCAGCATTATATTTTTTTTTAGATTTGCTAGCAGGCAAACTGGGGAAACGGGATCCACTTGATGGAAGGTGGTTACCGTCGCCCATGGACATCTGCAACACCTAGAGAGCCGAGCCGATGCGTTGCCTAGCTCGTTGGGACTTTAAATATCTGTTTACGCCCTTTTTGAAGAGCCCCATATTGTAGCGCTCTGGGAAACCGCGGGAGGCAGTTCATTCCATAACTTGCACATATATGGTATGAAAGAGCGTGCGCCACGCACAGTGGACGACTTCCAGGTATCGAGGAAATATCGATGAACTTCCAATCGCCGCCGACTGATGCAATTTGATTTGGTGACTACGTCGCTATAAAAAATAGCACCAAATCAAACAGGTCATCAGAACACTCCCCGTTGTACAGACGGTAAAACACGCTTAGAGCGCCAACGTCTCTTCTAAGACTTAAAGGTTCTAAACCATACCGTTATATAAATACATTTCAAGAAAGAGTCGAACGGAAAAAAGTAATATTTAGAAAAAAGGCAGGAATAACTCAATTTCAAGGCACACATTCGTCACCTTATCCTGTTAGATTACACAGTGAAAAGGTCAAAACGTTTCAAGGCTGCACTTACGAGCCGAAGAGGCTTAAATGGAAAAGGAAAATGGCGAGAAGCGGAAAGAAAACGCACGGAAAGGAACATAAATCAAGTAGACGTGTTACTCGTGTATATGATAGCTACATGTATTGTTACCCATGATAATGTATGTGGAAGTGACTTTGTATGGAAGTAAGCTTGTTGCTTATTCCCTCGATATCATGATAGCAAGATTGAATTGACATAACTATGGTGCCATTTAGTTATAAGTCATTTTTTTAATATTACCTGTGGTAACGATCCACTGGAAGCGTTGCCTAATCTCTGCCGGGATCTAAGAAGTTTCATAACGCCCTTCTTAAACAACCCCATGTCACAGTGCAGAGAGAAAACCTTAAAGGGAGGTTCCCTCCAGACCATTGTCGTACGCGGAACAAACGTTCTAGAGAACAGATGCGTAGTCGAGCGTGGGAGCTCAAGGAAATGGGAGTGAACATTTTGTGAATGGCGAGCGGTGGGGTTGTTAAAATGAGACGTTAGCACCGGATCAAACAATTCCTCGGAACACCCCTCGTTGTACAGAGAAGGTAGAGAATATAATACGGAGACACGACGCAAAATCTCTCCGAAGGGTAAACGATTCTATTCGGCTTGTTAGAATGGGATTGTAGACGATACGAACGACGCGACGCTGACGCGTAACTATAAAATAAAAAAATCTCTGAAGAGCGGCGTATATACAGAAATAGAGAAAGCAAAAAAAGTATATTTCTAAAAGCGACACATACAAAACAAAAAGTAACATAACAAAATATAAAACACTAGCGAGCCCGGTGGACATTATCCTGCCCTGAAAAAATAAAATATAGAACCCGATTGCAGCACCATCTACCGGGTCGAATTGTCAGTGTTGTATCAAAACGTAGTCCAACACAGCAATAATTTTCAGTGTCCACATCCTAAATCACACGTTTTTTAAATTTTTATTGCCGGAGTTCAGCAGACAGGCAGACGGCCCACTTGGACATTTGCAACACCAAAGGTGCAAGCTACTCTCTTAAGGGAGACTGGAACCTGGTCATTAATGCCGGAACACAACTTAAGGTTGTTATGGCGGCATACTCTAGACCAGGGGTGGTAGCCATCCAGTCGGGCAAAAGCCCTACCACCTGGCTGTGGGTAGTTTTGTTGCCATTTACGACAGGCCGCCCGGTCGCCGAAAATTGTTTATTTCTCCGTTCCTGCACGAATAAAAACAATATACCTTCGTGTCAAACTTCCTCCATCTATATGGGTCTATACTCAAAAATCTTTGAGAACAATCACTGTGACATACACAGAGATATAGACGGACGGACAACGCATTTCATACGGGTTGCATTTCCACCAAAATGGCTACGAGATGCTAAAAAAGAAAATGATATCATGTTAACGCTTTATTTGACATCTCATCCCAGGGATACATTCTTTAAGAGCCTTTTAAGGATAGGGGTATTACCGATGTCATTTTAAGTGGTACTTGTCAGTGCACAAAGGGTTAAACTCAGAGGAAACGACGCGAGTAGGGGCGGTCCGTTGTTAACAGTCTTCTTTGATACTGTTTCTTTGTACCCATCGACATTTTCAGGGAATTATATTTAAATTTATAATAATATCGGCCCATAAACGTCCTACTGGCTCGAGGCTCTCATTATAGGGGAACGGGATAGTATATATGTTACAGTCATAGCGATTAAATAGCCATTATACATAATGACTGGTACATACATACATACGTAAGCACGAACAACAGAGCGCCATTTACGCTTATTCTTACACACCTCACTTGCTTCTTTGACATTCATAACTCTTGTCATGCACGCTCGTCTGTTCTTAAGGCTCCTGACATCACCTTCTGCTAGTACACGATCAATTTGATCATGGAAGGTGTGTCGTGGCCTTCCACGACTTCTGCATCCATCCACTTTTGCATTCTATATCTGTTTAGTCATTCTTTCATCGTGCATTCTTTCACCTGCTATTATATATAATAGCAAAATTGACAGGACAATGTGATAAATTAATCACTTTATCCGGATATTATTCATAATAGCGGGTCAAAGTTAGCCAAAGTAATAAATACGGCCTAACTGACTTGCTACCCCTCTGGCTCTTCATCCCGCTTGTAAGAATAAATAATAATTATGACCCAGTCAATTCATGTCAGTTCATTTTAAATATTTTATTATTGTAGTCTTTAAAGAGTGATACCAAATACTTGTATTGATCTCTGTGTTTTTTTTTAATTTTGTTTTATGGCTAGTGAGCTTTAAATTTACTTTATAAATTAAAGTTAAATAACTTTATAACAATGTTAATTAACGTAGAATTATTATCTATGACAATGTTATTTTAATTCTTAGGCAAATTGAAATATAATTTTATAATCTTTACCTATACCTACTTGTTTTATTACATTATCCAAGTCTTCGAAGATATTATATAAAATTACTAGTTAATGTGATTAATTCTGTGTCAATTATCACTTTATCTAAATTGAGTAGACATTATAAACATACATACATACATAACTTCACGCCAGTTCCCTTGCGGGGTAGGCACGAACAACAGAGTGCTATTTAGGCGTATTCTTACACACCTCACTTGCCTCTTTGACATTCATAACTCTTGTCATGCAAGCTCGTTTGTTCTTAAGGCTCCTGACATCACCTTCTGCTAATACACGATCAATTTGATCATGGAAGGTGTGTCGTGGCCTTCCACGACTTCTGCATCCATCCACTTTTGCATTGTATATCTGTTTAGTCATTCTTTCATCATGCATTCTTTCCACATGCCCGAACCACCGAAGCATTCCTTTCCTTACCTTCACCCCGACACGCTCTTTCAGACCTATTATAAACAATGGCTAGATAATATATATAATATCCGGATTTATTACTTTGGCTGTAACATATACACCACGCTTGTTCAAGGTGACTTGGCAATTTTGACACATCGGTTATCTCGGTGTGCATGAAATTTTTCATCGCGATGTTTTCCTTCACTGTTAGGGTGAAGGAAAACATCGTGTTACACACGTGGTAAATGTAACAATATGCACCGTAGGTCAGAAAACTGTCAATTTTCAGCCACGATTTGAACCCGCGTCCTTCGAGTTGTGACGCGTGTGCTAACCATTAAGCTACCACGGCTCTTAATGAATTCCATTTAGACAGAATTTAATAGTATTTATTGACAGTAGATTATCTATACACATAATAAAACTGTACGGGATGTAAGAAGTGAAATAGAACTAATTTAGATTTTTTCAAATTTTTTGTTTCTCTGTTTGTACGGGCTAATCTCCGAAACGACTGAACCGGTTTCAATGAAATTTCGTATGGTGGTAGCTTATATCCCTGGTCAAAATATACGATACTTTTAATCCCGAAAAATTAAAGAGTTACCGTGGGATAGTAAAAAAACTTTCTACGCGGACGAAGTCGCGGGCACAAGCTAGTGCATAATAAAATTAATGTAAAAAAAAAAACGCTCTAATAGCAATAACAGTCCATAAAACCACTGCAGAGCTCGTACCACCCAATTATTAGAAAAACGGACAGCAACTATGTAAGTATTTATAAAAAGCTTTATTTATTTTTTACATGTTTTTGCGATATAATAATAAAGGAATATAACAATGATTGAAAATAAATATTTATATATAACATAATATTTAAATCTTAAAATGCTTAGTTATAGTATGTATGTGTTTATATTTATACAGCCATTTCATATAAACAAATACACACGTAATTGTTACAGTAGCGGAGCAAGACCTAAATTTCACGTGGGCAACATACTGTTACAACTTAGCCAAAACTCCACGAAACATACCGGCCGGCCATAAAATACAGTTTTATGGCCCTCCGCATTTGGAGTTCTTTTGTTTACTTCGTGTTTAAAATTTGCAATTAGACAATAGCCTATTGGTATCGTACTGGTTTATGGCCGTTCACAGGCACAATTAGGCAGGTGTGCAGAATTATGTTTTCTGGTAATTGCGTCGAGAGAAGCGCAGGTGTGATTCGTGACGCATTGTAAGCTGAGTATAAAGGGATGCCCGAACGGAGAGATCGTCAGTCAAACGACGACTACGATACGGGTAAGACGTGTGTAGTACATTCGATGAGTGATATAGTGACGGACTCTGCGCGTGTTATTAAATTGTGTATTACATTGGGACTTATTGCGTCTAGTTATATTTATACCTATGTTATACGTGTTTGTATAGTTCTAATAAATTCTATAGTAATTCCAACGTCATTTTTAATTCGAGTCCCAGACTCGTACAACACATACAATACATTTTGCGAGGCTCACTTTTAACGCAAAAAGGTGGGTTAGAGAAACTGACTACTGGCCCGCGGTGGTTTATCGTAATAGTTACCGTGAATGTCGCTAGCCGAAATAAAAAATGAATTTGGTATGAGTAAAGATTATTATTTTACAACGAAAAACATTTTACTCGTCTTGTATTCGAGGTGCGACGCCTCAAGGAGTGCGACGTCGTAGGCGATGGCCCACGTTGCCAACCCCACGCTTTACACCGCCTTTGTATTTGTATACCCATTTATTCACTCACACACACACACAAATTTTCACGTAGTACGCACGCATATACTCGAACGTAAAACAGTTCAGAAGTTACATTTTTGAAATCTGCTGGTCCGCAATATGGTCCCCTCTCTACTTATTATATTAGACTATCTGTCCCGGCAGACGTTGCCTTGCCTTGAAAAAAATTTAGAACCCGATTATGTAGCATTTGAATGGTGAAAGAATTTTGCAAAACGGTCCAGTAGTTTTTGAGTTTATTCGTTACAAACACACAAAAATACAAATCTTTCTTCTTTATAATATTATAGCATAGACAAACGAGATCTCTTTTTAGAAAATTTGTCAAAAATGATGAATCCACTAAAGTGATCGATATAAACGTTCAATATGATTGTACGCTGTCGTGTCCTTTCATCTCTGTACCTTTCAACCAAATTGATTCAATGTGATTGATCTGTCTCTGGGCTGAATTATAAATTCATTAATTTTTTATGAACTAGGGCAGCATGGTCACTTAAGAGTCAAATCCCTTTAATTTAAATTTAAAAAATAAACAAGCACAACATTTTAGCTACGATATTAGCGACCAAAGGGTTTATCAACTGAATTACAAATTACTAACAAACTTTACATCTATCTGACGCTTATGAATAAAATTAAAATTGTTCGTAACTAAACTCCCCGTGATGTTGGTGCAAGCGGAAACTTTTCGGATAAAATTTACTTTACCGGCAATACTGATAGCAACTCATTAAATATAAGTTTGAATTTTGGTTATGTAAATTTTGCAAGTTTGAAAGTTTTCATAGGGCGTTTATTTGCAAATTTACAACCCACAGATGGTAGGGCATTTGCTCGTTTGGATGAACACCAGGGACGTAGCTACCGATATATCAGCCGTATCAATGATACGGGACCCTCAGGCTACAGGGGCCCCGAAAGTGTGTAAGCAAAAATTCCTAAAATGTTATCCACAATCTTTTATAGATTACTAACATTTTGGAGAATAACTGCTGGGCCAACAGGAACGGCTATCAGACTTGTCATTATTGTTTATAGAGGCAAAAAATCTAGAAAAACTGTAATCGTCTTCAGCTCGGGATGAATTATAAATAAGCTTGCCGAAAAAAAGGCGAGAAAAGTGTATCTTTGATTTGAATTGTTTGTCTAGCTTAGCTCCTAGGAGCATAAGTAATAATACCTTACAATCAATATGTAATTGTTTTAATTCAATTGGAGCATTTTTTATTTCTTTATTAAAAAACTTTACCCTTCCTTTGGCACCCTAAACACATTTTGATACAGGGCCCGCCTAAGGTAAGCTACGCCACTGATGACCACCATCCCTGGTCTAGAGTATGCCGGCATTACAATCCGAGTTCCGGCATTTGTGGCCCGGTTCCAGTCCCTACGAGGCTGATAGCACATTGTTACCACCTTTGGTGTTGCAAATATCAACAGGCGGCAGTAACCACTTTCCATCGAGTAATCCTGTTTGCTATACAACTATTACATATATATATATATATTACGGTGATTTTTTTCGGTCCCCACCCGAAATTTTGTTTTGTATGTTGGAAAAAATTTCCCTAGAAGTCAGAGACCTTGATATTAATTTTAAGTACTTTCCTTGAGTGTGAAAAGATTTTCCATATAAAATACACGTAAATCAAGTTTTTTTTTTTCTATAACTCAGGCGCATTTTATGCTATCACTTCGAGCTTGGTCGCGATTTACTCAGAATTAAACAATCTACAATAGTGCCAATTGCGGCGAAAGTGTAATTTATACTAATGAGTTGATACACGTCACTGAAGTTGATTTTCAACTATAATTCTAGTATTATTGCTGCTATCTCCGAAGCAATGAACTTTACGAAAAAAATGTAAAAGGCAAATTTGTTGGAAATTTAATTCCCTACAAAGAAAGTCTGACAGACCTAATTGCTTGGATCAATATTTTCTGGGATATTGAACTTTAACTGAAAGAAGGAAAGAAAATAATGTTTATTTAGAGTTATTTAAAATGGAAATTATACATAGGCAGTTTAACAAAAAACAAAGGTTAACTAACTCTAAACAGGCCCTAACTGAGCAAATTCTGGTTGATAACAACCAGCATTTGTCGGACCAGAAACAACTAGACTGACTCGATCGGTTCAATACTACGCTCTCAAAAAATATCGCCATGAAATGAAAAGCATAGTTTTGAGCTAATCCAATTTCATGCAAAGAGTGACACTATTCACTGTATTCCACTCTTCCTATCTGATCTCTATATCTTATCCCCTTAACCCATCCCGAAGGCTGGCAACGCGTTGGCTTCGTCCTTAATATTATAAACTTTTATAGGCAACGTTCGGTCACGTCTGCGGCAGGACCGTTGGCACGATGGCATGATGGCGATGACAATGTCTCGGTAGATGTAGTGTCGGCAGCGCTCCAGCCCGATGGACTGACGACCTGCAAGTCGCCGGTGGACGCTGGATGGGGAAGTTGGAGGACAGCGTTGAGTGGCGAGCACTTGGGGAGACCTACGTTCAGCAATCAAACAGAGGACAGGTGAGGGTAACAACTTTTAATGACCTTGGCCGTCTGCCTGTTTACCAGCTTTGCAATAAAAAAATACAACAAAAGTATCTCAATAAACGAGTGATGATTGTTATAAAATACGAGCCTTAGAATGAATTATACTAAAGACGTCATTAAAAGGTGAAAGCCAAAATTCGCTATTAACAGAACAACAGAATCGTCTACAGCGTTTCAAAAAGGCACTTTTGCGCATTCCAATTTCAATACTTCACATAACAATGGGCAATGTGAAACGGGACGGAACCAAACAGCCCATTTCGTGTCCCGGGGAGGTAAAATCCAGTAACTCGCTGCTACCGTGGCGGCTTAATTTCGGGCCATTCCATTTTCTGACAAAAGCCCGTTTGTACGGATTAACATTTCGGTACACAATGTGAAATAATATACTATAATGTGCTGTTTATTTAGAACTGCTTTTTGGACTGATCGACCAACTGATTGATTTTGGATGAAAGGCAAAGAACTAAAAGGACACGGGCATTCGATGACATTGAATGATTTAATATATAGCAACACTAGCTTCTGCCCGCGACTTCGTCCGCGTGGAATAGTAAAAAAAACCCCGATTTTGAAACATTCTTCATTGGTGCTCTGCTCCTATTGGTCTTAGCGTGATGATATATAGCCTATATATAGTCTTCCTCGATAAATGGGCTATTTAACACTGAAAGATTTTTTTAAATCAGACCAGTACTTCCTGAGATTAGCGCGTTTAAGCAAACAAACAAACTGTTAAGCTTTATATATTAGTATAAGATATATACATACATACATACATACATAACGTCACGCCAATTCCCTTGCGGGGTAGGCACGGACAACAGAGCGCCATTTAGGCTTATTCTTACACACCTCACTTGCTTCTTTGACATTCATAACTCTTGCTTGTCATGCACGCTCGTCTGTTCTTAAGGCTCCTGACATTACCTTCTGCTAGTACACGATCAATTTGATCATGGAAGGTGTGTCGTAGCCTTCCACGACTTCTACATCCATCCACTTTTGCATTGTATATCTGTTTAGTCATTCTTTCATCATGCATTCTTTCCATATGTCCGAACCACCGGCGCATTCCTTTCCTTACCTTCACCCCGACACTCTTTCAGACCAACTCTCTTTCTTACTTCGGTATTACGAACACGGTCCGCGAGCGTAAGATATATAGTATAAGATAATGCTGAGTTACCTGCCTCTTTGCCGTAAATCTAATATACTTTTTTTTAGAAAGAATTTACATATTTTTTACATTATATTTCCTTATACTGTGTTTACATAAAACAAACAACTGTAGTTTTAGTTTTATGTGTTTATTATTTTACGCTAATAAATATTTTTCTTTCTTTCTTTCTTTTCCTTCTATTTAATTTTATGTGTATGTTACGAGCAATTTGATAAATCCGGTCACTGTGAATAATGACCGGTCTGTTTTTACTTTTTTAATTCCGGGAGTTCAGCAGACAGACGGCCCACTCAATGGAAAGCGGTTACTATCGCCTATGGATATTTGCAACCTCAAAGGTGCTACAAATGCGCTGCTGCTCTCTTAAGGGAGACTGGAACCTGCTCACTAATGCCGGAACATAACACAAGGTTGTTATGGCGGCATACTCTATACCAGGGGTGGTCGCCATCCAGTCAAGCAAATACCCTGCCACCTGGTACGGGTTGTTTTTCTGTATACATAATGTCAGTATGAATAAAGACAACCTTATTTAGGGCAATATAATATAACATAGATGAACTGTAGTTTTTTTATTATTAAATAGGGTTAGGGTATAGTTATATGGCACTTTTATTTATTATTTGAGATATAAAGTGAATTTTGGGGGTTACAGTAAAAATAGAAGAAGAAGTAGGGAAGTATTCATACCGCCCGGTCCAAGTGATAAATCCAATTATCTTAAACCAAGATTTTTTACGGACGACGGTCCGTTGTGCATTATTAATATAGGCCGGCCAAAGTAATAAATTTATCAAATTGACCTACGCTTTTGGGCATTATTCATAATGATCGGTCCATATTAATACTGCCCAATTAATCAAATTGCCCGTAACATGTATATGGACCACTCTGGTTGATTCATCCAAATTGAAAAACAGAAATGAAACATTTAATAACCTTGCGTCACCATCGGTTGAATTTTGACATAATTTGTATGGAACTTCCATACACTGAGTACATCCCAACTGCAATGTCTCCAAGTTCAGATGATAAAGACGAAAACATAATTGGTGCTTCTGAAGCGTTTACTTGCTTAGATATTGCCTTTTCGTTGATTTGAAACACAGACTGAAAGCGACCAGTATCAAATATCTGTCCTTAAAAAACTACGTGACCTAGCCGCTCGTAAGCGTGTAGGCTTACTTCCAGAGACGTATACTGAAGATTCTTTAAGTGTTAATTTTACCTAGTATGTACATGATTTTATTATAAGACTGTCTGCACTTTTTGAAGTGAAACTTCTATATAGACGGAGGGGGGATCTTAGGATTTTTATGTCACGAAAAAGCGTTACGGCCGTGTGAAGAAGCGGCATAAATTTAGATTAGACGTGGTGAGAGGCGGTATAATTTTGGAGTAGACTATGTATGCGTTTTTTGCTTCCGGATCGAATTCAGTTTTTTTGTTTGATAAAATAAAATGTGTCTAAATAAAAAATGCATTAATTAAAATGTACCTAACCTAACCAAATCATAATTTGCAGTAAAGCTACGAAAAATCAAAATGTATGCAAGGTGGGACACATAGTAGAAGTGAAACTTCAACGGACAACTGGAAAAACGAATAGTAGCGCACAAGTGGCAAAACGAATCGCAATAAAATTTTAACTTAAAGTTTTACGGGCAGATTGGTAATGTACTTGTTCAATTTGAAAATCTACCCGTAAAACTTCAGATAACATTTTGTTGCGATTCGTTTTGCCACTTGTGCGCTGCCATTCGTTTCTCCACTTGTCCGTTGAAGTTTTTTCGTTTAATTCCTATTTGTCATTAAAGATATAAATATGTAAATAAAGTTTTCATTCACTTGTACACACATATGTATGGCTGAATCAATACAGTTCGATTATCCGAAAAAATGTTTTCCGAACACCCATGTCTGTTCCCCCCGAGTAAGATATAGGGACCAACATAAATCAATACAGTTCAGTATACACCAGGGCTTAAATTTCCTTTTCAACCGTAAACATTTGATCGCATCGTATCAAAGACGGGAGCAGGACAAATATTCGCCCACGCGTGTACTGAATACGCCTGTATTGAATACGCGTGAAGGATTAAACCCTCTACGTGTTAGATATTGTGAATACACGATGAATCTATGGTGGTCCCAGCTAGATACCGGCGCCGCGTTTAAAAGCAGCGGCGCGCTGGAGGCCTTCATTCGCCAGCGGCGCGGCGCCGGCGGCGTGGTTATTTCAGGTTAATTGTGTATTTTCGGCAAACGTAGCGTAGGACGCCCGCCAGCGCGGTGGACTGACGACCTGCGTAAGGTCGCCGACACGGGCTAGACGAGGAAGACGGGAGACCGGAATATGTGGCGCGTACTTGGGAGGCCTACGTCCAGCAGTGGGGTGAGATTGACTGAAGGAGAGGAGGAGTGTATTTAAATCTACTCCGTCCATATTTGCTAAACAAGACTTGGGCACCTAAAAGTGTGAGCTGCAAACCGAGAATAAACAGGCAGAACTCAAAGATGTGAAAACTGGTTCTGTTCTTTTCAGACAATTAATACTTCTATAGCATACTAATAAGTTAACTAACAGTTTTAGAGAGCTCAGTCATTTTTAAATACTTAAATTGCTTACAAATATAAAAATAGTATGGAAATTGACCAACGTCTTAGGGTACCTACGCATTATGCGGCTAGCCGCGATGCGGCCAGCCGTGCGGCTGACCGTAATCTAATATTTGTACGAGAAAGTCGTTTTTATACGCACTGTGATGCGGCTACCGGCCGACCGCTCCAGTTGTTCTGAGCGCTGCGGCCCGACTGACGGCCAGCCGGACGGTTGCCCTACTACACACTACGCGGATAGTGCTAATTTGCGGTTGCCCGCCATTGACGGTGAACGTGTTTATCGACGCTAGCGCATTAACTATGGATTTCGATATGGAAAAATGTATAATTGAAATTCAAAATAGGCCAGCAATCTTGAAACACAAAATCCGCAGAATATTTGGATAAAAATTTCCATCTTGGAAATGAGTCGACCCAACCGCAAACCACGACGGTTTCTAACCACACATTCCGGTTCGAGTTGCGGCTATCCGCCACCCGGCTAACCGCAAGCGCAACCGCGTCCTGCGGTCAGCCGCATGGCTGGTCGCATTCCGGCTAACCGCATAGTTTGTTAGTGCCCTTACTAGCATTGCACGTAAGGGCGGCGGCGGCGCCACGCCGGCGTGGCGACCATGTCTAGTACTAGTAGTATTATAGAAGAAGAATGTTAATCCTTACAAATAGGACGTAGTATCAAATTATAAAGTATCCAAATTTACGACGCGACGTCATCTCGACGATGTCTTATTAGCTAATGGATTTGAAGATGACGTATCTAAAACAATAAATTTCCTTAATTATAATGAATCTTTGTAAACAAGTAATTATATGTCTGCGTCTACAAGTTAAAGAATGATAATCGCCCAAAAAAAAAACTTAAAAATGCTGATATTAGACTGAAGAATTGAATCAATTTTGTCGAAAGGCACAGAACTGAAAGGACACAACAGTATTCAATTATTGTTGCGGCGGCGCTGGATTTAGTGATAACAATGGACTATGTAAATTTTGTAGACAAGAAAGCGTTGGGCAATTTAGGTGGGAAGGCGAGATTGAGCACGCACGTACCTGATTAATGGGCATGAAATGCAGCTGCTCCACTGCTCCTCAGTACACTTCACTTCACTTCAGTTATTGTAGATTTATATTTATAGTATTTTATTTGATGTGTATGTATTTATTGTTACGACCTAGACGCCGACAAAAGACAAATTCACACCTGCATACCTGTAGAAAAACATTTTATTACCTTTCGGCATTTGGACTTCTTTTGTTTACATTGTGTTTAGCATTTGTGATTAAAGAAACAGCCCATTGTGTATTGTAATCTTTTACGGCCTATTGTTGTATTGTGATTACTGCCAGGTGTCTCGGATTTAAAAGTACAAACTGATTCTAGGAAATTCGGTCCACGCGGCCGGGCAGACATATTGCATCTGTGCAGTATAAATCAATGCCTTAATTGAGAGATCAGAAAGTCTTGCGATAACCATGAGCGAAGCAAGACGTGTGTACCACATTCGGCAATCTATTTAGTGACGGATTTTGCGCGTTTTATGGAATTACGATCTTCTACATTACGTTTGGACTTGTTGCGTTCGGTTATATTTGTACCTGTGTTATACGTGTTTGTATACTTCTAATAAACTCTATAATAATTCCAACGGTATTTTAATTAGAGTCCTGCAACTCGGAACATTATTGTATTTTATATTATATATGTATTTATATTTTATAATTGCCGGCGGAGTTATTTACACAATATACACATTTAAGTGCTGCGGGGGCGATATATTCTATGTTATGTTATTTTATTAAATATGTACAAATTGCGGGGCGACGTAACTTATTTGATGACATGACAATGAATTGCTGACGTGCGTTCAAAAGGAACACGTCGCCAGATTTAAATGAAGAATTTAAATATGTTAGAAGAAAAGTTTGAATAGGTCGAAAGGAGGTTTATATGGCTGTACCAATTATATTGAATGAGATAACTTTATTTGCATCACTTTGGTTGACTGATCCAAATTGAAAGACTGATATGAACCGTTTAATATCGGCTTGAGACACTGTAATCGCAGCTGCCGCCACCGATCCCTTTTTATCACAAAATCCCACGCTCACAATATATAGCTGTAACTACAACCGATATCGGTAAACACGAGTATTATATAGACTACCCCGGTAGATTTTAATATGTCTAATAAGTAAGACTATTTAAAAAAAGACTTATTTTTTAAATAAAAGCGAAGAGTAATAAGATTTTACATTCCACTTGCTGTACCCGGCCTTCGTTACAAAGCCATGTAACCAAAATTGTCTGCTGTATATTCTGGTTTCTGGGCCAGAAACCCAAAGTTTCATCACAATCTGATCAATGGTTTAAGAACATAGAGAGGACAAACAAATATTTATATAGTTTTTCTATATCTGCTATATAAATATATATATATATATATATATATATATATATATATATATATATATATATATATATATATATATATATATATATATATATATATGTAAGGCAAGTGAGGTGTATAAGAATAAGCTTAAATGGCGCTCTGTTGTTCGTGCCTACTCCGCAAGGGAACTGGCGTGAAGTTATGTATATATATTAAGCAAATTTGCACACCGTGTGCAGTTTGATCCGACTTGAAAGATAGGGTAGCTTAAATTTGGACCCGGTAGGTGGCGCTGCAATCGGGTTCTAAATTTTATTTCTTCAGGGCAGAACAACGTCTGCCGGGACAGCTAGTATATATATATATAAATCTTAACGCCTACTCTTTATATAAAATTTAGCAAGTTGAAAAATTTAGACTCAGCCATAAGCCGAGTCAAATGCCCTTTTACCTAATACGACCATTCGGCCACACTAACTCAAGAGAAAGCGACCTACAAGCTTAACGTACCGAATCTCTATATGAATATTATATGCCTTCGTCCGGGTTAATGGTAGCTACGAATATTTTATACAGGTCGTCACGTACAGTAGAAAACAAAAAAACATATTCACCGCAATCTCATTAAATGTCACCATGGATTTTATTTTAGATATTTAATCATACAAAAATAAAAAAACTTCGTTTAAAAAAACCGATTTCAAAAACTAAAAAACTAAAAAGTATAAAATAACTTATTTCTAAAGCTATTATTATTAATATATATTATCTAAAACATCTTAAAGTCGGTTGTTGGAATCTCGAACAAAAAGTATTTATTACTTTAGTGTGGCATAGTACTGGCCACCAATACTAAATATTTGAATTTAGAACGAAGTTTTTTTTTGCTTTTATCTGTATATTTTTTCCCTCCATTGATATTAAAATCGTCATTGTATTACGCACGTGTAGTTTTCATTTATAATTAAAATATTTACAGTCCACAACAAATTCATATTTAAAGAAGTGTTTAACACGGTGCTTAGTAATATTCAAAAAAATATGGTAATTTTTATGTTTTACTTTGCACCGACTTCAAGATGTTTTAGATAAGTAATATAATATTAATGATAATAGCTTTAGAAATAAGTTATTTTATACTTTTTAGTTTTTGAAGTCGGTTTTTTTAAACAAAGTTTTTTTTATTTTATTTGTTACTTTTTAGTGTCTAGCTATGTATGGGTAGACCTACGAAAGGTGCCGCGCTCCTTAAAAAATATAGGTCCAAAGAAACGGGAACAAAAAAATGATCGTAAAATGAAAACTACTGGGCCTAACTATGTTAAAAGTTCTAGGGGACCAAATGGCAACTATTTCGCATCAAACTAAACAAGAATCACGTAAATCGGATCATAACTCTCAGAGTAATCGGTGTACATATGGAACAGAATGGAAATTTTTTCATAAAAATGTTCATAAAATGAAAACTACTGGGCCAAACTATGTCAAATTTTTAGGGGACCAAATGGCAGCTATTTCGCGCCGCACAAAAAAAGAATCACGTAAATCGGATCATAACTCTCGGAGTAATCGGTGAACAAACATAAACAAAAATAACAAAAAAAAAAAGATCCCGACGAATTGAGAACCTCCTTTTTTTGAAGTCGGTTAAAAAGTTAGACAAATCGGTAGAAACGCACACACTATAGTAGGGAAGGCCAAGCAGGGATTTTGAGATTTACTCGAGCGTGGCAGAATAACATAAGGGGAGAAGGACAAACCTTGCAACCTATTATATAGCGCCACCATATATGAACCCTTCATATAGGGTGGGGGAATTTTTTATTCTTCAATTAAGGAAATTCCTCCATGTAATTATCAGATTATGGGTCAGCACGACAAAGAAGGACATCAAATTCCCTTGGAAACAGTGCGTAAATCCATAGATTCGTGGCCAAACAGATTAAAGGCCTGTATAAAAGCCAAAGGTGGCCATTTCGAATAGAATATTTTTTAATTTTTTGCTAGGACTTTAATAAATATGTAGGTATAAATTTTAATTATATTACATTACTTCATGTCAGGAGCCTTAAGAACAGACGAGCGTGCATGACAAGAGCTATGAATGTGAAAGAAGCAAGTGAGGTGTGTAAGAATAAGCCTAAATGGCGCTCTGTTGTTCGTGCCTACCCCGCAAGGGAACTGGCGTGAAGTTATGTATGTATGTATGTACTTTATTAAAAAAAATGTATTTTCATTTGTAACAGTACTTATGGCTAGATTCGGTATATATCTATATATTATCCGTGCAGGAACGGAGAAAGAATACAATTTTCCTGCGGCCGGGCGGCCTGTCGTAAGAGGCGACAAAACAACCCACAGCCAGGTGGTAGGGCATTTGCCCGACTGGATGGCTACCACCCCTGGTCTAAAGTGTGTCGCCCTAACAACCTTGAGTTGTGTTCCGGCATTAGTGACCAAGTTCCAGTCTCCCTTAAGAGAGCAGCCGTGCATTTGTAGCACCTTTGGTGTTGCAAATGTCTATAGGCGATGGTAACCGCTTTCCATCAAGTGGACTGTCTGTCTGTCTGCTGAGCTACTGCAATAAAAAAAAAAAAGCTCACTGTGCGTTACCTATTATCACAAGATGCATCCGAAAGGAGAAACTTCAAAATTAGGTTAGTAAAATATTCAGTATTCAGCGCTGATTTGGGTATTGGCAACACAATCAATCAAGACCTTCGCATAGAGATCTAGACGGTTATGTGACTCCTATTGCGAATTCAAACGTGTTTAGAAGTTTCCTACTTAATCGTATTACCATTATTCTATTTATGCACTTAGGGCCAAGACACCCTAACCCAGAGCCGAAGCGCATCGAAGCTTCACATGTGCGCTTCTGCGATCAGACAACTGATGACTGCGAGCGTCTTTTTTATCTACGGTCTAAATATTTGCAGAGATAGGGGTCATCTAAATGTTTAGATTGAAGCTTCGACTATGAGTCAGTAAGCATTGACGCTTAGGGTGCCTTTCCATCAGAGATGTGCTATGTTTGATATCCACCAGTCATATTCATTGGTCCACATAGCATAGCACTGGTGGAAACTGATTCAACTAAGCTACGTTTTTTTATAAGGAACGATGCGTGCTATGGATGCATGCTATAGATGCGTATCCTCCCTATTGTTGATACCTCGCATAGTTCGAGCTGCGCATCTTCCTCGAAGCCACTTTGTTGCGGCGCACTTTCATAGCCCATCTTACTCACTCCGCTACATAGTTTAGCATCAGTGGAAATGGTCATATAATGTCGCAGCGTAGCTTTTACATTTTCGCCGCTAAGCTGCATAGCACATCTCTGGTGGAAAAGCACCCTTAGGGTTCCGTACGCCGCTACCGAAGTTCGTAGCAAATTGCCGATCAATCAGTCGCCTACCACAAACAAATTACTAGCCTTTAACACTAAAGCAAAAACAGTTAAACAGACGATTTGTTGCCTTTCTTAACGTTTCTGCTGATAGAATGACGTTACTATTATATAATTCATTTTTTTTTTTCAATGACAAAAAGATTCGGATAGTGAACATACATACATACATACATACACAACTTCACGCCAGTTCCCTTGCGGGGTAGGCACGAACAACAGAGCGCCATTTAGGCCCATTCTTACACACCTCACTTGCTTCTTATGCAATCAATTCATAACTCTCCTCATTGCACACTCGTCTGTTCTTAAAAGATCCTGACATACAAGCTTTTGAGATTCTGGATATCATGTAGCCGCAGAGTGCTATTTTTTTTATTTTTTATTGCAGGAGATCAGCAGACAGGCAGACGGCCCACTTAATGGAAAGCGGTTACCATCGCCTATGGACATTTGCAACACCAAAGTTGCTACAAATGCGCTGCGGCTCTCTTACGGGAGACTGGAACCTGGTCACTAATGTCGGAACACAACTCAAGGTTGTTATGGCGACATACTTTAGACCAGGGGTGGTAGCCATCCAGTCGGGCAAATGCCCTACCACCTGGCTAGTGCTAGCCAACACAAGTGAAACGAGCCCAAACACGACGGGTCTATCTTCGTTAGTTTTTTTTTTTTTTTTTTTTTTTTTTTTTATAGCTGGAGTACAGCAAACAGGCTAACGGCCCACCTGGTGGAAAGCGGTTACCGTCGCCTATGGACAGTACAGGACTTCCTATGGCCACCTTCCGACTCCATCATCAGATCAGCTCCATGGTACCATATTATTGCATTGTCACGCGATATACATATGCGTGCAAAATTTCAGCTCAATCGGAAACCGGGAAGTTGATCAAATTTAACTTGCAAGATTCCACCCGAACTTACATACATACATAGGTACATCCATTGCAAGTTAAATAAAAGCTTGTAAAATAAGAACACCCCATAAATGTGCCACTGCTGGACTTGCTTAAGAACTTCAATATCAGGTTTAATTTCAATGTAGTCACAAAGTGGTTTTCTTAAGTGCTAAATGATTTTATGACTTGCTTTCTGTATATGTTAAAAAACTTATATAGTTGTAGTTGCGTATTACTTTGGTAACATTACTGAAATTTCCAAAATTATTGTATTTTCAATTTCAATAACGCATTGTCCTGCTAGAAATACCCTTTATTTTTAAAAATTGATAAAATTACTTTGAGCCTCGCTACCCCTTACGTTCATCGTGGACGAAGTCGCAGGCGAATCCTAGTTACCTCTATGTGTATAGATTTACATACTAATACATGTTACTTTCTGCCTAATTCTATGATTTAGTTTTTATTGCTGAAGTGCAGCAGTCAGGCTGGCTGACGGCCCAACTGTGATGGAAAGTGGTTACCGTTGCCTATGGACATTAGCTATACCAGATGATGCCGGAACACAACTCAAAGTTGTTATGGCGGCATGTTCCAGACCAGGGGTGGTAACCACCCAGCCGGGCAAATGCCCTACCATCTGGCTGTGGGTTGTTTTGCCGCCTCTTACGATAGGCCGCCCGGCCCCAGAAATTAGTATTTTTTTCCGTTCCTGCACGGAGAGACTAGAGAATAGTTATGATGACATGAACGAAGCCTTATAATTACGGGTTGAACTAGATTATTTTTATTTAATAATAGAAGCAAGTGCTTGTTATCCACGCACATCCAAGGATTCCGCGGAGACGGTAGATCTTGTCAAAAATATCATATATTTATTAAGAAAAGTCTAATGTCATTGTTAAAATCACATCTAGGATTGCAATGTACGTCACTAGATGGCGTTGTTCATTTTCGATGCACACAATGGTTTGCTGTTCACCGCCTCTTTGAGCTTAGGATATTTTTAACTCAAGCTTAACAAGTGCGTGTGTGCGTTTTATTTGTGTACGTAAGTGAAATTAGCAGATATAATACTAATTTTGTAAATTGCCTACAAAACCCAGAAAATAAATAAATCCTTTTTGCCGTTGTCGTGAGTCGTTGCTCATAAGGAAAGCACAGATAAAATATTTGCAATATGATAAAAATGTTTACGCATCGATATCTATTCTCAACAATAGATTTTCTTATATCGTACGTTAGTTTGGGACGGACCCTTATTGTATATTTATGGCGATTTCGTGGAAATCCCTCAACATATTTTCTATACGCAATTTCTTTATACGAAGGTTTTTGCTTTCGAAAATAGTGAATAGTAGTCCCAATTTTAATTATATATTTTTATCTATGTAAGAAGGAACAGAACTTTCGCTACCCCACGCAGAGTCTGGTAACTATCCATAAACTTGAATATAGACTATTGAATTTCTCGTCTAACTCCTTTAAACAATTGCGTATATCGCGCTTAATAAAACAAAGAAATATTTCAAACTTTTCGTTTCTTGGGAACGAGCGTTTAAAATTTTAGCTTATTACGAGTTGTTCTTTGTTTGTTAATAAAATATAAGTCAAAATTATTTAAAGTTATTGAATGGTGTTTAACTTCAATTGAATAAGTAAGGGTTTATATTCAAATCAAATAAATAAAGTTTATTTGTTGACAAAGACCAAAAATATAATTTGAAAAAAAGAGTCGTATTTATTTGTACTTATCATAATAATAATAATAATAATAATAACACTTACACAACCGTGAGGTGTATAATCTACGAGAATACTTCCTGAAAACTGACGAAAGTATGCATCGAGATATGGTGTCAGTAGACAAGGGATTCACCCCGCTCTCTCTTGCAAAAGAGAACTGGCTCAGAACTACGGTATTGAGTACCTCCGAGCGAATGGACATATGGAAGAGCAAGGAGCTGCACGGCAGGTTTTACCGGGCGTTATATGGGCCCGACATAGACTTGCCGGCGTCGGTGAACTGGACTTGCATAGGCACAACCTAGTAGCCAGGATCATCCATCAGCAACTTGCTCTTCGATACGGTTTGATAGCGAATGAGGTACCTTATTATAAATATGCCCCTGAGCCAGTTCTCGAAAATGGTCATATCACGCTCTACTGGGATCGATCTATTATCACAGACAGGACTATTGTTGCCAATAAGCCTGACATTGTGATAATAGATCGATCTGCGAGACGTACGATGCTTGTTGATATAAGTATCCCACATGACTGTAATCTCGTAAAAGCTGAAACTGACAAATTAACGAAATACCTTGACCTCGCGCACGAGATTACGGCCATGTGGCATATGGACTCAACGATCATCGTACCGATAGTGGTGTCTGTTAACGGTCTAATAGCGAAGAGCCTCGACCGACACCTAGAGAGGCTCTCGCTCGGTAAATGGGTGAAGGGCCAGATGCAGAAGGCGGTTCTCCTGAGCACGGCACGCATTGTGAGGAAGTTCCTGTCTCTGGAGCCTTAACCACCGGTAGCTTGGACCCTAGGCCCCGCTGCCGACGGACGTCATCTTTTTATATTTTTTTAATATGTGTTTATTTTATATATATATATGTATTAAAAAAACATAAAAAAGAATATAAATAAATATATGTGAAATAATAATATATTGATCGGAACCCCTTCTCGGCTAAAGGCCGCCTCCAGCTTCTTCCAGACCTCTCTATCCATAGCTTTCTTTCTCCATTCACTTCCTGCTATACTTTTTATATCTTCTATCCACCTCTTTCTAGGGCGCCCTCTTTTCCTTTTTCCTCTTGGTCCCTTCCATATAATTGTCTCTAGTGTCCATCTTTTGTCTGTGTATCTTGCTATATGTCCTGCCCACTGCCACTTCTGTTTTAGGGCATATTGTACGGCGTCTATAACTTTCGTTTTTCGTCTTATTTTTCGTTTTTTACTTTTTGTATTCTTCTTAATTTCAGTACGCTTCTCTCCATTGCTTTCTGGCACACTACTAGTTTAGTTTTTATTCTAGTGTTGTATGTCCACGTTTGGCATCCATATGTAAGAGTAGGCAAGATACAGGTGTCCAAGACAGTTTTCTGTAGGTGAAGAGGAAATTTCCCTTTTAAGATTTCCTTCAGGGACCAAAATTTTTTCCAGCTCATGTTAATACGCCGCTCTACCTCTAGTTCTTCACTTCTGTTTTCGAATGACAGTTGTTTTCCTAGGTATATATAATTGTTTACATATTCAAACGGCTTCCCGTTTAGATTTATAGCGTTTATGTGGCTGTTTGTCAGTATTTTAGTTTTATTCTCGTTCATTTTGAGGCCCACTTTTTCACTTTCTTCATTTAAAGTGCTTATCATTTTTTCTAATCCTTTACTTGTTTCAGCGAATAAGACAATATCGTCCGCGAATCTACGGTGTGTAAGTCGATTTTGATTAACTTTAATCCCTTCTGACTGCCAGTTAAGATTGTCAAAAATGTGTTGCAGTACCATTATGAACAGCTTGGGTGAAAGGGGGTCTCCTTGTCTCACTTCTCTACAAATCGGTATATCAGGACCTCGTTTTTCTAGTTTGACTTGGCTTACGCTGCCCTCGTAGATGTTTTTGAGTACTCTTATATAACTTTCGTTAATGTGGCATTTATTCAGCGCTTCCCAAATAGCATCATGAGAGATCGTGTCAAACGCTTTGGCGTAATCTATGAAAGCAATGTATAGTGGCCTGTTAAACTCCTTGTATTTCTCCATTACCTGTTGCAGTACTTGTATATGGTCCGCTGTGGAAAATCCAGAGCGAAACCCTGCTTGTTCGACTGGCTGATAGTTATCAATCTTCCGGCTCAGCTGGCTTTGTAGAATTGAGGTGAACAATTTATAAACACTTGAGAGAAGACTAATAGAGCGGTAGTTAGAGATGGCCTTGAGGGTCTCCTTTCTTGTATAAAAGGATTATATCAGATCTTTTCCATTGCATCGGTACCTGACCTGTTTTCAGAACCTTGTTGAATAAGTACGTTAGTTGGCTTGTTAGCAGGACAGCACCAGCTTTTAGTGCTTCATTTTGTATTCCATCAGGACCAGGGCTTTTTTCTGCTTTGAGTTTTCTGATGTGATTGATAACTTCCTTCTCTTGTATTAGTGGCAAATCGTTCATGTTTTGAGAGTTTGTTCTTTCTGTATCTTTTGTAGTGGTGCAAAAAGTTGATTTTGCATATAACTTCTTGTAAAAATCTGTGGCGCAATTCATGATATCTCCTCTGGTTTTTGTTTCTTCTGATTTTGATTTTAAGTTTTGAATCCAATTTTGGTGTGTAATCAATTTCTTATAGGCTTTTTTCGTGCTTCTGTAAGTGTTAAGATTATTCTCAATTACTTTGTATCTGTAGTCTTTGTAGTCTTTATCTATTGCCTTACTTGTAGTTTTAAATAATGTGCTCAGCTCTTCCTTCATTTCTTTAGTTTTTTGTTTCGTTCTCAAAAGTTCTGTTCGTCTTTCGAGGAGAGTTGTAGTAGACTCACTAAGTATTTTGTTAGTAGTTTTCAGTTCACTATTTTTTAATCTGCATACAAGGCTGGTGTTTATGGTGTTAGCTAATTTATTGTAAAAAGTTTGAATATCTTCTTCTTGCTTTGTTTCCAGGTGATGTATGTTGATCTCAAGGTTTTTTAAATATGATGATATATCCTCATCCTTCCTTAGTGGCTTAGGTTGTGATTTGAATGATGTTCTACTCTTTTTTCCTTGATCTAGCATGTACGTAGCTCTAACTAATCGATGGTCAGATCCGAATCCAAAGCTATTTAATACTTCTACGTTTGTGATCCTCGTTGGGTGGTTTGACAGTATAAAATCAATTTCGTTTTTTATGTTACCACAGGGGGAAAGCCAGGTCCATTTGTGGTTTTTTCGAGCTTTAAAAAAGGAGTTCATAATTGTCAGTTTATATTCCAATGCGTGTTGAATTAGTTTCTCTCCTCTTTTATTTCTGGTTCCGTATCCAAATTTTCCCAAAACAAAGTTTTCACTGTCTTCTGTTTCGTGTTGGCCAACTTTTGCATTAAAGTCGCCGATAACGAATACGTTTTCTCCTGTCTGACTTTGAGCTACCTGCAGAGTTTTATAGAATAAGTTGATTTCTTCATCTGTAGCCTTTTCAGTAGGCGCGTATACCTGTATTATTGCAAGCAGTTGGTTGTTGTATTTCATTTTTAATAGAGCAACCCGATCTGAGAACGCTGTGAAGCTTACTATGTTAGTTTTATGTTCTTTTTTTTATTAAAAAACCAACTCCATATAAGCCGAGTGTTTCACCTTTGTAACAGAATATATATTCTTCATGTTCTTCAATTGCGTAGCCCATTCTTCTAACTTCTGCCAAGCCGAGTATGTCGATTTTTATTTTTTGTAGCATATATGTTAGTTCTATAAATCTTTTTGTTGATGTTAGTGATCTTACGTTGAATGTTCCAATCTTGAGAGTTTGTTGTGATTTTTTTATTATTCTAGTTGATTTTTCTGACTTTGCTGGAGGGTTGTGGTCATTTTCCCCCACGGGGACCAGCCGGCTTGGGGGAGAGTGTTTCTTTACTATTGTTTCTTTACGTGTTTTAAGTTGTTTTTGTTTCTGATCGCCGGTATCTAATTGCTATTGCTTCGTTGTTGTTGAGATTGTTGAAAGCGAGTGAGATCGGCCTCTCATCATATCGAATGCATTTATTCTATTATTTTTAGACGAATTTAGCGTTTGTTGTTTCCTTGGCTGTAATTCAACTTGCGGCGAGGTGGATTTCTCTCTCTTCCTTTTGTCTATGGCCCTTGAATTTTCCTTTACAATAAGTTTATTATATTTTATGTACGCCAAGTTTCCCTTTTGCCTTTATTCCAATAGTTTGGGTTGCAATGACTTCCTAATTTCTAAAGTTTCCTTTGAGTAATCTTCTGTTATATATAACTCTTTTAACTTCTTTTTGTTCCTCATTATTTCGGTTTTCTTCCATCTACTAACCAATGAAAGGAGCGTAGGCCTCGGTTTCTCATTTTTATTTCTTAAGCCAATACGGTAGATTTTATTTATTTCATAATTTTCTATGGTTATGCCGAGTTCATCCAAAAAACATTTTTTAATGCATTTGATTAAGTCCAGCGTCGTCTGCTCATTTTCTGCTAATCCATGAATAATTATATTATTACTCTTCTTTTCTCTCTCTAGAAGTTCCACTTTCTTTTCTTTTCTTTCTATTTGTACTTATTATACTTTATAATATTTTCAATTTTATCGCACGAGTTCAGCAGACAGGCAGACAGCCAACCTGATGGAAAGCGGTTACCATCGCCTATGGACACTTGCAACATCAAAGGTGCTACAAATGCACTGCTGCTCTCTAAAAGGAGACTGGAACTCGGCCACTAATGCGCCGGAACACAACTCAAGGTTGTTACGGCGGCATACTCTAGACCGGGGATGGTAGCCATCCAGACGGTTAAATACCCTACCATCTGGCTGTGGGTTGTTTTGTCGCCTCTTACAATAGGCCGAACCTTGCAGGAACGAAGAAAGAATACATCTTTCTCCGTTCCTGCACGGATAACATATATGGTTAATAAAGAGAACAATTTCTTAAGACAATTGAAACTAAATTGTACTACGTTAAAATACACCAGCGACCTAAGGATTGTTTTTGGCAAAAAGCGAAATCACTAATGAATCAATTCACTTTACAAATAAAACAATACAATATATAAATCTCATCTTTTAATAAAGCTTAATTAATTAATTAATTAAGCCGTTTATTGGGGTTTATTTCTCTTTTAAAAACAATATGTTTGCTTCACTCGTCGCAGTAATTGGTGGAAAAAAATAGCGCGGCAGATGGAGCGAATTTATTATTATTATTATTATTTATTGCAGGATATCAGCAGACAGGCAGACGGCCCACTTGATGGAAAGCGGTTACCATCGCCTATGGACATTTGCAACACCAAAGGTGCTACAAATGCGCTGCTGTTCTCTTAAGGGAGACTGGAATCTAGTCACTAATGCCGGAACACAACTCAAGGTTGTTATGGCGGCATACTCTAAACTAGGGATGGTAGCTCTCCAGACGGGCAAATGCCCTACCACCTGGCTGTGGGTTGTTAAGTCGCCTCTTACGACAGGCCGCCCGGCCGCAGGAAATTGTATTCTTTCTCCGTTCCTGCACGGATAAAGTTTAAAGTTCTTACGTTTTATAATGTAAGCACCAAAACTCGTGACTTTCAGATAATTTATTTATTTTATTAAGCGTGCGATATAAGGTTGTTTAATACCAAAGACATTTGTATAAATTAATAATATTTTCAACACACTTGCTCATAAAGTGGCTCTATGGTCACCGCAATTAGGCACAGAATGACACCCATTATCAAACTGTGAGTAAAAAACATTATAACTCACTAGTGAATTATAGATTTTTTTTTTAATTTTATTGGTTGAGTTGCTTTGTTCTTAAAAAAGTTTTTATTAAAAAAAGATCGTGTTCTATAGATCAAATAAATTAATGTTCCTATTGCTTGCTCATTTCATGCAACTTCTTATTTAAATAGATAATTTTAACTCGTATGTGTTTAATAAATAAAACTTTCACTCATATATAACTTTTTTTTTATCTACTAAATAAAATGAGTTTTTGTTGTTATTTTATTCACAAGTGTGTTGAAAAACGTCGTATGATACACGTGTGTATTGATGATTACCGTCCTCGGCTCTCTTAAGACCCTCGCCTACGGCTCGAGTCTCAATGGCACCTCGGCGGTAATCACCAATGTTACACACTAGTACCATAATGTACTATTATTTCTTTACGGAAACAGCAAATCTCTACTAGCAGCAAGGTTTGCATTGAAAATCAGCGTTGTGTCAGATAAAACTCCGGCACAGCAATAAGCTGAGTGCAAACCTCATTTGCTGAAAACGCGGCGTACATGTTCTGAAAACTTATTCCTTTCTTTGTACTATCCTTCGTAATTAGTGTAAATACGTCGCTATTTCTTCAAACAAAATCTTTTTCCTTTTTTCTTTGTGTTGTTACGAGTGCGGGACTCGGATTAAAATGCCGTTGGAATTACTATAGAATTTATTAGAACTATACAAACACGTATAACACAGGTACAAATATAACTGGACGTAAACAGTACAAACGTGATGCACGATTCAATAACACGCGCAAAGTCCGTCACTATATAGCTTATCGAATGTACACACGTCTTGCTCGTATCGTAATCGTCACATGACTGCCTCACCCCTCCATCCTGCCGTCGTCTAATACTTCACAAATACAAGTGTGCCCGCCCGTATCGTCGAATTAATTTCCTAGAAATCGTAATCCGCCCACCTGGCTAATTATGCCTGCAAATGGCCATAAACGAGTACAATAGGCTGTTCTCAACAATAACCAAAAGAAGACAATCATAAATGGTAATAAAATGTGTTTCTACGGGTAGGCAGGTGTGAATTTGTCTTTGTCGGCACCAGGTCGTAACAGTATTATAAATAAAAGTTAATAAAAAAAAAATGCCAAGTCCGTGTTCGGCCGTGCATGTTGCGGAGTTACGTGTTGGCAGCGTCAGATTGCCTAAAAACCCTAATGAATTAATGGATCTTTATTTGCAGACATGCCGTCACAGTCCTAGAAAGCATCCTTTCCTGGCAACATTTCCTCATTCACACCCTTATTCGGCCGATCACCAGTAGAGGGCGCTGCGCATAAGCATGCGTCTCATTGGCCAAGCAAAATTTCTCATTGGCTGCCTAACGATCATAACGACGCCACGCTCGTCAATTAACATTAACAAAACGTTGGAAAACCGCTGAATTGTACCGCAAAACCGTTTCTCAAAGTGCCATCGTCTCCCGCAAACTAGTGTAGTGTATGTGCAACGCAAGAAAACTAATCCGGCCAAAATCCTGCATATCTCCTTACACAGCTCCAGTGACGGTAAGAGTTCAAATTTCTTTATGCTTGTTTCGCTAGGGTTTGAGAGGCGGCATCAGGTGTACAAAGAGTCAGGGTTTGCTCCGGCTGAGTAGCCATTCATATTCGTTCATTAGTGGTCCAATCGAGCACGGATTGACAAATTAACCATCTGTATTGTTCAATAAAGTCTCGACAGTCAACCTTATGTTTGTTTAAATACGTTTAAAATAATTCAATAATCTCTTATATTATAATAGCTTAATAAAACATACTCAATCTATGTCAATACATTTAAACAAGGTACTTTTAAATTTCTCAGAACGTTGTTTCGATCAAGTTACGTTACTAATTTCACAGTGTAATAGCATTAGCAGTGCACTGGCTCTTTGTATGCGGCACTGTTCTTTGGTTCACTTGATGCCGTTTAGAACGAGTTTGTTTTGTTTGTGCTCGGAACAACTATACAATTGAAATAAATACCCACTTAGATAATTTAATTTAGTAAGTTTATAACTCGTATACGTTACTTTGTGTAATAACTGTGCTCTTTTATTTGAATACGCAGTTAAGGCACAGTATTTCGTTATTCTATTTTTTTCCTGATAAAACAAGTGTTATATAGTATCAACATGAGTCAAGCTAAGTCTGTTGATACAAATAAAACTAAATTACAAGCCGAATTGAAGGCTTTAATAAGCCGACGGGAACATGCATTTCGTTCCATGCAAGTCCTTTATGATCTGTCGAAGGAAATGTCTATAGACTCGTCGAAAATATCAAAATTTAGGGTTCGGTATAAAACTATTGAATCTTTACGTGAAACCTTTGCAGAAATCAACCATGATATTAATTTAAAAAAATTAGAGATAGAACCCGGTAGCATAATCGATTCGAACACTTTAGATTCTTTTGATGAATTGTACTATGAGGTATTGGAAACCGCCGACTCTTTAGAATCTCAAATTATGCCATCAACTTCTACTCAGAATAATGATGGTATTCGAACTTCCCAAGTTCGGCTACCCAAACTCCAAATACCTAAGTTTGATGGAAACATTGAAAACTGGCAAACATTTAAAGACAGTTATTTGCCCTTAATTCACACTAACATGTCCTTATCTGAAATAGAAAAATTTCACTATTTAATTTCTAGTCTATCTGGCTTCGCTTTGACAATCGCGAAGGGCTTGCCATTAATCGCGTCAAACTACCAAGTTGTTTTCCAAGCATTAACCGACAGATATGACAATAAAAGGGTTCTAGCCACATCGTATCTGGACAAATTATGTATGTTAACGCCTTTAAATAAGTTTTCATTTGAGAGTTTGAATGACTTAACTAATACACTGTACGAGTCGGTGAATGCACTTCGTGCGCTCAATATACAACCTCTTAGTGAGTTTTTATTGTTCTATCTCGCCGCGCGTACGCTCGACGCTGATACACGGCAGCGTTTTGAGCTACAAAATACGCGTGAGATACCAACTTTTAATGACTTACTCACATTCGTGCAAAATTATATTAAAATATTAGAAGTAAGTCAACCGCCTTCCACTTCTCAATTAAAATTAAATTCAAAATTAAATCGCCTCAATAACAATAATTCGCGTAATAATATATCTAAAAATAATATTCAAAATAATTACAGTCCACTGCTACAATCATTTGTTACTACTACACATGACGAAAAACGCTATTTTCTTTGTCCATGCTGCCAGAATTCCCACAGCATATATAAATGTTTAAAATTCCAAGGTCTAGACGTTCCAACTAGACGTCAATTAGTTAATGATCTTAAACTTTGTTTTAACTGTTTGCGTTCGGGGCATGAGATTAATGCCTGCAACTCTAAGACTACCTGTTTGATTTGCGGATCTAAACATAACACTTTGTTGCATATTGACATGCCAACAGAAAGTGCTACATTAACTAGTACTATTACTAGACCTAGTAATCAACATACCATAAAATTACTAGGCTCCGCTGTAGTTCGTTTATGCGATATAAATGGTGAGATACAATTTGCACGAGCCCTCATTGATAGTTGTTCAATGGATTCGTTCATTACAACTGCATACGCACGAAAACTTGGTCTGCCTGTGCAACGCTGTAGGATGTCTGTCACCGGTCTGGGACAGAACAAGGTAGACGAAATACAAGGTATAACCTTTTGCTCGATTACGCCTAAACATAGCGATTACCCGCGCTTCGACTTATCCTTAGTTGTTTTAAAGAAAATCACTTCCAATATGCCTAGTGTACCTATCCCTTCGACAATTCGTGATTATTTTAAACATTTGAACCTCGCTGATGAAAATTTCGATAGACCAAACTCAATCGACATTCTGCTAGGTGTAGATTGCTTCGATCAAATCTACCTTGGGCCACGTTATGCGCCGGGTCCTGGGTTGCCATGCGCGTTATCCAGCGTATTTGGTTGGGTGATAACTGGTCAATATAATGACCGCTCGTTTATTCGTGCTCCATCTCAGTCAGTTACATCTCTCGTCGCGTCTACATGTGCTCTCGACGAAATAGTTCAACAATTCTGGGAAGCTGAAGAACCTCCAAAAGTTCATATATCTGTTCCAGAAGATGATATTTGCGAACAAATTTACAAAAGATATACTTACCGTAAACTAGATGGTCGCTACGTTGTCCCTCTTATGTTAAAAGAGGACGCTTCTCTATTAGGGGATTCTCACCAATATGCTCTCAACTGTTTCTTGAGTTTGGAAAAACGCCTTGCTCGTGACCCAAACCAAAAAACTGAATATGTAAAGTTTATGCACCAGTACGAGGAACTCGGCCACATGCAGCCGGTAACAGCTTCTTCGCCTACTGACCAAACTTATCTTATTGCTCATCATCTTATCGTTCGCTCTGAGAGTTCCACAACCCCAGTTAGAGTTGTTTTTAACGGCAGTGGCCCTACGTCTAATGGTAGATCACTTAATGATGTAGTTCACGTCGGTCCAAAATTGCAAGGTAATATCATTGACTTAGTCACAAAATTTAGACTGCACAAAATTGTGATAACGGCTGATATCTGTAAAATGTATCGACAGATCCTAATAAGATCGCAAGATAGGGCTTTTCAACATATTCTTTGGCGTAACGAACCCAGTGAACCGCTCCAGGAGCATGAACTCAAAACAATTACATATGGTGTAAGTAGTTCCCCCTACTTAGCTATACGCACACTACGACAACTTGCTGAGGATCATGGTGCTACTTTTCCTCATGCTGCACAAGTATTACGTGAAGATACTTTTATGGATGACATCACCACTGGCTGTTCGTCTGTAGACGAAGCTATAAAACTTAAAGAAGACCTAATTTCCTTGTTAAAGTTAGGCCAGTTTGAACTTCGGAAATGGAGTAGTAATACTCCGCAAATCCTTACTGATATTCCAGCGGAGCATTGTCAAGCACCTAAAATTTTTTCCGAATTAAACGATGAGTCTTATCTTAAAATCTTAGGTATCAAATGGGATCCAGTTTGTGATCGCTTTACTTATTCCTTTTCTGACAAATTCAACGTGGAATTCACTAAACGTTCGATCCTCTCAATTATTGCTAGAATATTCGACCCTCTCGGATGGATTGCTCCTATTGTATTTTCAGCTAAAGTACTCCTTCAAGAAATGTGGTATCTTGGCCTTTCTTGGGATGAACCTATTCCTAAGAACCTTGCCAAGAAATGGCATACACTCGCCGCGAATTTTGCGGACCTTCAAGAAATCAAGTTACCAAGACTGATTTTGCCTGAAGATCCAACAGAGATTCATCTTGTGGGGTTCTGTGATGGATCATCTAAAGGATATGGCTGTTGCGTTTATCTCTGCGTGGTTACTTCTGAAAGTACTAAATCTAGTTTAATTATAGGAAAGTCTAAGGTAGCTCCCCTTAAACCAGTTACAGTTAACCGTCTAGAGCTTAGTGCAGCTGTTCTTTTGGCTCGTGTTCTACGTTATATTCATAACTTACTTAGTCCGAAAATCAAAATTGGTTCGATAATTGCATTTTCAGACAGCAGTACGGTCCTATCCTGGATCCATACCTCTCCTCATTTGTTGAAAATGTACGTTGCCAATCGTGTGGTTCAAATTACTGAATTAGTTAGTACTCATATGTGGCATCATGTCTCAACTTATGAGAACCCAGCTGACTGTTGTAGTCGAGGTTTGACTTGCGCAGACCTTGCTTCTCACCAACTTTGGTGGTCAGGTCCTATCTGGATGTCCCAACACCCGAAAAATTGGCCATCTGTTCAAGTTTTTGTACCAGATGCAGACCTTCCAGAAGTAAAGGATCCTTCTAACACATGTATGCTAATTACACATTCTGAAGACTTGTTTAATCTAATATCTAAATTCTCTTCCCTAACTAAATTACAACGAACTTTTGCTTGGTGTTTACGTTTCATAACAAATCTTAAATCAAAGGGTGTAGATCGCCATTTTAATTCGTTGTCCGTTGCAGAATTGGATACGTCCCTAAAATTCCTTGTCAAGCGTGTGCAACAAGAGCACTTTTCTTCCGAATTAAAACAAATTTCAAATAATTTGCTTTGTTTAAAATCGATCCAAAAGTTATGCCCCTTTATCGATGAAGACGGACTTTTAAGAGTGGGGGGACGTATACGCAATTCAAAATTGTCAAAAGCGCATGCACATCCATTACTGTTACCTAAGTTATCGCCTTTATCGCGCCTAATAGTTGACGCTTATCATTTAAAATATTTTCACTGTGGACCCCGCACCCTCCAATCTCTTATCCAACGAAAATTCTGGATTTTAGGAAATAGATTATTAATCCGTTCTCGTTTATCGAAATGCATTGTGTGCTTTAAAGCTAAGCCGGTTCCGTGCCAACCGATAATGGGCGACCTTCCCGCTGAACGAATACAGCCTGGAAGATGCTTTCAAAGTACGGCTATAGACCTAGGAGGACCTTTCACTCTTAAAGAAAGTCGCCGTCGCAACGCTCGCACTTTTAAAGCGTATATTTGTCTCTTTATTTGTCTTCGAGTCAAGGCTGTGCACATTGAAGTTGTCACAGAACTCAGCACCGAAGCTTTCCTAGCTGCTCTCGACCGATTCGTGTCTCGCCGCGGCTTATGTCAAACCTTGCTCACCGATTGTGGTACAAATTTCATAGGCGCCGATCGACAATTAAAGGAAATCCATGAGTTGTTGAAAAGGCATCACCGAGAAATCGCGGACGAGCTGAGTAATAGAAACATTATATGGCACTTCAATCCACCCGGTGCTCCTCATTTCGGTGGCATTTTCGAGAGTGGAATTAAATCTACAAAATATCATCTAAAAAGAGTTGTGGGTTCACAAGTTCTGACACTCGAAGAGATGTTCACCGTACTCTCTAAAACTGAAGCGATATTAAATTCTAGACCTCTTTGCGTTCTTTCGACAGATCCAAAGGAAGTGGACGTTCTTACTCCTGGACATTTCCTTGTCGGTGGCCCGCTTGTTGCTTTGCCTGAAGTGCCACTGGAGAATGAAAGGTGTCCCCGCTCTCGCTGGCAAATGCTACAGAAGTTAACTCAGTCCTTCTGGCACATTTGGCAGCGCGATTATTTACATACTCTTCAACAGAGAAACAAATGGTTCAAAGCTCAACCCAATCTACAAATTGGAGACGTAGCCTTGCTAGTAGAACCCAATTTACCACCTTTGCACTGGAGGTTAGGGAGAATCGAACAACTCCATCCTGGCAACGACGGTGTAGTACGAGTCGTTACTATCAGGACTGCGAATGGTAACTCACTTCGTCGTCCTGTCGTAAAATTATGTCCCTTACCTAACTAAACGCTCTATTCTCTACTATTTAGTATATTTAGCTTAAGTTTTATTATGTTCATTAATCTTAAACTATATTTATAAGTTTTGTTTAACTTTCACATTCCGAGCACAATACAATTGATCTTGTTCTGAAATCCTGGCGAATTTCAAGTGGGGGGAAAATGTTACGACATGCCGTCACAGTCCTAGAAAGCATCCTTTCCTGGCAACATTTCCTCATTCACACCCTTATTCGGCCGATCACCAGTAGAGGGCGCTGCGCATAAGCATGCGTCTCATTGGCCAAGCAAAATTTCTCATTGGCTGCCTAACGATCATAACGACGCCACGCTCGTCAATTAACATTAACAAAACGTTGGAAAACCGCTGAATTGTACCGCAAAACCGTTTCTCAAAGTGCCATCGTCTCCCGCAAACTAGTGTAGTGTATGTGCAACGCAAGAAAACTAATCCGGCCAAAATCCTGCATATCTCCTTACACAGCTCCAGTGACGGTAAGAGTTCAAATTTCTTTATGCTTGTTTCGCTAGGGTTTGAGAGGCGGCATCAGGTGTACAAAGAGTCAGGGTTTGCTCCGGCTGAGTAGCCATTCATATTTAGTTAGTAAGCAATGTGACTAGTATCATCATGTCTGACCTATGGTCGTACGTAAAAAAAGTACATAAACGAAAAAACCACATATTGATAACCTCTGTGGTTTAGCGGGCTAAGCCTATGATGGCTAACCTCACTGCAACGCAGAGGTTCCGGGTTCGATTTCTGTAATGGTAAATTTCGGAAACGATTTTTCTACGTTATTTACTATGGTCTGGGTGTCTGGGATCGGCCCCAGAATAGTCCGTTGTTTTATTACCCATAACACAAGCGTAACTTGCTTAATTTGGGAATATACAATATGCGCGTCTGTCTACCGATTATTTATATCTTAAAAACTTATAAATGTATCTAGTTCAAACTAAACCTTGGAAGAATTTCTTAAGTTCTCCGTCACCAACTGTGGACGATTGTCACCTCCACAGAACCATTCCTTGTATACGACACGAACTTGGCTAATTTATTAAGGTTGAAAACGATTTCGTGTCCACTGACTTGTATAATTGCTTCTTTAACGGGTTATCTATCTTTCAAGCGAGTAAGCAAACTTTTTAGAAATTTCTCAAATAAAAAGCCGTGAGAGCACTCGCATCCCAAACTCAAAGGGCGTGAGTTTGAATCGTGGCCGGTAAAAACATGCACCACTTAGGCAGTTTTCTGACCTAATATACATATAGTTAACATCACCACAGCAAGAACTGCGTGTCACGGAGATCAATATGTTGCGATCGATGTGTGACCGGGTCAGGAACTCCCGCATCCGCGGCAGTCTTCATATCCGTGACATAGCAGACAAACTGCAAGAGTGTCGCTTACGCTGGTACAGCCACGTTTTACGGAGACCGGCTAATTATGTGGGGAACAAATATCTAGCCATGCCGCCTCCGCCAGGTCCCGGTCTAAGGGGAAGGCCCAAGAAATGTTTGCTTGACGTTGTGAAGGATGACATGCGTACCAATGGTCACAAAACGGAGGCTGCTGAAGACTGCGCGAAGTGGAGTAGAAAAATTAGGAAAGCGGACCGTGGGCGTCGGAGTGAACGCTCCGAACGCAACCGGGATTTAACTCTCGGATGATGATGATGAGTTAACATCACCACGTACTAACGATGAAGGAAAACATCGTGACGAAACCTGCACATCGAGATAACTGATTTGTCAAATCCACTTTGGACAAGCGTAGCTGGTATATTGTCCGTGTCCCTATAGATGAGAGGCCCGAGCACAGCACAAGGACGCGTATGGGCTGTTATTATTATTATGTTTTTCAAATATAGTTCCACATTTAAAACTGCAGTATCAAGTACGGTGTCATCGCTTTGAATGTTTTTTTTTAAATCACGACTCTTAACCCCTTTCATATGTCAGAAAAGCGGACTACGGACCTTTTTTATTTTTTTTTATTGCAGGAGTTCAGCAGACAGGCAGACGGCCCATTTGATGGAAAGCGGTTACCATCGCCTATGGACATTTGCAACACCAACGGTGCTACAAATGCGCTGCTGCTCTCTTAAAGGAGACTGGAACCTGGTCACTAATGCCGGAACACAACCCAAAGTTGTTATGGCGGCATACTCTAGACCAGGGGTAGTCGCCATCCAGTCGAGCAAATACCCTACCACCTGGCTGTGGGTTGTTTAGTCGCCTCTTACGACAGGCCGCCAGGCCGCAGGAAATTGTATTCTTTCTCCGTTCCTGCACGGATAAACGGACCTATATCACTATGACTAATTTATATAATGCAAAAATACATTTCGCTTTGTGAGTTGTCGGTGCAGTAACCGTGCGGAATCGGTATGCTCAATATACGCGGTACCGAAAGCTTACCAAGCCCCTATATTTCCGTGAACGTTTCCCGATATGCTGGATATCGATGCGAGAACGGTACATACCGAAAGAAGGCTAATGTAAATCAGGCTTTAGTCCAACTTGCTCGCTTTTTGTTATCGATAATATACTTTGGAACCCGAAGAAAATAACTAACGAGGCCAGCTACTTGTTTACAAAATTCGGAATACAGCCGAAGGTTGCTTGTCAATCAACGTCTCTCCGCTAACATGAAAGAACATTTTATGATTTCATTTACACCCCAGAGTTGTATTAAGGCTACTGACACACAGGGCCAACAATCATTCGTTAGGCCTCATTTACGGAGACGCGGGGCGTCGCGCGTCGCGTGTGGCGTGGCGTCTCGCGGCGCGTCTGACGTTTTTATTGTTTACGTAGCGGCGGCGGGTGAAGCGGCACGTATCATCGCACGCGTAAACACAGACTTATAGCAATATACGATGTTGTTTATAGAGACGCGAGGCGGGAAGAGTGACGGTGCCCGCCGCTGCGCCCGCGGCATATTCTCAAACGTGTAGCGAAGCACGCGGCGGGCACCGCCACTCTTCCTCCTCCTTACATTAAATAACTCACTTTTTAACATACAATTTTCTTCTAAAAAAAAGTCGATCATATCATACTCCATTGCGACGATGACTACGTCTGTGTTGCACGATTACCAAATGAGACTGGCAGAAGGTTCCGCCACAGGCATCGCTTCATCGAGAATCGCCGCTGCGTACGCCGCTGCGATAAACGCCGCGTGAGACGTGACGATGCCCTCCGCGGGCTCGGCCGTAAAACACGCTCCATTTCGTGCAAACGCGTGTAAAATCACTTTTTCGTAAACGCACTCATCCAACGCCCTACATTTGAATTTAGTGCGGGCCGCGCAGCCTATCGCGACGCGCGACGCGCTGCGTCTCCGTAAATGAGGCCTTAGTGTTCACCGGCAATCCGTCTCATGCAGGTATCATTAGAGAAGTCGAAGCATTCGACCGTTCACGTCTACAGTACAATTAGCTTGCACAATCGTGTCTTTTTTCGTTTTCTACCATCTTTACAATTCGTAATAAGTGTTCCAATAAACTGTTCCGAACGGTGCCTTCAGCTTTTTCTTCCTCACTTCCTGAACTGCTCTTGTACGCAATGATTCTTAAGAACATGTCTCTTGCGCACTGTATTGGTAACACCACTGGTGTTATCAATACGCGACAGTGACCATTTTAAATCAGGTGGGTCGTCAGCCTATCTACTTGTGCAATACAAAAGCTTGGAGCGACTTATTGAAAGGGCGACGCGCGTGGTAGTCACTGTGTATATATACTTATATACATTTCTACAAACGTAAAAACACCAGCAAGTTGATTTATGTATACATAGGGCCAACGACGCCCATTCGTTGGCCTTCATTGGGGCTGTCTGTGCGCGGTCTAACATCACTCTCTAAAGAAAGGAAACGCTTCTATGAGATTTATGCCGTAATATTAATTGGCTACAAGTGTACTGACTATCATAAGACGTGCTCCCATCACGTACTTAGACTAATATAATTGAACTAACTTCTGCTGCAACACTTCGTTCGCGTGGTTTCAAGTCATACGACTTTAAACTCTGCCAGATATGTAAATGAAACACGAAAGATAAAATATCCTGTTTGTGTATTTAAATTTTCATTGAAGCCTGCGAAGCCTCTTTGAAGTCTTTTCGAGAAAAACTTTCAAATAAATAGGCAAAATATCTAAACACGGTAATTTATGTTACGGCTTAATCGGCTTGTGATTTTTTTTAATACTAAATTAAAGTGAAAAGTGTTATTTTTAATCTACTTTAGTCTGAAAGTTTGTCTCGAACAGGTTCCGGACCGCTCTACGGATTTCAATGTAAATAAATAATACCCAGATATTAAATACAAGAAGTTCATCTTAAATCGGGTATATTCCATTTTGATATCTTGCAGGGTTCAGAAAATAAGCCGATCTAAACTACTGACAGGTAAACTTAGTAGAAAATATAGAAACATTTTTTCATTTATAAAAATATCAGTCGTATAGTAAGAACCATAAAAGAATGCCTCGAACATTTTTAAATCTCACGTAGAACCAAGAAACAGAACACGATGCCAAAGAAGACTGAAGAATTCGTGCAGAAACGGAGAAAGAATACAATTTCTTGCGTAACGGCCGTTTTCAATAACTTATCTGAGATTACAGATAGATCGCTATCCCCGACCATCAGTAACAGTAAATCTATCCCTTGTTTGCGTTTCACAATCAAGGATAAGTGCTATCTATCCATAGCTAACGATAGATAGCTTCTTCCCTCTCACTTATCCAAGCCTCTTGAAACGTTCCGTTCTACGATAACCATTTAACGACGTTACGCTTAAAACTAGACTTAAATTTTGTTTTATTTATTTGTTTATTGTATTTACAATGATAAATTACTTTTTTACAACGACCAATCAAAACATAAATAGGAATAATTTTTTTTCATTTGATTTATCGTGCTTTTTAATAAAATCAATAATGAAACGAAACGTGTATGGTTTAACAACTGGCAGTTGTCATTTTGTGTTTTTGTTTTGTTTAAAAGCGTTTCACGACTTTCTTGTATCTTATTTCTTATGTTTAATTTTGTGTAGAATAAAATGAAACCTGTAAGTATCTATAAACTACTTTGGTGATAATTTATTTTACATTCCGTTCACGTTTTGATAGAAATCTGTTTTCAGTCAACAAAATCAGCGCCGATGTCAAGAGATGAGACAATGTTGCTGATACTACTTGTGGCGGCCAATAAAATAATAAATAATAAGGCAACAAATGCCTCTAACAATAAATTAAAGCAACAGGCTTGGCAAACCTTGACCAATGAGTTTAACTCTTCGGTCACAATATACCCGCGAACTCCAGTGCAACTTCATTTGAAATGGGAAAACTTAAAGAAATCAGCTCGCAAACGCTGTGCAAACATGAGGAGCATCCTTCATAAGGTTTGTGATTTTAATTTATTGTTCAACCACGTTGAATTTAGTTGTTTTGAGACAGGTACTTATTTAAAATAATTATGTTCTTTGTTACAGACTGGAGGTGGTAAGGACTACTTTCTACCGGATGAAAGGCTAGATAAAGTAGCCTCACTCTTGGGCAGTACATGCGAAGGCTTTTCTATGGAGTTTGGTGGAGATGCCACAACTGAAACAAATTTGCATATAGTGATGGGTGATGTTACAACTATTGGTGGGGAAACAAGTGGTGATGAGGAGAAATTGTCAAAAGAAATACAAATTCTTGAGACACCTTCCCCTAAACAGAATAATTGGTTTTTAAGCAAGGCTAGTGGTAGTGGTAGTTTTGGTAGGTTGTTGTTATGTTACTACTATTATCAGTATTTAAAAACAAGGCATTCATTATGAATAGCATTTAGTTGGTACTGGTTTTTACTTTAGTTGTATAGTTATTTATAGAAATTATTTGTTTAGGGAAAGGGTTAGCACAAACACTAATAGTGCAGATAGTCAATATCATCTACTCATGACAATAGAAAATAAATTATTTTAATATGCCGGGTAGTCAATGAATGCTAATGAATTAACCCCAACTGTTATAATTTTTGCATTAATTATGTAGCTAAGTTAAAACTTTCTTTTTGTAAATATTCACAAAGATATTTATTAACATCTATATTACATTCAAAGTATCATTAAGTCTGAGTATTTATAGCAATTTTATTAACTTGTTAACTCTTTTTTTACAGTCAAACAGAAACACAAGATGGAGGAGGAGAAATGTAAAGATCGCCTAAGTAGGGAAAATGCTTTGGCAGAGTACCTTGTAGGAAAAAAGAAAAAACTTAAAAAATTAGGAAAAGATTTTATTAGCTAAATATATTTAAATTCAAAAGGCAAATAATTTAGATGTTGTATATTATGTGGCAATTAAATTATAAGTGAGGTAATTTTGTTTAAATTAAGTGTAGAATAGAATAAGTATGTGAGTATGTGTATATGAATTAAAACATAATTTTGTATGAAATTGTTTCATTTAAAACTGATTTTAATCTTAAATCATTAGATATAAATATAGCAAAGCTAAATAAAACGAAATCATATGACATAATGCTATCTTTATTTTGGAAATGGTCAATATTTTTATAATTATCTTTGAAAATAACTATTTATTAGTAATTGCCTTTCAGATGCACATTCTGAAGGAAAGTTATTATTAACAACTATATTGTTTTCCTGTGATATTATAATAGGCATTGATATCTCTGGCTTTGTTTCTTTCAAATTCATGCTTCTGGCCATATTATGCAGAATAGCAGTGGCTACAATAATGGTTTGCAATCTCTAGTTTTAATCTGCTTTTCAAATGGCACTACAGAAAATCTTCTTTTCCAGACACCAATGCACCTGCAATAATAATGTTTCACTTATATAATGTTACATTAGATAAAATTACTTAAACTTATAATATAAATATCTATTTATGAATATAAATATCAATTAGTTGCCTTTAATTATTACTTCCATAAGCATATTACAACCTAAAAAGCCATAGTATGCATGGTGAATTCTGAACAGTAATACTCTATGTTGAACTATGTGTAAGACAAAATATGAACTAATGTCAAGATACACAGCCATTATTACGATCAAAATTCTGTTACACTAATCAAAGCTTACCTTTCTATAGTATTTCTTGTTTTTATATGTGATTCATTATTTAGTTGCTCAGCTGGAGTATTTGGATTGAGTAATGGTATCAGAAGATAAGGCTTACATGGATAGCCACTATCATCAAGCAACCAGCGATTCCCAAGCCCACCTTCATAATGATCTGTTAAAAATAGTATTTTTATACAATCCAGTGCCATATTCAAATAATAATAAATGTGTCACATATTATTACTCAATAAACAACCAAATTTAAAATACCTTTTAAATCAGAATGGTTAAATATAGTTGCATCATGAGTGGATCCTGGCCACCGAGCAACAACATTTTGAAACACCAATGAGGTATTGCACACAACTTGGGTATTGATAGAGAATGTTCCTTTTCTATTTCTAAATTGCCTCCTATGCTGAAATCTGCAAAAAACATTATATTTTTTGTGACCTATAAATAGGTATAGATAGATACTTAGTGTGGATAAGTATAGATATACAATAGGAGTATATGTAAATTTAAGAGTGTGAAATACTTATTAGGTGAATGTATTAATATATGAGTGCCATCTATGACACCATGTACTCTGGGAAACCCAGTAATATTATAAAATTCTTGTTGAGTGAGACTTTGTAATATAACAAAATTTGGGTATAATTTGGCTATAGCTTACTAGCAGATGCTATTAACACTCCAATAAAATCTGCAATAGACACTAGCATGGTACCCAATGCATAGAATTGTAGAGCCAGAAGCAACTGATGAAGGGGAGATATACCATGATTCTTGGAAAAGTTAAAACTTAATTGAAATTTGATATCACAAATGTAGAGGTACTTAAGTTAATAAAAACATTAAAATTAATCTCACCTTTTAGATTTTACACTCAAATAGGGTTGTATTAAGTTTTTTAATTCATTTACAGCACTTTTGTTCAGTCTTCTGTATGCAAATTCGTAATCATTTAAATATAATTCACACGTGGTTTATGCTTCTTCTGTAACCTTGTGCTATCGGTATCACTGTCACTGTCTTCATTACAATCAATTATCATTTGAAATAATTCCATATAGCTATCGTCGTTACAAAAGTATTCCATTATTAATAGAAATTACGATTTATTTTCAAAAAGTTAAGTTACCTACTGGCCGATTTTGACAGATAGGCGAATGACGTTACTAGAGATAGCTTCGTCTATCGGAGAGTAACTTGAAACTTATATTGAAACGCAAGTAAGCGTCAAATGTATGACCGTTCCTATCTCTAGTAAGCTATCCGTCCTCCGCTCGGTAGATAGCTGGTTTCGATAGGAAATGCTATCCGTGGATAGGTTATTGAAAAGCTAATAAGGACAAAAGGATAGATTTGGTTATCTTTAGTAACTTAAATGACGGATAGATAGCTTATTGAAAACGGCCGTAAGGGGGCCGTCTGCCTGTTTGCTGAACTCATGCAAAAAAAAAAAAAGAATCATGACCAAAAGAATACTTCCTCCATAATGACACTGATATTAATTATATATTAGTAAATAATAAGAACATTGCCCGCGAAATGAATATCGGGTTCAGCAGACAGGCAGAAGACCCACCTGGAAAACTATGGAAAGTGGTTACCATCGCCTATGGACATGCAACACCAAATATGCTACAATGCACTCTAAAGAAAGATTTGGAGCCTGGCTACTAATGTCGGAACACAACTCAAGGTTGTTATGGCGGCATACTTTAGGCCAGGGATGGTAGCCATCTAATCGGGCAAATGCCCTACCACCTGGCTGTGGGTTCTTTTGTCGCCTCTTACGACAGACCACTCAGCCGCAAGAAATTGTATTCTTTCTGCCGGTATTGCATGAATGGTGCAGGTGCAAGGTAGATAAGATTCGTGTAAAGAAAATTAGATTTGAATTTTTTCAGTAGATACACGTTCTTGTTGGGCAATCGTCACTCAGATCTTTAAAAAAATAAAGTGTTTTGCAGTATTTTTTTATTTAGGAAAAAGGTTTAAGTTGCTTTGATAAACGTAAAATGTCACGCGTCTCTAATTTTTAAAAGATGAGATAGAAAATCCAAAAAAGATGATAGTTTAAAAAATATTACAAAAAAATTGGATTAAATAAGATCTGTTAATTATTTTTTAAGATATGATATATTTAGGATTAAATGATTTTATAGGATTCCTTGTCTAAATATCAGATCAAACAGGTGAAGTGTATCACTTCTACAAAATCCTTTACTGTGCCTGTCTGTGACATATATTTTAAGGTACTTAAATAACTTTTAAAATAAAAGAATTTTATTAATTAATTCCACAAACTCTGTCACTGAGGTAGTCCAACCGTTAAAAATTCCAGGAGAAAGTTTGTAAAGAAAGACATAAGAAAATTGAGGTTAACCACTTAAATAAAACATTTCATACTTTACTTAGATTGAGGGTTTCACAAAATTTATCCTCCGGGCTTTAGCTTGTAGGTGCGGGTTACATTTTGAACACCAACACCGCCGCTTCCCAACTTTGAAGTCACGACTAATAACTTTCGCCACCTTGTTATGAAGAGATTACGAATAAGTCCTTTGAGTTCGCTTAGAAGGCAACCTCGAAATGTCTAACTTTGAAAACATTACTAAACTATAAATGATAAAGTGAGATTTGTATACATGTATTATCCACGAGCTAACGGAGACTAAACATAAAATACTCTTTATACCATTAGCAACGGATAGTTTCCTCTAGATACGGAAGGTCACGCGAACGAAGCTTTATAAAGACCTCTTATACATGCAATAAATTATTACAAAAAATCAGTTACAACAATTTTATCAAAGAATGTTCACACAGTTACTAGCTAACACAATTTACTTTTTCTTTACAGGTGGCGCCTTTTTTCTATCCATGCCTCCTTTACTTTTAACAGTTTCATCTACTACCTTCTGTAGAGGCAACATGTACTGATCTGCTTGAGACAACAACTGATTACGACGATGTTGCAAGGCATCAACTGAACGGGTTATACAAGACTCTAAGGCATCCGAACTCTTCATGATTGCAACGCAGGCCTTAGACGCCTCTTGCGCTGCGTATTTTCCACCTTCATGAAACAATGTAATTTGAGACAAGAAACGAACATTTGAGATCCTTGCTTCGTGAACTCGGTGTTCCAAATACCGTTTATACAGCGCGATAGTACCATCTAATGATTCTTCGAAGATACGGCGATGTCTTAATAATCGAGGTGAGTAACTATTCATTTTTAATTTCTTCACTTCTGGATCTAAGGGGTCTTGGGCTAATAGATTTTCCATATCAGACTGAATGCGGTTAATCCATTTGCAAAATGGATATAGCTGTGGCGCATCTAAAGATAAATATTCAGATGCATCATTAGGTAATTGATCGACAAGCCTATAGACTGCGTTTAAATGTGATTCGAGCCGAGATTCGTGATAACGTAACTCAGCCAAGCGTACATCATAAGCAGCTCTAAGACGTTCCGCTCTAATACTGTGTGCTACTATTTTAAGGGAATATCGCATATGTAACATTTCAGCTCTCTCTTCAACCCATAATCGAGCTTGATGACTAAGCTCCTCGGGAACTAAAGACATGTTTCTCTCGAAAGATTCAAGAAAACCATTTCTCCAGTTAGAAATTGCTAATTCTTGCAATTCTGTTTGTAAAATAGCACGCGGTAATGGAGAACGTAAAGAATAGCCGATTCTTGGAGACCCCACGCTATGCTGACTCGACATACTTCCTGAAGGTCCCAATAAGACTTTAGGATTAGCCTCTAAGAAACAATTGAATTCAGACAACAACAAGTTGACCAAAGCTGTTGGTAAATTCATGAATTCCTCTAGTCTACCTAATTCAGTTTCACTATGCTGAACATACATTTCCGCAGTATGATCAAGCATTGCTATAATAATCTCATAATGTTGTTGCAATTTATCAACATCACTGGCACATCTCAGTTGTTCTAATGCGAGGTTAAAAGTGACTTCGCTAGATAACTCGATAGAATCGTGATTCGTTAATAGGTCTTCAACAGCTGCCATAGTTAACTTCTGGGCAAGAGCTAAACGAAGCATGTGAGCATCCCATAGGTGGCCTGCATCATGCAATATCATATATGTATCTCGAAGACATTCGCCTAAAGACCATAAGCTCTTTTGCATTGTCAATTTATCGGCAGCTACATCTTGATAAACTTCTCTTGTGCCCATACACTTTTTGTAAACACTACTTGAGACGCTGCGTACTATTTTATCAATTATTATGTGTATATCATTGAGTTCACTCGTAAGATTATCTTCTACTAGAAAACATTGACGAAAACCCAGACTTTTCTCCAATTCGGTAAACTTACCAAAAAAAGTGGTGTATACTTTGATAACCGCAGTACGGTATGCTTGAACTAGCAGTGCAACACACTCGTCGAATACCTCCTTATTATCGAGAAACTCTTTAATAGAAGGCAATGAGGTTGATCGTGTTCTTTCCAAAGCAACAGTACTGTTTTGCTGAGATTCTCTAACTTGCCTCAACCACGGCAAGGCGCTTTTACCTCGTGTAGTTCTGTTAATTCCAAGAGACAACTGATTAAGTATTGATCGTATATGCAAGATACAGCCATCCGTTTGGGCGCGTAACTGCGCTTCTAGATCACTAAAAGCCCTGCAATTACTAAGCAGTTGTTGATTTATCTCATATGCACGCTCATCAAAATTATGTAAAAGTTGTTTAGGTGGTAAATGACCTACAGCAATAAGCCGTTGGAAATGTTCACGGAGCAAAATTTTAATATTTTCAGCTCTCTCTCTTTCCAAACACAAAGCTTCCCTTTTAAAAGTAGCAATATCGTCAACTTGTTGGTTGTAGAGATAAGACACTTGCTTTAAAGCTTCATCGCGCGTCTCTTTTGACATAGGACTCACAACTAATTCACATTTGTCAATAATACAATTTAACCCACGTTGATTCTCATGTATATGAGCTAGTAAATTTTCGGACAATGTACGTATTTTAGATTCTACGTCTTTGTTTAATTTACTAGTATCTTCAGTAATATTTCTAAGAACTCTTTCATGATTTTGTTCTCTGTCTTTGAGATATTTTGCGAGAAGAGGACCGCCGTGTTTTGGAATCCACTGATCAGGCAATGTAGCAACAGCCACATCATCTTCGGCACAACCTGCTGGCGCCACCAGTTTCACATTCTTAGTTGCGCCTACACATTCACAACGATCAGACAGATTTTTCCGTTTATCCATTTGCTTGGTAATTATTTTTTTAAACATGATTCACATTACACATTGTAATTGCGTAAAATGTGTCAAAAAATAAAAGTCAAACTCAGTAACGTCATTCGACAACACTTTTAAGAATAAATTCAAAGTAATAAAACCTTTTCAGTGACATTGAAATGTAAAAAGAACGAGGGATAATCCCAACGTAATGGTTAACTGACATCTACGTGGGAATGGTGGCAAAAAAGAAATAAGGGTCAGATTAATATATGTACTACATTTACTTATATTTTTACCATATTAAATATGAAAAGTAAGTTTATTTAATTGTTCATTTATACTTCACAAATTCGGATATAAATAATTATCATAGAATTCATTATCATCGGTGACAAGAATATTTTCTGTAAAATGTGTGTTTCAACTACTTATAAATTTGAAGTCACTCGTGAAAATCAGCATTTTATACAACAGTCTTGAAAAGACTTTATATCAAAGGATAGAATGATAAGTATATCGGGGCATTATGCCCACCTATAATGTATTAATAAACTATCATGTATATTTCATTCTTAATTACAATATTGAGCCACATTTCAAATCATAGATATGCCACTGCTAGGCTATACTCGTCACGCTTTTCTAAGACAAATTAGTGCGTTTCACACACAGATATCCTCAATGTCCAGAAATCCTCAAGAGGACTCCTCGGTCAGATTTCAAACGCACGTCACGTGTATAATATGCCTTAGTACTATTGAAGAAACCAGCTATATGATAAAGGCTAGCAAATAAGCCTAACACAAACAGGGAATTAACTATCTTTTCCACACAAAAATATCTAATTTTGCCTTTGAGAGACGAAACTTCCTTTTCTAATTAGAACCAAAGTCGATCATAAACTTAGTTATTAAGTTAAGGAAATGTATAAATGAACGCTGCAGCAAAAATATTTGACTCATACTATCTTCCTGGTTATCAGTGAAGTTCTAAACAGAAAAAATAAAAAATCAAGTCTCTTTAGAGAAAGTGTACGGAAATGAATGTGAACAAGCCGAAAGTTATGGTGCTTGAAAGAGATGAAAGAATGCAATTTGTGATATACAGATAGGAAACCAAAAGTTAGAGCAAGTCAGAGAATTTATTTACTTAGGGTGCATCTTTACCGGAGACAGAAAGCATGAAAGAGTTATCGAAAGGAGAGTAATAACAGGTAATAAGGCGAATGGAGCGCTAAACTCTTTTAAGCCAGAAAGTATCTGTCAAAGACACGCTTGGCTGTCCATCAAGGGGTGTGGGTGTCAATGCCAATGTATGGCAGTGAGATGGGTATAGCAGAAGAGGCATGAAAGTCGGATAAATGCAGTTGAAGTGAGAGATGATATGGTAAGGAACAGTGTGATAAGGAAATATAGTGGATTGAAAGGTTAATAATTAAAGTAGATGAAGCAAGAGTTATTTGTTAGGATTGTCGCAAGTGGAGATCCATAGTCTCTGCCTGCCGCAATGGGAAACAGGCGTGACAATATGTATGTATGTAGTACTTTTACATAGGCTTTTATTTTTTAACTATTGTATATACATACATATATATTTTTAGTAGGTTCATGCCTTAACTCAATTATATATTCAAAAAATTCAACATTACCATACACTCAGGATATCACATCTTAGACTACCTAAGACGTTTTATTAGTTTTTCAATTATATATATTTGTAATCAACAAATTAAATAAATTTCTTTTAGATTTGAACTAAAATACATTTAACGCTTGAAATATAATATTACATACACACATACATACATCCATAACTTCACGCCAGTTCCCTTGTGGGGTAGGCACGAACAACACTTGCTTCTTTGACATTCATAACTCTTGTCATGCACGCTCGTCGTTTTTTAAGGCTCCTGACATCACCTTCTTCTGCTAGTACACGATCAATTTGATCATGGAAGGTGTGTCGTCAAATATAATATTGAGGTATAAATATTTAATTATCCCTCTATCTTTAGATTATTTAAGCTGCAAGGGTAGATTGATATTTCTTTTGAAATTCCATATAAAAGCTAGATAATTTTAAATTTTTCTGTTACTAACAAAATTAATTAAATACAGTATATACTGCCAGGTGGTAGGGCATTTGCCCGACTGGATGGCTACCACCCCTGGTCTAAAGTACGTCGCCATAACAACCTTGAGTTGTGTTCCGGCATTAGTGACCAGGTTCCAGTTGCCCTTAAGAGACCAGCAGCGCATTTGTAGCAACTTTGCTGTTGCAAATGTCCATAGGCGATGGTAACCGCTTTCCATCAAGTGGGCCGTCTGCCTGTCTGCTGATCTCCTGCAATAAAAAAAAGAGTATATATTGTGCCTATACCATTTGGAATGTATTTGTTGAAGAGTAATGATAAAACATTAAAGTTTGTTAATGTGACATTTATGGATAAACACAGCTGCACGATAAGAACACATCTTTTGTTGTACCAGAAAAGCTCTTCTCTAAAATTCCCATCCCATTCTCATCGCCTTCCGTCATCGGACAATCAGAAGTACCGACATGTGGCAGCGACACATGGTGGATAACTCTACTTATACGAACAAAACGCTTTGCCTCACCTTCATCATGCGCGCCGCAAAAGAGTGAAACTCATTGCCTGTTTTTTTTATATTATGAACAACTCTACGGACTCGAGTTCCGTGCCCTTTTTTACAACTTAATTTCTAGATTTAATTTTTTGAATTTACATACATACATACATACATAACTTCACGCCAGTTCCCTTGCGGGGTAGGCACGAACAACAGAGCGCCATTTAGGCCCATTCTTACACACCTCACTTGCTTCTTTGACATTCATAACTCTTGTCATGCACACTCGTCTGTTCTTAAGGCTCCTGACATCACCCTCCGCTAGTACACGATTGATTTGATTTTTTGAATTTAACACGCTTATTAGTTATTTTGGTTCTTGTGTGTGACATTAATTTATTGATTTTTGTGTTGAGGTGTACATATCTTACGAATAACTTATTATATTAATTTAATCTAATTTTAATACTGAACTTATACTAATGTAGAGTGTATCTGTTACATGCTGGTGTTGTGAGGAAGTGCATGTGCAGTGTGGGCCTTATATCTATACTTATACATATTGTCCTATCTAGTGCCATGTGTGTTGTTTTTTTTTTGTTCGTGCCTGGATTATTAATTTTTAGGCTCTCTGTGTGTCTTGGTTTGTTTGTGAAAATTGCCTGAGTTTGTATTTCTCGATACTTACAAGAAGGGTCTTTTCAAATATGTGTGATTAGGTACCTTCTAGATAAGCGTGCTCCATATTAGACCATATCTCCGCTGTACGTCGGCCGAGATAACGGTCAAATGGGCAGCTATTCAGTCAGTTTAAAAGTAAGACTATGTCCTTCTGTCCTTCGAAGAAATGAAATCAATAACCATCGTGGTTGACTTTGCAGTTACTTTAAAAAGTTATATTCCCTTCGAGACCACCAAGAACTTTCCAAATTCTGACTGCCTTTTAAAAAGTTCGAATGATGGCCCATTATCTTGATCCGGATAGATGCTCGTAGATCTCTTCGCGTAATAGCCATTTAAAATGTGCCCCGGGGACAAGCACTGATCAAATGAAATGTTATTTTTTCCTGTATTATTTCAGAAAAACATTACTTCACAAGAACAATATAATTGCCCGTGTTTGTTTATTTAGGGTCTACAGTAGCCACCGATATTGCTAGATTACACACGCTGTTTTGATTGTGTAAACTTATGCTCCGTAATCATGGTCATCATCCAAACGTTAAATGCCAGCTGCGTTCGGAACGTCTGCATCGGAGACCGGAATGCCGTTTTCTACTTTTTCTTCTTAAACTTAGTATCTGAATCTCGCGAAACATGTTTTATATCTATTTTACAAGCTTTTATTTAACTTGCAAAGGGTATGTATGTATGTAAGTTCGTATACCTATGTATGTACGTATGTAAGTTCGGGTGGAATCTTGCAAGTTAAATTTGACCAACTTCTCGGTTTCCGATTGAGCTGAAATTTTGCACGCGTATGTATATCGGGTGACAATGCAATAATATATACCATGGAGCTGATCTGATGATGGAATCGGAAGGTGGCCATGGGAAATTCTGTACTAAACAAGATAGACCTGTCATGTTTGGGCTCGTTTTACTTGTCTTGACTAGCACTCTGCTGCTACATGATATCCAGGATCTCAAAAGCCTGTATTTAAAAACCTTTTTGTAAAATCTTATTTTATTTTATTTTGTATCCTTTTGTATGGCAGTGCAGCGTGCCTTTACTCGAGCGACACATGCAAGAGCTGCTGTCACAGAGATGAATATGGTACGGTGGATATGTAGAGTAACGCGGAAGGACTGCGTTAGGAACTCTGGCATCCGCAGCAATCTTCATGTCTATGACTTAGTGGAAAAATTTCAAGAGATGCACCAGTTTCGGTCCAAAGGGGTAGGTCCAAGAAATTCTGGCTTGACGTTGCAAGAGATAACATGCTTACCAATGGTTTCACAATTAGGGATGCCGAAGATTGCGCAAAATAGTAAAGCGGACACCATTCTCCCGGCGTGCCACGCCCAGTACCGTGGAGTGTCCTGGTCCCAGGAAAAAACCTCCTTGTCAGCTTGCAGTCATACCACGGTTCCGTGGCGCCTCTTCATGTTGCGGAAGGATCCTATTAGGTTTAGTTGTTAGTCTGGCGGTCGGTGCTTGCAATTTCTCCTATCATCAGAAGCTTATCTGTAGCACCAGCCGTTGGGAGTCCCACATACCCTTCGGTGACCTCCCCGTATACGCAAATGCATTCCTCCAGCGTTAACATAAAAAAAGGAGAAGGCGGACCCCGGGCTTCGAATCAGACGATCCGAACCCAATCGGGATTTAACGCTAGGATAATGATGATATAACTCCCAATAATCTTCTTCCATGTAATCATGCAGATTAAAATAGACCAATAAAATCAAACAAATGAGAACCATAAAGCTTGACTCGAACCAAAATATTACCTTGTTACTCCAACGACTAGATGAATCGTTACTAAATTCTCAGACAAACAAACGAGCGTGTCCAAATATTCATTTATTTCGCAGCGTTACAAATTATTTCGTGTAACAATAGACGGCTGTATTGCCGGGGACGCTGTGTTATGTAAACGTACAAAAAATGATCTAAAAAGTGTAAAATTACCCGACAGACGTAACAGAAGCTTTTTCTGAATTATATGTTTTATCTGGCATCAAAAAGGCACATTTCATTTTACAGTTTTCAACACAAACTATAATATTCTTATAGTTCTTGCAATTCACAAAGGTAAGCGGCCTTTATTCGTGGTTGAACGTGTACACGACTACAGGCACATAGCGATAGTGTGCGTATACTTCAAAACATTAAAAACGTCGCTTCAAAAATCTCCAATACTAGCTTCTGCTCGCGACTTCGTCTGCGTGCAATAGTCTAACAAAAAGTTTGGTCTTAGCGTGATGATATATAGCCTATAGCCTTCCTCGATAAATGGGCTATCTAACACTGAAAGAAATTTTCAAATCAGATCAGCGGTTCCTGAGATTAGCGCGTTCAAACAAACAAACTCTTCAGCTTTATATATTCGTATAAGATTATAAAATTCCTAAAAATGCCACGTCTGTACATTGAAGCCATCCAAAGCAAAAACCACTGGAATAGACTATATAAATGATGGAGAACACAATGCATTATTTTTTTAATTTCTTGTCTTTCTGTCTGTTTATCTGTTTGTTCGGGATTCACGTAAAAACTGCTGGGTCGATTTCGATGCGGTTTTCGTTGATCGACAGCAAATTTTAAGACTTAAAATCTGCGCTACTTTTTATCCTGGGAATCCCGCGGGAATTTTCCCGGGAGCGGTTCTTAGTTTTTCGGATGCATAAAAATTAGCATGTTCCGACACATTTTTTACTAAAACGATAGCACATTCTATTTTAAATGCTGCTGTAGTTTGCCTCCCGAGAAACCGGCGGAAATTTAAAGTCAAGCGTGAAGTCGCGGATATATCCTAGTTATGTTATATAAACTTTTCGTGAATTGTCAAAATACATTAGTTGTAGGTACAATTGAATTTTATAGTAAACTAGCCGATACCCGCCCGCTTCGCGTGCCGTAAAATCCGTTCTTAGCTGACCTCTACTTGGCGAAAGGAAGGTCAATGCCAATTTTCAAGTCTATAGGTATTATAGCGCCTTAAGAACAGAAGAGCATGCATGACAAGAGTTATGAATGTCAAAGAAGCAAAGTGAGGTGTGTAAGAATAAGCCTAAATGGCGCTCTGTTGTTCGTGCCTACCCCGCAAGGGAACTGGCGTGAAGTTATGTATGTATGTATGTATTATAGCGCCTGAGATTTCGGATGAGTCACTATATACGGGGATTTCAATTATATATATATATATAGATATGGATTTTCCTTCCAGACAAAATATTTATCTGCTTTTCTATTTGGTAATGAATTGTAACGATGCCACCAAAACAACGCAAACGGAACGCCACCTTTTTAGCTATATTTGTCTTTCCCGGGGAAACGACGTCCCGGTAAACGGGATAAGACGTACCCTAAGGCTAGCTACACACCTGCCGAAAGTCGCTGAAAGTTCAGCTAAATAAGCTCGCAGTGTTTTTTTAAGTAACCTATGACACACCAGCTGAAATTGCATATCATTCGACTTAATGCCGAATCTTTCGTCTAGAGGCTGTTTCCGTGATAACCACCGTCCACACATCATGCATCCGAAAGTTTTTTTTTATTGCACGAGTTCAGCAGACAGGCAGACGGCCCACTTGATGAAAAGCGGTTACCATCGCCTATGGACATTTGCAACACCAAAGGTGCTACAAATGCGCTGCTGCTCTCTTAAAGGAGACTGGAACCTGGTCACTAATGCCGGAACACAACACAAGGTTGTTATGGCGACATATTTAAGATCAGGGGTGGTAGCCATGCAGTCGGGCAAATGCCCTACCACCTGGTAATAAGTAGCGCGAACATAGTTCAACCATTTTATATACGTGTTAAATTAATACTTTAAACAAAACAGTTAAAACTATAGTACATTTGAAGGTTAAGCCCCGATAGATTGGAGGAGCGAGATGGAATGCTCCTCCGTCTCAAAGGAAGATCTTCCAGCGAGGCTAATGTTGTTCCTCGCAGGCCTAGGCCCGTCTGTTATAGTTAAAATTTTGTATATATTCTTTGTATGTTTCGGGAAACGTTTGTGACATCAATTATTGCAAAGCGCCATCTATTGGCTTGTAAGTGTTTCACTACACATTATGTATCAGATCACTGACAGCGATGAGTGTGCCTAGAAGGCTGGCTGTATGGCAACGCTTATTTGTTGGGAGAAATATCAGCCAGCCTTCTGATAACGGGTAGTGTCAAAGAATTTCTTACAAGTATCTTTAAAGAAACTCTTTGTTGATACTTTACAAGGAATTGCTAGCTTTATACAATACAATAAGATATTTGGTCAAGACGCGTAACTACACGCCGCGTAATTCCGACTGTTCGGCGCATTTCGTTTGCCATGCCAACCGAATACTAATCTTTCAGTCGCCAAAGTGTCGACACCGTTGCTTCCTCTGGTGTGTCGTTACACTAAGTGTTGACCGGGAATATAAGGTAGCGCTGTAACAGGTTACATTGAAATCACTTTAGTACTTTTCACGTAATGCTCTAAAACCGATAGAATTTTTAAAAGATTTAGTCTCGTAATCTACTGGTCCGAATTAGCCCACAGCTGAGTAATTTCTCATTTTTAAATTCATTGTACAAACTCGAACATACTATAGATTTATTATATTATATATATATATATATATATATATATATATATATATATATAGATAGATAGATCATACATATAGATTGATAATAGTAACAAAACATCAAAGGCGTTCCAACACCTGTGAACAAACAGACGGATATTTGCCTTGAAAGAACCTTTTCGAGCGAATTTCGTTACACAAAATCGTTGTGTACATAAAGCGAAATTGTTTCGCGACCCGCCTCTTTATGCCCAAGACGTCTTAGGGTCCCGTAGCGTATTTTCTATCATATTCCTGCGGGAATGGAGAAAGAACACTAATCCCTGCAGCCAGGTACTCTATAGCCTTGGTAAGAGGCGATAAAAACAACACATTCACATGTAGTACGTAAACGTAAGCACATTTTATAGTCTTTTTGCGAGACAGTAATGTCACTCAAGGAGGCCGCAGAACGAGACAGGGAGAGAAGTGCTGCAGCGCGTGCCAATGCGTCTTCTCGAGGTCGCCGGCCTTCAGCTGGCACCCGGAGAGGCAGGTACGCGCATTACTTCCCTCCCTGAGTTAGGTTCCGTTTACCGCGGGGGGCCTTTAGCTTGCTAGGAAGAGCAAAGGACCTTCTACCCCCGCACAACGAAGTGGGGTGTGTTCTCCCAGGGCACACTCCAGGCACTTTATTGCGCTGGACCGGCTGGGCGTAACTATGTTCTAAATCTCAGCCTTTCCAATACATTCAAAGCGCAGGGTCGTCAGGGAGGAGGGGGTTTTTAGTGGGTATTGGGGTTGCTCGCCCGTGCAGCAACGCTCGGAGTCTTCCACACTATTCTGTGACGTCGATCGCGGACGGAGCGCTGCCAAGAGCATACTATTGCTGCAGTGTTATCGCCCCCGACCGACGCGTGTCGTTCCCCTAGCAACGACCCAGTTTGTGCGTAAATCGGTTAAGCATTTTCCCTCGCCTCAAAACCAAAAAAAAAAAAAGCACATTTTATAGTTGTGTAGGCTATTGTTTTATATTGAAATCAAGGCACTTAACGTTATGGGAGCTGCATACGTTTAGAAATCGCAGCGGACAATGAACTACTGGCTAGCGCTTTTTTTTTTATTGGACTTGACTTTATGTTGTTGGTCCGAAGACCTTACAACTTTACCGGGGGTTTTGTGTGCCTTCGCGAAGCGATGGCGCTCGAGCCCAGGGGGGCAACTTGCTCAAGGGAGCTCCCTAAGGAGTTTAACCTAGGCTGGACTGTTGCCATGAATGGGGAATGAATTTAATGATGCCCACCATAGGGCGACACAAAATACTAATTGAGAACGGGCGACGGGTAATATAAAGCCCGAAGGGAAGGATCACGGCGGGCCGGGATCGGTGGTTTGCGGTGGCCTACGCTATCTTACTGCCGTTTCGCAACGTGTTATGGCTGGGAGAGAAGAAACGGCGAAAGAAACTTCCCAGCAACACGCCTAGTCTATCCTGTGGGGGGGGGGGCTATGTCTCCTAGCGTCCCTCGCGGGGACGTGGAGAGATCTTGATTGGCGGCGTCTGAGACGCCGCCGTCTGTGTCTGTCTGTCGGTGCCTGCCAGCCTACTGTTCTAACCGTGGGCGGACTGATCCGGGCCAGCCGTTTCGTAATAACGTCGACTCTGTCCGTCAGGACGTTACGCGGTCGTCGCACAAGAGCCTTTCGCCGAGGCTTATAATCGGACGCGGATTTCGATGGTGCGGCGCGAGATCGAAATACTTACGCGAGAGCGACGTAATATAGTTTTTGATGGAGGGAAGCTCCAGATCGCGGTGGAGGTCGACGTTACGCATATAACTGGCTAGCGCAACGCAGGAGCGCACATATTAATAGTTGCTCTATCTCGTTCGCACATCAGCCGTCCCGCTCACACATTGTGCTATATATTGTATTAGCTGTACGATATGTCAATATTTGTATTTAAGGTTACCGTTTCCCAAATAAATTAGTTCACTTCAGTTCACATCAGTACTCGACCGTGAATACTACTTTCTGCCATCTGAAGTATAAGTTTAACCTCTACCTCTCGTTGCTACAATATCATTGCTTCGGGTAATCGCACTTTACTTAAATATTTGCAAACATAGCTTTAAATAATCTTAGTTATACGGGGTTAATCGTTGTATAATAATGTGAATATTATCAACACAACACAATACACCTCTAAGTGCTTTAAAATTTTCAACGAAAATTCGTCAGTCAAGCTTTAGAGATACAGAGCAGTATTGATTGGATGCTTTTTATCATTCTGTGTTTAAATCATTTGAAGTTTGTCACCTACACGAAACCCTTCGTAGTTCGTAGACGGCAACGCGCTTGCCCAATTTCTCATTTTTCGCTCCGAGACTGAAAATTTCAGACTCTTTTATAATTTAGTGACAAATAAAAACATTCCGGGGCGATGAATGAGAAGGCTTTTTTGTTGGTTTTACGGTTTGTGGTTTTGTTATTGCCGCGATCAAGCACAACAGGTTGATGGCCCGATGATTGTTTAGGAAGAGAAACCTACTAATAAAACCTTAAAATAAATTAAACAAAAAATATACTTTTTTTATTGCTGAAGCACAGCAGACGGGCTAACGGCCCAACTGTGATGGAAAGTGATTGAAACATTATTGCCCGGGTCACTTACGCTGGCTCATAAAAACTTACTAAAATATTTAATACTATTTACTAATTAATACAAGCTATTTTATTATATTTTTTATTTTATCCGTGCAGGAACGGAGAAAGAATACAATTTCCTGCGGCCGGGCGGCCTGTCGTAAGAGGCGACTAAACAACCCACAGCCAGGTGGTAGGGCATTTGCTCGACTGGATGGCGACCACCCCTGGTCTAGAGTATACCGCCATAACAACCTTATGTTGTGTTCCGGCATTAGTGACCAGGTTCCAGTCTCCATTAAGAGAGCAGCAGCGCGTTTGTAGCACCTTTGGTGTTGCAAATGTCCATAGGCGATGGTAACCGTTTTCCATCAAGTGGGCCGTCTGCCTGTCTGCTGAACTCCTGCAATAAAAAAAAAGCTAAACACATTTCAGGACAAAATTTGGTTTTCCAAATCTTGTCCTAAAAAGATTGGGATAAGTTTTATGGTTAGGATGGGAAAGGTATCTGTCTGGATGTTCCGGCTAATGTCTGAAACGACTGGACCGATTCTGACAGGGCTTTCTCTGGCAGATAGCTAATGTTATAAGGAGTAACTTAGACTACTATTTTAGGGTCCCGCGAAAAAGATTCCACGCGGACAAAGTCGCGGGCACAACTAGTTTAAAAATAATATTAATACAATTCTGGGAATAAGGACCTAAAAATGTAACTACTATTTTATTTCTTATGTTAATATGGGAGCTCCACATTTTCGCGAAGCCTCGGGAGGAAAAAAATGTAAAACTGAAACTTGCTTTCGCACAAGATTCTCGCGAGAATATGGAGCGCCCGATAAAATTATTAATATGAAACATTTCTCTTACAATGTGCCTCTATATTAAACTCATAGTAGATTTACTTAAGGGCTTTTACCCTGAAATAACATCTCATGTTTATACGCGTAATTGTCAATTTGATAACATGAGAGCATATATTACGAAAGCCGAGAAAAATAAAACCTGCCAAGTGCGTACAGTCCACAAACTATGAAGGGTTCTGTACGCGTGAAAAACGACCACTGCTTTTATCATTTGGCCACTGAACCATAAAAACCACCATACCATAACCATTAAAAACTAAATCGAAAATTCCTCATATCCCAAAAGTAAACACTGACAGATAAATTTTAAATATTATTATCTCAATTACTTTGACATTGATAATCATCACAGAGTATTATTTTTCTATTTTCATAAATAATTTATTTTCACTATTTGAGTTAATATTGTTATGCGTTGTTACTTTGACTTTATTAATATAATCTAATAAGTAATAATTGTGGGAATTAAAACTAAATTTAAAAAATAAAACTAAACCATCTTAAAAAGTAAACTACGCTACAAAAAAACTTAAAAATTAAATACTATTATAAACATATTTACAAGTAAAAGATGCAGTTTAGATCGCTGTCCGTAGGGAGCGTTCCCAAATGCTTAACGCATTCCCACGTTGTATGGCAACGCTAACCCGTTGCCCTAAATATAGGCCAGCCCTTTGGTCACGCTAGACTTCTTTCAATCGCCTTGAAAGGTCTCGATAAAGTTGATAAGCCTCACGTCCCCGTGGCCCCAAAGTCTCAACCCCGAAAGCCACAAATATGTATCCGTAACCGATGGATGCATATTTGCGGCGTTTCAGGATTTCTTCAAGTGTTGCAGCTCCTCCGGCAGTGACGGCTGTATTTGGAAGATGGGAAGCCGCTAACGTATCTACACAAGTTGCGTCCCATACTAAGGGGCGTCCCATCTTCCAAGGTACCAACGATATTCCGTCCGGTCGCTTGCCATCGCTCTATTAATTAATTTATATACATACATAACTTCACGCCAGTTCCCTTGCGGGGTAGGCACGAACAACACAGCGCCATTTAGGCTTATTCTTACACACCTCACTTGCTTCTTTGACATTCATAAGTCTTGTCATGCACGCTCGTCTCTTCTTAAGGCTCCTGACATCACCTTCTGCTAGTACACGATCAATTTGATCACGGAAGGTGTGCCGTGGCCTTCCACGACTTCTGCATCCATCCACTTTTGCATTGTATATCTGTTTAGTCATTCTTTCATCATGCATTCTTTCCACATGCCCGAACCACCGGAGCATTCCTTTCCTTACCGTCACCCCGACACTCTCTTTCAGACCAACTCTCTTTCTTACTTCGGTATTACGAACGCGGTCCGCCAGCGTCACTCCGCAGATTTTGCGCAGTGCTCGCATCTCGACCGCGTTTACTCTACTTTCATGCTCTCTCTTCCATACCCAACTCTTGCTTCCATACGTGAGCGTAGGTACCAGCACCGCGTTGTGTACGGCGAGCTGGGCCTTCTGGGTGAGGTTCTTAGCGCCTAGAAGTTTACCTAACGCTCCATTCAAACTATTCCCCAAATTCACTCTTCTTTCTATATTAGCGGTGTACCTTCCATCTCTGCTAAAAGCACATCCAAATATACAAACTCATTCACTTGCTCCAGCGTAACATCATCGACCATTATTAATTAATTTAACATATAAAATAAATTTAGTTTCTCCCTCTATTAGAATTAAGTATAATAATATATATATTGCACACCGCTACCAGCAAAATATAGATGTATTGAACGACTAATTATAAAACCTTATGTCTCAACTATATTCCAATTAAATGATTATGAATTTGAATCAAACCGGTTTTACTGTACCGTTGAATAGTGCCCTATAGAACACAACGTCCAAATTTAATTAATATAGAACTAATCGTTTGTGAGAAAAATTACTGTAACATACAAGACAGCCGAACAGACTTACAAACATGTCGAACAAATAATTATTCCTTTTCCGCCAAAACGATTACAGAATGGCAACGCGTACGAATTTTCTCTGGCACATGCCTGTAAACTGTAAATAATATTCTAACACAAAACTCTCAAGTTACAACTTCAAAATTTCAAACCCATCTTACCACCGCAAAGTCATATCAAAGGCATACCATATTCTATTTGCATAACATAAATTTCCAAGGCGGCCTGATATGAGACTACGAACTTGTGTAAGTATATGTAAATTCTATCAAGTACATTATTATGACTAGCTGTGCCTGCGACTTCATTCGCCATGGACTAGAACTATAATACACCTATGTTATCGGACCTACATTATAAGAACGGAGAAAGGATACAATTTACAATTAGTCTCGCGGCCTGTCGTATGTGGCGACAAAACAACCCACAGTCAGCTGTTAGCGTATTTGCTCGTCTGGATGACTATCTCCCTGGTCTAAAGTATGCCGCTATAACAACCTTGAGTTGTGTTCCGGCATTGGTGACCAGGTTCCAGTCTCCCTTTAAAGAGCGCAGCACACTCGTAAAACTTTTGGTGTAACGAATGTTCATAGGCGATCGTAACAACTTACCATCGAGTGGGCCGTCTGCCTGTCTGATGAACTCATGCAATAAAAAAAACCTTGATAGAGTTCCGATGGCCCACATCCCATCTTCCCTATCCTATTCCTCCTGTCCTACCCTAGAGGCTGGTAACACGTTAGCTTTGCCCCTGGTGTAGCAACATATATAGAGGCGACGGTAACTACTTTCCATTACGAGAGCCACCTGCATGTTATCCAACTTCGCAATAAAAAGGACTAGTAAACTCAATATTATTGGAATAACGTGAAGGCTAGTTTTATCTCCAGAGCGATTCTAAAGTTGAGCAACTGAGCTGCGCAAGCAGCTATACAATTTCGAAACGTAGCAACTTACACTTTTTTCAATAACCGCGGATTTGTTGTCATTACATGAACGTCGGGGGACAAGCCCCGGCCAGTGTAGGACTATTGTGGGAAATGAGGACAAAATGTACCGGGCTATTGGGGTGAACTGCTAGTGGTACAAGGGGTCTGGAAATATGGGGACTATGGCGTCTGCCCCTCGCAATGTTCGGGGAACATGGAAAAATGGGCAGACAGTGACTTGCCACTCCCTGCATGGGCCCCTAAAAATGCCAGAAAAGGCAAGGGCAACATGGGTGTGAGTGGCTAAGGGGTGTAGAGAGGTGGGCTGCAGGTTCACTGAAGCTACTTCTGACGTGATGCCATTTATCACTTCCACCCCTGGAGCTTGAGTCTTAGCTCTAGCGGTCTCCACTCCGTACCGGCTGGTTACGGCAAGCACGGAGGTCTTCACGGGGGCCTTGTCTTGGCCCCCGGAGTCAGGTACGAGGTGTCGCTACTCACCTAAGGCTTCGCCACAAAGCCCCCCTGCGGGTTTATTAAATATAATAATTATTATTATAAAATCAGACCTTAGCTATTATCTTATTCTAACTTAAAACTAATATCTTACTTAGAATATTATATATTTTCTAGTGCGGTGTTCTCCAGCAGGGACGATGAAACTACCCATCACCTCGTCTTATTGAGTTCTATGGCCTCCTCAACCAGCCGCATGCAGAACCTCTCCAGGTACGGCCTCGAGTCCTTGCCCGAGATTAAATCAAAACTAGTCTCCTCGATGATCTTAATACGCGTGGCCGTCTCGAGACTACCTGAGTCGATCATACATGGGGGCCCTCGAGCATGAGGTGTTGGACCGTCTCATCACCTCCACTGTCACACACGCATGCCGGACTATTTTTTAGTTTACATCGGTGTATGTAGGCCTAATACACAGTTTTAATATCATCGAGGTTTATGACTTCTTTTTTGAGTTGTGCTGTAAACTTAGAACGCACTTGCTAGGGTTTGAAATTTCATAGCTAAGCCCCATTCAAGATTAATAATTAATTAATTAATGCAGGGTTTCCACGTGCGTGGTCCGACACGAACTTAACCGATTTTTCAAGTGACAATCAAATAAGTTGAATAAATCTAAATCTGCATGACAAGAGTTATGAATGTCAAAGAGGCAAGTGAGGTGTGTAAGAATAAGCCTAAATGGCACTCTGTTGTTCGTGCCTACCCCGCAAGGGAACTGGCGTGAAGTTATGTATGTATGTATGTATGTATGTATGTATGTATGTATGTATGTACAATCAAATAAAACCAAAAATAGAAGGCCCATGAAACGAAAGATACCATAAAACGGGACTAAAAGGTTTGCTTTGATTGCAGTTCGACACGCTATAGAAGAATTAGGGAATCTTAGTAAGCAGTGAAGTTTGCGAAATAGGAATAGTTTTTGACAAAATACCTATAACATGTCCCGAACTAGCGATGGGCTATTCCGAAATTTTTCAACAATTGAAAAAAATGTTTTTCGACTGGAATAATCGAGATGTTTACAGATTGTGTAGAATCAAATGACTCCACTCGATACTAACGATGCGTATCGATTAATCGGTGATTATGACATCTGAGTTGGACTTCAAACGATTGACCAATGACTGCGAAGGAATGCTATGGAGAGTCAACGAGATGTTTAGGCGATCGAACGGACTGGAGTGCGTCTCACGGAAAAGTCCCGTAGCAAAAAAGAGAACTAATCACACAGATCAGTCGAGCCACGTTGTAATGTTGTTTTTATCAAGCGTTTTAATGCAAATGTTACATTACACTCTCTGAAAGAGAGTGTCGGGGTGAAGGTAAGGAAAGGAATGCTCCGGTGGTTCGGACATGTAGAAAGAATGCATGATGAAAGAATGAATAAACAGATATACAATGCAAAAGTGGATGGATGCAGAAGTCGTGGAAGGCCACGACACACTTTCCATGATCAAATTGATCGTGTACTAGGAGAAGGTGATGTTAGGAGCCTTAAGAACAGACGAGCGTGCATGACAAGAGTTATGAATGTCAAAGAAGCAAGTGAGGTGTGTAAGAATAAGCCTAAATGGCGCTCTGTTGTTCGTGCCTACACCGCAAGGGAACTGGCGTGAAGTTATGTATGTATGTTACATTATATTATTATTCTATTTAATAATACCATTAAATCTTTTTAAAATTATCTTATCTTTCTAACATTCCGTTGGGGGACCGAAGCTCGAGGTCTGAGGGAATTATTTTATGGGGCAGAATTTATAACAGATCAGATCAGAAAAACATCTTAAATAGGATTAGCCAGAGAGAATCTATGCTCATGAAAAACCTTCTCGAGTGAATCTTACTTTGAACAAAACCTTTTGTATTGGACTCATTTATTGGTGTTCTACATCGCAGCAATTCGCTTGATGTATGCGAGGTTATTTAAATATGATAAATGCTATATAAACTGTAGCACGCCATTAACTATTACGACTACAATATAATCCAACCAGCCAGCAATACTAAATATAAGGCTGTCTTAACACTGATTTTTACTAACTATTCAACTAAGAATGCTATATAAGTCGACAAATTTTAACGGTTCACAAATATGTATACAAAGTTAGATATGAGCCATGTGCCTACCTAACTTATAAAATTTGTGATATGCCCTCCAGCTACAACCCAAAACTTGTAACCTGTTTGCTTAACAAATATAAGGGAAACGTCATGTAATGATGTACACGCCGACATGGTTTGCTCCAAACTCCTATGTGTAATACATGTTACTCACGCAGAATTTCTAGATCTACAAGTTTTTGCAACCCCAACATCATTTCTTAATCAACGCGTAGATGGCTACCACCACTGCTCTTGAGTAACAGCCACAGCAACAGCCATCAGGCCGTCTGTTATACTTCAGCAAAAAAAACCTATAATATTATATAATTCTAAGCGTGCCGTGTCTGTACATTGAAGCTATTTAAAAAAAAACAACTAGAATAGACTATATAAACGATGGAGAACACGATACAGTTTTTAGATGCGCTGAGCGTCAAAACAATATTAATCACAATCAAATATAGCCTATGTCAGTCAGGAATAATGTAGCTTTCTGCTGGTGAAAGAATTTTCGAAATCGATTACTTCCTACGAACAAACAAACAAACTCACAAACTTTACCTCTTTACAATATTAGTATAGACGATGTATCACCTACCCAATTGAATAATTTGCAAAACTATTGTTTATTTAATTGAAATGTTCAATCAACAAAATGGCAACCACAATGGCCGCCAGTGATACTGATGCGAAAATGGGAGTATAAGCTCAGTTTTCGTCGACCAACAAACACGGGTTTTCTTCATTTCGAACATTTTAAACGGTGTGTTGAACTCAGAAAAATATTTCAGCTAAATTACTGCTTTTTAAGAGCCTTTGATCCTGAACAATGTCTGAAGGATATTGTTTTATTTGTATATTTTAAATATTAATTAGCAATAGAACGTTACACGCGGCTTCGTGTGCTAAAACCACTAAACCAGGAAACTTATCCAATGAAACAATTACCCAAATAAATAACATATAAAAAATATTTTAATAATAACAGCCTATACATATCCCATTGTTGTACTCGGGCCTCCCACCTATAGGGGAACGGATAATATAGCCGCTACGCTATGGGTCATTCTACGTACGTCGGTTGAACAGAGCTTTATCAAGCGGTAACTATGGTAACTACTGGTATGGAATATGTAGTACGAAGGTTTTTTTTAACAACTCTACGGACTCTAGTTCCGTACTCTTTTTTTACAATTTAATTTAGGAAAAGTTTAGAAGTTATACACGTTTATTTGTTAGTATATATATGACATTTAATGAATGTATGTTTGTGTTGTGGTGTACCTTACGAATAACTTATTATATTAATTTATTCTAATTTTAATACTAAACTTATACTAATGTAGAGTGTATCTGTTACATGCTGGTGTTGTGAGGAAGTGCATGTGCAGTGTGTGCCTTATGTCTATACCTATATATATTAAAGTAACTAGTGCTAGGTGTATTTTTTTTTTGTTTTGTATCTGGGTTATTAATTTTTAGGCTCTTTTTGTGTCTTGGTTTGTTTGTGAAGTGTGCGTGTAATGCAACGCGGTGATATAGCGCGGTATAATTAATTTAAATTATAAGATTGAACATTATCAGGGTTCTGTTGTCAAAGACTATACTTCTATAATCACAGGTTTCGCCAAGGGTACACTGTTAATTTGACTTTAACAATAAACAAAAGAATATATACTCACCTCGCCAGTTTCGCAAGTTAACTAACTACTTAAATAATGGCAATGTAAATCAAACTTGTAGTGTCAAAATTGAACTACTAAAAGAACGTTAGTTAAAAGTACCTAATTACTCCAGACAGCACACTATCTAATTTTCTAATAGATAGACTGGGGCTAAATAAAAGTATAGACGGAGCCTACGTGACCAAAGGGGGCCAATGAACTGGAGCAGTTTTTTAAACTTGTGTGCGTAAACTTATGTAATATACACATGGTTTGCGTCTGTGTGGTTCATGGTAATGTATCTACTGGGTATTAATCCACATTTATTCGTAATAATTCAATTATTTAATACTGAGTTCTGGTAACGCAATGCAGCGCGATCGGCCTCCTATTTTAAGATCGGCATCCTTTAGCCGGCTTCACTTTGAAATTCTGAGACTCAGTCTTTCTATTAATAGTCTAAGTAGATACATGATATACGCCACAAACGGACTACCAAGAGAATTTAATAATGTATTACTCAAGCGGATCGCTTCAAATAATTTCGAAACTACCCACGTAGCTGTCAAAACATCAACACAGACAAGCTGATGTCGGACCGAGGTAACCACCTCTCGGCTAGTTGTACATTTTACAGTCATGAATATTTCATAGCGACATAAAAGTATTACGACACCCACGCCACGACCCATTCGTTGTTGCTCTTACCTGAAACAAAATAAATGAGAATTGTTAACAATATTCACATAGTGAACAAAAAACCGTAATGTGTGCTGGGACACATAGTAGAAGTGAAACTTCAACGGACAAGTGGAAAAACGAATCGCAACAAAGATTTAACTTAAAGTTTTACGGGCAGGTTTTCAAATTTGACAAGTACATTAACAATCTGCAAATTATGATTTGGTTTTTTTTTATTGCAAGGGATCAGCAGACAGGCAGACGGCCCACTTGATGGAAAGCTTGGTTAGGTACATTTTAATTAATGCATTTTTTATTTAAACATATTTTATTTTATCAAACAAAAAACCTAAAGTCGAACAAATAAAAACATCGACAGTCTACTCTAACATTATGCCGCTCTTCCACGCGCGCGGCCGTAACGCTTTTTCGTGACAGAAAAATCCTAAGACCCCGTCTATATAGAAGTTTCACTTCAAAAAAACAATTTTATTTTTCATAATCTAAAAGTAAGCTCGGAGTTGTCTGATCACACGGATGAAAACAGTACTTTTCGTCTCTGTGAAGCGATTTTCTCTGCTGTCAAAAATTTTAAAAACTATTTGAACCACAGATATACTTCGCGCCACATAAAAAAAAACTCTGGCTCTGAACCTGCGCAGTGAGCGTTTTATCGATCAAATTGGTGGTATGAAGGGGGCGAGACGGAAATTTCAGCCAATTCCAAAGTACTAAGTAGCTAGTAAAGTACCTAATAAGATTCTACAATAAAACAATTACTCATAAAACATTACCCTAGTACTTTAGGATACGACTGTACACCTGCGCAGACACATCGCCTCCACTACCGCTCAGCGTTCTTTTTACGTGGCGGGACCTATAATACATGCGACTCGGTTCCAACTGTTTTTACAGTCACTGTTAAGTCGCGGCATCAATTGTAATAAAAAAATAACAAAAAATTTCTAACATCATTTTCTACTTACAAATTACTTTTTATTAAATTAATATTTAATTTACATAAACTTGAGTTAATAATTTATTATCATCAAAAAATACTGACTGGTAGAATGCCACAGAAAAAGAAAGTTAGTTGGCGTTTTATATGTGACGTATTAAATGAATTCTACTGATTTAGTAACACCTGATTTCATTAGAGAAGTAGTTGTTTGTTTAACTGGTGAGTTATTTACTCATATTCTAAATGAAAAGCAGTGTTTATCTCGGGTGAAAGGCCTATTTAGGCACTCGAACTTCTTATACTGTAAGTGCGCCGAAGAAAGGATTTTTGAAAATTCAACCTTTGATGATGTAAAAGGAGATGAAAGTTTGTATGAAAATGTGTAATTTTCAAACTAAAAAGCACGAAATTTTATATTCATGGCCCCGTAGACAAGTGGCATTAGCGCTAAATGAATACAATTAAAATGTATGAAAATGACATAATACTTAGCGTTATGATATGTCATTCCCATACATTTTCTATTCTATTCGTTTAGCGCTAATGCCAGTTCTCTGTAGAGAACTCTCTCTCTCTTTCTTTCTGTCGATTGTTTGTGAATGTACTTGTGTATCGGCGTTTTTGGAAATTTAACTCCTAACGGGTTTAAAAATGTATAGAAAGTTTGCTCTTTTAATCTACGCAGGTGAAATCCTACGCAAGCAACAGCTAGTAGGTTTTATATACCGTATCATAAAACCTTCTTTCCTCTGTTGGTATTTCATGCAAATTCTTGGAAGCCATTAAGCTGACCATTTAACGATTTCAAGAACAAGTGAGCGGCATGTTGTTATGAGGCCATATCTAATTTATAAATGGATAAGGGTTGGTCAATCGGGAAATGCGCCAGTCGTGTTCCGACTGCGAACGAGGCGTTACCTAGAGCACTTTCGGAGCGAGCATCTTATATCGACGAACTTTGCGCGATTTATGTGATAACGATTTTCTGCCCTACGGTTTGGTTTTGTTGTATTCGGCCATACTTGTAAGAACTGTGAATTACGTGTGTATACTTCTAATAAACTTTGTAATAATTGCAACGGCATTTTCGAACTTACATCCTACAAATCCCCTACAAATTCGTAACAGTATATTCGTTATTTTTAGAATAAAAGACAAAAAAATTAGGGTCGCTTTCATAACGATCGCGTTGAAATAAAATTAGTTAATCATATTAAACTGCCTAAATACGTTTTACACAAAACGTATTGGCAGTTCTTTAAACATATTTAGCGGCAAATTTTGTGTTGTGCAAGACGCTAATTGTATTTAAGGGTGTTAAATACGTTTTGTGTTTCTTAAATAAATCTTATTATCCTAAATCTTAATTAAATTTAATATATCAGCGGAATGCAATTTCGATATTCAGCTAGCAGAAAGTATTAAATAAAGCACAAACAAATTCACGTAGATCACGAAATAATAGAGTTTAATCAACGTCAATATTTCACTGCCAAACTTCCGCTGCAAACGTTGTTTCTGCCCTGTTACACAATACCGGTAATGTCATAGAGCACTAGCCCAGTGACCTGGCATGACCTGCAAGACCTACATACAGTGGAAATACAACCGCGCCCATATTGCAGCCAATCCTAGCCGAGCTCCGTCTCAGACGTCACACTTGAATTACGTCGGGCGTAACCAAGTTTATTAGCACTTGCGGAAATTAAGGTCGAAAATACAGGAAATTCTTTTGGTATATAACGGTACTAGCTGTGCCCGCGATGCCGTCCGCGTGGAATTTGTTTTCAAACATTTTTCATTGCTGCTCCGCTCGTATTGATCTTAGCGTGATGATATATAGCCTATAGCCTTCCTTGATAAATGGGCTATCCAATACTGAAAGAATTTTTCAAATCAAACCAGTAGTTTCTGAGATTAGCGCGTTCAAACAAACAAACTCTTCAGCTTTATTTATATATTAGTATAAGATTATTATTATACACTAGAAAATAGCTCTGTTTTATTTACATAAAAACTTAATTAGGTTTTTTATAACTATACTGTTTCCAAGCGTTTATTTTACTTTTGACGTTTGCACGTCTATCAAGGCTAGGTTCCATGAAAGACCCACAACAACCACGTTCACGACAGCGATTTTTCCCGTTCCACTTGCATGCCCAACCTCAAGTGGAAGTGAAACTCAAGTGGAACGGTTATTCGACCCACCGCTTGACATGGGTCGTTGTGAGCGTTGTGTGATCGAAAACGATGACGGCATTGGTGACGTTTTCGCCACGACCACAACGACCGCGGTCGCCATGTGGAACGGCTAACGGAGCATTTTGAGCGTTGTGAGCCACTAATGGAACGCGCTGCAAGTGACATATCTCTTGACAGTAAAGCGCACATGAAACAAACGACATAATTGTCGTACTTTATTGTTGTGGGTGACGTAATAGTGATGTTCTGTGAGTCATGTAACGCACAGACTATTAAACCATCGACACTAAACTCAAATAAATCGAAAGTAATCGATTTAAAAATAAAAAAATGTTCTTTACTTTATTGCAAATATGGCTTATTTAATATATGTTAAACATGTTTATTGAAATGTGGGTATGTTTATTACACGATACAGTATTTCTGGGAAAAATCTCTATTCTCTATAAATATTATAAACGAGAAAGTTTGTAAGAAAGGATGTGTGGATGTATAGATGTATGTTTGTTACTCTTTCACGCAAAAACTACTGAATGGATTTTGATGAAACTTTACAGTAATATAGCTTACACATCAGAATAACAAAGACTATAATTTAAAAAGATATAGTATGAATTATCAAAAAAATATATAACGTTTTTCCATCATCACGCGGGTGAAACCGCGGGCGCAGCTAGTATATAGATAATTTAAATTGATTAAATCTTATTTATAAATGAAGTCGATTTTTATAACAAATGCAGTTAGCGACGCATTACAACATTACTAATCGATCCGTCATCGAGCTGTCAAAAGTTAAATAAATGCTTGGAAAGGGTATATATTATAAAGCTTCTGTGAAAAACTACCTAACTTATGGTGAAAACCGCTTAAAAATCCATTACGTGGTTTAAGGCCCGGTTCCTATATCTTACCGAGCGTTCATTTGCCTTACTATCAATTAAAATTTGACATAAGCTCCATACAAGTACTGTCAAAATTCAACCGATGCGATGGCAGAGCAAATGAATGAATGAGAACACTGCATTGTTCACTAAAAATTAAAACTACCTTCTTAAAAACTAGGTACTATAATAATTCTTGAACAAAAGGCGGCCGAAGAGGAGTTGGCGGATATACATATATACCGACACAGAGACATATATATATATATATATATATATATATATATATATATATATGTATGTATGTATATATATATATGTATATATATGTGTATATATATGTATATATATATATATATACCGTGTACCGATTTGGCTGAAAATTGGTGGGGAGGTAGCTTAGAACCAGGAGACGAACATAGGATACTTTTCATCCCGTTGGAACCGGTAGGTGGCGCTGAGATCGGGTTCTAGAATCCTCCTAATCACCTGGACCGATATTGGTTTTTTTGTGTTTGAGTGGGTCCCCGGATGGTTTAAATCCACAATTGGAACCGGTAGGTGGCGCTGGGATCGGGTCCTAGATTTTTACAATTTCAGAGCAGGATAAAGTTTGCCGGGGCCGCTAGTATTTTATAAAATTCTAAACATGTAGTGTCTGTCTGTACATTGAAGCTATTTAAAAACTGGGATAGACTATATAAACTACGGAGAACACGATACATTTTTTTTTAGATTTTTTTATATGTTTGTCGACTTGCCTGTTTGTTCGGTATTCACGTAAAAACTATTGGGCCGATTTCTATGCGGTTTTCGCTGATCAACGGCAAATTCTTAGACTTAAAATCTGCGTTTTATCCGCGAATCTCGCGGGAATTTTCCCGGGAGCGGTTTGAAATTGTTCGGATGCATAAAAATTAGCTTATTCCAACACAGTTTCTACTAAAACGCTAGCTTATATCCATTTTTTCAATGCTGCATGCAATACTTTGTATCCCGGGAATCCCGCGGGAATTTAAAGTCAAGCGTGGACGAAGTCGCGGGCATATTTTTTTTTTTATTGCAGGAGATCAGCAGACAGGCAGACGGCCCACTTGATGGAAAGCGGTTACCATCGCCTATGGACATTTGCAACAGCAAAGGTGCTACAAATGCGCTGCTGGTCTCTTAAGGGAGACTGGAACCTGGTCACTAATGCCGGAACACAACTCAAGGTTGTTATGGCGACATACTTTAGACCAGGGGTGGTAGCCATCCAGTCGAGCAAATGTCCTACCACCTGGCTGTGGTTTGTTAAGTCGCCTCTTACGACAGGCCGCCCGGCTGCAGGAAATTGTGTTCTTTCTCCGTTCCTGCACGGATAAAAATATCCTAGTAGTATAACTCTATAGTTATTCTCATAATTAATGTATTAATAATTCATGTACGTTCAACACTTCATCAGGTTCTAAGCATTCCATAAAACGTATGGAGAATTCCAAAGAGTGAGTTCAAACAAACCTCGTGAAATATCTACCACTGCCGTTAGCCGCTCAGACTATTTGCTTTGCCATCCGCCTTAATTGGGTTTTGCATTACTGAGGCGTTTCTGCATATTGATCAAGTTTCTCACTCCGTCTGATCCGATTTTATGCTCCATTTCGCATTATTTTATCGCAAGCCAACGTCTACGGTTGAAATACATAAAAGATCACTCAATTCTGCTCACTTTTGGCAACTTAGCGCTTTCGCCGCTAGATCTCACGGCATTTCAAAAATTTATTCGACCGTTTATAAAAATACTAGACTTTTCCCTAGTCAAACCCTAGTAAGTAGCTCTACTTTACTTACATATAAAACTTAATTATACATACATACATACATAACTTCATGCCAGTCCCCTTGCGGGGTAGGCACAGGCAACAGAGCGCCATTTAGGCTTACTCTTACACACCTCATTTGCTTCTTTGACATTCATTACTCTTGTCATGCAAGCTCGTCTGTTCTTAAGGCTCCTGACATCACCTTCTGCTAGTACACGATCAATTTGATCATGGAAGGTGTGTCATGGCCTTCCACGACTTCTGCATCCATCCACTTTTGCATTGTATATCTGTTTAGTCATTCTTTCCACATGCCCGAACCACCGGAGCATTCCTTTCCTTACCTTCACCCCGACACTCTCTTTCAGACCAACTCTCTTTCTTACTTCGGTATTATGAACGCGGTCCGCGAGCGTCACTCCGCAAACTTAATTATGTTTTATATATTACGAGCAAAGCCGCAGGTAAACCCTAGTATACCCTACTCCTACTAATACTATAAACGCGAAAGTTTGTTAGAATGTATGGATGTATGTTTGTTACTCTTTCACGCAAAACCCACGAATGGATTTTGATGAAACTTTACAATAATATAGCTTACATATCAGAATAACACATAGCTATAATTTATAAAGATATAGTGTGAATCATCCAAAATATAACGATTTTCCATCACCACGCAGGTAAAACCGCGGGGTGCAGCTAGTATAATATAAATCTTCTTTGAAAAATTATCTAACAGATGGTGGAAACCGCTTAAAAATCTGTGGCTGGTTTCGGAGGAGTTAGCGAATATACAGACTTTACAGACAGACGAGGTAAGTGACTTCGATTTACTTATAATACTATGTAAAGATATTACTCTTCACTGAAATATCAGCGTGAACGGAAAATAATCTTCGAAAGAAGAGCATTTATATTAATTTATCTTATAATCTTATATACGGAGGGCGCTTGCCACCGCTAACGTGCCGGCTTTATTGGAGCCGAACGGTATTGCACGTGACGATGGTAGGCGTCCCGACGGAATGACTCTAATTCCCTGACAGCGTGGCAAGCCTTTGGTGTGGGATGCGACTTGCGTAGACACGTTGGCCGCATCCCATTTACCGAACACGTCTAAATCGGCCGGGTCAGCGGCGGAAACAGCCGAATCACTCAAGCGGCGCAAATATGCAACCCTCTGTGAAAGTTATATGTTTGTGCCGTTTGCTGTCGAGACGCTTGAACTGTGGGGTCCTAAGACCATAAGCCTCTACCAAAATTTATCGAAACGACTCACTGACTCTTCGGGTGATCAGAGGGCCGGTGCTTACCTCGGCCAACGGATCAGTATGGCGATCCAGCGAGGAAACGTAGCCAGCCTTCTGGGCACCTTACCCATAGAAGACGGTGATCTGGGCTCAGTATTCTACTTATAGTCTTGAGGGACTATGTGTAAAATACAATACAAATAAGTTAAGTTTTCTTGCATTATCTTATAGTGTGTATGTATATATACATGTATTATAATGCAGTACGGTTGTTTTGAAAATCGCTCTGTGGTTAACCCCACCCCGACCCACCCCTCTTGACCTGGATCGTTGTGAGCGCTGTGTGATCGAAAATAATGACATCATTAGTGACGTCTTCGCGGCGACCATAATGTCCGTGGTCGCTATTGGGAACAACTGAAGGGGCATTGTGAGCGTTACGAGCTACAAGAGAAACGCGCCCAAAACCGTTATAATTGTCCATTTTTTTTTTATTGCAGGAGTTCAGCAAACAGGCAGACGGCTCACTTGAAGGAAAGCGGTTACCATCGCCTATGAATGAACATTTGCAACACCAAAGGTGCTACAAATGCGCTGCTGCTCTCTAAAGGGAGACTGGAACCTGGTCACTAATGCCGGAGCACAACACAAAATTGTTATGGCGGCATACTCTAGACGCCATCCAGTCGAGCAAATACCCTACCACCTGGCTGTGGGTTGTTTTGTCGCCTCTTACGACAGGCCGCCCGGCCGGAGTTAATTGTATTGTATGTCAATATATGTCACCTTTTGAAAGAAAGAACAGAAATATGTAATATTGGTTAGAAGTGAACAATAAACGTAGATAGGTAACTCTTATTGAAGACCAAAAGATAGATGAACAGAAATAGAAAAAGATAAGAGATAGTACAACGGTCTGCCTTATCGACAAAAAATGATCTCTTCCAGGCAACCCCCGGCAGGGATTGATAGATTTTTAATACTGATTTTCAATAATTGTAGGATGTTGTTACGAGTTACAGGACTCGAATTAAAATGCCGTTGGAATTACTATAGAATTTATTAGAACTATACAAACACGTATAACAGAGGTACAAATATAACTGGACACAACCAGTACAAACGTAATGCACGGTTCAACAACACGCGCAAAGTACGTCACTATATCGATTATCGAATGTACACACGTCTTGCCTCGCTTGCGATTATCGCTTGACTACCGATCTCTTCATTGGGCCATTGCTTTATACTGCACCGATACAATATGTCTCGACACAATACTCGACCGCGTGTACTGAATTTTCCAAGAATCACACCTGGCTAACGACCATCATAAAGATTACAATCAACAATGGGCGCCGCCCCTCTACTTACAAATTTTAAACACAAAGTAATCAAAATAAGTCCAAATGCGGGAAGGTAATAAACTGCAGATGTGAATCGGTCTTTGTCGGTCGTAACAATATGATTGTTTTAACGAAGAATTATATTTTTGTGTTTAAACTCAAAGCTAATTACTTTAAACTTTAAAGGAATGTGGTCTATTAGGGTTGCTAAAAGAACTCTTTTGATTGACGATAGTTCACATTATAAAATAAAAATATATAAGTTCTTGTTTTCGCGACTAGTTTACATAATAAGAAAAGTGCGTTTTAACGGTTTTAAGCGCGGTAATTACGGCGGCGTACACTTTTCAGTAGTACTAAAAAGCGGCCAAAAAGTCGGAATAATAAAAATTAAATAAATTACCGCGCTTAAAATCGTTTTAACGTAGTTTTCTATACTAATATTATAAAGAGGAAAGATTTGTATTTTTGTGTTTGTAACGAATAAACTCAAAAACTAATGAACCGATTTCAAAAATTCATTCACCATTAGAATGCTACGTTATCCCAGATTAATATAGGCTGTATTTATTACTAGAAAAAAATAGGGATCCCTACTAAAACTTCAATACTGTAACCCAAGGGATAAAAAAATTGTATTTGAGTGAGTCCGGGGATGGTTTACATACACAATTAAACCCGGAAGGTGGCGCGGGAACCGGGTTCTAGATTTTTGCTTTCAGAAAATGGCAACGTCTGCCGAAAACGCTAGTATTATATATACATGGAAATTTGATACTGGCCAGTCAACATAACTCATGTAGATCCATATTTTTAAAAGAAGTACAGTACTTTATAATATTTTTTTTAACACTTTACCATAGCATTTATCCGTGCCGGAACGGAGAAAGAATACAATTTCCTGCGGCCGGGCGGCCTGTCGCAAGAGGCGACAAAACAACCCCCAGCCAGGTGGTAGGGTATTTGCTCGACTGGATGGCTACCACCCCTGGTCTACAGTATGTCGCCAAACAACCCTGAGTTGTGTTCCGGCATAAGCAACCAGGTTCCAGTCTCCCTTAAAAGAGCAGCAGCGCATTTGTAGCACCTTTGGTGTTGCAAATGTCCATAGGCGATGATAACCGCTTTTCATCAAGTGGGCCTGTCTGTTGCTGAAGTCCTGCAATAAAAAAAAAGCGAGCGAAGCCGCGGGCAAGCTAGTTCTTAGTATATTACACTTGCAAATGTACATAGACGACGGTAACAAGTTTCCATGAGGTGGTCCGTCTGCCTATCTGCTGTTCTTCAACAATAATAAAGGAACTCTACATAAGTGAAAGGCTTTTAAAATTTATCCACGTAACCTTTTAGCCTTTAATATTCTCTGAGGAATTCCATTTCTTAAATCTCAGTCAAATAAAAAGCTTTTATTTTACGCTCTAAAGCCAATTACAATCTGGGCTTTTAGGATTCCGTGGCTATTTTAGCGAAACCGGTTATGTTATCGTCAAGTCCGTCGGCCTATCTTTGAATGAATGAATAAAGAAATGAATGAATAAATTTTAATTTGCAGAGATACAGGTATTGGTATATCGACAATAATTATTGGATGTCTCCGTCATTTTCCACGGAAACTACTGGGTCTACGTGCAAGAAATTTAGTGGAAATGAGCAATCTATGTGCCACTACGCAATGCTGTAGTGAAGACGTGAAAAAAATAAAAATTAAGGTTGGCTGTCATACATATAACGGAAGGATGAAATAGTTTTAGTGTATATACTCGTTGGGGGGTATCTTAGGTCAGGGGCGAAATGCTTACGGCCGTGCGGGCGACCGGCGGGGACACCGGACCCGCCCGCACATGAAGGCCGGGGAGAAGGGACGCGCGTGAAACCGAGGAGCCGGAGAGACCCAGATTTCCGGCTAAAAATGGTAAGGCCAGCCCGCAAAGGGGCCGGTCACCGTCCGTCCGGCCTGGTGGTGACTGCGCGAGCGAGCCCGGACAACGGACGCTCGGAATCGGACAGGGGTTTTAGTGGGTATCCCTAACCGCGGCGTGGCAATAACATCTCACACGTGGGGTGCTAGTGCCACCCCGACCTGGCGAATCCCACACACGGGCCGCGACCTTTCCCCATCGCGCGGTTCACGGTCCTCAAACGGATTGCCCGTGTATATAATAAAATAAAATAAAGGGGGGGCGGGGGGTCGAAATGATGCGCAACGAGAAAATAGGGCAAGTAGTGGTCTTCTCCTGCGAGGACGTCATGTTACGGAAGGAGGCGACCGAAAGACAGAGAGGAGGCTGAGCTGGAACCGGGGATGGTCGGGGGACCTCCTCGGCGAACCACGCCTAGGGACGTGGGTGCTCTGTTCTCAAGGGCTATTTAACAGGTTGCGTCGAGGTGTGCTCGGAGAACTGCCTGGGGCAGATCTTGGGCACCTCACAAGTCCTTCCTCTGTGAAGGTGTGTGCAGAAAAGGCCGCCGGGAGCCCCACATACCCCTCGTAGACCTCTCCCGTGGTCCGGGGTATGCATCAGCGACATCAAAAAAAATATTGTGTATACTAATCAGCCGCCTCGCACCATGCCTCCACCGCACTTTCGCCTTCAATTAGGCGTCAACAGTGAAGCGAATAGCGTACGCATATGCACAAAAATTCACAGAATAGCGCAAAACCAGAGATAATTTGGGGGTTTTAGACCTTTTAAAAAAATACTTTCAACATAAATTTATATGAAACATCCGTCCAGTAATTTTGTAACACATTTATGGTATCAAGTGGACGTTTGTTATACTTGTACGGAACCCTCCATAGTTCGTTGACTGCCATGCACTTGTCCGACTTTATAAGTCCATAATAAATCCTTTTGTCTTACGCTGTAGAAGCAATTAGAACGCGCGTTTTTGTTTAATTAAAACTCAAGAAAGCTTTAATAATGAACATCTCTATCAATTAACGTCCGATGGGTACTCCAATTTCGACGATGACTACAAACAACGGCTTTGTTATGACTTTATAACCGTTGTTTCGTTATAATTCAACTCGAATAAGTTTTCGACATTTGTATTGTTAAGGTTAGTTTGTAGCCATATTGGCAAATATTAATCTTAGGCCTGTTGCTGGGGAGAGCCGAATTTCTCCTTAAATTGTCGACACTTCAGCGCAGCGACTACATGATCGATCGGTCTAAGTACTCGGTTAGCACGACAAGGTGTATAGTATACGTAGACGTAAAAGTACGATACGAAGCTTTCCCCCAAACATCTTATCTATATATATAAAAATCTCTATATAAATAAAAATTAATTGCTGTTCGTTAGTCTCGCCAAAACTCGAGAACGGCTGGACTGATTTGGCTAAGGTTTAAAAGGCGAGTAAATATGAAAAAAAAATGCTTGGAATATAGCAAAAACAACAATTTCGCTTTCCGTTACAAACTATTCCTACCTGTCAAACGTTTGAGGTTCGTCCCGTCGTTCAGAAATCAACGTTTTTTTTATTAATTGATTCTGAGGCGGTACGAAGTTTGCCGGGTCAGCTAGTTATATTATACAAACCTACCTATTCCTTTAAATCAGCTTTCGGCGACCTTTCAGCAATCAGAGGGGGGGGGGGGGAGGGGGGGTTCGCAAAATGACAAAATAGAGTAAAGGCGGGCCAGGCCGCAATTGTGATGCTAAAAAGGAACAAATTGAAATAGTTTGCTCGCATAAATAAGTACTACCTAAAATTGTAATCAAGGTTTGCTCCGGCAAATCTTTTTAATTAGCACATTAGCGTGTTCACTGTAATGCACGATTGCTTAAATTTCGCTCACTTAATAATTATTTATTTTGATAGGTTAAGTACCTACCAAAGTTTTATTTATAAAACAGTCACAGGACGCATGGAGGCAGTTCATTGGCCGTACGTTGCCGACCGCTGCTTTAAAGTATTAAGTTGACTTGCTCTTGTTTGTAGTGGTGGATGCTGGCAGTAGTTGGTGGAGTGCTGGTGCTTTCTTGTGGTAGGATGAAGAAAATACACCTTGTTGCTATCAGGCATTTATTCTTGAATCAGTAGTGCTTGGATGCTGATCCCTGGGCTCAACTTAGTGGTAGTTGAAGTCGTATGTTACGACTAAGAGGATAAAGCAACTCGTAGCGATGTAATAGAAACTAAAGTAGCCTAAAGTAGGCAACAGCGTCAGCAAAACGCTGTACGTTGAACCGTACAAAGGTGGTATAGTTGCTAGGTCCGAGTATGCTATCGGGAGTTACTTCTAAGGTGTCCATAACCACCATACCTCAGAAAAAAAGAAGGAAATAGACTTTGATTTGCAGAAACATTGATAACTTCAAGAAAATGTCCTCTAACAAAACTTTTGAATTAGAATTTAAACAAAAGAACTTTTGCAATGTTGAGTAGGTATAATTTAGAGGCATAATCATGTAACGAAGTTGTTACTTTTTATTATATCTTTGCTTTTTCTTTTTGCCTTAAAATTAACTTTATTCTTTTTCCTTCCTTAAAAAGTATATATGTCTGTCTGTACTTGAGTGCTGGATCCGCGCATCTGTTACATTTTTTTAAATGTTGTATTTAAAAATAATACAATAATATTACCATCTAAAAAGACTAATATGTAATTTAAATAAGACCTAAATGTACTAAAACTATTCACGCTAAAAAAGTGTCCATTAGCACTTTTCTCATTGTCTCTATTAAAGCGAAGACACTTACTTCATGTGTTCTTTATTAATACTTATATGTAGCACGTTATACTATATTGTAGTTTTGTTTACAGCACTAGTTCAAATGGCTTTTATCCTTTTAGCCTTCTGTTATAATTAGAAAGAAAGAAATAAAATGTTTATTTAGAGTTATTTATCCGTGCAGGAACGGAAAAAGAATACAATTTCCTGCGGCCTGGCGGCCTGTCGTAAGAGGCGACTAGACAATCCACAGCCAGGTGGTAGGATATTTGCTCGACTGGATGGCGACCACCCCTGGTCTAAAGTATGCCGCCATAACAACCTTGTGTTGTGTTCCGGCATTAGTGGCCAGGTTCCAGGCACCCTTAAGAGAGCAGCAGCGCATTTGAAGCACCTTTGGTGTTGCAAGTGTCCATAGGCGATGGTAACCGCTTTCCATCAAGTGGGCCGTCTGCCTGTCTACTGAACTCCTACAATAAAAAATAATAAAAAAAATATAAATAATCAGTTTAATAAAAGCCAACAGTTAACTAACTGTAAACAGGCCCTAACTCAGCAAATGCTGGTTGATAACAACCAACGCTGGTCTTCTGTTAGCGCCAAGCAGTAACGTCACCTTCACAGAAGAAAAAGATAACTAATGAACATTTAATATTTGAATATTATTTATAATTAGAACAACATCAAACAATGAATAGATTTTGAACAATTTAACATAAGTACAGAATATGTTATGAAATGATTATATTATTATTATTAATTAAAGAACATATTATTGAAATGAGACACGAGCGCCATAACCACAAATATACGTCTTCCAAAATTAATTTAGAATTTAATCTAAACACTACGCTTGATTAAACACGCGTCGAGTTTTGACGTTGATATTATGTGTATATTAATTAATTAATAACCAGCACGGCTTCATGAGGCTTTTGGAATATTATATAACATGAATTTTGTATATGGCACAATTTTCCGGTATAATCATCGCATCGCCATGACTGTGGTCGTGAGATTAACGTGAAAGTATTACAATCCCAATACTTGAACGTGTTCCTTTAATTATTAGGCCCAATTTATAAGCTAGATGTCACTTGAAGACAGATTATGACGAACTTCTTAGGCCTCATTTACGGAGACGCGGGGCGTCGCGCGTCGCGTGTGGCGTGGCGTCTCGCGGCGCGTCGGACGTTTTTATTGTTTACGTAGCGGCGGCGCGTGAAGCGGCATGTATTATCGCACGCGTAAACACAAACTTATAACAATACACGATGTTGTTTATAGAGACGCGAGGCGGGAAGAGTGGCGGTGCCCGCCGCTGCGTCCGCGTCGTATTCTCAAGCGTGTAGCGAAGCACGCGGCGGGCACCGCCACTCTTCCTCCTCGTTACATTAAATAACTCAGTTTTTAACATACAATTACCTTCTAAAAAAAAGTCGATCGTATCATACTCCATTGCGACGGTGACTACGTCTGTGTTGCACGATTATCAAATGAGACTGGCAGAAGGTTCCGCCACAGGCAACGCTTCATCGAGAATCGCGGCTGCGTGCGCCGCCGCGATAAACGCCGCGTAAGACGTGACGATGTCATCCGCGGGCTCGGCCGCAAAACACGCTCCATTTAAAACAAACGCGTGTAAAATCGCTTCTCCGTAAACGCACTCATCCAACGCCCTACATTTGAATTTAGTGCGGGCCGCGCAGCCTATCGCGACGCGCGACGCGCCGCGTCTCCGTAAATGAGGCCTTAATCATAATCAACCCCATGGAAATAAACGTGTTTATTTCAAACTGGAATCTTACAGATTACTATTGAAATTCATGAGTCTATCATCGCTTCTAAAGCAATATTATTTACTGTTAAGGGGGAAGAAGCAGCGCAAATTCCGCGGCAACATCTCTTTACTTCATATTATGTCTCCCTGCTCTTGGTACCTTGGTAGGTTTGACACATCGATTATCTCGATGTGCAGGTTTCATCGCGATGTTTTCCTTCACCGTTGTTAGCACTTGGTAATTATAACAATATGCACATTAGGTCAGAAAACTGCCCAAGTGGTGCATGCGTTCCGGGCAGGATTCGAACCCGCACCCTTTAAGTTTTAGGACGCGAGTGCTAGCCATTACGCTACTACGACCCACGAACAAAATTACTGAAACGGCTAGTTAGTGAGCGCATTACTCCCATTCGATGCGATTGTCTAGAACTCTAGAAAATCTTTCGTCGTAAGCCTCCTCGCAGACACGTTGCTTTGCAAATTTTTCAACATTGTTTATTAAAAGCTCTTGAACGTTTTCTGGGATTTTGTTGCTCCACGAAATGATAGTAAACTTTATATTATAGTGCAGAGGGAAACCTCGGCGGGAAGTTCACTCCAGATCGTTTTGGTACCCGGTATAAACAAAAAAAACATTTACCCAACTAACCGTGGCAGCTCAGGGATATGAGGTTGAACATTGAACATTCAGGTTAAAGCGAGCGGCGTGGTTATAGACCAGTGCCAAAGCCTTTGAAAATGGTTAAAAATGAAAAAAAATAGTAGGATGAAACCCATTGGAAAAGGAAGAGAATATAACCAAACTGAAAAAAAAAATATTACAGGCGATCTGAGGTCGGGAAGTGGCACGGGGTGAGTTTTTAAGGGGAAAAACGGTTTATCTCGATTTTTAACAAAACTACAAGTCCTATGGAAAAAAGTTAAATAGCAAAGTTGTAGGTAATAAAAAGATCTACAACTTTTGTATTTACACTTTTTTCACATAACTTCAAAATTAATGTGAAAAATTCAAATAACCAAGTTTTTCGTTTTATTTTCCTTTAACAAAAATGTTTTTTTTTTAAATTATCGAACCTATTAAATTACCTATCGAAATAATCGAGCTATTATAGAAGTGAGAGGTTTGAATTAAAATATTACCTACCCTACGACACCTACCGTTTTACACAACATATAATCCCGATCAGCAGTTTTCGTTCGCGCAGAAAAGTGCAAACCGGTTTCCGACATATAAACAGTCTATATTGTACTTTATTCGAGAGTGAAAATGGCAGTGTTGCTTGCTATGCATTATTACCTCTGTTCCGTTTACACGATTCGTACATTGTCGCGCGCTACTAAAATTGGTCTTCTGCGCAGGTATATCAGAAGGAATTATTAGTTGTGTAAAACTATATAATCTTTAGATAGCATAAAACAAAGTCGCTTTCCGCATCTGAATGTCTGTAAATTTTGTATAACGTTTTTATTTTTTTTAATCTTGCCATGCTTGTAAGGAATTTGTGGAGACATATTGCAGCATAATATTTTAGCACGTCATGTCATTATTATAACTATAATATTATTTTTCTTTCATTTTATTGTCTTGGTCTTATTGAGTATGCATTGTTTGCTACAACTCCATTAATTCTTCAAAAAGTGATTCTGTAACATACTTCTGTACAAAACTTATTAAAAAAAAGAACTTTAGATATAAATAGAATATGAAATATAAATAAAAACAATATTTAGCTAGACGTGTTGCTGGGGAGTTTCTTGCCGCTTCTTCTCCTTTACAGCATTAACACGTTGCGAAGCGGTGTACATAGAATAGGAAGTAAAAAATTAAATTTTAACTTACATGTATGACCTTCAAAAAGTGTTCTCCAGTGGAACTTATTTTGAATAAAAACTTTTGAATTTGAATTTGTCTGTATATCCGCTAACTCCGGAACTACGCAACAGATTTTTAAGCGGTTCTGACCATCACTTAGATAATTTATCAAGGAAGGTAACTAAAATAAGGCGTCACCCAGGGGTTGACCCGCGGGGAAAGCTCTGGTCACTCACTTATAAAATAACAAATATTATTTTTCATAGAATGCGTAAACTCGTACATATTAAATGCCGTACTGCGGTATTATCTTCATCCAGCTCGTTTAACTTGAAAACCTCTTAACATAAACCGACATGAAACGTATCGAGGTCGATTCACACGGCACGTGACAACGTGACGGGAGTACGACGTGACACTAGACATTATCGTTTACTCAGCGAGATCGCAATATTAATGGCAACACCGAGGGAGAATATTAAATCTCGACTTTGAAAGGGACGTTTTAGATTGATACGCAGAAACTCGGTTGGCAAATTTGGTGTGGAAATGAAGCCCATTAAACATAACTAATTGCTACTAGAACGATTAACTTAAAGACCAACAACAATTAACTATCTATACCCAGGGCTTTTTTCGTGGGGTCACGCAGTGCCCTTAAAGCAAAATTTTGAAAATATCGTAAAATTGCCATAAAAACCGAAACAATGAGTTTGAAAAAAAAAATGAAAAAAAAAATAGTTTTTTTTTATTGCAAGAGTTCAGCAGACAGGCAGACGGCCCACTTGATGGAAAACGGATACCATCGCCTATGGACATTTGCAACACCAAAGATGCTACAAATGCACTGCTGCTCTCTTAAGGGAGACTGGAACTTGGTCACTAATGCCGAAACACAACTCAAGATTATTATGGCGACATGTTTTAGACCAGGGGTGGTAGCCATCCAGTCGGGCAAATACCCTACCACCTGGCTGTGGGTTGTTTTGTCACCTCTTACGACAGGCCGCCCGGCCGTAGAAATTTGTATTCTTTCTCCATTCCTGCAGGGAGAAAAATTACTTGGGATATGTCACCATTAACTTCATAGTTTTGACTATTAACCCAATAACCGTAACGTCTAGACAACTGTAACTTTGCCAAGCAAATAAGCCATGACATCGAATGTAACATTAACTTGACTAGGCGCCCCTCAACTTACTTCACATAAATTATTGTTTAACACACTTGGCATACTTCCAAAGTTCAATAAAATGCAATGAACGGCCGTGTGCGAGACGTACTCACTCATAGATTGGCATAAATATAATGCGGATCGGATATTAAGTTCAAGTTTGAAAATGAATAGTCATCATTTTTGTATTAAAATGATAAAGCTTTGAGAATTGAATATTTGCGAAATGTTGTCAGGGAAATGCCGCACCTACCCTTTCTTGACGCAAAATAAGAGATCAAATAACCTTTTGAAGTGAAACTTCATTAGAATCGTTGCGATTTGAAACTCGATAAAACGAAAAAACGACACCAAAAAGAGATAAACATATAAATCTATAGAACTAAGCCTGAAGGAGAATGAAATACGAGTTTTACACTGTGCAGCACAGATTAAAGAGTCAATAAGAGCGATGATTAAACGTACATCCAAATTTAACAGAAATAAAACTGATAATATTTTTTAGACTAAAACAGTGAAAAATTGAAAGTGATACTTAAGAAGTTTATTTTGAATTACAATATGTTAACGAATTACCTGTGAGCCTATTGTTACAGTTATTTAGTAGCATAGTTGTTCTTGTCATGTTACCGTTTAAAGTTAATAATTTATTTTGTTATGTACCCTCTTATTTCTAAACGATACAATCAGCCATTTCCTTAATTGAATAATAATGTTATATTTTTATTTATTCCATGATTGGCCCCTGTTTTGTATAGAGTAGTTAGTTGTGTATAATTCACCATCATTTTATATAACGGTGTTATCTCTAATATGATTAGGTAATTGTGTAGATTATAATTCAAAATCTCTCAGGTGTATATAGACGGTATTCATTATATTTTATTTTTATGTTGGCTGACATTACATGTAAAACTTTAAGTTCAATGTGTCGTATGATATCTTGTATAAAATATTATCTGGAATTTCCAAACAGTATTAAATTCTTTTCATTCATAACACTTAAATTAAAATAGTTTATCAATGACTTCAATCCGCTATCGGTTGTGCAAATTGCTAAGTTTTATGTGCTGTAAAAAAATTGTTGGAGGGATTGCGAGGTGTTCTAACAATGCTTGTAGACCGTGAACAGTTAGTCTAATAAATGTGTTAAAACCGTAAAGTTCTCTGATTACAACTATGTGACCAGTTGCTGTTCTTTTATTACCATAAACCCTTCTGAGTTGTTCCAAGTATTATAATATTCTCTGAAGTTTCATTTCTACTGCGTGTGAACTGCAAACACACAGAACTTTTTTTTTGGCGCCAACTTCAGAGATATGCCCGAAGTATACAGTCCCGATAGACTAATTTCCTCACCCGCTATTCCATTCACCTAACATCCTAGCTGGCAAAGGGTTGGCTTCGCCCTTGGTGTTGCAACCATCTATAGGCGACGGTAACCACTTTCTATCAGTTGGGCAATCTGCCTATTTGCCACCTTCGCAGTGAAAGAAACATATTTTAACTTTTTTCATGATAATTCATACATTAAAAGTACTTAAATATAATAAAAAATTGTACATATTAAAATTTTGCACGTATCCCTTTGATTTAATTTCAACAATCTCCATCAGGTCCCTTTGCAAATTAACTACACTTAATTTGCAAAGGGACCAGAAGGTTCAGAACCCTTACTTCTCTATTGTGTGTAATAATTCCTAACACTGTTATATATATGTATGTATGTTTGTATTGTCATATGTATATATACGTGTGTGTATACGTATGTGTATATACATATGTTTTGTGTATACTTATCATTTATCATTATTTATAAACTGCACCTCGGTCAGTATTAAAAATCTATCAACCCTGCCAAGCAAGGGTTACCTGGAAGAGATCGCTTTTTCGCGATAAGGCCACCCGTTGTACTATCTCTTGTATTTTTCTATTTCTGTGTATCTATGTTTTAGTATACAATAAAGTGTTGTCTATCTATCTATCTACCCTTAAATAGATACTTTAGTTCTATACGTAAATCAAAATCCTGGCAGGCTCACCATGTATTGTGGGGCCTGATAGATAAAGAAGTAAAATGTCGGAAAGATGGTTTAAAACTACTTCATGTCATAAGCATACACTACATAATCTAAATATTGTTACAGCTTAGGCCCCCGACAAAGATAAATTCCACAAAGCACGCTATTACCTGTCGGCATTTGAACCAATTGTAATACCTTTATGATTGTCTTCTTTTGTTTACTTTTTTATTGGTTATTGTGGAGAATAGCCTATTGTACTCGTTTATGGCCGTGTGCAGGCATAATTAGTCAGATGTGCGGATTACGAATTCTAGGAAATTAAGTCGACGATACGGGCGGGCACACTTATATTTGTGAAGTATAAAACGCCGGCAGGATGGAGAGAGGAGGCAGTCAAGCGATAATCAGCAGCGAGACAAGACGTGTGTACATTCGATAATCTATATAGTGACGGACTTTGCGCGTGTTATTGAATCGCGCATTACGTTTGAACTGATTATGTTCAGTTATATTTGTACCTGTTTTATACGTGTTTGTTTAGTTCTAATAAATTCTATAATAATTCCAACGGCATTTTAATTCGAGTCCTGCAACTGGTAATAATATTATAAAATTGTAAAAGTGTAAGTAGTCTTTTGTTTCTTAATTTTTTTGCTTTTTCTGTTTGTTCGGGATTCAGGTAAAAACTATTGGGTTGATTTCGATGCGGTTTTCGTTGAATTTCCGGGATTCATGTATTTTCATACAAAAAAATCCATTACCCTGCTGAAAATAACGTTTGATTTTATATTTAGCAAAATAATTGTAATCTTTGTTACATTTCAACGTGGACAAAGACATGGGCAAATGCTAGTCATAAATATAATCAGCTGTGAGACATAATACAAACAAACAGGCAGGTACTATGGAGTCTGTCTGAGTGGGTGAGACCATAAGAGTTCCTTTCAGTTCGTTTAAGTATTGGAATCCTTCTCCCGGCCGTGGTTCGCACCATGGTCGGGAGCAATCTCCTTCTTTTACGAGCATATTATGTTTGCAAACATGGACGCGCCGACGCCGGGGGTGGGCTTCGACCTTCCGTCCGACCATCCGTCGTTATGCCATCGAGATGAAGGCGCGACGTGTCCGCCCGCGCCACCTCTCCTCCCGTGTAACGAGTTACAAACCGCCCCATGCAGTACTAAACCTGGAACATGCCGGGGGATAAAAGTAGTCCCCCGGCAGTGGATGTGGCCTGCGGGGACCCCGCCTACCAAAGCACGCGGACCTAGGATAGTTTCCGCAGGACGGAACACCCAGGGGTTTAGTGGGTATCCCTAACTGGGGAGTGGCAACGGCATCTCTAGTTCTGTCTAGGAGTGCTAGTGCCACCCCTGATCTGGCGAATCCCACGCACGGGCCGCGAATTATCCCCCCAACGTTCTGCCCTTGTCGCGGCCTTTGGTCCTCTATCGGATTTCCTCTGGCTAAAAAAAAGTATCGGATTCCTAAAAAAAATAAAAACCGCTGTGTTGTTATATCTAAAACCTTGAGACAACATCTGTGAAATATGTACCATCCTTAAAACGAATTTTGCGTCCTCAAGATGTGTGTAAAGAAGGTCGTAGGGCAGGCACGTAGCATGAACGTTTTATTTGTTTTATGTCCTACTCTAGGTGTACCACGATAGAGAATTGGTATACATTCACAATTTACTACTGATTAAGGTTTTTAGGGTTCCGCAGCCAAATCTTAAATATCTGTCTACAAATATACTCAAAAGAAAACTACACAAATGGCTGCTAGATAACTGTTTTTACTCCTTAAACAAATATTTGAGATCATTTTTAAAATATTTTTTTGTATATAACATAAAATTAAATATACTATTTGTATCCTACTAATATTCTAACGCGAAAGTTTGTCCTAGTTCTAAACGCAAAAACTACTGAATGGATTTTGATGAAACTTTACAATAATATAGCTTACACATCAGATTAACACATAGGCTATATAATTTAATAAGATATAGTGTAATTTATGCAAAATATAAGGAATTTCCATCACCACTCGGGTGAGACCGAGGGGCGCAGCTAGTTGGATATAAATGTATTTTTGGTTATCTTTAATTCGTTTTTTTTAACAATCTAAGAAATACCGAAGTAAGAAAGAGAGTGTCAGGGTGAAGGTAAGGAAAGAAATGCTCCGGTGGTTCGGGCATGTGGAAAGAATGCATGATGAAAGAATGACTAAACAGATATACAATGCAAAAGTGAATGGATGCAGAAGTCGTGGAAGGCCACGACACACCTTCCATGATCAAATTGATCGTGTACTAGCAGAAGGTGATGTCAGAAGCCTTAAGAACAGACGAGCGTGCATGACAAGAGTTATGAATGTGAAAGAAGCAAGTGAGGTGTGTAAGAATAAGCCTAAATGGCGCTCTATTGTTCGTGCCTACCCCGCAAGGGGACTGGCGTGAAGTTATGTATGTATGTAATCTAAGAAAAATGTGAACACCTCATCGGCAAAACATACGAGCCTTGTAACCTCATGTCATCCCTATGTATGATGGATGATATGTACCATGTTTTAAGCAAATAAATGAATTTGAACTCGCTAAAACAAAACCCTTATATTCATCACGTCTATTAGTCCATCTATCAAGTCGGTGACTGTACAAAATACTCGTATGTTCCTAAAACCGATATAACAATGTCCCTCTTCCTTTTCGACTGTACACGGTACAATAATCTGAAAAATTTATTTATTCAATACCGCAATGAAATAATACTTATAATACTTTTTGGAGGATTTAATTACATACATACATACATACATAACTTCACGCCAGTTCCCTTGCGGGGTAGGCACGAACAACAGAGTGCCATTTAGGCTTGTTCTTACACACCTCACTTGCCTCTTTGACATTCATAACTCTTGTCATGCAAGCTCGTCTGTTCTTAAGGCTCCTGACAACACCTTCTGCTAGTACACGATCAATTTGATCATGGAAGGTGTGTCGTGGCCTTCCACGACTTCTGCATCCATCCACTTTTGCATTGTATATCTGTTTAGTCATTCTTTCCACATGCCCGAACCACCGGAGCATTCCTTTCCTTACCTTCACCTCGACACTCTCTTTCAGACCAACTCTCTTTCTTACTTCGGTATTACGAACGCGGTCCGCGAGCGTCACTCCGCAGATTTTGCGCAGTGCTCGCATCTCGACCGCGTTTACTCTACTTTCATGCTCTTTCTTCCATACCCAACTCTCGCTTCCATACGCGGTGGATTTTCCATTATGAATATTATAATTTCTACGAATCAATAATATTATTTAGACCAGCACCTTCTGCGTATCGAAAAAGTTAACAATTATAGATTAATTAATGACGACACTTCATTATAATCGTCACGATTGAATCGAAATATATTGTTACAGTTATTTAGTAGCATAGTTATTCTTGTCATGTTTCCGTTTAAAGCTAATAGTTAATTTTGTTATGTACCCTCTTATTTCTAAAGGATACAATCGACCATTTCCTTAATTGAATAGTAATGTCATATTTTTATTTATTCTGTGTTTGGCGCCTGTTTTATATAGAGTAGTTGTCTATAATTTACAATAATTTTGTTACATTATTTATCTTTTGTATAATGTGATAACTGTGTAGATTATAATTCAAAATGTCTTAATTATTGTATATAGACGGACGGTATTCACTACATTTTGTTTCCATGTTGGCAGATGCGATAGATTTATACTTTGTTCGGCTTATTTTATTGCATATAAAACTTTAAGTATAATATTTTATACAATCCCTATTAATATTATAAATGCGAAAGTAACTCTGTCTGTCTGTCTGTCTGTCTGTTCCGTTTTCACGTAAAAACTACTGGATCGATTTGGCTGAAACTCAGTATATATATATATATTTTCTATGCCGAGAATGAACATAGGATACTTTTTATCCCGGAAAATGGGATAGTTTCCGGGATAAAAGTATATTTGTCTGTCTGTTTGTTATCCTTTTATGGAAAGACTATTGGACCGATTTGGCTGATACTCGGTACATATGTAATTTGAATACCGAGGGTGGCCAAGGGATACTTTTCATCCCGGATACTGGGATAGATTTTGGGATAGATTTATGTAAAGTTTATCCCGGAAACTAGGATAGGTTTTTGATTTATGGTTTGCCATTTTCGTCATTTTGTTTATTTTGGTCAATTTGGTCGTTTAGGTAGTTTTGTTTGGCAGTTTTGGTAGTTGTGGTAGTTTTGCTATTTTCGGTAGTTTATGCTGGTAGTTTTGGTAGTTTCGGTTGTTTTGGTAGTTGTGGTAGTTTTGTTTTGTAGATTTGGTAGTTTCTGTAGATTTGGTAGTTGTGGTAGTTTTGGTTTGTAGATTTGGTATTTTCGGTAGTTGTGGTAGTTTTGGTAGGTAGTAGTGGTAGTATTGGTAGTTGTGGTAGTTTTGGTAGTTTTGATTGGTAGATTTGGTAATTGTGGTAGTTTAGGTAGTTGTGGTAGTTTTGATTGGTAGATTTGGTAATTGTGGTAGTTTAGGTAGTTGTGGTAGTTTTGATTGGTGGATTTGATAGTTTGGGTAGATTTGGTAGTTTTGGTAGTAGTGGTAGTATTGGTAGTTATGGTAGTTTTGGTTTGTAGATTTGGTAGTTATAGTAGTTTTCGTTGGTAGATTCGGTTATTTTGGTAATTGTGGTAGTTTTGATCGTTGTGGTAGTTTTGGTTGGTCGATTTGGTATATTCGGTTGTTTTGGTAGTTGCGGTAGTTTTGATAGTTGTGTTAGTTTTGGTAGTTGTGGTAGTTTTGATAGTTGTGGTAGTTTTGATAGTAGTGGTAGTTTTGTAGTTGTGGTAGTTTTGGTAGTTGTGGTAGTTTTGTTAGTTGTGGTGACGTTGGTAGTTGTGGTAGTTTTGATTGGTAGATTTGGTAATTTTGGTAGTTGTGGTAGTTTTGATAGTTGTAGTAGTTTTGGTAGTTGTGGTAGTTTTGATAGTTGTGGTAGTTTTGATAGTTGTGGTAGTTTTGGTAGTTTTGGTAGTTGTGGTAGTTTTGTTAGTTGTGGTGATTTTGGTAGTTGTGGTAGTTTTGATTGGTAGATTTGGTAATTGTGGTAGTTTTGGTAGTTTTGGTAGTTTTTATTGGTAGATTTGGTAATTGTGGTAGTTTTGGTAGTTGTGGTAGTTTTAATAGTTGTGGTAGTTTTGGTAGTTGTGGTAGTTTTGGTAGTTTTGATTGGGAGTTTTGGTAATTGTGGTAGTTGTGGTAGTTTTGATTGGTAGATTTGGTAATTGTGGTAGTTTAGGTAGTTGTGGCAGTTTTGGTAGGTGGATTTAGTAGTTTTGGTTGGTAGATTTGGTAGTTTCGGCAGTTTTAGTATGTTTGGTAGTTTTGGTCGTTTGTGTAGTTTACACAATATTTATTTATATAACTAAAACTAGAACGGGTTGAAATAGGGTATTAAAGTTTGTATCGGGGACCAATCATTTATCAAGTTTATAGATACAAAAATTCACAATCTTTAAAAAAAATGCGACTTTCGCTCGATCTGTCTGTCTGAACACCGAAAATGGACATAGATTCTATTCATCCCGGTAAATAGGATAGTTTGCGACTTAAAACTTATATAAAATATTATCTGAAATATCCAAACAATAATGTATTAAATTCTTGTCATGCATAACCCTTTAATTAAAATAGTTCATCGATGACTTCAATCCGCTATCGGTTGTGCCAATATGCTAAGTTTCTTAAACTGTTAAATTGTTGGAGGGATGACGAGGTGTTCTAAAAGTGCTCGTCGAGTGTTAAAGTTAGTGTCTGTAATGTGTTAAAACCGTAAGGTTCTCTGATTATACAGTATTGTGACCAGTTGCTGTTCTTTTACTACCATAAACCCTTCTGAGTTGTTGCAAGTATTACAATATTGTTACGAGTGCGGGACTCGAATTTAAAACGCCGTTGGAATTACTATAGAATTTATTAGAACTATACAAATACGTATAACACAGGTACAAATATAACCGGACGCAATAAGTCCAAATCTAATGCACAATTCAATAACACGCGCAAAGTCCGTCACTTAATGTACACACGTCTTGACTCGCTTGTGTTATCGCTTTGACTGAGGTTCTCGCTAGACTGCCTCCTCTCTCCATCCTGCCGTCGTTTTATACTTCACAAATACAAGTGTGCCCGCCCATATCATCGACTTAATTTCCTAGAAATCGTAATCCGCACACCTGGTTAATTATGCTTGCAAACGGCCATAAACGAGTACAATAGGCTGTTCTCCACAATAACCAATATGAAAGTAGACAAAAGAAGACAATCATAAAGATATTACAATTGGTTTAAATGCCGACAAGTAATAGCGTGCTTCGTGGAATTTGTCTTTGTCGGGGGGACTAAGTTGTAACAATATCAATTTATTGCCAGATTGTTCTCGTATGAAATATATTTTTATGGTCCTTCGCAAAGGATCGTGATGTGACAAAAATGTCAGCTTAGTCTTACGATAGCTTAGTCTTACGATATACAGAAATTGGCAGACAAATAATATGTAGTTTACTGTAGTTTAGGTTTGCATCTGACCACCATGATGTTAAGTGACAATATCGTCTAATATGATCAGTACAAATCAAGAAACATAATAATAATGAAAATCACTTGGATGGTGTTAATATGTATACCTTGTTTTTACTTAGAAGATAAAGTTTTGGTTAAAATTTTAGTTAAAGTAGGTCTTTAGATTAATATAAAAGATTTTCTACTATAATATCTAACTTTAATGTGGCTTATGTTATCTAATAAGACATTTAAATATAATTAAATTGTGTAGTATTCATTGAAAATAATCTTCTAAGGACAAATAATGTATATTTGTTTGTATCCGTGCAGGAACGGAGAAAGAATTCAATTTCCTGCCGAGCGGCTTGTCGTAAGAGGCGACAAAACAATCCACAGCCAGGTGGTAGGGTATTTGCCCGTCTGGATGGCTACCACGTCTGGTCAAGAGTATGCCGCCATAACAATCTTGAGTTGTGTTCCGGCACCCCTTAAGAGTGCAGCAGCGCATTTAGCACCTTTGGTATTCCAAATGTCCATAGGCGATGTTAACTACTTTCCATCACGTAGGCCGTCTGCCTGTCTGCTGAACTCAAGCAATAAAAAAAAATATTCTGTCGACTTTATTTTATTACTATTAAACAGTAGCAAAAACTTTTGTATTTTTGAAATATGGGATATTTTTTGTTCCATGATCTTTTGGGGTCAGTAGATATAATAAAAATGGTGTAAAACGACTGTAACAAACCTATCACTAATCATCCAATACGTACTAGCTCGGTTTTGTTATCTTGTAGAAAATCTAACCAGGCATTATTGGAATCGAGTCCTTGAGGAGGAGGAAGTTGAGGTCAGCTGCTTCGTTTTTCCGATCACGCCGCCTAATAAAGACGCTTTGTATGTAAGCTTAGTTCAGAGAGAAATTCCTTCTAGTGTATAAGATGAATTTGTTCTCTAGTCACGAATTTCGGGGATTTTCATCAATGCTGACTGAGGTAAGGAAATATTTCAGTAATATTTTTCATTTCGCTTTTCAGACAGCCCATTTGCACACAAATAATATATTTATTCCTTAATCTACCTATCTATAGTATTGTTATGACCTAGGAGCCGACAAAAGACAAATTCACACCTACATACCTGTACACTTTTTATTACCTTTTCGGCATTTGGACTTTTTTGTTTAGTTTGTGTTTAAAATTTGTGATTAGAAAAACAGCCCATTGTGTATTGTAATCTTTTATGGCAGTCATTAGCCAGGTGTGATTCTAGGAAATTCGGTCACGCGGCTGAACAGATATATTGCATCCGTGTAGTATAAAGCAATGCCTCGATTGATGGAGGCAGTCGAGCGATAACCACAAGCGGAGCAAGACGTGTACTGTACATCCGGTAATCTATTTAGTGACGGACTTTGCGCGTGTTATTGAATCGTGCATTACATTTGGACTGGTTGTGCTCAATTATATTTGTACCTGTGTTATACGTGTTTGTATAGTTCTAAATAAACTCTATAGTAATTCTAACGGCATTTGAATTCGAGTCCTGCAACTCGTAACAGTATGATATATCTATAGATGCTGCGAATTTGTAGAATGAATTAAAAAATTTAAAAAATTAAGGGTACTTCGAACCAGTAGATTTCAAAAATGCAATTTTACAGTTTTTGTCAATCAATCACAGTTTGGTCACAGTTAGTACAGTCTTTGCCTGCCTCGTGGACGTCGCTAACGCCGGGTTGGCGATTGTCGTAGATCGAATAGCTAGGCTGGGCTTGAGGGTCTCCCCCGCGAAAACGGAGGCCATCATGTTCCATAGGAAATTTCGCAATCCCCCCGCGGACTTGACCGTTTCGGTCCAAGGGGTGGCTATTAGAGTAGGGCCCCAGATGAAATATCTGGGGCTAGTTCTCGATGGGAAATGGCTGTTCAAAGCGCACTTTGAGCAGCTAGTTCCCAAACTCGTCAAATCCGCGGGCGCACTCTCGAGGCTGCTTCCCAACGTAGGGGGCCCGGGAGGTGCGACGCGGAAACTTTACTCTGGCATCCTGAGGAGTATGGCACTGTACGGTGCACCCGTCTGGTCCGTTGCACTTCACCGCCACAACAGAACCCTGCTGCAACGGGCGCAGCAATTCTGGCCGTGAGGACCATACGGGGGTATCGCACAGTGTCGCGGACGGCGGCCACCCTGTCAGGCGATCCGCCCTGGCATCTCCAGGCGGACGTCCTGACAGTGGTGCGCCGCACCCGGCAGGATGCCCTAGCTAGAGGCCTGACCTTCTGTCAGGTCGAAATCGAGGCGATCAGGAAGCGGGAAACCGCCTCTATGATCGCCGTCTGGTCTCAAGAGCTCGACAACCCTGCGGCCTAGCATACACGGTGGATGCAATCAGGCCACAGCTGACGGAATGGGTCAACCGCACCAGCGGCACCCTGACCTTCAGGACGACACAGATACTTACCGGACACGGATATTTCGATAAGTATCTGTGTCGCATTGTGGGCTGCTTGCTCTCCCCGGACTGCCGCCAGTGCGGCGCGCCCGACACGGCGTTACACACGCTTGTCGAGTGCGCCGCATGGGCGCCGCAGCGTTTCGAACTTGAGACGCACGTAAGTCCAGTCGACTCGCTCTGCGACTTGGTCAAGGCCATGCTGCAGAGCAGCGACAATTGGGGGGCTGCGGTTACTTTTTGCGAGACAGTAATGTCACTCAAGGAGGCCGCAGAACGAGACAGGGAGAGAAGTCCTGCAGCGCGTGCCAATGCGTCTTCTCGAGGTCGCCGGCCTTCAGCTGGCACCCGGAGAGGCAGGTACGCGCATTCTTCCCTCATGAGTTAGGTTCCGTTTACCGCGGGGGGCCTTTAGCTTGCTAGGAAGAGCAAAGGACCTTCTACCCCCGCACAACGAAGTGGGGTGTGTTCTCCCAGGGCACACTCCAGGCACTTTATTGCGCTGGATCGGCTGGGCGTAACTATGTTCTAAATCTCAGCCTTTCCAACACATTCAAAGCGCAGGGTCGTCAGGGAGGAGGGGGTTTTTAGTGGGTATTGGGGTTGCTCGCCCGTGCAGCAACGCTCGGAGTCTTCCACACTATTCTGTGACGTCGATCGCGGACGGAGCGCTGCCAAGAGCATACTATTGCTGCAGTGTTATCGCCCCCGACCGACGCGTGTCGTTCCCCTAGCAACGACCCAGTTTGTGCGTAAATCGGTTAAGCATTTTCCCTCGCCTCAAAACAAAAAAAAAAAAAAAAAAGTCTTTGCCTGCCTATTAGAGCATCACGTGAAAACTACTGAACGGATTTTAATGAAACTCGATACAGAGTTAGGTATATATCTTAGTCAACCTTTAAGATATTTTAACCAACTTTAAAAAGAAAGAGGATCTCAATTAGTCATGTAATTTTGTTATGTAATTCAGTCATAACTTTTGTGTTTCTGTCCCGATTTTGATGATTCTTTTTGGCTTGGTTTCCATACATCTTCAGGATAGTTTCATATAAAATTCATTATTATTGGTTAACATATACGTAAATGAAAATTTAAAAAAAATCTAGCAAGGAAGATACTGTCTTCAAGAGTAACTAAAAAGCAAACTAAATATTTCTACATTGTGAAGTCAGTGCCAAGTAAAACATGAAAAACAACAACAAATTTGGAAAATATAGTAATTTTCATGCTTTACTGCGCAGCAACTTCAAGATGTTATAGATACTTGTTTTTCTTTTTAGTTACTCTTGAAGTCGGTTTCTTTTTGGCTAGATTTTTTTATTGATCCCAATAAATGACGTGGTTTCCTTGGTATAGACGAATATAGACAAAAGGGTGGTGGTTATTAGTGCTGTCCTCGCCGCGGCAACGCGACCGAATTTCGCTGACACTTGTGGTGTATAATATCACAAAACTGTAAAAGTGTAGTCCTTTGTTTCTTAATTTTTTTTTGTCTGTCTGTTTGTTCGGGATTCGCATAAAAACTGTTGTACTGGGCTGATATCGATGCGGTTTTCGCTGACCGATAGTAAATTCCCGGACTTAAAATCTGCGATACTTTATATCCCGAGAATCCTACAGGAATTTTCTAGGGTTTAAATTTTCACTGATCGATAAAAATTGTTCGCAAAACTGTTGTTGTGTATGTATGTATGCCTTTAGTAATATTACTTATCACCAGTTTTTACGGGAATTTCCGGGATTTATACATTTTCATGCTAAATAATCCATTACCCTGCTGAATATAACCTTTGATTTCACCTATACAAATTAAGCAAAATAACTGTAAGCTTTGTTACATTTTTTTTCTTGCATAAGTTCAGCAGACAAGCAGCGGCCCACTCGATGAAAAGCGGTTACCATCGCCTATGGATATTTGCAACATCAAAGATGCTACAAACGCGCTACTGCTCTGTTAAGGGAGACTGGAACCTGGTCACTAATGCCGAAACACAACACAAGGTTGTTATGGCGGCATACTCTAGACCAGGGGTGGTAGCCATCCAGTCAGGCAAATGCCCTACCACCTGGCTGTGGGTTGTTTTGTCGCCTCTTACGACAGGCCGCCCGGCCGCAGGAAATTGTACTCTTTCTCCGTTCCTGCACGGATGACACCTGTCTAAAGTGTACAAGGACGTGAGCAAATGCTACTTATGAATGAATGAAAACTCTTTATTGTTCACCATAACTTAAACCTAGATATTTATTATAAACACATTTAAATTAGAACAATGGGCGGTGTATGAATAACTTTACTTCGTTTTAATACAGTCGCATTTAAGAGACATAAATATACAAACTCAATTTTAAAAGAACCTTAAACACGCGACACCGTTATCAGAGAGACATTAGGCGAAGCACGAAAACAACCTATTATTTTGTATAATAATAAAGACATTTATGCCTAAGTGAAGTTCGTTGTATCCTTATCTGGAACCCTTGAAACAGATGAGCGGTCATACGGTTTCATTTAACAAAATAGACAAGGTCTTTTTCATGTCGAATTAGAGTTAGTTTGTAGCGAACGCAAGCCTAGACTTCTTTAAAAACCTTTTTTTTTTTTTTCATTCATTCTCCCGACGGACACGATATGTCAGGGTGTTATTTTCTTTTTCTTTTTTTTTTTATTGCATGAGTTCAGCAGACAGGCAGACGGCCCACTTGGTGGAAAGCGGTTACCATCGCCTATGAACATTTGCAACACCAAAGGTGCTACAAATAAGCTGCTGCTCTCTTAAGGGACACTGGAACCTGGTCACTAATGCCGGAACACAACTCAAGGTTGTTATGGCGACATACTTTAGACCAGGGGTGGTAGCCGTCCAGTCGGGCAAATGCCCTACCATTTGGCTGTGTGTTGTTAAGTCGCCTCTTACGACAGGCCGCCCGGCCGCAGGAAATTGTATTCTTTCTCCGTTCCTGCACGGATAAAGTGTGTGTTCTTATTGTTTTTATCTTTTTCTTCTTGTAACATATCTATTACAAAGTATTTATCTACTATTTAAAAAAAATTACTTATATTCTATTTATTTCATCTTATATACTACATGTATGTCTCGGCAGACCACGGGCCATAAAATAGCTCGGACATTTGGAGGGCTTACGTGGGGCCATGGGGAGGCCAACACGTAGAGGCCCCTTGACAAATATAATCTAAATGTGGCGTGACACTGACCGACGATTATCCTTGTCTACGCCATATAAAAATGCACCCAAGGACAAGCCCCGGCCAGTGTAGAACTATTGTGAGAAATGAAAACAAAAAGTACCGGGCTATTGGAGTAACTGCTAGTGGTACTAGGGGTCTGGGAATATGGGGACTATGGCGTCTGCCCGAAAAATGGGCAGACGGTGACTCGCCACTCCCTGCATGGGACGCAAAAAATGTCAGAGACGACAGGGACAATATGGGTATGAGTGGCTAAGGGGTGTCGAGAGGTGGGCTGCAGGTTCACCGAAGCTACTTCCGACTTATATACATTTTTGTTACTATTACTTACTGACCTATATTATTATTATTATTTATTTATTATTATTACTTTATTTTATTTTTAGTTCTAATATACTTATAGACTAGTTGAAAATTAAAAGGGTAGTGCATCCACGTATTATTATTACTTTATACATTTTAGTTGTCTTACATCCTAATTTCTTTTGTTTCGATCTTATAATTATTAATACAGGGTTTTCGCTTCTCTATATACAATGCTTCCTATCCTATTTTTATTGCTAATTTTTTTATACTTGTTTCTTAAAAACTACACTGATATCTATTTATTTGTAATGCTTCTTAAATACTACCTGCTTGTAATATATATGTAATTTATATATATACAAGTTGTAATTTATTTACCTTTATTTCTTAATATTACGATTTTTACGAATTGAATACAATAAGAAATAAATTCTTCGTAGTACTTTTTCGCAATCAGCTCAAGCATATTATTATACACGACCGGGGTTCTGATTCTACTCTCCAAATCGTGCCTAAGTCGAGCGTGCACAGGGCAGAAAAATATGATATGCGGAATTGTCTCAAGGCTGTCCTCGTCGCAGATGCACGAAGGGTTTTCTTTCAAACTGAACCGCCTTTAAGAACCTTAAAGAAGTCTAGGTTCGCGTTTGAACGTTCTCGACCGGAGATATGAATAACTCTATAAGACGGAGCACGCTTATCCAGAAGATACCGATTGACACGGGATTAGAAGACACCCATCTATCCGTGCAGGAACGGAGAAAGAATACAATTTCCTGCGGCCGGGCGGCCTGTCGTAAGAGGCGACTTAACAACCCACAGCCAGGTGGTAGGACATTTGCCCGACTGGATGGCTACCACCCCTGGTCTAAAGTATGTCGCCATAAGAACTTTGAGTTGTGTTCCGGCATTAGTGACCAGGTTCCAGTTTCCCTTAAGAGAGCAGCAGCGCATTTGTAGCACCTTTGGTGTTGCAAATGTCCATAGGCGATGATAACCGCTTTCCATCAAGTGGGCCGTCTGCCTGTCTGCTGATCTCCTGCAATAAATAAATAAAATAAACACCCAGGTTTAATGTTTCGGGAAAAATAGACTAAGGCAGTGAGCTGCGCTCCTTTGCGGTACGCAAAATGACCTTAAACTTAGACGCGAAAGGCTTTGTTTTTTTTATTAACTTTAAGGCTTGGCAACTAAGCCTTTAAGCCAGACGCCGTTGTATTGTAGGCTACAATCGACGTCATTCAACGGAGTCCTTGATGTTCTTGTGAAAACTCGGAAAGGCCACATTTGGCTATATAGTTCACATTTCTCGCAAAAACACATAATTACTACTCAAAAGCTATCAATATCCTACAACTATTGTTCATTTTAGAGTAATTTTACACATTTTTAGAAAATAAAACTGCACAGCACAATGTCCCCTTACAGTTCCCGCCTAAAACTCCGCGAAAGGCTTTGTTGTATAGGTTGTATGTCCACCATAAACCGGTGCCTGCGTCGGGTTCTGATGATGAAAGGGAGACGCGCGGGATCAGATTAAAAACTCCACACGTTATCCAAAATGTATCCGGTAAGCTAGCAACACTGCGGCGATGTTCGAGACTTTGGATTTTGTCATCGAATAGTTGGTCGTTGGTAATCTCTCTAAGGTTAATTGTACAACGCCTATTTGCCCACGAAATAAGATTAAACTTCGTAATGTCAACAGCATTATCATGATGCATATAAAACGCGATGTCCGTCCCTTTCGGGCTGCAATCGCCTCCATAAATTATATTTACCGATAATAATGCATTACAAACTAATCAGCCGGCTATCCTTATTGTTCGCAGTGACGTCATGACCTAGATTTTCGATTATGAACTGTTACTATGTAATATTTACTAGGGTTGCATGTAAAATCGTTACCGATGTTAATAATACTAATAGGTCTTTAGATTCTTTACCTATGATATTGCCATTCTGCAGTAAGTACTGGCCATTTCAAATCAAATTCATTTTTGTTTGGCTAAGAATTCTAATTTCAAATCAATTTTATTTAAAAAACACGATATTCTTTTTTCAAAATTTGTCATTTGTTTATTGATTAGCGTTATGTTTTTAACGCAATTGAGAGTAGCTGAATTGACGTACCGCTGGTGTGCCGTTACAATAAGCTCCTAACTATTAAATATAATGCAAAAGTAATTCTTATTCAATAACTTAAAATACATCTACAAATATCTAATATCACAAGTACACAAATTACAATGTTGTGATATTATTTAAAATATTATTAGTTATAATTGCTTCCAATCGGTTATGATTTTCGCCGGCCGCTGCTGGATGTGGCGACCAAATGTAGCAAAATATAATAAATAAATAACTTTCCTCATAGTATACTCTGGATTTATCAGAGATATATTGAATCCATAGTTAAAAATGGCCTAAACGTATTTATTCCAAGTCCAAACCCTATACAAAATTATTTTTATTTTTTTATTGCAGGAGTTCAGCAGACATGCAGACGGCCCACTTGATGGAAAGCGGTTATCATCGCCTATGGACATTTGCAACACCAAATGTGCTACAAATGCGCTGCTGCTCTCTTAAGGGAGACTGGAACCTGGTCACTAATGCCGGAACACAACACACAAGGTTGTTATGGCGGCATACTCTAGACCAGGGGTGGTCGCCATCCAGTCGAGCAACTACCCTACCACCTGACTGTGGGTTGTTTTGTCGCCTCTTACGACAGGCCGCCCCAACGCAGGAAATTGTATTCTTTCTCCGTTCCTGCACGGATAGAATAATTTTAGTAATTACATTTATATTTGTGTAAATCAATCAACTCCCTGTTAAATTAAAGTGATTACAGATGTGTTAAACCTGTTAAATAAAATTTCAATGAATGAATGAATGAATGAAAACTCTTTATTGTTCATCATAAACTTAAACCTAAAAAATAATAATGGGCGGCCGAATCCCACATAGCGATCTCTTACAGGCAACCAAGTATCCACGGAGATTTTTAAAGAAAATTTGAATAAATATAATGACCCGATCCCAGTAGTGGGATTTTGAAAAAGAGATATCGAAACCTCACCTTCTCGGTGACAGCAAGTCCAGCATACTCCTCAGAAGATAGACAGTCTCCTTTCAGCCAGCTCGCCAGCTTGCCTAGTTCTCCGAGCATGTTTGACGGTGACAACGAACTTAGTGCCATGTTTAATTTCAAAAGAATTTCTCATATAATTGCAATGTTTAATATTTATTCAATCACTTTCATACAAACGCGCCGAGTATCTTAAACCATTAGCATAGCATCATAACAATTTAATAACTAAACCTAAACATCAAATCAGAAAAATCTTCCTAATTTTAAAAAGGCTGTAGTTAACACTCCATCATTATCCAATTCGAATTTCAAAGATAACTTTTCCAAACTCAAATAACTTTGTTGATAAAATTTATACTTCGAAAAAGTTAATTCCCATCGTAATTCCACGTTACCGCATAAAACAGGCAATATAAATCAAAGTTAATAATCCCCTTAAAGCCGGGGAAAAGATATCACGAACCGGCAGCTTTCCGAATTTATTTCACCCAAAAAGATTTCCTATGGGATGTTATATATTACCGCGGCGGAGAAGAACACCTCACCCCACGACAGCTGCTTACCGACTGACAATATCCTGAAATTGGAATCTCAGATTCGTATACCAAATATTCAAGACTTTACGCTTGGACTATGCGCTAGTGCGAGATACGCTCTATTGTGTTCAATTAGGGTGCATTTCGAAATGTCAAAGGGCAAAAAATCGCAACTCTAAGCATGCGCGTGAGACAGAGACCGACATATACAGGTTGTATCTGTGCGAACGAGAAATCATCAATTTTCTCTTTTCGCAGTATATTCGAATTTCAAAAGCACGTGCGACAGTCGTTACAGCCATTCCGAAATCCGGTGACGTAACAGGAAGGCGGTTTTTACAGCGTGGTTTGGGTCAGCCAATTTCCGGTTCTGCCTCTCAATTCATAAGGTGGGAAACGTCAAATGAAAGTTAATACAGGAAAACTGGTATAGTGGAGTATTTAATTAAATCATTTTAAGATACTAGGGCGCGGGTGCGATCCTGGTCGGAACGCATGCACCACTTAGGCAGTTTTCTGATTTAACCCTTCAGCTCACTATTAGCACGTATGTGTCCGCGATGACAGTGCCGATCGCGTTTGTGCACGTGATCGTTTTTGTGTTGTTGTCTCACTCTGTTTATGTAGGATTCGTATGATTTGTATGAAATGGGTATATTTTCTTGGTATATTACGAGATAGTGATAGTATTAATCTTGCGGCTTTTGGAAGAGCTGAAGGGCTAATGTGCATATTGTTACAATTACCATGTGCTAATAACGGTGAAGGAAAACAGTCATGCAACCTGCACATCGAAATAACCGATGTGTCAAACCTGCCAAGCCGCCTTGGACAAGCGTAGCGGGTATACTGTCCGTTCCCGTATTGTGGGAGGCCCGAGCCGAGCAGTAGGACATTTATGGGCTGCTATTATATTATTTATTTATTATAAGAGATACTAAGGCAATTGTCACATTTTATTAACTCCTCACTATAATAATAATAAATCCTCATCACCTTTACTTTAAGAGTTACATGGGGCGTCAGTTTTTGACTTTGGAGGAGTAGGCACGCATTTTAGTACAATAATAAAATTACGTTTTAATGGTCCCAAGCATATTTTTACATCGTTGCCGTCCGTGATCACGACTACTGAAAAGTGGTCGAAACGTAGGATTAATAAAAATGAAATAAAATACCGCGCTTGGAAACATTACATCAGCTACTTTCTTAAGTAAAAAGTTATTAAAAAATAAAAATATTATTATAATTTTTCAAGGCAGTCTAAATTACCCCAAATACATAATGTAACATGTAGGTTGGCAACCTCAATTGTATTTTTTTTTTTATTATATTCCATTTATTTATTCACCTCTGTCAATATGAATAACATTTACAGAGCACCAAAAAGTACAATTTTATGATTATAATAGAATACGCCCTGGACTTGTCTACGCTTGTATTGAAATTCCCGGGATTACCGGGATACAAAATACGGCAGCATTTGGAAAAGAATGCAAACTATAGTTTTAGTGAAAACTGTGTCGGAATAAGGTAATTTTTATGCACCCGAACAAGTGACAAACAACCGCTTCCGGGAAAATTCCCGCAGGATTCCCGGGATAAAAAATATCACACATTTTATTACATTAAATTTGCTTTGTAGTAAAAACAATCACATTGGAATTGATATTTGTTTTATATCTAGCCATTTTAAAACATTTCCAGAAAAATTCCCGCGGGATTCCCAGGAATAAAAGTAGCACAGAGTTTAATAAGTGATTAAGTCTAATAATCATCAATCAAAATAATCGATCATCATGAACAGACAAGAAATCTATCGTTTATAGTCTATTCCAGCTGCTTTTTTTTAAATAGCTTCAATGTACACACACGGCATGTTTAGAATTTTATAATATTATAGATAGATTAATATTTATTTATTTCATTTAGGGCCAATTTTTCAACAAGCAGAAAAAACTTTTAAGTAGACTAAAGTATATTCAGAAAAATTATAAATGTCAATTGCATGAATGAAACAGTTAAACTGTTTCACTTTTGAATTCATTCAGGTTATATATTTTTTTATTTTATTGCAGGAGTTCAACAGACCGGCAGACGGCCCACTTGATGGAAAGCGGTTACCATTGCCTATGTACATTTGCAACACCAAGGGTGCTACAAATGCGCTGCTACTCTCTTAAGGGAGACTGGAACCTAGTCACTAATGCCGGAACACAAAACAAGGTTGTTATGGCGACACACTTTAGACCAGGGGTGGTAGCCATCCAATCGGGTAAATGTCCTACAACCTGGCTGTGGGTTATTTTGTCGCCTCTTATGAGAAGCCACCCAGCCATAAGAAATTGTATACTTTCTGTGTTCCTGCACAGATAAAAAAATTATTAGACTGATAAACTATTATCTGATGATTGAAAAATCGGCCCTTAAAAATTTATTCTGGAGTATATTGCTATTTTGGTAAACATGAAATCCTTTGAAAGTTTTCTTCTTAGTCTATAAATCTCACTTGTATTTTACAACCATTTTCGTAAAATTACTTACTGCAGGCTCCTAAACTTTACTAACCATTCTGTTGTTTTGTGTGCCCGTGTGTGCGCGCGTGTTTGCGCGTGTGTGTGTGCGCGTGTGTGTGCGCGTGTGAGGGCGCGTGTGAGGGCGCGTGTGTGCGCGTGTGTGTGCGCGAGTGTGTGTGCGCGTGCGTGTGTGCATAGATGTGTGTATTTCATTGAATTTATCATTTAACCCTTCAGCTCTTCCAAAAGTCGCAAGACTAACACTATCACTATCTCATAATATACCAAGAAAATAAACCCATTTCATACAAATCCTATATAAACAGAGTGAGACAACAACACAATTAAGGATCATGTGCATAAAAACGATCTGCACTGTCATCGCGGACACATATGTGCTAATAGTGAGATGAAGGGTTAAACAAAATTCTTGAATAGTTTTTAAGATATATCTAGATCTGTACACACTTTTTTATAAAACCCCATAACATAGCTATTTAAAAGTGAAATATAATGTGTACATAACCAATACAATGTCTATCAAATTAAATCAATGGAACAAAAAGTATTTATTGTGAGATGTTTGTACAAAGCATTCTCAAAGTATCATGTTAAGGTATTACTATTAAATCCATAGTTTTCACATATTGGCATGAAGGCACAATTCCTGTATGCAGTGTAATTATACAAAGCCTCCATAAAAGGTGGATGGAGTCTCATTCACCAGCAAGAATTGCAGTGATAATATGGCAATGATCACACCAAATCAAACAGTTATTCAGAACAGTGGCTAAGAGGTCCTGAATCTATTAACAATAACTGTAATTGTAATGTATCAATTCAGAGATGAGAGCAGTAGTCCAAGTGGGATCTAACGAGATCTAGATATTAGAGGTGTGTAGTTCTGGATCGTAATAGTTCCAGGAACTATGTCCACCATTGGAAAGATGTCAGTCCAATCTGAGGTGTCAAATGAAATTGTTCCGCATGTACGACCGACAACAATGAGTGTTGTGTATGTGTCCCATTTCGTTTAAAACAAATAATTATCTAAATGTAATATAATATCCAAATAATTAACTAAAAGTATAAAGGTAAATCAATTGATGATTTTAGTTTTAAGAATGTATAAATAATAATTGCCTACTTGGCTATGCATTTTAATTAAACGGAGGAACTGTAGGGACCTATTTAATTATGGACACTGATTGCAAAACATGGACCGAAGCCAAACATCTGAACTAGTGGAAGTAGTTATAGAAGTAGTGGATAATTCCTTGAACAGGTTTCCGGGACATGGTTCCGATAGAGAAGTGAATTGTTCCATATTCAATCCACTCTAGGACATGATTTGCACATGTCTACTAGATACTGTAGAAAATCTTAAAGAGAGAGCTTCGGAAGTCAAGCACTGACTTATTATTAATTAAGGCACAAACTAATAACACTTAAGAGACACAAGACAAAGTGAAAGTCCCTAAATGACAATATCACTAATAACTATTAGTCCTTTAGTAATTTGTGTTTAAATACAATAATAATAAAGCAAAATAAAAATATTTGCGAAGGAAGCAATGACCTAATTAATATTAAAATATATCTTTAATAGAGTTTTATCACAGAGTTTATCTCTTACAAACAATAATAAGTACAGATAACAAAACAATGTCCACCTACCACAAAAAAATAACAAAATAATAGCCTTACTTTAACTGATATTTTTAAGGTAAACTTGATCTAATAAACAATTTTATTGCGGTAATAAGGTACGTGTAAAGCTTAAAATAAACGTACCTTTGGTGTTTTTATGATATCCATCGCGGCAGCTGATAAAAATCAATATATTGTGCAGCTATTTTCAAGTTAACATGTGTATGTCGTTCGAATTATTCACACAAGTTTATAGTCAAGAAACACAATAATTTACGGATTTTAAGTAATTGCACTCTTTGGATTTAATTTAATCGCTACATTCAACAAGTTAAATTCATATTTCGTAAAATCAAAAAGTTTGATTGTTTCACTGACGTTTTCAGCAAATTTCAATGACCTGTCCACATTTTCGCGTGAATGCGAGAAATGAATATGGAAGACTTCGCGTTCTCGCGATGTTATCCGCAAGCCAATAGAACTGAGAACGGTACAACTTAGGGTAGATAGATTCAGCAAGATTCCACGATTTTACTAGAATTATTCCCTAAACTTAGAAGAGATATATAAAAATGTGTGAACGAATATAAAGTTTTTATTAAAGTTATTTTTACCACAATAGCTAGAGAACCATAAAAATAAACAAGTTTTTACAGGGCTACATGTTTAACAGTCATTTTAAAAATAATGTACACGTAAGTTCTAAGCCATTAAAAACATGTTTAATTTAGCTCAAAGCTTTTAATTATTTATAAAAATATCGATACTATAGGTAAAAAAAATAAGACAAGGTGCGTTTGAAAATTATTACATAAACGAAAAATACTCATTACATAATTATTATTTATCTGTACGTTTACTTTCGTACTTTTAGTACGAATAGATCTATAGATTAATTTATTAAAAGTATTTATTATACCAATGCTTTAAATATGTACATATACAAATGATTTCATCGTTTTGTAATTGACTTAGCATCCTTAGAAGGCTTACCCTTAAAAAAGAAATACAGAAGTGTAGGAAACCTACATAGACACTGGCTGTATGGAAGCCTAATTATTTTATAATAAACCCATGTGTCTAATAATATTGTCAGTTGCTATTGAACTGTTGATGTGAAATATTATCTGCTATTCAATTAATATAAAATATAGTCCAAGTGAAGTGCAGTTTCCATTTTATATAGATGTACGCGCATACACCAGCTAAGCAATTTACAGTCTGCTGAAATATAAGTTTTAAACATGGTCCATTCGTTCGGTGTTTTAGTATTGCGTGTTAGAAATGTAAATATATGCATTCACGAAGAGAAAGAACATCGTGCTCTTTCATATATATAAAAGTAATAGGTGATTGGGCTACATCAATAATCTGTGCATGGTGAAATAATTTTTTTAAATTCCCTTCAATACGACAACCGTACCACGCAACTTTCAAATACGGTGGCAGTTGTCAATTTCAAACATGCATGAGTAGGAGGGAAGAACAAGCAGTTACTCCATCCTTGTATCAATGGACAGCTCGTAACGTGTTAGAAGAGGAAACATTACCCAATATCGAAGATAAACCTTCAAAATTTTATCCGTCACGTAATTCAATATTCGAAATTTTTAAGAACGCTAAGTTTATTTTGTTTTTTTGTTACTATGTTGTTTTTTTTTTTCATGAAAATTATTATTACGCAATTCTTATATTGCTATAATTTTAAAATATTTAGTTTGTGTGTTATAATAAAAGGCGAAAGTAATACAAAATGGATAGTGATGAAGTGAAAATTAAAAAGCTTCGTTTGAAGCGCGGTTATTTAAAAGGTAATATTACAAAAATAATTAATTCTTTAAAGGACATAAGTACTATTAGCGAGGACGTCCTCTGTGTCAAAGAAAGCCGTCTAAAGACATTATTTCATGAATACGAGGACATATGTATGGAAATCCTTGCTCATGACGATTCAGACGCAGAATCAATGAGCGACACAGAGGAACGCTACTTGCAAGCACTCACGTCGATTCGCGAATCTTTAAATCGACGACAAATGTCTGTAAATAATACTCTTTCTAAATGCACAAACAGTATTAATGAGAATCACAGCTATGTCAGAGCCAATTTACCTGTTATAACAATACCTTTGTTCAGCGGTAAGTCAAGTGAATATAAAACCTTTATTGGCTTATTTAATTCGTTGATCGATAGTGATACTAGGTTAGATAATATACAAAAACTGTATTACCTTAGGAATTTTTTGCAAGATGAGCCATTATGTCTTATAAAGAATTTACCTTTGATTGGAGAAAGCTACTCAGAATCATTAATTATTTTGAAAGATAGGTACGACAATAAATACAAAATTATAAATGATCATATCTGTACTTTACTTGATCTTCCACCCATAACTAATTCAACTGCTGAGAATATAAGAAGCTTTGTTTGTGCAATCAAGCAACAATTAGCTGCTTTACGAAATCTAAGTCAGCCTGTTGAAAAATGGGATCAGATATTGCTCTGTATTCTGATTAGGAAGCTGGATTGGTTTTGCAATAGAGAATATCAGTTACAGCTTAATTTGAAAGAGGAACCATCTATTATTAATTTCCTTGCTTTTCTAGAAAAAAGAGCCTGGGCAATGGAGGCCTCAATGACACAGCCCATTCCTGCTCTAGAAGAAAATTTTGTAAGAATCCCACCGGTAGGAATGTCTATGGCAACTAATGCAAGTGCACAAGAAGGCAAAATGGATATAGCATCATGCTTGTATTGTAAGTGTCAGCATAAGCTGTTTAAGTGTCCAGAGTTTAAACTTTTAAGTCCTGCAAATCGTATAGATTTTGCAGTGAACAACAAAGTGTGTCAAGTATGCCTTAATATACACAAGAAAAAATGTTATTTTCATTTTAAGTGTATCCAATGCAAAGGAAAACACAATACTCTGCTCCATATGGACTCTTTGCGTCCCTCTGCAGCTATGGTTATAGGGCCTTCTCAAAATGAAGTACTTTTACCTACAGTAAGAGTGAAGCTTTTCACTAAGAGTGGGATAGAAATTTTCGCTAAAGCTCTTTTAGACAGTGGATCTCAGTCATCTTTCATCACATCGGAACTGGTACTTTTGCTTGGTTTAAAGCCTAAAGTTATAAAAAGGGGCATAATTGGCATTGGCAATGCTCGTAGGCAAATATGTCAGAGTGTAGATTTAACATTGCATTCTTGTATCTTTTAGTATGCCGATCAATTGCTATGTTATTGAAAAAATAACCACAAAGTTGCCTCAAAGTCGTGTTAACATTAAATTACCACCTAATCTGACATTAGCAGATGCAACTTTTGATACTCCTTCTAACATACAAATTCTTATGGCTGCTGATGTGTTTTTTCAGATAATACTGCCGGGTAAACAGCATGATTCATCAGTCGAGCACTTAGCAAACTCATCAAGTAACCAGCATTCATCTTCCTCACACTTTTTAAACACTAAATTTGGACATGTAGTTGCGGGTACTTTTTCTAATATATCACAAAGTCAATATATACAAAAAAAAATTGTGAATCTAATGTGTAGATCTTGCGATTACGAAATTAATAAAAACCTAGAAAATTTTTGGAAAACCGAAGCAGTTCCTGAGGGTTTTCAACAAGGTAATGTAGAGGCTGAGCAATGTGAAAATTTCTTTCGTGAAACGGTAGAACTGACCAATAACAAGTTTCAAGTAAGTCTGCCATTAAAGGTTTCTTTAAAATATAAAATGTTAGGTGATTCTTTTCATTTAGCATTAAAACGATTTTATAACACTGAGAGGAAGCTACAGAGAGAGCCATTATTATACAATCAATACAAGGCTTTTATTGATGAATATGTAGCATTAGGACATGGCTCTTATATTAATATCGATAAATATGACCTCACTTGTGATCCAGTATATTTTTTACCTCATCATGCTGTTTTGAAACCAGATAAAAAGACCACAAAGTGTCGAGTAGTATTTGATGCATCTATGCTAACCAGTAAGTCTCGATGTCTCAATGATTTGTTGCTAAAGGGTCCTACAGTACAAAGAGATTTAATTGCTATTTTATTATTGTTTCGATTAGGCTCATATGTTTTCAGTATAGATTTGAAGAGCATGTTTAGATGTATCGGGTTAAAACCTGAACATCATTCCCTTCAGCTTATTCTGTGGAGAGAAGCTCCTTCTGAAAATATAAAATGCATAGAGCTAAACACAGTTACTTATGGGTTTAAGTGTTCAACATTTTTAGCAAACAGAGTAAAGCTGATTGCTAGTTGCACTAAGGGATTTTCATGGTATTATATATGCACTGAAGAAAATCCAGCTGATTGTTTAAGTCGTGGTGTTTTACCAGAAGAGCTTGCCTCACACTCACTCTGGTGGTATGGACCCTTCGTAATGTCCAGCCATATGTATACTCCTCAATTTAATCAGCATCCTAATACATTACGAGACCTACCTGAGGTTAAGGCTGGAGTGTTGACTGATGAAACTTGTGTCATGTTTTGTAAAAGTCAGAATAGTATTTTATGTTTAGATTTTATTTATAAGTATTCAAGCATAAGCAAGATGCAGAGAATTTTGTCATATGTGCGTCGTTTTTGTTTTAATTTAAGATCTTCGAATGTAATTAGGTTTAATTACATAACTAGTGAAGAGTTAAACAAATCTTTGTTATTAATTATTAAATATGAGCAACAAAGGTATTTTTCTGTCGAGACACAAATGCTCATACGAAATAAAAGTTTAAATGGTAGTTTTAAGGCATTAAACCCATTTATTGATGATAATGGCATTGTAAGAGTAGGTCGTCTAGATTGTGCAACAATTCCTCACTCTCAAAAGCACCCCATTGTTTTACCGGCTAAGTCAAAGATTACAGAACTAATTATTATAACTGAACACATAAAGAATTTACACGCTGGTCCAAAAAGTGTATTGTCATCATTAAATCAGAAATTCTGGATCATTAATGGAATTAGATTAATAAAAAAAGTAATTTATTCTTGTGTCATATGTTTTAGGTTAAAGGCACAGGCAGCTAAAGCTCTAATGGGTTCCCTCCCTACGAACAGAGTTATCATGAATAGACCATTTCAAAGGGTGGGCATAGACTATGCACGACCATTTACAGTAAAACAAGCTCGAATACGGCGTTCTATTGTCAGTAAAGGTTACATTTACGTGTTTGTATGTTTTCTTACACAGGCTGTTCATCTTGAACTAGTTTCAAATCTCACAACTTCAGCGTTTCTAGCTTGCTTTAAGCGATTTGTATCTCGTCGTGGACTACCCAGTGATGTATATTCTGATAATGCATCTACGTTCAAGGGAGCAAGGAACCAATTAGACGAGCTATACAAGCTGCTAGCTTCCAAAGAGCACAAACAACAGGTGCAATCACAAAGCGCTCAGGAGGGAATACGTTTTGATTTTATTCCCAGTTACTCTCCTGTCATGGGTGGACTTAGGGAGGCAGCAGTTAAAAGCACAAAATATCATCTAAAGAGAGTTGTGCAGAGGGCTTTATTAAAATATGAAGAGTTGAATACTGTTCTGGTTCAAATCGAGTCCGACCCTTAACTCCTCTGTCTACAGACATTAATGACTATTCATATCTAACACCAGGTCATTTTTTGATTGGAACTGCTCTAAACACTTATCCAGAACATGATTTATCTGATTCTCATATAAATAGATTAACATACATACATACATAACTTCAGGCCAGTTCCCTTGCGGGGTAGACACGTTTAGGCTTATTCTTACACACTTCACTTGCTTCTTTGACATTCATAACTCTTGTCAATAGATTAAGTTTTTGGAATATATGTACCAGCATGTTTCAGCAGTTTTGGAAAATATGGAGTAAACATTATTTAAATGTGTTACAATGTAGGCCAAAGTGGCAAGAGAATTATCCTAACATTAAGGCTGGTTCTTTAGTAATTTTAATTGAAAATCGATGTTTAACCTTTGTTCTGGCCTATGGCTCGGGTAATCAATGTATTTCCAGGAGCCGACGGTATAGTAAGAACCGCAGAGGTGAGGGCACAGAATGGTAACATTCATAGAAGATCAATTACAAAAGTTTGTTTACTGCCTATTAATGTTAATTAGTTAATTCATGTTTCTTTTAATATCTTATTTCTTCCTTGGGAATATGTAGGAAACCTACATAGACACTGGCTGTATGGAAGCCTAATTATTTTATAATAAACCCATGTGTCTAATAATATTGTCAGTTGCTATTGAACTGTTGATGTGAAATATTATCTGCTATTCAATTAATATAAAATATAGTCCAAGTGAAGTGCAGTTTCCATTTTATATAGATGTACGCGCATACACCAGCTAAGCAATTTACAGTCTGCTGAAATATAAGTTTTAAACAAGAAGTAACTAAAAAACAAAATAGGGATAACCTTTTAACACAACTATTTAATATTCATTTGTTATCCTGCTTTATATTGCTTTAAATATAATTAATATATAATTTTGAAGTCGGTGCCAAACAGAACTAAAAGTATACACTACAAAATTGTGCAAGACAACTATTATTATGTACATAGTTACATTATAAGGAACAAGAAATGAATACTAAATTGTTATATAAAATATTTACACTGAAAAGTTCGTAGCCCTCCATATTCTTGCGAGGATGTCAGAAGAACACGAGAAGTTCATTTATTTCATATTTTACAGACTTACATATTGCATAATTCAAAAATGTTTATAATTTATTCTATGATTTAAATAATGTAACTCAAAATAATTGACTAACATCGCGTTCCATCTGTAGCTCACAGCGACCTCTTTCACGAACGCATTTTTTCCCATTCTACTTGCTTGCCGACGTTACAATCGTAAACCCAAGTGGAACAGTTATTCGACCCACTTCTTGACATGGGTTGTTGTGAGCAATGTATAAGGAGTTTTTGGCGGGAACTGAAAGGGGACGTTGTGCTGTGCAGTTTTATTTTCTAAAAATGTGTAAAATTACTCTAAAATGAACAATAGTTGTAGGATATTGATAGTTTTTGAGTAGTAATTATGTGTTTTGCGAGAAATGTGAACTATATAGCCAAATGTGGCCTTTCGAGTTTTCACAAGAACTCCGTTGAACGACGTCGATTGTAGCCTGCAATACAACGGCGCCTGGCTTAAAGGCCTAGTTGCCCAGCCTTAAACTTAAAATAAAAAAGCAATGTATGATCAAATTGATGACGTCACTAGTGACGTTTTCGCCATGACCAAATGACCGCGATCGCCTTGTGGAACAGCTAACGGAGCATTTTGGGCGTTGTGAGCTGTAAGTGGAACGCGCTGTAAAAGTGTTGACGATTTTTTTTAAACTTTGATGACAATTGACATTTTCAGCTGTCATCAATCATTGTGTTTTGCATTGCACACAGACGCTTTTCACTTCCAAGTTTTCATTTTCATTCGTAGAATCGTGTTGTTTATTCGCTGGCGAATCTAATTTTATAGGAAATTTACTGCAATATTGTTATTAACTAATTTAATACGAGTGCTTTGAATCAATATGACCTCAACAATGCCTAGCGAAAGTAACGAGGAACGTCGTCGCAGGGTAAGTGAATCATGTTTTTTCCAAATAAAGCAACCTTTCGGTAAATTAGGTAACAAGATTGGCATAAATCACTTTATTGCGATGTATTTTGCGAACTTTACAAAGAGCCAAACACGCCTTTGGACCGGTTTTACTTTGAATATTGAATTTGATTATAAATTTAAATAAGAGATAAGTTGATTGGTCATAGGAATTGATGCTAGAATTTTCCACGCAGTTTCTTTATCAATAATACTAAGAAAATATAATGATAATAGAAGGTATATAGACTATTAACCCAATCTATGCTCTTTTTCTTACATTATTTAAGATTTTTGAACTGTATGAAGACAACATTAGGTATAATTGATTGTTAATGTATATATTCTAGAAACCATAGAAAGTACAATATCAATTGCTTGCATAGTACAGTAGTTTTGCTTATTAATTTTTCATCCCAACTACCATAAGGTCTTGCCTTATAATGTATATGTATGTTATTATTAGACATAGAGATATAAACAACACTTTATTGTCCACAAAAACAAAAATGCACAACAAGACAGTAGTTACTTGGTAAAACAAAAGGCGGCCTTATTGGTAAAAGCAATCTCTTCCAGGCAACCTGACTCAAGGGAAATTCTTAAATTATCTATAATTATTATGCAACATATAATAATGATAATATTAATGATAATATTTGTCATAAACTAAAACGGAATCTCAAAATCTTGATCAAGATAGACATTGAAAGCTATATTTCTACATCTATCTATTCTTTATTACCTTACTAAAGTTAGAAAAGTATTACAAATAAATATTTTAAATTAGAACATTATAAACTAAACCTAATTTTCAAACATTAGATATATAGTGTAATACCTATAATTCCTTAAGAATAAGTCTTATGGGGTCAGGACTGCATGGTCCAAGTCTCTTACCATCACACAGCACACATAATTAATTCTCCCTGGGAATTTTTTCATCCCTTAAGTGATGCTGAGGTTTCTAAAACCAAATTGACTGCTTTGTTTAAAAAATTTTCAATACTTGTATCAAGTTTATTTCAAATGTTAACTAGTAGTATTACAAATGAATGGGTAATAAGATTAGGAGGTAGAGTACCTGTAATAAATTGAAGTGAAAAAGACCATTTGGTTTAAAATATTTTTTTTAATGACCTCACAATGTCATTGTTTCATTAGGAAATTTAAAATGCTTGAAATTATTGCATTAAGTGTCTTCAAATCTCTTTTGAATAGATTTCTTCTAGATAAGTATACTCCATCATAGACTGCATTGCCACCTGATATCAGGTCCAATCTTGGTCAAATGCAAACCTATATAGTATAACAAAAAAAGCACTAATTATTTTATATATATTGAAATCAATAGGCATTTTAATGTTCAAATAATTAAATATGTAAGCTTATTAACACAGTTAATAATGTATTATATCTATACCGCACCTTAGATGATCTATTTCACAAAGTCCAATCAGCCCTGACTTTAGTACTGATGTGTTCCAACCTTTGTGTGTGTGTGTGTGCGTGCGTGCGTGCGCGTGTGTGCGTGTATGTGTGTTTGTGTGTGTGTGTGTGTGTGTGTGTGTGTGTGTGTGTGTGTGTGTGTGTGTGTGTGTGTGTGTGTGTGTGTGCGTGTGCGCGCGCGCGCGCGTGTGTGTGAACTTAATACATACTTTTAGTCGCAAAACTATAGATAGACAATAGAAAGAACCTTGTTTTTTTTTACAAGAAATTTTTGGACAACATTTAAGTTAAATTGTGTCTTTAGATGATTTATATAAAACATTTTCTACTGTAATATCTAACTTTAGATGTGGCTTCAGTTGTCTAGGACATTTAAACATTGTTGAATATTTTAATTACTTGCAAAAATCTTTTTCGTAATATACGATATTGATCTTCTAAGGAAAAACAATGTACAGATGACTTACTCTCTGCCTATTTTATCCTTGTTCTTCAAACATTGCCACAGACAGACAATTATTTAAATTTTATGGAATGGCAGTCGCCCAGTAAAAAAAAAAGAAATAAGTCATAAGACTACCTACAATCACAGTAGGCACTACCTGTATATTCATGTATTTATAAAAAACCTCAATTGAAATTTTATAACAATGCCTTATTATTTTAAAACATACTTTTTTAAACATAATCAGTCACAAATTTAAAGTCACATAATATGATTCATGAAAATGAAAATAATGTGTTCAAATATTTATTATCATTAAAATGCTAAATTATGCATGCAAGTTGCCCTACTTTTGGTGAAATTTTTATTATAAGGGTGGTAATGCCACCAGAATGTATCATTCCTTAAATATTTCAATGCCACTTTTATGCAATCCAAATTAAATGTAGCAATACGTTAATTTGCATTTAAGTTTTTGTTTTCCTACTTTAAATAACTTAAACTACACTGATGGACTCATAAACTGCATCAAAGTAATAGACGACATTGAAATAAATATTTTAACCAAGTATGCAAACTTTCTATACAGATTTAAATTGAAACCTCTAAATTGGTTCGTGAACTTTAAAACAGCGTAGGGTCATATCCTTAAGTTTAAGTTTGTGTACTGGAAAGGACCTTAAGACTTTTTTTGAAGAAAAAACAGAAATTTAAGGCAAATTGGTTTAATTAAAAAATTGGTTTTAACAATAGACACAAATTTTATGCAAGGGTTTATTTATGTTTTAATAAGGTGTATTACCTCCACTTGCCCTTATTACGGATTCTAATCAGTTCCGCATAGATTTTATTAGGGTTATTAAAAATCTTGCGGAATATTGTCCCATTCTTCTGAAAGTGCTGTTCTTAGTGCTGCCGCTGTCGTGGGCAAAGGGTTTCTCGGATATACAGCTATTTTTAAATTGTCCCAAACATGCTCAATGGGATTAAGATCCGGGCTGCGTGCTGGCCAATTCATTGTATGTATCCCAACCTCTTCGCAATATTGTCGAACTTGTGCAGCAGCGTGCGGCCGGGCATTATCCTGCATTAAAGTAAAATTTTCGCCTATGAATCCCATGTAAGGCACCACGTGATCTTCTAAGATCTCTGTTATGTAGCGACGTGCAGTCAAACCCCCTCTATTACCGTTTTGACGGACCATGTCTATGAACACAAGTTCTGTTCGCCTGTTCATCGATAGGCCACCCCAGACCATACACGAACCGCCTCCAAAAGGAACACGCTCCTCAATGCAACTTTGAGCATATCGCTCCCCACGTCGACGATAGACTCTTCTGCGACCATCTGCACCATATAAACATGTACTACACTCGTCCGTGAACAATACGGAGGTCCATTGCTCTTCTGTCCAATTCAGGTGATCACGCGCAAAACTTAAGCGAGCTAGTCTGTGAGCTACAGACAACTTTGGACCATTTGCTGGTCTAATAGGGCTGATATCCGCTTCCTTTAACCTTCTTCTTATTGTTCGTGCACTCACGTTTACTCCACGCACTTCATTAAGCTCTGTTTTGATGTTAACAGACATGAGGAAACGATTTCGCAGGGAAGTTGTAACAATAAATCGGTCATCACGACCGGTGGTTGCTCGAGTCCTGCTTGTACCACGTCTTCTTCTGTAAGAACCTCTCTCCACAAACCTTCTGTATATTCTAGAAACCGTAGACTGGTTTAAATTTAAATTTCTACCAATCGTTCGTTGATCCAAGCCCTCCCGCACCAATGCTATAATTTGAGCCGCTTGTTCGGACGAAGTATCGATATTATGGTTCAAAAACTCTCGATGAGTTAAAAAACTAACCCAACAATTCTGCTGGTAACAATAATTCAATTGACAAAAGAATAAAAAATCAATGAGAATCAATTTAAAACTTTGCTATAAATAACACGCAAATCTGATACTACGAGTAAATTTTCTTTTCCCGGCTATATTCATTTGTTTTACTGCAGTTCTATTTTTAAATTTTCCTTTTTTTTGAGATTAAGAGCCAGTCTCTCCATATTTATATAATTTAATCTAAAAAGTTTGCATACTTATTTTAAAAAATGATTTCAAAGTAATCCTGAACTTTGATGCAGTTTATGAGTCGTCAGTTTATTTGCAAATTTTTTTGTTTTACATCTTAGATTATCCCTGCCCTATGATTTTGCCTCTATGGAATTCATCATCATTAGGGATGTTTGAGTGTTTAGGATCATGTAGTCATTTTGGTAAAAATAAGTAATAAATAATCTTTATTGATCAAAAGAAACATATGTTAACATAACCACAAACAGTCTGTTGCACTGCAAAATTATAAAACTGTGCTGCAGTGACAACTCCCACCTCAACACAACAATGTAAATTACAATGTAGTATATATAGTATGTACAGTGCTGGATCACGGATCCCACACAGCTTCGCTGGTTTGAGTAATTGTTTTATGGACTGTAGGTCATACTCATATTTAAGGCAATGAGAGGTATGCCAAACCCTGCACAAAAACCAATGAGGTAATAAGCACCACTAATTACGGAATCCACCTCCAATGGGGCAGCTAGACAGCTCCTGAAAGTGCACAGCACTAACAAGTTCTCGTTTAGCACTTAGGTTTTTAAATTATGGCAAACTCACACAAAAGAGTAAGCACGGCTTACGTCACGGCACATCTTAGCACGAAGAAAACAGAAACTCCGGACTGACCACGTGTGTTGGAAACTGGCTTCCGAAAACCGAAAGTCAGCGGCACTTACAAAACTACCCACATCAGTATGAATTGTGAGGATCCAACATAGTATAACAAAATAAACATAAAAACTAACAAAAAAAAAACAAGCTAAGTATATTCACGATTACCAGCGAGAGACAACAAGTCTTCGTGTGTGTGTGTGTGTTTGAGTGTGAGTGTGTGCATATGTGTGTATATGGTGTTGTATGGTACGCACCACACAACACCATTTACATACATACCACAACACCAGTGTGAAAATGGAACCATTATGAATAAAGATGTAGTAAATTTAATTAGTGCAATTGTGTAGTGTAATGTTATGATACTAATATCTAATATAGGCTGATAGCTGATGCCCGCGACTTCGTCCGAGTGGTGCGGTTTTTTAACTATCCCACGGGAATTCTTTAATTTTTCGGGATCAAAAGTATTTGGGGCCAGGGATATAAGCTAGCACCATACAAAATTTCATTTAAATTGGTCCAGTCGTTTCGGAGATTAGCCCATACAAACAGACAGAAAAACAAAAAAATTGAAAAAAATCTAAATTACTTCTATTTCACTTCTTACATCCCCCTGACTCGGTTTTTAGCATTTTTTTTTCATTGTACTGAAATTCGACCTCTACAGTTTTATTATATGTATAAATATTAGATAGATAACAGTTTATTGATTAGATTATTAAATAGAATATAAAATATGAAGAAAAACAATATTTAGCTAGACATGTTGCTGGGGAGTTTCTTGCCGCTTCTTCTCCTTTACAGCATCAACACGTTGCGAAGCGGTGTACATAGAATAGGAAGTAAAAATTAAATTTTAACTTACATGTATGACCTTCAAAACAGTGTTCTCTCTCCAGTGGAACTTATTTTGAATAAAAACTTTTGAATTTGAATTGTACACAATAAAAAAATAAACTTACAGAATAAAATAAATCTAATTTTGTACAAAGCACTCAAAAACCTATTGTGGTTTGATTTATGTTGGTTTATTAATTTTTTTTATATATTTAAAGGTGCTGCTGGGGCCACTTCCAGCAAATTTCCTGCGAACTGACGGAGCAACAGATACTGTTGATGCTGATTATCAGGCAGCCTTAGCTCTCCAGCAGCAGTTGTGTGGTGCCCAAGTAAGTTTATTTACAACTTCAAAGCTACTCATTGTGGTTATAGCAAAATTCACTTTAAAACGACAACAGGCCACAGGAGTCATGGCTTGTTTCAAAGGCTGCACAGTAACAGATTACAAAACCATGTAAAGTGGAAGAGACACCCAGACTATACTAAATAAAAGAAGTTTAGTTTACGCAATTTACCATATCAGAAATTAAAACCACAGCCTCTGCAATCTAGCAAGCTCAACCAGCAAAACTTAGCCCACTCAACCACATAAAGCTGCCATAACAAGAGATGAACGTTTAGTGTAAAATCACATGTTTTGTTTACTTAGTTATGAATGAAATGAATTAAAGAAAAAGAACACGCATTGTGTTACAATAGCTCTCAGACCAGAGTAAATAACGAAAGCATTATTTCCCAAACTACTGGGTTCTAGGGAATAATACTCATATTATTAGATTGTTTAAATTGTATAATTTTTATAATTTAATTTTGTAATATTTCATCAGGTACCAGCTGCTGGACCTCCACTGACAGCAAGATTGAGCATCACAATAGCACAAGCGAAGCTCACCAAAAATTATGGTAAGACATACAAATAAAATATATCTATATATATAAAAAAATAAATTGCTGTTCGTTAGTCTCGCTAAAAATCGAGAACGGCTGGACTAATTTGGCTAATTTTGGTTTTGAATTATTTGTGGAAGTCCAGGAAAGGTTTAAAAGGTGAGTAAATATGAAAAAAATGCTTGGAATAAAGTAAAAACAACAATTTCGCTTTCCCTTAGAAACTATTCCTACCTGTCAAACATTGATTTGATGTTAATCCCGTCGTTTAGAAATCAATTAAATTTAAAAGTTTTTCAGAAATCAAATAAAATTTCAGTGAAGTTTTTTTTTCATTATTTTGGTTTTGAGTGTCAAACGTTTGATGTTCGTCCCGTCGTTCAGTAATCAACGTTTTTAATTTATTGATTCTGAGGCGGTACGAAGTTTGCCGGGTCAGTTAGTAAAGAATATAATTTAATTTACAGCAGTTAATATTTATGTTGTGAGCGAAGTGGTTTGAAGCCTCCCAGGTCACACCTTATCTCGTGATGTATGTCTGACGCCTAGCTGCTAATCGAGCGAGGGTCCTCTTTGATTTTATAAATGACTAACTGTGCCCGCGACTTCGTCGGGGTGGAATTTATTTAGGCGGAACCCTAATTTGGACGGGACTTCGACTTACGCTTGTTTTAGCCTAAGTCGTAGTCCCGTCCAAATTGGTCCATCCGTTTCAGAGATTAGCCAGGACATCCAGACAGACAAAAATGTTAAAAATTGATTTTTGATATAATTACCATATATTTCATATGCATTTACTAAAGTAGAGTAAACGCGGTCGAGATGTGAGCACTGCGCAAAATCTGCGGAGTGACGCTCCCGGACCGCGTTCGTAATACCGAAGTAAGAAAGAGAGTTGGTCTGAAAGAGAGTGTCGGGGTGAAGGCAAGGAAAGGAATGCTCCGGTGGTTCGGGCATGTGGAAAGAATAACTAAACAGATATACAATGCAAAAGTGGATGGATGCAGAAGTCGTGGAAGGCCACGACACGCCTTCCATGACCTAATTGATCGTGTACTAGCAGAAGGTGATGTCAGGAGCCTTAAGAACAGACGAGTGTGCATCACAAGAGTTATAAATGTCAAAGAAGCAAGTGAGGTGTGTAAGAATAAGCCTAAATGGCGCTCTGTTGTTCGTGCCTACCCCGCAAGGGAACTGGCGTGAAGTTATGTATGTATGTATTTACTAAAACGACACAACATTTTAACATTCACAAACAAGACACTTCAATTTTATTTATTTGTACAGCCGTATAGATTGCGTCACTTAAATCATATTTGATAAAAAAAATCATAAAGAGAACTCATATTATACAGAGTGAATTCTTGCAGATGGGCTACAAGGCCAAATCATACATTAAGCGAAATTGCGAAAAATACGTCGTGAGTCTCTCAGGGCTGACTTGAACTATAACTAAAGCAATAGCATCAGGCTTTTGATAAATCAATTACCCTACTTAGGAATCGAAAAATAAATTTTGAACAAATACACAACATGCTGTATTATTATTACATCAACTCGGGAGTGTAACTTGTGAAGATCACTTTCTGTCAAGGAATGTCTAACGGCAAAGTAAGGGAAAGGGTTGATGTTATGCCCCTATCATACATACATACATAACGTCACGCCAGTTCCCTTGCGGGGTAGGCACGAAGAACAGAGCGCCATTTAGGCTTATTCTTACACACCTCACTTGCTTCTTTGACATTCATAATTCTTGTCATGCACGCTCGTCATTCGCAGTCGCATTATGGAAGGTATGTCGTGGCCTTCCACGACTTCTGCATCCATCCACTTTTGCATTGTATATCTGTTTAGTCATTCTTTCATCATGCATTCTTTCCACATGCCCGAACCACCGGAGCATTCATTTCCTTACCTTCACCCCGACAATCTCTTTCAGACCAATTCTCTTTCTTACTTCGATATTACGAACGGGGTCCGCGAGCGTCACTCCGTAGATTTTGCGCAGTGCTCGCATCTCGACCGCGTTTACTCTACTTTCATGCTCTCTCTTCCATACCCATCTCTCGCTTCCATACGTGAGCGTAGGTACCAACACCGCGTTGTGTATGGCAAGCTGGGCCTGCCCCTATCAGCTCTTTCTAAATCATTTCATGGAAATGCACCAAATAGTATGTATTACCTAAATCAAAATTTCTATCAGGCAGTGTTCCTGGGGCATAATTCTGCTATTACTATCTCGTCAAAATCATCGGACACTATCCTCTCAACCTTGGTTTGTTTTGCCTGATTTCGGTGTTCTGTGAACTCCAATGGCGTGCCCGTGACAAGCCAGTCTACATATTATGTTAACGTTAGGCACTGCTGTGCTATGCATAATAGTATAGAAGTATAACTTGTGGTATATATGTGAATAAGTGTGAATGTGTAACTTTTTAAATTGTATGTATTAATGTAATTCTGTATAATGTATAATTTGAATAGTGTAATATGTATTAGGACTATGGGACATGTTTTCCTGATTTTTTTTTTTTATTGCAGGAGATCAGCAGGCAGACGGCCTACTTGATGGAAAGCGGTTACCATCGCCTATGGACATATGCAACACCAAAGTTGCTACAAATGCGCTGCTGCTCTCAAGGGAGACTGGAATCTGGTCACTAATGCCGGAACTCAAGGTTGTTATGGCGACATACTTTAGACCAGGGGTGGTAGTCATCCAGTCGGGCAAATGCCCTACCACCTGGCTGTGGGTTGTTAAGTTAAATTATAACTCGTGAAATAGACATTTAAAATTTTTGGTAGCTTTTCAATATTCGTTTCGGTTAACGCCATGTCTATTATTGGTAATGGCAAGTTTTTCTACTATTATTTTGCCGCAACGATATCGAGAAGATATTGTGGATTTAGTGGAATACGAATTTTTGACACTATTGCAATGGAAACTTTGAATATTTTCACAACGCCAAGATATTGAAATAGCAGAATTGGGCGCCTGGTGGCTGTGTGCAATGCACAAATCGCACATAAGGGCGGCTCGACCCTCGTGGTATGTAACTGAAAATATTGATTTTGTGCCAGGCCTGACCAGAATGGATCCGTACGTGCGGTTGCGCGTGGGCCACTGCATTTACGAGACGCACACCGACCCCAGCGGCGGCAAGACGCCCAGGTGGAACAAAGTCATCCATTGGTAAGTTGCTCTTTAGTATCAATTAAAACAGGTATAAATAAGCTATTAATTTAAATCTAATATATAAAATTTTCGTGTCACAGTGTTAGTTACCATACTCCTCCGAAACAGCTTGACCAATTCTCATGAAATTTTGTGTGCATATTGGGTATGTCTGAGAATCGGACAGCATCTATTTTTCATCCCCCTAAATGTTAAGTTAGAATAAATGTTAGAATAAAAAAAATTATATTACTCTTTTAGATTTACAATTAGAACCGGTAGGTGGCGCTGAGATCGGGTTCTGGAATCCTCCTAATCACCTGGAGCGATTTTGATGATTTTGTTTAGGTGTGTTTGAGTGGGTACCCGGATGGTTTAGTTTCGCAATTAAAACCGGTAGGTGGCTCTGAGATCGGGTCTAGAATTTTATTTTTTTAAGGCAGGACAACGTCTGCCGGGGTCGCTAGTGTTATTATAATTTTGTAATGAAGAAGTCGCAAGATTTTGCCTAACTTTTTGGTGTTATCGTGGGTCGCGACATAAAAATCGTTTAGAAACAATAAGTCTAACGTGAAGCATGGCCTGTACTTGAGCGACACAGGCAAGAACTGCGTGTCACTCAGATGAATATATTGTGATGTATGTGTGGAGTCATGCGAAAAGAGCGTGTTAGGAACTCCCGCATCCGCGGCAGCCTTCATGTCCGTGACATAGCAGACAGACTGCAAGATTATCGCCTCCGCTAGGCCCTGGCAGAAGGGGAAGGCCCAAGAAATTCTGGCTTGACGTTGTGAAGGATGACATGCGCACCAAAGATCTCAAAACGGGGGATGCTGGAGACCGCGCGAAGTGGAATAGAGAAAGTAGGAAAGCATATCCTGGAGTGACCACTCCGAACGCAAATGGGATTGCCTTCCGGTGTTGCGAACTTCTATAGGCGGCGGTAAACATTTTCCATTGATGGCCAGTTTCTATATATTACTATTTATTCATAAGCTCCATACAATTAAAAACCGGCCGTATATGGGGCCGTATGCTTGTTTGCCAGCTTCACAATGAAAAAAATATAATAGTTTAGTTCGTTTCTTAGTTGACAGTCAGCGCCAAAATGGCGTCAATCGAACAGGTCCAAAAATGACAGTGGCACTGACACTGACAACAACAGATGTCAGTAGCTTGAACTGGTGAACGTTCTTTCCAGCCTGCTTCCCCCCGGTGTCAACTCTGTGTATCTGGAGATCTTCGACGAGTGCTCGTTCACTATGGACGAGTTGATCGCGTGGGCCCACATCAATATACCGACTGCTGTCCTAAATGTATGTTGTCATATTTTATTATAGTTTATTTATGACTAGCTGTGCCCTTCACGTCGTATACAGGGACATACAGAATATATTCGAAGTTTCAATGCCATCCATAAATCACGTCACACGATAGGGGGGGGGGGGGGGGTGTCGACGAAGAGAGAGGTCGTGTCACAAGTGGTGGGAGGGAAAAATTATAATATTGAGCAAATATGGTAATTTTTATAGTTTGCTCGGTACCGACTTTAACATGTAAACAATTTTATATCATTTTGCCTCTTAATAAACTAAATAAATTCTTAGTCAAAAATCTTTATTAAGTTACGTTATACTTTTTGAAGCCGGTTTTTTTTTATTAACAAAAATTATTGTAAAATGGCAAATATTGAAATACACTCATTATTAGAGCAAAAGGTGCGTCATTGAAAACTTCTTACGCTACAGACAGACAGATTATAATTCATTTGATGGATAACTTTTATGTAGTGATTGATAAATAAATAAGACCCTAAGAAATATAAAGAATTACACGCTAATAAATGTTAGTAATAATAATGTGCTTATAATAAGAACTTGTGGATTTTAGGGGGAGACACATGAAGACTGGTATCCGTTAAACGGCAAGCAAGGAGACGGATTGGAAGGGATGATCAACCTCGTGCTTAGTTATTCTGTAAGTGCCTACAGTACGGCCATTTTAAGTGGCCCCATTTGACATCTGTCAAACAGATATCGAGTGTGTAGCACAGCTGACCTGTAGGTAATCAGCTAGTGCTATTCAACGGAGTTCTTGTGACAACTCAAAAGGCCGCATTTGACTATACAGTAATCGATTTGCAACATGTTATCACTACGTGTCTGTATAGTCTTTCCAAGCGTTTAATTTACTTTTGACGTTTGCACGTCTATCAAGTTACATATTTTTTGACAGTAGAGCCCACATGAAACATTTGATATAGTTGTCGTACTTTATTGTTATCGTATAATCGATTTGATAATAAAAAAATGTTCATCTTTAAAGAAAAATACAATTATTAGACGGGCCTTTTTTATTTTGCTTATTTAATATATTTAAAATATGTTCATTGAAATGTGGGTACATTTGTTATACAATATAGTATTTCTAGCAAAAATATATTGATAAGTTAAATTGATTAAAACTCATTTATAAATGAAGACGATTTTTATAAAAAATCCAGTCGGTAACGCAATATCAATCCGAGTAGGCTTGCTATTGCACTGATTTTCGTCAAATTATACAAAACTTCTTTAGTTTGGGAAGTCAAAGGCTTACCTCGACCACATTTCAACATCGGAACCATTATCAATTAACAAATTTAATCTCAAATAAAAACAATTGGCAACAAATACTAATATTGAACAATAAATAACAAGAATGAACCACAAATAAAATCAATTAATTCATTAATAATCAGACTAAAACAAAATTAGCAATGTAAATAATTATTATTTATTTGACTTTCACTATTGACTTTTGATTGTATATATACATATTTTCTTCTTCAAAATGTAACGAACTTCTTTTTGCTGATTGTTCAAGGAATTTTAAAATTCCTGTAAATATACAAATACTACTCTCCATATGCAAAAACTTCTCGAAGTTAATTTAACCTAGATTCGTTTGTAAAAACCAACTTACCGCCTCACTAGTATCATAAATAGCTATTTCTCTTCTATTCTAATTAATTTGTTTTGATGCATTTATAAAGGTGGGCCCCGCGGCCGTGGCTGCGTTCCCCCCGGTGCTGGTGGTGCCCTCCACGGGAATGGGGTACGCGGCGATGCCCGTCTACTCGGCCCCTCCCCCCGCCGCCCCGCACATGCCCCCACCACCGCAGCAGGCACCCATCACGCCCGACCAGCTCCAACAGGTAATATACATATAATTGTACATTCATTTATTCCTTTTGTTTTGTGAATCAAGTTTAATTTTTGGGTAAAATTTATTGTGAACTAGCTGACCCAGAGCAAACGTTGTACTGCCTCAGAACGGTAGGAATAGTTTCTAAGGGAAAAGGAAATTATTGTTTTTACTATATTCCAAGCATTTTTTTCATATTTACTCACCTTTTAAACCTTCCCTAAGACTTTCACAAATAATTCAAAACCAAAATTAGCCAAATAGCCAAATTAGTCCAGCCGTTCTCGAGTTTTAGCAAGACTAACGAACAGCAAATGATTTATTTATATATATATATATAATATTTATATATATATATATATATATATATATATATATATATATATATATATATATATATATATATATATATATAGATGCATATATATATACATACATACATACATAACTTCACGCTAGTTCCCTTGCGGGGTAGGCACGAACAACAGAGTGCCATTTAGGCTTATTCTTACACACCTCACTTGCCTCTTTGACATTCATAACTCTTGTCATGCAAGCTCGTCTGTTCTTAAGGCGAGTTCTATATATATATATATATATATATATATAGCAATTATTGAATGAATAATAAACAAAACAACTCTTCTACAGAAATAACAGTGCTAGATGAACTTCTTATAGCTAATGATGCCTAGAACAAAATATATAATAATAATTTTCTAAGTATGTATGTATATTTGTATGACGTGTTTGCACTTTCCTTCAATGTATATATAAACGGATTCTACTGTATGTATAGCGTCGATCCTTGAGTCAATATTTTTTTCTTTGTTTCATTGCTTCTTTTATTTTATTTCGTCGACGTCAGCCAACCGTCGTCCACTGCTGGACTTAGACCTCTCCAAGTTTCTGCCACCTATCCCGGTCCTCTGCTGGTTTCAGCCAGCCCCTTTTATGTGTATTATCTAAAGTATTTGAGGTAATAAATGTGATTCCGTTTAAATTTTCAGATTGAAGAAATGTTCCCAAGTATGGATAAGGAAGTGATCAAGTCTGTCTTGGAGGCGAATCGCGGTAACAAGGATGCGACTATCAACTCTCTACTTCAGATGTCTGAATAATTTAAGTACTATAATCCTTTTTGTTAAATTTGTATTACATGACTATTATTATATTTAAAATGCATTTTATAGTATGAGCAAAACTTGAATGCTTGCTTGAAGTTCGTACGCGTCATTGCGTAGTATAATATGTAATATTGTACTCCCAATTTATCTGTGAAATGAAGAACTTCGCTGTGTGTTCGGTCCGGTGTTGCCAATCTATGAATAATCGTCAAAGACATTAGAATGTATTACATTAATCGAATATTATAATGCTCGGGCTCCATCTGGGATAATGTTATAATTATTCATTGTGGCCAAATGTGTTTTATTTATAGCGTTAAAAATAACGCGATTAAATATTCAACATTAACTTTTTTAGAACTGGCAGCCATAATTCGTAAGAAATTACAACATGGCGGCTCTAGTTCCTTTTTTTAGCTATTTCACAAATAAGTTGGCCGAGATATACACAGATATAAGGTTCACACACATTGGCCGCTATCCGGACTCGTATGCCATCTCTTTCGCACAACACATAATGTAAAAATATTTACGCGTTAACATTTGACTAGACCTGGAACTAACTTCACTCGAGGCGCATTTAAGATTTGCGCGTACTGTACATTGGCTTATATAGTAATGATATGTACTATAATGTACAAGAGAATGTTATTAAATGTGAACTATCAACTACTAATTTGGAAGAATTTTCGGAATGACAATGTTCTAATAAGCAATGTATCCCTGAAAAAGTTTCTAAACCCAACATTTGTAGAAGTCGCAATATAGTTCTGTTGCGTTTTGTTATAGAGAAATACCGCTAAACTTTCAACCAATGTTTTATTATATAAAACTTGTTTTCAATACAAATCGATGAGTTTTTTTTTTCTAATAGGCTGGTCTAAATTTATTTTTAAATAATATGCTTTGTAAGTCTAGTCATGTTTTTACTTTTCCATAACAAAACGCAAGAAAAGAATGACTAAGCGCCTTCTATAAGTATTGTATAATGTTAGGCACGGTGCACACGGGCCACCGACAAGCATTTGACACGCTTTTTCATACATTTTGTAGGGAAACGCCGCACACGTGTGGACGGTGGACGCACTATAATATTCTACTGAGTTTTTTTTTGCAAAGCGATTGTCATTCCTATTAATATTCTTCCATGCTACCTACATTTCGTAATTATCTGTATATTTGCATATTATATACATAGGTGCTGTGCTTTAGGTATATTGTTTTCATAACTATAAAAGAATATCAATAAACTACTTAAATATTTCGTTAAAATAAAACATACTGCTTACAAATAAAATATAAGAAATGATATGAAATTATTTATTGATTATTTTTAGTTGTTTTTAATTGCTCAATTTTGTTTTTAACGTTGGCAAGTATTGGTTTTATATTTTACATTGGTATCTTGGTACATAAAGTACTAAGATTTATGTTAATTAAAATAATATTGATGCTAAAAGAAGAAATAAATTCTACAATGTTTATATTATTTGTATTAAATACTTACTCCGCTTAGCTGTCTATTTTTTTATATAATAAATACTAGTAATTTAATATTGATCATTAAGATAACAAATAATAATAGTGAAATATGTTTTATTCTCCTACACCAATGGATACACCATGCAGGGAAATAGTGGTAATATTTATTCTCGCTGCCTGTGAAATGGGGTATTTTGATAAAACCCGAAAATACCTTAAAAATCAGAGATTTATTAGAAAAAAACATAAGAGTAACCTTTATAAATTTAATAGTAATTATAATTTTGAATTAAAGTCAAGTTAGAACTAAACATCTTTCTATTGGTTAGAACTACTGACCAATAGAAGATTAAAAAGTTCACATGACATACCTAGACGCGCAGGGTTACCAAATTCTAAAAATTAACATCACTTACAGATTATTATAAAGCGTAAATTATTTTTAAATTTTTGTTGGTATTTTCTAGTAATAATCGTGATTTTAGGTGTTTTTGACTCTACCTTTCGGCGTTAATATTTTTGATTGCTGGTAACCCTGCGCATCAAGCTATCGTGAACGGGGAATAGTACTAAGTTGAACCTAATTCAGTGACTGAATTGAACTAGAAAGAAGTAACACAAGACTAATTTCGTTTGAAAATTAAGTTCTTTATTTGTTTTTATTTATACTTTATATTTTCTTAAGTTACGACATTAGAGTGAAAAAAATCATTAAATCAACTATGTTACACCTGTCGAACAATGTCACCTAAAAAATTGGCCTTTACTTCTGTATATGACGCTGCCTAAGAACGGCCATATTTGGTAGAGCAAGACTTCATATGCACTATATACAAGGATTAGAAACACAATTTGTCTGTTATGATATTTATATTCAGAATCGGATTTTTGTCAAACAGCTTAATCGTCTGATTTGTGCCAAATAATTTGCCATTTGCGCAATTTTAGCCTACGTTTTTTTTTTATTTAATATGTTATCATTGTTGTATTTATTTGTAATTTTACAATGTATTTTATTAAACTATCGAACTACTTTATTGTTTCATTTACGGCCTTATAAAAATGTCGCTAAGAAATTATAACTGGCGCCGATCACGAGACGTACAGGTAAATTAGCTTCGAAATGTTTTTGCGTATAAGGATAATTTAAAAATACATACATACATAACTTCACGCCAGTTCCCTTGCACCTTCACTTGCTTCTTTGACATTCATAACTCTTGTCATGCAAGCTCGTCTGTTCTTAAGGCTCCTGACATCACCTTCTGCTAGTACACGATCAATTTGATCATGGAAGGTGTGTCGTGGCCTTCCACGACTGCTGCATCCATCCACTTTTGCATTGTATATCTGTTTAGTCATTCTTTCCACACGTTCAGACCGACTCTCTCTCTTACTTCGGTATTACGAACGCGGTCCGCGAGCGTCACTCCGCAGATTCTGCGCAGTGCTCGCATCTCGACCGCGTTTACTCTACTTTCATGCTCTCTCTTCCATACCCAACTCTCGCTTCCATACGTGAGCGTAGGTACCAGCACCGCGTTGTGTATGGCGAGCTGGGCCTTCTGGCTGAGGTTTTTAGCGCCTAGAAGTTTACCTAACGCTTCATTTAAACTATTCCCCAAATTCACTTCTTTCTATATCAGCGGTGTACCTTCCATCCCTGCTAAAAGCACATCCAAGATATACAAACTCATTCACTTGCTCCAGCATAACATCAACTATTATCCTTGCATTCGTTCTGGTTTCTTCTCTTTCAAACACCATAACCTTTGTTTTCTTCGCATTCAAATGTAAGCCTCTCGCTTGACAGTCATCTTTCATCATTGTGACTAGTGTTTGCAGTTCCGATGGCGATTCGGCTAAAGATAAGAAATATGTGAAAAATATACCAAGATGGCTTGTGAGTCGGCGCAACGAGTGAAAACCTGACATAACGTTAGATTTCTAGAATACACGTATTTACACATGAGAAACGTCAGGCAGCGTCAGGTTTAAAAGAAACTCAGAGGAATAATCAATAACTTTATTTCATACTAATATCCTTTTCTTTTTCTTCTTTGTAGTAATATCTTTCTGCACTTTCGCATTTTCAGCTTTTCTCTTAATCTTTGATATTTTTCCAATGACATTTTTAAACCTATCATCCTTCTTCATTAATGTTTTATTGACTTTCTTAAGGCCATCTTTAATGCTGTCGTCGAGGTTATCATCCGTTTCTTTCTGTTGTTGCCGATCATCGTGCTCTCCCTTTTCTTTCTTGAGTTGACATTGCAGCTCTTTTATCTTTGCCAATTTGGCCTTTTTCGCTGCTTTAACCCGTTTGCGACGCATTTCTTCTAATCTGTAACAAATAATCCTTAAGTACGATTGTCGTTAAACAGGCATTGATGGACATAATTTCATTGCATTAAAGAGAAAATTATAGTTTTACGGTCTTATCCATATTCAGTTAAAGTTTGAAGGCTTTTTTTTCAGAACCATAAAGAAGCCTTCAAACTTACTCTATCTCAATATGAATAAGACTGCACTTCTCACAAATTTTTCATACGGGTGCCTTACATGAAAATCGACTCTTAAGAATATAAGGACTTAGGATACTTTTTATCCCGATAGATGACGTCATTTCGGCGCGATGGACAAATATAACTAAAACAATGGCTGTGCGATCGCGTATCTTTGGTGCCGTCGTTATAATCCAATAACAAATATGCCGTTATGACAACAAACTCGACACCACTGTTAGTTTTAAGCTAGTAGTAGAAGTGAAACTACAACGGACAAGTGGAAAAACGAATCACAACAAAAAAATTACTTGAAGTTTTACAGGCAGGTTTTCAAATTGGACAAGTACATTTTAATGAATGCATTTTTTATTTAAACATTTTATTTTATCAAACAAAAAAACTGAATTCGATCCGGAAAAAACGCATCCATAGTCTACTCTAAAATTATGCCGCCTCTCACCACGTCTACTCTTAACTTATGCCACCCCTCCACGCGGCCGTAACGCTTTTTCGTGACAGAAAAATCCTAATACCCCCGTCTATATATAACTTTCATTTCAATCATGTTGAATCGCTCACCCTTCCTCCATAAGATCGGGGTCCACCCCGGCCTGGATCCACCTCTTGATGCGGTAGTTCCGCTTCCGCTGCTCGAACTCCTCGTTGTCCAGCTGCGCTTCCTGTTCGCGACGCGTCACGCTCACCGTCGTGAACACTTTCACCGCTTCGTCGTCTGGACAATAAATAGGGGATCAGACAGTCAAATAAATAAATCTTTATTGATCTAATGAAACACGTGTTTACATAATAACGAACAGTTTATTGGATAGCAATAGTAGATTGTTAAAAGAGAGGTGAAAGTGACCTATTTAGGCACGAGATAGTTTGGTGCACGAGCGTACCCAGAAAGCTAATGGTTCGAGTGCCTAAATAGGCCTTTAACTCGAGGTTAACACTTTGATTTTCATTCGAACATGAGGAAAGTAAATAAAAACTTGATTAGTTAACAGTTTAACAAACAACTACTTCTCTAATGATACATACATACATACATACATAACTTCACGCCAGTTCCCTCGTGGGGTAGGCACGAACAACAGAGTGCCATTTAGGCTTATTCTTACACACCCCACTTGCCTCTTTGACATTCATAACTCTTGTCATGCAAGCTCGTCTGTTCTTAAGGCTCCTGACATCACCTTCTGCTAGTACACGATCAATTTGATCATGGAAGGTGTGTCGTGGCCTTCCACGACTTCTGCATCCATCCACTTTTGCATTGTATATCTGTTTAGTCATTCTTTCATCATGCATTCTTTCCACATGCCCGAACCACCGGAGCATTCCTTTCGTTACCTTCACCCCGACACTCTCTTTCAGAGCAACTCTCTTTCTTACTTCGGTATTACGAACGCGGTCCGCGAGCGTCACTCCGCAGATTTTGCGCAGTGCTCGCATCTCATTCTCTAATGATGAACTCATTTAATATGTCACATATGAAAAACGTCAAGTAATTTCTTTTTCTGTAGCATTCTACCAGCCAATATTATTTTATCATTGATGAAATAAATATTTAGCGCAAATGTATGTAAATTAAATAAACATTTAGTATAAAATGATGTCACAAAATTATTGATATTTTTTTATTACAATTTATACAGCGATTTAAGTGGCTGCAAAAAAAAATTGGGACACGAGTCGCATCTATTATCTATGATTCCCGTAGTTTTTTGAATTTTATGAGGAGTTTTTGGCGGGAACTGAAAGGGGAAGTTGTGCTGTGCAGTTTTATTTTCTAAAAATGTGTAAAATTACTCTAAAATTAACAATAGTTGTAGGATATTGATCGTTTTTGAGTAGTAATTATGTTTTTGCGAGAAACGTGAACTATATAGCCAAATGTGGCCTTTCGAGTTTTCACAAGAACTCCATTGGATGACGTCGATTGTAGTCTACAATACAACGGCGCCTGACTTAAAGGCCTAGTTGCCAAGCCTTAAACATAAAAAAAAAATTGAATTTTATGACAGCAGGGAAAATTGTTTCCCAAGGATGAATAATACTGTTTTCATTACTACTTTCCAAATATGAGAAATGATAAAGTAAAAATATAAAACAGTGTTGCACTTACAATCCCCATCTCAAAACTTGATAAAAAAAAATATATTCTCGTTATCTTACAAAACTTTGCAGTGTCCTAGATTTTGTCCAAGCATACAAACTTATGTTGTCATAATGTAAAAGGAGTTAAATAGCACACTAATTATTCTTTGGATAGTAATTAAAATTATTTTTATAATGTTACTGATTCATCTGGGATAATGTTGTGTTCATAACCGTTTCACACAGATGTAGCAATTCATTTGAGAGAAAAAAATATATTTATTGTTGTAAATGTATATACACACAGAAAGTGACAAAACATTGTATATGTTAAATGTGAAACTTAACTATTTAAAAAAATGCATAATTTATGGATGCGTTATTAAATGTTACTGACATTAAACCTTGACAAATGGCTTATTTAAATCCAATAGTGTAGCTAACCATTAGCGTCGTTATTTTTAACGGTATAAACCAGTGTTTTTCAATCTGTGGGTCGCGACACCAAGGGGGGTCGCAGAGCCTGGAACTGGGGGTCGCCGGCAAAGGGAAAAGGCAATTTAAGTTTATACCTCATACTTAGGTACTTTCTAAGCTCAGCACCTTTTTGCAGAGTATAGGCCGTAATAATGAATATAGGTAACAAAATAGAGAAAGACATAAATGTAGTCATTTAAATTACTAACTTTTTGTCTGTCTAAGGCCCAAGGGGGTCGTCAAAATTTTTCAACCTGCAATGGGGTCGCGTATTCAAAAAGATTGAAAAGCAGTGCTATAAACAAAACTCATATGGCCACAACCGGTAACACTGTGCGTAATATCAGTAGAAGTAATAAATAGATATAAAATGTAAATTTTCTAATAAAGTAAAAACAAAAGGCAATTGACTCGGGCAATCTCGTTCGCCTGAGCTAGGAAAGCAGACAAAAAAAAACCGGTAACACTAACATTATCCCAGATGGAGCTCGGACATAAGAATATGTTAAAGTTTGTTTCAACTTACCATCAATCTTGTATTCAGTTAATTTGGTTTTGATCTGATCCTCGATTTCGCCTAAACGGAGGATATCGTATGGAGTGATTAGAGATATCGCCATACCGGTACGACCGGCGCGAGCGGTGCGGCCGACCCTGCCAAAACATATTTCATTATAACCACCCTCAAAATCGGTAGGAATTGATAAAATTGCCTCCTAGGACAAATTAAATGATGTTGTTATCAGGGGCGTAGCTACCGCGGTATCAGTGATACGGGCCTCCCAGGCTACGGGGGCCCCGAAAGTGTAAGCAAAAATTCCTAAAATGTTATCCACAATCTTTTATACATTACTAACATTTTGAGAACAACTGCTGGGCCAACAAGAACGGCTCTCAGACTTCTCATTATCCTACTAATCGTACTTCCTACTAATATTATAAACGCGAAAGTTTGTAATAATGTTTGTTACTCTTTCACGCAAAAAATACTGACTGGATTTTGATGAAACTACAATATAGCTTACACATCAGAATAACACATAGGCTATAATTTATAAAGATATAGTGTGAATTATCGAAAATATAACGATTTTCCATCACCACGCGAGTGAGACCGCGGGGCGCAGCTAGTTATGTATAGAAGTAGAAAATCTAGAAAAACTGAAATCGTCTTCAACGATAGATGATTATAAATAATTTGGCCGATAACAAGGCAAGAAGACTGTATCTTTGATTTGAATTGTTTGTCTCACTTAGTCCTAGGAGCAGTAAGTATAAGTAATAACTTATATGCAATATATAATTATTTTAATTCAATTCGAGCGTCTTTGTTTCCTTTATAAAACAAAACTTTACCCTTCATTTGGGCCCCCCCAACACATTTTGATACAGGGCCCGTCTGAGACAAGCTAAAACACTGGTTGTTATGTGGAAAAATATCAAGGTCACGCACATCCAGACTACATTTTGTAAAATTCGATAATTATGTTGAAAAAAGCAATTTCTTTACTAGACGTGTTACTGGGGAGTTTCTTGCCACTTCTTCTTTAAACAGCGATAATACGTTACGAAGTGCTGGTGTACAGAGAATAGGAAGTAGATTTAAATTTCTCCAGTGGAACTTATCTTTACATATAATAAAATTGTAGAGGTCCAATTTCTGTACAATGGCAAAAAAAATGCTAAAAACCAAGTCAGGGGGATGTAAGAAGTGAAATAGAACTAATTTAGATTGTTTTTTTTTCAAATTTTTTGTTTCTCTGTTTGTACGGGCCAATCTCCGAAACTGGACCGATTTAAATGAGATTTTGTATGATTGAAACTTATATCCTTGGTTAGCATATAGGTTACTTTTGATCCCGAAAAATTAAAGTCCCCGTGGGATAGTTACAAAAACTTTCTACGCGGACGAAGTCGCGGGCAGAAGTTAGTTCTCAATAAAAACATTTGAAAGTAAGTAAAAACTATAGCAAAATATAATATCGATTTACAATATCCCAGCAATAGCTTGGCCAGAGTACTGCTAGACAGAAATAATTAATTTATCGCCTAGGGTTGGCATAAATTAAACTTAACTGGCTTAAACCAAATTTAGGTATTTAAGACCTTGTATGCTTTTCCCATTCTTCCCTGATATAACAAACGTAAGTACACCATAGATTGTGCACCACTATTACAACTTTTTACACTGAAAAAAACTCACCTATGTATATATTCTTTAGGTTCCAGAGGCAATTTGTGATTGACCACCAAATCAACAGTGGGTATATCCAATCCCCTAGCGGCGACGTTGGTGGCCACGAGTGTACACTTTAGGTTACTCCTGAACTGAGTCAGGGCCGCCACACGCTCCTTCTGACGCATGAACCCATGAAGGCATACATTGTCCATTGATATGGCGTTCAACATCATCGAAAGGACTTGACACTCTCTACAAAAATGAATGAATCAATCAATTTGTTCTAACTCAAAATTCTAGTTCTAAAATCAATACTAACAAGAACATATTAACTACGCTCTGATTTTTAATTACCTGGACTAACATAACAGCTGCGATCAACCGTTTTTTTATATTCATAAGTGAAGTGAGTTGAATCCTACAGAATTTCTATAGGATTCAACTCCTAGTGGTGAATTGCTTCAAGCTTGCAACATAAAAAAAAGGTCGGTCGCAGCTAAGTAAAAATCTAAGTATAAGTGTTCCAAAGAAACTTCGTTCGCGTTGACATGGTGACCAAGTATTTTTTTATGAATTACAACGCGGCACCAAAAAACGTGACGGCAGAGCCGTCTTTATCGGTCTAAATAAGCGACTCTCTCACACTTTGTCTGCCATGTCACTGACATGAAGACTGTCACTGAGTTCTGAGTCCACATACCTAACGCAACATATATATTTTCATGCTAAAGCTTATTACTTATAATAACACTCCACAAAGGTCCCACTGCTGGGCTCGGGCCTCCCACTATAGGGGGATGGACAGTATACCCGCCATGCTTGTTCAAGGTGGCCTGGCAGGTTTGACAGATCGGTTATCTCAATGTGCAGATTTCATCACGTTTTCCTTCACCGTTATTAGCACGTGGTAATTGTAACAATATGCACATTAGGTCAGAAAACTTCCTAAGTGGTGCATGCATTCCGGCCAAGATCGAACCTGCTCTCTTTAGGTTTTTTTTTTAACAACTCTATGGACTCTGGTTCCGCACCATTTTTTACAACTTAATTTAGAAAGAAGGTTTTAGAATTTATACACGCTTATTTGTTATTGTGTGTGACATTTATTGAATGATCTTTGTGTTGTGGTGTGCCTTACGAATAATTTATTATATTAATTTATTCTAATTTTAATACTAAACTTATACTAATGTAGAGTGTATCTGTTAGATGCTGGTGTTGTGAGGAAGTGAATCTGCAGTTGATGCCTTATGTGCCCTTTAGGTTTGAGACACGTGAGCTACCACAACTTAAAAGCTTATTACTTATTATAATTTAATAGATTCCAAAAGATACTTACTTCTTCGTATCGGTGAACACAATGACGTGTGAACTTGGTTTAGTTTCTCTATACTTTCGTAGTGTCTGCACCAGGTACACGTCGCGAGCGTACGCGGGACAGACCACATACCGCTGGTCCAACGTGTTCACCGTCAGCTGGCTATCAGTTTCAGTCCATATGTGGAGGTACTACAAATTTATCAATTACATAACAATAAGAAGTTTTGTACAGTAAGTCATGCTCTGGCACCTTCTTCATCATCCTAATATCAAACCCCAGTTAGTTTCGGAGTGTTGTTCGGAACCCCAGGGTCTGCTTTCCTGCTTTGTTTCCTCCACATCTTGCAGTCTTGAGCATCCCTCATGCTAGACGTAGCATCCCTCAGCATGTCTAGCCAACATTTTTTGCGCCTACCACGTGGTGAACATGACGTGGTTATATTGATGGATTTGCTCCCCATATAAAGGACTGGTTCCGTAAAATATGATTAAGGCCTTATACTAATGACATGCATTTGAAACCTGTCACAAAACATATCCTCATTTCAGTAGAGTAAATGAGATAACATATATAGTATATTACTGTTAATATATACTAAAGCAGGAAGATATACAGAAACATGCATGTCAAGATTACAGAAGTGTGAAACTCAGTAATATCTCCAGTCTGGAGAATATGCCATCCGTGAGATAGTAACTCAAGCCCAAAAAGTGATCTAAGTGAAAAGATTATACTCACATCTTTAGTTAATGGTAGTAACTTAGACTCCTTTACATCAGGTGTGATGGTTGCCGAAAATAATAAGTTCTGCCTCTTTGCTGGCAAAGCTTTGAATATTGTTTCCAAATCTTCTTGGAAGGATTCACTGAATAATCTGTAAGGGATATATTGAAATTATATGAAAATATTCAGACATTCATGTAAAAAAAATATGGTTCACGGCACAAAATATCATCTCTCTATGTTTTAGAATTTCGAATAACTTTACAAAAACAATAATACAGTCAACTGCTAAGCCACTTTTAATTAGCAACAGATGACTATGACATGGATTTTTTCCGAAGAAATTAAGTATTGCAGCCTTCTGTTCTTAATTTTGACAGACCATGAAATATAATATGAAAAGTATATAAAATTATATTTTTTTTATTAAAGTGCAATAGTGATGCAGATTGGGGTTGCCAACCATACTATAATATATAATATCATACTATATTTTAGCCAATTGTACTATATATTATAGAAAAGTTATATAGTATGAAATGTACACTATATTTTCATTACTAATTCAATTGTCGCGCTTATTGTTTCAGATACTTATGATTATTTTAACAATAATAGATCTATGCTGGCAGTAAAAAGTAGTAATAAATACACATAGAAAATGCAATAATGAAAGAAATAAAATATATAATAAATAACATAAAATAAACGTGTGCTCTTGTTTTCACTTAAATTTCCCAAAAGTACTATACTTTTATAACTTAAAAACAAAAATAACTATATTTTCATCAAAAAAGGTATCAACCCTAATGCCGACTCGTCATAACATTTTCTAATATTTTTACATATAAACCATACATAAAGCATTAAAATAACATCTTATCATAAAACTTTAAAAATATCAGGTTAAAAATAGTTTTAATTACTTTTCAAACAATAATTATTGAGTTATTTGACTCCTTTCACTTCTACCTAAATAATAAGTCTTTTATTTAGAAAAATTACCGTGAAATAATATGTACACATTTCATTACATCACACTTGTCATAAAAAATGAATTACATACACCATGTAATTAAATGATATTTAAATTAAAAAATTCCTCTATTAAGTGGGGCGTCTGCTACTTAAGACGTCATAAGTAGGTACACTCATAGAAAATCTATGAGGCTATGACATTTGAAATATGATAAAAACAATATCAGTTAACTTGATTATCCACTCCCCTATTGAAGGTCTTATCACTGCTGGTGGCTACTTCCAGCCAACCTCTATATAGATACATACATACATACATAACTTCACGCCAGTTCCCTTTCGGGGTAGGCACGAACAACAGAGCGCCATTTAGGCTTATTCTTACACACCTCACTTGCTTCTTTGACATTCACAACTCTTGTCATGCACGCTCATCTGTTCTTAAGGCTTCTGACATCACCTTCTGCTAGTACACAATCAATTTGATCATGGAAGGTGTGTCGTTGCCATCTACGACTTCTGCATCCATCCACTTTTGCATTGTATATCAGTTTAGTCAGTCTTTCATCATGCATGCTTTCCACATGCCCGAACCACCGGAGCAGTCCTTATAGTATAGTATTATATTGACAATTTTAACTTTTCAATTTGATAGATAAATAGATACATAACAGTTTATTGCTCACCAAATATACAATTTCAAATATACACAATTACAATATTGTCATGGTAGAAACAATAGGCGGCCTTATCACTTAAAGCAATCTCTTCCAGGCAACCTAACTTAAGGAATAGTTTATCTTAATCTGGCGAAGTAGGTGGTGCAGATTATTAGGTATATCATAAACAAACATACTTAAACTATATATTATGAATTTGAAGCTTTATAAAGCTCATAGGTGAGTTGTTTGAAATACATTATTTTGTAAAATAACTAATATACAACATTATTCTACTATAAACAAAGTATAGATCACCTGTCAGCCTCATCCAAAACTAGGTATTTAATTTTCTTTAAAGAAAATGTGTCACAGCCTGTTATATGGTCTGCTAATCTGCCGGGCATGGCAACAACTATGTGCGGTCTCTTAGATAATTTCAAGGACTCTTCCAATTGGTCAGATCCTCCTGTCACAATGCATACCCGAAGTTTGAGAGGCTGGCCAAGTATGCTAAACTGATCTGCTATCTGAAAACATTGTGTAAAATCCTTAAAGATTCTTCAGGTTGTATTTAATTTCAATTATGAAACAAAATTTTTATATTTAGATTGATAGGTAGAAATGTAAAAGTAGACTACAAAAAAGATGGATGTATTGTGTGGAGGATGAAATGATGATTTGTGGTGTGACAGATGATGTGTGTCAGATTAGAAGAGTATAGAAGAAAAAGACATATTGTACAGACACCAAATGATTAGATGAAGGTGAAAGAAAGGTTAGAAAAAGTTTAAATTTCTTTAAATAAAAAAAATCTGCAGACAAACACATATTGTATATCTCCAAATTAAGCAAGTTACCCTTGTGTTGTGGGTAATATACAATGGACTACTCTGGGGCTGATCCCAGACACCCAGATCATAGTAAATTCTTGTTCTTTCTAAATAATGGAGAAAATTCATTTCCGATATTTACCACACCAGAAACTAGGTGCAGAGGCATCTAGTATGGTTTCCGGCAAGAATGAAACTGCATGCAGAGGCATTGCAGTGATATAACCCTTCAAAGGCTTAGCCCTTTTTAATGCTGAGTTCAACAAACATATAATTCTGAACTAAATAAGCCATGGCAGCTTAGTGGTTGAAGCACTTGCTTCTCAAACTAAAATGGTATACAGCTTCGAATTTTGACTATAAAAGACTGCATTGGTTAGACAGTTTTCTGACCAAATGGTGTAATGTTAGAAATACCATGAGCTAACTGTAAGGGAAAACATAGTGATAGTACCTGCACATCGAAATAACTGATGTGTCAAACCCTCCAATCATTCCTCCACAAGGGTGGCAGGTATACTATCCATTCCTCTATAAATAGGAGGCATGAGCCCAGCAGTTTATAAAATAGTATTATTTTTATAATTTATAAAATAATTCTAGTTTAGGATACACAATAAATGTAGGTTATTGATTGTTTTAAAATGGGAGTTGTTTGTGTAGGCAATCTCAACAGGTAAAATATGACTTTCTGAGCTGCCATAAAATCTGTGTTTGAAGTCAGAAAAAGACAGAAGTGGTCCGTGACTGATAGACGGGATCTCATTGTTTATACAATGGTCCAGAGATAGAGCTGTGCTGTGTTTGCACATGCATTTGATATTTTTTTAATTTTTTTATTGCAGGAGTTCAGCAGACAGGCAGACGGCCCACTTGATGGAAAGCGGTTACCATCGCCTATGGACATTTGCACCACCAAAGGTACTACAAATGCGCTGGTGCTCTCTTAAGGGGACTGGAACCTGGTCACTAATGCCGGAACACAACTCAAAGTTGTTATGGTGACATACTTTAGACCAGGGGTGGTAGGGGCAGCCATCTAGTCGGGCAAACACCCTACCACCTGGCTGTGGGTTGTTTTGTTGCCTCTTAAGACAGGCCGCCCAGCCGCAGGAAATTGTATTCTTTCTGTTCCTGCACAGATGATATGAAGTTACAAGAAGGGATATGTGCTCCGTTTATGATAGGTAGGGCTCTTTGAGCAAGTATCTGGTTCCAGGGCCCTGACATATGGCGATGAGATTGAGATAGAACAAAGGGGTGTCTATTTGGTAAGCTGGAGCATGCCATTGGGGGTCCAACACTATCTTAGAGCTATTTTGGAGCATTGGAGTATCCATGATGGATTATACCTCGAAAAATGGCTGGAGTAGAGGAGTTCTGACAGTCTGCATTTTATGTTATGATGAATGGTCACTTGTGACCACAGAATAGCACCCATATATTCTTGTTCAGACATCACTCAAAAATCTGAAAGAGGCACTACCTACGTGTATAATGAAAAGAGTATACAAATATTACCTGATAAGCCAACTCATGTGTAGGTGTCAGCACCAAGGCAAATATCCCATAAGGGTCTTCAGCCAAATTCTGCAATATTGGCAGTGCAAAAGCAAATGTTTTGCCAGAACCAGTTTTAGCTGCTCCGATGCAATCACTCCCTGATAATATGCTTGATATGCAACCTTTTTGGATTGGCGTTGGAGTTCTTATACCTAGAAAAGCAAAAAAACCCATATAATTATAAAAACAGAGGAAATGTATATTCATATCAATTAGCTTATAGTTTTTAGATAAATATAATATAAAGGACGAGAAGAATGAAATTAAGTTATATTTAATGTAAGAACATAAATAAATATCATTTGAGTTAAATTTAAAAGTATTAAGCTTTTTACCTAAAGTGAAAAGTTGTTTTATTAGCCAAGTTTTTACGCCTAATTCCGCAAACTCTTTGCCATCGGTTTCATCCATTATTCCTACTGAAGTCTATTATTATAACTACACTTATTTGTATAATATAATAAATCAACCTCAGAGCACTATAAAGCTTATGTTCTTATTCATTCTATCTGAGAAATTAACCAATTCTTTCTTTTGTCACAGTCCACAATTTTTGTATATGGTTTAAGGGTTATGGGCTTACGGAAAATTGGTTAATTGGATGAAATACGAAAATATGAACTACGTAAGGTATATTAATTTGATTATATTGAAAATAATTGAAATAAGTAGGTAGCTACTAGCTATGGTCGTATGGTAATCACTAATATTATTATATTATATCACTAATCAGTGGTAGGGTCCACAAACTACTATGGATACTACGTATGTAGGGTCTCAGCCAAATAATGGATGGCCAATTGGCCATGTGTTTTTGACATTTCTATCAGGTTTTTGACATTATGTTCATGACGTTTTAGTTGTAAATTTTTTTTTAAGAATTTATGACCTAGTAACAAAACCATTTAATTTATATCTTACTGCGTTTGATTCGGCCAAGGCGCTCGTATTGATAACGTTGATCCAAGTCCGGCTGCTACTCAGATATCCGGTACACGAATTTTAGTAGTGGATCGGCGGAGTGTGTAGGGGAAGAAGGAATATATATCCTTTCTGAAATTTCTATCGTTTGGAGTTCTTGAAATATCCATTTATAGTAAATATAACTTCACCTATTTTTTCACTAATATAACTGTGATGGGTGGTGAAAGGTCACGACCAGTGACTACAACCAAATGGTAAATAATAAATGAAAATTAGATACAACTTAAACAAGAAATTCAATGTTATAGACATTTAGAAGAGCCCTAAATTTCTTGGGATCTTTTGCCTGTAATTCATGAAAAATATCTTTGTAATCCGTTGTCTCGCCTAAATACTTCTACTTTCTTCGTCTATTAAATTCTTCAAATATTTGTCGTAGAATCAGGTTGAAAATCCGTTTATATTATTTTTTCTGCGATACATCTTGTTGTAGCAGTGAATCATAAATAAACTGACTTGCCATACAAGCAAACTATGTATGACCTCCTATTCACCCATCCAACTCTCTTGGCCTAGTATCATTTAACTGTCTCGCCATTGTACTATATAGTTACGTGTGATCAAGCATCACTCGATTTAATTCAAGTTCTATCCACTAATGCCACTAATGCCAGAACACAACTCAAGGTTGTTATGGCGGTATACTTTAGAGCGTGGGTGATAGGCATCTGGACGGGCAAATGCCCTACGACCTGGCTGTGGGTTGCTTTGTCTACTTTTTCTGTAAAAATATCGGATTAGACATTGAGTTGTTGGCAACACTGATTCCGGTAATAATCAGTCTCCCAATTGGGGCATAGCCATATTCCGGAATACTCCCTATTGGGAAAATGTTTCGTGGTTGGAGCATTTTTGAGGCACGAATTTAATCCAAACATGTCTGTATACAATCATTGTAATAGTTTTGATTACATGTCACTAAGTTTCTGAAATAGTATAATTTTGGGTAAATTTTTGTGGAGATGGCGATTTCGTAAATTCAATCTGGAGACCCTGGTAATAATAAAGTCAAAGATACGTAGTATCCATAGTAGTTTGTGAGTCAAAGTACGAATTGAATTTCAAATATTTTAAAGATCATATATCACGCAAGCAGCACATGCCTTCTTCTTGTTATAAGTTTATGTTAAATCAGTGCTTATAATTTCACGACATTGTTACTTTCTCTCTAATATAATTAATTTTGTAAGTACAATACTTTGATAATGCTTCATAGATTGATCTATTAATGTACTTCCTATAATTACATTATAATATATTTTTTTTATTATTCTATGGCCAAAGAAAATTATTTAATTAGCACATGAACATGTTATTTACTAATTATTATTGCCAGTTTGATAGGTAGATTAATTTATTTTTCTTTCCCCAATAAAATTACTTTGTTTTCATACATAAATAAGATAAAAATAACTGATGTATAAAAAATGTGTAAGACAAAATAAGAATTGGAAATGCTGAACTTTTATTCTTTTAAATAATACATAATTAAATTAGAATAAATCAAATTTGATAATGTCCACAAGCAATTACCAATACCTGTAAATCTCTCATATACTACCTTTTGGGAAGTTCCCACCTGTCTGATCTATTTTTTATTTATTTTTATTGCAGGATTTCCGCAGACAGGCAGACGGCCCACTGGATGGAAAGCAGGTACCATCGCCTATGGACATTTGCAACACCAAAGGTGCTATAAATGTGCTGCTGCTCTCTTAAGGGAGACTGGAACCTGGTCACTAATGCCGAAACACAACCCAAGGTTGTTATGGCAGCATAGTCTAGACCAGTGGTGGTCGCCATCCAGTCGGGCAAATGCCCTACCACCTGGCTGTGAGTTGTTTTGTCGCCTCTTATGACAGGCCATTCGGCCGCAGGAAATTGTATTCTTTCTCCATTCCTGCACAGATAAAAATTGGATCTAGGACAACTCCCCTACTTTTTTAATTAAATTTATTTATAGTTGGAAGGATTTGATTCTCCTATTATATTAAGGTCTCCGTGGATTTGAATGAACTCTATATGGAAAATGGGAAGGCAACATAAGAGAATTAGCAGATGTTACATGGAGTCAGATGAATAAATTAATATAGATTAAAATGTTATTTAGAAAAAATTTAGCAATAAAGGCAAAAAAATAAATAAATATTGGATAGTTACTAGGAAAGTTCATTTACCCAGAATTGTAAATGTGTTTTTATTAACACATAAATTACATTACGTAAGTTAAGTTTGCATCATTTAATCTTTGATCTTTGGAATTAACCTATATTACTGGATTAACTATGTATTTACATACTTCCTTATCAATCATCCTATACATTCTCTATTTTCCTAAATCCTGATTTATATTTGTATTAGTTAACTTTAGAATAAGGGCCGCTTGCATAACAATCGCCTGTAAATAAAATTAGTTAATCATATTAAAATGTCTAAATACGTTTTACACAAAACATATTGACAGTTCTTTAATCATATTTAGCGGCATATTTTGCATTGTGCAAGACTCTAATTGTATTTAAAGGTGTTAAATATGTTTTGTGTTTCTTAAATAAATTTAAGCAACCTTATGCAAGCGGCCCTAAGTCTTTATCATCATTTAAAGAGACCTGATATGGTAGAGTCTCGCTGTTATCAATATCTTGATCACAGCTTATTGGGCCGACTGGATCAGTGTGACACTCACACAAAATTCTTACTTTCTTACTAATATTACAAATGCAAAAGTTTGTAAGAATGTATAGATGTATATTTGTTACTCTGTCACTCGAAAACTACTGAATGGATTTTGATGAAACTTTACAATAATATAAATTATAAAGCTATAATTTATAAAGATATAGTGTGAATTATCCAAAATATAACAATTTTCCATCACCACGCGGGCGAAACCGTGGGCGCAGCTAGTACTGGCATAAAATAGCTAACCTTGAGCTAATCATGTTTTGTATGGTGAGTGAGAGTTTTGATGTTATATCGGCATAGTTTAGGCCAGGGGTAGTAGCCAACCAGGCTGGAAAATACCCTACCACCTGGCTGTGGGTCGACTTAGCGCCTCGTAAGACAGGCCGTCTGGCCGCAGGAAATTGTATTCTTTCTCCATTCCTGCACAGATAGTGCTTTAGCCATGAGAAAGGGGAAGAGAGGGTGTGATAGGAGGGATTGTACAGGAAGAATGGCATATTGAATAGGTAGGGATGGGATAGGAGGAAAGGAAAGTGAGTCTTAAGAACTCTTGCTTCATGCCGATATTCTGTGAGAGTGTGGTATCAAACCGATCGAGCCGGCCCTAAACACAAATTATGATAATGATTCCAGCATAGCTCTACCACATAAACGCTTTGGACACACCTGGTAACCTTATGAAACGGCCTCTGTGGTTGAGCGGGCTAAGCCTTTGCCGGCGTACCTCACTGCAACGCAGAGGCTCTGGGTTCGATTCCTGGTATATTAAATTTCGGAAACATATTTTCTCCGTTATTTACTATGGTCTGGGTGTCTGGGATCGGCCCCAGAGTAGTCCGTTGTATATTACCCATAACACAAGCGTAACTTGCTTAATTTGGGGATATACAATATGTGTGTTTGTCTGCCGATTATTATTATTATTATTGAATGAATGAATGAAACAGAAGCTGGTGTACTTTCTGGAAGAGTTAGGCTGGCTGGGGTAGCTAATCTTCCATCCTCACACGTGCATTAGGCTTTATGTCATCGAGTTGCGTAAAACGCCCGCTGCCGAAGTCGTACCGCAGAAGGAGAACCTCGGCAGGAATTTACTGCTGCAAATATGGCCAAGATTTGAACTGGAACAGTTCTGTCAGTAAAATAATTACTTAATTTGTTATAGGCCAACCAAAATGGGTGTCTTCCGAACTGTGGCCTCACTAGCTACCAATCATGCAAAAGTTGGTGTAAAGAGCAACGGGAAGTATGTAAGTTTTTCAACTGTTCGCATATACTTTTTTTTAATGCTGGATTACAGATGACTAACTAAAGGCCCATCTGATGGCAAGTAATTATTGCCGCCTATGGAAATTTGCAACAGAAGAGTTATTGCCAGTGAACAGCCGGCCTAAAAGAAACTATGACGTATTTTTCTGTGGGAAAACCTCGGCTGCGAGCTCATTCCAAATCCCCACAGTGCGTAAGAATTATTCAGTTATTAGGGACTCTTGTTTATATAAGCGAAGCGGATCAAGGAAGTTATGATGAACACCCAGCCGGTCGGGAGCGATGCGTGGTTAGAAAGGCGAGGAAAGTACGGTTGTGAACGGATCCTCAAAACACTCCATCATATATCTACATCTACAATTCTAGACGGTAGATTGTGCAGAGGGACGCGAAGTCTCCGAAGGCCAAGCATATCCAAGCGATCTGTCAAGATGGCATTGTCAATAAAGCTAACCGCCTCACGTTAAATACGGCCTGGAGGATGTACAGGGGATTTTTGAATTGGGTCTAAAAATCTAACAGCCAAAACGAGTCTCAGTGTATATTTTTATTGAAACTTAAGTAAACATTTTTTGACCCAAAATAAATAGTACTTTTTTTGGGTCCTTGGGTATCATTGTATAAGAAAGACTTGCACTGAAAATCAACGTTGGGTCGAATATAATTCCAGCAAGCTTATAAATAGAATTGGCATTATATAACGCTACAACCATATAATTGTATATGGTGTGGTGAGTGTCAACTAATTGTGTTAAATGACGTAGCACCTAAACAGCAGCATACATATACCCATGTACGTAATAAAATAGATATAAATAAATAGACATTATTAAAAGCAAAATACAAATAGAAGATATAAAAAAAGAAAACCCTCCATGTGGTAAGCCACATGACGGAGGAGAAGCGAATCTTTAAAAAAAAAAAAATCCAGCACAGCAATACGCTGATTGCAAAATTTATTTGCTGAAAAAACGGCGCACAAATTCTCAAAACACGTAAATTAATCACGTGCAATGCAAGCAATGTAAGTACGTCGTTGCTTTTTTCAAATAAACGTTCTCTTTTCAAATATAAAAGTTATATTCAATGATCAGAAATTGATCGTAATTACTTCTTCCATAATACAATACATATTATACATATAACTATTAATATTTTGTTTCAATATTACAAACTAAATAGTGTGTACAAATGACTGTAGCTCGCGTGTTATTTAAGTTCATCCAATAAAGTGTGTTCCGCGGCGGACGCACGTAATGATAGTATGTATGTATGATGTGTATGTATTGACAATAATTATGGTCTTGGCAACAACTGAATGTACGGTATGAGAGCGCCGCTTTATGCAACCGGTCGCGTGACGAGACGACGTGAGGCCGTCGCATTAAGCTTATTCCGCACACGACTCGAAAGCGGCTTGCGACTAAAACTTGGGGTCCAATTCTACTTCTTTTTTATTGCATGAGTTCAGCAGACAGCCCACGTGATGGAAAGTGGTTACCATCGCCTATAGATAGACATTTGCAACACCAAAGGCGTTACAAATGCGCTGCTGCTCTCTTAAAGAAGACTGGAACATGGTCACCAATGCTGTAACACAACGCAAGGTTGTTATAGCAACACACTCTAGACCAGGAGTGGTAGCCATCCAGTCGGGCAAATACCCTGCCACCTGGCTGTGGGTTGTTTTGTCGCCTCTTACGACAGGCCGCCCGGCCGCAGGAAATTGTATTCTGTCTCCGTTCCTGCACGGATAACTGTCTGGTATTACTATCTCGTTAAAATCGCTGCACACTGTCGTCTAAAACGTAGTTTTACCTGATTTCGGTATTCTGTAATTCCAATGGCGTGCCCATGCTAAGCCACCCTATTTTTTTTATGAATATTTATAAGCGAGAAGTCGCGAAAGAAATGTTTAAAATTTTGGTACCTTTTCAATATTCATTTCGGCTAACGCCATGTTTTCTGCTAATGATAATAACATTGTAATGGAAAACTTACAAGCCTGTAGATGGCGCTGTACAATAATTGAAATTGGAACGTAGCTATTTTTAATTATTATAAATAATTATATTTTTAAAATAGATTATAACTGGCCAGTCTCTCATACACAAAAACTTTTTTCGCAATACTTTCTAAGATATTTTTTTTTTGGATTTTATGGCTTGGCAGCTAGGCCTTTAAGCCAGATCTTAGATTCAATGTAGTTTCTTCATTTTCTTAAACCTATGTGTAGCATAACTGAACTGTAGGTTATCAGCTAGTGCCATTCAACGGAGTTCTTGTGACAAGTCAAAAGGCCACATTTGACTTTACAGTTCACATTTCTCACAAAACACATAATTACTACTCAAAACTATCAAATAACCTACAACTATTGTTCATTTTAGAGTAATTTTACACATTTTTTGAAAATAAAACTGCACAGCACATCATCTCCTTTCAGTTCCCGCAAAAAACTCCAATACTTTCTGAGTGGCCTAGTATGTAGTAGATTATACATCATTGGTATGACACAAGTGCGTTTGTTAGTTTTACAAACTCGTGACTATGGTAAGCCCACTCCGTCTACTCCGTTTACTCGTTTGTAATAACCAATAAATCGGCAACTTGTCGCACTAGTATCACAAATCTTTTACGATATAACATTTACCAACAAGCCATTTATGTAATTTGATCTTAAATAAATCTATATTTTTTTATATTTTTAAACACGTCAGGTACATTATGGTATGTACTTCCACATATGGTTTTGTACTATAACAAGTAAATAGATATAAGTTCGCATAATAAATGAGCATAATGAATTATATTTCAGTAGTTTTATTTATTTTTTAATTAATGGAGCCATTGTTGTCGATAACATAATGGTATTCACATTTTATTTGTTTATTTTTATTATAAGAGGACGGTCAAGTGTGTGAAAATCCGAGTTCGGTAGCGAATGGACATTATTTTTGGCATTTATTTGGAGAACCTTAAAAACATTTATTCGAAGCACTCCATGTTTGTAAAAATCTTCCCCGGATTCAAGTACCAGGAGCCTTAAGAACAGACGAGCGTGCATGACAAGAGTTATGAATGTCAAAGAAGCAAGTGAGGTGTGTACGAAAGAATAAGCCTGAATGGCGCTCTGTAGTTCGTGCTTACCCCGCAAGGGAACTGGCGTGATGTTATGTATGTATGTATGTATTCAAGTACCATAATTTTTTTCAAAATTATCCGTCACTTATTTAAAAAATTATCTTACGTACAATGCATCCATCACTTTTGTTTTTGTCATTGGTCTATCTTTACATTTTTACGCACCCATCTTTACGACATCGACATAGTCACGACGAACATCTTTATGACTGGATATCTTGACACATAACTACTATTTCATTTTTTCAAAAATTTTCTTCCCATGTTTGAAAAGTTAGAAGGGCGTTCTTTCGACTTAGAAGCAGATCTCGCCACATATTGAGTTAAATAAAAAATTATAATACTTAATGCCCCTAGGAGCTAAGTTAGATAAACAATTGAAATCAAAGATACATTTTCCTAGCCTATTTTTGGCAAGCTTATTTATGAAATGATTCATAGCTGAAGACGATTTTAGTTTTTCTAGATTTTTTGTCTCTATCGACAATAATGACAAGTCTGATAGCCGTTCCTGTTGGCCCAGCAGTTATTCTCCAAAATGTTATTAATCTATAAAAGATTGTGGATAACATTTTAGGAATTTTTGTTTACACACTTTCGGGGCCCCTGTAGCCTGGGGGTCCGGTATCATTGATACGGTGGCAGCTACGCCCCTGGTTCTATCCCATCCTAGAGGCTTGCAATGCGTCGGAGTCAAGCCTGGTATTGCAAATATTTATTGACGACGCTAACCACTTTACATCAGATTATCCGTGCAGGAACGGAGAAAGAATACAATTTCCTGCGGCCGGGCGGCCTGTCGTAAGAGGCGACAAAACAACCCACAGCCAGGTGGTAGGGTATTTGTCCGAATGGATGGCTACCACCCCTGGTCTAAAGTATGCCGTCATAACAATCTTGAGTTGTGTTCCGGCATTAGTGACGACATTCCAGTCTCCCTTAAGAGAGCAGCAGCGCGTTTGTATCAGCTTTGGTGTTGCAAATGTCCATAGGCGATGGTATCCGCTTTCTATCAAGTAGGCCGTCTTATCTCTGCTGAACTCCTGCAATAAATAAAAAAAAAGATGGGCTAACTGTGTTTCTTATACGCGCTTATATAAACTGAAACTTTTTCATCCTTTAATTAAGTACATCTATTATGGCCACCCTTATTTATTTTCGTAATATTGCTATCAAATACCAACTATGTAGCGGCATATATTTGTAATATCTCTTCTTGCCAAATTTCATCCATAAAAACCTAGTTTTTAAAAAAAAGTTGTGTATTTTTATATAGTATAGACAGACGGACGGATTGATATGGCTTAGAAGAGTTTCCATTATTACCAAAATGGCTACGGATAATAATAAGTATATGCCATTTACGATATCATTGTCATGATAAATAAAATATTATTATAAAAAACTATTATTTATAAGTCACTATATAATATGTAAATTGCATTGTTCGCGTGTATTATGGAAATCCTACTTCAAAATGCTAACACGTACCAAGAGTCTGGTAAGAGATTTTTTTAGCATTGTAATCTTATGTTACAGTAATTGAGTAGCACAGTAGTTCTTTTCATGTTTCTTTTTAAAGTTAATAATTAATTTTGTTATCTACCCTCTTATTTCTAAACGATACAATCGGTCATTTACTTAGTTGAATAGTAATGTTATATGTTTATTTATTTTGTGATTAGCGCCGGGTTTGTATAGAGTAGTTGTCTATAATTTACAATAATTTTGTTACAATGTTTATCCTTTGTATAATGTGATAATTGTGTAGATTATAATTCAAAATGTCTCGATTGTATATAGACGGTATTCACCACGTTTTGTTGTCATGTTGGCAGACGCGATAGATTTGTACAGTGTTTTGTATGATATCTTGTGTAAAATATTATCCGGAATTTCCAAACAGTAATGTATTAAATTGTTTTCATTCATAACACTTTAATTAAAATAGTTTATCAATGACTTCAATCCTCTCTTGACAAATTTAATGTAAATGTGGCGTGACACTGACCGGCGATTATCCCTGTCTATACCATATAGTAATGCACCCAAGGACAAGCCCCGGCCAGTGTAGGACTATTGTGGGAAATGAGGACAAGAAATACCGGGCTATTGGGGTGAACTGCTAGTGGTACTAGGGGTCTGGTAATATGAGGACTATGGCGTCTGCCCGTCGCAATGTTCAGGGAACATGACAAAATGGGCAGACGGTGACTCGCCACTCCCTGCATGGGCCCCAAAAAATGCCATAGAAGACAGGGGCAATATGGGTGTCAGTGGCTAAGTGGTGTAGAGAGGTGGGCTACAGGTTCACCGAAGCTACTTCTGACGTGATGCCATTTATCACTTCCACCCCTGGAGCGTGAGTCTTAGTTCTAGCGATTTCCACTCCGTGCCGGCTGGCTAAGGCAAGCACGCAGGCGGGGGGGCCTTGCCTTGGCCCCCGGAGTCAGATACGAGGTGTCGCTACTCACCTGAGGCTTCGCCACAAAGCCCCCCTGCCGGTTTATTATTATTATTATTATTATTAAAGGGGTCGCGTATTTAAACATATTGAAAAGCACTACTCTAGAACTACAAATCGAGTACGATCATACAAAGAAAACACACACATACAAATTGAGAGTCTCCTTCTTTTTGAAGTCGGTTAAAAATGAGGCGAGGTGTTGCAAATAGGGTTGCCCCCTCTTTTTGAAGAAAATACAGTATTTTTGTTTTTAAGATGTAAAAATATAGTACTTTTGGGAAATTTAAGTGAAAAAAGATTACGCATTTATTTTTCATTATTTATTATATGTTTTATTTATTTCATTATTGCATTTTCCATGTGTTTTTATTACTACATTTTGCTTTGGCCACCAAAGATCTGTTATTTTTACAATAATCATAAGCATCTGAACAAAAAGCGCGACAATTGAATTGGTGATGAAAATATAGTACATTTCGTACTATATTACTTCTCTATAATATATAGTACAATTGCCTAAAATATAGTACGATACTATATATTATAGTACGGTTGGCAACCCTAATTGCAAATGGTCATGGACGAACATAACCGCTTTCTATGCTAATTGCCATCAGCCTTTCTGCTGTATTTCAGCAATTTAAGAAAATCCCCAGCCCGAACTGTATTCAGTGACCCCCCGTCGTTAGAATGTAACGCAGCTGCTATAACCCATAAACCATTTTCATGTCTATATAGGTTTGAATAATTATTACGATCATCCATCATGCGATATTAAACTCACCTGTTAATTTCGCGAAAGGACTTTGTACTTAGATAAAACGTGAATAATGCCGTGGCCGCTAGATCACTGACTGACCTTGATATTGAACTCCGACTGTTTTTTATTATAATTTTAGTGTACACGACCGTGATTTCGATTCGAAGGTTGATTTAAGGTGGCCATACATTGACTGCGCATGATGGGCACCGCAGATTTGAGCTCGAGGCCGTCGTAGGTCCGATCGATTCGCTGGGTATTCTGGTCCAGGCAATGCTGCACAGCGACGATCATTTGGAGGGAGCGTCCATATTCTGCAAGGCAGTAATGTCGCAAAAGGAGGCCGCTGAACCAGAGAGGGAGAGAGGTGCGCATGCGTCCCTTGGGTACCGACATCTGTCGGGGCCCCGGAGTCGTAGATATGTGCAAGATCTCCTGTAATACCGCTGCAGGGGTCCTCCAACACCTGGGGAGCGACGAAGTGAGTTTGCTCTGCTTCGTGGGGCATTCTCAAGCACTGATGCGCAGGATCAGGGTGGGCGTAAATACGTTCCAAGTCTAACGCTCTTTCTACCATAAGAAGGCACATGGGAGGAAGGTGGTTTTAGTGGGATATTAGCACATGGGTTACCTCTCCACATACAGGGAGGTATCTTGCTGAGTCCCCACACATGCCGGCGACCGACTCTGTTAGCTGCGCTATCTTCAGTGGCCAACTCTCATCGCTTTGGTCTAATCCCAGTAAAGGATCCGGCAGTGTACAAAATGTATTTCCACTGCCTCAAAAAAAAAGGTGGTCACAGACGGCACGGTCCAGCGGAGAGGTGTATATGTGCACTTATGCTGGTGTCACTGTGCGTGTCACATACATCGGAGCGTATATGAGAACGAAAAGACTTGCAGATTCGTATGACGAACATGACAAGTATCAACATAAAGTGGAAGTAGGGCTGCGTTCCACATGAGACTCACTTTGACCACGTTAACAACTGCGATTTTTCTCGTTCCACTTGCTTTCGGGCGTTACAATCAAAAACTCTAGTGGAACGAATTCTGGAGTGAAATACACAAATGTCATTGGTTGGTTGGAAAATCGCGCCTTTTTCAATGTCAATCGATAGAGAGAATTAATGCTCTGCGGTTCACGACCACTGCGACCCACCTCTTGGACATGGGTCGTAGTGAGTGCTGTGTGATCAAAAATAATGACGTCATTAGTGACGTTTTCGCTACGACCATAACGACAGACGGAGCATTTCGGGCGTTGTGAGATTTAAAGGAACGCGCCCTATGTGCTATGTGTTATAGAAACCAGTAGGTATATCTAGACGTGTCAATTTCACTAAGCGATTCTTTAATAGCAGCCGCTTTCGGTCTTTAGATCTGTGCAGTTCCTTTAAACTGCACAGATGACTGACGCAAAATTAAAATCAATTTGCGGACATCGCTATACCAGACCGTCTCTAATACACGCTACCGATGCGGTATGACCTGCGCACCCATATCTGTAGAGGTAGACCTCTCGGGCATACCGTAGCGTGTGTGGCCGTCTTTAGTTATTGTTTATTTATTTACATACATACATACATAACTTCACGCCAGTTCCCTTGCGGGGTAGGCACGAACAACAGAGCGCCATTTAGGCCCATTCTTACATACCTCACTTGCTTCTTTGACATTCATTTATTATGTTTATTTATTTATTTATTATATATGTTTTTGTATTTTGTGAATCAGGTTTTTTTTGTTTTTATATAAAATTTATTATGTTTTTTTTATGTATAGCGTTGATTTTATTAAGTCTAATAATAGTAAATCTTTTTTGTTCTTTCTTTCTAATTAGAGTTCCATAGCCATTTTGGCATAAATTGAAAGTTTGAAAATGACTTAACCAAGATCACATTGATGGGAATGATATGTTTAGTTTTAGCTAGCTAGGTGATAAGGTATTTGCCCGTCTGGATGGTTACCAACCCTGGTCTAAGGTATGCCGCCATAAAAACCATGAAATGTCTTACGGCATTAGTGTCCCCCAGTCTCCTTTTAGAGAGCGGCAGCACATTGTTAGCACCGTGGGCTGTCTACCGTTGTGCTGAGCACGTGCAATAAACTTATCTTCTTTAGAGGTTTATCAGACCGTTAAATACGTGTGTCTTGTAAATTACGAGCTCAATGACTCTCGCTTCAGGAATATCTGAGTAGATACCTAGCACTGGTGCACGGCTTGCTACTATTCATAATAATATTGTACTATGCCTCTACTATGGACACAAATAGCTCAATACACAATTCGAGTCGGTCACGCGACCCGGACTAGACTACTGATAGCAAACACATTGGCCTTGGCACAGAATGTTGACACCGAAGATTCTGAACGTTGGTTGGTACTGACTGCCCTTAAGCTGGCTAGTCATCATATCTCCTGTCATTATGTATACCAAATTTAATGACAATTCATTCATTTCTAAGGCCTTGAAGAAAAAACACAAATGTACTATACATAATTATATATTATATACAATATATGGCCTATGCCTATTATTATATTGTTTGCGTGGATTTTTTATTCGTATATTATGAATTTTAAACAATATTGAGAGGGAAAATAAATTATATTAAAACTTAGGAAATTCTTATTTTTACCCCTAAAATTTTAATTAAAATCCATTAATCAATTTCAAAAGACCAAAATTCTAAAAATAGTAGTAGGTAGTAGTAGTAATATAATTTTTAGTCAAATGTTGGCCTCCATTCTGATGTTCGAGACCGGCAATGCAGTTCTTTTAATAATATTAGCACTAGATGGTATAGATAGGTAAGGAAAGGAATGCTCCGGTGGTTCGGGCATGTGGAAAGAATGCATGATGAAAGAATGACTAAACAGATATACAATGCAAAAGTGGATGGATGCAGAAGTCGTGGAAGGCCACGACACACCTTCCATGATCAAATTGATCGTGTACTAGCAGAAGGTGATGTCAGGAGCCTTAAGAACAGACGAGCTTGCATGACAAGAGTTATGAATGTCAAAGAGGCAAGTGAGGTGTGTAAGAATAAGCCTAAATGGCACTCTGTTGTTCGTGCCTACCCCGCGAGGGAACTGGCGTGAAGTTATGTATGTATGTATGTATGTATAGATGGTATAGATCGTTTATAGGTGCAGGTATGAGAAAGAATACTGAAATCTGCGGCCGGGCGGCCTGTCGTAAGAGGCGACAAGACATCCCACAGCCAGGTCATAGGACAGTTGCCCGACTGGGTGGCCACCACTCCTGGTCTAATATATGCTGCCATAACATCCGAGTTGTGTTCCAGCATTAGTGGCCAGGTTTACCTTTGTGGTGTACCTTTGTTATTATAAATGTCCTTAGACGACGTTTTAGACGCTTTCCATCAGATGGGCCATCTATCTGTGTGCTGAACTCATGCAATAAAAAAATATATTTTAATGTTTACGCTTTCGAGAATTCTACATTACGTGTGGAACTTTCGAGATACGTCGCCTCTGTCAGATCCCAATCGAAGGGGTAGGCCCAAGAAATGCTGGCTTGACTAGTCTACAATTACAGATGCGAAAGACCGCGCGAAGTGGAGTAGAAAAAGTAGGAAAGCGGAGCGGCTTCGACGCAAGCGCTCTGAAGGCAATCGGGATTTAACGCTTGAATAATGATGCTCTCGAGAATTCTGCCAAAGGTACTAAGCACGTCACTAATAAAGAGTACGTATGTCTCTAATAAGGAGTGATTGGTCGGTTTCTTTGTTAATTATTTATTCACAACACATCAATTACGCCTGAGGGATATAAATATCGTATAGTACAGGAAAAGTTGCCTATAGATCGTTTGTCCTTGTTATTAAGGTTATCCCTAAGATGTACTGTATTAATTTACAAGGAATTTCCGGTTGTAAGTATTGCTACAAAACGTAAATATTTGTTTCTAAAAACAATAATTGAATAATAATGTAGAAAATTATATAATTTAATAAATCCTCCTAAATAATGTATCTTACAAAATATTATTTACTAGCTGATGCCCTTGACTTCGTCCGCGTCGTGCGGTTTTTTTAACTATCCCACGGGAACTCTTTATTTTTTCGGGATCAACAGTATCTTATATGTTGACCAGGGATATAAGCTACCATCATACAAAATTTTATTTGAATCTGTCCAGTCGTTTCGGAGATTAGCCGGTACAGACTGAGAAACAAAAAATATGACAAAAATCTAAATTAATTCTATTTCACTTCTTACATCCCCCCGACTCGGTTTTTAGCATTTTTTTAATTGTTCAGAAATTCGACCTGTACAGTTTTATTATATGTAATAGATTTGGTTTATAAGCTGCCAGGTTCGTACGTGATACTCTGGTGGTTCGCTGGCGATAAGCAACACACAGAACAGATGAAGAGAATTGAGAAGGCAGTAGGATCTTCAATGCATCGTTTTTGCTGCCTTCGCACTACATATCATTCCCGGTGCTTTTAGTTTTGTCGCGATTTTATTACAACTCTCACAGACGAACTATATATGCTTGTCCTTCGGAGAAACTTCCCCGCCGCTTTGAGGACTCTACCGTCTGTATCGTGGTGAATATAATAAGGAAGTAAATGTTCTAAATGGTGCCTTCGTCTTTATAAGATCGCAACACTTGTCGGGTGGGCGTACAACTTCACTTCCCTGAGCCGCTTCGTTCGTGTACGCAAAGGTTTTTAAGTACGTTTCTCTTCCACATCATGGGGATTTGGAGTAAGCTTCCAGCTGAGGTTTTCCACAGGATCACAGTATGGGGTTTTTCAAGTGTCATAAAACTCGGTTCCACTCCATTATCAAGAGGGCCGTCAGCATAGATTATCTAAGTGATCCGTGGCCGTCAGCCACGTCCGTGCAGGAACGGAGAAAGAATACAATTTCCTGCGGCCGGGCGGCCTGTCGTAAGAGGCGACAAAACGACCCACAGCCAGCTGGTAGGGCATTTGCCCGACTGGATGGCTACTACCCTTGGTCTAAAGTATGTCGCCATAACAACCTTGAGTTGTGTTCCGGCATTAGTGACCAGGTTCCAGTCTCCCTTAAGAGAGCAGCAGCGCATTTGTAGCACCTTTGGTGTTGCAAGTGTCCATAGGTGATGGTAACCGCTTTCCATTAAGTGGGCCGTCTGCCTGTCTGCTGATCTGCAATAAAAAAAAAAAGCCAGGTGAGCTCCAGCTATACACAAATAACATTGTGTATATAGGCTTCCTTTTCTTTTTCTTTTTTTTAGGGTTTATTGTCACATTAGCCTGTCATCTCCTAAACTAAACATATAAATTATCTTTTAAGTTCAAGTAATGAAGTAACTAACAAACTCGTCTTTGATGCTGGCTCTGCCAAAATTCCTACAGCGAGATCTATATCAAAATGATATAGTCCCAATTCCTCATCAGTAACTCGCTGTAGAGGCTCATAGGATTTTTTTTTTAATTTTTTTTTATTGCAGGAGTTCAGTAGACAGGCAGCCGGCCCACTTCATGGAAAGCGGTTACCATCGTCTATGGACATTTGCAACACCAAAGGTGCTACAAATGCGCTGCTGCTCTCTTAAGGGATACTGGAACCTGGTCACTAATGCCGGAACACAACACAAGGTTGTTATGGCGGCATACTCTAGACCAGGGGTGGTCGCCATCCAGTCGAGCAAATACTCTACCACCTAGCAAGGATACAATTTGATATTAAATTTCACCCAAATACACCTAGGTCTAGTTTTTAGAAATATGACTGATATATAACATCACGATATGGTCTCCGTTTTTGGCCCAGATATCCACGCGACCCCAAAACTAATTACTTTTCTTTCTACAGTCACTGCGCCCCTTGCTCTCGTGCGCACCCGTGGCAATGGTCAGTTTCGACCGTGGTGCTCATTCGCAGGACATCACGAAGAACATCCAGTACATCAGCAACGACAAAGTGAAGCTCAAAGCTGATCCGAAGACTATGAAGTAAGCAATTGTTCTTCGATGCATTTATATAGGTTTTGCCCGCAGCTTTGCTCGCGTAAATTAAATAAGCTTTTTTAAAAAGGTTTTAAAATGCAAGCTTTTGAGATCCTGGATATCATCTAGCCGCAGAGTGCTAGTCAAGACAAGTAAAACGAGCCCAAACACGACGGGTCTATCTTGTTTAGTACAGGAGTTCCTATGGCCACCTTCCGACTCCATCATCAGATCAGCTCCATGGTACCATATTATTGCATTGTCACGCGATATACATATGCGTGCAAAATTTCAGCTCAATCGGAAACCGGGAAGTTGGTCAAATTTAAATTTGCAAGATTCCACCCGAACTTACATACATAAGTACATCCATTGCACGTTAAATAAAAGCTTTTGAAATAGTCATAGTCTGCGTAGTCAAAAAAGTTAAAACCCCTTTTCAACCGCCTTAGGGGTAGAATTTCCAAAAACGCCGGTTTACGGTAAATTATAACCAGAAGCAAGCATATAACATTTCGCTTCTTACTTTCAAAGTGTCGGAATTGCATACAAATTTTAATTGCCTTTTCACCCCCTAAGGGGTTGAATTTTCAAAACTCGTTTCTTAGTCTGCACCTACAGTATAGAAAGAACCCACAGGCAAATTGTCAAGGTCCTAGTTGTAGTAGTTTGATCAGTGCCTTAATATCTCAATCAAGTCAATCGGTGAGGTGAAGTAATTATATATATACTAGCTGTCCCGGCAGACGTTGTTCTGCCCTGAAGAAATAAAATTTAGAACCCGATTGCAGCGCCACCTACCGGGTCCAAATGTAAGCTATCCTATCTTTCAAGTCGGATCAAACTGCACACGGTGTGCAAATTTGATTAAAATCGGTCAAGTAGTTTAGGAGTCCATCGCGGACAAACAACCTGACACGTAATTACAGGGCTCCTGAAAGAGGTGTAAACAGTTATTTAAAGTGTCAACGAAACGCATTGGCTCTTTTGGTGTTATATGTACATGTCTATAGGCGTGGTAGACACCGATTCCCCATCAAGTGGTCCGTCTGCCCGTTCGAGGAAACCCTACTACAGTATAATATTGCGATTTGCGCAATAATTCGATTTGTGCTCCTCTAATAACCTCCTGTTGAAGGCACCTGCACATTCTTCAACATTTTACTTTAATTCGCTGTGCAGGCTATCTGCCTTTGGAACTCTTTACCCGTAAACGTCAGATAAGCTAAATCACTTGCCATATTTAAAAAATCTGTCAAAAACCATTACCCCAGTTTATGATAAAATATATATTTTTCTATTCATCTTTCTTAACTTAGCTGTTTACTGTCCACATTGTAACTGTTCTTCCTTTTTTATTTTACTTGTTTTTAATTTAATTATGCCTATCCGTGCAGGAACGGAGAAAGAATACAACTTCCTGCGGCCGGGTGGCCTGTCGTAAGAGGCGACAAAAAAACCCCACAGCCAGGTGGTAGGGTAATTGCCCGACTGGATGGCTACCACTTCTGGTCTAAAGTATGTCGCCATAACAACCTTGAGTTGTGTTCCGGCATTAGTGACCAGGTTTCAGTCTCCCTTAAGAGAGCTGCAGCGCATTTGTAACACCTTTGGTGTTGCAAATGTCCATAGGCGACGGTCACCCCTTTCCATCAAGTGGGCCGTCTGCCTGTCTACTGAACTCCCGCAATAAAAAATAAATAAAAAAAAACCTAGACATAAGTTGTTAAAAGTATCCTCTCAGTCAGGTTGCCTGGAAGAGATCGCTCTAAGCGATAAAGCCGTCTTTTGTTTTGTCGTTAAATTATTGTAATTATTTATTTTGGTGAACAATAACGTGTTTTCTATTCTATTCTATTCTATTCTATAATATGTTCAATCCCTACTTACCGAAATTAGGTTAGAAAATTCAATGTTGTGATTTCTACAGATTGGACAAACCAGTGAATAAGCCGCTCTGCGTTATGATCAACTGGCTTTTGGCAAGACAGAAGCATGTCATGAAGTACGCTACGTTATATTTGGAGCAAGGTTTTGATGTGCTATCGGTTTCTTGTACACCATGGCAGCTGATGTGGCCTCAGAAGGGATCCCAGGTTTGTGCCATACGTAAAGCTAATAGAATCAGCTAAGTGCTTTTGGATTACGCATATTGCAGGGTTCTGCAGGAGCTTTCAAAATTTTCCTATGGTACCATAATTAAGAAAAGTTATTAGAAAAAGGGCCGATTTTTCAATCGCCTGATAAAAGTTATTTATAGGTTAAAATATAACATGATCAAATTAAACATTAGAGTTGTGCACATAAAGCAGTTGAATTGTTTAACTTTTGAATTCAGGCAGGTTATAATTTATTCGATATACAATTTTGTGCGTACTATAGGGCGTTTCACGGGAACTTCGTCATTACATTGACACGCGTGTTCATTTAAATAGATACACCTTTTTTCTTTGACATTTTCGCAATTATAATAAAATTACGTTTTAACTGTTTTAAGCGCGATAATTTATTTGATTTTTATTATTCCGACGTTTCGGCCACGTATCAGTAGCTGTAATCACGGAAGACAAAGATGCCAAGTGTCAATGAGTATTGTTACAGTTTTATTGAGCCTACCGCCAACTTGTTCATTTTAATTTTGTTTATGTTTATTATTTACTCTATGGGGAGCCTAATCTAATTTACCACCACTTCGCAACATGTGGCTTATAGAGAAGAAGAAGCTCTTCTCTTCAAGCCATATGTTGTAGTTTTATTATGTATACAAGTCGCGAAAACTTAAGAAAATATTATTTTCCCAATCATTTATGCTATAGGAAAAAGATCCAATACTCATACTTTTATCTTAGTAAAAAGTTTTATCTCTTACCACTTGAAGGACGGAAGAGATATTGCTGATTTAAAAAAATGTATCTCTTCCGATATTGATTGTCTAGATCTTCTAAGCAAGGTCAGCAATAATATTCGGGAAGTTTTCGGCCGAATTTCGGGATCGGCAGTGGTCGAGTGTTTAAAGAATTGGAAATGAGCAAATATATAAGATAAAATATAATCTGAGGTGCCAGTCCCAACTTAAACGATGTCATGTTTTATTTTAAAATAAATAAAACGCGATCAAAATAAGTTTAAGAAAACGAGTTTATTTATTTAATAATTTTTTTTTTAAAGAAAATAAGAGGGTAGCAAGTGGGTTCTTGCCAAACAGAAATCAGTTTCCCTGGCTGGTTTTAGAATAGGTACCACATTCCCCTGAGAATCCTTGCGGTATGCTGGGTAGCACGGCAGTCCTTATTCGCAACTCCCAATGCACGAGGCTCAGGCTCATCGACGGAGTAGATTTCGTAGAGAGTGGGAGGAGTTTACTCCCAACCAAATTCCCAGTATGGGAATAATGCGCACTTATTTTAATAAGAATATAAATAACATTCAGTTCAGCTTGTATTTAGTAACTAAGATATTAGATTAGTATACAATGCAAAAGTGGATGGTTGCAGAAGTCGTGGAATGCCACGACACACCTTCCATGATCAAATTGATCGTGTACTAGCAGAAGGTGATATCAGGAGCCTTAAGAACAGAGGAGCGTGCATGACAAGAGTTATGAATATCAAAGAAGCAAGTGATGTGTGTAAGAATAAGCCTAAATGGCGCTCTGTTGCTCGTGCCTACCCCACAAGGGAACTGGCGTGAAGTTATGACTTCTGCATCCACCCACTTTTGCATTGTATATCTGTTTAGTCATTCTTTCCACATGCCCGAACCACCGGAGCATTCCTTTCCTTACCTTCACCCCGACACTCTCTTTCAAACCAACTCTCTTTCTTACTTCGGTATTACAAACGCGGTCCGCGAGCATCAGGGACTATATTATAACTCTAATCATGGTGAATCTTTAGTATTCGTCAAAATCATTCTCGGGACTTCTTTAAGTGTTTTTCGCTATTTCGTGTAGTTTAGGATTTGGCCCTGAAGGCTGATTTTAAGAATTCAACGTGTATACGATTTAATCGATTAATTTTATCCGTGCAGGAACGGAGAAAGAATACAATTTCCTGCGGCCGGGCGGCCTGTCGTAAGAGGCGACTTAACAACCCACAGCCAGGCGGTAGGGCATTTGCCCGACTGGATGGCTAACACCCCTGGTCTAGAGTATGTCGCCATAACAACCTTGAGTTGTGTTCCGGTATTAGTGGCCAGGTTCCAGTCTCCCTTAAGAGAGCAGCAGCGCATTTGTAGCATCTTTAGTGTCGCAAACGTCCATAGACGATGGCAACCGCTTTCTATCAGGTGGGCCGTCTGCCTGTCTGCTGAACTCATGCAATAAAAAATAAATCAACCGGTTAATGTAACTTTAAGCTTTACAAACTACAGACAAAATTCTTTCATAGTGCGCGCAAGTAATTATTTAACGAATTTATATCATCATATTTCTTTACATTATAAGGAAATACATTACATTACATAACTTCACGCCAGTTCCCTTGCGGGTTATTCTTACACAACTCACTTGCTTCTTTGACATTCATGACACTTGTCATGCACGCTCGTCTGTTCTTAAGGCTCCTGACATCACCTTCTGCTAGTATACGATCAATTTATAAGGAAATACGATGATATAAATTCACTTGTGATCAGTATTTCAAGAGCCTAGCAATGTCTCAGTTTTTTGACAGTGACTAAGTATCTCGATGCGTTTCGTGTTGCTTGTAAACAATAGGTTATTCGTGAAAACCTGTAATTAGCTTTCTGTTGTTGCTTGTAATTATCTATTCAAATGTATTTAATCATTTGGGGTTGTTACAATATAATTATTATCTTTTCCTGTCATAACCCTCTATTCTGGCGTATGTCCTCTGTCACAACACAATACATGGGCTACGTTCCACACAGGGATCACTACGACCAAGCTTGCGATCGCGATTTTTCCCGTTCCACTTGCTTGCGGGCGTTACAATCGTAAGCTCAAGTGGAACGGATTATTCGACCAACGTCTTGACATGGTTCGTCGTGAGCGTTGCGTGAGCAAAAATTATGACGTCATTAGTGACCGTGATCGCTATGTGGAACGGCTGACCGAACATTTCGGGCGTTGTGAGTTATAAGTGAAACGCACCCATGGTGTCATCCTTCACACAAATAATCCGTCTTTTTTTTTGTTTTTCTTATAACATAATTCTATGTTACATTCACAGCTGGTAGCCAAAGACTTGATCAAGCTATTGGCGATGAATGAAAACGACCAACCTTTAGTGCTGCATGGCTTTTCAGTCGCAGGTTACATGATGGGAGAGATATGTGTCCATGTCATGAAGAATAAGGAGTTGTACGTATTATTTAATTATTAATATTCTAATTGTACCCCAAAAGGCAGTCTTGTCGCAATAGAGAAATATTATGATAAACTAGCATTTTCCCACGACTTTGTCCACTTTGCATAAGTAACAAAGATTACAGTTATCTATATATTAATACGTGAAGCAAAAATTTTGTACCCCTTTTTACGAAAATTGCGCGGACGGAGGAGTATGAAATTTCGCACACTTATAGTTTATATAGAGAAGAAGCGACGAATACTAATATTTTTTTAGATTATGCATAAAAAATACATTAAATAAAATAAAATAAACAATACAGACACTACCATGTATTTGACATACACACGCATATATAATATTTTGTTTATTGATGAAGTCAAATTAACAGTGTTAACCTTGGCGAAATCTGGGATTATAGAAGTATAATATAGTCTTTGACATAAATTATTATGGTCTAATTTCGACCACGGGCGACCACTAGTATATATTAGGATTCTGTTAATCAGCTATCAGCGAAGTTCTATTTACATATTTTGCATTAGTTATATAGTTAGTTATCTTGCGAATAACTCCTTAACATCGTTTGGACTGATATTTACTTAATCACCAAAATGTAAATTATTAAATAATGGGAAAATGTCTGTCCAAACCTTGATAAGGACTTAATTCGCAAGTTAACTAATGCATATGTAAATCAGGCTTTAAGGATTAAGTGTTTTCATTATCGCCTTAGTTGTAAGACTGGTATGACATTTTAATTGAAAAAATAATTGTTCTTTTCTCTAGATTATTTTATTTTTATTGCACGAGTTCAGCAGACAGGCAGTAGGTCCACCTGATGGAAAGCGGTTTTACCATCGCCTATGGATATTTGCAATACCAAAGGCTCTCTTAAGAGACACTAGAACCTGGCCACTAATTCCGGAACACAACTCAAAGTGGTTATGGCGACATACTCTCCAGGGGTGGTAGCCATCCAGACGGTCAAATACCCTACCACCTGGATAGGTGATTTCTGATTTCATTTTCACCTGATTTCACCAGATACCAACCAGTGATGGACCGTGTGGTCGCCCAAGTGTGGGACTCCGCGGCTGACATCAGCGAGATCACGATCGGAGTCCCGGCGGCAGTGTTCCCAAAGAATCAAATCATGCAGAACACCCTGAGGGCTTATATGGAGTGAGTACTACGGCCATTAGAGGGCCATCCACAAATTACGTCACACGAATTTTATGATATTTTGACCCCTCCCCAGTCCTCTCCCTAGTCCCACTCCCTATTGTGATGACATCACATATTTTGCAATTTTACAACAAGAAATTATATATATATATATATATATATATATATATATATATATATATATATATATACATACATACATACATACATATATATGCGTGTATATATATATATATATATATATATATATATATATATATATATCAATGTATATAAATTACGTGTCACGTTGTTTGTCCGCGATGGACGCCTAAACTACTTGACCGATTTTAATCAAATTTGCACACCGCGTGCAGTTTGATCCGACTTGAAAGATAGGATAGCTTACAATTAGACCCGGTAGGTGGCGCTGCAATTGGGTTCTAAATTTTATTTCTTCAGGACAGAACAACGGCTACGTTAACAGGGAGTGTCATAGGCTAAATAACATGACGCTGTATACCACGGGAGCGGGACAGAGCGCGGGTGAAACGCCGGGCGCCGGGCCGCTAGTAGTTTGTATAGAGAAGAAGCGACGAATGCTAAAATTTTTTTTTTAATTATGCATAAAACATACATGAAATCAATAAAAAAACATTACACACACTACCATGTATTGGACACACACACGCATATATACTCTTTTGTTAATTGTTGCCTTGGCGAAATCTGTGATTATAGAAGTATAGTCTTTGATATTAAATATTATGGTCGAATTTCGAGCACGAGCGACCAATAGTTAAATTAAAACAGCAGTTTTGGTAATTAGCTCAAGGGCTCAAATATATTAGATTTGAAACGTGTCGTCACAGAATTTAGAACCCGTCATACTTCGTAGCCCCCCCCCCCCCCCCTTCAAATGAGACTTAATTTATTGATGGCCACTTAATCATATGTACTAAATTTTGACTTTTTCTTGCTAGAGTACAGCCGACGGGCTGACGGCCCAACTGTGATGGAAAGTGGTTGTCATCGCCTATGGACATTTGCAACACCAGAGATGCTATCAATGTACTGCCGGACTCGAAGCGGGGGACTGGAACCTGGCCATTTATAACCGGAACGCAACTCAAGGTCGTTATGGCGGCATACTCTAGACCAGAGGTGGTAGCCATCCATACGGGCACATACTTTACCACCTGGCTGTGGGCTTGTTCCGTGCAGAAACGGAGATAGAATACAATTTCCTGCGTTGGGTCCGCCTGTCATAAGAGGCGATAAAAACATTCCACAGCCAGATGATAGGGTTTTGCTCGCCGGTATTGTTACCACCCCTGGTCTAGAGTATGCCGCCATAATAACCTTGAGTTGCGTCTCGGCATCAGAGAGCAGCAGCACATTGGTAGCACCTTTGATGTTACAAATGTCCATAGGCGATGGTAACCGCTTTCTATCAGGTGGGCCCTCTGCCTGTCTACTGTACTCATATAATAAAAAAACCTCATTACATATCTTTGGCCCAAAAATCTCCGTCTCCTTGGATAATGCAAGATCAAGATGGCGAACTCAATTAAGGTAGCTCTTTAATGACTGCCCTTTAGTTTCATATATGCATGATCTAATCTTTCTTTATTATACGTAGATTTAAAATAATGTTGACCACGAAATAACATTTCATGAATGTCATAGCAGATGTGTCCTTTCTGATAAAAATCAATAATTAGACTGTTGTATAAGTTATGTATGTATGAAGATAAAATCTTCATCATTTTATCTTTTAGCCATCATTATTATACTGTCATTACTATATACATGCGGTTATTCTAATGTTCAATTATAAATGAACATGACAATAACCGCATTTCAATTAACTGCATTTTGATGCTGACCCACGGCACAGCCTGTACTAACAGTGGTATTTTTATATTAATACGTGAAGCAAAAACTTTGTACCCCTTTTTACGAAAATTCGCACACGTATAGTTTACTAGCTTCTGCCCGCGACTTCGTCTGCGTGGAGTAGTTAAAAAAGACCCCGATTTTGAAACATTCTTCATTGGTGCTCCGCTCCTATTGGTCTTAGCGTGATGATATATAGCCTATAGCCTTCCTCGATAAATGGGCTATTCAACACTGAAATAATTTTTCAAATCAGACCAGTAGTTCCTCAGATTAGCGCGTTCAATCAAACAATATTAAATATTAATATTTTGAATGAAACGTCCGAATCGAATAGTTCAAAAAGTTCTAGAAAGGTATTGAATTCGTCTTGAATATGGAGTAATTTATTTTGCTAAGGATTAGTACCAAGGTACAAAAAAAGAGTTTTTGAGACGGCATTTTAATTATTTAAAAAAATAAAAGAAAATACTTATTGTGAGATAACTGCAATAGTTAGACATATGGTTACGCGATATTTTTTGTAGACAATTATATGTTCTGCAAAGTGGTAGTACATTGTTTTGTTCTATAATCAATAGTTTTCTCAGCGCACGCCGTGTAAGGATTTTTTCGGGTCATTTTTTTACACCTTGGGTTACATTATTGGACTTTTAGTAAGGATCCCTAATTTAAAAAAATAATGAGGTGTCTTTGTGACACATGTTTGGAACGAAGTTCTCCTAAAATGTCTTAAAAATTCTCAAAACGTCTCAAAAAGTGTGTCGATAAGCATCGAAAACCATCGAAATTTTATCAAAAACCTATGTATAGAAAGAAATACATAAACAAACAAATAGTATTAAAAACAGCGTATATTATTACACTAATTGATATTTTAGATTTTATTTCATTGCATTAAAGTTGATAGCTTACTATAGCAAAAAGTGTCGTGACAACTTTTCGTAAGAATTTTTTCCGTCTAGCCCCCTTTCACAACGCGCGATAAGGAACTTCGTTCCAAAAAAATATAATATAGCCTATAGCCTTCCTCGATAAATGTACTACTCAACACTGAAAGAATTTTTCAAATCGGACCAGCGGTTCCTGAGATAAGCGCGTTTAAACAAACAAACTCTTCAGCTTTATAATATTAGTATAGATTAATATGTGTATAGCAACAACAATAGATTAAAGAGATTAAACTTATTATGCAGTGGTCATTTGTAGGTCATGATATCAGACCGTTTCATTTATAAAATTTTCTTTATATTATTGTAATTTGACGTGGTAGTCATACTGGAGTTATCACCTTGATCACAGCTCTCAGGGCCAGCCCGATCAGGTTGATACCACGCTTCCACAGAAAATCGGCGTGAAATACTTAGCATTGAGCCAGTCCAGTCCCACTTCCTCTTCCCCCTGTCATATTCCATCCCTCATATCCCACCCTAAAAGTTAGCAACGCGTTGGCTACGCTCCTGTTGTTGCAAACGCCTGTAGGCGCGGTAACCACTTTCCATGAGCTGGGCCGTCTGCCTGTTTGCCAGCTTCGCAGTAAAGAATACCTGTTTAAAAATATATAGGACATCTCTTTGAAGTTTTAATTGTGACTAGCTATGCCCTCGACTTCGTCCGCGTGGAATTTCTTTTCGCGGAACCCTAAAAAAGTAGCCTAAGTTACTGCTTATAACATCAGCTATGTACCAGTGAAAGTCCCGTCAAAATCGGAGCAGCCGATTAGACGAAACTTCCAGGCAGATAAAAATTTGATAGTTTGATATACGTACCGTTATCAACTTTTATAAAAAAAAAGAAGTGTGTTTAAGTGGGTCCGAGGATGGTTTAGATTCACAATTGGACCTTGTGTGTGTTCCAAGTATTTCGGGACTGTTTAACTCCTTTTTTTTATTGCCGGAGATCAGCAGACAGGCAGACGGCCCACTTGATGGAAAGCGGTTACCATCGCCTATGGACATTTGCAACACCAAAGTTGCTACAAATGCGCTGCTGCTCTCTTAAGGGAAACTGGAACCTGGTCACTAATGCCGGAACACAACTCAAGATTGTTATAGCAACATACTTTAGACCATCCAGTCGGGCAAATCCCCTACCACCTGGCTGTGGGTTGTTAAGTCGCCTCTTACGACAGGCCGCCCGGCCGCAGGAGATTGTATCCTTTCTCCGTTCCTGCACGGATATACTAATACGGCATCGCACGCAATACTCCTTTTTTTTTTTTTAATACTCCTAAACGCTTGGACCGATTTTGATGAAATTTTTTGTTTGTTCAAGTGGATTCGTGAATGGTTTCGATTAATTATCATTGATCCCGGTAGATCGCGATGCAATCGGGTTCGCACAATTGTGCGGTGTGTTACGAGTCACGTTTTTATACTGAGCGATATTGTTATGCCTCATTATAGTAATATAGTAATAACAGCCCATAAATGTCCCACTGCTGGGCTCGGGCCTCCCACTATAGGGGAACGGACAGTATACCCGCCACGCTTGTCCAAGGCGGCTTGGCAGGTGCCTCATTATAAAAATATCATATTAAGTAATTTTGAAACATCTGAATCGTTGTAAATCTTAAAGAAATTATACATGCTAATAAATTAATTAAGATTATAAACAGTAGACTTGTTATCTGGAAGATAAGTAGCACAAGCACGCGACTTTGTTATGAAATCTTGATAACGGTAGTTTTATCAATACGCCGATGATAACAACAGCGTCAAGCCGTTATTATGATTTAATGTCTGATCACCCTCAACGCCTGTCATTTCTACGTAGTCAAATGTCAAAATCAACGCTCATTTAAGCATTGGAGCCATCGTAAAATAAAATGGAATAGAGTAGCACTTTAGGATGGAAACATTTTAAAATTCCAAGTAGTAAAATTTGATAGATTCTGTTTGATCATCATCGTTATCCGAGCGTTAAATCCCAGTTGCGTTCGGAGTGTTCGCTCCCGCGTCCACGGCCTGCTTTTCTACTTTTTCTTCTCCAATTCCTGCGGTATTTAGCGTATCCGTTTTGAGACCATTGGTACGCAACCTTCACGACGTCAAGCCAGTATTTCTTGGGCTTATCCCTTCGACCGGGACCTAGCAGAGGCAGCATGGCTAGACATTTGTTCCCCACGTATTGTTTTTATTTTTTATTGCAGGAGTTCAGCAGACAGGCAGACGGCCTACTTGATGGAAAGTGGTTACCAACGCCTATGGACATTTGCAATACCAAAGGTGCGACAAATACGCTGCTGCTCTCTTAAGGGAGACTGATACTTGGTCAGTAATGCCGGAACACAACACAAGGTTGTTAGGGCGGCATAATCTAGATCAGGTGTGGTCGCCATCCAGTCGAGCAAATACCCTACCACCTGTCTCGATTGTTTTGTCACCTCTTACGACAGACCGCCCGGCCGCAGGAAATTGTATTCTTTCTCCGTTCTGTGCCGTGACGATACTTTAAGGGCACAGCGGAAGATCAGCTCTGGTTTTAACCGACCGGCATTATGCTGAGACTGATGCCCCTTTTGGGACAATATTGTTACGAGTTGCGAGACTGGAATTAAAATGCCGTTGGAATTATTATAGATTATAGAGTTTATTAGATTTTTTATCCGTGCAGGAACGGAGAAAAAATACAATTTCCTGCGGCCGGGCGACCTGTCGTAAGAGGCGACTAAACAACCCATAGCCAGGTGGTAGGGCATTTGCCCGACTGGATGGCTACCACCCCTGGTCTAGAGCGTGCCGCCATAACAACTTTGAGTTGTGTTCCGGCATTAGTGACCAGGTTCCAGACTCACTTAAGAGAGCAGCAGCGCATTTGTAGGACCTTTGGTGTTGCAAACGTCCATAGGCGATGGTAACCGCTTTCCACCCAGTGGGCCGTCTGCCTGTCTGCTGAACTCCTGCAATAAAAAAAATATTAGAACTATATAAACACGTATAACACAGGTACAAATATAACCGAACACAACAAATCCAAACGTAATGCAGCAGGTCGTAATTCAATAAAACGCGCAAAGTCCGTCACTATTAGATTCCCGATTGTACACACGTCACGCTTTGATCCTAGTTGTCGCTGAACTGCCCCCTCTTCCCATCAGGCCGTCGTTTTATACCTCACAAACACAAATGTGCCCGTATCGTAGTCAACGTAATCCACAACACCTGACTAATGATTCAGCCGCAAGCGGCTATAAACGAGTACAATAGAATAATAGACTATTCCCTAGAAACGTATGCCAATAAATAAGTAAACAAAAAAAGACGATCATAAAAGAATTACAAGTAGTTCAAATGCCGACAGGTAATAAAATGTGTTTTTACAGATTAGGAGTGGAATTTGTTTTTGTGGGAACCTAAGTTGTAACAATATTATATTACTTTAGTTCTTAACTATGTTAGCAGTTATGCTGTATCTATATAATTTGTCCTGATTAACCTTCCAAACACTTACAGGTATCACATGAAGACCTTCCACGACGCGGCGACGATCCATTACATACGTTCCTCGCAGCTGTTCCACACGACACTTTGCCGCGCCCCTGCTTTGTTTCTGCTGTCGAAGAGCGATCCGGTTGGAGCCGAGAAGAGCAATCGTAGCGTACACGATTCATGGGAGAAGATGGGCATTAAGGTATGTTTTAAAATAAACTATTGCATGGAGGAAGAATACGAGGCTTGTATCTATATAGATAGATATGTTCGGGGTAATCTCCGGTACTACTGATCGATTTTGAAAATTCTCTCACTAGTAGGAAGCTACATTATTCCCGAGTAACATAGGCTATATTTAATTATGATTAATAAATGAAAAAAAAATGTTTTACGCCTCCTTATTAATATTATAAATTCGAAAGCAACTCTCTGTTCCGTTTTCACGGAAAAACTACTGGACCGATTTCGCTGAAACTCAGTATATATGTATATATTTTCGATGCCGAGGATGAACATAGGATACTTTTTATCCCGAAATATGGGATAGTTTCCGGGATAAAAATATATTTGTCTCTCTGTTTGTTATGCTTTTACGGAAAAACTACTGGACCGACTTGGCTGAAATTCGGTATATTTGTAATTTTAATACCGAAGGTGGACAAGAAATACTTTTCATCATCATGGATAACGGGATAAATTTGGAGATAGATTTATGTAAAGATTATCCCAGAAAGTAGGATAGGTTAGTTAATTTGGTAATTTCCGTCGATGTGGTCGTTTTGGTCATTTGGGTGTACATATGTAGTTTTAATACCGAAAATTGGCATAGATACTTTTCATCCGGGAGATGGGATAGTTTGCGATATAAAATGAAGCGAATCTTCCGGGGCAAATAGCAGTAACATAAAAACTTAATACAATGTAACCTGTGTTGTAACCACTTTAAAGACTTGGCACGCACCAGAGGTTGACCCGCGGCGCGGCCGCGGGGTAAACTCTAGTAAAATAATAATATAATGTTACGACCTAGACGCCGACAAAGACAAATTCACACCTGCATACCTGTAGAAACATTTTTTGTTATCTTTCAGCATGTGGGCTTCTTTTGTTTACTTTGTGTTTAAAATGTGTGATTAGGAAACAGCCCATTGTGTATTATAATCTTTTATGGCAGTCATTAGCCAGGTGTGTCGGATTTAAAGTACAAACTGATTCTAGGAAATTCGGTCCACGTGGCCGGGCAGACATATTGCATCTGTGTTATTGAATTATGATCTTCTGCATTACGTTTGGACTTGTTGCGTTCGGTTATATTTGTACCTGTGTTATACGTGTTTTTATAGTTCTAATAAACTGTATAATAATGCCAACGGCATTTTAATTCGAGTCCTGCAACTCGTAACAATAATTTAACATTTACATTAAAACACATGGGTGGATCTCTTATACATTTTTGCCATGGAATTTGTTTCTTGAGACACATTTTATAGTTTACTCTTAAGTTCTGTATAGCAATATGCTGAGTGCAAATTCCGTTTACAGATTTTTTTTTGCAAATAGCATAAGTACGTCGTTATTTCTACGGGTAAAGTGATTATTTTTCTCTTTTATTTCAGTGCACGTGGAAATGCTGGGAGAAATCCCCGCACGTCCAGCACTACATCCATCACCCCAAGGAGTACTTGGCCGCGCTGTACGCGCACCTCGACGCCAACGGGCTGGTCTCCCAGCCGGAGAAAATGAGGCTTAGACTATAAGACCATCATAGATAAGTTATATTTAAGAATCGTCCGCTAAAACACAGAGCAAGTAAGTAGAAAGCATGGTCTAACCTCTCATACATGTTGATGTATTTATTTTTAACACATACAAGGTTTTTATACACACATATGAGTTGACTAGCTGCGCCCGCGGTTTCACTCGCGTGGTGATAGAAAGTCGTTATATTTTCGATAATTCACACTATATATCTTTATAAATTATTAAATGTGTAAGGTATATTACTGTAATGTTTCATCAAAATCCATTCAGTAGTTTTTGCGTGAAAGAGTAACAAACATACATCTATACATCCGTTCTTACAAACTTTCGCGTTTATAACATTTGTAGAGATTTGTATGAATCTTGCCAGGTGGTAGGGTATTTGCTCGACTGGATAGCGACCACCCCTGGTCTAGAGTATGCCGCCATAACAACCTTGTGTTGTGTTCCGGCATTAGTGACCAGGTTCCAGTTTCCTTTAAGAGAGCAGCAGCGCATTTATAGCACCTTTGGTGTTGCAAATGTCCATAGGCGATGGTAACCGCTTTCCATCAAGTGGGCCGTCTGCCTGTCTGCTGAACTCCTGCAATAAAAAAAATAAAAAATAGAATAACTAGGATATGCCCGCGACTATGCTAACGCTAGACTTATAATACCCGCGGGATTCCCAGGGCACATAGAAGAGAATGCAAGATATCCTTTTATTTATTTAAGCACAAAATAGATTACAATAATTAAAAATGAATCAATACCTGTAGGAAAAAGGGAGAAAAAACAGGGACTAACCTGAATTCACTCTATAGGTCGCTGGACTTTGATCTTGAGTACACTTTATTTATTTTTTTAACACGTTTCTTTAAAAAGTTTTCAAGAGAAATTTCTTATTTTTAACGTTTTACGCGATGTCACGACACGTTCCAAGAGTGGTTAGTTTTTGCGAGAGGATGCGAGGCGACAGTGAGACCGGGACCGGGAATGAGTGAATGCGTCGGAGTAAAATGAGCAGTTTATAGTGTTCGCTATTGGTTAACAGATGGCGTTAACAATACCAATGTAATATAATAGGGCTAGATCATAATCCAAACTATGTGTTAACTAAACGAACGACAAACTAGATATTCTTTTGAAAGTTGTTCATATTTATTTTACAAATAATATAAATAATGTGAGTGAAATATCGACAATAGATATTAATACCGATTGTGTGGGAGAACTTTTTTGCATTTATTCATAAACTTAAACTGACTAGAATTAAAAATATCACTGTACGCATTCAATTTGGTGAGTTCATTATAAAGGCGACACATTCGAACCAATGTATTGATATAAGAAGTATTATTACGATACACTTGAAGGGAAAAAACTTTAGTGGAGACTAGAATAAAAAATATCACACATTACATAAAATTTGCTATCGATCAGTGAAAAAATCACATTAGAATTCGATTTTTTTTAAACCATTTTAAAACTTTACCAGAAAAAAATTCCCAGGATAAAAGTAGCACAGATTTTAAGTTGTAAGAATTTGCTGTCGATCAGCGAAAACCGCATCGAAATGGGCCTAATAGTTTTTACGTGAATCCCGAACAAACAGAAAAGAAATTTAAATAAAATATGCATTATGGTCGAGGTAAGTTTTTTACTTTTCAAAATAAAGAAGTTTTGTATAATTCATAGAAATATTTAGAAAATGAGTGCAATAGCAATCCGAGCTATGACTCCCGCTCAATTAGTTGCTAATTTAACTAAAGGTGCTATCAGAAAGCAAATATTATTCTTCAGAACAAGGACTAACAAATTAGTACTAAAAATTATGTTTAATATTTATTATTTTAATATTAAGCATTTGGAGGTCTTCAGATAGAAATGAAATACTGTTGTGTGGTTGAATTGCAGTTCAAGATTGCATATTTATTTTGTAAAAATTCCCATCAATATTTTATAACACAAGCACACATTTAGCTGCTAAACGAAATATCAGATTTGATAATAATAAACGGCTGACGAGGAGTGCGCGCAGTGTTACCAGATAGGGGAGGTACCCTGCAAATTCGGGGACTTTTTCGACGTTGGGGAGGGGGGTAAAGATTCTTTCACATTCGGTGGGAAGAATTAAGTACAGAGAAATTTTGGAGTTTTTTTTAAGTACCAATAATAATTCATCCACAAACAATTCTCGTCACTATAATTATTGTATCTAAGATATAATACGGTACTATTACTTTATCTTAGAATTATATTCTACTAGTGAATCATACTTCAATTCAATCGTTCATTTTAATAATTCAATTCATTCGTTCATTTACGTTATTTATTTATTATGCCGTCTCTACTCGTATACGACGTATCCTATAGGCTACTTTCTGTTAGAGACTCACAACGACCACGTTCACAACCGCGGTCTTTCCCGTTCCGCTTGTTTGCTGGTGTCACAATCGTAAACTCAAGTGGAACGGTTATTTAATTAATAGGCGGGCTATTGACACGGGTCGTTGTGAGCGCTCCGTGAGCAAAATGATGACGTCATTAGTGACGTTTTCACCATGACGGTTTTGCTTCTTTATTTCTCTTTAAAATAAGTAAAAACTGTTTTGGGGGTTTTGAAAAAAGTTTGGGGTTAATTGACATGGTCATCTGGCAACACTGAGTGCGCGCTTGTTGATCATTTGCGAAAGGCCGCTGCGGTGATCGGACGTCTGCGTCTACAAGCACCTGCCTAAAAAAAAATATAAAAAGTATTATAGTTTATTTATTTATGTGCTGACCGTACACTACTACAAACGCAAAAACGTCTCGAAGCTAATTTACCTGTAATTATGTAGCAATAAATTATTCCATGTACATGATATAACAAACATTGTTTATTACTTGGATTGCTAAAGTCGCCATTTTACTGGCCTCACCCGTTCTTTCTACTTAACATTTCTGTGTTTGAAAGCGACAGGTTACCGTTTAGATGACCGCAATTGTAAATATTTAAACATTACGTTACTTTGACGCGCATACACATTTTCTTATTTATGGCCGGTTCCTATATGTCACTATTCATTCACTTGGTTGTCTTGCCATCGGTTGAATTTTGACATAGGGGACATCTATAAATTACGTCCCATTTTAAGGGTGGGGGGGGGGGTCGATTAAGTGTGACTTTTTAATAATCGGACACATACTGTTCCGTCCTTGCCTAGTATAAAGTAGGTAAAACATCGCTCCATCAATTTTGCTGTCTACCCTCTTTTCTGTGTGAGGCGACGACTAACGCAGCAGGGTATAGGCAGCCATTTTGATCATTCGGAGTCAACGTTTGATAAAGAACACACTGCGCCGTGCGCTCACCTTTAACTATCAACCATTCTGAACTTCAGCTAATTGTGATTACTGGCCGTGCCAAAAACTTTTACGATACTTAGACTTTGTTAAAAGTGTTAGCTCTAAGGTGGAATCTAGTGCCGTGTGTTGTTCCTGTGTGTAACCTGAACCGAGCCAGGAGAGGGCGGATCTCAAGGTTGGTGGAGCTTCTACTTTCCTAGTGCAAGGGTTCTGGTCATATCTCTCTCATACAGTCCATTTAAATCGAACCACATTAACCGTGGGCTATAAGCGCCCCACACATATTTTATATTGTTTATCCCCAAATTAAGCAAGTTATGCTCGTGTTCAGTGCCCTATACGAGCTTCTACAACTGCGCCCTTGTTGTTTTTTAGATATTATAGGTACCCTAGCTAGAGCAATGCTGTGTATAGGCCTACTTTATTTCATTCATGGTGATAAAATGACGCACCAGGACCTTGGTGTTGATGGACCAATTATCTAATATTTTGGAAGAAAAATCTATTTTTTTGAAGAACTAGAACACAAATACGCTCTTGTGCTGCCTAAAGAATGAGCGCGATTTTTGTCTAATGTAACGTTTTTGATGATACTGGCATGTAGGTACGTATGTGTTGGAATCGAGCACTAAGGGCGCAGCGGGAACTTATCAGGAACAAACCGAACCACCATACAAACCATTCTTGCGCCCCCCAGAGTCTACGCCCTGTGCCTGGGCACCGGAGGCACTGCTTGTGTTACGGGTGATATACAACGGACTACTCTGGGGCCGATACCAGACTCCCAGACCGTAGTAAATAACAGAGAAAATATTTGTTTCCGAAATTTACCATACCAGGTATCGAACCCGGAGCCTCTGAGTTGCAGTCAGGTAGGCCAACAAAGGCTTGGCCCTCTCAACCACAGAGATCGCCATTGTGTGACAAGGGTGGGAGGGGTCCTAAATTTCGTGACGTCACATTTCAAAATCTTAATACATTTAAGCTAATTACGGAACTGTTGTTTTAACTGAATAATTTTTTATTGTAAAAATGCAAAATATGTGATGTCATACTAGGAAGGGATGAGTTTTACAAATATGGCTAGCTGGGACAAGGACTGGGGAGAGATGAAAAAATCATGAAATTCTTGTGACGTGATTTATTCATGGCCCCTTACTTGTGTGGAGCTTAACCAATAGTAAGGCAAATGAACGGTCGGTAAGATATAGGAAGCGGCCATTAGTTTTCTGTCCAGTTTCTTTGGCCGCACATCCATCTATAGAACACAATATATTTCAGATAACAAATGAAATGCAATTATTTTTAAGTTTCCTATTAGAATAAGTTTGCAGTTTATAATTATTTTATACTCAAATATAATATTGTGTATGTTTAGTTAAATACCAATTTAAATATAATATAAACATTCGGCTTAGAGGTCCAAAGTGTTAGGTTAGTATAATACACATAATCAGGGCTTTTTTTGTGGGGCACCCGGGGGCAGGCAGTGCCCTTAAGGGAAATTTCTAAAATATCAAAAAATTACCATAAAAACTGAAACAGTGTAACAATAACAAAAAAAAATATGACTTACAATTTTCGAGAATAATCGTGCCCCCAAAAAAGAAGTGACAAAAAAAGGCCTGCACATAATAAAACTACGTTTTAACGGTTTTAAGCGCGATATTGCATTTGTTTTATATTCCGACGTTTTGGCCACTTTTCTGTAGCCGCGATCGCAGAAAACAAAAATGTCAAGTGTCAATGAGTATTGTTAAAGTTTTATTTAGCCAACTGTTAAAACGTAGTCTTGTAATGTTAGGTATAAATTTTTTAAGCTAGATTTTTTTATTTGTAACGAATGAAGATAGACGTAAATTAAGAATGACAATGGCCTTGTTAAAATTTAAGTCTGAATAAATATCTAAATCCACGGCGTTTTTTTTACATTTTGATAGAGTAGACCAATAAGTAGTTTAATTTTTTTTTGAGTATACATTCTATTTAAGAATGTATAGCGATTTACGGGCAACTGAAAGCCAGTCTAGGTCCGTTTGACATGTATTTTTACTATCGTGCTGTAGTTCAAGGAATAAAGAATAATTTGAATGATTTTTTTTGTTTTATTTCTTTGAAGAATGTGAGATAAAAAATTTTATTGCATGAGTTTAGCAGACAGGCAGACGGCTCACCTGATGGAAATCGGTTATCACGCTTATGTATATTAGTAAGAGCAAAGATTCTACCAATGTGGTGCTGTTCTCTAAAGGGAGACTGCAATCTGGCCACTAATGCCGGAACACAATTCAAGGTTGTTATGGCGCATACTCCTACTCTAGACCAGGCCACCCCTGGTCTAGACTAGGAGTAGAGGAGTAGAGAACTATTGTTGTTGCTATACACATATTAATCTAAATATATATAGTTGAAATCCATGTATATAGTGACTCAACACGATATCTCAGGAACTACAATATCTATAGACTTAAAATTTGGCATGGACCTTCCTTTCGCTATGTAGAGGTCGGCTAAGAACGGATTTTACGGCACGCGAAGCGGCCGGGTATCAGCTATAGATGTATATATTTTTTTTATTGCAGTAGCACAGCACACAGGCTGACGGCCCAGCTGTGATGGATAGTGGTTACCATCGCCTATAGACATTAGCAATACCAGAAGTGCTGCTAATGTACTGCCGGCCTTGAAGGAGAACCTAGAACCTGGCCACTGATACCGGAACACAACTTAGTTGTTATGGCGGCATAATCTAGACCAGGGTTGGTAGCCATCCAGTCGGGCAAATGCCCTACCACCTGGCTGTGGTTTGTTTCGTCGCTTCTTACTATAGGCAGGCAGGATACTGCATTTCTGCACAGACCATCAAACTAAACGATGAGTGGTTGAAGGTGTTATGTGAGATTTTTATTTTTTAGATCAAGTGAATGTGTTCTTTGCTTATAAACCACATTAAAGCTTAATAGAACTCTTTTCGAGCTTGGTTTTAGAGATAGCAAGTGATGAAAGAGTTATGTAAGAAAGCAACATTCTTTTTTCTTTCATCTCCCAATTTGCCGTCGTCAAAATGTGTATTTTCCTTCCATACCCCTCTATTAGGGTGCGGTCATTGAGATATAACATGGCATCTAGACGTTTATATAATCTAAGGGTGCGGTATAGTTTATTTGAGATATAAAGTGAAGTTTGGGTGGTTATAAAAAAAATAACCACGTACCTCTAACCTATATTAAAAAAGTTCAAATCTGTTTATAGTAAATTAACGGCCCGGCGCCCAGCATGTAACAGATACACTCTACATTAGTATAAGTTTAGTTTTAAAATTACAATAAATTAATATAATAAGTTATTCGTAAGGTACACCAAAACATAAAAATTACTACATATAATGTCACATACACTAACAAAAATAAACAATAAGCGTGTTTGGAGTCTCAAATTTTTCAAAGAAATTAAGTAGTAAAAAAGGGTACGGAACTCGAGTCCGTAGAGATATTAATAATAATATAAAAAAAAACGGCCCGGCGCGGCTCCACCCGCAGTCTGTCCCGCTCCCGTGGTACATAGCGTCATGTTATATAGCCTATGACACTCCCTGTTAACGTAGCTTTCGAACAGTAAAAGAATTTTTAAAATCGGTTTAGTAGATCCAGAGATTACACCCTACATTGCCCTACAACGTCACAAACTTTACCTCTTTATAATATTAAGTATAGATAAAAAATGCGTCCTATAACTATACCCCACCCTCCTATTCTGGCATACGTAACATACGTTTACTGTTATACCACAAATGATAATGTTATCCTTGACACAATCTATTTAGACGCGTTCCTTTAGTATCTCACAACGCCCAAAATGCTCCGTCTGCTGTTCCAAAACGCGACCGCGGTCGTTATGGACGTGGCGAAAACGTCACTAATGATGTCATCATTTTCTATCACACAACGCTCACAACGACCCATGTCAAGAGGTGGGTCGAATTGGGCGTTGACCACAAAGTATTAATTCTTTCTATCTCTTGACATTGAAAATGGCGCGATTTTCAAATCAACCAATGACATTTTTGCATTTCGTCGTTTAATGACCACTCCGTGATCCGTTCCACTAGAGTGTATAACTGCAACAGCCACAAGCCAGTGGAACGGGAAAAATCGCGGTCGTGAACGTGATGGTTGTTAGTCCCTTCTGGAAGGTAGCCCTTGTTGATTTACCTTTATATTTGTACTATTTTTTTTTATTGCAGGAGATCAACAGACAGGCAGACGACCCACTTGATGGAAAGCGGTCACCATCGCCTATGGACATTTGCACCACCAAAGTTGCTATAAATGCTCTGCTGCTCTCTTAAGGGAGACTGGAACCTGGTCACTAATGCCGGAATACAACACAAGGTTGTTATGGCGACATACTTTAGACCATGGGTAGTAGCCATCCAGTCGGGCAAATGCCCTACCACCTGGCTGTGGGTTGTTAAGTCGCCTCTTACGACAGGCCGCCCGGCCGCAGGAAATTGTATTCTTTCTCCGTTCCTGCACGGATAAAGGAACTAAGGGAAAATTATGAAAAAGACTGAAAATGATAACTTGTCATCATCTCACTTTTGCAATATCATGCTAAATATAATCTCAATTAATATGCTAAATATAATCTCAATAAACACTTAATTAACTAATATTTTAGTAATTAGAATACTAAGCTTAGGTTATCAAACTCAATGGGTAAGGTAACTAGAAGGCTGGCTAAATTACTTCGCTGAATCGCCATACTGATCGTTGTCTGATGTAGGATCCAGTTCAAGTACCTGAAGAGTATTAGGTGTCCTGAGAGCTCATGGCTTCAGGACCTCACGGTCCAAGCTTCTCAGAAGCAAACAACATAAACAAGTAACTCTCATTGAGGGTTGTATACTTCGTAAGTAAGTTATCTTAAGTTTAAATTAAGTTTTCTTTTCTCTTTTCTTACTTTCTTTATATTTTATGTATATTCTGATGTTAATTAAAACTTGATGGAAAGTGGTTGCCGTTGCCTATAGACGTTTGCAACACTAGGGGTGTTGCCAACGCGTTGCCGACTTCTAAGAAATTTTTTAATGCCCTTCTTAAAAACCCCGTATCATAAATATGCCTTTAAAGTTTAAAAAAAAGTTGAAAAAGTAATATATCAATCAATTTAATTGAATGGAAAAATGTGACAATAATAAATAATACTTAACTTTAATGCTAGGATTGCAACCGCGTTCGGGTTAAAGAACCCATAGGCACATTATTAGTACAAATTTAAGCATGTTGAATATCAGGCTTAGTGACAGAATCCAAAATTCGGAAATAAGGAGGAAGACAAAAGTAACAGATATAATAACCCGCATAGATCATCTGAAATGGAGTTGGACGGGACATATGCTACGTTGCAAAATAAATAAATGGAGCAAGCAAGTAACCTTATGGTACCCAAGAGGGGACATCAGAAGACAGGGGCGTCCAAAAACAAAATGGAGCGACGATATCCGTCTAACCTTGGGACCATACTGGACCAGAGTTGCCGAAGACCGAGTTCAATGGAATAGAGCTGGAGGAGGCCTATGCCAAGAGGCACGCCGAACTGCGTGATATACTATAACATAAGAAACAAAATAGAAAAGAAAAAAATTTAAATTGCATGCATTCGGAATAAAAGGGCATTATTATTATTATTGATGCAGAAGTCGTGGAAGGCCACGACACACCTTCCATGATCAAATTGATCGTGTACTAGCGGAGGGTGATGTCAGGAGCCTTAAGAACAGACGAGTGTGCATGACAAGAGTTATGAATTGCAAAGAAGCAAGTGAGGTGTGTAAGAATGGGCCTAAATGGCGTTCTGTTGTTCGTGCCTACCCCGCAAGGGAACTGGCGTGAAGTTATGTATGTATGTATGTATGTATTATTATTATTGTACGAGTGCTGATTACAGACTTTTGTTGTCCTTCTTGTTATATATATTACATCCAAAGGTTGTCTGGAAGAAATCGCCATGGGCGATAACAACGCCGATTGTACTTGTATATTAATGTTCTTTATTTTATGTAGCATTTTTGTACAATAAAGTATATACTTTTATCCGTGCAGGAACGGAGAAAGAATACGATTTCCTGCGGCCGGGCGGCCTGTCGTAAGAGGCGACTAAACAACGCACAGCCAGGTGGTAGGGCATTTGCCCGACTGGATGGCTACCACCCCTGGTCTAGAGCTTGCCGCCATAACAACTTTGAGTTGTGTTCCGGAATTAGTGACCAGGTTCCAGACTCACTTAAGAGAGCAGCAGCGCATTTGTAGCACCTTTGGTGTTGCAAATGTCCATAGGCCCGCTTTCCATCCAGTGGGCCGTCTGCCTGTCTGCTGAACTCCTGCAATAAAAAAATATTATTCTATATCTATAATATTGTTACGAGTTGCAGGACTCGAAATTAAAATGCCGTTGGAATTACTATAGAGTTTATTAGAACTATAGTTATACAAACACGTATAACACAGGTACTAATATAACCGAAAACAACAAGTCCAAACGTAATGCAGAAGGTCGTAATTTAATAAAACGCGCAAAGTCCGTCAATTATTAGATTCCCGATTGTAGTACACACGTCTTGCTTCGCTCGTGGTTATCGCTCGACTGACTCCCCCCTCCATCAGGTCATCGTTTTATACTGTGCAACTGCAATGTCCCCGTATCTAGGTCGACTTAATCCGACACACCTGGCTAATGAATGCCATAAAAGATTACAATACAACAATGGGCTGTTTTCTAATCACAAATTTTAAACACAAAGTAAACAAAAGAAGACGACCATAAAAGAATTTAAATGTTATTAGTTCAAATGCCGACGGGTAATAAATGTGCTTTGTTTCAAATATGCAGGTGGATTTTGTTTTTGTCGTGTCCAGAGTTGTAACAATTTTATAAAATTCTAAACATGCCGTGTCTGTACATTGAAAGTATTTAAAAAAACCAACTGGGTTAGACTATATAAACGATGGAGAACAAGATGCATTTATTTTAGATTTCTTGCTGTTTGTTCGGGATTCACTTAAAAGTTATTGGGCGATTTCGATGTGGTTTTTTGCTGATCGACAGCTAATTCTTAGACTTAAAATATGCGCTACTTTTTATCCTAGGAATACCACAAATATATAATTTCTGGGAATTATTTAAAATGGCCAGATTAAAAAAAATCGAATTCCATTGTGATTTTTTACTGATCGGTAGTAAATTTTATGTAATAAAATTTTTGATACCTTTTATCCCGAAAATCCTGCGGAAATTTTCCCGGGAGTTGTTTGAAGTTGTGCGAATGCATAAAAATTAGCTTGATCCGACACAGTTTCCATTAAAACGATAGCTTATATTTTTTTTAAAGCTTAAATGAGTTTCAAGTCGCAGGCATGTCCTAGTACTTATATATATATATATATATATATATATATATATACATACATACATACACACACACGTTATATGTCAATATTTAACGTCATTAACAATGTCGCAGCTCAAGTAAACGGCATAAATCTTTAAAACATTACAAAGTACACGCACACACAAAAACATTATAAGGTACGTACACATGCACTTAAAATAACTAAAATGATAATAACGTATTACTATTTACACCGAAACTATTTTGTAACATAGTAACAAGCAGCTTCCTATTGCCCTAGTTGTTGAAAATGGCGCTGTTTCCATAGCTAGATTATAAAATAACCTCTGTTAAGCAGAAACAGCACCCTAGACGTAATGAACGTACATATATTTGATGTTTTAAACTTAAGCCGTTATAGTTAGCCATGCTTTTACAAAATCTAGATGGCTTCGGTGTTTTTCAAGTTTTAATGTAAATGTTAATTTATATTACTATTCTATTTATTAATATTGTTAAATCAGTTTTTTTCTAAAATTATTTTGGCTTTCTAACATTCCGTTTGCACGATTGGAGTGCCGCGTCTGCGGAACTTAAAGCTCGAGACAGAGTCTATCTCAGATTATTTGACTGTTAATACTTTATTGCAGTGTAAAAATCAAAAGATATTACCTGGTATAATTATTATGAATAAACATTCGTGGGCTGCGGGGTGTGGAAGACGCGATTCGCGGTCATTGACCTGCGTTCATACTTTGGAACCCACACTACAACCAGCTGATAGTCATACAACAATCACGTGATCAGCGTATAGCGTGGCAGTACGAGAAAAGTCAGCAATTCGGTATACATAAGTACTTTAGACCATACCTATTTTTTTTTCATGAATATAAAACTAATGCTGATATTATATTAGACGGATAAATTGAATAAATTAGGTTGACAATCCGTGCACAATGAAAGAATCTATTCGGTAGTTGACAGTATGAAAAATATAGGCAGATTTTTATATATATCGTAGATTACGATCTAAACATGTCAAAAATAAATTGTTTTAATTAAAATAATAAATATTAATTTATATTTTTGAGAAATAAAATAGTTACATTGCAGCCATTAGTCACGTGACAATGAACGCCAATCAGAGCGCGTGACGTCATAGTGTGCAAAACACAACAAGTTGTTAATGAATTCTCAGTGAAAATTCATCGTTTTCCAGTAATTTTGCTGTAAAATAATAGTATTTCCATTGTTATGCACTGTGTTCATATGACTACAACAACTAGTTATTGTACAAATACCAGTAATTTGCCAAAAATCGGCGTTGTTATGCTGGGTGCCTTTTTCGCAACTAACACCAATTTGTGCTCTGCAGAATTGCATAACATTAAAACTTCTGTGTAAGTATATAACATCACAAACTACTATGGATACTACGTATTATAACATTAAACAATAGCACCTAGTGTTAAAATTGTGATTAAGATATGGCAAAGTATTATTTTTTAATAATTAATTTTGAGGTTATGATAATTTTAATATTTGTAAATGTTGATGCTAATGGTGAAATTTCTTTTGTAGATCATCGCGAGTATGTTATGGAGATGACGCCATAAGTTATGTGCATTTGAAACGTGATTGCAAACTCCTGTATTGTAAAGTGTAAAATATATCCAGATCATAAAGTGCTATCGAAACTTAGATATATCTCAATGTATCGAAATTATCGTCATGGCAGGAGTGAAAAACCAGTATGCACTTCTGCGGATTGTTATTGGAAAAAATCGAAGCTGTCACAACTGTGAACCAGTTTAAAATATGTAGTAGTAACCCTAGTTTACCATCAAATTCAAATGTACTTATAAGTTTTTAGAAGAAGGACAAAAAATGAAACTTGAGGATTGTGCATTATTTAAATATCAACATAATTCTGTTCTCAGTGATACAGCCAGCACTTTAATGTATCAACTTGTTTTAAAATATAATGAAAAATGTGAGTCATTTTTAAGAAATGCAGTAATATCAGATGCTGTCATTAAAAAATTTATGGATGGATGGGATGGATAACAGCATCACAGGCTTTTGAAGTAAGTAGATGAAAGACCCAGTCAGAGAAAATTTGAGCTGAAACTTCATTAAAAAAATTAAGAAATGTGGTCTCATATTAAGTCAACAATATCCAATGACTGCTGGTTCACCGGATGGTACATGTGAAAATTGCATAGTAGAAATTAAGTGTGTCTACAGTACAAACCATATTCAAATTATATTAAAGATGGGAAGACTACAAACAAATATGCTCAATTACAAATATAAATGTATTTGACTGCTGTGGAAACATGTATATTTTGTGTAGCGGATCCAGATTTTTCTAATAGTAAAAAATTTAAACTTTCTGTGTAGCAGTCGGCTATGAATATGTTAATGATCTTATTACTGACAGATTGTTACCATTTTGGAAATGCCATGTGTATTCATTACTTTATCAAAGCATATAAAGTAACCACTAGGTAGGTTCTGATCTCATCATTTTATAATAAAATAAAACAAAATGATTTTGGAGTTTCATTTAATGAGTCAATCTTATAAATTAACTAAACTACCATGCTCTAGGGCTAGGGTAACTAGATTAGTTAATGACTACTTAAGGCCGGTTCCTATATCTTACTATTCACTCACCCAACCGTCAGTTGAATTGCGACATTATTTGTATGGAGCTTATGTCAAATTTTAAGCTATGGTAAGGTAAATGAACTCTATAAGATATAGAAACCAGCCATTAGTGTACTTATCATGAATAAAGTAAAATTGTTCATGGAAAGAGTATTTATTTACATATTTTTTATTTGTATGAAAGATTTGATCTAGATGTGTTGAGTGGAATGGTGACAGTGAGGACTCGTGTGAGTAACGGATGAAGTATATAAAGACAGAGTGTCACAGTGACTTCTTCCATTATTAATTTCTGTGAAACTGCTTATACTGTATCCAGATGGCCTTAATGATTTCACAGAATATTTCACTTAAAATGGAAATGAAGAAACTGATTTTTGTGAAGACTACTAGTGATCCTGCCTGGTCCACAGTCTGGCTTAGCTTAATACTGGATTGAGTAGCTTCTATATTTATGTGTCATCAGTACTTAAACAGATTTATTTGCTGCTCTAAGACCTTGTAAACCTTCTTCCTGGGGTAAAACTGAAAATAAATTGACAATATTATTATTAGATTGTTTCAAGAAAATTAATATTGGAGCTACTCACTATTAATGTAAGAACCTGTGGTTGTGTTAGGAAGTATTTTCAAGAATTAAACTAGCACCACTGTGGTACTGGCTAATACAGTAAGTACTACTTTCAACTGATTTATTTATACACTTTCTTAATAGCATCATCTTTTGTTCTTTATTGTTATATATGGTCGATTTAGACTGATACAAGTTCGCTTTCTTCTATCTGTCTTACAATCAAATTTACTAGGTAAACAGCTTGGTTTCAAACCTAAGTGTGATACAGATCCCATTATTTGATATTATACGTAATTTTCCATATCATTTGGTAACGTAGAATTATAAATAGGGCTGATAAACACTTACATCAAAATGATCTTCACAAAAATGTGGCCACTTTCTCCTCATTTGTTTACCCCTTAGACACGTAAAAAAACAGTTTCTGTGGTGTTTTTATCGTTGTACTGATACACTGCGGTACTATACAGTGTTTGTAATAATTAGTATTCATTTATTATTATGTATTTTTTAAACTTTTGATAACACTTCAACCAAACAGATGTTTGTTTTGCACACCGTGACGTCATGCGAGACGCCATGACAGCTTGACGCGTTTTCGTTACGAAATGTCAAAATATTTATAAAATTCCTAAATAAAATATGTTCATGTTGTTTTTTTACTGAAATATTAATATTTTGGCTAAAATAGACCATAAGGCACAATATAAACCTGTTTCTCAAAAAGTGTCAACTACCGAATTACCCTAGTCCTAGAGCATGGTAGTTTAGTTAATTTATAAGATTGCCTCATTAAATAAAACTCTCAAAATTATTTTGTGTTTTATTTTATTACAAAATGATGATATCAGAACCTACCTAGTGGTTACTTTATATGCTTTGATAAAGTAATGGATACACATGGCATTTCCAAAATGGTAACAAACTGTCAGTAATAAGATCATTAACATATTCATAACTGATTGCTATACAGTATACATGTTTCCACAGCAGTCAAATATATTTATATTTGTAATTGAGCATATTTGTTTGTAGGCTTCCCATCTTTAATATAATTTGAATATGGTTTGTACTGTAGAGACACTTAATTTCTACTATGCAATTTTCACATGTACCATCCGGTGAACCAGCAGTCATTGGATATTGTTGACTTAATATGAGACCACATTTCTTAATTTTTTTATGAAGTTTCAGCTCCAAATTTTCTCTGACTGTGGGTCTTGCATCTACTTACTTCAAAAGCCTGTGATGCTGTTATCCATCCATATCTTAATTCATGCCAAAGACCGCTTTTAAATTACTCCCTTGTTTCCACTTACATTTTTTAATGACAGCATCTGATATTACTGCATTTCTTAAAAATGACTCGCATTTTTCATTATATTTTAAAACAAGTTGATACATATAAGTGCTGGCTGTATCACTGAGAACATGATTATGTTAATATTTAAATAATGCACAATCCTCAAGTTTCATTTTTTGTCCTACTTCTGAAAACTTATAAGTACATTTGAATTTGATGGTAAACTAGGGTTACTACTACAAATTTTAAACTGGTTCACAGTTGTGATAGCTTCCGATTTTTTCCAATAACAGTCCGCAGAAGTGCATACTGGTTCTTCACTCCTGCGATGACGATAATTTCGATAGCACTTTATGATCTGGGTATATTTTACACTTTACAATACAGGAGTTTGCAATCACGTTTCAAATGCATATAACTTATGGCGTCATCATAACATACTCGCGATGATCTACAAAAGAAATTTCACCATTAGCATCAACATTTACGAATATTAAAATTATCATAACCTCAAAAATAATTATTAAAAAATAATACTTTGCCAAATCTTAATTACAATTTTAACACTAGGTGCTATTGTTTAATGTTATAATACGTAGTATCCATAGTAGTTTGTGATGTTATATACTTACACAGAAGTTTTAAGGGCACCAATTGGTGTTAGTTGCGAAAAAGGCACCCAGCATAACAACGTCGATTTTTGGCAAATTACCTACTGGTATTTGCTTTTATAAAACTTACATTTATTATAACTGGTTGTATTAGTCGTATGAACACAGTGTATAACAATGGAAATACTATTATTTTACAGCAAAATTACTGGAAAACGATGAATTTTCAATGAGAATTCATTAACAACTTGTTGTGTTTTGCACACTATGACGTCACGCGCTCTGATTGGCGTTCATTGTCACGTGACTAATGGCTGCAATGTAACGATTTTATTTCTCAAAAATATAAATTAATATTTATTATTTTAATTAAAACAGTTTATTTTTGACATGTTTAGATCGTAATCTACGATATATATAAAAATCTGCCTATATTTTTCATATTGTCAACTACCGGATTCACGTATGTCATACGTCAACTGTTCTCGTTATTTGTTAATGGAACCTAAATAATATAGGAAAATATCCCACTCAAAAACTACACACCGAATATTTTTCTAAATATATATATTTTTTTATTTATACGCTAAAGAATACCCTGATTTTTTTATATAATTTTATATTTATATAATTTAAAATTAGAGGACAAAATTTTTATAAATTTGGAAGCCAATATCTCTACAGCTATTGACGTTCTTAAAAAGATCAAAGATCTGAATAACAATACCTACCCTACATGACTTGTATATTTCCAAATTATATCAACCTGCCTCTATTAATTGCAATCTTGGCGCCTTTAGTATGGTAATGAAAGAACAATAGTCTGGACTCTGTCTACTACTGACGCGTGGATATGAATCATAATGTTATGATAATAGATACCCCCTATGTATCTGTGAAAACTAAAAAACCACTTTGACAACGCAAGCAACACATAAATAATTACATTTTGTATAAATCTACTTAATTCCAAGCTATAATCAGTTGCACATTTGTTTATCTGTGATCAATTCATTAGTTGCATTATCACCGTTGTGCGAAGAGCACGCGGCGTATTTAGGCTCGATCCACGCGCGCAGCACGCTGTCTACGCGTGAAAAATATCAACCGCTATTTTTGGTTAGTATTCATCATATTTTAATTAATTTTTGTCTACATCCTGTCCAGACTGGCTATTGTTAACTGTTTGAAAAGTTTGATTTAGGTATGTGCGTTGATACCATATTTGTTATGTCCTAAAAATATTGATATCCTAGAAAGTAACTCGCAATGATACGAGCCGGTTGCTGATTTCGTTTGTGTAATAATATGTAGTTATATATGTTATTGTTTACCGGGTTAAAGACTTATCGAATAACTATCTTCTGTCCGCGACTTCCTCCGCGTGGAATACTTTAAAAAAAAGTAAGTTAAAAAAATCCCCTGATATTAAAACATTCTTCATTGGTGATCCGCTTCTATTGGTCTTAGCGTGATGATATATAGCCTATATATAGCCTTCCTCGATAAATGGGCTATCTAACACTGAAAGAATTTTTCAAATCAAACCAGTGGTTCCTGAAATTAGCACGATCAAGCAAACAAACAAACTCTTCAGCTTTATATATTAGTTTAAGATTACAAGAAGGTTGATAAGATCAGATATATGTTGCATTATTCTCACTGCCGAATCAGTATCTTATAAATACATACATGATATATCATACATACATTAATAAAATATAAAAATTATACTAACAAGATATATGCAAATAAAAGGTAAATCTATAGCTATCCGGTGCACGAATTTTAAGTAGCGAGGTGGTGGAATCGGGAAGGGGGGAGGCATACTTACCTCTACTGCAACCCCTATGTTTCGGAGATCTTCAGTTTTTTTAATAAACATAACCTCACTTATTTTTTCACTAATATTGCACTTACAAAGTTGAACAATTCTTTTAAAGTAAAAAAAAGCCGTTATTCAACAGAAAAACGGGTGATCTGGAAGAGATCGCTTCTTAGCGACAAGACCACCAATTGTGCACATTTAGAATATTTTTAGGCTATAAGATTTTCTGTTTTCTGTAATGGTGTACAATAAAGTGTTATCTATCTATCTATCTAGATAAAGAACCAAAAAACAGTGTATATCGTCAAAAATTAAGAAAAAACGCAACAGCGCACATTAACATACACTACAAGACTAACCATGAAGATATTCAAAATAGCGGCCAATAAAGACGAAATTATAAATCGTATGTATTAAATAAATAGTAAATGGTTACAGTCGGTTTTGGCACTCGTCGGCCGCTGCCGCGGTAAGCTCGCATCGCTCGCTCGGCTCGTACGCTTTGGTCTAAAGCTAACCTAACCTTACCTAAATCACTGTTCTAGTCACTGGTCGCGACCTTTCACCACTCATCGCAATAATGTTAGTGAAAAAATAGGTGCGGTTATGTTTACCAAAAATAAATATTTCAAAAACTCCGGACCCTAGGAGTTGCAGAAAGCGTAAGTATACCTTCCCCCCTACCCACAACGCCCACCCACTACTTAAAACTTGTGCACTGGAGAGCTGAGTAGCAGCCAAATAAACTATTATACAATACACTTACTTAAATAAATATATAACGTGTAAAAAGCTGACGATAACTGCTTTGGCTTGGCGTTGGCTTCGCCTCTGATGTTCCAGACGTCTAAAGGCGACGGTAGCCACTTTCCATGAGCTGGCCGGTCTGCCTGTTTGTCAGCTTCGCAATAAACACCGGTTTGACTGCCTTGAACAAGCGTGGCGGACATATTGTCCGTTTCCTTAAAAATTGGAATTATTATAAAATTGTAAACGTGTCGTGTCTGTACATTTAAATTATTATTTATTATTAAAAAAATATTATTTAAAAAATCCCAACTGGAATAGACTATATAAACGATGGAGAACACGTAGCAATTTTTTTTAGATTTCTTCTCTGTTTATCTGTTTGTCGGTTCGTCAGTTTGTTCGGGATGCACGTAACAACTACTGGGCCGATTTCATGTGGCTTTCACTGATCAGCAGCAAATTTTTAGACTTAAAATCTGCGCTACTTTTTATCTTGCGAATCCCGCGGGAATTTTTCTGGAAATTATTTAAAATGGCCAGTTTAAAAATAATCGAATTCAATTGTGATTTTTTTAGTGGTCGTTAGCAAATTTAATGTAATAAAATGTGTGATGTTTTTTTATCCCGGGAATCCTGCGGGATTCTTCCCGGATTCACTAAAACGATAGCTCACATTCTTTTTCAAACGTTGCGGTTGTTTTGTTTGCCGGGAATTTCAAGTCGAGCGTGGATGAAGTCGCAGGTATATCCTAGATTCATATACAAATTTGAAGCAGTTTGGCTAATTATTATAGTATAATAATATTATAATACCTCAATGACATCATCCGCCGGGCTCTTGTCATCGTCGGCGTACCGGCCGTATTAGAACCGAATGGCTTGGTACGCGACAAGAGGCCGGATGGTATGTCACTTATTCCTTGGAAGATGGGACGGCCGCTTGTTTGGGACGCGACATGTGTAGACACTCTAGCCCCGTCACATCTTCCAATGACTGAGTTAGAGGCTGGCAACGCTGCTTCAAAAGCTCTCAAACGGCGCAAATATGGAACCTTAGGAAGGGGTTACATATTTGTGGCGTTTGGAGTTGAAACATTAGGTCCGTGGGGTCCGTCGGCAAAGAGTTTCTTCAAAGAGATTTGCAAGAAACTCTTTGATGCCACCCGTGATCAGAAGGCTGGCTCATATTTCGCCCAACAAATAAGCATCGCCATACAGCGCGGCAATGCAGCCAGCCTTCTGGGCACGCTCCCATCTGGCAGCGATTTGTTACACAGTCTATAATCGCTTGTACTGTATATTAAATAATAAGATAGTTTAGTTTATAATTTTATTTTACATAATAATATTTATTTATCTTATTTATAATTAGACATATTATGCCGGCCCCAATTAATTGGGATATGTTGAAAGAAAAGAAAGGGAAAAATATTTATTTATTCATTGACTACACAGCCCAAATTTGTTAGTACATACATACATAACTTCACGCCAGTTCCCTTGCGGGGTAGGCACGAACAACAAATTTGTTAGTAATTAGTTTTAATTACACTAATTAATAGGTAATAGGTAAGGTAGGTTAAAGCATACATAAAAAACATGTTAGTCACGCGTTGGAGGTTAAGGTTTGCCGCTGACAATTTTTTTTTTTTGCATGAGTTCAGCAGACAGGCAGACGGTCCACTTGATGGAAAACGGTTACCATCGCCTATGGACGTTTGCGCCACCAAAGGTGCTACAAATGCGCTGCTGCTCTTTCTAAAAGGAGCCTGGAACCTGGCCACTAATGCCGGAACACAAATCAAGGTTGTTATGACGACATACTTTAGACCAGGGGTGGTAGCCATCCAGTCGGGCAAATGCCCTACCACCAGGCTGTGGGTTATTTTGTCGCCTCTTACGACAGGCGGCCGGGACGCAGGAAATTGTATTCTTTCTCCGTTCCTGCACGGATATACTACCATGGCCGTTGACGACCACTTCTCAGTATCTCGTATACTGCGACTCGCGTGCGCGACACTAGGCTTGTTCACGCCACCGCGTAACGAACGATGATTCCCCGAAAAAGTAATTTACCCCGCACTTCCGCGTCTCAACAGAAACTGAGACATATAACCCACCCCCCCCTCCCCTCAGCCCGACATACAGACAAACTGAACGTGCTTCTCCCTCAGCACGGTACCAACCACGCGCTTCTGCACCCAGACCAGAAATTCGGCACGTTCGTTTTCAGCCCACTACTTCCGTCCGCCCACCTTTAACGCGCCCTGCATATCCTCTACAAAGTCAAGCGTACCCTGTACAGTACGCTCAAGGATACCCACAGTCTACACAATATTTCGAGCCCATAGCACAAGATTCCGCCCACCCACCAGCACCGACCAATAATTATTACTGCCCTTGGTGTCACGTTAGAGGACACAGGTTGCTGAACTGCGGTGAATACCTAAGACAGCCTACGCAAGGGCGCTGGGATTTTATCCAAGCTCATGAACGGTGCCGTAAGTGTCTAGGACCCCATTACTCTGACGAGTGCAGATCCACAGGACGGTGTAGAGAATGTGATAGCGAGAAACACCATACCACCTTACATCGCAGTGGCTTTGAATCACCCACATATGACAATTCTCACCTCTTGCCCCCACAACTAAGAGGACAAGAACACACCCGCCCAACCACGGAATCAAGAAACTCTTCTCGTCGTAATTCACCTATTAATTCACAACAATGACTACCTGCTACTCACTTACACAATACTACACTACACCCACCCATACCATCGCTACAATATACACCATCCACTACATCACGTAAACAAAATAAATCCCAGTTTCATACTCAGCACTATGATAATAAAGTTTATCATAATAATCACTTGCCCGGCAGCCCTGTTACTTCCTCTGATAAAGCTAACCAAAATGACAGTCATATTTCAGCACATACTCAGCACATTACAGTACACGATCCACCAGTTTTATTACCCACTGTGTCCCTAGAACTAGCAGACAACGCTGGAGAATTTCATAAGGCAAGAGCATTATTAGACAGCGGTTCCATGCTAACCTTGTTAACTAAAACTATGACACAAAAATTACGTTTGCCTGTCGAGCACACAGAACTAAAAATTACAGGAGTCGGTAATCAACAGACTCAAAACTCTAGTTCTTCAACTACCATCACATTCCGCCCTATTCACACCGAAGTCCCAGTAATTAGCGCAAAGGCATACATTCTACCAGATTTGACAGGTCTTTTACCATTAACAATGTTACCTGACGTTGTTCCACTCCTCGACTCGACACAGCTTCCCCTAGCAGACTCGTCTTATCGTTTTCCAGCCGCTATTGACTTGATTTTAGGTTCTGATGTCTTGGGCCAAATTTTGGATGGTAACAAAATTTTTTTGGGCCCCGGCAGGCCAATAGCCTTCGGCACGATCTTCAATTTCGCTCTTTTAGGTCCTATCAATCCAAACTACACAAAGCCTGAGCCTCAAGTTAATTCAGCACTAGTAAATATTGACTGTTTACAACCCCAACACTCAAATAAAGAAATACACTCCGCTCTGGAGAGATTCTGGGAAGTCGAAGAAGTGCAATCAAAGGACAACTCAACCTCTGACGAGTGTGAGGAGAACTTTCGTTCTACCACCACACGTGATCCCACAGGGCGATACATAGTATCCCTTCCCTTTCTTACAAAGGCACCTAAGCTCGGTGCAACCCACGCTATTGCACTACGACGATTCCTTAATTTGGAGCGCAAACTCCAAAGAGATCCTACCCTCCGCTCAAAATATATCGACTTCATGAAGGAATACATTGACATGGGCCACATGGCTCTTTGTCACCCCAGCACATTCAAAGGAAAAGACCATTTTTACGTCCCGCATCATGGCATCTTCAAAGCCAACTCTGAAAAACTTCGCACGGTTTTTGATGGCAGCTGTAAGAGCTCTAATGGTGTCAGTCTTAATGACTGTCTGCACACTGGCCCACCGCTCCAACGTGATATTACTGACATCATTCTAAATTTTCGTACTCACAAAGTGGTCTTTAGTACAGACATCCAGATGATGTTTAGAAATATACTAGTTCACCCAGACCACAGACGGTTCCAACTCATTCTATGGCGCTCTTCTCCAGATCAACCTCTGCTCACTTACGCCCTGTCCACTGTCACGTATGGCCTACGACCCAGCCCCTTCCTCGCCAATCGATCTATTATACAGCTGGTCACTGATGAAGGTCACCGTTTTCCCCAGGCTGCACAGGTTCTTACGCACTCCATATTCGTGGATGACATTCTGACTGGGCATGATTCAGTTGACAAGGCAATAGCTCTGCAGACTGAACTCATTGAGTTACTAGCCCTAGGGGGATTTCATTTGCGAAAGTGGACCTCAAACTCTCGTCAGCTTTTAGAACGCTTCCCGGATGATCAATGTGACATACCCAAGGATTTTGATGTTGTACCCGACTCCAATGCAATCAAGGTACTTGGTATGCAATGGATACCCCAAACGGACGAATTTACATATCACATTTCGGTACCTACACTGGAAAAATTTACCAAAAGGTCAATACTCAGTACCATCGCTCGTTTATACGATCCTAGTGGATGGATCAGCCCAGTTATTTTCCGCGCAAAACTGCTCATTCAGCACCTATGGACTCTAAAGTTAGACTGGGATGAATCGGCTCCCAATGATGTCACATTTCAATTTCAGCACATTTTTGAAGACTTACCTCTACTCTCTGCTCTTCGACTCCCCAGAACAATTTGCACCAGCAAAGATTCCACCTACACCCTACACGGTTTTGCCGATGCATCCGAATCCGGATATGCAGCCGCAGTCTATCTTCATGAAACGAATATCACGGGTCAGGTACACGTCAGACTACTTGTTTCTAAATCCAAGGTAGCCCCCATTAAAACCCGACAGACTATACCAAAGCTGGAACTTTCAGCTGCACACCTCACTTCGCTGCTCATTTCTCGCGTCTCTGTTCAACTTTCTGCCCACATTACCATTCAGCAACACTTTTGTTGGTCAGACAGTACTATCGTACTCGCCTGGCTTAAAACTCCTTCTCAATCCCTACAGGTCTTTGAGGCCAATCGAGTCTCTGCCATTGCAGCCAATCCATGTAACCCTACTTGGAGACATGTACCCTCAGCTCTTAACCCTGCCGACTGTGCTAGCAGGGGAATATCAGCACAGGAACTCTTAGCCTATGACCTATGGTGGTCGCCTACTTGGCTCAAGGCCCCACCTGATACCTGGCCCACGATGCCCCCTGCTTTGGGTCATCACGTACTGCCTGGTCTAAAACCAAGAAAAATGGTAGCTCACATCGCGGTTCCTGATCTAGACACGGATTTACTCACGAGATTCAGCTCCTTAGACACACTTGTAGGCGTAACCGCATGTATTAAACGTTTTGCACACAATTGCTTGGTATCTTCTCACTCTCGCATCGTTGGTCCCATTACCGTAGACGAACGTAAGAAAGCGCTCTTACACTGGGTACGCTCAGTCCAACAAAATATGTTCGCTGAAGACATCCACCGACTGCAAACTAACAAATTATGTACAGTGCGAATACAACGCCTCTCGCCCTTTCTCAAGGATGGTCTTCTTAGAGTAGGAGGGCGCTTGTCCAACTCAGCCCTTAGATATGACACACAACATCCCCTCATCTTACCCAGTTCAAGCCCCCTTGTGGACCTAATTATAGATCATTTCCACACTATACACTGCCACCCGGGCGCAGATACACTACACGCACTACTCCGTCAACAATACTGGATTTTATCTGGAAGGCGAGTCATTCGTCACCGTGTCTTTAAATGTGTACGCTGTTTTAGGCATCGAGCTCAGCCGAATCCCCCTTTTATGGCCGACCTACCGGCTGATCGAGTCAGCCCACAACCGGTGTTTAGTCAAGTGTCCACGGATTTTGCCGGACCATTCCTAATTAAATCAAGTACTCTACGCAATGCCAAACTTCTCAAAGGCTACTTTTGTGTTTTCGTTTGTCTCGCCACCAAGGCAGTGCACTTAGAGGCTGTCTCGGAACTTTCTACGGACGCCTTTTTTGCGGCACTGCAAAGGTTCGTTAGTCGGCGCGGAATCCCTACCCTAATTCGCTCTGATTGCGGTACAAACTATGTCGGCGCAAGAAATCAGCTCATAGAAGTACAAAACTTCTTAAAGGCCAATGATGATAGAATTACGCACAAGCTAGCCACACAGCAGATCACATGGTTGCTCAATCCGCCCTCAGCTCCTTCTTTTGGCGGTCTGCACGAGGCAGCCGTGAAATCTACTAAGCAATTACTCTATCGCGTATTAGGTGAGCAGCATCTGACCTTTGAAGAATTTTCTACACTCTTAGCCCGTATTGAGGCCGTTCTCAACTCTCGACCACTCTGCCCTCTGTCTTCAGACCCTACAGACTTCGAAGTCCTAACCGCTGGTCATTTCCTTATAGGTCGCCCACTTACCGCATTACCCGAACATTCCCATGAATCCTCTCCTCCATCAACCCTACGACGTTTTCGCTTAGTGCAAGCGTTGGCTCAGCGATTTTGGACCTTGTGGTCGAAATCCTACCTGCACACTCTCCAATCCCGATCTAAATGGACTACGGAAACCAGTCGACCCAAGATTGGTGAGCTGGTACTCATAAAGGAGGATAATCTTCCCAGACTCCAGTGGAAGATGGGAAGAATAAAGAAGATTCTGCCCGGAAAGGATGACGTCGTCCGAGTCGTAGAACTCAGCACCAAGGATGGCAGCTTAACGAGACCAGTCACAAAGATTGCTCGTCTTCCCCCCGACGACAACAGCACTTAGTCAGCACTATAAATGGGAGCCGTCACCTTTTCCCCGGGCCCCAGGATGTTCACGCCACCGCGTAACGAACGATGATTCCCCGAAAAAGTAATTTACCCCGCACTTCCGCGTCTCAACGATCAGTCTGAATCGACCCGTCGTAAAGACATTCACGCATCGCGCGCGCATTTGAGATATCCACCCAATTGCAATACTAATCGGGTTCCAAGAGCTTGGTGATAAGTGGCAAGTGAATCTAGTTGTGAAGCGGGAGATATATAACAAGAGAACACGCACTGCTGCTCCTGTATCGCAGACGCTCCGGTTACTCAGCTCATATTATTACGGGTGAGTCCATTTATCTCCATTCCCTCTTACCCTTGCACCCTTAAAATTTTAGTACAGTGTAGGGAACCGGTTCCTATATACAGGAACAGGAATAGTACACGGTTCCTGAAGTACACAAGACTACGAGACATCTGCGCGCGATCGATAGTTTCGTTAAAATTAAAAAAAAACAATCGGATTGATTGTAATTTTTTGATTGGAACTCTAAAGTTGCTGTTTTACTGTGCTTTTTAATAAGAAAAAATTACGTGAATATTGGTATAAATCAATAATAGATATGTAGTGAAACACTTATAAGTCAATAGATGGCGATGTACAATAATTGAGGTCGCAAACCATTCCCGAAACATACAAAGAATATATACAAATTTCTAACAATAATAGACGGGCCTAGGCCTGCGAGGAACAGCAATAGCCTCGCTGGAAGATCTTCCTTTGAGACGGAGGAGCATTCCATCTCGCTCCTCCACCCTACACGGGGCACTCTCTTCAGATACAGGATATTAGGCGTGAGAGAAATGTCACATTTTTGCGATTGGAACATTTGTATCTGGAACAGTAAAATGTTCCGGATCACTGATATGTTTCATTTGGAACATTTGGAACATTGAGTCAAAGATATAAAATCATGGTTGTCTTGTTATGGTACGTCGCGGACTGAGGCTGAGAAACGGGCTGCGGTTTCATTTGTAAACATCTATATATATGTCGTGTCGCAGGCATATCGAGGCAGACGGTTATAAAGTTGAAACAAAGATGAATATTTATAGTAATATTTGAAAAAATTACAAATTGTGAGATCATTATTAAATTATAATTTGCTTATATTTTATGGTTTTCCTGCTCTCTCGCTACGCTTATTGCTCTGTGATTCATTATGCTCTGGTCGGTCTCTCTCACACGTAAGCGACATGATCGCGCTGAACAGAGTCAGAGAGATCGCGGTGTTCCAGATCCAAATGATGCATTTGAAACATTATTGATGTTCCAATCTTTTGGAACACCTAAATGTTTCGGATCAGTGAGTCGGTTCAGTAAAGAGTTACACACGCCTACAGGATATTGATTGCTTTTAAATTTTAATCAAGAACTCTGAGGGGAAATAACGTGTACGAAATCGCATAGGCAGTTAGTAAGGCGTAAGTATATTCAAGGCACATTGATAGCAATGCCATTAGTATGTTGTAACAATGAAACACCTGTGTGTAAATTTAATTAACTGGAACTAAATAAACTTAATGAATATGTTTGAACTAAATATATAAGCTAGGCAAGTGACTCATAAATGTGGTCCGGTCGTGGTTGTACTTTACATACACACATACATAACTTCACGCCAGTTCCCTTGCGGGGTAGGCACGGACAACAGAGCGCCATTCAGGCTTATTCTTACGCACCTCACTTGCTTCTTTGACATTCATAACTCTTGTTGTACTGTAGATGGTAATTAATATTTTATATAATTACTAGCGAGCATAGCAGACGTTGTTCTGTCCAAAAATAAACCCGATTGCAGCACCACCTACCAGGGCCAATCGTGATTCTAAACCATCTGGGCAACAACCAACACACACAACAAAATTTCATCAAGATCGGTCCAGGGTTTTAGAAGGAGTTCAGTGACTAACATTAGAATTTGATATGTATACATATAACCACAACGTTCAGGTTGTGAGATGTTGATCATCAACAAATACATTTTATCCGTGCAGGAACGGATAAGGGATAGGTACTAATTCCTGCGGCCGGACGTGCAGTCGCAAGACGCAACAATAACCCACCGCTCATGCCCAGTGGGGCATTTCTCAGTCTACCATCTATAGCAGTGGTTCCCAAACTTATTTTGTATACTGCCCACTTTGACAATAAATTATTTTTTAGCGCCCCCATTCTTTCACCTACTTAAAAGCCACTAAACGTCAAATTAAATTAATGGATTATTGTGAGCTATATTAGCGGAGAACGGAGCGACCGATTGACATGATTTTTTATTTCATTTATTCAATAAAACAGGACAGATATATGAACTACGCGGAGAGAAATATCGAAGCAAGTTTGAGCAATCTCTTAATTAATATTAGTTGATGTTCACAAGTTGTAGTCGAGGCTCGAGAGTTCAGTCGGTGTCTTAAGAGTCCTCCTAGCTAGATGAAATTACAAATCGCCCCGTAAGCCTCTACACAACGCCCCCATTATTTTTTTCTGGGTGTCTTACCGCCCCCCTTTAGGCCTGCAGCGCCCACAAGGGGGCGTTATCGCCCACTGTGGGAAAGGATGATCTATAGGTTTTCCACGAGCCCCTTTCTGCTATTACTATCTCATCGAAATCGCCGGAAACTCACGTCTCAACCATAACTCAACCTGATTTCGGTATTCTGTTAATTCCAATGGAGTGCCCGGGCATGCCACTCTCTTTATAAATACCTATAAGCGACAATTCGCGAAAAACATTATAAAATTGTTGGTAGCTTTCAATATTCATTTTTGAAGCGAAACTTTTTAAGAATCATTGTGAATTAAAACTCGATGAAACGAAAAAGCGACACTAAAAAGAGATAAATGTATAGAACCAAGCCTGCGAGAGAACGAGATAGAATGCATTATCTATCTTATACTAATATATAAAGTTGAAGACTTAGTTTGTTTGTTTGCCTGAACGCGCTAATCTCAGGAACTACTGGTCTGATTTGAAAAATTCTTTCAGTGTCAGATGGCCCATTTATCGAAGAAGGCTATAGGCTATATATCATCACGCTAAGTCCAATAGGAGCAGAGCACCAATGAAGAATGTTTCAAAATCGGACATTTTTTCAGGGCAGGACAACGTCTGCCGGGACCGCTAGTATTTAATCATTTAAACACTATGCTGTATGCACATACAGAGTTGGAAATGTTTTTAATTTTTCGTTAATACTTCAAATTTCGTGTTTTAAAGCTCAAATATATTATAACGATATAATATATGAAATGTGACGTCACGAAATTTAGAATCCCTCCCACCCGTTGTTTCACTGCTGCTGCGTGTGAACTGGACATACACACAAGTTTGTTCTGCTATTATTCTGCCGCGACGATATCGATACGATATTGTGGATTTAGTAGAATAGGAATGTTTGACATTATCGCAATGGAATTGTGCTTTGAATATCTTCGCAACGCCAATATATTAAAGTAACAGGATTGGGTCCCCGAGTAATAATTTATAGATGCCTATTAAAAATAGGATAATTTTCATCACTTCCATATTATACTAATATATAAAGCTGAAGAGTTTGGTTGTTTGAACGCGCTAATCTCATGAACCACGGGTCCGATTTGAAAAATTCTTTTAGTGATAGATAGCCCGTTTATCAAGGAAAGCTATGGGCTATATATCATCATGTTAAGACCAATAGGAGCGGAGCACCAACGAAGAATGTTTCAAAATCAGGGGGTTTTGAAGACAAATTCCACGCGGACGACGTCGCGGTCACAGCTATTATTGAATAAAATGAGGTGAGGCTTCATTAATGTATGGAAAATAAAACATTTTGTTCAAAAACAGCCCGTTTCCCTTGGTTTTTTTGTTTGACATTGCTTCACGGAAATTGATCCTGACAAGTTACACTATGATTTGGTATAATAATGCAGGATGTGTTTATTTTTTCAAAATCAGTCGATTTGATTCCTGACAAGGCAGGTTTAAAAAATTTAGATTTTATGTGTTATCACTAGTGATACCACGTTAGTTTTTGTCGAAATAACGACCTCGAGACTGCTTTGGTTATTTTGCGCTGTTTAGCATCATAGTTCAGGATTTGACCCTGAAGACCCCCCTTGAAAAAATAACTCTAAATAGATATTCTATAAATGTGCCAAGATTTAAGTCTGCATTAAATTAAAAATCAGGAGTCCTTCAAGCGCCGGAAGTGTGCCGCCATTGGAAACTGTTATAAATATGCAGTGTTCGGGGTCGAAACTCAAGTCCGTGGGGTCCTAACGCTCTAAAGTTCTAAAGATTTAACGTCTCACGCGACCAAAAGGCTGCTGTTGGAATCTCCAACAAAAAGTATTCATTACTTTAGTGTGGCATAGTACTGGCCACCAATACATAATAAATATTTGAATTTAGAACGAAGTTTTTGTTTTTTTATCTGTATATTTTTTCCCTCCGTTGCTATTAAAATCATCATTCTATTACGCACGTGTAGTTTTCATTAATAGTTAAAATATTTACAGTCCACAACGAATTAATATTTAAAGAAGTGTTCAACACTGCCATATATTTTGCTTAAAGATTAAGCATTTCTAAACATGATGGTAACATACATGCTTACACTTATTTTCTATAAATATCATTATATTAATAAACAAGTAATATGTATATCTATACATATTACTTGTTTATTAATATAATGATATTTATAGAAAATAAGTGTAAGCATGTATGTTTAAATTGTGCAATCCTATATTTTTCTGCTCTACCTACATCGCTAGATTAGTTAAGAATTTCTTTTAAGCTAGGTTGTGTAGAAGTCCTTTTTAGCGATAAGGACGCCTGTTGTTTTGCCAACACGTATTGTAATTATGCATTTTGTTTTTGTTTATTTTGGCGAACAAGAAAGCTTTATCTAATCTAATATTTTCTACATCTTGAAGTAAGTGCAAAATAAAACATAACAACAACAACAGCTACAAAATTGCAAAATGCACCAACTTCAAGATGTTCTAGAAAATATTTATTTGTTGCTTTTTAATTTGAGTCTGTTTTGTTTTTGTTAATTTTTTTTATAAAATCATTTCAGAAACGGTATCAAGCTTCCGAGATGGCGACATTGTGGCAGAATACCCTTAACTTCGTGGTTCAGAACGGCAAATGTCGATTTCATAGAAATGTAAGTTTTTGTTGATTTTTTATATTCTTTAATGTTAATTTTATTCTTATAATATTACTATAGAGAGCCACGTATCCGGCCATTGTCTAAATAATAACAAGTATTTCCGTATTATTGACAAGGTCAAGACGTTCGTTACACACCATCTTCTTTTATAGGTAATGGTTAAAATAAAAGAATGAAAATAATCTTTCCAAATCAAGAACAATAATACTATTATAGGTGCTAACTAACCCCTATTTCTAGAATGTGTAGAATTCTAAACAGCAGCAGTGATGTTACAGACATTTACTTTGACTCCAAAAATTCATTTTATAAAAAGACTAGAGTTTACCCCGCGGCTGTGCCGCGGGTTAACCTCTAGTTCCTGCTTCTTGTTTAAAGAGCAGGCGTTAATACAGGTTACAATGTACACCATTTTTATGTTAGTGCCATTTGCACCCGAAAAATTCACTTCATTTTATATCGCAAACTCGATGCTTGATATATTCTCATGCCGATCTCCTGGCATGAGCATATATGTCCATTTTCGGCATTAAAACTACATTTAAACAAAATTACAATAAAAACGATCCAGTATTTCCCGTGTTTTCCGAAAACTTAACAGAAAGACATATCGAGTTACTATCGCATTTTTATAGACGATGCATTTTTATATCTATGAACTTGAGAAATGATTGGTCTCATCCAAACTTTCATCCTCTATTACAAACAGTCCTAGTTCTATTTATCTATCCCCCGTCAATGAAAACTACAAAAATGACAAAAGGGACAAAAAGAGCAACATGGACAAAAAGGACAAAAAAGAGTCGAAGAGCAAAAGAGCAAAAGAGTCGAAGAGCAAAAGAGCAAAAGAGCAAAAGAGCAAAAGAGCAAAAGAGCAAAAGAGCAAAATAGCAAAAGAGCAAAAGAGCAAAAGGGCAAAAGGGCAAAAGGGCAAAAGGGCAAAAGGGCATAAGGGCAAAAGGGCAAAAGGGAAAAAGGGCAAAAGGGTAAAAGGGCAAAAGCCTGTCCCACTTTTGGGATAATCTTTACATAAATCAATCCCAAAATCTATCCCATTATCCGGGATGAAAAATATCCCTTGTCCACCCTCGGTATTCAAATTACATGTGTACCGAGTATCAGCCAAATCGGTCCAATAGTCTTTCCATAAAAGGATAACAAACAGAGAGACAAATATACTTTTATCCCGGAAACTATCCCATTTTCCGGGATAAAAAGTATCCTATGTTCATTCTCGGCATCGAAAATATATATATACTGAGTTTCAGCCAAATCGGTCCAGTAGTTTTTAGGTGAAAACGGAACAGCCAGACAGACAGACAGACAGACAGAGTTACTTTCGCATTTGTAATATTAATAGGGATTCGTTTAGCCCAAAAAGACAATAATTAGTCATAGAGTGACATACAGACTAATTTCATCACCTTACACATTTTTGTTATTTTTATTATTAGAGTATAATTAAATAACAGTGAAGAAGTTAAATTGCAAACTGTGTTCACCTATAATTAGTTTTTACATCACATTGTGAACCTTAGTCATAAGTCCAGTAACTGATCAAATCTGCAAAACGTTGGTGATCTTTAATCAAATAAAATAAAACAAAACTAACAGAGACTGGTCGTAAAATTAATAATCTGCAGTGGCGGAAGTGGATCGGTCACGTAGTCACACCCAAGGCCAGCCTTGTCTCATGGGCACCTCTACTGAAGGCATGTCTTGGGACGTCGCGGCAAGCTACTTTGCCCGGAACCTACGGCGCCTCACTAGATCCAGAGGGACGCTCGTAGGTTTATAATAGAAAACACTTTATTGTTCACCAAAATAAACAATAACAAAATGAATAGTTAAAATAACTAGTGGCCGTCCGTGGCCGAAATTCGACCATAGTAATTTGTTGTCAAAGACTATATTTCTGTAACCACAGATTTCGCCAACGCGACACTGAATGACTTTGACAATAAACAAAAGAGTATAAATGCGTGTGTGTGTCAAATACATGGTAGTGTGTGTATTGTTTTTTTTATTGATTTAATGTATTTTTAAGTATAATTTAAAAAAAAATTAGCATTCGTCGTTTCTTCTCTATAAACTAGAAGTGTGCGAAATTTCATACTCCTCCGTCCGCGCAATTTTCGTAAAAAAGGGTACAAAGTTTTTGCTTCACGTATTAATATATAGATTTTACGGAAAAACAAAACTCTATTTGGGGTCGAGACCCTGGGACCATGGGGGCCTGAGGAGCACAAACTTTACCGAGACATAGCGAAACGTCTGGTAGACGTCTCACGTGACCAAAAGACCTATACCTTGAACAACGTATTAGCGTTGCTATAAAGGGAGGTAATGTAGCCAGTCTTTTGGGCATGTTACCAACTGACAGCAGTCTGGCGCTAGATTTTATAGTTTAATTTCTTTTGTATATATAGTTTTATTTGGTTTAATTTTATTACTAATTATGTTTTCAAACAAGATAATAAATATATTAATTTCAAATGTTTTTATTCAAAACAAGTTCCACTGGAGAACACTTTTTAAAGGTCATACCTACATATAAGTTAAAATTTAAATTTACTTCCTAGTCTATGTACACCGCTTAACAACGCGTTATTGCTGTTAAGGTAATTCAGCTGAAATTGATTATATCAAACTTTTTTAATAATAAATTTTATACAGAAATATGTTACACAATTACTTTTCGGAGAAAAAATGAAATTTGTAGTAATCAGTGCATACTCACTAAGACAAAGACATAATAAAAGGAAAGTATAATATTATTATAATTATAATAATGACATGACGTAGTAAAATTTTATACTGCACGATATCTCCATAAATTCCTTATATGTGGCAAGTTAAAAACGTTATATAAAGTATAGTTTTTTTTAATTTATATTTTATTGCAGGAAGTCAGCAGACAGGCAGACGGCCCACTTGATGGAAAGCGGTTACCATCGCCTATGGACATTTGCAACACCAAAGGTGCTACAAATGCGTTGCTGCTCTCTTAAGGGAGACTGGAATCTGGTCACTAATGCCGGAACACAACTCAAGGTTGTTATGGTGGTATACGTTAGACCAGAGGTGGTAGCCACCTAGTCGGGCAAATGCCCTACCACCTGGCTGTGGGTTGTTTTGTCGCCTCTTACGACAGTCCGCCCGGCCGCAGGAAATTGTATTCTTTCTCCGTTCCTACACGGATAATAAGAGGTGAGATAATGTAGTATAAGAGGTTGGAGCGAGCTGCTATGTAAATGAAGTTTTGTCACTTAAGTATTCTTCAATAGTAGTATCACTTTTTGACAAGATACTTTTTAATTTGGTTTTAAATTTAGTGAACGGCAGATCTAACATTTCATTCGAAATTTTATTGAAGAAACGTATACCGACCCCCAAGAATGAGGATAATACTTTTTGCAATCTAAAAGATCAATATCAGTCTATTACTATTCTGGTGTTGAAATTGTGAATATCCTTATATTGTTTATTAGCACTCAAATTATTACGAATATAAATACCGTCGACCGTCATAATACTTATTTTGTACAGTTTGTACATTTGCTCTTGCTTGTAGTGGTGGATGTTGGCAGTCGTTGGTGGAGTGCTGGTGCTTTCTTGTAGTGGGGTGAAGAAAATACACCTTGTTGCTTACAGAGATTTATTCTCGTAGTTTAAAAAAAAACTACCTCTTAAAACACAAAAATATTCAAATTAGTATCTTAAAATACCCTATTTTACATAATAAAAATATAAAATCAGAGGGTAATTTTTTTTGAACAATCCCCATTATTACGAATATAAATTCCGTCGATATTCAAATTAGTATCTTAAAATACCCTATTTTACATAATAAAAATATAAAATCAGAGGGTAATTTTTTTTGAACACTTCCTCACAACACCAGCATGTAACAGATACACTCTACATCAGTATAAGTTTAGTATTAAAATTAGAACAAATTAATATAATAAGTTATTCCTAAGGTACACCAGAACACAGAAATCACTGAATTAATGTCACACACAGTAACAAAAATAAACAATGTGTGTATGATGAACTGTAAAAACTTTCATAGAAATTAAGTTGTAAAAAAGGGTACGGAACTCGAGTCCGTAGTTGTTAAAAAAAAACAACTTATCTCAAGGGCCGATTATTCAATCACCAGATAAAAGTTATCAGTCAAATAAATTATAACTTGACTAAATTCAAAAGTGATACAATTCAACTGTTTCATTCATGCAGCTGCATCATTCTTATTATCCCACGTTGTGTTTTATTCTATAGACTATATTTTATCTGATGATTGAAAGATCCGCCCAAGTATAATTAAATTAAAATGAAGTAAAATGAAAAAATCAAAACAGTACAATGTAGACAGTAAAGAGCAAGTTAAGAAGAATATGAAGAACATAAAAAATAGAAGAATAGTAAAGAAAGAGAATACCGTTTACTCTCTAGTCTGGATAGTCAGCATCCTACTATTCCTCCTGCGGGGAACACCATGTCCCATATGTCCCTCGCTAACCACCCCCGGGTTCCGAGAAGATGCATGAATGCACTCCCCCAGTGATATAAATATAATGGAAGACTGACTGACGGAGTACTAGTATATGTAGTGCAAACTTCGGGAGGCTCACATTCAGTAGTGGCAGCGGTAGACAGAAAGAAAAGACTACACGCTGAGACGATCGAAAGTATAGACGAAGTCTACGTGAATAAAAGTGTCAAATTATGTGAAGCGTTTTTAAAAACTGGTACGCGTAATTTTATGTAGTATGTATACACATGGTTTGCGTCTGTGTAGGTGTGGCGGCACTATGTGCACAGCACTAGTTGCGCGTCACATCACTAACCAGGAGATAAAAATAATGCGGTTACATTTTTTTATGAAAACAGTTTTCCCGGCAAAATTATTGTTTTATAGTACTTAATATGCTTTTAACCTTCTGCCTGTGGGAATAAATGAGTGTTAGCTATTCATGTGCTCTCATATTTAATCCACTGGAAATTATACCATCTTTACCCGTACTTATTTAATACTAAATGCTCATGACGCACTGCGGCGCCATTAGCTTCCTTTAGCCGGCTTCACTCTAAGACCCCGGCGTTCGGTTACACAAATGATAAAATTACGTGAGGCAAAATAAACGTATTGACTAGAGATGTGCCGATTAGTAGGCGACTAGTCGGTAAAGCCGACTATTCGGCCACTATCGTAGTCGGCGACTAGTCGGCACTATTCGGCAAAGAGCGCCGATTATCCGGCTTCTTACTTTGTAATTTGTAATCTATACTTTACTAATACTTTGTAATCCTAATCCATACACGAAACTTTCTTTTTGACCAGATTAAATTTTAACTGAGCTCTTTTACTTTAATGAACAATAACAGTATTATCTTTAAAATAAAATATTTTTTATATTTTTACACAAAAACACCGCCCTGACCTGTACAAAAGCAAAAATCAAGAAACCCATGCGATGGTTGCGACTTGCGCGCGAATCAGCTATAAACGAAGCGTCACGGAAATGCCCGAAACCCTGATCGGCTTGGCCGACTAATCGGCCGACTAGTCGGCCTCTTTACAACCGACTAATCGGCGAGCCGGCTAGTCGGCCAAAGTCATAATCGGCACATCTCTAGTATTGACCTTAAATTATTAAGATAATGTGAATAGAAAGAGAGACAGTATCCCTATAAATAAACAGCATAGTTTCTTATGACATATTTATTTTTATCAATTTTACAATTAACTAGATTGATATAATTGTTTACAGGTTCTTAACTGCCCTCTGTTATCATGTGCCGCAAACATCGTAGGCTTCCGCAATATCCACTTTCAAGAACTGAACAAGAACTTTAAGTACATCAGCAATGAGAAAACGGAGCTCAAAGTTGACCCTGTCACGATGAAGTAAGTCTCTTGACATCGAAACTATACCATTCTTAAATGACTCGTAGTTGTTCGGTTAAGATAAGCTACGATACTCGCGTATATTCAAATACTTGAGTCCCAATCTTCCATTATTTGTAAACGGCAGAAAACCCGCCTGATGGAAAGTGGTTACCGTCGTCTATGGACTCACGGGCACCAACTCCAGTCCGGTGTCCGGAGACGCCGATATCCGCAAAATCTCCTCCCGTGATTCCATCATAGGGGTCCGTCCACCAGCAATTGGGGATGCGGTGTATCTAACCTCTGTTGGTGTAGAGGGTCACTCTGCTTCCCCGGTTCGAAAAGTCATTTTCTTCCAACTCAAGCGCGGGCACATGGGACGCAGGCACAGGTTTAATAGTGTAGTTAAGAACGTCTGTATCAGAGTCCCACACAAGCCGTGCGGTGCTTAATCTCGTTGCGTAAGGTCTAACCCCCACAAAGGGAGTATTGTATGAAATGGGGTATTGTATGAAATGTATTCCCCTGCTTCAACAAAAAAAAGTCATTGCCAACAAGTTGCCGGTTTCTAAGGGACTTGAACGAGCCACTAATGCGAGAACACACGAAGACATAAGTCTACGTATTCCTGCCAAGGAAACTATTCGGGTTAGTACTCTATTTATAACTTACTTTGATGTAAATACGTTTAAATGGCGAAAATATATTATAATATATTTAATGACTCATCTAAGACAATAAATAACTTTACATTAATTTTAAGTCGGGTAAAGGTCCGTACAGAAATTGACACAGTCATTTAGGGCCGATTTTTAACCGACTTTCAAAAGAAGGAACCTGATTCGCCTGTGTGTCTTTTTTTTTCAATCGTCAGATAAAAAAGACTAAGGAATCCACACTCAGGGTCGGCTCGAGACGGTAGGCATGGTAAACAACTGCCTTGGCAGCAAAAATGTCTGCAAAAACGCTTCAACTACTGTAACCTAAAAAAAAACACAACACCCAAAAATTTATTTCAATTCGTTCCCTTGAATATAGAAACATTGCAAACGATGTACATACAGTTCAGGGGTCACCTTGAAGGCAAGGCAAAATTTGCCTTCAAGAAGCTGGGAGTGCTAAACCGGTCTAAGCGGTATTTCACTCCGCGGCAACGCCTTGTGCTTTACAAATCTCAGGTGAGGCCGCATATGGAGTATTGCTCACATGTGTGCCGGAGCACCTGCCTACCAGCTGGATTTAGCTGGACAGTATTCGATGTCGAGCCCTTCGCATTCTCGACGATCCTATACTCACAGACTGTTTAGATACTCTTGGTCTTCGGATAGACTTCGCATCTCTGCATATTCTACCGACTGTACAATGGGGAGTGTTCCGAGGAACTGTTCAGAATGGTGCCTTCGTCTTCCTTTTACCACCACACCGCACGCCATCGGTTGGGCGTTCATCCCCACTTCCTTAAGCCGCTTCGCTCTTGTACGCGTCGGTTCTCTAGAACGTTTCTCTTGGGCACCGTAGGGATTTGGAATAAGCTCCCGGCCGTGATTTTCCCACATCGCTACAATATGGGGTTTTTTAAAAAGGGTGTCATAAAATTTCTTCGAGGCCGGCAGCGCGTTAGTGACATCTCTGGTGTTGCAAACGTCCATAGGCGAAGGTAACTGCTTTCCAGCAGGTGGGTCGCCTACCTGTCTGCTGTAGTCCAGCTGTAAAAAATGAGAAAATCTATGAGTAGTGAGATCAAGTAACTATAACACGTAAGGACAGGTTTCTGGGAGAAGAAAGCTAGATAGAAGTAGTTAGTTTATCGTGATTAAGACCCTTGTCCATCCAAAGGTTGCTTGGAAGAGATTGCTTTAAGCAATAAGGTCGCCCATTGTACTACTCCTAATATTAAGATATGTAAATGTGTTAGAGAGTTGGTCTGAAAGGGAGTGTCGGGGTGAAGGTAAGGAAAGAAATGCTCCGGTGGTTCGGGCATGTGGAAAGAATGCATGATGAAAGAATGACTAAACAGATATACAATGCAAAAGTGGGTGGATGCAGAAGTCGTGGAAGGCCACGACACACCTTCCATGATTAAATTGATCGTGTACTAGCAGAAGGTGATGTCAGGAGTCTTAAGAACAGACGAGCGTGCATGACAAGAGTTATGAATGTCAAAGAAGCAAGTGAGGTGTGTAAGAATAAGCCTGAATGGCGCTCTCTTGTTCGTGCCTACCCCGCAAGGGAACTGGCGTGAAGTTATGTATGTATGTATGTAAATGTGTTACTGTTTTAAGTTGGTGTACAAAAAGAGTATTGTTGTTGTTGTTATAGAAGACTTCATTTAGATTTTTAAGCTTCGATGAGGGCGGCCTTCTTCGAGTTTGCCTACGGCGGCAAAAATTCTGCAGCTGACCCTGCCACACAACACTGTTTCATTTGATTACCTTGTGAAATGTTTTCAAATAATGTTGCCCGACGCCAAACAATAGTGACCTGTCTAACCTGTATTTTAAAGTTAAATTTTGTTACGAAATGACTCAGTTGTATGATGTTTGAATAACTAGCTGATTGTATGCAAAAGTAGTCTATCCCGTAGAGTCTTTTCATTTGAAGTGGATGAAGGGATAGCCACTGGGTCAGTTAGATCTTGAAAAATTGATTATATAGTTTTTTTTTTATCACAGTCGATAAGTTTTATTAGGTCTCTACCCATAAATTAATGTTTAACAGATATTAAAGTTATTTTTATTATAATAAGTATTTTAAAAGTACTTTATATTAGCGCCCATTCATTATGTGAAAATAGTTTTAGAAATTATTATAAGTTATCATCTGATAAGTTACTTATAATAAATATGTAGTAAAATTATTTTCACGTAAATGAACGGGCGCGAACATAACATACTTTCAAAATACTTATTATATTAAAAATAATATTAATATCTGTTAAATATTAGTTTAAGCGTAATACGTATTTTTGACTCGTTTATAGCTGCATAACTTCGCACAAAATCTATGGTCTTATATATTTTTATCATCTTACAAAATGGTCTCAGATGATAAAAAGTATCTCAGTTGATTTCACTTTTGTTCCCATCGTCGCTCTCTTTCACTCGCAAATATTGTCAAACAGCATTGTGCTAAGAGCGCGCGTATAGAGCTGTGTTTGTCGATTGTTTCGGTAACATGCAGTCGTAATAAAGCAAATTCTTAAAAATGGCAACGTCGCTTGAAATAACTTAAACATTACCGATACATATAACGTTAAAATCATAAAAGTTACTAAGTAACGGTAAAAATATAAATAACCAGTATGGCAATATCTTTTTCCAACATACCGGTAATTACCTATATTTTTAAAGGTAATTGATAACGTTGACGGGTCGTTGCAATAATAAACAACCCATTCATTTTCAAAGTATGTAATTTTGTATTTGATATTTACATAGCCGAACGTATCAATATAATATATATATTCGGATTTAAAGGGATTAAATTCTGTAAATTTTCGTGACAAATTTTCTTTGTCTCTAATGTGACATGACCGTTGTCAATTATGAAACATTCAATCTTGCCTACCAGGCAATAGGCGAACAGGTTTGTTTCGCCACAACGTTTTCAAGCCCTGATTTCACTGTCAAATACCACTACTAACAGGGTGTTCCATCAGTAGTTCACAACGCCCAAAATGCTCAGTTAGCCGTTCCACAAGGCGTCCGCGATCGTTGTGGTCGTGGCGAAAACGTCACTAATGACGTCATAATTTTCGATCACACAACGCTCAAAACGACCCACGTCAAGAGGTGGGTCGAATAGCCGTTCCACTTGGGTTTACGATTGTAACGCCGGCAAGCAAGTGGAACGGCATAAATCGCGGCCGTGAACGTGGTCGTTGTGAGTCCCTAATGGAACGTAGCCTAAGAAGTGTAAGAAATCGTGGTAGGTTAGTGGCTAGCGCAGGCGTTCCAAACTCGAAGGGCGCGGTTTCGAATCCTGGTCCGAAAGCATGTACTACTTACGCATATTTATGACCTAACATATATATTGACATTGAAACACAAAAACAAACGACATCATGATGACTCCTGCACATCGAGATGTTCAACGTGCGAAACCTGCCAATCCGCCTTAAATAAGCGTTGCAGGTATGCTGTCCGTTCTCCCTATAAAAATGAAAAGCCTGAGCCCAGCAGTGAGACGTTTATGGGCTGTTGTTAATATGTTTTGAGAAATGTCGGACGGACTTCAAGAAAGTATTTTTCAGGTTAAACAAACGTCCAGACAGACCGCTGTGTATAATCATGAGCTGGATGATGGCTAAGCCAAAACACACACAGAAATACGCTGAACTGTATCTCCCGTATGGCTTCGATGTGGTTATCGTCTCTTGCTCGCCGATGCAACTGATGTGGCCAGCTAAAGGCTCCAAGGTTAGTTCTTAATATTTATCATGGAAGAAGAAATTTCAAACTAGAGATTGGTTTCAAAAAAATTTAAGGTATAGTAGGTACTTTTATTAGTGAATTAAATTAAACAATTTTTCTAAATTATTATGATAAACTAAAAACTGAACTATCCTATAAATAATTCTTTTGAATTATACGTTGTACTATTTCACTCATTATAAAATTTAAATACTTGGGGCCTTATATGAAAATCGATTCTTAGGGAGTATTTAAACTCCATGAAGAAAATGATTGTGGAAAGCTTTGTTGAGTAGTTTTTTTTGATACAGAGGGTTCTTTATTCAATGCGGTGATGAATGTCATGAAGCCTGTCTACTAACAAGCGCTTGGCCGTTTTATTTATTTCAGGTAATCGCAGCTGATCTTATGAAGTTTATAGAATCGAACGAAAATTTCGGCCCATTGGTGGTGCATGGCTTCTCTGTTGGTGCTTATCTGTGGGCTGAATTGCTAGTGCAGTCTCTTGGAGATAAGAGAAGGTCATTTTAGAGTAAGTCTTTTTGGATACGTTTAAATGTAATTTTTACTATTAAATCTCTTTAATTTTCAGATACCAACCGCAGTTAGATCGCGTCGCGGCGCAAGTGTGGGACTCTCCAGCGGACATCTATGAAATTCCAGTCGGTTTGTCGAAAGCTGTATTCCCGAAAAACAAGCTTTTACAGACAAGTTTGAGGACATACGCGACGTAAGTATTTAAAGTTAAGTTAAAAGTTAAGTATCAAGTTTTTTTGTTAACTTCTTGTCTTGAATGTCTTTTCTTGTGACCACGGGTCTTAAATACAGGGGAAATCCAAAAGCGCCGTCTAGTGCCTCGCGCTTCGTGTGCGTGTGGGGCTCTTGCACCAAACCTCCTCCATTAAAGAAAGAGGGCGAACAAACTATCCACTAAAAATACCTGGGTCCCTATAAGAGTATATATCTAGAATGTCGGGGATGTCTAACGTAGTTAAGCGTTTAACAACAATTAACGTTTCAACAACAATTCCCAATCAACATATTGTCACAATAATTAAACAATACATTACAACACCACACAAGTCGCAAACACACATCCAATAACAAAACTTACACACATACTCACACCAACGCGCACTACCACCGCATTGCATTACACGCAAACTTCACAAACAAACCGAGACACACAGAGCCTAAAAATTAATAACCCATATACAAAATTGAAAAAACAACACACATGGCACTAGTTAGGTTAATACATATATAGGTATAGACATAAGGCATACACTGCACATGCACTGCCAGACAACACCAGCATGTAACAGATACACTCTACATTAGTATAAGTTTAGTATTCAAATTAGAATAAATTAGCTACACCACAACACAAACATCATTCAATAAATGTCACACACAATAACAAAAATAACCAATAAGCGTGTATAAATTCTAAAAACTTTCTTCTAATTTAAGTTGTAAAAAAAGGTACGTAACCCGAGTCCGTAGAGTTGTTAAAAAAACAAACAGAAAAACGTAGTTAAGCTCTTCTAACATCCTAGTGCGCCGCTTTGGTACTAAACCCCGGGGCAGGGCCGTACCACTTCGTATAGTTGAGGTAATTCCACCGATACCCCCGTAAACAGTGGCCCTCTGGCGTGCATAGGAAGGACATGAAACATATAAAACACAATCTTGGGGATTGGAAGGAAACACCATTTTTTTTTAACTAAATGCTTTTATTAACTTACACAGCCGTACGTGGTTCTTATCCGCAGGGTTGCCTCTACACGCACAATTAACGACGCACTGTCCCGACGATAAGACGTCTCACTCACAATACCGTCGCCGGTATTGCGTAGACTTCCTCCTGCTACTGCAGTGCTCACCTCCGAATTTACCGCGTGTAGCTCGTTTCTGGATTTCCTTTTAAACTACGCTACACTCCTCCGTCACTGTTTTCACTAAATTCACCACTACACCCGTCACTGTCTTCTATTAAACTTCTCTTCCAACTCTTTCGTATCGCACTTGCCCGAACCCATAATTTCGATCTTATTTTCGTTATTCTTTTATTTACTGTCTGTTCCTTTCTAAACATCTATCTATCTCTGTCTTTTCCTTCCTGAACCTTCTATTCTAGAATTTCGATTTTCATTTCGTTATTCTTTTGTTCATCATCTATCCCTTTCTAAAATCTATCTGTCCTTGACATTTTCTTCCTGCATCTTCTACATTTTTCTGAACTTCTTAAACCAAAGAGATCGTTCCACCATCACTCGCCACAATATAATAAATTACCTAATAGGATATACGGAGTCACCATCCGTCGGCTTATTTAAAACACGGCTCAGGAAATGGTTGGTTAGTTGAGAATACCTTTTAGTCATGAGGAGTTCATGCCCTATTACATGACCTAATTTTATTTGTGACCATAGTTATTATAGTACAGAAATTGACGTGTAACTTTGTTATGAATAAAAGATTTCTGATTTCTAAAATAAATCCATTCTAGAGGCCTGTACAAAGAGGTGTCACAACGCCTAATCAAATCTTCAGGGGCCCAATTCTGCTATTACTATCTCATCAAAATCGCCGGCCACTATCGTCTCTATCGTAGATTTGCTTGATTTCGGTACTCTGTCAATTACAATGGCATGCCCGTGCCACTCTATCTTTATAAATATTTATATAAGAAAACTCCGGCTGACGCCATTTCTGCTAACGGTAATACTAAATTTTTTCTACTATTATTCTGCCGCAACAATATTGAAAAGATATTGTGGATTTAGTAGAATACGAAATTTTTATACTATGGCAATGGAATCATACTTTAAATATCTTGGCGTTGCCAAGTTATTGACATAGCAGAATTGGGCCTCTGAATGGCACTAGTAAGTAAATATTGAGTCATAACTTATATAGTTATAGATGAAGTGATGTGTGACGATTTGAAATATACTTCAAATGCCGGGTGGTGGACTACTTAGCCGCGATTATTTTGTGAATAACTACTATTTAGTTAGTTATTACAATAGCCATCGCTAATGGCAAGTGCAAGAGAAGTCTTAACTCTGTAATAACTTTGTTTCAGTACCCATATGAAAGTGTTTCACAACGTGGCAACGAAGCACTACATGCGTGCGACGGAAGTGTATCATGACACGCCTTGCCACGCGCCTGGACTGTTCCTGGTCTCCAAGACCGACCCGGTAGGAACAGTCGAGAGGAGTCGACGGGCTTACAGCATGTGGGTTGATATGGGAATACGAGTAAGTTCATAAACACTGTGAATTAAAACCATGTTGGTAGTGCCAATCCGTGTGATACCAGGGCTTGAAATACCGGTAAAAATGTGATATCGTTAATTATGCTAATTTCAGATAACGGTAAAAAATAAATATCGATATAAAACTAACCGTTATTTCTAGCCATTTTACCGGAAAAAAATAACTTTAATACTATTTTTATCGGTAATTTTGCCGTTTTGTTACCATCTATCTATCCAACTATGTTTTGTTACCATCGTCGCTCTGTTTTACTCGCAAAGGTTGTCAAACAGCACTGTGCTAAGAGCGTGCGTAATATTTAGTGTTGTGTTTGTCGATTGTTTCGGTAACATGCAGTCGTAATAAAGCCAATTCTTAAAAATAGCAACGTCGCTTGAAATAACGTAAATATTACCGATACGTATAACGTTACACATACGATTTTTAACATACATAACTTCACGCCAGTTCCCTTGCGGGGTAGGCACGATAAACAGAGCGCCATTTAGACTTATTCTTACACACCTCACTTGCTTCTTTGACATTCATAACTCTTGTCATGCACGCTCGTCTGTTCTTAAGGCTCCTGCTAGTACACGATCAATTTTATCATGGAAGGTCTGTCATGGCCTTCCACGACTTCTGCATCCTTCCACTTTTGCATTGTATATCTGTTTAGTCATTCTTTCCACATGCCCGAACCACCGGAGCATTCCTTTCCTTACCTTCACCCCGACACTCTCTTTCAGACCAACTCTGTTTCTTACTTCGGTATTACGAACGTGGTCCGCGAGCGTCACTCCGCACATTTTGCGCAGTGCTCGCATCTCGACCGCGTTTACTCTACTTTCATACTCTCTCTTCCATACCCAACTCTCGCTTCCATACGTGAGCTTAGGTACCAGCACCGCGTTGTGTATGGCAAGCTGGGCCTTCTGGCTGAGGTTCTTAGCGCCCAGAAGTTTACCTAACGCTCCATTCACACTATTCCCCAAATTCACTCACTAACGTTGTATTATAACGTTAAAATCATATAAGTTGCCCAGTAACGGTAAAAGAATATACCAGTATGGCAGTGTCTTTTTCCAAAATACCGGTAATTACCTATATTTTTAAAGGTAATTAATAACGTTTTCAAGCCCTGTGTGATACCATGCTCTCACAGAATATCGGCATGAAGCGGTTCGCCTTGAGATGCAGTGAGTGAGAATTCAGATGGCCCATTTCCCCCTCCATTCCAATCCTACATCCCTACCCTTCTATCCCATTTCTCTTGTCTAAATCTCATTCACTTATCCCATCCGCTCCATCTCACACTAAAGGCTGGCAACGTGTTGGTTTAGCCCCTGGCGTTGCATAAGCCTATAGGCGATGGTAACCACTTCCATGAGCTGGGTCTGTTTGACAGCTTCGAATAAAAAAATATGTTTGTTCTTCTTTTTATATTGACTTTATATTTAACAAAATATAAATACATTGCAAAAGTGGATGGATGCAGAAAAGTCGTGGAAGGCCACGACACACCTTCCATGATCAAATTGATCGTGTACTAGCGGAGGGTGATGTCAGGAGCCTTAAGAACAGACGAGCGTGCATGACAAGAGTTATGAATGTCAAAGAAGCAAGTGAGGTGTGTAAGAATGGGCCTAAATGGCGCTCTGTTGTTCGTGCCTACCCCGCAAGGGAACTGGCGTGAAGTTATGTATGTATGTATGAATACATTTATTTAGGATTTAATAAAAAAAAGGAAAACTTAATAAAACTACGTTTTAACGGTTTTAAGCGCGGTAATTTAGTAAGCCTAATCTAATTTACTACCACTTCGCAACATGTTATCGCTTGAAGAGAAGAAGCAGGAAAAACCTTTTCCTTCCACCCATTTTAATATTATATAAAATTATTAGAGCTAGGCATGTTTGCTGAAGAGTTTCTTGCGCCGCTTGTTCTCTTCAAGCCATAACATGTTGCGTAGCGGTAGTAAATTAGATTAGGCTCCCATAGAGTTAATAATAACCATAAACAAAATTAAAACTAAATAATTAAAATTAACAAGTTGGCGGTAGGCTAAGTAAAACTTTAACAATACTCGTTGACACTTGACATCTTTGTCTTCCGTGATCACGGCCACTGAAAAGTGACCGAAACGTCGGAAAAACCAAAATCAAATAAAATTACCGCGCTTGAAACCGTTAAAACGTAGTTTTATTATGTATACAAGTCGCGAAAACTTAAGAAAATATGAAAGGAAAACTTGTTAGCATACTGCTCACGTATTACGTGATAATTGGTTAATTTAAAATTAAATTATTCCAGTGCAATTTCAAATGCTGGGACAAATCCCCTCACGTTCAGCATTATATACACCACCCCGAGGAGTATCTTGCAGCGCTGCACCACCATCTCGAAGAGTGCGGTATCTTCAGGTCTCAAAAGTTACGAATGAGTTTATAGGTTATGCCAAGCAATGTTTTCTGTGATATGGGTTTTAGGTTATAGATTTAAGTTCCAAGCATCAGCATGCCAATATTTTGGGTGATAATGCGTACAGGGGCCGGTCCTAACTTTTATGCCGCTGTAGGCAAACTCGAAATAATCAGATAAATAATTGAGTTTAGAAATTAATATTAATACGAATTTTATTAACGAAAAATTGTTTTATATTTTTTGTTTTTTTTATTTGGTAGTAGTTCTGTTTTTTCTGACATTTTTGCAGGCATTTTTACGGTTCCTAAATTTTGCCGTCGTAGGCAATTTGTCTACCGTCTCGAGACGCCCCTGTTCGTATAAATTAAGCTAGGTCTCCATCAAATGAAAATGGCAACTTTGTGTTGTCAACACTGTCGGTGACAAATGTTTCTGAAATTACCTTGTGTTGTCAAAAATTGTAAACAAACGTTGGGAACCGCGTTTCTACTTTTAGCGGTAAACATCAAAGGAACACGCTTGTTGCCAACATTCATTACAGTTGCAAAAATTAGTTTGAAACATAAACCGCTGCCTTTGCAATTGGCTACGTTCCATTAGAGACTCACAACGACCACGATTTTTCCCGTTCCACTTGCTTGCCAGCGTTACGATCGTAAACCCAAGTGGAACGGTTATTCGACCCACCTCTTGACATGGGTCGTTGTGTGATCGAAAATGATGATGTCATTAGTGACCTTTTCGCCAGGACCGCGGTCGCCTTATGAAACGGCTAACGGAGCATTTTGGGCATTGTGAGATACTAAAGGAACGCGCCCATCGTCGTTCGCATACATGTTGCCATCAATACTGGTGGAGACAGCTAGTTGTCAAATGAAATGCTTCTCAAATTTTTGGCGACTTTTTTTATTTCGGGAAAGACACAATGGAAACAAAATTTAGTTATTTTTGGAAAGTTGTAAACAGTTGGAAATATAGAAGTTGTCAACAGTTTTGGTGGAGGCGCGCCTTTAAAATGTATTTTTAGTACATTATAAGTCAAAGAGCAGAGACATTTCAATTTTACTGACCGTCATGGCAAATGTCGGTTTGTACACGAGTATTGTGAATGGCAATACAATGCCAAAGGCGTTGGAACTAATTACAACTTGCAATAATAAAGACTCGTTTGTACTGTTTACTTGTTATAATTAACAAGTTGTCATTACATCGATTTCTTTCACTAACTTAAACTATAAAATGGTTATTTAAGATAACCGTGGCGCGCAGGCCAGCGCGTGAGCTCTACCTACATGAGCATGTTTGTCAAGGTCTGGAAATCAACTAACTAGCTTGGCGGGCGGCCGCGACAGGCGGCCCGAGCGCCGTAGGGTTGTTAGGGGGCGCCGCAGTGCTAACACGGAGTCTTCAACTAGTCATGCGAAAAATCACTCACCAGGAAGAAAAGAGTGATATATATCTTTTTGATACAAAGTCGTGGAAGGCCACGACACACCTTCCATGATCAAATTGATCGTGTACTAGCGGAGGGTGATGTCAGGAGCCTTAAGAACAGACGAGCGTGCATGACAAGAGTTATGAATGTCAAAGAAGCAAGTGAGGTGTGTAAGAATGGGCCTAAATGGCGCTCTGTTGTTCGTGCCTACCCCGCAAGGGAGCTGGCGTGAAGTTATGTATGTATGTATGATACAAAGATATATATCAGTCTTTTATATCTTTAACTCTTTATCTTTACAGTGAATAGTGTCAGTGTCAATTGCAGACGAGTTATTATCTGTGAGTGATATACTGAATACTGATAAACTGATATGAAAAAAAATATAATAAAATTAATTACATTAAAACAAAATTACATCATAAAACTATAGTGTTACGATTTATTTTGGCTTGCTATTATATTCGGTTTCCTCGTTCTAGCTACGCTAATCATTCTTTCTAGTCTAGTTTCTTCTCATTCGGATCTATAGTCATCGCGTGGAACAGGAATGAACTAAAGAGTTAAAGATATAAAGACACATTTTGAACGCAAGTGATATACAGATCTAATCACTCTTCACGTCGGATATATATATATCTTTTGAGTTAATCACTCAGAAGTTACACACCGCTATCTTCAAAGATTATACTTCCTGCGCACGTATACACTTGCCGCGCTATAGTATCATGATAAACGATTTATGTTTAAAGGTAGACCAAAAAAAAGATGGATGGATTGTGTGAAGGATGACATGATGATATGCGGTGTGACAGAAGAGGTATGTCAGAATAGAAGAGTGTGGAAGGAAAAGACATATTGTGCCGACCCCAAGTAATTGGGATATGGTGAAAGAAAAGAGAGAAACGATTTATGTTCCATAACTGAACACTGTACTGGAAACGACACTCCCACAAAGTAAACCATTTCTGCTGTACAATTTAAGAACCTAGCAAGTGCATTCCATGAAATTGTATAGTGTACAGCCCAGCAAAAAAAAGTGGTTTTAAATTTAAACAATATGCCATGTATAAACTATTTATGAAGCTTATTGGGAGTAATAACATATTTTGATAGTCCTTATACGTTTTGACAGACACAATACTTCAGCATATGCCTAGTAAGATATGCCAATAAATTCGCAGATTCATTTAAAAAACTATATCAGTTGCTAGGTTTTCAAATAGCACTGCTGATTTGAACTTATTGGTTAAATTTATACACGATTGAGTTAGGAGGACAAACTCCATCTTGAAAAATTCCTCCAAAAGGCAATTGGGGTCGCCACTGTTCCTAGTGGGTAAGGGTCAAACACAAAAAAGTTTTACATGTCTACAGGAAAAGACTACTGCAAAAATGTTGAAACAATATGTTTATATGTTTTGATTCGCAAACATGAATTGCTATATGAAAAATTGTTTAATTTTTACATATTTCTATAATTAAAAAGTTTATTTTTTGTTATTGCATTATTTTTAAACATCTACATACATGGTAGGGCATTTGCCCGACTGGATGGCTACCACCCCTGGTCTAAAGTATGGCGCCATAAAAACCTTCAGTTGTATTCCGGTATTAGTGACCAGGTTCCAGTCTCCCTTAAGAGAGCAGCAGCGCATTTGTAGCACCTTTGCTGTTGCAAATGTCCATAGGCGATGGTAACCGCTTTCCATTAAGTGGGCCGTCTGCCTGTCCCTGAACTCCTGCAATAAAAAAAACCATACTGAGGTATTCAGTATCCGAACAGACTACAGAGGAGACATTTTGGTTTAAGCGAAAGCAATAAAAAATAACTTATTTAATAAAACTACGTATATTTATATACGTAGTTATATAGTAGTACAAAGATACGTAGTTTTATGTATATATTAATATACAATACAAAAGACTGTCAAATCTAACATGCCCACGACACAATCTTATATAAGTTATGTTGCTGTCCTTTGTAAGAAACTTATCAAGACTTAGATTTTGACATTAAAAAATATTGTTAATAATAAACAAGTTGGTTGAATCTGTTAACTCATTTTTTATATCAAAACGCGAAAAGAAGGCTCCCTCGGAAAATTTACAATTAATGAGCGTTATCAGACAAGATTCGAATCCAGGACTTCTGCAGTGAACTACATTTAAATCATTATACTACAGATAATGTTAATTATTTTACTGCAATAAATTGATAAATGCAGAATAGAATAGAATAGAATATACTTTATTGTACAATAAAATTAATAAAACAATACACAAAAACAGCTTAGTACAAATGGCGGTCTTATCGCTGACAGCCATTACCTCCAGACAACGTTGGGATGGAGAGAAATTTGGCACAAAAGCTAGGGCAGGGTTTTGTTGCACAATATCTTTAAGAATGTTATATATTATTATATAAATATACATACACACATACATATATCTACACACACACATACACACACACACACACACGCACGCACGCACGCACGCACGCACGCACGCACACACACACACACACACACACACACACACACTATTAAACATTGTTAAATGAAACAAAATTAATTTACAACAAACATATATTTACATATAAATATTATTTTTATTTATTCGCTTAGTAGGGCAAACTATGCCATTTTTGGTACCCCATTCATTGATTAACACCCAGTCAATTTATTCAAGATATTGAGAAATAAATTAAAAGAATATTTTATTTAGGGCCGATTTTTCAAACATCAGATAAAACTTATCAGTCGAATAAATTATAACCGGACGACCAAATCAAAAGTAAAACAATTCAACAATTTTTTCAGTGCAACTCTCATGTTTAATATTTTTATATATGGCGGTATACTCTATGAATAAATTTTATCTGATGATTGAAAAATCGGTCCTTAGTCATACAACAATCTATATAAATAAAAATGTACGCGCATAACTTGAAAACTATTTTATCGATTTTGATGAAATTTTTTGTTGTGTCCCCGGATTATTTAGATTCACAATTGCAAACGGGAGGTGGCGCTGGGATCGGGTTCTACATTTTTATACTTTCAGCCTGCCGGGACCTCTAGTCTTGATAAAATTTTATGCTACAAAATATAATGCTAATTATTGAGAGCGTCAATGGTATAGTTTCGCCTCTAATCTTAAAACACAGTTCGATCCCTGTTAGCATGTTTATTCCTCTTCTTCTTTATTGCATTTTTATTAATTGCCTGTTTCGGCAACTTGACCCTCTCTCGCATTGCCTTCTTCAGCTTCAAGGCATGTTTGCCTTTCTTCTTCTCCATTTTCACCGTTTGCCTGTGGAGGTCCGCTTGGCTCTTCAGTTTGTGGAAACTTCGCATCTTGTGTTGCGAGCCCTCCTTTGCCGTTAATCCTGGAATAGGTCAATTATAATATTTAGTAGTTGACTAGGTTAACGCCTTTGCCGGCCTATCTCACTGCAATACAGACACTCTGGGTTCGCTTCTTGGTATAGTACACTTCGGAAACGATTTTTCTCCATTATTTAGTATGATCTGGGTTTCTGGGATAAGCCCCAGACTAGTGCGGTGTATATTACCCATAACACAAGCATAACTTGCTTAATTTGGGGAAATACAATATGGGTGTTTGTTTCAAATTATTATTATATTTAAAAAAAGGGTATGTGGACTGTAGTAGATAGGAGGATGTGATGAGGGGGGGCAAGTGTAAAAGCTGTAATCAACGGTCTACTACTTTCAAAACTATATTAGATAAGCTCCTTACCTGTAAAGTCCTTCATATCCTCATCATCAGGTCTCCTGACATATCTCCCTCCCATATCATTTTCCTTTCTTTCAATCCTTCCCTTTTTAACATAACTCTCATCCGGTGGAGCATTCCGTTTCCGCTTCCTATTCCTCTTGTCTATGGCACCGTCGCCATCTTTATTCGCCAACGGATTATTCGCTATGGATTTCTCTAGACGTTTCTTTCTCGCGTTCAACGCTGTTCTATCTTCTATTGAAAACGACACTATGGGCCGCTGGAAGAAAATCTAGTATCAATATTTTATCCTTTTGTACTGAATAACTAGTGAATGTTTTTGAAAAAATCAGGCAGTAGTTTGCTCTTTACAATCATGTGTATTCAAAATGTGTTGAAAATTTCATCATATTTAGGTAAACTGCTATTTGTAATATTTTGCTATTAGTGTCATATCAACAGACATGTTTTACATTGCACTTTTAAAATTAAATTGGTAAAACACCATAATACAAGCTCCATAGTCCATGTCAAATTTTAAACAGTAGTAAGACAAATTATTCAATAGTAAATATATATGGACAAAATACTGACAGAATGGCGGCAACCCATGGATGAAAGAGAAGAGAACGTAAACATAGAAATAGAAGATGGGAAGACAACATAAAAGAATTAGCAGGGGTTACATGGAGTAGAACAGCAAGGACAAGAAGTGACTGGAAAATGTTGGAGGAAGCCTACCTGCCAAAAGCGACGCTAAATAAATTAACATAGTTTCAGAAAGTACAAATAAAATTTTAGATTAAGTTCACAATTCAGCAATAAAGGTAAATAAAAAAATATATAGCAATCTGGCATATTAATACCAGGAGGTTTTTTCTGGAGTGCAGCAGAACAGCTTATGGCCTGAACCTGATGGATAGTGGTTACCGTCGCCTATGAACATTTGCAACACCAATGGTGCTACCCATGTGCTGTTGGCCTAGAAGGGGCAGGCACTGAAGCCTGGCAATCCTGGCAAGAGCGAATCACCTATCAAACGTTATACAACTCCACGAGCATTAGTAACCACTTACCATCACCGCGTCTTGTGTAATCTAGCTACATATAAAAAAAACTTACGTTGTTTTTGTCGAATATATCCGGATTATTGTTTAGCCTCCTTAGGCACGCCAAGGCGTCTTCGTGCCGCATGAACATCACGAAACCGTAGCCTTTTGACCTGAAACATTCAGCTTGCTACATAATGTTACGACACGAGACGGTAATGGTAGAGCTGCAGATTTAATTAGGTATATATCATTAAACAGCTTATGCTAGCGACACTTCGTTTGCGTTGCCACGATGTAGTCTACAAAAGCTATTTATATTATTTATCGCATGGATCCGTTGGCATTTATCTGGATAAAAGTATCCTAAATGTTGACCCGGGATTTACGCTAGCTCCGTGTCGAGTTTCATTTAAATCTGTTTCGTAGTTTTCATGTGATGCTCGAACAGACAGATAAAAATTCTAAAAATTGCTTCTTCACAATCTCCTGGTCCCAATTAGGCCCTGATTTTTTTCTCTTTTTAAATTCATTGTACAAATTCGATCTCTCTAAAAATGTATTATAATACATACATACATAACTTCACGCCAGTTCCCTTGCGGGGTAGGCACGAACAACAGAGTGCCATTTAGGCTTATTCTTACACACCTCACTTGCCTCTTTGACATTCATAACTCTTGTCATGCACACTCGTCTGTTCTTAAGGCTCCTGACATCACCTTCTGCTAGTACACGATCAATTTGATCATGGAAGGTGTGTCGTGGCCTTCCACGACTTCTGCATCCATCCACCTTTGCATTGTATATCTGTTTAGTCATTCTTTCATCACGCATTCTTTCCACATGCCCGAACCACCGGAGCATTCCTTTCCTTACCTTCACCCCGACACTCTCTTTCAGACCAACTCTCTTTCTTACTTCGGTATTACGAACGCGGTCCGCGAGCGTCACTCCGCAGATAGATAGAATTTTTATTTATTTTGTATTATAATGTAGATATATTAATATTATAAAGAGGAAAAATTTGTTTTTTTATATGTTTGTAACTAATAAACTCGAAAACTACTGGACCCTATTTCAAGAATTCTTTCATGATTAGAATGCTACATTATCCCTGAGTAAAATAGGCTATATTTATATGTTTATCCCAAAATATTTAAAAAATAAACGTCCATCCGTGCGAAACTGAGACAGGCCACTATAGATTATATCTTCTTATTATATATAAATTACGTGTCACGTTGTTTGTCCGCGATGGACTCCTAAACTACTTGACCGATTTTAATCAAATTTGCACACCGTGTGCAGTTTGATCCGACTTGAAAGATAGGATAGCTTACATTTGGACCCGGTAGGTGGCGCTGGAATCGAGTTCTAAATTTTATTTCTTCAGGGCAGAACAACGTCTGCCGGGACAGCTAGTAGTACATAAATTTACTTGCTTACTTTACGAATCAGCTTGTATTGTTTATTATTTTTAATGCTTAAATAATATACTAATATAGGAGGCGCCACTTGCTTATATGCAGTTTCGTTATTTAAAACACACTTTAGGGTTTTATAGACATTTTGGCAACAACTGAACCCAGAGTTAAGAACTAAGAGAGAGAGGAGTTAAGAATACTCACGGATGTTTCCCATCGTGGCCGGTGGGGGTGCGAAGGTCCCGCATGACCCTGGCTTCAGTGATGGTCGCGTTCCCGCCAACGGCCTCCAGGCATATACGCCTGAGACGCTTATCGTCGCAACTAGACGGTATATTCGACACGACTATACGATATCTCGATACAAATCTGCAAATAAGTTACAAGTATTTGAACAATTCTTAACATTTTATTCAATTGCTCAGCAAGTGACAAATAAAAATTAAGAATTAATAAGAGACGGAAAAATAATGCTTAACACCTGTCAAAATTTTACTCTTTAACTCACTATTAGCACATATGTGTCCGCGATGAGAGTGCAGATCGCGCTTGTGCACGTGATCGCTAATTGTGTTGTTGTCTCACTCTGTTTATATAGGAGTTGTATGATTTGTATGAAATGGGTATATTTTCTTGGTATATCGATAATAGTCTTAAGGGTTAAGAGGCTAATGGAGTTCGCCATCTCTGATACCTATGTAACTGACAGGATTTTACTTTCGAAAAATCTGTATACTACGAATCTTTACCTAATAAACATATAATTTGCAATAACAAATATTGAGGTCAAAGATCGAGATAAAAACTATCTTTTAAGTTGGACTAAATTGCACATAGTTACAAAATTTCATCAAGATCGGTTTAGTAGAGTTTATCCCGGACATACATTGTGACACGAGTTTGTTATATATAAAAGACTAGAATTTTTATTTCAACCAAGAGTAATATCAGTTTCCCTTCAAGAACTGCAAGATTTACAAGTACTAAACGTAATTCAACACTCAGCGAAGTTGAATGTGTGGAATGTAGGGTAGTAAGTAGAAAAACGCCAAAACACACCGGTTCAGGTTTTTCAGCATCTGAGTTTTGCTGCGTTCCAACGCAAGACGCTTCGCCATGTCAGAGGCGGACACACCGACAGCCGCTTTCGTGCCGGCCACAATCACTGTACACAAAATTTAATGTTTTTTTAAATTATTATATTGTTACAACTTAGGTTCCGACAAAAACAAATTCCACCTGCATATCTGTAAAAACACATTTTATTACCTGTCGGCATTTGAACTACTTGTAATTCTTTTATGATTGTCTTCTTTTGTTTACTTATTTATTGGCATACGTTTCTAGAGAACAGCCTATTGTTTTATTGGACTCGCTTATGGCCGCTTGCGGCCGAATCATTAGCCAGGTGCTGTGGATTACGTCGACTACGATACCGGCACATTTGTATTTGTGAGGTATAAAACGACGGCCTGATGGGGACAGAGGGCTATCGAGCGAGAACTATGATCAAGGCGAGACGTGTGTACATTCGGGAATCTATTAGTGACGGACTTTTCGCGATTTATTGAATTACGACCTTCTGCATTACGTTTGGATTTGTTGTGTTCGGTTATATTTGTACCTGTGTTATACGTGTTTGTATAGTTCTAATAAACTCTATAATAATTCTAAAGGCATTTTAATTCGAGTCCCGCTAACTCGTAACAATATTAATACGTAAAGCAAAAATTTTCTACCCCTTTTTACGAAAATTGCGCGGACGGAGGAGTATGAAATTTCGCACACTTATAGAGAAGAAGTGCAGAATGCTAATATTTAAAAAAAATGCTTCAAAAAAATACATTAAATCAATAAAGAAAACATTACACACACTACCATGTATTTGACACATACACGCATGAATAGTTAAATACATAGATATAGAACAATTTAAAATATAAAAAGCTTATTCGAAGTGGTCTCCATTGGTTGCAATACAGTCCTTTAAACGTTGAGGCCAGTTATCAATAGAAGCACGCACTCTTTCCATGGGAAAATTCTTCACTGCCAATCTTATGGATTGTTTTAGGGACTCCAAATTATCATGGCGTCATTGAGGTCTCATTGTACCTATTAATAGCCCGGTATACAAACATTTGATTAATACCAAGCGTATGGAGTTTTAAAAATTGCATTTGGCTCCATACCTACTTTGTGTAATGCAATCACAGCGATTCGGTTCTCTTTATCGCCCCACTCCATTTTAATATCGCAAAATGTTGTACAATGTATTCGCGCCAAAATGAGAAAACACAATGAACAATCATATAAAAATGACAGATTCCAAATTCAAATGTAATATTTTGTTTCTTTTTAATTGTAACAGTATTTATGGCCAGACTAAGTATACTCTTTTGTTTATTGTTAAAGTCAAATTAACAGTGTAGCCTTGGCAAAATCTGTGATTATAGAAGCAGTCTTTGACAACAGACCCTTAATAATGTTCAAACTTATAACTTAAATTAATTATCGTCGAATTTCGACCATTGGGCGACCACTAGCATATTCAAACTCATCAAAATGAAATCATGATCCAAACATGATCGTGAATACTAGCCACATAACATCAATTGGTAAAATCAATTTGGCAAAGTGTTGGAGGGTGATTCTCTGTGCCCAACTGCGCGCATCATTTGCCTCAACCGGCTTTCCTTTAAAAATATTATAGCTTATTAAAAAACTATGTATTTAAAGTGCTTGCAGTTAATTATCAAACATGAATCTAGATCTATAGATCTAGCACTAGTTTAAAAAACCCTGGCTGCGACTTGTGATGCACGTTGGACAATCGCCCGTCAACAAGGAGAAGTGCCCTGGAGCCATAACAGCAAACAAAGAAGAAAAAATTTCAGTATGTCAATTCCGTATGATCATAGCTACGTTCCATTAGAGACTCACAACGACCACGTTCACGACCGCGATTTTCCCGTTCCACTTGCTTGCCGGCGTTACAATCGGAAACCTAAGTAGAACAGTTATTCGACCCACCTCTTCACATGGGTCGTTGTGTGATCGAAAATGATGACGTCATTAGTGATGTTTTCGCCACGACCACAACGACCGCGGTCGCCGTGTGGAACGGCTAACGGAGCATTTTGGGCGTTGTGAGCTACTATCGGAACGCGCTGCATGTAGCATTTATACAATGCATCTGTATTTATACAATCTTCTTTTTCTTTGCATTTAGCGTCTTCCTTCTGTTGATTTATCTCGAATTTGGAAACCATCAAAACAATAACTTGCATTCTTCAATATTAATGGTTTTATTCATATTTTAAGCTCATAAATGCTAAAACACAATTATACCAGAATAGCCAAAATATCAATAATAATGATGATAATGTTTTGATAAAATTACTTGAACATTAGTAATTAGCATTATCATGGCCACGTTCTACTAGTGGCTCACAACGCCCAGAATGACCTTGGAGCCGTTCCACATAGCGACCACGGTCGCTATGGTCGCAGCGAAAACGTCACCAATGACGTCATAATTTTCAATCACGTAGCGCTCACAACGACCCATGTCAAGAGGGGGGTCGAATAATCTATTCCACTTGAGTTCACGATTGTAACGCCGGCAAGCAAGTGGAACGGGAAAAATCGCGGTTGTGCGCGTGATCATTGTGAAACTCATATGGAACCATAGCTCATGTAAAAGGTTTGTGAATGTCTACTTTTGTTAGCCAAAATCTATAGTTTATTCATGAATTGAGAACAGAAACACACACATCCATAAACATACACATAAACACAAACAAGCACACACACAAAAACAGACACACACACACACATACAAGACATAAACATACTTTCTATCAAATAAAATGAAACTATACACAGGCTCATTTTACATTTTCTTAAGTTTTCACGACTTGTATACATAAATAATAAAACTACGTTTTAACGGTTTTAAGCGCGATAATTTATTTGATTTAATCAAACAGGCTCATTTTCTTTGATAGAATCTTATACTAATATATAAAGTTGAACAGTTTGTTTGTTTAAACGCGCTAATCTCAGGAACTACTGGTCTGATTTGAAAAATTCTTTCAGTGTTGGATAGCCCACTTATCGACGAAGACTATAGGCTGTATATCATCACGCTAAGACCAATAGGAGCGGAGCAGCAATGAAAAATGTTTCAAAATCGGGGGGGCTTTAAAAACAAATTCTAGCTAATGTAGGATAAAGTTTACATGAAAGGCCAGGCAGGTAACGGTGAACGCTGAATGCATTTTAACCAACAGCTAAGACGTCAGAAAGTATTTTTTATACTAAAATATACAACAAAATAGCAGGCACTACTATTTTTTTTAAAATATATTTGAACATTACCTCCTTCTTTAACAAGGTACAAGTTCCTATTATCCTTGGGCTCCTTCTTTTTGCCCTTATCCAAGTTCTCCCTCTTCAGAGCAGGTTTGACTTGAATCACTTGGCCTTCCATCTTCAACTGGTTTGGTGGTAGTGCCATAAATTTGTCCGCGTCTTCTTTATTCTAAAAGCAATTTAGATTATTTTACTGAACTATTACATTAATCCTTATTAATATTGTTACAGAGTCGCGAGACTCGAATTAAAATGCCCTTAGAATTACTATAGAGTTTATTAGAACTATACAAACACGTATAACACAGGTACAAATATAACCGAACACAACAAGTCCAAACGTAATGCAGAAGGTCGTAATTCAATAAAACGCGCAAAGTCCGTCACTTGTTAGATTTCCGATTGTACACACGTCTCGCTTCACTCGTGGTTCTCGCTCGACTGTCTCCTCTCTCAATCGGGCCATTGCTTTATACTGCACAAATGCAATATATCTGCCCGGCAGCGTGGACCGAATTTCCTAGAATCCGTTTTACTTTAAAATCCGTAACACCTGGCTAATGATTACAATACAACAATAGGCCGTATGCCAATAAGTAAACAAAAGAAGACAATCATAAAAGAATTACATTAGTTTCAATGTTAATAGTTATTAGTTCGAATGCTGACGGGTAATAAATGTGCTTTGTTTCAGATATGCAGGTGGATTGTTTTTATCGAGACCTGAGTTGTAACAATATTATAAATGCAAAAGACTGTCAGTCTGTTCCGTTTACGCAGAAAAACTACTGAACCGATTTGGCTGAAACTCAGTATATATATATATATATATATATATATATATATATATATATATATATATATATATATATATATATATATATATATATATATATATATATATATATATATATATATATATTAGATGCCGAGGATGAACATAGGATAGATTTTATCCCGAAAAATTGTAATAAAATTTGTCTCTCTGCTTGTTATGCTTTTACGGAAAAATTATGGTACCCATTAGGCTGAAATTCGGTATATATGTAATTTTAATCTTTGATCTGCCATTTTCATCATTTTGGTTATCTTGGTCCTTTTGTCCTTTTTGTCCCTTTTGACTTTTATGTAAACTCTAGTTATAGTATATGTAATCTAATAACCCAGAGTATAAAACTGTAATCATAATTGACCTAAGAGACAAAGCTTAATTATTGAGACAATTAAATATAACTATTTCTTTTATAATTATACATTTTTTTTTAATATTGCAAAGCTGGCAAACCGGCAGACGGCTCCGCACATGTAAAGTGCCTACCATCACCTATAGACATTTGTAACAGAATAGTAAGCGTCACTTTTAACGTCTTTCAAATATGGTAAAAAAGACTAGTAGCAAATTTTAATATTTTTTTAATATAACGATTTTATAATAAAACTACCATTTAACGGTTTTAAGCGCGGTAATTTATTTGATTTTTGGTTATTCCGACGTTTCGACCACTTTTCAGTGGCCGTGATCACGGAAGACAAAGATGTCAAGTGTCAACGAGTATTGTTAAAGTTTTATTTAGCCTACCGCCAACTTGTTTATTTTAATTATTTTGTTTATGGTTATTATTTACTCTATGAGAGCCTAATCTAATTTACGGCCACTGAAAACTGGCCGAAACGTCGGAATAACCAAAAATAAAATAAATTACCACACTTAAAACTATTAAAACGTAGTTTTATTATGTATACAAATCGTGAAAACTTAAGAAAAAATATTATAGCGAATTTGTTCTACAGTGATAGAAAGTCTGATAGAATTAAATCAATTTAATAAGTATAAAATAAGAATAAAGTTACAAAATAATTTACTATAAAAACTTGGTATTTTCAATTAAATGCTTTTTATGATTACAATAACAAAAAATGCATGTGTTGCCACTATGGAACTCCTAGTATATACATCACACAAATACCAATTTAGTTTATATTTAAGTTCAATACTTTGAAATATAAATAACTTACAATGAACTTAACAAATCCAGTGCCTTTCGAGTGTTCTGTCATCTTATCCATGCATATCAAAGCATATTTAACTGGGCCTGTCTTCTCAGCAAAGTCTTTCAGCAAATCATTATCAATGCTGAACGGTATATTCGTTATGAAGACCGTACATCCATCTTCTGCGTCATTAAGGGTTGTCCTGCAAGCATTCATATCCATATCAATTGCCTAGATTTAAGTTTATGGTGAACAATAAAGAGTTTTCATTCATTCATTATACATGGAAGAAAAAACACTAGAAGTAGTAAATTGGATATATAAAATGTGACTTAACATTTTCTACCAAGTGTACACACTCAGAACACATTATGGTCATTGGTCAGTGTATGAGTATCCATTCAGAATAGTGCCTTCATTCTCCTTGTACTACCACACAGCTCTCCATAAGTTGGGTGTTTCACTACCATTAGGAAATAAGGTGCTTATTTACAAAGCCACAACAAACCCTATATGACATCGAGCTTTGGGGGCTCCACAAGAAGTTCAAACATAGACATTCTATAACACTTTCAAAACAAATTTTTGATGATTCTAGGCTGTGTACCATGGTACAAAAAACATCAGAAGTACATGATTACTTTTAAAATGCCTATGGTGAGGGAGGAAATAGAAATGTCAATTGCGGCCTATAAACAGAGGCTCAATTTCCATAAAACCCAATAGTGGCACAACTCATTGACAGAAAACATTTGAAAAAGATGTTTCGCAACTCTTTAAGAAAATAAACATGATTTGACACACGTGAACAGAATGTGCCAATAACAAAACGCCACTGAAAGGATCACAAACCGACTATAGCTTCTGGCTGGTGACAGATAAGAATAAAATGAAAGAAATAAATTTAGGGATTCAGAATAAACTCCCGGGAGAGGTTTTCTCATAGCATTCCACTATGGGTTGGTCATGTTGGTATCATCAATAGAGTTTGCAATTGTCTCTAGGTGACAGTAACGACTATACATCAGCCTGTCTGTTGTAATTCAGCAAAAATGACAAACAAACTCACTTTCACAATTGTATAATAATTTGTATATGTTTACTTCAAATGTGATTATCATCAATGTAAAATCTCACCGCTTCCACTCTGCCTGTGTACTGACTTGGCTTCTTTGATCATCACTGATATCTTCATCTTGTTCACCACCTTCTACATTTTCATCATCATCGTCCTCTTCCTCATCACCACTGTCTTTATCACTTTCTTCATCACTCTTTTCTTGATCATCATCAGAATCTTCATCTGATTCACCTGTGAAAACAATTAATTACCTATTTAAATTAAATTTATTTTCTCTAATATCCTTGTCAGTTTTAAAATCTTATAAACATTGTGCCAAAGGTAAATGGACTATTTCCCAATTTTTATACATCATTAAAATATATAACTCATTAACCAAGGGCATATTGGACATTTATTGAAAAGCTTTATGCGATTACTAAAAGTTATTAAAAGGCAAGGAGGTAATGAACATCCACTGCTGTTTATAAAGCTTTATTAATCTCTGTGTTGATCTGTTTACTGAAATTATGCTACAGGCCCCAAATTACTCATTGTTCATCCAATCCAAATTGAAATATAATTCTAAGTTAATTCACATTGAAGACTGAAAAGAACAAATACACACTTTCCTAAACATAAGTAAGGATAGTATAAAATCCTATAAATTTTATAAATGTGAAAGTTTGTAAGAATGTATTGATGTATATATGTTTGTTACTTTTTCATGCAAAAACTACCAAATGGATTTTGATGAAACTTTACAATGATATAGCTTACACATCAGAATAACACATAGGCTATAATTTATGAAGATATAGTGTGAATTATCCAAAATATAACGATTTTCCATCACCACGCAAGTGAGACTGCGAGCGAAGCTAGTCAAATATAATTACTTTTCACTTCCTGTTTGAGTTCATCATTGGAGACATTTAGAGGTTGTTTTTCATCATCATCACTGTCTGATTCCTCTTTCTTCACCTTCTCCTCCATTTCCGTTTGCTGGTTGACCACATGCTGCATGTATTTGTCTTTGGCCACCGCCCAGTCCACTGAGATTGGTCTACCTAGAAATGTTATTATATGATCTTAAATATATACACAGTTTAATTTTTGCTTCTTAAAAACTGTACTGCTTGTTATTTGTTATACACAAAAGAGTTATAAAATAATGTTGTACAAAAGTGAGCTTAATCCTAAAAGAATTTTAAAGCAGAGAAAGGATATTTTTTTTATTGCTTCGTTCAGCAGACAGACAGATGGGCCACTTGCAACACCAAAGGTGCTACAAATGCGCTGCTGATCTCTTAAGGGAGACTGGAACCTGGCCACTAATGCTGGAACATAACTCAGGTTGTTATGGGGCCATATTCTAAATCAGTAGTGGTAGCCATCTAGTCAGGCAAACACCCTACCACCTGGCTGTAGGTTGTTTTGTCGCCTGTTACGACACGCCCACCTGGCTGCAGGGAATTGTATTATTTCTCTGTACCTGGACGGATAGATAGTGTTGTGTGCACTTCAATCCCATTTTTTGTAAAAAAAATTATAAGCAAATCCTAAATCTTTCAGAGCAGCTAGGAAGATACTGAACTGTTAGAGATATCCCTAATAATATATCTACACCAATAAATAAAATTACATTTGTAAAAAGTATCTTTTAAGTTGCCAAAATTAGTAAAAGCTGCCAGCTATGTATGTTCTTTTATCCCTTTATTATCCTAGCCCATAATAAACTCGACTGGCCGCATCATGCATACTGATGAAATTTCTAGGAAATTTTGGTGCGGTTCGGTTCAATGCCTTAATATTGCAAGATATAAATAAAATAAGTAAAAAATACAACAAAATTACTGGTGCAGCAAAAGACATCAGACAAAAATACAAGACTTTTCTTCATTTAAGGACAACTCTCTATAACGCCATAAAATGCAGTCCCTTCAGTGTCGTCATATAGAGTTTACACTGTATTTATTTATATATAGACATAATGATCTTACCTAAGAACGGCTTCATGTTGGTATTCAACAATGCCTTTTTAGCCATAGGCACATTCTTAAAGTGCACAAATGCACAGCCAACAAGTTTGCCATCAGGTTTCTTAAGTAAATTCACTTCTAATATTGTGCCATAAGATTCAAAATGCTCTTTCAATGTCTGTTCTGTAGCCTTAAATGACACATTGCGTATAATGAGGCGTGCATTGCGGTTTACCCTTACTTTATTCTTTTCTTGATTTTGGTTAACAATTTCTGATTTCTCATCTAAAAACATATAAAAAATAGATTCACAGTTTGCAAATATACATCATTTGGATTATATAACAAATAAATACACTGATTGATTACAGATGAAATTGCAACAGAGTGCCACAAGCAGCTGCTATTGCAGATTGATATGACAAATGTGACAAGTTTCAACTTAAAACTGGAATATAACACTAACGCCATGTTCCATTAGAGACTCACAATGACCATGTTCACAACCATGATTTTTCCCATCCCTCTTGCTTTGGCTTGCTTGTTGCTTGCTGGCTTGGTGTTACAATAGTAAACCCAAGTGGAACGGTTATTCAACCCACCTCTTGACATGGGTCATTGTGAGCAATGTGTGATCAAAAATGATGACATCATTAGTGATGTTTTGTCCACAACCACATTGACCGGGTTCGCCTTGTGGAACGGCTAATGGAGCATTCTGTGCATTGAGCTACCAATGGAACACATTGTATGTCTTACAACTTCGGGTATATCTAAACACCTGACAATTTCACTAATCAATTCTCCATAGGCCCATCAGTATTAGCCCCTCAGATCATTGCATGTATTGAATATTCTCAAATATTCCAGCCAATATTAAAGTACTAGTTCAGTATGTAGATAGATAGATAACACTTTATTGTACACCAATACAAACATGAACTTAAAGACTAAAATTATATTTAGTTATGTACAAAGGGCGGTCTTATTGCTAAAAAGCGATCTCTTCCAGACAACCCCAGGAATGAATTGAGATGATAATGCATATCACACTATACTGTTAATGGAAAATATGTTTGTACACACAACTTGCATAACTTAGTGCTTCCATTTTTGGAATTTTACAATAATAACTCACTCTTAACTAAAGGAGGTTTCTCATCATCAGATGATATACTATGCAGGGTTTTTTTTGTGTCACCGATCTGCTCTTCGCTGTATTTGTGTTTTGGAACTGCCCATGCCACATGAATGGGCCGATCTGTAAAAAGTTACAAGATATAATTCAGTCAAACATGTGAATCCAAATGCTAATGGTCTCAAGTTTTGAGTTTAACCATGTGAGATAGATAGATTCTTAATAGGTATACAAAGTAGTCAATAATTTTATGTAAAAAATATATAAACCAAATTTTAGCACAATTTGAGACTATAATTGGAACCAGAAAATGAGGACAAATTTATTATGAGTATCATAATCACAAAGGTTGGAATAATATGAATGGAATAATTACCTAAAAAAGGTTTTTTGTTAGTAGCAGCTAGTGCTTTATTTGCCATTGGTACATGTGTATAATGCACAAAACCACATCCAACCAACTTCCCATCAGGTTTACGTAGAAGTTTAACTTCTTCCACAGAACCGTACGGCTCGAAATGCTTTCTTAGTGCTTCTTCTGTTGCTTTAAACGATATATTTCTCACTATAAGTCTTGCATTTCTGTTGACACCGTCTTTAAACTTGGTGTTAATATCTGTAGATCCATTTATGAGTTCTGTTGGAGCCATTTTAAAATAAACAATAAAGTTTTAAGTTTCTTGCAAAAGATGTGCACTAAATTCACGTGGTAAATTAACTTTACAATATAACCTCTGTTAAAAATCAATTTCAGCACAGCGCAGTATTTAACGAATCTATGAGCTACGCGTTTTAATTATGTTACTGCTACAATAATAATGAATAAAATTCAAAGCATAAAACTAAGTTTTTAAAGTAGGTATTGATTATTTTTACACTATTTTAACATACAAGAACACATCACAGACTATTACATTACTAATTTCAAGAAGCTTAGACCACAAACTACTATGGATACTACGTATGCTGACACCAATGGGGATTGTTCACTTTTATTCAATTTAGCTATTTGAAAAACCATTTCGAGGAATAGTCTTCCTAATCATTTCTGTCTAGTTAAAATTCAAAAAAACGTACAATCCCCTTGTATTTTGAAAGAAATGTGTTTGACCTTTGTTTGACCTTACTAAATCCTATGACGTGATTAGCATCTGGTGAAATGCATATGAATACCGTAGCCATTCAGTTTTAAAACACAAAACGACCGACATTTTCCTTTTTATGTCATTGTTATGTCATACAACATAACATAAACAAACATTTCATTCGACGTATTCCAGAATAAAATTATGTAAATTAGCTCTTCAAACCAATATTTATCAAATATCTGTATACTAAATACCTAAATATGATCTTAAACTAAAAGTCAAAGAAAAGTTAATTATGTAAACGAGCGTTTTCGTAAACTGCGGTTGGAACGATGTTGAAACCTTTTCAAGAGATACGATCCAAAAGTAACCTGTTTACCAATAAGAAGATCATCATAGTGGAAGAAAAGTTTAATACGGTAATACGCCTTACGCCAGAAGTTAATGCGTTCAGCCTTCTGTACACAATGTCCACCACATTCATCATCAGGAAGTGTAATGGTTTGATGAGGTGTTTCCTACGAGGAGGTTATTTTAAGGCGCAACATTTCCAAAATCACATATAGGAAGCAACGATTTAACCATTAAGTGATACTCTATTCCTTGGATAGCAGTGGATTTTCCAACAGGACTCTGCACCCTCCCATAAGCTAAGTCTATCTAAAATTGGTTGCAAACCAATTTGCCGGGCTTTGTTCGGAGCGAAGATTGGCCATTGTTGAACTCTGACTTGAATTCTTTGGATTATTCTTTATAAACTGTATTAGAGCTAATGGCATACAGAAAATTTACTAGAACCTGAATTTACCTCAAGCGAGCCCATACCAATAAATCAAAAATTATTCCTATTCAAATGATTTGAACCACCACAGAAGAATGGCCCACACCTTTAAAGCTTATTAATTAATTAATTGAAAACAAGGATGGCTATTTTGAATAATTTAATTTTATATATACATAAATCTAGATGTTAGTAGTTATAATTCATGTAAACACTTATGAATATTTAACATTCCTCCATAAAATATTTCAGTTTTATTTTGTCTGAAGACTTATGAACATACATAGAAGGTAATGACTATATAGCTTAAAAGTTCACATTAAGAGTTATAAGAATTCAATGATTTTCTATACTGAATACAAACTATTGTGAGTTATAAATATGTGAGTGCCATATATTTATATATGAATTGATTGATATATCTTTTGACTTGTTATTTTGTAAGATGAAATATTAAATCACTTTTAGCAGTTAAACTTGTTTATTTACTTAAAACACTTATTAATAATAATTTAGGACATATAATCTTTTCAGAAATGTTCGGTTTTATCCATTTCTTTTTTCTGCAGGCTAATATTTGGTATTTTCTAATGCTCGAATGATGAGTATTTGGTATTTTCTCTATGTTTTTAAAATTTTCATGTAAACTGCAGCGCATAACTCATATAAAGTTCTATGTTCAAGCATAACCCTTGCTTGTACAGAAAAGTTGTTGTTGCTAGTTCTTTCCAGATGACCTGAAAAAACAATTGATATAAATTGTCTGTTTAATGATTTGCATAGTCATTATTTCACTCATAAATCTACATATTAGTAACTATGTTACACATCAAGATTATTAAGATAGATAAGATATTATTAACAGATTTACAATGAATAAGGTGTTTGTCACTAATCTTCATATTCCATGAAATCCTTCAAGCTTTAGAAGACGTGCTCGATTAGCCACTTTTTAAGCTGTATGTGTAAGTGAATATATTTAAAACTACTAGAGAGTTTAATATTTTCCGGTAAGTTGTTGTATATGGTCAGACCTATAAGATACCTTAGAAATCAAACACACTATACAATGGTCAGGACAGTGGTGCAATCCTATGTCTGTTTCTTTATTTGTATGTATTTATATGAGATACTTTACTTGTATTATAAATTAATAAGAAAGTAATATAGGTTGTTAGTTATTTGATTGTACCATATTATCAAATAAGTAAGTAATATTATATTAATCGTTTTCTAATAATCGGTCAGTTTCTAATTAATTAGTGACATTTTTGAATAAAACAGGTGCACATTTTTGACGAATTTCGACTCCAACACAAAATATACATCTATCAGTTAAATAAGTAATTAATATTACTGGTTTTATTACATGGATGAAATTTATAGACAGTAACAGTAATAAAATACACAAGTTCTAAAAGGAAGTAGCGGCGTCTGATGAAATCTTGATATGGACGAACAGGATGAATTTAGACACGTTCGCAAAACTACTTACATCAGGATTTTAACTCTTATTTCTCCAATATTATGTACTGGAAGCTATGCACTCTAATAACATTACATTGTCAACTTTAGGTAGGTTTTGCGAATCAGCTTTTACAAAGTTGACACTCGTATGCGAAGATCCGGCCATGTTGACAAAGAAAATATTTCATATATTTTCAATAATAAAACACTTCACTTTTTTGTTGCATGATTCCAAAATTATTTTCTAAGGACGAAATGAATTGTAATTAATAATATTAGCATTCAGAAATGTCGCATTAACCGCTGATCTGAATCCGATATACCCAATGTTGCCAGGTTGCTAATAGTGAAATCACAAAAATTTTGAATTTTTGTAGATAGACACACGTGTGTATATGAAACTAACTCCCAACGCATTGATTGAAAAAAGGCTTTATCGAACGTCGCAATGATTTTTGAAGTTAAAAACTTCTGTGGGCACTTTTGGGGTGGGGAAAATGCACTGAATTCCCGTGACCGTCACTCTGAGATACTAAGTTTTTACCTCTGAAGTACCGTCCCAACATCTGAGAGATTTTTAAGTCTTACCAACGACACCCCTCCTCCCCTTAATTGAAACTGACAATACAACCTTTTTATTCTAACTGTATTGACAACATCATTGGATAATGAATCATGTGTAGGCTAGAGATTAAAAATGATAACCTAAATGTGATACCAAATCAAAGTATTTTAATGGTCGAATGTTTTAATTGCGAAAAGAATACTTTATTACAAATAAAGAAAGTAATGTCATTGCGATGTCTAATAGAATAACAGGAATTTTTGCCCGGTAATCAAAGAATTACAACATTACTTCGTAATACCGAAGTAAGAAAGAGAGTTGGTCTTAAAGAGAGTGTCGGGGTGAAGGTAAGGAAAGGAATGCTCCGGTGGTTCGGCCATGTAGCAAGAATGCATGATGAAAGAATGACTAAACAGATATACAATGCAAAAGTGGATGGATGCAGAAGTCGTGGAAGGCCACGACACACCTTCCATGACCAAATTGATCGTATACTAGCAGAAGGTGATGTCAGGAGCCTTAAGAACAGACGAGCGTGCATGACAAGAGCTATGAATGTCAAAGAAGCGAGTGAGGTGTGTAAGAATAAGCCTGAATTGCGCTCTGTTGTTCGTGCCTACCTCGCAAGGGAACTGGCGTGAAGCTATGTATATATGTATGTAATCAATGAATGGTATCAAATTATAGCTGTATATTTTTCAATATAAGCTCTGTAAGATTGATTTTTCACTAAAGGTCACTTTAAATAATTTACCGATAACTTTAGAAAATAATAATAGTTGAACACGAAATTATAAACATAGCGACAAAATTGCTAAGCTGGCCACACTAAAATGATCACGATATGTCATAATGAATAATGACAGTAATATTTAAATAGTAGCACAGATTATTATAATTAGTAGGTTTTATTTTCGTTTTATAGGCAAAGGAATTAATGTAAAGTTGTCCCCAATGACGTCATCGGAGAATTTTTTTAAATATCGAATTAAAAAAAAACCAACTCTTAAAACACAAAAATATTCAAATTAGTATCTTAAAATACCCTATTTTACGTAATAAAAATATAAAATCAGAGGATAATTTTTTTTGAACAATCCCCATTACACACAATCACAAACTACTATGGATACTATTCTTTATACGACATTGACATGTTGCTCTTTTTCTTGTGTGAATGCGATATAAGATATCAATTTGTCTATAGGTTTCTCTGTCGACGGTTTTATCGTTTTATCATAGGTTTATTTATTTATATGATAAATCGATTTTTCAAATAATCGATATACCATTAGTATATATAGATATAAATCACTGTGCAAAAATGAAACTATTTTATATAAACGATGAATGATTATTCTTCTTTTAGGACAAAATATATTGATTATATCCTTATTACAACTGCTATTCATTTAATTTTCTAACAAATATGAATGATTAAAATTACTTACATGATTGTTTACAAATTTTAGACAATATTTTACATGTGATATTATATAAAACAATATATTTACATGTTATAAAAATACTATTATATAAGTAACTAAAAATAAACGAAAAATAAACTATATATACAAACTAAAATTAAAGTATGATAATATCCCGGATGCTGGCACCACGACTGAGTCTGTGACCGACTCCGAGGAGTCAGCATCCGAGATCACTTTGGAAGAGATCGAATGGTCGATAAGAAGTCTGAAAAATGGAAAGGCAGGAGGAATCGATAGTGTGTCTGCTGAGATGATCAAATATGGTGGAACCTGCGTCCGGGACGCTTTCCTGTCCTTATGCAATTTGTGCTGGAGGACGGGAAAGGTTCCCAAGGACTGGAGGCGCGCTGTCATCGTGCCCTTGTATAAAGGCAAGGGGTCACGTATGGAGTGCGCCAGCTACAGGGCCATCAGTTTGATCAGCACAGCATCTAAAGTGTATACGAAGATTATTGAAAAGAGAATGAGAGTGATATCCGATGGATTATTGTGGGATGTACAAGGTGGCTTCAGAAATGGAAGGGGATGTATGGATCAAGTTTTCTCTCTCCGCAATATCGTAGAGAAGCAGCTGGCTATGGGCCGGAAGGTTTTCTGCGGTTTTGTGGATCTAGAGAAAGCATTTGACAGGGTTGTGCGGAAGGACCTCTGGGACATATTGCCAAGAGATATGGGATTGATGGCCAACTGATGCGTGCTGTGCAGTCCACTTACGAGGACTGTATGGCATGCGTGCGGCTGGATGGCAGCCTGTCGCCCTGGTTTGACATCAATATTGGCGTCCGACAGGGCTGCGTGCTGTCGGCTTTGCTGTTCATCCTATACCTGGACGATTGTCTCCAGAGAATAAGGTTGATGGATGTTGGGGTGCGGATGAGTGACCTAGTTGTAAGCACCTTGCTTTATGCGGATGATGCCGTGCTTTTAGCCGAATCGGCATCAGAACTGCAAACACTAGTCACAATGATGAAAGATGACTGTCAGGCGAGAGGCTTACTTTTGAATGCGAAGAAAACAAAGGTTATGGTGTTTGAAAGAGAAGAAACCAGAACGAATGCAAGGATAATGGTCGATGATGTTATGCTGGAGCAAGTGAATGAGTTTGTATATCTTGGATGTGCTTTTAGCAGGGATGGAAGGTACACCGCTGATATAGAAAGAAGAGTGAATTTGGGGAATAGTGTGAATGGAGCGTTAGGTAAACTTCTAGGCGCTAAGAACCTCAGCCAAAAGGCCCAGCTCGCCGTACATAACGCGGTGCTGGTACCTACGCTCACGTATGGAAGCGAGAGTTGGGTATGGAAGAAAGAGCATGAAAGTAGAGTAAACGCGGTCGAGATGCGAGCACTGCGCAAAATCTGCGGAGTGACGCTTGCGGACCGCGTTCGTAATACCGAAGTAAGAAAGACAGTTGGTCTGAAAGAGAGTGTCGGGGTGAAGGTAAGGAAAGGAATGCTCCAGTGGTTCGGACATGTAGAAAGAATGCATGATGAAAGAATGAATAAACAGATATACAATGCAAAAGTGGATGGATGCAGAAGTCGTGGAAGGCCACGACACACTTTCCATGATCAAATTGATCGTGTACTAGCAGAAGGTGATGTCAGGAGCCTTAAGAACAGACGAGCGTGCATGACAAGAGTTATGAATGTCAAAGAAGCAAGTGAGGTGTGTAAGAATAAGCCTAAATGGCGCTCTATTGTTCGTGCCTACCCCGCAAGGGAACTGGCGTGAAGTTATGTATGTATGTATGTAAAATTAAAGTATAAAATCTAGTTCTCGACCGCTGTCAGTCGGAAACGTGCCCAAAAGACTGGCCACATTGCCTCTTTGAATGGCAATGCTGATGCGTTTTCCGAGGTATAATCGTCTTTTGGTCACGTGAGACATCCACCAGACGTTTGACTGTCTCGATAAAGCTTGTGCGCTTCAGGCCCCCATGGTCTCAGGATCTCGACCCCAAAAGCCGCAAATATGTAGCCATTTCCGATGGCTGAGTATTTGGGGCATTTTAGGGCCTCCTGGTGTGCAGCAGCTGTACCGGCAGACATGCTAGTAGCTGGAAGATGGGACGCTGCCAAAGTATCGACGCAAGACGCGTCGAACAATTATTATATTAAACTGCACAAAAATCCATACAAACTTCCGCCAAGAACTAAATGAAATGAATATGATAGTCGAACAGCTGTTAAATGTCATTTATGACACTGATAGATATTTTTCTTGGTTGCCTGACTTAGAGTGTCAAATACTTCAGTGTGTCAAACTCACGCGATAATAAATCATAATAAATATTTTTATTTCTGATTTTCTATTACAAAAATGAATTATAAAAATGTATTTAAAACGTGTAATCAAATTATCGTTAACCAAATAATGTCTAGGAGTTATGCCTATAAGACTATTAAGCGTCCAGATCCCAAAACTTTGAAAATGCCTATACCAGGTTCTGCGCCGAGTATAATGGAGATTCTTAAGGAAAAGATGCGCTTAAATGGTCCTTTAACTGTAGCTGAGTACATGCACATCGTGGTAACTAACCCTACAGAGGGATATTACATGAAAAAGGAGGTGATAGGCGGAAGCGGCGATTTCATAACCTCCCCTGAAATAAGTCAGTTATTTGGTGAAATGATGGCTATTTGGTTCTATTCCGAGACTCAGAAAATGTATAGTGGGAAACCGCTTCAGATTGTGGAACTTGGACCGGGGAAAGGCACTTTATTAATGGATATCTTGAGGGTATGTTTTAGGGTCCTGCATAAGTTTTGACAGAAATCTGTTTATTTTGGTTTGCATCTCAGAGTCAGTCGGCTCAAAACTTATTGGGTCTATATGGATGAAATTTATAGGAAGGTGTAGTCTATGTAATTATATACAATGGTGACTGGTGAGTGGAACTGCAAAAAAAAAAATGTGTTTGACCCTCTTATATTGATTCCAAAAATATAAAAAGAAATTAAAACCTATTATCTAGAAAAATTGCAATGACAGTCTGTGCATATGAGTATTCTTGACTGTGTATATGCTTGTCAATATGTATAAGCAATCTAAATGTCTGAGTATATATGTATAGATATATATATATAAATATATATATATATATATATATACATATGCTTCAGTATAGATATGATGGAGAACAACATAGTATGTATGATTATAAATCTTGTACTTAATAGAATAAGTTTTCCTGTAAACACGGGTCTGTTGCATCATACGCAAACCTCATGAGTTTAAGTGGTGCTTTACTACTTACTTTATGATGTAAAATTATTATTGTCGATTAAAAAAAAACAACAACAGAGATGAGAAAATTTCAGCGTACATGCTTCCAAAGCAATTTTAAAGTAGAGGTATTCTTAGAAGCCACATTTGGCATTTCATCTCAGTACTGATGACTTAACTTTATAACAGAGTAATTATTTCTATCATTTATCGCAAATGAACCCATATATATGTGTATATATATACATGTGATGTCAGGAGCCTTAAGAACAGACGAGTGTGCATGACAAGAGTTATGAATGTCAAAGAAGCAAGTGAGGTGTGTAAGAATGGGCCTAAATGGCGCTCTGTTGTCCGTGCCTACCCCGCAAGGGAACTGGCGTGAAGTTATGTATGTATGTATGTATATATATACATATATATATATATATATATATATATATACATGTATGTATGTATATATATATATATATATATATATATATATATATATATATATATATATGTGCCTACTTTTAGGTAAAATTTAAACCCTGTTTCACTTACAGGTTCTCAACAGGCTTGGTTATAAACCACCAGACCTAAGTCTTCATTTGGTTGAAATATCTGAAACCATGCAAAGTGTTCAAGCAAACAGCATTTGTGTATCACACAGACCGTGCGATATTGATTCACCATACAATCATCAGGTATTCCAGTAGCCTAACAAAAAACCTTTAAATATTAATATTGTTTGTTAAGGAGCACTAACTATAACATGTTTATTGTTTGTCTTGTATGTATATGTATGTACATATGTATTTTTATAGGTATATAATTTATGTATAATAATTATGTTATTAGATATTAGATAGAACAATATTGTTGCGGCGCAGCACTAGTTCGGTGGCGCGGCACAAGCTTCGCGTCTGCGCCCTGATTTGATATTTTTTCATTTGTTTTTTTTTTTTATTCCTTATTACCGTAATGTATTGAGCACGCAAACATGTTTCTGTTTAAAATTTATTTATATTATAGTTTTCCCAACAAAAAAACAAATGAAAAAATATCAAATCAGGGCGCAGGCGCAAAGCTAGTGCCGCACCACCGAACTAGTGCTGCGCCGCAACAACATTTTTGCAATTACATTTTCACCAACAAAAGGTTGCCTGAAAGAAATTGTTTTAAGCAATAAGGTCACCCATTGTACTGCCTTACAGTATTTAACTTTATTGTGTATTTTTTCTCTATCATATTGGTGTACAATAAAGCATATTTTATTGTTTTTGGTCCTGTAGCTTATTTGAATGGATAATAAAAAAAACAATAGAGTGCTGGTAGTCAATTTTGCATAAACATTTCTGCCTTTATTTATAATTAAAAATTTAAACTTATTATTTATTACATTGGACTATAAACATCGCACTTATGGAGTTGTAATATTCACTGTATGCTTATTGCTTCGGCAAGTTGTTTTGTTCCTCCAGTAAATAGGTCATAATGACTGTAGGTCCTTGATGTTGCCCTAGACCTCAGAGTTTACTACTGCTTCATAATTTTTAAAATACAGTTTTAATTCAAGGAAATTGTGTAAAAACTAATTTTAATCAAAATATTGTTAATTTTTTTATAGTCATGGTAGCATAATGGCTAGTGCATGTGACCCAAATTCCGGAATGCATACACCACTTAGGCAGTTTTCTGACCACATCATGTGCATATTGTTACAATTACCTTTTTTTTTCATAAATGATCTATCTTAGTGATACAACATTAAAATAACAATCTAATCTAGGAAATAAAATAACTACATATAACTTAAACTAAGAATGTGTCCCATAACACATTTCCTATTGTATTTATTAAGGAGAAGACACTTTGTTCATTTGTTTTTTGTTAACTTTTAGCACATAGCAATACACTTTATTATTATGAAAGTATTATAACACTAACTCAAATGGTTTCGTCCTTTTGAGTCTTCTTAATAAATCTGTCTTATCAAGGAGCGCCAGCTCCTTGATAATACAATCACCATGTGCTAATAACCGTGAAGGAAAAATATCAAGATAACCGAAGTGTCAAACCTGCCAAGCCGCCTTGGATAAGCGTGGCCGGTATACTATCAGTTCCACTATAGTGGGAGCCTGGAGGCCAGCAGTGGGACATTTATGGGCTGTTACTATCATTGTACGTGCCTACCCCGCAAGGGAACTGGCGTGAAGTTATGTATGTATGTATGTACTATTATTGTAAATTTTGTTTAAAATTTGATAACTTTATTCATTTTAGGGTGAAACAGTGAGTGGCATTAAAGCGTATTGGTACAATGATCTCAAGAAAGTTCCAAACAATTTTTCATGGTACATTGCACATGAGTTTTTTGATGTTCTTCCTATACACAAATTTGAAGTAAGTGAATCTATTTTACTCATACTATATTAGGACATGCCCGTGACTTTGTCCATGTTTCACTTCAAATTCCCGCGAGATTCCTGGGACACAAAGTAGCGGTACTTTGTATCCCCGTATTTAAAGATGGAATATAAACTATGCTATCGTTTTACTGGAAACTGTGTCAGAATAAGCTAATTTTTATGCATCCGAACAACTTCTCACCGCTCCCAGGAAAATTCCTGCGGGATTCCCGGGATAAAAAATATCACACAATTTATCACATTTTTTTTTTATTGACCAGTGAAAAAACCGCATTATAATTCGATTTTTTTTTCAATTTGGCCCTTTTAAATCATTCCCAGAAAATTTTCCGCGGAATTCCCGGGATAAATCATAGTGCAGATTTTAAGGCTAAGAATTTGCTGTCGATCAACGAAAACCGTATCGAAATTTGCCCAGTAGTTTTTATGTGAATCCTGAACAAACAGACAAGAAATCTAAAAATTTTTTATTGTGTCTTCCATTGTTTATATAGTCTATTCCAGTTGCTTTTTTAAAATAGCTTTAATTTACAGACTTGGCATGTTAATAATATTATAGAGTTTGATTACTATATAACTAAGATAAATAACTTATAATATGTTTTCTGTATCTTGCTTCCTAATTTTTATATCAATAAAATAACAAGTATAGTCAAGGAATATTTTAGTATTATACAAACAACCAAAAATTTTCTACAATTTCTTTAAATAAATTCTTTAAATTTTCTGTTCATGGAATTTCAAATGTTCCAGAAAACTGAAAATGGATGGAGGGAGCTTCTAATAGAAATAGACGAAGCAGACAAACTGAGTTACAGGATAGCAGCAAATGAGACGCCTTCTGTGAAAATGTTGGTTCGTCCACCTATAGACGCTGGTGATAGAACAGAATTGGAGATAAGTGCCAGGGGTTTAGGCATTGCAAGACAACTGGCTCAAAGGGTGGATGAATTTGGTGGTATTGCATTGATAGCTGATTATGGACATGAAGGCGAGAAGGGTGACACTTTCAGGGTATGTTTGAGTTACATTTACATTCTCTAGCATTAAAGATCATAATTAAGGCACCTTCGTTTACAACCAATGCGTAGGTACTGCAACAACTGCCGCAAGACCGTCGGCGTTCTCAGGCAGAGATTCGACTCAACCCGCTATGAAGTGAAGACTTCCTAGTTAACTTACTAAAGGTTTGCGGCAACATGGCCACCCTATCCGATTCTTGTTCAATTATTACGAAAACATAGTGGAGGTTGTGAAGTAGGACCTCACGCCCCAAAGCGTGTGTCACGTCAGCGGCCAATGCGCCTACAAGTTCCATTCTCACGATGAATACGATTTCCCAGAGAATGGTATCGGGCCGCGCATGGAATACATGATTGTAAAAGTCTCTTGATTGATAATATAAAACATCTTCACTGAACCAGTCTCTTTATTGAAGATCCCGGTCAGCTCGATAACCGCTGGCCGCTACCTTACACAAATAGTCTGCAGTTCCCACAATAAAAGCGGAAGTATTGTCTAATGGTTCATCCAAATGAGCTAGACCATAGGCTGCTGTGTTAAGTCCCACAAAGACGCCTAAAACGAGGGTACATTCTTGACCTGACATAAAATACAGCTCAAATTAAAGAAAGCAAATCATTGGATGTTGCCTTCTACACGATTCTGACAAATCTTACCATCCGATTATGGACCAATTTCTGATCTCAGTCACAAGGACCAAAAATAATTATTCCATAGCACTGCTTACTTTATTCAATTTTTATTCCACTTTTATATGATGTGAAAGAATACAAATCCCACGTAATATTGCCATGTGATTCTTCTCACATTTCATTGTCAAAACTCAAATTTTTTTAAATGTTGAATATAAATAACAATGTTTCATAATTAGTTTAACAAAACTTTTTTACTATGTCCCTGCTCCATCTGAGATAATGTTAGTGATTGTGGCCAAAATAACGCCATTAATGATATGTTAGTGTATATATTATAGTCAAACATCGCAGCTCTAGTGCTCCTAGGTTTGACTAGTCAAACCTCAGGTCTGACATAAAGTCTTGTCAAAATCCAAATAAATGACGTTTTTTTCCTTTGACTAACGAGTATTTGTCTAACCTCGGAGAGACTAATATATACAATCATTAAACGTGTAACAAGTGCAGTACGAATCGACGTTTAACTGAGTCTGCCTTTAGTCGCTAGGATCGACTAGGCGAAGCCCTACAGATTATTGTACGTTCGATGTTTGACTAAAAAGTTAGGTACTTTTAGGTTTAACTAAAAATACTTTAGTCAAGGGCCGAAATTGGAATTTATTACGGGTTTTGTTGTAAGGCCTTGGTTAAACCTAGGATAAACCAGTAATTCCGGGAATAGACTGCATATTGACCTTTGACTATAACACATATACAAATGTTATCTTTCAATGTCTAACATATTTAAAAAATAATAACAATGTTGCATCACAAAATGACACAGTCACCAACATTAACATTATCATATCATCCGTGCAGGAACGGAGAAAGAATACAATTTCCTGCGGCCGGGCGGCCTGTCGTAAGAGGCGACTTAACAACCCACAGCCAGGTGGTAGGGCATTTGCCCGATTGGATGGCTACCACCCCTGGTCTAAAGTATGTCGCCATAACAACCTTCGAGTTGTGTTCCGGCATTAGTGACCAGGTTCCAGTTTCCCTTAAGAGAGCAGCAGCGCATTTGTAGCACCTTTGGTGTTGCAAATGTCCATAGGCGATGGTAACCGCTTTCCATCAAGTGGGCTATTTGCCTGTCTGCTGATCTCCTGCAATAAAAAATAAAAAAACCCAGATGAAGCAGAGACATAAATGCCAAATTACAGACCCATTTTTATATATAAAATTCTACTGTCAGTTTGTATGCCACTGAACTCCTAAACAATTGAACCGATTTTGATAACATTTTTGTGTGTGTGTTCAAGTGACTCCTGGGATGGTTTAGATTCACAACGAACTCGGTAGGTGGCGCTGCAATCGGTTTCTGAATTAACTTTTTTTTTAGCACAGGACAATGTCTGTCTGCTGGACCCGCAGTAATAATCATAAAGTAAGAAGCCCAATTAGACAATTAAGAAAATCATATTAATTTATGGCGAAGTCTCCAAAAAACAATTACATTTTTGAGGTGTTTTATTTTTAATTTTAGTGTTGTTACATCTCATTATCTCAAATCGATTCAGTAAAAAAAACGATGTTATATATTTATTAGAACACCTTAGATTGTTTACGTATTTATACTAAAACAATACTACATAATTATACGTGTAACATGTACTGAATACAAAAAAAGTTGATTACATATTATGCAGATGAAATAATAAAAAAATCAGTAGATTAATTATTGTGATGTGTGATAAATGCATGCGGTACGCGAAGGACGATAAGAGACAAAACTTTCGCGCTCCATCTCGATTTTGTGAGGTATTTGTGTGATACAAAGAAAGTTAAAATAAATCAAAACCTACAAATTCCTATAATATTTAATCGATTTCTTGTAATATTCAGTTAATTTTGTTAACGATTTGGAGGTTTTAATCCGTAAATATGTTGTAATGAGAACTGTCAAATCAGGCCCATTTTGTGATTTGAATAGTTAATTATAATTATCCTAGATTAGGAATCCTAATAAAATATTATGGTCATTGATTAATTTTTTTGTTATAGGCTTTCCATAAGCATAAAGTGGTTGATCCATTAGAAAATCCTGGTAAATGTGATTTAACAGCAGATGTGGATTTCTCACAGCTAAGGATAGCTGCGTCCAAGACACCAGATACAGAGCATTATGCCCTAGTTTTAGGACCAGTTAAACAAAAGGATTTTTTAGAGAGATCACAAGCTGAAATACGATTGCAGGTGAAATAAAAACAATATATTATTTTACTGCGAAGCTCGCAAACAAGCAGATTGTCTACCTAATAGAAAATTGTTACCATTGCCTATTGATATATGCAACATAATGGGATAAACGGATCAAACAGGAGTCATGGAAGAGGGGGAATAGACCATCAAAACTCTAATATTCATTGATTGAGTGATTTTCTTACAGAATCATTCTCGGACATTTCAAGTTCATATACTTAAGTATCATTGAATCGTATCTTATTGTTTGGGATGAAAAAGTACAGTATTATTTCCCCTTCATTAATTATGCAATGCATGATATTATGAGAGAATACCTTAACAAATATGTGTAACATTGAGTATATTCTATCGAAAACTTTGATCTCGTTTGTTTTATTTTAACCCGATATTTATTTATCTATATCAAATTTTATTTTAAAATGTTAATATATCCATTTTTTTTGTTGGGTCGTTACGCCATCGTAGTATCGCTGTATCGTATATTATAATTCCCACACGGCAATATATTATATGCACTCTTCATTTACAATACGGTGTATAAGCTCATAAAACCGGTTTTATAATATGTAAACTAAGGCTTGGAACCGTTTTAAAACTAACCTGTTTTAATCAACTATTTAGTTGGGTTCTTTATGAGTCATATCTCGCTCAAAATGTGACAACCAGGATAACGTACCTTAGCACAATCTTTTGTTATAGCTTTATTATGTAATGAGAAGTTTGGTTAAATAAACTTGATTTTTTTGAACTTGTTACCACAAAACCATTTGAGGTTCAAGATAGAACGAAATAGAAACGAATAGTTCCTCCTATGTACTTAGGCTGTAACCAGTTTGATTTTTTATCAATTACCAAACATCGCTGCAAACATTATGCCTTGTAATTGTTTGTCTTTTTTAGGCAAGTATACATAACATATAATTTTCGATAACGGGATTGAACTTAGTATACTTTTTCTTGTGGACTTAGGATGTTACTTAAAATGCCTAATCATTAGGTAGTTGGATTTATCCAGTCTGTTTGTTACAGGTTTTGTTAGATAATGCAAAAACCGAGGAAGACAAAGACAAAATCAAAAGTGCCTATAATATGTTAGTGGAACCAAATAAAATGGGTGACAGATTTAAATTTATGGCGTTTTATCCGTCGTCGATGGCGACAATACTAGAAAAATATCCGCCACTAGGATTCTCTACGCCAAAACAAGAGGAAAATTAATAATGTGTCAAATAAATAATTAGTGATTTTGGTGGTAACCTGAAGCGTGATGGTTTGCTATGCAGCTTTACTTAAAAAGTACAAGTTTTATTAAATATGAACAATCTTTTATAAGGATATTAATTGGTTTTGACCAAGAAATGGGGAGTAGATAGCCAAATCAACCACAATTACTTTTTATTATCTTACAAAACAAAACAGTTGTAGCCTAATAGATTTTACATGGGCATACACACTTATAAAATCATAAGTTTGTACAAGTAAAAGAAGTCAAATAGGTCATCATTAATTATTATTTAGATAGTATTTAAATTATTTTATCCTGATATTTTAAAAGTAAGGCATTAGTTTAGCACCTGTTATTTTTTATTTATATGTAAATAATAAAAACAAAATATATGATATGTTCTCACTCTGTGTTGTGTGTTAATGTAAAATATCTGAATCGTTAATAAGGTGTAATATTTCGAGCTACTATAACGAGTCCATTTTTGGTGTCAGTGAAGACCTATAATCTGGTTGTGATGAGTTTGTTATGTATTATCATTTACCAAAGATATGCGAATTATTCTATGGTTTATTAATCTATTATTATTATATCTCCAAACCTAAAAATATGAAATTATTGACTGCAGCGATATTATATATTTATATGAAATGGGGAATCAGAAATTGTAATTATAATGTAAAATACACAAGTTTTATCGAATAAATAATTTATTATACAATACTGAGTTTTTTTATCATATTAATTCGAAAAATTAAAAAAACCATTTAACAATAAAAAAGAAAATAAATAATTATTTTCTTGAGTTTTCATATATTCTTTGGTTGAGTTCTAAGTACAAGCAAGATACTTTTACTACTAAGAAGTAAAATTGGCATATTATTGATTCCTAATCTTTATATATAAACTTCTGTGCGTGTGTCTGTGACTGAACTCCTTTAAAATGGCTTGACTGATTTAGATTGCATTTTTTGTGTGTGTTCAGCTGGATTCGAGTATGGTTTAGATCCACAAGACCATTAGACCCGGTAGGTGGTGCTACAATCGGATTCTAAATTTTATTTCTTCATGGCAGAACAACGTTTTCCGGGACAATTAGTTTAATATATTTGATTTTTCAGACTAAGTACACAAAGTACATTGTATACTATAAAGAGTAATCAGTAAAGATCGATTATAATCGGTTCGCAAATCGCAACACTAGTTCAGCAAGTTTTTTGTCCATCCGTCGATGGATTTGCATAATTTTATTTTCATTGCTTTCAAAAACCTCTTCAAGCCTGATTAAACCATCTAATTTAATACGTATATACATATATTTAAATAATTATTCACAATTAATTCAGGAGTTTACCCTGAAAAACTGATTCATTCGTGAAAAAGCAGTCGATCTGGCTGCGTTGTAATGAAGTGTCAAAATATTTCGTGGATTTGTGCCAATGGACGTGAAATTGTACTTCTTTTTTGAGATATTGTGATCTAACAAACGTTCTCATCTGTTTATGTATTTGTGCATTGATCATTGTGTATTCGATGACTATTTTCTTTGTTGTGAATATCCAATTTGACAGCTGCATGATTTAACATATTTTCTCCAGGCAAAGGTAAGAATTAAATTCTTATTTTCATTGTTGTATTGTGTTAAAATATAGCTATTATACAGATATTTACGTTTTCAATGTCCTATTTCTTTTTTGCAAAGATCAACTGTTGGCAGATTTCGCATTTCACGTCGATTTTTAGTGAATAATGATTTGCGCATTTCGCTTTTCGTGCTCCATTGGACCAGAAATATTTCGATGTAATAGGTTGAAATGATACAAATATTTGTCTTTGCATATACATCAATGCTTGAGGTATAAATTATCATAGAATCTGTAAAGATAATGCAATAAGGAAGTACAATGATGTCATTTCTTCTCTGGGGTTTAGTTATAGGGCGCATTTATTTATTATGAACTATTATGAACAGATCCGAACTTTTTCAATATAGGTTAGAAAAGCCTTTGTGGTTATTTTTTTATAACCACCCAAAATTCACTGTACCTATTCTCAAATAATAAATAAATGCACCCTATAACTATACAGCACCCTTATGACTCTATCTAGACACTGGTGGATTTACCAGAAGGCTGAGTAGGCTGAAGCTTGGGCAGCAATTTGGAGCCAATTTTTTGTGTCTTTAAAAAATTAAAATATTCATATGTATATATGATAAGAAACAGTCCATGATTGACCGACAGTCATAGGAATGCATAGCGGTTCTTACATAATATTCCCAAAAGTGTTGCAATAGCTATAAACTAATATAGATAGAAATGTGTTTAAAATTGAGAAAAGGGCAACTATTTAGTGTAATTTCTGCCCTTTCAATTTAAAATTTGGTTGTTAAGGTATCATAGTTATTGTGGCAAAGATTTATAAAGAACTGTTATAAAAGAAATAATATTAACCTTTGTCATGTGTGTGAAACTGGATCTTTAAAAACGAAAATTGTCAGAAAAGTGAACTCTATGTGGTCTATAATTTTATATCATGTTACACAACGTTACAACAAAAAAAACAGTAGTAACCCCTATATATAACCGTGAGAGTGGGAGGATGAAAAATGAAGAAACTTATGAACTACTTTTTGAGTAATTTTTGAGAGGTAGCATATTAATTAAGAAATTGTTATGGCATGATTTCAATCAAATACTTTTTCTGGATACCTTAGTCCCAAATTCCAAAGTCTTCGGAAATTCCTTTTAACTAGGACTTCCCAAATCACTACATCAACTTTTGACTCTTAACATTTTTTGGTCATCTTTTATGTTCATTTCATGTTTGTTTCACCTCATGTGAGGTTCCAAATGTTAACATCAGATTATATTCAAGTTTGTTGAGAAAATTAAACTAAGTTTTACATTCATTTATTAGTATTGTTTAGCAGTCTGGAACTAGTAACCAGAAACTAGCTGTATAAGGACAGAAGACTCACAAAAAATCATAGGTAAATAAGATAAATTTAGAAAGTATATGCAGATTGAAGTGATGAACTTCAGGGAAATCATTATGAAAATGTAAATTCTGAGAAAATAACTTTATAAAGGGTTAGGCCCAAGGATTATAGTGCTCATTTTGCATATAGTTTCAGTAAACAAGTTGAATAAATTTGTAAAGCAATATTTATGCAATTAGGCTTATTATAGGTCCAAAGATTTTCTAAACGACCACACCAAAGGAGAATAATGTGATCTCGACCAAGCTTATTCAGTATCAGTATTATTAAAGCTTCCATTAGTTCCAATTACATTAAACAAAAGACCAGGAATATAGTAGGTCTACCGGAAAGTTCATTGATAGTACCGGAGAGTTCTTGACCAAAGATTTGATTTCTGATAGAACCTGCCTGCCTGGTGTCTTGAAAAAATTTCAAGGAAGTGATTTTGATATTTCTGATTAGCCAGGTTCTAAGTGACCATCTTTCATTGATTATGAAACTCTCTAAGATTCCCAAATTATTGTGGGCAAGAGACCCCTTTTACAAAATGAACTGATATCCCAGACACACAGTTTAATTACTTTATTGTTTAAGTGAGTAAACTTGACATTATTTTGTCATCAACATGTAACAAAATTAATAGACATAAAATTCAGTAAATATATTAGAATTTGTGCAGGGTTATTGATTTGTTGAGTTTTTTAAAAGTACAACTACAATATTAATTGTTCTATAACAAGTTGGTACATGTAACACAACTTATACAGTATTTTGAAAGTTTCAAATAAGAACTATTTTACATTTTATATATATTGTGTGTATCATGTATAATGAATATTTATTTTATCGGTATCCCCACAATATCTGTTTTTAATTTTCTGTGTACTACTTGTTATTATGTTTATATTAATTGTATGTATATCTATATATATAATTTATTATTATTCACGGTATATATCTACATGTATATAAATAATAATGCAACATCCGTCCATCCTAGGGTGCAGTTGAAAACCAGCATCAGGCACTTGTTGTTGGGTAAATGCTGAACTGCACCTATTTGGTACCATTGTGAGAATTTTTGGTATATATCACCATACAATTCATTCATTGCCATATGTCTCGTTGTGTGATGACCAAATAAATGTTTGTTTTTTTGCTTTCTTTCTTTCTAACTTGTGTTGACTATTATTAGGTCGATTTTTAGACCTCGTCGACCCCCAAAATTTTCGCACTCCAGTGGGTCGATATCAACCGCTTTGGGAATCCCTGGTCTAGGTCATTTTAAAGCAAAATCATTTTTTGACAACATCGGGAATTGGTAAAGGCTTGATTCAGCTCAACAAACCATTTCACACCATATATGGAAAATATTTTATTTTGTTTTATTTTATTGGAATAACAAACAACTACATTATTAAAATTAAATACAAAATTACAACTTAAAATATTAAGTAATAATGCAGCCCACAGTGTCCACAAGTTAAAATATGAATATATTATTAAAGGGATTTTAGTAATCACTAGGTTTAGTATTAAATATATATTTATAGAAGGAAGGAAAAGAAAGTTAGTAAAGAAAAAAAGAAGAGCAAGGGGAAAATGAAAATAGAATTATGATTATCACTGATAAGTTAGAGTTTTATGAAGCAGGAATTTGAATTTGGAAGGTCAGTTAGCAAATATGTCTGTGTTCAAAAAGTTTATTATGGGTGTAGACCATATGTGTGACAGGAAAAGAAAAAGAGTTGATGTGGAGATATTCAAGATGAATGCAACACGAGTTAAGTGAGAATAATTTGAATGATCTAGTCATCATGCACATCTCCACTTCTACAGAATAAAATCAAACCTAATCAGACTGGGGATGAAAAAAAATAGTTACACTATGCATTGAGAATCTCCTCTTTTTGAAGTCGGTTAAAAGTAGCTTACCTATAAGAGAAAACATAGTAAGAAAGAGCATATTGTGAACCTGGAAAACATCCTCCCTCCACCTCTAGACCAAAGGCGAGCTTTAGTAAAAAAATCTTCTACATGTGGTGGGACATTTAGGGACCAATGCATTTTGAGCTGTGAAAACCTAGCAAAAAGCTAATTCACAAAGGCACTGTGAGCAGTTGGACAATTTAAGTACAGCACTCCAAAAAAAGAGCCAGGCATGTTCAACAGGAAGCACATCATACTGCTCAGTGATAATGCCAGGCCTCAATGCTGCCTTGGGCATGTGTCAGAAACTAGCAGCATTGGGCTGGGAAGTCTTACTGAAATAGGGTACATTGTTAAATAAAAATTTAAGTATCTTCCAGCAAAAAGGAAGGTAAAATCTACAATCTGACACAATAATTCTAGAAAACTTATACCTGTCCTCACTAATATATAAATTTGATTCTTCGTTTATTTGTTACTTTTTTTTTATTGCAGGAGTTCAGCAGACAGGCAGACGGCCCACTTGATGGAAAGCAGTTACCATCGCCTATGAACATTTGCAACACCAACGGTGCTACAAATGCGCTGCTGCTCTTTTAAGGGAGACTGGAATCTGGTCACTAATGCCGGAACACAACTCAAGCTTGTTATGGCGACATACTTTAGACCAGGGGTGGTAGCCATCCAGTCGGGCAAATGCCCTACCACCTGGCTGTGTGTTGTTTGGTCGCCTCTTACGACAGGCCGCCCGGCCGCAGGAAATTGTATTCTCTCTCCGTTCCTGCATGGATAAGGTTCCTTTTAACAGTATAGCATATGAACTCTTAGATTATAAACTTGGTTCATGTATCTTTTACAGACATACCTAAATGTCATGGTAAGAACTAGCCAGATTTTTATTAAGGTAAACCTACAATGTTATAATAGTTTTTTAACCCCACTTTGTTCCTATGAAAGGTGCATTACACCTAACTGTATAGTGTCATTCCCAGTATAATATTTACATAGTTTAATCATGTATACCTTTAAATGGTAATTAACTTGATATTTTTGTAATTTAACCATCTGATTATATTAATTGTAACGACCTCGTAACTGGACTTCAGGCATGAATGTTTTAATAATTTATCATAGCATAGAATATTCACAAGTACTAAAATTAAATGTTTTCGGGTATAGATAGATAGAAAACACTTTATTAATAACCAAATATACAATTACAAAAACACACAATTACAATATTGTCATGGTAGAAACAATAGGCGGCCTTATTGCTTAAAGCAATCTCTTCCAGGCAATCTAACATAAGGAATAGTTTAACATAATCTAGCGATGTAGATGGTGCAGATTATTCGGTGTCGCAAATGGCACTAGTTAATACATGCACAACTAGATGGCGCTGACTAATAATTATACAAGATATAGTTTAGCTCATATTACATAGTAACCTTTTTGTATTTTAATCTTAATTCAGTTCAATAAACCAGTACAACAGTCTAAGTAAGTGTTTTATTTAGTGCAAGCTAGGTCACCTTGGACATTCGGTATATTATAAACAAACATACTTACACTACCTATTTTATTAATTAAATACACACACTTAAAATAAATTACTTTATTGATTACATACAATATATATATATAATTGTATGTATTAATTAGGTATAATACTGGGATACAAGAAGATAAAAAGTTTAAAAAACAAGAGTAAGACAAAAAATAATTATAATTATCACAAACATAATTAGAATTATAAACATGTTTATAAACTGTTAATAAATAATTTAATGAGAAAAAAATGCAAACAACCTAACTCTTCTTTCGGCTCTGGGCTCTGACATAATCCGGTAAAAACCTATAGGGTAAGCTATCACCAAATAGTAAATAGGTATTTAATAACGATACTGATATTATCAGTTTATGACACACCCTAGTGGGACTTCAAAACCGTTCTTAAATGACCTGGGCATTGTTCTAAGCACCTTGAAACCTTTAAGCAAAACAAAAAGGGACCAATACATGCTCAAATGTCCAAGTTGCCTGTTAGGCCAGTGACCGTTTTGACCGACCTGTATGACCTGAATTTGTTTAACTTAATAATACATTACTATTATTGTTGAATTGTTAATTACTGTTTTATATATAACTGTTCTGAAGTAAAAGAAAAGATGTTTATTATACTATAGTAGGATATGCCCGGGATTCCCGGGACAAAAAGTACCGCAACATTTAAAAAAGAATGTAAGCCATAGTTTTAGTGAAAACTGTGTCGAAATAAGCTAGTTTGTAGTTGTGGTGAAGCACCCGAACATCTACAAACCGGTCCCAGCAAAATTCCCGCGGGATTTCCGGAATAAAAAGTCACACTTTTTTTTAATCTGGCCATTTTTAATCATTCCCAGAAAAATTCCCGCGGGATTCTCAGGATAATAAGTAACACAGATTTTTAAGACTAAAAATTTGCTGTCGATCAGCGGAAAATGCAATGAAATCGATCCAGTAGTTTTTACGTGAAACCCAAACAAACATCCATCATTTATCTATAAATGTTTGTTCCATTTTCTTTTTTTTTTTAATAGCTTCAATGTACAGACACGACAAGTTTAGAATTGTATTTCCTATTTTAAGATAATATGTTATATAATCTTAATATATATAAATCTCGTGTCACAATGTTTGTCCTCAATGGACTCCTAAACTACTTGACCGATTTTAATCAAATTTGCACACCGTGTGCAGTTTGATCCGACTTGAAAGATAGGATAGCTAACATTTGGACCCGGTAGGTGGCGCTGGAATCGGGTTCTAAATTTTATTAGTTCAGGGCAGAACAACGTCTGCCGGGACAGCTAGTAACAATATAAAGAAATTAGTGCCTGTACACACTTCATCTCTCTATCTAACAGAAACAATAGCTTTGTCAATGATAATAAAAGCCTTTAAACGTCTCTGTTATCAAAAGTACACATTCAATTGAAATTAATAGTAAGATCATGTTTATCGTCAACCGATCGATCTCTATGGAGCAGACGAGCCTTGGCGTTATGCAATTTCACCGTTGAAGCTAGATGAAGAAAGTGCAGAACCGGGATATGAGGTGAAAACTTAGGGCGGTCTACTTCCAGTCATGGACAAATATAACAACAAACTTAACTCTCACATTTATGTATTAAATAGCTGTCCTGGAAAATACCAATAAAGAAGATTCTTTTGTGCGGGGTTTATAAAAATTTTGAATATATACTATCTCCGTGCAGGGACGAAAAAAGAATACAAATTCCTGCATTGAGGCGGCCTGTCGTAAGAGGCGACAAAATAACCCACAGCCAGGTGGTAGGGTATATGTTCGACTGGATGGCGAAAACTCCTGATCTAGAGTATGTCGCCATAACAACCTTGAGTTGTGTTCCGGAATTAGTGACCAGGTTCCAATCTCCTTTAAGAGAGCAGCAGCACATTTGTAGCATCTTTGGTGTCGCAAATGTCCATAGTCGATGGTAACCGCTTTCCATCAAGTGGGCCGTTTGCCTGTCTGCTGAACTCCTGCATTTAAAAAAAATACAGGCAAAGTTTTCCACTGCTGAGTTCATTGTTTGTTTCTGGTTTCAGGGCATTTGCTGCTCGTGATAGGATATGAGCTCCCCGCCGCCGGTCCAGTTGGAGGTAGAGGTTGGCGACGATCCCATGGAGGAGGACGCCGCGGACATGATCCCGGCAGATAGGTAAACTATAACGTGTTAAGTCGGCAAGGAAGTTCTAGTTTATAATATGCGTCTCTTCAAAAAGGGCGTAAGTAGATTCTTAGTTTTAGTGAGGTAGGCAATGCATCGACTCTTTTGGTGTTGTAGATGTCCGTGAATGACAGCAACCACTTATCAACAGGTAGAACGTCGAACAGTTTGCTTACCTGAAAACATAAAAAAGTTTGTCATTACCGCAATAATAGGTGGATACGATACCGGTAACTTTGAGGAACTAGTTGTTAGATGGAAACCTCAATGAGGATAGTAAACTATTGTCTAATACCTAGACAAGGAAATGATACTCACCAAATGAAAAATATCTCTTAAAAGATCCTCACTCCTACAATTCTAGAGGGCTCCACAAGTCATTCGTGTTCTGCGTTTTGATTTATCATAACACCACTAGCCTTTCAAACAACAAATTATTATATTAAAACATTCGATATTAATTCGACTAAAATATATTAAAATCTCTATATGCGTAAATGTTGAGCAAATCTTAATGCGTACATGAAGTTCGTACATATTATTGCGCAGAACGCCGTTATAAGGTTCACAGACAAAGCGGAGAAGGGAAAGTTAACGTAACATTTGACTGAACCTGCACAAACTCACAGAACTAACTTCACTCGAAGCGCATTTAAGTTTTGCGCGAACTTGTACATTCATCCTTTAAATAAGACTTCGGTGCTTTAGCGCGTGTGTATATGATACCGCCACCGCTCTTCCAATCGCATATGTGTAGAAAGAAATTTACAGAATAGCAGCGCGGTGTCGGCGGTAACGTCTACACAGGCGCTTAAGGGAAATGTCCCACCTGACAGGAAATATTAATTTACGCTTATCTTTAAGGGTAATTACAATATTATCTTGTTTACCGAAATCGGTTCAAAACATGCAATAAAATCTAATTATCTAATCCGTTGATCTTGCATGTCTCTACGACCACGGGGTATAAAAATGGCTCGGATTTTTGATGGGTTTGCGTGGAGCTATGGCAAGGTCAACACGTAGAGGCCCCCCCCCCCCTTCAGAAATTTAATGTAAATGTGCCGTGACACTGACCGGCGACTATCCCTGTCTACACCATATAATAATACATCCAAGGACAAGCCCCGTTTAGTATAGGCTATTGTAGGAAAGGCAAAACAAGAGGTACCGGGCTATTGGGACGAACTGCTTATGGAACTGGGGATATGAGACTATGGGGATAATCACTGGCTCACAAAAAAATGGCCCCAGATTCGTATTCAGCGCATTGAAATACATGAGAATAGATAGGTCTGGTCAAAAGTGCAGACCCCCCCTTTTTTGTCGGCCGGTGTTATTTATTTTGTCTTCAAATGTTATCAGTGTTGTTTTATTGCTTTTTATCAATATAAATTGCGTATAAAGTAATATATTATTATTAATAAAGAGCAATAAGGAATTTTGTTTATTTGTTATTACCACGATGTTAAAAGTGATAATAATATACTAAAAAAAGAAACCCGCAGGTGGGCTTTGTGGCGAAGCCTTAGGTGAGTAACGACACCTTGGACATGACTCCGGGTGCCAAAGCCAGGCCCCCGCTTCCGTGCCTGCCTTAGCCAGCTGGCAAGGAGTGCAGATCGCTAGAGATAAGACTCGAGCTCGAGGGGTAGAAGTGATAAAAGGCATCACTTCGGAAGTAGCTTCAGTGAACCTGTAGCCCACCTCTCTACACCCCTTAGCCACTCACACCCATGCCGCCCCTGTCTTCTAGGGAGGGCGAGTGGCGAGTCACCGTCTGCCAATTTTTTCATGTTCCCCGAACATTGCAATGGGGAGACGCCATTGTCCACATATTCCCAGGCCCTTATTATCACTAGCAGTTCACCCCAATAGCCCGATACTTTTTTTTTCATTTCCAACAATAGTCCTACACTGGCCGGGGCTTGTCCTTGGGAGCATTATTATATGGTGTAGACAGGGATAATCGCCGGTCAGTGTCACACCACATTTACATTAAATTTGTCAAGGGGCCTCTACGTGTTGACCTTCCCATGCAAGCCCTCCAAAAATCCGGGCCATTTTTATGGCCCGTGGTCTTCAAAGACGTACATTATACTAACGAACATATTGAATATTTCAAATAATTCAGTAGGTAACGTTTTTTACGTATCTTGTATTTATTGTTATGTATTGTAATTAATTATCCCTAACCTCGTAACCGCAACGGTGATGCGGCAGCATTTTAATAAAATAATTGTTTTTGGGTTTGGTTACTCTGCTATCTCATATACTATATTCTAATGTTTGTTAAAACCGCTCAATTCACATTTTACGGTTCTTTCATTTGTCTATATTATTTATTTACATCTTGTTAGTTTACATGTTGCAGTAGATTATTTCTGTTAAGCTTTAAGTCAGTGTTATTTTTTACGTACGTATATTTTATATGTTTGTATTTCTATTTCAATCAAAACTATTTAAAACTATTTTATCCGTGCAGTAACGGAGAAAGAATACAATTTCCTGCGGCCCGGCGGCCTGTCGTAAGAGGCGACTAAACAACCCACAGCCAGGTGGTAGAGTATTTGCTCGACTGGATGGCGACCACCCCTGGTCTAGAGTATGCCGCCATAACAACCTTGTGTTGTGTTCCGGCATTAGTGACCAGGTTCCAGTCTCCTTTAAGAGAGCAGCAGCGCATTTGTAGCACCTTTGGTGTTGCAAATGTCCATAGGCGATGGTAACCGCTTTCTATCTAGTGGGCCGTCTGCCTGTCTGCTGAACTCCTGCAATAAAAAATAAAAAAAACTAGCTCAGCATTTTTAATGGACGCTTCCTCTTATGTTACTATTCATTCACTTGCCTTATCCAGCGCGTTCCATTAGTAGCTCACAACGCTCAAAATGCTGTGTTAGCCGTTCCACAAGGCGACCGCGGTCGTTGTGGTCGTGGCGAGAACGTCATTCATTAGTATCGAAAATGATAATGTCATTACTTTATCATTTTCGATCACACATCGCTCACAACGACCTATATCAAGGGGTGGGTCGAATAACCGTTCCACTTGGGTTTACGATTGTAACGTCGACAAGCAAGTGGAACGGGAAAAACGGCGGTCGTGAACGTGGTCGTTGTGAATCTGTAATGGAACGTAGAAATCGTAGGTTGAATTTTGACGTTAAAGTTGTATGGAGCTTACTTCAAGTTTTAACCGATGCAGTAGAATGTAGATACAAAGGCGAGCGTACCACATATGAGGCCATTAAATATTAAAGCTTGACATATTTTACACTAGTTTTTGCCCGCGGCTTCGCTCGCGTTAATATTAACCCACGGGAACCGTGCATTTTTCAGGGATAAAAGTGCTATTTGCTATTCCAGGTGATAATCTATCTCTGTGCCGAATGTCATCCATATTCGTTCAGATGTGATTGAACAATAAACATCCGTCCAAACTTTCATATTTATAATATTCGTATAGTCTATTATAGATAAGTGTGGGGTCTCGATAAATGAAAGATTTAAAAAAACAACTTTATATTCGCATTGTGTATTATGAAACTAGGAGACCGGAAGGCTGGCGCTTACCTCGCTCAAAGGATTAGCCTTTGTATCCAGTGAGGTAATGCTGCCAGCCTTCTAGGTACAATGCCCAGCGACAGTGGTCTGGTGGGGCTGGACGGGCTTTAATATAGGTTTTATTTTAATTTTAGTTTTTTTACTATTGTATATATATTTTTAAGTTAGGTTTATTTATAGGATATTTTAGTTTTTGTTATTAGATGTTAGTTAGACTTAGTTTATTTACAGTATTCAATTATGAAACTTCTATAATACACAATGCGAATATAAAGTTTCATTTCAACCGTGCAGGAACGGCGAAAGAATACAATTTCCTACGGCCGAGCGGCCAGTCGTAAGAGGCGACAAAACAACCCACAGCCAGGTGGTAGGGCATTTGCCCGACTGGATGGCTACCACCCCTGGTCTAAAGTATGTCGCCATAACAACCTTGAGTTGTGTTCCGGCATTAGTGACCAGGTTCCAGTCTCCCTTAAGAGAGCAGCAGCGCATTTGTAGCACCTTTGGTGTTGCAAATGTCCATAGGCGATGCTAACCGCTTTCCATTAAGTGGGCCGTCTGCCTGTCTGCTGAACTCCTGCAATAAAATAAAATTTAAAAAAGTATCCCCCATGTGCGTATCAAACTCGAATACACTGGTTTAACGGAAATACAATGTACAAATGCTAGTCCTTTAGTTTTATTATATTGCAGATAAGAAAAACAAAACCGAGAATATTTTCTTCGTTGTATTATTTTTTATCAAATTGTTTGTTAGACAAAGAAGTTTAGGTGAGAAGAAAATAGCTTCTATCCAATGTTATCATGGATTTTAATTCGTGTTCCAGATATACTTATTTCGCGATGATTAAGCTCAAGTAGTATAAACTGTATAAATAGTTTGTTGCCCTTGCTTTAATGTCCATCAAACATAAGGGCTTGCTAGAAACCTACATAGATAAAAGCATATCCCGTTAGGGTAACCATGGATTCTTATTTTCATATTTCGAAAGGGATATTTCTTTTTTATAATTTTAAGAATGCTACCAGTTACAATCGTGAAGCCAGCCAAATCAATTTAAATTCTTTTTATTGTCTTATAAGACGTCGTAGCCTCATAGATTTTTTACGAGCGTACAAAATTGTGACGTCATAAGATAGTAGGAGAATGGAGTCAAATAGTGTATTGTTACGAGTTGCAGGACTCGAATTAAAATGCCGTTGGAATTATTATACAATTTATTAGAGCTATACAAATACGTATAACACAGGTACAAATATAACTGAACACAACCAGTGCAAACGTAATGCATAATTCAACAACACGCGCAAAGTACGTCACTAAATAGATTACCGAATGTACACACGTCTTGCTTCGCTTATGGTTATCGCTTGACTGCCTTATCTCTCAATTGGGGCATTGATTTATACTGTACAAATGCAATATGTCTGCTCGGCCGCGTGGACTGAGTTTCCTAGAATCACACCTGGCTAATGACTACCATAAAAGATTACGATACACAACGGGCTGTTTTTCTAATTACACATTTTAAACACAGTAAACAAAAGAAGTCCATATGCCGAAAAGGTAATAAAATGTCTACAGGTATGTAGGTGTGAATTTGTCTTATGTCGGCGTTCAGGTCGTAACAGTATTAATTACTGTATAAACAGTAATTACAATTATGATAGTTTAAAAAGTAGGATGTTAAGTTGTCATTTCAACGACTGTTCTTTTATATGTCAATAATCTTAAAAAAATTGTGATATGTGTCTATTGTCTACACCCCTATTTAATATTAACAATAGGTTATATATATCCGGAACGTATTATTCTTAAATAGTTATCTGCCTTTCGTTTGTTTAAATTTTAAACATTACGTGGCGGACAGCCAATAATCTCAAGTGTCGGTGTGTAGATAAGGCTTGAATTAGGATAGATCCTAACAGACCACAGATTATTTGTGATTTAACCTAACCTCAAAATACAATTTGTTCTTTAAGTACAGCTTTCCACGCGGTTTCGCTTGTATTAACTTGGAATCATATCTATCTCACAGAGTATCTATACTGGAAAAATACTAAATGTTTTGTTCACGATTATTATATTACGTTAATAGTAGCTAGAACATGCATAGAGAAGATGTTTGAATAGTGTATTAGTACTTTCACTGTACACATTATTATTATCTACATCAACTATTTAAATTTAAACACTTAGTTTAAACACTTTTCAGACTACTCCTGTGTGATAGAGCCATGCTAGAACCATGATTTTTGATCACAGCTCTTACGGCTGCGACGAGCAGTGTGATAAAACATTTTATCCTATTTTGTGTGATGAATGGGGTTCCAATGTCCTACTTTCCCACCTTCCCTACCTCATCCTCCCTGTCTGATCCCTTTATCCGTCACCCTTTTTTTTATTGACTTCCCATTATGCCAGGGCCACAAGTGTTTGGCCTAGCCGTTTCGCAGGCCCTGGCAGGCAGTAGCTCATAGGGCCTCTTCCAATGGGGGGGGGGGGAGTTGTCTCTGTGTGTGTGACAGTTCGTAGAGCGTCCCATGGGAGGGAGATGAGCGCATGCGGAACACCATCGCAGCGGCATTAACTGCGGGTGGGGACTCGTTCCCCAAGGGCTGCGCCATCCGCTCACAGCGGCCGGAGGTCTAAGGATGCTCACGCTCCCTCTCCGCCTCCTCCTTGACGAGCATTACGCGTTTGCAGAAGGAAAGACGCTATCCATCCCTCTAGCCCATCCCCGTTTGCAACATTAAAAGCGAAGCTAACACGTTGGCTTCGCTCTTGGTGTTGCAAACATCTACAGCCGATGGTAACCACTTTCCATAATCTGGGTCTCTGTGGTTGCTGGCTTCGCAATAATAAACAAGACTCGAGCACTTTAAGTATTTAACTATCTACCTACAACTCTCGTATATTTTTAAATATTATGCAAATGTTATATTATATGTAATTAATATTTTTCTAAAATGGTGGCCATCGATCGTATATTAATAGCGGTGTGAAGTTTAATATTTATCAACAGGTATAATCCCCGTTTTAATTATCTCGATAAGTTCCCCTTATCTCAAAGAGATTCGAAACAATGTAGGTTATTTTTTTTATACAGTTTATAGTAGGTGTTGAAGCGTGAAACACGGGCGCGAGTGAAATTATTACTTTTATTTTGTATTAAATCAAAATTACAATAAAAACTAATTAATGTATGAAAAGTAAAACCAGTTTAGTTAAATACAAGTTTTTGGATAGTTACAAGTTAATATTTCTTTCTTGATTTATTCAAATAATCGAGTAGAAGTCTTTTTTTCTGAGAAATTTTGTTATTGATTGTCTGACGATTTAGGCTGGTGTACGTAGACTTTTAACCGACGTTTACAATAAAATAATCGCTGTGTAGTCACATAGTTTTAACGATTATTTTAGTTTAACTATGGGTTAAATGTCTATGCACACCAGCCATAGATTGTCAGAGATCATTGCTTATTTAAGCTCCAATTATAAAACTAAGATCCTATGTAGATTTTATGAAACACATTAATTAAACTTAACTCGATTTTATTTGTTTACAACTGTAAGTCTTGTGCACTTTGAACTCATTAGTTATTTTTTATTTTAAATTTAAAGATATAGATAAAAAAATAATGGATGTAAAAAATTGCGTGTTGAAATTATGAATATTTAAAGTAGTCGCAAACCAAACGAAATTTGGGGTCAACCTAATCTTTTAAACATACACAGTTCTAGTAAAAAACTAATGATATTATCGTAACATGCGATATTATCGTAAAACTAATTTACGATAGTTTTACTTTGAATTAAATGAGGGCACTTACCCGCCACACTCACAGAGCTAATGAACAATAAAGCAATTTCTATTTATTCTAGCTGACCCGGCAAAGTTTGTTCTGCCATAAAAATAAAAAACATCATGGGAGGTAGAAAAATACGAACTATTCCTTATTACCTACCAAATATACAAAAAAATATCTTCAGTAAGATCGATTAAGCCGTTTCGGAAGACTGCGACCACAAACACAGTGACACGAGATTTATATATTGTTACGACCTGAGCGCCGACAAAAGACTAATTCACACCTGCATACCTGTAGACGTTTTATTACCTTTGCGGCAATCGGACGTCTTTTGTTTACTTTGTGTTTAAAATTTGTGATTAGAAAAACAGTCCATTGTGTATTGTAATCTCTTATGGTAGTCATTAGCCAGGTGATTCTAGGAAATTCAGTACACGCGGTCGAGCAGACATATTGTATTTGTACAGTATAAAGCAATGCCCCAATGGAGAGATGGGTAGTCGAGCGATAACCACAAGCGGAGCAAGACGTTTGTACATTCGATAATCTATATAGTGCCGGACTTTGCGCGTGTTATTGAATCGTGCTTTACGTTTGGACTGGTTGTGTTCAGTTATATTTGTACCTGTGTTATATGTGTTTGTATAGTTTTAATAAACTCTATAGTAATTCCAACGGCATTTTAATTCCAGTCTTGCAACTCGTAACAATATATTAGATAATGAGATTACTTTTCAGTGTAATACTGAAAGTAAACAAAATTAAATGGTTCTTAACAATTTTATTTTGAATCTAAATAAATTATAATCCCTTTTATAAATCTGATAAAAGGGCGAGAAATACGATCGTCGATATTTAAGTTTCACGGATGATTTTACGTTTCTGAATAAAGCAGACCAGATATATCCTTGTACATTCAAATCATGTCAAAAGTGATTTATAAGGGCCAATAAATTAGTCACACATTTATCAAATGATCTCACTATGCCTTTGTCATTACATATATATTATCTCGCCCGTTTCCCATGGGGGTATGCAGAGACTGTGGATGTCCACTAACGACGATCTTGTCAAACAACTTTCGCTTCATCTACTTTTAATTAGCCTCTTCATACATGCACGTTTATTTGAGATGCTTTTATCTGACCTTTTTTTAATCTTTGTCAATATGTCAACGTGATACACACCTCTAAACGATAAACACCCAGTTTATTGTTTAGAGGTGTGTATTACGTACGAATTTATAGATAGATAGATAACACTTTATTGCTCACCAAATATACAATTACAAAAATGCACGATTACAATATTGTCGTGGTAGAAACAATAGGCGGCTTTATCGCTTAAAGCGATCTCTTCCAGGCAACCTAACATAAGGCATAGTTTAACCTAATCTGGCGATGTAGGTTCTGCAGATTATTAGGTAGAACTTAAACAGACATACTTAAACTACATATTTTATAAATTAAATACACATACTTAAATTACTTTATAAATTAATTACATACACACACACATTTAGAAGATATATGTTAATTAGTATTGAGTTGTGTTCCGGCATTAGTGATCAGGTTCCAGTGTCTCTTAAGCGAGCAGCAGCGCATTTGTAGCACCTTTGGTGTTGCAAATGTCCATAGGCGATGGTAACCGCTTTCTATCAAGTGGGCCGTCGGCCTGTCTGCTGAACTCCTGCAATAAAAAAAGTATAGTAGTATATCCGTGGCTGGCGTGAATATGTTGACATGAAAAATCTTAAAAGTTATGAATATTTCGGACTGTCAATTTTTTTTCTTATAAAAACACAGGCGTAGGAAGCGTCTAAACGAATTAAAAAAAAGATGTATGTCGAGATATCAATGTATTCCCGCGTAGGAAGCGTGTTTTCTGACTGCGTTCTTAACGAATAGGAGAGCGCATTCCAAAAAAAAGATGTATGTCGACATGGAGAATATGCCTTTATAGGCTTGCTTACTTATTTCCGTTCATGGCTACCTGCCAAGCAGGTATGAACGGGTAAGTCAATATAGTAACTACACCGTTCTTTTAATCAATAAAAATTGGTATTATGAGAAAGATAATTTACATACATACATAGCTTCACGCCAGTTCCCTTGCGGGGTAGGCACGAACAACAGAGCGCCATTCAGGCTTATTCTTACACACCTCACTTGCTTCTTTGACATTCATAGCTCTCGTCATGCACGCTCGTCTGTTCTTAAGGCTCCTGACATCGCCTTCTGCTAGTACACGATCAATTTGATCATGGAAGGTGTGTCGACGAAAGATAATTTAATCACAAAAATAATCGTATGGGCTTGCCTGCAATAAAAACTTAAATGGAATATTATTGCCATGATTTAAAGTTAACTTTAAAACTTCAAAACATGCTAATAATATATTATGACTAATTTATTTAAAATGCAAATTTTGTTCTCTGCATTTGTAATTGTATTAAGTTACTACCTCTTATTAATCCATAGTCCATACTAATATTATAAAAGCGAATGAAGTTAATTTATTTCGCTTTCAGACCTTACTACTCAATTTTGCATAAACATTTTCAGGGGTAATTTCCTGGGTAATGTATTTCAGGGTTATATAGGGGTAATTTCCATAAAATAAGTACTCTTACCGAAACATCAAGAAACATACACATCAAGAAATTATTCAATTAAAACAGCAGTTCCGTAATTAATTTTATTTCCATTTTAATTTAAACACTCTTCTCATTCAGATAGGGTTGGAAATATTTTGCAGTTATTCGTTAATAGTTCAAATTTCGTGTTTTAAAGCTTAAATATATTAGATTTTGAAATGTCACGTCACGAAACTTAGAACCCCTCCCACCCCTTATCACACAACGTCAAACTTCGTCGACAGAACGTGTGACGTAATTCAGGACTTTACGTCGAAGGGTTTCAAAGTGTTAATTACGCACTGAAATACTTCGACGTATTTAATTAATAAACGAATTAAATTGATTGCATTTATGTAACGTAGATTGATGGAATAACTATACAAATGTAAATGCGTTCAATATTTCATTAAAAAACGATTAATCAACGCAATCGAGATAACAAAATTCAATGTGGTTTTCAAAATCAACATTGCTCTATTGCTAGACTAGATAGTGGACGTATATTTTTTTTAAAGTATTTGTAAAGAAAATTAAATAAATTTTTCAAGAACTCAATAAAACTGGTCACGCTATAAAAATAGGGAAATTTGTAATTTTTCAAGTGTTTAATATGGAAAAATCTGTATATGTAGGTACATAAAAATTCAGCTTTCGTATGATTGTGTCCGCAGAATTGGCGTGGTCGATGGATTGGTTTGCAATTTTTACATTACGTTGCGTTTTAATATAAAAGTGTACTTTATATACTACATATTATAACGAATACTTATAGTTCTTTTTTATAAATTTTCTAAAAAACAGCTGAACTCACAAATGTACGGACACAGGAATATTTTCATCTACTACAGTCATAATTAATATCAGACTGAGCTATAGCAAAGCGAGGTGTGGTTTAGTTAAAACAAACATGTAATATGAGTTAAAACTATACGTGTGGAATAATGTGTGATTACCAAACCTCTAAATTCCCATATAGGACTAAAGTTTGAGTCTGTGAAATGTCAGTGCAGTTATAAATAATATTTCAATGTGGGTAGATTCGAAACTGTGTAACAGTGGTTGTGTGTGTCGAAAATGTTGCTGAAAGAGATTTTAGCGGCATTCTGCTGCCAGCGGCCCCATGATGATGAGATCAAGTCAAAGACTATTAAGTTCTACGATCCTGAGGATAAAGTCATTTTACAGTAAGGATTTTTCTTTTAGTTATGTCATTGAGTAATATTTTCATAAGTTTTCGACACTTGTATACATAATAAAACAACGTTTTAACGGTTTTAAACGCGGTAATCTATTTGATTTTGGTTATTCTGACGTTTCGGCCACTTTTCAGTGGCCGTGATCACGGAATAACCAAATAAATTACTGCGCTTAAAACCGTTAAAACGTAGTTTTATTATGTCATTGAGGCTCCTCATTTTATAATCGGGATGCTACTCAGCTATCCGGTGCACAAATTTTAAGTAGTAGGTGGGCGTAGTGGTTAAGGGGGAAGGTATACTTACCCTTTTTGCAATTCCTAGGGTCCGGAGTTCTTGAACTATTTATTTTTGGCAAATAATAACCTCACCTATTCTTTCACTAACATTATTGTGACGGGTGATGAAAGATCACGACCCTTGACTAGAACAGTGATTTGGGTTAGGTTAGGTTAGCTTTAGAACAAAACTCACGAGCGAAGCGAGCTTGCCTCGGCAGCGGTCGGCGAATACCAGAACCGACTGTAACCATTAACTATTCATTTTATACACTCGATTTATAATTTCGTCTTTGTTGGCTGCTGTATTGAATATTTTCATGGTTACTCTTATAGTGTATGTGCATGCGCTGTTGTGTTTTTTCTTCATTTTTTGAGGATATACACTGTTTTTTTGGTTCTTTTTCTGTTGATTACTGGCTTTCTTTTTGACTTCAAAAGGATTGTTCAACTTTGTAAGTGCAATATTAGTGAAAAAATAAGTGAGGTTATGTTTATTAAAAAAACTGAAGATCTCCGGACCATAGGGGTTGTAGTAGGAATAGGTATGCCCCCCCCTTCCCCATTCCACCACCCCGCTACTTTAATTTCGTGCACCGGATAGCTATAGATTTATCTATAATCGTATCAAAGTTCTGGGATTTTAATAATGCAACGTATCCTGTAAGCTATTTATTAGACTGCTCGCCGCTCATGCTGAACCCGGAATGCGAGCAATTTTTAACCGACTTTGAAAAGAGGAGGTTCACAATTTGACTGTTTTTTTAAATGTTCGTTATGCGATTTCTCCGTTAATTGTCGAAAATTGGTCCACCAATTTTCAATTCTTTTTTTCGAAAAAGTATAGTCCTGAGGTAGTCATGTTGTCGCCAAGTCAGGATCTGAAGCGTGGATTAAAAGGAAATCGAGATCAACCCTTGTTGAAGAGCGCCTACACTGTTCGAAAGGCAAACTACGCGTGCCAGCAGTACTGTTTCTACAGGCGTTTAATATATTATTTCTAAACTTATTCAAGAATTTGTACAACTAAATAGTAAGTAATAAAACAAAATCGGCTTTCAAACTTCAATATACAGATACGGCATTTTTGGACTTTTATAATATTGTTACAACCTAGGCGCCGACAAAGACAAATTCTATGTACGAATCTGTAGAAGCACATTTTATTACCTGTCGGCATTTAAACTAATTGTAATCCTTTTATGATCGTCTTCTTTTGTTCACTTATTTATTGGCATACGTTTCCAATTATTGTGGAGAATAACCTATTGTCCTATTGTACTCGCTCATTAGCATCATTAGCCAGGTGTTGCGGATTCTTTTGCATTTGTGAAGTATAAAACGACGGCCTGATGTAGAGAAGGGGGCAGTCAAGCTACGACTACTATCGGGCGTGACGTGTGTACATTCGGGAATCTAATAGTGACGGACTTTGTGCGTTTTATTGAATTACGACCTACTGCATTACGTTTGGATTTGTTGTGTTCGGTTATATTTGTACCCGTGTTATACGTGTTTGTATAGTTCTAATAAACTCTATAGTACTTCTAACGGCATTTTAATTCGAGTCCCGCTAAACTCGTAAAAATATTATATTTTTTTTAATAATAAATGTTTATTTGTTCCAAAAGTATATACAAGAATTTTTGAGGTTGGAACCTTCTCTTAAGTATAAATTAAAAAATGATTTAATTTTATGTTTGCAATTTTCTTTATCGCATACGTTGAACCATACCACTGCGTCATCGTGTCCACGTGGAGTGAGGTCATGCGCATCATTTCATAGTTTATATTAAAGCTTATCCAGTTTATACCTATCACGTTACACTGCTTCCTGTTGTAAACATTCTCCCAGTTCAGCATCTACTCGCCAAGCATTTCTATCTCTTTTAATATTAAAATTAAAATAACTTGCAGTTATAATAGTCTACGCCAATATTTATGGCATCTCCAGATTTCAGAATCCAGAATCCTAGAAATATAGGCGCTCGGTAAGCACATCGATTCCGCGCCGCTGCTGCACTTACATATGAGAAAGCAGTCTTATCAGTTATATTTTTATACTGGGAAGGCGCTAGTATGGTTCCTCAAAGTAGTAGCGAGTTATTTTGAAAGCCAGCTAATTAGCGGTTGTTCAGAAAATATCCACGCCTAAATTGACAACCACTTCGCCAACAGGCTAAAGGTTGTTGAATAAAACGGAATCCAACAAGTTGACAAGTCGACAGTTTAGTTGTCGGTTGTCGAGTCATTCAACCATTAGCCAGAAAGCCATCAACTGGTCTGTTAGCCGGCTGATGAACAATCATCAACCGGATGGCTAAGTTTTTGAAATAATGGATGATTTTCTATCACTATCTGAATGCGTTGGTTAGTATGATTTTGATTATAGGGACGACCATAGAATACTTTGATATCTAAATAGGATAGTTATTAGTTAATATAAAATTATCAGTACACGTGATTTTTATGTGAAAAATGCTGTCTATCTCTTAACAATAATAACATCGTATTTGTTTATGTTAAAATTATGGTAAAATATAATTGTTATCACTAATCAATTCAGCGCGACAAGCAGATAAAACAGACGTGACCAAGACGATGTAATTTTTATCCAAATAAAAATATGTCATTATTGTTTCAATAACGCGTTACATAAGGTTAGGTCATGGACTTTTAATCGATTTTTTATTTTACGTTATGACACGACTTATTTAAGCAAATTGAAATAGTACAGGAAGTATTTTCATTAGTTCATTTGGTTAAAATAATTTTGTTTTGCCTCGTTTGCCAAGACCTTGCTGTTGAAGCCTTTTTTCTTTAAGGCTCTATACAAAAATTGAAGCCTTTGTCCATAAATAAAATGTGGAATGTGAAATCCGATTGAGGACTATGTTAATTTTTAGAACTCTGTAACGTTGACTACCCCGTTACCAAGTTCTAAAAATTAACATAATATTGTTACGTGCGAGCGGAGAGGAGTACGCACTTAGTATTAGAAGTAAAGACAAGTTTTTTTAACCAAATGCTTTTATTGACTTGCATAACCGTTTATCTGATTCTTCTCCGCGGGGTTTCCCCTACACGCACAACTAACGACGCACTGTACCGACGATAAGATGTCTCACTCAGAATACCGTCGCCGATATTGCGTAGACCTCCTGCTACTGCAGTGCTCACCACCGAATTTACCGCGAGTAGTTCGCTTCTGGATCTCTTCTTAAACCATGTTAAACTCCTCCTTCACTGAACTGCGTCAACTTATCCGTGCAGGAACGGAGAAAGAATACAATTTCCTGCGGCCGGGCGGCCTGTCGTAAAAGGCGACTTAACAACCCACAGCCAGGTGGTAGGGCATTTGCCCGACTGGATGGCTACCACCCCTGCTCTAGAGCATGCCGCCATAACAACTTTGAGTTGTGTTCCGGCATTAGTGACCAAGTTCCAGTTTCCCTTAAGAGAGCAGCAGCGCATTTGTAGCAACTTTGCTGTTGCAAATGTCCAGAGGCGATGGTAACCGCTTTCCTTCAAGTGGGCCGTCTGCCTGACTGCTGATCTCCTGCAATAAAAAACAAACTCGTCAGTGTCTTCTACTTAACTTCTCTTCCAACTCTCTAGTATCGCACTTGTCGCTTTGCAGTCTTCAACTGAATTCCTCGGTAGGTGCGCCTTACGCTGCTTATATACCTGGAAGAATCTTGTGGAACCCATAATTTCGATCTTCATTTCGTTATTCTTTTATTCACCATCTATCCCTTTCTAAAATATATTTGTCCTTATCTTTTCAATTAACAAATTACGCTTTTGAATGACTCGAACATTCTGGAATATATACCCTTTTGGCGTGACCTCTTTTATGGATCGATAACGATTATACAACAGAAAATATTGGCAAGAGACAAGGGCGCCATTGACACCGAATCTCTTCTTCGATTACGGGGATCTCGAGCGGTGATTTGTGACGTTCTGTATCCATTTTGGTGGAAGTGAGTCGTTGTAAATAAATTTCTATGTATGTATTCAATTAAGCTAGCTTTCTTGGGAATACATTTTCGAATACAATTGTGCTGTAAAATTGTGAATAATTTGAAAATTAGGATTGATCGCTGTACAGGTCACAGCCCGACACCCGTACTGATGGTAAAGATGTGATGATGGACTGTGTGACTTATCGATGCGGACTCTGCTTTGTTGAACACTTATAAATATGGGTTTTTTTTAATGTAAAACCCATAAATAGTGTTCGTGGTCCATACAGTCGTCTCATATAGACAATTGAATGATCAAATTTTTTTTCTTTATTATGCCTTTGAAAATGGTAGTGGTATTCTATTATTTTTTTATTTAGACAGGTGGGCAAATATACACTTCAAAGGTCGTAAAAGCCACTTTTAACTTTTTACTATTGGAGAAACATTCATGGTGGTAGAGGTTTAATAAATACTTTCAATGAAAATTTATTTGAACACGATACTTTAATATGATTTTTAAGATATGTTTACTTTAGAGTCTCCTAATCAATTGACAAAACAGCAATAGTTGGTACTTGTACGGGAACCCTGGGCGTAGACTGAAACACATCTGGCCGAGTTTTCAGGGCAAAATATATAAAAAATATTATTTGCACAGTAACTAAGCTATATTTCTTGTACTCTGTTAAAACGTGTATTTTACAAACCAGTTTGGATGTGGTCATAATTATTCGTATTGTATCATAAGTTATACCTAACGTTTTTGATAACGTTATCTTTACAAGATTATCTCACGGTATTCCTTCTGTCTCGTATAAAATATGTATATCCTTATTTAAATTGTCATCACAATCTGACCATTCACACGACATTGTAACAAACGAGTAAACGTAAATTTTGTAACTGAGAAGTGTTTTATTGCAATACCGAAATATGATTTTTACAGTAGAACCTCTAAGTCGAAAACCTCCCAAACTCGGAAAAACATTGTGTTCCCTTCCCTTCAACCCCAAAACCTCCGTTGCTCGAAATTTGAACTCTGTAAGTCGATTATGTACTAGCGGAGCGTGATGTCAGGAGCCTTAAGAACAGACGAGTGTGCATGACAAGAGTTATGAATGTCAAAGAAGCAAGTGAGGTGTGTAAGAATGGGCCTAAATGGCGCTCTGTTGTTCGTGCCTACCCCGCAAGGGAACTGGCGTGAAGTTATGTATGTAAGTCGAAATAATTAGTGACTCGCTATAAAGAAATTCAGTACTTATTTTCCCCCTATACCTAACTCGAAAAAATAAATTGGACCTCTGTATCTCGAACATAGCAATATTTGATTTTACAACCTTTACAACTCGATTATTTGAATAAATCTTAACCTCTACCAGTCGAATGTTTCCTTACAAAATTCGCGTCGAAATCCGCCATAAATCAAAAACTCTATAATTCAAATTTTTTGGTGTCTCCCTCCAAGTTCGACTTAAAGAGGCACTACTGTAATTGTAATACATAGAATAGCAATAAATGCCAAAAATTTGTAAAATGGTAATTAATAATTATACAATATCAAAAAGTTTATGAAGCAAAAAGTGTATGACATGGTCGTAGCAGCTAGAGATATTTACAGTCGTGGTACGAAGATGTTCGCCAGTTTTCAAAATTGATTCATTTAACGCTCCGCAAGCACATGTTACCTTTTCAAACTAAGTTACAGGACATACTGTTCTACTGAAAATTATGTTTAACTATTTGACAATAATGTTTAAAATTACTTAGATCGAAGTTGTTTGATTTTATATCTTGTCTAAGAAGATTGTTTAGACATGTAATTTTTATTTGTTGGTTTTAATATTTATGTTAAACGTAGTGATTATATCCTCTTTCTTTTTTATTGTTAATCTCAGTTTCTGTCATTGTTTCTGGTACTCGTGCAAGCATAAATCGATTTTAAGGTGACGAACACTTTCATTCTGCGGCTGTATAGCGTTTCTGCCTTCCCCGATGGGAAATAGGCGTGAAAATACGTATGTAAATTATTGTTTATAATTTTTGGTCATAAGCCTGGAAGTTTGTTTCGAAGAGATTGCGAAACGAATCAACGGATTTCAATTGATAAAAAATACTAGTGGTCGCCCGCGGTCGAAATTCGACCATTATAATTAATTTAAATTATAAGTTTGAACATTATTAAGGTTCTGTTGTCAAAGACTATATGTATATATGCGTGTGTCAAATACATGGTAGTGTGTCTAAATTTTTTTTATTGATTTAATATATTTTTTTTTGGATAATTTAAAAAAAATATTAGCATTCTGCACTCCTTCTCTGTCTGTATAAACTATGTGTGCGAGATTTCATACTCCTCCGTCCGCACAATTTTCGTAAAAACGGGTACAAAAGTTTTTGCTGTGTGTTTGCTTCATTTATTAATATATAGATAATTTAGTTATTAAAACAGTGATCCTATCTTACATTTTCTTGTATGTTTCGTTTCGCTATTACCTCGCAGAATTCAGCACACAAATGAAGTACTGGGCATGGTTAGTATGAAAAACAGATTTGACTTACCGTATCAAATTAGGTTCCGATTGCTATGTAAAAAATGTCTTTTAGTAAAAATAGATTATTTGGTTACACTACGGTGTAAGAGCAGGTCCAAGTGAAACGGTTCAATGTCGTTCTCAAGGTTCTCATTAGGGGAACAGGTAGCATGATGCTGACCCGTTTTGTCTTCCATTCTTGGCGTAAGGCCAAATTCTGCACGTCCGCTAACCGCTGACGTAAAAAGAACTTAATCCCTTAGGACATAAAATTGGTTTTCAGTTGGTATCGACCGAATCGAATTTTTATGAATTGTTGTTTATGTAGCCAGACACGAAACCGCCTGGTTGGAAATGAGAGCGTCGTTTTTCTTTGTTCTTTGCCCGTTTTAATAAGATCTTGCTTTTGTACCGAGATGAGGAGCGAGCGAGCTCTATGTATTTTTGTTTCAAACCATGTTTGGTAAAAATAGTAGCGACTATTGTGGGTTAAATATTGCCAACACATATCCTGAGCTCCTTTTACACATATGTGGTAAATCTTCACGGACTTGGACTTTTGCTAAGTGGTAGGGCATTTGTCCGACTGGGATGGCTACCACCCCTGGCCTAAAGCATGTCGCCATAACAAACTTGCGTTCTATTCCGGCATTGGTGACCACGTTCCAGTCTTCTTTAAGAGAGCAGCAGCGCATTTGTAGCATCTTTGGTGTTGCAAATGTCCATAGGCGATGGTAGCCGCTTTCCATCAAGTGAGCCGTCTGCCTGACTGCTGAACTCCTGCAATAAAAAAAAACTTGAAATACTTTTTAATTTAGAGAGATTAATATTGTTATCAGTCGCATCTGGTCACGCATTACTATTGTTGTGGAATAAGTGGGCTGAAATTTAGATTTCTAGTGTAGCTGATTTTCCTATAAAATTGGAAGCAGCGTGTGCACTTTTCTTTCAGTATTACTAAACTTTGTTAGTGGAATCCGTGCAGGAACGGAGAAAGAAGACTAGTTCCTGGGGCTTTGCGGCTTGTCGTAAGAGGCGACTTTCCTCTTTATCTTTATATATATAATTCTTCTGTACGTGTGTTGACAGTGAACTCCTCCTAAACGGCTGGACCGATTTGAATGAATTTTTTTATGTATGTTCAATTGGATTCGAGGATGGTTTAGATTCACAATTGGACCCGGTAGGCAGCGCTGCAACCGGTTTCTAAATTTTATTTCTTCATGGCAGAACAACGTCTGCCGGGACAGCTAATAATATTATTATATATTTGCTATCGATCAGTGAAAAAATCACATTGGAATTAGATTTTTTTTACGCTGGCCATTTTAAATCATTCCCAGCAAAATTCCCGCGGGATGCCCAGAATGAAAAGTAACGCAGATTTCAAGTCTTAGAATTTACTGTCGATCAACGAAAACCGCATCGAAATCGCTTCCGTAGTTTTTACGTGAATCCCGAACAAACATATAAATCTAAAAAATTGCATTTTGTTCTCTATCGTTTATATAATGTATTCCAGTTGTTTGTTTTAAACAGCTTCAATGTACAGACGCGGCATTTTTAGAATGTTATAATATTATAGATTTAAAATTACAGACATTTCTTTCCCTGTTTTATAGTTCTCTGATTAGATATTTTAATTTATTTTTGACTGGTTACTTGTTAATGGCTCACTATCACGAATGTATTAGTATTATAATGTGAATAGCTGATACTCGTCCAAAAATTTGTATAATAAAATGAAGAGTACATTAATTAAATTCCGCTCTGAGCTGTTTGCGTCTGTAATATAAACATTTTGGTGCAATTTCTGCACACTTTCATTCATGTATCAATTTATCTGGCCCAAGAAGTAATACCAACAGTTACACATCAGTGCGTCATGGCTTTTCCTTCTTAATCATTATGGTGATTGTGATGCTTTATCCTATTGTAACGAGTTGCAGGACTCGAATTAAAATTCCGTTGGAATTACTATAGAATTTATTAGAACTATACAAACACGTATAACACAGGTACAAATATAACTCAACACAATCAGTTCAAACGTAATACGCGATTCAATAGCACGCGCAAAGTCCGTTACTATATAGATGATCGAATATACACACGTTTTGTCTTGCTGCTGCTTATCGCTTGACTGCCCCGCTCGCTCCATCCTGCCGTCGTTTTATACTTCTCAAATACAAGTGTGCCCGCCCGTATAGTCGATTTAATTTCCTAGAAATCGTAATCCGCACACCTGACTTATTATGCCAGCAAACGGCCATAAACGAGTACAACAGGCTGTTCTCCACAATAACCAATATATAAGTAAACAAAAGAAGACAATCATAAAGGTATTACAATTGGTTCAAATGCCGACAAGTAATAGCGTTATTGCTGCTGAGGAGAAGAAGAGGCAAGAAACTCCCCAGCAACACGTTTAGCTAAATTGCTTTTCTTCTTATTTATATGTAAATGATAAATATGTAAGATGTACCTTTAGGTTCCGTGTAAAATTATTTTAAAAAGGAATTTACTTTTTTTCATTTAGTGTTGATTACATAAAATGATGAACCGGAGACAGGAGTTCATATTGAGAAATACCCCGTCCTCTTCGCACCCTTCTCAAACACAATGTCGTCGTCATACAATCGTTGCTGCACATAGGCCTGGGTTTGCGTCACATATTCCGGCGCTCCGCTTTCCTCATCCAGCCTCTATCGGTGAACTTGCGTAGATCCACTTGGCTGGAGTGCGACCTACACTTGGTCTGACGAGAAACGGTTTTCACTCCGTGACGCGTTTGCTCCACGGACTTTTTTATTTATTTTTATTGCAGGAGTTCAGCAGACAGGCAGACGGCCCACTTCATGGAAAGCGGTTACCATCGCCTATGGACATTTGCAACACCAAAGGTGCCACAACTGCGCTGCTGCTCTCTTAAGGGTGCCTGGAACCTGGCCACTAATGCCGGAACACAACTCAAGGTTGTTATGGCGACATACTTTAGCCATCCAGTCAGGCAAATTCCTTTCCACCTGGCTGTGGGTTGTTTTGTCGCCTCTTACGACAGGCCGCCGGGCCGCAGGAAATTGTATTCTTTCTCCGTTCCTGCACGGATAGACATTAGACAGTCCATTGACACTTCAACTAGCTATTTTGCAAGCTGTGGTGGTTAATTGGGTTCTCTTAATATTCTCACATCTGATTCTGTTTATGTATAAGAGATATATCTAACAACTCGCTGAGCGACTTTTAAGTGCAAAAGTTCCACCATTCCACTTCATTTAAAAATCAGAAATTACTAGAATTTGCTCATATTTATGTGTGTTGTGTATGAAAATGTATTCGATTTTATAATTTCAAACTGGTATTCAGGTTGTGCTGATATGTTTGCGCAGACTTATTTTGAAACCTACTTCCAAAGAATTGGGGTAATGTGTTTCTGTACGAATATACTCTTTTTCGCACTAATAAATAGAACGGATTTAATGTTCTCAATATGACATGACTGTCTTCGAAAAAGTCTATTACACGTTTATTAAAAAAAATGTATATAAATTTATTATTAAAAAAAATTAAGATGAAAAAGATTAAAACGTCCGTTAAAACAAACTAACAAATATGCAAAGAGGGTTCCGCTAGTTACATTTTTGGTGTCACCTCAGTTGTCCATATTAAGCCAAACGAGTATGCTCATTTAGAGCATTTGGGGTTCATATCAAATTTATTCTTATCCTATTTCGTAAAGAATTTTATTAGTTTAAGAAAAATCTTAATTTTTCTAACTGAATATTTGAGCCTAAATGGCACTCTGTTGTTCGTGTCTACCCCGCAAGGGAACTGGCGTGAAGTTATGTATGTAATATTTGAGGTTATGTTTGGGGTTATTTATCAATACATACAATACATACATTTGATTTTATAGGTAGCAAAGTAACTGCAATTTCTGTTAGGTGTCCAACGTGGACAAAGTCGCTGATAAATGCTAGTTATCTATAACGTTATAAAACGCCATTTCTACTGTTTCTGTACATTGAAGTTATTAATAAACAACTGGGATAGACTATATGAACTGCGGAGAACACGATGTATTGTTTTTAGATTTCTTATTTTATATAAGGCTTTGACACCTCCTTTTTTAAAGTCGGTATAAAAGTTGTATGAACGTCCGATCTTTGTGTCTGTCCATCCTTTGATCGAGTGACAACGTAACGTATCACCCCTAGAACTCGGGCTTGATTCACGAAATATAATAGAAAAGGCTTATGTGTACACTTGTACAGCCTTCAAGATTTTAATCAGGCCATGTACGTAAACACGCGAAAACCGCGTTCGCGAAATAGTTTTCTGGGGTTCCGTAAGCATTTTGGCAAAAATGAAACTCTAAATTAGTTACGTCCCTTCGTCTCTACGTTGGTCTGTTTGTCTTGTCTTTGTATGTCACAGTATTTTTCTCTTAAAATTGCCTGGTTTGTATGGGTGAAATTTTGCCCCGTGGTGTAGCCGCATCTCAAACCCTAGGCAGTACCTTTATTTTACTTACACAAAAACTTCGGTTTTTTACATATAATAAAAACAAAGGAAATAAGCGTATGTATTATAGTCTGTCTACCCAACTGCTCATCAAAACAGAGGTGAGACGAAGCCAACCTGATTTGAAGTAATACAATAATGACATGTGGTTTAAGACATTGTAGGTTAGTGAATTGATAAATTGCGATTGCAGCGCCATCTATTTTGCTTATCCGTCTATTCTAAGGAAACGACGTGATTTATTGAAATAAAATGTATTCTAAGTATTAACTCGGGTTATAAGCCAGTACTATGTCGAGTTTCATTCATATACGGTCAGTAGTTTTTAATAAAGATGCGATCGCAGTCCCAAATTTTCGCTATTTTCGTCTATCACATGGAAACGACGTCATTTATCGGGATAAAAAGTATCCTAAGTATCCCAACCCGGAATATAATTTAGCTCCATTTCGAGTTTCATTTAAATCCGTTCAGTAATTTTCACGTGATTCTCTAAAAGACAGTCAAGAATTTTAAAAATCGTTCCTGATTTTTGACACATTTTTAAACGCATTGTACAAACTCGAACCATTTACAGATTTATTATAGTATAGATATACTGTCGTGCTATACTATAATAAATTCGTGAAAAAGGTTAAACTGCCATTCAGGTTGTTTACAATTGTTACTTAAGATTCTAGTTTTTTTGCTTTGCAATGTTGTAATGTCTGTTGTGTCAATACCTTAAGGGTTGAATGAATGAATGAATGAAGACTCTTTATTGTTCACTATAAAAAAAATTTAAACAGTTGATATGGATACATTTGCATTAGAACAATGGGCGGCCTTATCGCTTATAGCGATCTCTTCCAGGCAACCCAGTGTCTAAGGAGAGTTTATACGAAATTTCTATATAAGATTTTTGGTGGTGTATTATAAAAAATAGAATAAAATAAAGTACTACATACTTGTATATACAGATATAATTAGATATACGATGATATTATAAATATATATACATTCGAACAATAGATACATTCATTTAATGCAACAATTTTTATTTAATAGACCAATAATGGTCAGTGACCATACGTTTAAATGTATTAATTGGTTTAGCTTGTCTGATTGGAAAGGGGAGGGAGTTCCACAATCGAACAGCCTGTACGACAAAAGAATTTCCTACGAAGGAAGAAGTGTGTGCAGGTGTTGTTAACAAAAGATTTTCATTTGAGCGCAAATTGCAGGAGTGAGATTGAGAGAGAAAACTAAAAAGTTCCTTTAAATATGAGGGAGAACAGAGATTATAAAGGTTATTGTGCAAAAGTGAGAGTAAGTGAACGTTCCGGTGAAAGCGAATAGGTAACCATTTAGGCTTACCACGAAATTCAGAGACATGGTCATATTTACGCAAACCAAATATGAACCAGATACAAACATTTTGAAGTCGTTCTAGCTTATCTAGTTGTTCCTGAGTTACGTCTAGATAGCAGGCATCTGCATAATCAAGTAGGGGGAGAAGCAAGGATTTTGTAAGCGCCTTAGTAGCAGTAGGTAGGGTTCAGCGGAAGATGAGCGCTGGTTTTAAGAGACTAATATTATGCCGAGACTAACCTTTTGGGACAAAATTATGTTACTTTAATTTTTAAATATGTTATCAATTATACTGTATCTGCTGTAATTTGGCCTGAATAAAATGGTAAAAATACCACCAAAGAAACTTGCATCTTTTAAACATGCCATTTTTGATTACAACCAGCAGTCAAACACATTGTATATTCCCAAGCTATGAGGCCATCCATTACGTGACACCAATTTCATCATATTTGACCCCTCCTCCGTCCTCGTCACAGCTGGTCACATTCGCGAGGCTCCCCCCTCCCAAGTGTGACATCACATTTTTGCAATGTTTAATAATAATAATTAATTATAACACCACACAAAGTCACAAACACATAACTAACAATAAAACTTATACACATACTTAAACATTGCATTACACGCACACTCCACAAACAAACCAAGACACACAAAGAGCCTAAAAATTAATAACCCAGGCACAGAAAAGAAAAAAAACAACACACATGGCACTAGATACGACTATATATAAGTATAGATATAAGGCCAACACTGCACATGCACTTCCTCACAACACCAGCATGTAACAGATACACTCTACATTAGTATAAGTTTAGTATTAAAATTAGAATAAATTAATTTAATAAGTTATTCTTAAGGTACACCAAAACAGAAAAATTACTACATATAATGTCACATACACTAACAAAAACAAACAATAAGCGTGTACAGTCTCAAATTTTTCATAGAAATTAAGTATTAAAAAAGGGTACGGAACTCGAGTCCGTAGAGATATATATAATAATTAAAAAATAAAATAATAATAATTTATTTATTTAAGTAAATTACAATTACAATTACAATATACAATATTTATGCTAGGTACATTACTTGAGACTATAAGTTGTCGGTTTGCCCCCAAACTAGGACAGGCCTGTATTTTGGGGGGCACATTCGGCCATGATATGTTCTCATTTTTTTTTATTGTATTGATTGGGTGAGTTGAGCTTATTATATTAATTCATGTAATTATTAACAGTTTTTGTGTTTAAGTAGTTTAAGGGTGCATTATATTAAAATGTTAACGTATAATGTGATGAGTGTGTTCGTGCGCGCGCGCACGCTCTACATACAATTCAGAGATTTTGAATTATAATCTACACAATTACCATTTCGTACCGCGTTCGTAATACCGAAGTAAGAAAGAGAGTTGGTCTGAAAGAGAGTGTCGGGGTGAAGGTAAGGAAAGGAATGCTCCGGTGGTTCGGGCATGTGGAAAGAATGCATGATGAAAGAATGACTAAACAGATATACAATGCAAAAGTGGATGGAGGCAGAAGTCGTGGAAGGCCACGACACACCTTCCATGATCAAATCGATCGTGTACTAGCAGAAGGTGATGTCAGGAGCCTTAAGAACAGACGAGCATGCATGACAAGAGTTATGAATGTCAAAGAGGCAAGTGAGGTGTGTAAGAATAAGCCTAAATGGCACTCTGTTGTTCGTGCCTACCCCGCAAGGGAACTGGCGTGAAGTTATGTATGTATGTATGTATGTATGTATGTACAATTACCATTTCATATAAAGGATAAATATTGTTACATAAAATTATGGTAAATTATAGACAACTACTCTATACAAAACTGGAGCTAATCACAGAAGAAATAAAAATATAACATTATTATTCCATTAAGGAAATGGCCGATTGTATCGTTTAGAAATAAGAGGGTACATAACAAAATTAATTATTAACTTTCAAAAGAAACATGACAAGAACAACTATGCTACTATTAAATAACTGTAACACTAGCCAATTACGTTACGACGTCTTTTCGACCGAATGCTTTTAATAGAATTTCGCAGCCAAATAAAGATCTGCGGAACCCTGCATTTTGCGTGTTCTTCCACATATTTGCCAGATTTTTATTCATATAAATAGACAACACTCGGAAAGTATGGCACCATGCCAGAACTAACTTGTTAGTTTATTGTTTATATCCGTACCGTCGGGTCGTGTTGTTGACAACTAGAACAAACCCATCTATCTGATAGGTTACTTAAAATAAATAATAAATTGCTTAAATTTGCATGGATAAAAACGCATATTATACCTAAACTTGTATAGTGAGTGGTGTGTTTAAAAATAACGAGAGTTTTACCGAGAATATCTGAATATTGTTTTCCTTTTATATTTGATTACATTTGTAATGGGAAATCCTAATATGATTGTGGAGTGCGTGTTTTTGTTTACTTTACTACAAATAGACTAGTTGAGGAAATTAAAAGGCTTATAAACGGCTAATAGGAATGCCGGATAATTCAGGGTAAGGTAGATATAAATGTAGTTATAAATTATACATACATACATAACTTCACGCCAGTTCCCTTGCGGGGTAGGCACGAACAACAGAGTGCCATTTAGGCTTATTCTTACACACCTCACTTGCCTCTTTGACATTCATAACTCTTGTCATGCAAGCTCGTCTGTTCTTAAGGCTCCTGACATCACCTTCTGCTAGTACACGATCAATTTGATCATGGAAGGTGTGTCGTGGCCTTTCACGACTTCTGCATCCATCCACTTTTGCATTGTATATCTGTTTAGTCATTCTTTCCACATGCCCGAACCACCGGAGCATTCCTTTCCTTACCTTCACAGACCTTCCCCAGACCAACTCTCTTTCTTACTTCGGTATTACGAACGCGGTCCGCGAGCGTCACTTCGCAGATTTTGCGCAGTGCTCGCATCTCGACCGCGTTTACTCTACTTTCATGCTCTCTCTTCCATACCCAACTCTCGCATCCATACGTGAGCGTAGGTACCAGCACCGCGTTGTGTACGGCGAGCTGGGCCTTCTGGCTGAGGTTCATATATAAATTATGTATATTAATATTTAAACCAACTAATTAACTCTGTTGGCTCAGCGATCCGAAGTGAGTCTTGGCCTCCGAAACGAGAGCACGCCACTTTACTCTGTCCTGCGCAGTGTCTTGCCAGTTGTGGGCTTGTAGTACGGTCAGGTCAGCTTCCACTGTGTCCTTCTAGCGATATTTGGGACCGGTCGCCGCCCGACTGGTCGCTCCAAGTATGCTTTCTTCACTCCCCGATCCTCCTCCATACGTTCATATTATTATATTAACCCTCAAGACAATTATCGATGTACTAAAAAGCCGCAAGACTAACACTATCATTATCTCGTAATATACCAAGAAAATATACCCATTTCATACAAATCATACAACTCTTATATAAACAGAGTGAGATAACAACACAATTAACGATCACGTGCAGAAACGCGATCTGCACTCTCATCGCGGACACATATGTGCTAATAGTGAGCTAAAGGGTTAATGAAAAACTTCAACGGACAAGTGGAAAAACGAATCGCATCAAAATTTTAATTGAGGTTTTACGGGCAGGTTTTCAAATTGGACAAGTACATTAACAATCTGCCCGTAAAACTTCGAGTAAAATTTTGTTGCGATTCATTTTTCCACTTATCTGTTGAAGTTTCACTTCTACTAAGTGTCCCAGCACACATTTCGATTTTTCGCAGGTTTACTGCAAATTATGATTTGGTTAGGTTAGGTACATTTTAAGTAATGCATTTTTTATTTAAACATATTTTAATTTATCAAACAATGAAACTGAATTCGATCCGGAACCAATAAAAACATCGATAGTCTGCTCTAACATTATGACGCCTCTCACCACGTCTAGTCTAAATTTATGCCGCTCCTCCACGCGGCCGTAATGCTTTTTCGTGACTGAAAAATCCTAAGACCCCCGTCTATATAGAAGTTTCACTTCAATAATAAATCTGTAGAGTGGTTGAGTTTGTACAATAAATTTAAAAAAGAAAAAGCTCATGGAGGCTAGTTCGGACCAGCAGATTCGACAATGCAACTTAATGTATTTGTGTGTTCTGTTAGAGCAAGACGTAAAAAATACTGAACAGATTTGAACGAAACTCGACACGGAGCTAGCTTACAGCCCGAGTCAAAATTTAGGATACTTGTTATCCCAATAAAGGACATCGTTTCCGTGGGAAAGACACAAATAGACAAAAAGGTAGCGCAACAAACAGGTCGGCGTCATAGCAATGCAAACGAAGTTTCGCGGGCACATGCAGCTAATAATTTAAAAAATCCTTATTAATTAAACCTTTTTAACCGACTTCCAAAAGGGGTCGGTTCTCAATTCGTTATTTTTTATATGTATTTGTTACGATATTGCTTCGTCAATTGTGGGCCGATTTTCAATTTTTTTTTGTCGAAAGGTTATCCCTCCTGATTTGTTAAGAAAACGTCTTTATTGTAGAGTTAAATCTCAATCACTCTGGAAACGTTCGTTTCTTTGTTTCATTCATCATTCATTTCATTTCACATACGATATTCGGTATTGTTTGATGTGACAGCATTTTTTTTTTAATAATCGCAGACAAAGACACATATTGTATATCTCCAAATTAAGCAAGTGACGCTTGTGTTATGGGTAATATATAACGTATTACTCTGGGAGTGATCCCAGACCATAGTAAATAACGAAGAAAGGTCGTTTCCGAAATTTACCATACCTGAAATCGAACCCAGAGCCTCGGCGTTGCAGTGAGATAGGCCGGCAAAGGCTTAGCCTGCTCAACCACAGAGGCATACATATCGTCCCTCACAATCCTTCTCCTCCAGTGACGTGGACGAGGGCGGCGCGGCTAGCCATTTGTTTCCTATATACTTGTAAATAGTCAGTTTCCGTAAAACGTGCTTTTTTAACAAAGCAAAATAAATAAATATTAAAATATACATTTCTCAGGCTAAATAACTATAATATGAAATGTTAAACTTACTCTCGACTCAAACTAGTTGCGTTATCCTATACCAATCAGATTCATTAGGTCTGGTCTCAATGACATCACAATGTTTTAAATACAGTTAATTTAACTTAAGAACTGTAGTCTTTTCTTAAGTTTTCGCGTCTAGTGTACATAATAATCCTACGTTTTAACGGCTTTAAAGCCGGTTATGTAGGTAAGATTAGGCTCCCATAGAGTAAATAATAAACATAAACAAAATTAAAAGTAAATAATTAAAATGAACAAGTTGGCGGCTGAATAAAACTTTAACAATCCTCATTGACACTTGACATCTTTTTTTTCCGTGATCACGGCTACTGAAAAGTGGACGAAACGACGGAATAATTAAAATCAAGTAAGTTACCGCACTTAAAACCGTTAAAACGTAGTTTTATTAAGAACTGTAAATTTAAATTTAATCGGAACACCAACGTTTTAAAATGGAAGAATACACCCAGTTAAAAAGTAACTTATAACACACTCTGCAACTACCAATCCGTTTTTGTTTGTGTATAAAATCTTAATTAAAACCACGCAACACTGTCAATGTCAAGATTCTATTACATTAAGATCGATCGTTGCATTTCAATGATTTCCTGTGTGCAAACTATTTAATGGCAGCGATTCAGATTGATACAATTAATTCATCGACCGTTGCCAATTACCTTGTTCCCAACAACTTTGGAGTTGTATCGACAGCGGGGTCAAACGCATACCAATATATGGCGAAAGTATGTTAACGTTTATGGCATGTAGGAAGATAACGATAGACATACATACATACATACATAACTTCACGCCAGTTCCCTTGCGGGGTAGGCACGAACAACAGAGCGCCATTTAGGCCCATTCTTACACACCTCACTTGCTTCATTGACATTCATAACTCTTGTCATGCACGCTCGTCTGTTCTTAAGGCTCCTGACATCACCCTCCGCTAGTACACGATCAATTTGATCATGGAAGGTGGTTCGTGGCCTTCCACGACTTCTGCATCCATCCACTTTTGCATTGTATATCTGTTTAGTCATTCTTTCATCATGCATTCTTTCCACATGCCCGAACCACCGGAGCATTCCTTTCCTTACCTTCACCCCGACACTTTCTTTCAGACCAACTCTCTTTCTTACTTCGGTATTACGAACGCGGTCCGCGAGCGTCAATCCGCAGATTTTGCGCAGTGCTCGCATCTCAACCGCGTTTACTCTACTTTCATGCTCTCTCATCCATACCCAACTCTCGCTTCCATACGTGAGCGTAGGTACCAGCACCGCGTTGTGTATGGCGAGCTGGGCCTTCTGGCTGAGGTTCTTAGCGCCTAGAAGCTTACCTAACGCTCCATTCAAACTATTCCCCAAATTCACTCTTCTTTCTATATTAGCGGTGTATCTTCCATCCCTGCAAAAAGCACATCCAAGATATACAAATTCATTCACTTGCTCCAGCATAACAACATCGACCATTATCCTTGCATTCGTTCTGGTTTCTTCTCTTTCAAACACCATAACGATAGAACTGATTGTAAAACTACTATCGTTGCCTGTAAACGACTTTAACGCCAAGAGGACTAATGTTGCAAAGACATTGTCCACCTCTGCGAAATTTACGCGCATTCCATCGAGGAATGCATAACGAGAATTCACATGTTCCCGACTCTGTCGTAAGTTATCTGTCTCACTACAAATGTTTATGTCATTTATAGCACAATCTTGCCTACCTGCAGAGTGCATTGATGCTTCCCTCGAATCTTTCATCTTCTCAGTTCTAACTATATTATTGTTAATTATAAAATTATAACATCTTCCATGATCAAATTGATCGTGTACTAGCGGAGGGTGATGTCAGGAGCCTTAAGAACAAACGAGTGTGCATGACAAGAGTTATGAATGTCAAAGAAGCCTGTGAGGTGTGTAAGAATGGGCCTAAATGGCGCTCTGTTGTATGTGCCTACCCCGCAAGGGAACTGGCGTGAAGTTATGTATGTATGTATAAAGTTATAGTAAATTTGCGACCTGTTTCGTGTTTCTTATATTTGGCTCGCTTTATTAACTGAGAGCATATAATGAGGAGGGATGAAAGTCACGTGACAAAAAGAATGTTAAACTACAAGATGGATGGGTACAAATTTAAAGGTAGACCAAAAAAAGATGTATGGATTGTGTGAAGGATGATATGATGATATGCGGTGTGACAGAAGAGGTACGTCAGAATAGAAGAGTGTGGAAGGAAGAGACATATTGTGCCGACCCCAAGTAATTGGTATATGGTGAAAGAAAAGAGAGAGCAAGAAACAGAATCAAGAAAAGTAAATTGGTCGCATAGTCACTCATTGTCGCGCTCTACCAGAGGGACGCCTAAAGTGGCCACTTTCGCAGATTCATATTACGAATTAAAATAAATGTACTTTTTTAGGTTAAATCTTAACTTCCTTAGCAATATATATCTAGGCAAGTGTTAATTTCACTAAACGATTCTTCAAAAGTCGTACGTATATTGTCGGTCGGAACTTGAATGACAAAAGAGAAAATCGGTATATGTGGTCAAACTTGGAAACGTTTAAATCCAACAATGCTGACGACGTCGAGACTATTCATTTAGTCTTCAATGAAATGATAATCACGACTCGAACTATTGGTCTCCTCGATAAATACAGCCCATGTTAGTACATATTCTTATCGGTATTTGAAAGTAACTGTTATAAGTCAATTAAGATTGAAATTAGGTAAACAAACATCTTTTGTAGGCGATGGTTAGATTACATTCTTGAAATAATGAGAGCAAGACCAAAATGAATGCGAAAGTTGTTACAATACTTGACGTATTTTTTTTTGTTTTACTATCGTTACTTTGATTTCCATACTGTTACTTACTGCAGCGGTCACGACCCTTCATTCGGCTACTGCCGCAGTTATTCGTGAAATGTAAATCCTGGTTCGCATTGTAGCGTATCGACAGTTTTGGCGCTTCTACCTCTATGGAGATGCTAATGATTGTGTAGAGAAATATGCAGGTGTAGGGGTGACCAGAGTTATCATGTAAGTATGGAACCTCTGATCACACCCACTCGTATGTCTGTCAGCGTGATGATATACTTAGCTGTATAATGGTTGTAACAAGCGTCTTCTTATCCAACAGTACCAGGTTCAATCATATACGTGGACTAGCTTTCGCCCGCGACTTCGTCTGCGTGGAATAGTAAAAAAAAAAGTAAGTTAAAAAACCCGTCGATTTTGAAACATTCTTCATTGGTGCTCCGCTCCTATTAGTCTTAGCGTGTGACATATAGCCTATAGCCGTCCTCGATAAATGGGCTATCTAACACTAAAATAATTTTTCAAATCAGACCAGTAAGTAGTTCCTGAGATTAGCGCGTTCAAACAAACAAACTCTTCGGCTTTATATATTAGTATAGATTAATCGAATACAGTATTTATTACTGATATTTATAATATTTCGATATTCACTGATTCTAACTTTATCCAAGGGATAAAGTTTAAAATAGAGAATGGCTTTGATTTTAAGAAGCTCAAAGGGCCGAGTGCCGTCGTTGGATTTCGCGAATACTGAGTAACGTGTGGCCTCGATGGTGATCTTGCTGCGTCTCTTCCTGCATCCGCGAGCGCCCTTATATATCGCTTAGCTTGTTATTGATGACGCAGACGGCCGGGCAGTTGGTCATCGTGCCACAGGACCGTACTCGCCGCAGGGCCGCCTTCGGTTTGTTGCTATGGGGAATGATATGATATGATCATGATTAAATGGTGCATACCTGGTGCACCACCATACAGGCGGCCAGAAGGTGAATCTTGTAAGCTTTAGGTAGTTTAGTTGACTTCCGGCAGCCTAACTGTGCGTCCATGTCCTTGCCCGCCCTTTTAGCGTGAAAGTGTATTGTGTGAATGATTATAATGTTACGAGTTACAAGACTCGAATTAAAATGCCGTTGGAATTACTATAGAATTTATTAGAACTATACCAACACGTATAACACAGGTACAAATATAACTGGACGCAACCTGTACAAATGTAATGCACGATTCAATGACACGCGCAAAGTGCGTCACTATATAGCTTATCGAATGTACACACGTCTTGCTCGTATCATAATCGTCGCTTGACTGCCTCACACCTCCGTTCGGGCATTGTTTTATACTAAACTATACAAATGTCTCCAACAATATGTCTACCTGCCAAGCGTCGACGCAATTTCCCAGAAAACGTAATCCGCACACCTGCTTAATTATTCCTGCGAACGGCCATAAACGAGTACAATACACAATAGGCTGTTTTTCTAATTCAAATTCAAATTTATTTATTGCAAAAAACATGGTTTAAAAGGTGTTACAATAAATATATTTAGTTACACATGTTTTTGCCATCTTAGTAAACAAAATGCGGGAAGGTAATAAACTGTGCTTTATGGCAGGCAGGTGTGCGTTCACTTTTGTCGGCATGTAACAATATCATAGTATTTTTACATTCTAGACGGCGGTTCATTTTGTGCTGTCTCGGTAGGGTGAACAGGACACGGAACAGAACTAGTACCTAATGTAAATATACCTACCACATAAAACGTACAATTGAACAATTAGGTATTTATATGAAGTTGTTCTCATTAGTATTCTGAGTCGACTACTTCAACTTGTCACCGGCGTAGTGGCAGTCCGGTCCTAGTCGTTTTCAGTTTACCTCATTTTTTCACTTTTATGGTAATTGTGTATTGACTCTGGACATGATGTATTTTTTTTATTACAGGAGTTCAGCAGACAGGCAGACGGCCCACTGGATGGAAAGCGGTTACCATCGCCTATGGACATTTGCAACACCAAAGGTGCTACAAAAGCATTGCTGTTCTCTTAAGTGAGCCTGGATCCTGGTCACTAATGCCGGGACACAACACAAAGTTGTTAAGCCATAACAACCTTGAGTTGTGTTCCGGAATTAGTGACTAGGTTCCAGTGACCCTTATGAGAGCAGCAGCGCATTTGTAGCACCTTCGGTGTTGCAAATGTCCATAGGCGATGGTTGCCGCTTTCAATCAAGTGGGCCGTCTGCCTGTCTGCTGAACTCCTGCAATAACAAAAAAAATGGCAGCATGCTCTAGACCAGGGGTGGTAGCCATCCAGTCGGGCAAATGCCCTACCACCTGGCTGTGGGTTGTTTAGTCGCCTCTTACGACAGACCGCCCGGTCGCAGGAAATGGTATTCTTTCTCCGTTCCTGCACGGATAAAAGGTGCAGGTGTATTGACATATGTAATTTTACAATTCTTATAACGCCTCTAAATCAACGAGGCATCGAACACGAAAATAATTTAGTGTATTAGAATAGTGAACTCTTGAGATCAGCGCGTGGAAAACATTTTTTCATGTTTTATTATTTGTTAATTGTCTTTTTAATTTTGTTTTTAATTAAATTAAATTTGGCATAAGAATTGAACAAAAATAGAGATAATTATACGAAAATATTTACAATTTTTTGTCGATAACAACAGACACGTAGCGGAGCGATTATTTTTTTTACTGTAAATAGTTGTCCGTGGTAGATTCATCAATCGGGTTTTAAAAAAGTTTTATTTAATTCCATAAGTAGGGAGACGTATGGGGCCACTAAAGTGATAGATTTAAAACGTCTTAGCTGAGATGAGAATGTTGAGATGGATGTGTGGTGTTACAAGAATGGATCTTTAACCCTTGACCCGTGACTGAAAAATTGAAAGCATAAGGTGGTACAAGCATGTAATGAAAATTATGTGACAAAGGATGGTAAACTGGAAGATGGACGGGTACAAATGTATAAGTATCTAACTTACTCCGTTGGTTCAGCAACCCAAAGTCTTGGCCTCCGAAACAAGAGCACGCCACTTTCCTTAGTCCTGCGCAGTGTCTTGCCAGTTGGGGGCTTGTAGTGCGGTCAGGTTAGCTTCCCACTCAATCCTTCCAGCGATACTTGGGACGACCAACCGGTTGCCGACCGACTGGTCGCCCCAAGTATGCTTTCTTCACTCCCCGATCCTCTTTCATCCGCTCTAAATGACCGAGCCAGCGGAGACGGTGAGTTTTTATCTCAGCAATTATATTGGGCTCTTCTATTTCGGAATCGGTTCGGACCCTTCAGCTGCCATCTTCTTTTATTATATTATATTACATTTATATAAATGTACTAGCTGTGCCCGCGACGTCGTCCGCGTGAAATTGGTTTCAAAACCCTCCGATTTTGAAACATTCTTCATTGGTGCTCCGTTCCTATTTGTCTTAGCCTGGTGATATATAGCTTATAGCCTTCCTCGATAAATGGGCTATCCAACACTGAAAGAATTTTTCAAATCAGACCAGTAGTTCCTGAGATTAGCGCGTTCAATCAATCAAACAAACTCTTCAGTTTTATAATATTAGTATAGATAAGTAGACCAGAAAAAAGATAGATGGGTTGTGTAAAGGATGACATGATGATTTGTGGCCTGACAGAGGATGTTTGTCAGAATAGAGGAATATGAAAGGAAACGACATTTTATGCTATCCCCAAGTACATACATACATACATAACTTCACGCCAGTTCCCTTGCGGGGTAGGCACGGACAACAGAGTGCCATTTAGGCTTATTCTTACACACCTCACTTGCCTCTTGGACATTCATAACTCTTGTCATGCAAGCTCGTCTGTTCTTAAGGCTCCTGACATCACCTTCTGCTAGTACACGATCAATTGGATCATGGAAGGTGTGTCGTGGCCTTCCACGACTTCTGCATCCATCCACTTTTGCATTGTATATCTGTTTAGTCATTCTTTCATCATGCATTCTTTCCACATGCCCGAACCACCGGAGCATTCCTTTCCTTACCTTCACCCCGACACTCTCTTTCAGACCAACTCTCTTTCTTACTTCGGTATTACGAACGCGGTCCGCGAGCGTCACTCCGCAGATTTTACGCAGTACTCGCATCAAGTAATTGGAAGAATGTGAAAGAGAAAGAGAAGTAAGGATAATCCTTTTATAAATTCATTAATAAACATATCCTTTTATAAATTCATTAATAATGTGCCCTCCACGTCCACTTTTGAAAGTGGCTACGTTACGTCAATTTATAATCGCTAGACTAGTCGGAAGTCTATAACCTTTTCAATGTTAGTTTTGTCTACTGTCTGACTTTAAATGAATCTTAAAATACGATATGTAGTTATCGGTTTAAACAAAAACATTAATTACCTTATCAATCATTCATTGTGAATGTGAATATTGACCCAATAATGCCGGGTTCTTGATATCTTTCATTCAATTATTTGCCTTACTACTGACTAAATCTTAATTCCGTGTATTTACTATATGTAATATAAATTTTCTATTTGTACTTTTTGTTCAAATGTCACTTTTACTTTTTAAGATGAAATACATTTACGAATACTTTACTGTTGGAACATAACATCGGGGTAGTGTGGAGCTCGCCGGCTATTTGTCGGAGTACTCACTAAAAAACCTCTGTGTTTTCCCTCTTGCCAGAAGTTAGGTCCATGGGATCAAGGCATTACAAGGCAAGGCGTTCCTTAAAGCTAGCACAGGTATAATGGGACGCGGGACGCTCACCTTCAGGATGACGCAGATACTTAACGGGCATGGACGCTTCGATAAGTATCTGCATCGGATTATGGGATGTCTGCCTTCTCCTCAATGCCGCCAATGTGTCGCACAAGACTCTGCGTGCCATACGCTGGTCGAATGCGCTGCATGGGCACCGCAGAGATTTGAGCTTGAGGCCGTCGTAGGGCCGATCGATTCGCTGGGTAGTTCGGTTGAGGCCATGCTGCACAGCGACGATCATTGGGGGGCTGTAGCAAGTTTGTGTGAGGCAGCAATGTCACACAAGGAGGCCGTTGAACTAGAAAGGGAGAGAGGTGCGCATGCGACACGTGGGTAACGACGTCAGTTGGGTCTACGGAGACGCAGATATGCGCAAAATCTCCCGTGATTCCGTTACAGGGGTCCACATGCCTCTGGGGATGCCGTAGAACTAACTTCTGTTGCCGATGTGAGTTTGCTCTGCTTCCCGGGGCACTCTCAGGCCTTGATGCGCGGATCAGCATGGGCGTAACTTCGTTCTAAGTCTCATGCTCTTCCTACCATAAGCGCGGACACATGGGATGCAGGAAGGTTTAGTGGAGTAGTAGCATATTGGGAACGACTTTAGCCGAGTCTCCACATATACTGGCGGACCACTTTGTTATTCCTCTTTCCAGTCGTGTGGTCTCACTCTCACCGCTTTGGTCTAACCCCCACAAAGAGATCGGTAATGTACGAAACGTATTCCCACTGCTTCATCAAATAAAATATCAAAATGTGTGCTGGGACACATAGTAGTAGTAGTAGTATTAGTTTTTCCACTTGTCCGTTGCGATTCGTTTTTCCACATATCCGTTGCCATTCATTTTTTCACTTGTCCGTTGCGATTCGTTTTTCTACTTGTCCGCTGAAGTTTCACTTCTATTATGTGTTCCAGCACACATTTCGATTGCTTGCAGGTTTACTGCAATTTATGATTTGGTTAGGTTAGGTACATTTTAATTAATGCATTTTTTATTTAAACATATTTTATTTTATCAAACAAAAAAACCGAATTCGATCCGGAACCAAATAAACATCCATAGTCTACTCTAAAACTATGCCGCCTCTCACCACGCGATATACCTTCTACCCCCTCCACGCGGCCGTAACGCTTTTTCGCGACAGAAAAAATCCTGATACCTTGTCTATATAGAAGTTTCACTTTAAATAGCAATTAAGGCACAATCAACTAAAAAATATGGAATATCATGCTCTAATTTGTTGCTAATTAGTTGCCGCAATTAGACATTTTTTGTTTGTTTTTTTTTGGAAATACTGCTGAAAACACTATGCGATGTACGGGGGTATCACTGACTATATGCCAATCACTTTCACAGATATATATGTGCGTATTGAGATTATGAATTCGTGGCTGTGCTAGCTTGGTCAGTCTTTTTTTTTATTGCAGGAGATCAGCAGACAGGCAGACGGCCCACTTGATGGAAAGCGGTTACCATCGCCTATGGACATTTGTACTACCAAAGTTGCTACAAATGCGCTGCTGCTCTCTTAAGGGAGACTGGAACCTGGTCACTAATGCCGGAACACAACTCAAGGTTGTTATGGCGACATAGTTTAGACCAGGGGTGGTGTAGCCATCCAGTCGGGCAAATGCTCTACCACCTGGCTATGGGTTGTTAAGTCGCCTCTTTCTTTCTCCGTTCCTGCACGGATAAAAGCAGTCTTGTTTATGGGCGGGCCTCTCTTTGAGCTGGGGATTCTTAGTCCTCGAGGCAACTGCGCCCTCGGCTTGAGTTGAAAGGGACACGCGCGGCCTAGTGCCAGTGTCCATTTAAATATTTCCTAGGGAAAACAACAAGGGCGTATCAATGTTTTTGACTCGTGAAATTATATTTTTCTGAAGCCATCGTAACTGACAACACACAAAGACTTTTTATTTATTTATTTTAAGGACTTTTAGACAAACGTCCATATCAGTCCGTGAAGACAAAACCTTACAAGCACATAAAATAATAATAATAATAAATAAGCATAATATAAGTGATTTTGCATGCATGAACATACAAAATCACTTATTTTATGCTTTTAACAATAAAGTCTAAAACTAGTTTTGCTTCTACAGACAAAGGGTTAGCTAAAAAAGAATGAAAATCTCCAAAGTCCAGCAAGTCTAAGCATAAATCTCTCCTTGGTCGATGTGTCTCTCATGGTTATTTTTGGTGCATTATACAAGAATATGATACATGTCCTCTCTTTTATTACACGTCTCACAATTGGGGCTGTTTGTACAAAGACTAAACATTATCATTCAGTCTTCAATGAGTGAATGTCTTGCTGTGTCTGTTTATTATCAAAAACGTATAATACTGGTTAAAAATGAAGTACACTTGTGTTCTCAGTAAAATGAACCTCTTCAACCTGTCACAATAATTGATGTGTTTCGCGTCAGTCATAGACATACAATTTGGTTGAGGTTTTTGGTACTAAGGTCCGACTATCCTCTGGTGCCTATTTGCTTGAAGCTTATTTTAACACCCGTTGTACTTTCTCTTGTTTGTTTTGGTGTACAATAAAGTGTTGTCTATCTATCTGTACGGTGCAGGTGGTGTACTCAATGACACACCCCTTAAATATGGACTGTATTTATTATAGGCGCTTACAAAAACAATAGGTATGATTAGCACTACTGTATTAAACGGCATGTTCAAGTCAATCGACACAAGTTAGCACTAGAACCCGGATGTTTCTCTGAACACTGATATCAGTAATTGTATCGATTTCACCGGTCAATACTAGTTGCACTAATAAAGTACACTCGTGTTCACAGGATCCTCGAAAGTCACACTGAAAGCCCAAATGGCTGTGGAGTCTTCCGAATGCTTCCTGGTCTTCCTTTCTTTCTCTTGTGTGTATAACTTGATTCGCAAACTACTTGTATACTTGACCAACTGACTTTTGACCATTGACCATTCCGGTAGCTCGCACCGCACTCGATAGGGTACTACTTTTAAGCAGACGCTTAGCTGCTAATCGAGCGAGCAACATATTGGCGGTAAGCGGGGCGTGGGGGTATGGGAATTCCGGGGAGTGGTCAGGTGGGTGATTCTGTCCTCAACACTATCTATCTTAAACTTGAATATTAATGAATCCTTGGACAGGCCTTAGATACACAAATCGCGCAAAGCCACATTTAATATTAAGAAGAAACAAATATGTTCACAGCTCTGTTATTTATTTTGAATATCCTTCTAACAGGTTTACGTTGCCAGCACGCGCTGATGCTGTAGTGGAACTATGGAGGACCAAGATGGCGGAGGGCCTACTCTCGCCGGGACATTTCCAAGATCACTGGAGGGTGACAGTGCCGAGGATATATTCGCCTCAACCGAATCGGACATGTTTGGGTGAGGGAATTTATTTTACACCTAAGTAGTTGCTTGTGGGTAATTTATGTATGTGTGTATTTATACTTGTTATTGAGATAAATAATTATTTATATTTTAAACTAGGATATGCCCGCGAGCGACTTCCACGCTTGACTTGAAATTTCCGCGGGATTCCCGGGACACCAAGTACCGCAGTATTTATAAAAGAATCGTTAGCTATCGTTTTAGAGAAAACTTAGGGAATAAGCTAATTTTTTCGCACTCGAACAACTACGTTTTTATCCCGGGAAAATTGATTTCGTTATATGCCTACGGGATTATCAAAAAACTTGTACAGATTTTCATTGGAAGTATTTTTTGTATTTTACTTCTGATCCTTTTCTGCTCTTCTTCTGCTTTTTCTGCCCTGATTTTTTTTCAGAAGTTTCAACTTCTAATTCAAAAGTTAAAAAGACACCCACTTTTGTTACTATGGGATCTTAATATAACCTAATAAGGAATTGAAGAATATCGTTTATGACAGATAGACAGACGGTCATGACGACTAAGAAATGCTAAGAACCATAAATATTTCATTAATTTTTCTAAAGTACGTAATAGTATTTATGGAGGCTTTAGATTTTTTTTTAATTTCAGATTGGTCTTTCGACGAGGAGTTAGGTACAAAGCTCCTAATTCAACCGTTAGAACAATTCATATGGGGCTCAAGCGACGGATCGCAACCGGCTAAGCCGCGCCGCTCCACTCTCTGCGGTCGTGTCTTCAAGCAGGGCGAGCCGGCATACAGTTGCAGGGAGTGCGGTAAAGTACCGCTTTTACCTACCTCTTTATAACTTCCTCGTAATCAACGTCCACGCCATGAGAATGCTTTGCTCTCTAGGTATGGACAACACGTGCGTCTTATGCGTGGAGTGTTTCAAAGTGTCAGCGCATCGACATCACAAGTACAAGATGGGCCAATCCGGTGGCGGCGGTTGCTGCGACTGCGGTGACACAGAGGCCTGGAAGCGGGACCCCTTTTGCGAATTGCACGCTGTGAGTATATAGCGATGTATCAGGTACTTTAAGTATTTAGCTACTTAAGAGAGAGTATTACGGGACTAACTTCACACTAAACTACATATATGTGTGTGTACGTATATTTATATGTATAATATTACTATGATTTATGTATTTAATTATGTGTATATAAATACAATACAATTACCATGCGCTAACAACGCTGAAAGAAAACATCGTGATGCAACCTGCACATCGATATTATAACCAATGTGTCAAACCTGCCAAGCCGCCTTGGACAAGCATGGCGGGTATACTGTCCGTTCCGCCCTATATGAAATACAATGGGAGGCCCGATCCCAGCAGTGGGACATTTATGGGCTGTTATTTTTTTTAAATAAATCTACTAGCTGTCCCGGCAGACGTTCTTCTGCCCTGAAGAAATAAAATTTAGAACCCGATTCTAGCGCCACCTACCGGGTCCAAATGTAAGCTATCCTATCTTTCAAGTCGGATCAAACTGCACACGGTGTGCAAATTTGATTAAAATCGGTCAAGCAGTTAGGGAGTCCATCGCGGACAAACAACGTGACACGTAATTTATATATATTAAGATATGTATATTTATATAGGTATAATAATATTAATATATAATATGTAACATTTTTCAAAATGTTGTGCAAAAGACCCTGTCCAACTTTTGTGCCATATTTCACTCTCCATCCCAAGGTTGTCTGGAAGAGATCGCTGTCAGCGATAAGACCGCCATTTGTACATAATTTCAAGCTGTTTTTGTGTATTGTTTCATTAATTTTATTGTACAATAAAGTATATTCTATTCTCTATTCTAATGTTTCTAAAGTTGGTGTGCCTAAACAATTAGCCGAGGGTTAAGATAAGATAATTACCAAAAATTTATGCCTAAACAGCGTTTATTTTATTTTAACCGTTGTTTAAATGTCTATGCACACCAGCCGTTTTAAAAAGACACGACCAAAAACAGGTGCGGTCTAATGGCCGGTCGCTGTATCTCAAAGCTGATTTACAATGATCCAGCTACTGACTTCAAATTTGAAGGAAGCTAGTGCTAATTTCAGACTGGCATCAGTAAATTGATTTAAAGTCAGTACGGTGCTGCCTTCAATGTTCCCCATCGAATATTTTAAAGTGAGTTCGCTCCCCGAATTAGTAGCTGAATCAATGTATATCAGCCTTTACTTTGTTTTACCATCAGTAGTCATGTGCTGAGACTGAGCCCAATTTGAGTACTTAATTTGTTTCTATTAGAATAGCATAGAATAGAATATTCTTTATTGCACACAAGAAAATAATACACATGAGTTAACAATCATATAACTAGTACAATCTGCGGTCTTATCGCTAACAGCGATTTCTTCCAGACAACCTTCTGGAGATAATTTTACATTTCTAATAATGTGTCCGTATTCAGTGCGCATAGTTTAAAATATATACAATCATATATATATATTAATAATAAATAAAAATACACATACATATTTATATACAAATATCTATTGTTTGATAACTTTCTATATTGTTTTTGTCCTGTCTTTCTTTCGAGTAGAAGTTTGTCATTATTTATATGGACCTTATGTTAAATTTTAAGGAGTAACGCAAATGACACAGCTAACTTGTATAAAATATTATGTGTGTTTGTCTGCCCGATGCTCTATTAGGGCCCATTCATAAATTACGTCACACGTAAAGGGGGAGGGGTTGACGAAATGTGACAGTGTGTGACAAGTGGGGAGGGGTCTTAAATTTCGCAACATCACATTTCGAAATCTAATATATTTAAGCTTTAAAACACGAAACTTGAACTATTAACGAAAAACCTTAAAAAGATTTCCAACTTATCTGCATGATTATATTGTAAATGGAAATAAAACTTACTACAGAACGTCTGCCCCTTATGAATAATTTAGTTATATTGCATTGAAGAGTTTAGTTTGTTGGTAATATAAATACAATATTCTCGTTTCAGGCGTCAAAAGAGGGCGAGCAATCGGAAACAAGCATAAATCCGGATGTAATAGAACGTATGAAGATGGTGACGTCGGTTTGTTTGTCTTACTGCCTTAGGCTGCTCACACACGACCACGCGCCAGGATTGCCTAATGATCTCAGGTGGGATATTCAACTAAAAAAAGTAATTCTAATACTAAATTATGTAAAGATGAGATGAAAGTATATAAGATAGTAGGTCAATTTTAACAAAGTATCTTCGATGTCGTCTCTCGTACTAAACTTTGCATTTTCACACATATTAGAGTCGAAAATAGGATAGCTTTTTTTATTTTTTTTATTACAGGCGTTATTTTAGTTTTTAATTAATTTTTTATTGCCAGAGTTCAACAGACAGGCAGACAGCCCACTTGATGGATAGCGGTTACCATCGCCTATAAACATTTACAACACCAAAGGTGCTACAAATGCGCTGCTGTTCTCTTAAGGGAGACTGGAACCTGGTCACTAATACCGGAACACAACTCAAGGTTGTTATGGCGGCATACTCTAGACCAGGGGTGGTAGCCACCCAGTCGGGCAAACACACTACCACCTGGTTGTTATACTGAGAAATTGAAGAGTTCGCATGTGGTACGAATTGAAATTTAGATGAGCAAAGCTATTTAGAGGGGTTTTGTAAATTCTTAGAATTCTATCAAAGGGCTGCCATTAATAATAGCAGCCCAAACTTCCGACTGCTGGATTAGATCTCCCTATCTCAGGAGAACAGATAACGTAATATCTGTCACGCTTGTCCAAAATGTGCCACCATCCCCCTTTTGCCATCACACCTCTCGCCATGCATTGAGTGTTAATTGTAATTATGCATGTGTAAAGGTTCCTAAGAACGTTTTTCTTAAACATATTCGGTTGAACTCCCTTCCAAGGTTTAGGTTTTTCCTAATAATACTTGTAGCAGCAATAGGTAGATAGTTAAATGCTACTTCAGGTTGGCAGAGAGTAATATTCACTGTCGAGTTCTGATAAGAACTGAAGTGAACTCATTTATGTTGGAAACGATAACCTTATGTACAAATATAATGTCATACAGCTAGTGCACTACATAGCACAATGTGTGAGCGAGATAGACCAACTATAAATAAGGCCGCTCCCGCGTTGCGCTAGCCAGTTGCTCACTATACCCTGCAATGACTTTATGTATGCAGCTCTCTTGGACTTGTAGTATGTTGGTAGTACCTCCGGTGTTACAAATGTCTATAGTCTATCCGTGCAGGAACGGAGAAAGAATACAATTTCCTGCGGCCGGGCGGCCTGTCGTAAGAGGCGACAAACCAACCCACAGCCAGGTGGAAAGGCATTTGCCTGACTGGATGGCTACCACCTCTGGTCTAAAGTATGTCGCCATAACAACCTTGAGTTGTGTTCCGGCATTAGTGGCCAGGTTCCAGGCTCCCTTAAGAGAGCAGCAGCGCATTTGTAGTACCTTTGATGTTGCAAATGTCCATAGGCGATGGTAACAGCTTTCCATCAAGTGGGCCGTCTGCCTGTCTGCTGAACTCCCGCAATAAAAAATATAAAAGAATAGTTGATACATCTGATCACATCATTGTTTAAATGGTAGATATTCCCCAGTTATGTTTTGATCTATATCATAAGAATGAAATCTGTTTAGCTTAGCCACTGAGCAATGACCATACATGCAATAAGATTTAACGGCATTCAATGCTTTTTATTAATTGAATAACAGTAAGTTGTTAAATGCAATTTATTACTATTTTCAGGTTAAAAGACTCCGAAAGGGATCTGTTGCAGATATTGGATCAGCCAGATTGTTACTGCACAGTCCTGTACAATGACGAAACACACACATTCGATCAGGTCAGATACATAGCAGTTTGTTTCCTTATGTAGATACTGTTTATTAAATGCAAATATTTACTGCTTCTAAAGTTTGATTTAGATTATTATCTATACATATAATAAAACTGTGGAGGTCGAATTTCTGTACAATGAAAAAAAATGATAAAAACCGAGTCAGGGGGATGTAAGAAGTGAAATAGAACTAATTTCGATTTTTTTTCAAATTTTTCTGTTTCTCTGTTTGTCTGTCTGTTTGTACCGACTAATCTCCGAAACGACTGGACCGATTTAAATGGAATTTTGTATGGTGGTAGCTTATATCCCTGGTTAACATATAGGATACATTTGATCCCGAAAAATTAAAGAGTTCCCGTGGGATAGTTAAAAAACCGCACCATGCGGACGAAGTCGCGGGCATCAGCTGGTATAAAATATGACGACTAATAATTGTTGTTCAATATATTTGACATTTGCGCTTGACTAGAGTTCTCGGCAAAGTCTTTGGCGTGTACACGCTCGAGTCGAGCGTGTTGCGGTTAGTAGTATACTTAATAGTACTCTAGTATTTATTTCTCTGGTATAAAGGTTGGAAAGAATGCATGATGAAAGAATGAATAAACAGATATACAATGCAAAAGTGGATGGATGCAGAAGTCGTGGAAGGCCACGACACACCTTCCATGATCAAATTGATCGTGTACTAGCAGAAGGTGATGTCAGGAGCCTTAAGAACAGACGAGCGTGCATGACAAGAGCTATGAATGTCAAAGAAGCAAGTGAGGTGTGTAAGAATTAGCCTAAATGGCGCTCTGTTGTTCGTGCCTACCCCGCAAGGGAACTGGCGTGAAGTTATGTATGTATGTATGTATGTATAAAGGTTGGGAAACAAATGAAAAATCGATTCATCTAATGATAAGAGGCTACTGTCAATGTTGAACGCTTGAGATACCATAGGGTTATTTGTAAGAGGGGGAGAGTTTTGTTTTATAACATAGAGAAAGAGTAAGAACATTGGCTCTCCTATCCATTACACACCATTAAAAGGTTTACATTCCACTCATTTGGAATTAAATATATTTCTTTCTTTCTTTTGTGTCACTGTATCATTGTAGGTGACAAATGTTGTATACTTAATTAATTATACACTTGTGGGATACTTTCTAATTATTTGCTGGAAGACCTAAAAATGACTTAAATAAAAATACTGAATGTGCGAAATGTTCGAGTAACAGATAGAAGATTACCCTTTTCCGCCAAACCAACCGTGATATGTGTTAGAGCAGGGATTCCCAAACTATTTTGGGCAGGAGACCCCTTTTCCAAAATGAACTGATACATCAGACCCCCATAGCCAAATTATTTAAAAAAATCCTATGTCTAGTTTTTTTCGTATTGATGCAAAATACTTACCAATTTAAAAAAAAATGTGGTTGGGTTAAGTGAGTAAACTTGACAGCATTTTCTCATCAAATTTTAACAAAATAAGTAGACACAAAATTCAGTAAATATACGAACTTGTGCACACTTATCGTCTTGTTGAGTTTTTTAAAGTACAACAATGATACTTCCTACTAAAATATTAGTCATTATAACAAGTTGGTATACGTAATACAACGTATACAGTATCTTGAGAGGTTCAAATAAGAACCCCCATCGACGATCGGAAGTGGTCGATATCGACCACTTTGGGCATCCCTGTGTTACAGGATGACCATGATGAATGATGATGATGACCACCACCATTAGCTATCGTATTCTGTCTTTTAGGTAATAACTACGCTAATCAGAGTGATGAAGTGCAACCACCGCGACTCCGTGGAGCTCGTCAGCTTGATCGACCGCGAAGGCCGAGCGCTCGTCAAGTGCAACTCTTTCCAGGTTTGCGATAAGTTGAAGACCGATATTGAAATGTAAGTATTTATTTTATAACGATACGTTTTCAATTTCAATAGACAAAAGTTTTATTTGTAAAACATGAGTAAGAGTCCGCGCCACAAAAGAAGTGCGCTGCAATCGCCGTGCTTAATCCTGTCAGATTAATTATTTTCCGATCCGTAAATCGATGTAGGCAGTCATGCACGCAGTTTTGATTAGTTAATTATCATTGTATTTAAATTATTTCGATCTGAGGAAGTAGAAGTGAAAGCACCAAAACAGAAGCATAGAAAAATTTGAATAGATGTTGAATAAATAGTGTTTGAGATGAGTGTAATGCTAATTTTAGTTGAATCAACCAAATTAGATAAATGTTAAAAAGTACAAAACGGAAAGGGTGCGATAGACGACGAAAGACGACGTTCAATGACATAGATTCAAATAATATTTTCTTAAGTTTTCGCGATTTGTATACATAATCAAACTACGTTTTAACGGTTTTAAGCGCGGTAATTTATACGTTTCTTGCGCCGCTTCTTCTCTTCAAGCCATAACATGTTGCGAAGCGGTAGTAAATTAGATTAGGCTCCCATAGAGGAAATAATTACCATAAACAAAATTAAAATTAAATAATTAAAATTAACAAGTTGGCGGTAGGCTAAATAAAACTTTAACAATACTCGTTGACACTTGACATCTTTGTCTTCCGTGATCACGGCCACTGAAAAGTGGCCGAAACGTCGGAAAAACCATAATCAAATAAAATTACCGCGCTTAAAACCGTTAAAACGTAGTTTTATTAGACATTGATTCAAGATTATCTTTATATAGACAACTTTTTAAAGAATATATTGGATTAATACAATTTGTGAAAAAAAATATAAAAGAACTTTGCAAATTATTTATTTTTTCTTTTTCTTTATCTAACATTAATATCTTTCTAATATTTGATTTATCACACCTAAGCTTCTTTAAGCACTACTTCATAATATCTTTTACACCAAAATGAAATCAGTGACTACAATTTTTTCACGGTGATGTTTTTTGCATCTAACAAACTAATTCAATAAAGTAAAAATTTTGGTGTAAAATTTTGAAATTACTAGCGTGTGTATTTACACATATGGCATATGAATGAGTGTTATTTATTGAACACAGATAGGTTTTATGATATTTTCTTGATCACTATTACAATATTGAAACTAAATCTATGTATTATATAAGTAGCATACTATTTACTAAAATTAACAAGAAGTCTTTGTGTAAGTTACATATTCAAATATAGTGGAATATGCATTTTATTCTTCTATGTGTCGCACGCTTACACGCCACTTGTGGTATTTATATGCCATGTTGTATTGACACCCATCACTGGCCGGTTCCTGTACCTTATCGACCGTTCATTTTCCTTACTACCATATGAGTAACGCCAAAACTCAAACGATAGTAAGGCATGTGAATGGAATAGTAAGATATAGGAACCGGCCACACGTGTGTTTGCACGCGAGTGCGGCTAGAGGTGTGTGGGGTGACGGGCGTTGTGGTTGTTATGGGCACTCAGCGCCATGGCGATGTTCGAAAGGTTCACCTCGAGGCAGGGCTCCAGCCTGAAGGTGCTCGTGATGCACGCGCACGTCATCGCTCACCAGACGTTCGCCATGAAGCTGCTCACATGGTGAGTGTTATTATTTATACATATAGGTTTACGGCTTGGCAGCTAGGCCTTTAAGCCAGATCTTAGATTACAATGTAGTTTCTTCTTAAGCCTATGTATAGCTCAGCTGAACTGTAGGTTATCAACTGACGCCATCTAACGGAATTTTTGCGACAACTCGAAGGGCCACATTTGACTACACTTAACATATGTGAATTAAACTCGTGGATGGATGCAGAAGTCGTGGAAGGCCACGACACACCTTCCATGATCGAATTGATCGTGTACTAGCATAAGGTGATGTCAGGAACCTTAAGAACAGACGAGCGTGCATGACATGAGCTATGAATGTCAAAGAAGCAAGTGATGTGTGTAAGAATAAGCCTAAATGTCGCTCTGTTGTTCGTGCCTACCCCGCAAGGGAACTGGCGTGAAGTTATGTATGAAATTAAACTCGACATAATGCTGGCTTTTAAATCGAGTTAACAATTAAGATAAATTTTATCCCGATAAAGGACATCATTTCCTCAAAATAAACGGATTAGCAAAAAAGATGGCGCTGTAGTTGTGATGTAGATAAGCATAGCTGTAATTCAATATCAAATACGTTATCAGGTTTGCTGCTACTTTTCTTTATGCTGTGCAGTTATCTACACTATATTGACATAGTTCCTTTGTAATTGTAGTGAACTACACAAGAAACTAAAGTATTGAAGGTTTATATCGGGTGTTTCAGCAAATGGAACACCTACTAAAATGGGTCAAAGGGCATAATAACACTACCGTACAGTTACTAAAAGGAAAGGTGATGTCAGGTCAGCCTTAAGAACAGACGAACTTGCATGACAAGAGTTATGAATGTCAAAGAGGCAAGTGAGGTGTGTAAGAATAAGCCTGAATGGCACTCTGTTGTTCGTACCTACCCCGCAAGGGAACTGGCGTGAAGTTATTTATGTATGTATGTATGTACTAAAAGGAAAAAAATCATAAAAATTCAGTTTTAGAGTTATGACCGTTTAAACTTTCACTTCTTATCGCCATAATTTCGCAATAAATCAGGTGGAACATGTACACTAAAAGATTTTTAATCGAACATATTTTTTTCTTTTCAAATTTATTCATCCGGTATTGAAAAAACGCATGAAAACTAACTTCAGCAGTGACGTACTTTTGATAGGATCCCCTTAACAATGTTTACAAATCGTTGAGGTCACGAACTGGCAGTTGAACTCTATAAAAACGCCGACCATCGGTTAGCCGGATGCGCGGTTGCTTTGTCGGCGCGTTTGTGTTTGGCGGCATTATTTAAGGGCAACGAACTTGCCAAATGTTTTATGCAAAGTTTAATCATTCTTAGTGTACAATGTTAAGGAGAAGCACAACCAAAATATTTTTTTTCTTCCTGTATCTTTATGATTATTAAATAATAAAATTATAATGCATCTTAGTTAAGATATATTCCCGGTGTACTATAAAGGTTTCAAGTAGGTGTTCCGTTTGCTAAAACAGCATGTATATATAAAACACCTAAGTAATTTTTTATGTACGTAATATAGAGCTACTACATAACTAGTAGGGAGAAACTGTAGTAAGACAAAAAGATTAATTTTTTTTAATGTATTTCAGGCTGCAGAATTTCGTCTGCCAAGAGCCGAGCCTCCGTCTGGCAGTAAGCCAGGTGGCTTTGGGCGAGGAGGTGGCTTGGGCCGGCGCCACGGCAGTGGGGCGCGGCGGCGGAGTGGCCGCGGGGGTCATGCAGAACGACTTCCGCATGTGGAAGGCCGCCCGAACGGCCTGGCATAGGCTGTTGATCGCAACAACGCTCATGGACTACACCACCAAGAGGACAATGGCCATACTGTTCACTAAGAATTATGGTGGGTAGACTTAGTTATATTTTGTGTGTTGTGGGTAGAACGTAGGAGGAGCGGAAGTTGTCGCAAGTGGAGATCCATCTTCTCTGTCTACTTTCATAGGAAAACAGGCGTGATAATAATATGTATGTGTGTGCAGATTAAAGAAGAGAGAGAATCCTGGTAACGTCTGTAATAAATAAAGTCGCGAATATTATGAGTAAACCTGGGTGTCTTTAAGTCCCGTGTGAATAGGTACCTTCTAGGTAAGCGTGCTCCATCCTAGACCATATCTTCGCTCCACATAGGGCGAGATTGTGGTCAAACGCGAACCTATACTACAGTTAAAAAAGTAAAAGGGAATGAAAGGGTTGTTTTGTTTCCTATTTTATCTATTTTATAAATTGGCAGACAAATACACATAATCAGCGCGTTCCATTAGTAGCTCACAACGCCCAAAATGCTCTGTTGGCCGTTCCACAAGGCGACCGCGTTCGTTCTAGTCGTGGCGAACACGTCACTAATGACGTCATCATTTCGATCACACAACGACCCATGTCAAGCGGTGGGTCGTATTACTGTTCCACGTGAACGTGGTCGTTGTGAGTCTCTAATGGAACATAGACATTGTATATCTTCAATTTAAGCAAGTTACACTTGTGTTTAGGATCACATACAAGGACCACTCTGGGACTATTCCAGATACCCAGACCATAGTAAATAGCAGAAAGTTCGTGTACGAAATTTGCCATGCCAGGAATCAAATCTGAAGTCTCTTCGTTCCAGTGAGCTAGGTCAGCAAAGACTCGTAACAAGTTTGTACAACACACCGAGATGATCTGTTCGATCAAATGATACAAATCATGGGTCGCATTAATGGTTCTTATTATGTGGTCAATATATCCCTATTAATAATAATAAGGGTCGGATGCAGAAGGCAGCTCTGTTGGACACGGCCCGTATTGTGAGGAGATTCCTGTGTCTGGGGCCTTAACCACTGGTAGCCTGGACCCTAGGCCCCACTACCGGCGAAGATCAGTTTTTTATTTTTTTTTTATAAATCAATTTGTATATTTTATAAGAAAAATGTAAAAAATTTGGAATTACAAGATATATGTGAATAATAATAATAAAATGATTTATTTGCCTCAAAAATAAGTAACAATCTTAAATACAAAATGAAGACACATTACAATTTGCAGTCTTATAAACTAAATAATTGTTCATGCTTCTACTAGCTCCAAAACTAGTATTAACTGTATCTTTGGAGCTACTAGTGTACTCTGCTGCATTATCTACTCATACAATAATAAAGTTAGACCCAAAATGTGCAAGTGTGTATGTTTGTTCGTGTATGTGTGTGTGTGCATGTATGTAGTGTAGTGAATGATGTGTTTACTCTCCAATAATATTATAAATGTGAAAGTAACTCTGTCTGTTTGTCCGTCTGTCTGTTCCGTTTCCTCGGAAAAACTACGGGACCGATTTGGCTGAAGTATATATATATTTTCGGCGCCGAGGTCATCCTCAGTATCCTATGTTCATACATGGATACTTTACTCGATACTTATCTCGAAAAATGGGATAGTTTCCGGGATAAAAATATATTTGTCTCTTTGTTTGTTATCCTTTTATGGAAAGACTATTGGACCGATTTGGCTGAAACTCGATACCTATGTAATTTTTATACCGAGGGATACTTTTTATCTCGGATAATGGGATATGATTTATGTAAAGGTTATCACGGAAATTAGGATAGGTTTTATGATTTTGTCCACTTGATGCGATATAAAATAAAGTGAATCTTCGGGGGGCAAATATATAAAAAATTAATACAACGTAACCTGTACTGCCTGCTCTTTAAACAAGAGATAAGCACTAGAGGTGTATGTTATAGTATTTTCTTGAGTTTTCGCGACTAGTACATTTAATTAAAACGTAAGTTTTAACGGATTTAAGCGCGGCATATTCTGAACAGCCGAAATAACGATCAAATTGTATATTCTTGTAAGGAATTTATGGGGATATGTCGCAGTTTACTATGTCATGTCATTATTGTAACTATAATAATATATTTCTTTCCTTCCTATTGTGTCTTTGTCTTATTGAGCATGCACTGTTTGCTACAACCCCATTAATTCTTCAAAAGTAATTCAGTAACATACTTCTGTATAAAACTTATAAAAAAAAGAACTTGAGATATAAATAGAATCTTATACTAACCTTATATCTTATACTAATATATAAAGCTGAAAAGTTTGTTTGTTTGTTTGTTTAAACGCGCTAATCTCAGGAACTACTGGTCTGATTTGAATTCATTCAGTGTTGGATAACCCATTTATCGAGGAAGGTTATAGGCTATATGTCATCACGCTAAGACCAATAGGAGCGGAGCAGCAATGAAAAATGTTTCAAAATGGGGGGGGGGGGCTTTGAAAACAAATTCCACGCAGACGGCGTCGCGGGCACAGCTAGTAAGAAATATAAAAAAAAACAATTTTTAACTAGACATGTCGCTGGGGAGTTCTTGCCGCTTCTTCTCCTTAACAGCAATAACACGTTGCGAAGCGGTGTAGGTGTGAATAGAATAGGAAGTCAAATTAAATTTGAAATTATATGTATGACCTTCAAAAAGTGTTCTCCGGTGGCAGTTGTTTTGAATTTTGAATCATGTCATTCCCACCAGGCTCGATCCTGAAGGACTTCATCCGCGACGACCACGACCACTCGTTCTCGATATCGTCGCTCTCGGTGCAGTTGTACACGACGCCGACGCTGGCGCACCACCTGATCGCGAAGCACGACGCGCTGTTCGTCGTCATGAACACATTCGTCAGCGAATGCAATCGACGGTGCACTAATGTGAGTCCACAATGTAATACACACGGGCTTAGTGATTGGATATAATTCACGATAGTTATTGGCGCTAATAATTTGTTGTCAGAGACTATACTTGTACAATCACAGATTTCGCCAAGGCTGCACTGAATCTGTTCGGGCATGTGGAAAGAATGCATGATGAAAGAATGACTAAACAGATATACAATGCAAAAGTGGATGGATGCAGAAGTCGTGGAAGGCCACGACACACCTTCCATGATCAAATTGATCGTGTACTAGCAGAAGGTGATGTCAGGAGCCTTAAGAACAGACGAGCGTGCATGACAAGAGCTATGAATGTCAAAGAAGCGAGTGAGGTGTGTAAGATTAAGCCTGAATGGCGCTCTGTTGTTCGTGCCTACCCCTCAAGGGAACTGGCGTGAAGTTATGTATGTATGTATGTATGTATGTACACTGAATCTTTCAAATGTATGTACGCACATAACTTGAGAACGACCTTACCGATTTTGATTAAACTTTTTGTGTGTGTTTGGGTGGGTGGGTCCCCGGATGGTTTAGATTCACAATTAGAACCGGTAGGTGGCTAGAATCGGGGCCTAGTTTTTCATTTTTTAGGGCAGGACAACGTCTGCCGGGACGGCTAGTAGTATATAAAAGAATATATATGCGTGGGTGTGTCAAATACATGGTAGTGTGTGTAATGTTTTTTTGTTGATTTAATGTATTTTTTATGCATAATTTTAACCTCGGAGGTGCACGAACACCTGAACGTCAGAACAGTTAAAGAAGAAATAAAGACCTGGTGTTCCAAATACAGGATAAGAATTTTGTAACCATCCCAACCAACTAGCGGTACAGCTCACAATCCCGGAGTCCTTAAGGAGACTCAAGAGGCGGCCAATCTAAGTCGTCGCCGCTGAATCGTGGAAAGGTCCTGATGGGGATCTTGCACCAAATGCAAAACAGCACACAACACATCTGCTCAGTCTGGCTGACTGATTGCAAGATGCCCCCTTAAAAAAAAAAAAAAAATACCTTAAAAAAATATTAGCATTCGTCCCTTCTTCTCTATATAAACTATAAGTGTGCGAAATTTCATACTCCTCCGTCAGCATAATTTTCGTAAAAGGGGTACGAAGTTTTTGCTTCACATATTAAAGATAAATAATTATAGGGTTTATAATAATAAAAGATGCGTGTGATGGTACAAGCAAAATTAAGGCTTCCACTTCGACAACTATTGAAGGTAGATTGTTCAAATTAATTTTGGTTGAAAGTCTTTTCTGAGTTCTATCCTACAGTAGAAAATTCTAGATGAACACGAATAACCAGAAAGTAGAGAGGGTTTCACGATTTTGGAAAAGCATATTGGTATATTCCCCTAACAGTTAGCTTTCAAATTCTAATATTATTATTTACTTTTCACCTAGTCTTTGATGTAGAAACTACAATGAAAGACATAAATAAATTTGGGTTATGCAGTATTTCATTTCGAATGACTACTAGATAGATGGAAATAAATAATCGGCAGACAACAACACACATTGTACCTCTCCAAGCTAAGCAAGTTGCGATTGTGTTGAAACCCAGACTATAAAAAGTCGCGGAAAGTTGGTTTACGAAATTAACTATGTCAGAAACCGAACTCGGCCCCTCTGCGTTTCAACGAGCTACAAAGTACTTAACCACTCAACCACAGAAACTATTAATTTTAATAATATAATTTTTTCTAGGGTCGGCTTGAGTTTGATCGTAACCACGTATCGCCTCCGTTTAAAAGGGCCCAGTTTATCCTGTATGACGTGAAATATCTGCTGGGCTCGGTGCCGGCGAGTTTCGACGACGACCTTCGCAAAGGTTTCCTCCACGGCCTGTCCTTGATGCTGAACCTTCTGGTCATGATGCAGGGAATGGACTCTGTTGTTAGGCAGGTGAGAAAAAAATATTGCGCTACTACTGACATTATCCACTCAGATAAAGAATGTGTTCAGAAATGGTCAATCTGTAATTCTACACTATCATTCTTTACTCTTCGTAAGAAATAATCATTTAGCATTTCAGATATGAATACAGCATTCTAGATTTGAATATAATATTATGTATTTGAATAAAACAGTCTTAATTTGTAATATAGCATTCTACTTTGAAATGTAACACTCTAGATTTGTGTATAAAATTTAGCATTCAAGATTTGAATATAACATTCTATATTTGAATATAACATTCTATATTTGAATATATAGCATTCTAGATTTGAATATAGCATTCTAGATTTGAATGTAGCATTCTAGATTTGAATATAATATTATGTATTTCAATATAACTTTCTAGATTTAAATTCAGCATTCTAGATTTGTTGATTTTTCATCACAGGTCGGGCAACACATGGAATACGAGCCAGATTGGGAGTCGGCTTTCAATCTACACGTAAAGCTAGCCCACAGCATCACGTTATCGCTCGAATGGTGCGCGGCAGAGAAGACGCTGGCCGCCTCCGCTTATCGCATGGCCTTGAGGAGACATAGCGACAACTACACACCGCCCGCGAAGGTGGTTAAAGGTGAGCAACATTGCACTTAACATTTGGTACAAGGTTTACTCTGATTTATGCCTTATCACAAAAATTACCTAATATTTTTAACCGACCTAAAAAAGGAGAAGGTTGTCAATTTGTTGTGTAAATATATTTTTTTATATATATTCAGCCACAACTTTTTTTTATTTCAGGACGATTTTAATGATTTCATTGTTGTTAGATACCATTGTAAAATAAAAAAATAAAATATTTGTATCAACTTATATTTTGTATAACTTCAATAGTAAAAAGCAAAAAATAATATTTTCTACAACATTTTGAAGTCCGGTGCCAACAAATTTGTGAATATATAACAATGTTTATGTTTTAGTTTGCACAGACTTCAATATATTGTAGAAACTATTGTTTTTTTTTTAGTTACTCTTGAAGAGGGTTTCTATTTCGCTAGAACAATTTTGTTGTTAATATGTTTTGTATTTATTTTGTATCGATTTTCATACAGAATTAGGCAACCAGAGTGCGTCAGTGATACCGTACGACGTGTCGACTGAGCCGGTGTCGATCCACCGGCCTCTGTCGCGGTACATCGCCGGCCTGCACCTGCTGCTGCACAAGCATGGCCTCTCCTACCACAGCAGGGAGTTTGACAGGCAGGAGAAACCCAAACCTACCCCGGAGGAGCTCATAGGTAACTAATATATATCATATATATACCCATTAAACCTGTTAGCGTCCATCCATAACGCCTCGATGCGAACTGTCTGGACGGTTGTACCCCTGAGAACAGGGCCTCCCACATCCCGGGGTGTGGTTCGCCGGGGAAGTCCCCTGACCTCAACCCGGTTTCACTACGGCTACGTTCCTTTAGAGACTTACAACGACCACTTTCACGACTGCAATTTTTCCCGTTCCACTTTCTTGCCGGCATTATAATCGTCCTTTTTCGCCATTTTAATTTTGGTGAACAATAAAGTGTTTTCATTCATTATAATCGTAAACCCAAGTGGAACGGCTATTCGACCTATTTCTTGACATGGATCGTTGTGAGCGTTGTGTGGTCGAAAATGATGACGTCATTAGTCAGGTGGAACGGCTAACGGAGCATTTTGGGCGTTGTGAGTTACTAATGGAACGCACTGTATGTCATCAGAAGGAGGTGAGCGTAGGGACTCGCCGTCTGCGACGGGGTTCCTCCAGCTCGTCCCCCTCCCTAATCCTCTCGGGCGCCCCCGTGCGCAGTTGTCATGAGCCACACAAGATGAGCCCCCCATTAACTCTGGCCCACAACGTTGCAGAGCCCGTGCTGGCGACGATGGCGATGATCGGGCAAGTGCACGCGGGCATGTGGCGCCGCAACGGGTTCGCCCTGCTCAACCAGTTGTACTTCTACCACAACGTCAAGTGCCGCGCCGAGATGCTCGACAGGGATATCGTCATGCTGCAGGTGAATAACTAACTAACTGCTGCGGCTCAACGACCCAAAATGAGAATAGTCCACTCCTTTCTGTTCAGCGCTGTCTCCTGCCAGTCATAGGCATGAAGCTCGCGCAGATCAGCCTCCACTACGTCACTCCAGCAATATCTGGGCCGACCAACTGGTCACCGTCCTGTTGGTCTTCCCAGACAGGCTCTTTTCATCGCGCGGTCCTCCCCCACTCCATGTAGGTGGTCAAGCCAGCGCAAGCGATTTGCCTTGCTCTCGCCTATTATATTGGGCTCTTCCACCAGTTCATCGATTTCGGCATATTTTTGGATCCACTAGTTGTCATCGCTTCCCCGTGTCGGACCCAGGATCTTTCTGAGGACCTTTCTTTCAACCACCAACAACTTGTTCTCCTTAAGTGTTAGGGTCCACGCCTCACGTCCGTACATCAATATTGGGCGTATAATAGTTTCAAATATACGTATCTTAGTCTTAGGGTTAAGAAGCTTGGATATCAACACTTTATGAAGCGCCGCAGTACATCGTAGGGTTTTTTTTTTAATTTTTATTACATGAGTTCAGCAGACTGGCAGACGGCCCACTTGGTGGAAAGCGGTTACCATCGCCTATGGACATTTGCAACACCAAAGGTGCTACAAATTCGCTGCTGCTCTCTTAAGGGACACTGGAACCTGGTCGCTAATGCCGGAACACAACACAAGGTTGTTGTGGCGACATGCTTTAGACCAGGGGTGGTAGCCATCCAGTCGGGCAAATGTCCTATCACCTGGCTGGGGGTTGTTTCATCGCCTTTTACGACAGGCCGCCTCAACGCAGGATATTGTATTCTTTCTCCGTTTCCGCACAGATGATAAATAAAGATTTTTATTTGCCATTGTATTTTAGAAGAATGTAATTTGACAGATTGGTGCCTCTCTGATAGAAAGCAACGAGTTCATAATACACGTCCTGAACAAGTTCAATCTGCTCGATTGGGCGGCAGCCGATTTTGAACAGCGCAATATAGAAGATGATACCCTCAGACACACCATCAGCATGGTCGAGGAGTTCCTGGGATTGCTGATAACCGGTGAGTAAAATGTAAACATATTTATATAAGTATGGAAGAAGAATACTAGAGGATTTGATATTATACGAAATAAAAGTTGATTTCTATTTCTGAGGGCCTAAAGCGGTCGACTTTAGAGAATCACTTGATTATAATAATAAATTGCATTTCAGTTGTCGGTTCGCGTTACGTGCCCGGAGTCGGCGAGGTCTCAAACGAAGACAGGACCAAGAAGGAGATTACACAGATGCTGTGCGTGAAACCCATGCCACATTCAGAATTAAACAGGTGATATTTGTAGTATTTTTTTAATAACCCTAACTATAGTCGAAGTTAGAAATAAATCTTTCAATTAAAGCAATTCTATATGTTTTTTACATGGAATTTTTTGTTTACGCAGAAAAGTGCAGACCGATTTCCTACATTTAAATAACCTATACATATTGAATTTTATTCGCAAGCGGAAATTTCAGTATTACTTGTTATTGTTACGCGCGAGCGGGAGTACGCATTTGGGATTGGAAGTAAACACCAAATTGTTTCAACTAAATGCTTTTATTGACTTAACAGCTGTGAGTGATTCTTCTCTGCAGGGTTGCCCCTTCACACACAACTAACGATGCTCTGACCCGACGATGAGATGTCTCACTCACAATACCGTCGCCGATATTACGTACACCACCTCCTGCTGCTACAGGACTCAGCTCCCAATTTACCGCGCGTAGCTCGCTTCTGGATCTCGTCCATTTCTCCTTCATTGAATTGCCCACTATACTTCCCAACTCTCTCGTATCGCACTTGTCGCTTCGCTGTCTCAACTGAACTTCCCGGTAGGCACGCCTTACGCTGCTTATATACCAGCGAAGATTCTTCTGGAATCCATAATTTCGATCTTCTCTTCGTTATTCTTTTATTTACAGTCTTTCCCTTTCTTAACATTTATTTATCTCTGTCTTTTCCTTCCTGAAACTTCTATTCTAGAATTTTGATTTTCATTTCTTTATTCTTTTGTTCGTCATCTATCCCTTTCTAACGTGTATCTGTCCTTGTCTTTTCCTTCCAGAATCTTCTACCTTTTTGTTAAAAGTGATTTGACACTGTCCCGCTTACACGATGCGTATACTGTTACCCGCTACTAAAATTGGTCCACTGCACAGGTACTTCGGTAGAAATTATTAGTCGTGTACAACTATCTATCTTAATTTTCCTTATCGTCTAGATCACTCCCAGAAGATCAACTACACGAGACGGGACTCGAAGCGGTGATACACGAAGTGGCGGACTTCATCAAGCCCACCGGTGGGAACAACCGTGGCGTTTACAAACTCAAGCCCCACCTGTACGACGAATACGATACGTTCTTCTACCACTACACGAGAGAAGAATTATCCAGGAGCGAGGAGGAGCAACGGAACAGACGGAAGGCGGCTGGTGAGTACCAAATGTGGCACATACGAATCTATTGACCTATTGACATTTCTAATATTTATTTACTTCACTGTCCAATACAATGAATTTAAATGTGAGAAATATCAGGGGGTTTCATTTTAGACTAGCTTATTTCGATAATGCGACTCTTAGTGTTCTTGTCTGTCTGTTAGAGCGTCATATGAAAACTACTGAAGGGATTTGGATGAAACCCGAAACAGAGATAACTTATAACCTGGGTGAACATTATGATCTGATACATTTTATCTTAATAACTAATGTTTTCTTGGGATAAAAGAATATAGCCAAAAAGATGTTTTTAAGAAAATGACTAATTTGATTTGACAAACAAAAAGAACAAAATGGCGCTGAAGTCGCGTTTTTTCCTATGACGCCGTCGAAATTCAATGGCTACGTTCCAACACAACGACCGCGTACACGACTGCGATTATTCCCGTTCCACTTGTTTGCCGGCGTTACAATCGTAAACCCAAGTGGAACGGTTATTCGACCCACCTCTTGACATGGGTCGTTGTGAGCGTTGTGTGATCGAAAATTATGACGTCATTAGTGACGTTAACGCCACGACCACAACGACCGCGGTCGCCTTGTGGATCTGCTAACTGAGCATTTTGGGCGTTGTGAGCCACTAATGAAATGCGCTGTAAGTGTTTGATGTGGGAGGAGAAATTTCACTACGTACCATTCGGTTTTCATATTTTTTCTCTTCGCTACATCACTTCTATTTGTACCAAATCATCATATTTTGCAAGTCTTGCTCAACCAATCGTGGTTCAATGTCGTACTGTCCACTACAGTGTTCCTCGATTTTTCACCATTTTTTAAATAGCTGTCATCAAATTTCTTGAAATTTTCTTTCAGATTGCAGTATATTGATTAATATATTCGTCTCTGTAATATGAGTGTTCTTAGCCTCTTTCTCAATACATACATCTTTCATTTGCCCGTCTAGCGCACTGGAACGCTGAGGTTCTGAACTGATTTGGTTATGTCAGTTGATTATTCTGTTGCTGGTATCTGGGATTGCTTTAAGAACTTATATTATCCGTATAGGGCTGTGCATAAATTACGTCACATATTAAGGGGGGAGGAGGAGGTTTGGACGAAGTGTGACAAGGGGTGGGAGGTGTCCTAAATTTCGTGACGTCACATTCCAAGCTAATTACGCGACAGCTGTTTTAATTGAATAATTTCTTGGTGTAAAATTGTGTATATGTCACACTAGGGATGGAGGAGTCTCACGAGTGTGACCAGCTGTGACAAGGTCGGCGGGAGGAGTCAAAAAAATATGAAATTCTTGTGACGTAATTTGTGGGTGGCCCCTAACACATGTGTGTGTTTGTTTGCTTTGTTCTTATGGGAATGACATAATTGTGCAGGTCTGCCAGAGTGCTGCCCTCCCCCGCAGCTGCCGAAACTGGCAGCACCGTTCCGGCTGCTGGCCAGCCTGCTGCAATGCGACGCTGCTATCCACGTGCTCAAGTGCGTTCTTGAGAGGGCGCTCGATCTTCGCGCGAGGTCCTTCTCGGAGACCCAAGTGCATAAGGTGGGGGTACTCTTTTTTTTATTGAATTATTGTCTCCGTCTCTACCATTCGTAGAAATATTTTTGTACTTTGTTTTATTTGTTTCTTTTCAAGGTTGAAATAGTAAAGTTAAACTTTTTCTTGAGTTTTATGTTTAATATTTCTTCACAGAAATTGATCCTTAAAAACTATACTCTAAATTGGTGTAATAAAAATAATTTTTTTTAATCGGCCCCAAGACTGGCTTAAGTATTTTATGCTATCCTACTAATATTATAAACGCGAAAGTTTGTAAGAATGTATGGACGTATGTAGGTTTGTTACTCTTTCACCATAAAACTACTTAATGGATTTTGATGAAACTTTGCAATAATATAGCTTACACATCAGAATAACACATAGGCTATAATTTATAAAGATTTTGGATGAATTATCCAAAATATAACGAATTTCCATCACCACGCAGGTGACACCGCGAGGCGCAGCTAGTACCTGTCTTATAATTTTAGATTTGGCTATGAAGGCGCACTTGCAAAATTCACCAGTGTAATTAAAATTTGTAAATACAATGAAATATAAATCTATTTATATTCCAGGCTCTCCATCTAATGGGTTACGCGGTTCGAGACGAGGAGAGCGGCCACTACGAGTTCCTGGCTTTCGCCGAGAGCGCGAACCGGAGCGGGCTGCTGGGCCTACTCCAGAAACTGATCTCCAGCCCACGCGTGGACGCCCACAGGCATCTCGCCAAATGGCTTCTGGCCAGGATGAAGTGAGTACTAAGTCGATGTACTCTCCTTCTCAGTCTATCCCTCACTGCTCTCCTCCACCGAACTTGAGTAAGGTGGAGACCACCGAACTTGAGGAGGAACATATTTATGGATATGATCGGACAACCAGACGCACTGGCATGCGGCACCGCTATGTTATGGATATACCACTAATACTAACAAAGCTTTGAGTCCACCTTCATTATGCACACCGCAAAGGAGTGGAACTCACCGCCGGAGTCTGTTTTTCCCGAAACCTACAACCTGGGTGTCTTCAAGTCTCCTGTGAATAGGTACCTTCTAGGTAAGCGCGCTCGATCTTAGACCATATCTCCGCTCAAATCGAGCGAGATAATGGTCAAACGCGAACCTATACGTGATTAAAAAAAAATATATATATGAAATTGTCCCAGTAGTTTTGACGTGAATCTCGAACAAACAGGCACGAAATAATATTTTTTTTTATTGATTCTCCGTCGTTTATAAAGTGTATTCCAGTTGGGGTTTTTTTAAATAGCTTCAATGTACAGATGTAACTCGTTCCACTGTGGGGCTCAGGCTTCCTAGTTTTAGGAGAAGCGAACAGTACACTTACTCAAGGCTAACCTGGAAAGTAGGTTCGAATCCATCCTGGCCCGGAAGCATATATAGCAGGAGGCAACCGCTTATATATTTATCTAACCTAATGTGCATATTGTTACAATTACCACTTGCTGCCGGTGAAGGAACACATCGTGGTAGTACCCGCACTCCCGAGATAACTGATATCTGAAACTCTTCAGTACGCAAGCGTGGCGGGTATAATGTCCGTTCTCCTAAATATGGTATTTTTATGGATGTATAGGTTTGCGTTTAACCACTGTCTCACCTGATGTTGAGTGATGACGCAGTCTAGGATAGAGCACACTTGCCTAGAAGATACCTATTCACTCGTGACTTGAAGACTTCTAAATTATATTTGTTAGGAAAAGAAGACTCCGGCAGATTATTCCACTCTTCGGCAGTGCGCACCAGTTTCCACCATGTACCAGTTTCCACCGGTGCGTCTGATTGTCCGATGGTAAAATCGGGAGGGAGTAATGGTGTCTTAAGCTCAGCAGTAGGACATTTATGGGCTCATATATAAATAAATTGAAAATCCAATTTGAACGGATCTTTGTGATAATTTAGATTCTTGAATTTGAATTCTCTATATACTAGAAATATCAATGTTTGTCAAAACTAATACACGGGTATTTAGTCAGCGTTCGGAGGTCTTTCCACGCAACAGACGCGATGAATTTAGAGTCTGCACCATCAACTCAATTACGGCATTAATGCGCAAAAGTGTCTATTGCACGGGGGCCCCATGCAATAGACACTTTTACGCATATACAATAAGCTTCCAAAGTCTCTTAAAGAGCTGCCATGTACACTATTAAAAAAAAAATTGCTACTGACCACTAAATGTTATCTAATATATAAAACTCTCGTGTCACAGTGTTAGTTACCATACTCCTCCGAAACGGCTTGACCGATTTTTATGAAATTTTATATGCATATTCAGTAGGTCTGAGAATGGGCTACTATCTATTTCTCATACCCCTAAGTGATAAGGGTTGTCTACCCCTAACATATTTTTTTAATTTTGTGGACATTTTTTTTTATAATGTTGCATTAAAAAATACATACAACCCTAAATTTTCACCCTTCTATCACCGACCCCTATTTTTTATTTGTTAATTATAAACTTTAATTTTTTGGCAAGATTTTTAATCTTATTTTGTCATGACTTAGAATTTAAAAAAATATATTACTCTTTTATATTCACAATTAGAACCGGTAGGTGGCGCTGAGATCGGGTTCTGGAATCCTCCTAATCACCTGGAGCTATTTTGGAGATATTGTTTTTGTGTGTTTGAGTGGGTACCCGGATGGTTTAGATACGCAATTAGAACCGCTAGGTGGCTCTGGGATCGGGTTCAAGAATTTTATTTTTTAAAGGCAGGACAACGTCTGCCGGGGCCGCTAGTTATAATATAAACATGTTTATGGACGATAAAACAATATGAACTGACATGAATATATTTGACATGCTGAAATGGTAGACATTTTATTATTTAGAATAATTATAGATTATTATTATTAATTTTAATTGTATTGATTAATTGATTGATTGTAAAATAATGTTTATAAATCAATATTGTAATGTTAATTTTGCACGCCCAATTATGGGCAGAATGCATTGATACTGTAAAAACCGTAACAATTGTGTTACATGCATTACGCATGTACAAAAACAACAAATATATATATTCTATTCTATTCTTGTTTACTTTTTTCCTGTCCATTGTTGACAATCGTTAATTATATTATTGTAGGTCCTTATTGGGACAGAACGACGAAGGCGCCGGCGATGGTGACAACATGGAGACTGATCAAGAAGAGAAACCTGCTTCTGACGAAGCGGCCGGTGAGCATAATTTACTAAATAATAATTTATAAAATCTAAAGAAGAAATAGAAAAAAAGCAATAAAATATCCGACTTTCATTATTTAATTATTTTTGGTCTATAATAGTACTATGTCTAAAAAAAAATAATTAAAATATATACATTTTATATTGACTTCTATTTTTTTTAATAAAACCTTGCAATACTACGTTGTTCAAGTACCTGAAAAAGAGCCATGGTATGTTTGTATTCTTATTATTGATTTGTATCGGATACAACTCAGAAGCGGAGAAATCTCGCCGTGCGAAGTTAGCGGCGGAGCGCCGCGCCAAACTGATGGCGCAAATGAAAACGCAGATGAACAACTTCATATCAAACAATGCCACCTTATTCGAGGAGACCACTACCGAGGTATCTACCACTGACACCGTTGATTACCCAATGGACTATTATAGCCACTTAGATCAACTCGTTTATATCTGTAGCTAACTAACCTAAGAAAGCTGTTTTATTCGTATTAAATTCAGATCTCTATCAGATTCAAAGTGAATAGTATCGTACAATATTTAACTGTTTTATAGTTATTTTTCCTTACCTAAAACTTAATGCTTTAATGCTGAAATGCCGCGCCTAAAACCGTTAAAACGTAGTTTTAATTGAGTGTACTAGTCGCGAAACTTAAGAAATTATTATATAAATCTTTAAAATTCAACATCTTGTCTGACTCTAATTGACAACGATGTTTGTAAATTCACACATTTTGAAAAATGGGATCTACAGACGAGACACCAGTTAGTTTATTTATTTATTTTATTGAAAACAGAACCAAACCATTAACAATGTGTTAATTTTTTATTGTTTTTTCTATTTACCAAAAGGATTAGGTACTTGAGAATAAAACATTTCATAAAATTAGATATGGTCCTTCGAGCCGAATTAATCAGTTAAGATTCTATGACCTCGCACCATTTGCTATAATAGTTGGCTTTGTGTGCCAGGTGACGGCCGAGGAGCAGGACCTGCGTCCGCTGTACTGCGGCGCCGCCCTGGGGGTGTGGGGGGGCGGGGTGCCCGAGCCGGCCAGGATCTGCATCATGTGCCAGGAAGAGGTGAGTTGCACTCAACTATGCAAGGATATCAATATAGAGTAAACTTTTCAACCCTCAGTTACATGTGTGGTAACCACCCCTAGTATTTATTATTTTACGATCTCGCTATAGTAATATATGGCGGCCTTTGGATAACATGTTTTTACAAAATTGTATCCAAATAAAGCCAGAAGTTTCATAGAAATATGACTGTGTGTCTTTTTACGAGAGACAAACGGACAGACATGACATAAACATAAAGGCGTTCCATTTTTAATTATTAGAGGATATTATTAAATTTTTTCTAGGTCGGCAACACTTTGGTAACCATCTTTGGTGATGCGAATACCTATAAGCGATTGTAACCACTTTTCATAAGGTAGGTTGATAGCTTGCCTGCTGTATTCCAGCATTACAAAAAATATTTTACCAAAGTGACCCTAATTACATAAATTAAAATTTCTTCCTTTCTTTGGAATTGTAATTGCATAAAAGTCTTGAAAATCATTCACCAATTCATATTAGGAACCTTGTTCAATATGTCTTACCCACAAATATATTTTTAGGCTTATGTCAAATATACAACACCATTCCCCAAAACGGGCCGTTTTAAAGCTCCAGATATCACTTGAAGTCAAGTTGAAGAAGTGCCTAATCGGCAGAACATGTTGTTTAAGGAGGTCGGTTCGCACCTAACACAGTTAGTCACAGACACTCGGTCAATTACAGCAGTTACGTGCAGACGCACGTAGGAGCTAGACGCGGCACCATACTTTTATGGGGGACACGGATTCCTTCTCGAGCAAAAGAATATCTGTAGCCAGGAATTGTTTCACTTTCAAGTATTTTACACAGTTGACTCGATTTAAAACTCTAATAACGTGAGACATGTCGATTTACTCAAAAATGAGGGTATCTAAAAGAGTTCTTTCCTACAGGCTCGCGTGGACATAAAAGCTGAGCCATTAGTGCTGGTAGCATTCGCACAGCAGTCCACTGTGTTGCAAAGGGGTGGGTTGGCCGAGGGATGGAAGGCTGCCACCCTGCCAGCCGGGCTGGGCGCCCAACCCCATGTATCTACGTGTGGACATGTACTACACGCCAGGTGCTGTCGGAAGTATGTGGACAATGTGCTCGATAAGGAAAACAGGAGGTGAGAAACACAAATGTTTCAATGTATACATGTGATAAATCCTAGAATAATTTTACAGTAACAGAGAGAAGTAGGGCTTTGTACTATTTTCCGTCGGACTGGAGGCCAATGCACGAGCGAGCCTACAGCTCGAACATGGGACAACTAAAAGAACGGCCAGGGGTTTTAGTAGATATCCCCGAATGCCGGGGCACTTTTGTGGAGGTGCTAGTGCCATCCCGACGTGGCGAATCCTACACGCCTCACCGAGCTTCCCTCGCGGTGGTTGGTCCGCAAGCGGATTTTCCCTGGTAAAAAAGATCTTTGTACTTATACTATAAAATGGGGAAGGGGTTCCCCTAACATGTCAGTATAAATTTTAATGATTTCTTATAATAAATATATAGTGGTCGCAAAACTAATTTGCGTTCTTGAAATTCCTACACGTCATTGCGCAGAACACAATTCAAGATTCATAGACAGAGGATGGGAGAGTGTTGCGCTCTCGCTTGGCTGTTACCGGGGCTCAAGTTCCATCTGATAATAATAATAATAATCGGCAGACAAACACACATATTGTATATCCCCAAATTAAGCAAGTTACGCTTGTGTTATGGGTACTATATAACGTACTAGTCTGAGGCCGATCCCAGACACCCAGACCATAGTAAATAACGGAGTAAATACGTTTCCGAAATTTACTACACCAGCAATCGAACCCGGAGCCCTCTGCGTTGCAGTAAGGTAGGCCGGCAAAGGTTTAGCCCGCTCAATCACAGAGGCCGTCCATCTCTTTCACATATGACACCGTAAGGTGTAACAAACTTTAACATGTGACTGGACCTGCACTCACTCACAAAACTAACTTCACTCGAAGCGCATTTAAGTTTTGCGCGTATAATAAACAAGTATCTACATAATGAAACATCGCGAGTACAACTCGTTGTCGTTATCATTTTATCTCAAGCGGTCGAGGCCAGATCCCGCGGCGATAGGTGCATGGGATCTCGCCTAGTGGTGCTACACTATCATACGGCATTAGACGATGCATTGGGTTTCAATAAACATGTGTTAACTATATCAAAATATTGCTCTTAACAAATTCAATAAATAGTTTTAAAATGAAATGTTGTTGAAGCTCATGACGGTTTCATGTGCTGTATTGTAAAATAATCTAACATTTTAGTGACATAGATATTTTCATTTTTTCAAAATGGGTATTGAAATCAGTAGTTGTTAGCAAAGTTTATTGATAAACTTGAAGAGGAAGGAAAATTTTAATGTAGGTGTCGCGGCACGATTTGCCGAAAGAAAGTACACACCGGTCCAGCCGAGTATGAAATCAGTACGCTCGCGCCGGTGTGTACACGCACTATCAAAATTGCCTATGACAAACGCTCAATTGTCTACGGCCAACCGCCAATATTCAAAAATCAAGAACGGAACGACGACGAACAACTTTACGCGCAACAAAAATTATTGTAAAATCGCAAAATATTGAAAATATACGCATTTCAAGCAAAAGGGTGCTTCATTGAAGACTTCCTACGCTTCAGTAGGTTTAATCATTTATTTGTTATATTCCCATCAGAAGTGTCACAGATAGATAGATTAGATAATATCTTTTATTTTTGGTTTACATTTACTACTTTGTCTTATAAGCGTATAATATTGTGTTGACAAGGTTGTTTATTCTTTTAGCTGATATTACAATGAAAGAAAATAAAACTAAATTATGAACTAAATACTTAAAAATAAATATGTATCTAATTATAAATAAACTAAATTATAAATAAATTAAACTATACAATAAATAAAACTAAAAATAAACTAAATATACAATCTAAAATTAAAGTATACAATCTAGTTCTAGACCGCTGTCAGTCGGAAACGTGCCCAAAAGACTGGCCACATTGCCTCTCTAAATGGCAATGCTGATGCGCTGTCCGAGGTATAAACCAGTCTTTTGGTCACATGAGACATCCAGCAGACGTTTGACTATGTCCCGATAAAGCTTGTGAGCCTCAGGCTCCCATGGTCCCAGGGGAACTTTGTATTATTTTTACCTTTAAATATATGGAAATATTGTAGGATACTTTTTAATAATAAATAAATTAAAAAAATCTTGAGAAGAACTTGCTAGGTTTTGAAATTGCAGAGTTGAACTCATGAAAAAGAACATTAATACAACCTCTTCATTAATTACAGAACGGTGTGGGACAAATTAAGTAAATAGAGAAATAAGCATCGTTATATTAAGTATGAGATTATTATTAAATAGCAATAAGATTAAATATATTTTTATATAAATAAAATTAATATTTACATACATACATACATATTATCACGCCTTTTTCCCATGGGAGTAGGCAGAGACTATAGATCTCTACTTGCGACGATCCTGACAAACAACTTTCTCTTCATCTACTTTCATTAACCTCTTCATACATGCACGTTTATTTGATATGCTTTTTACCTGACCTCGTTTTAACACTTCTGTTATTTAATCATGGTGTGTACGTCGTGGTCTACCGGTACCGACTCTACCATTCACAATACTGTCAGACACTTGTTTTATGATTCGATTTTCATCCATCCACTCCACTCTTTTCTATCCGTGCAGGAACGGAGAAAGAATACAATTTCCTGCGGCCGGGCGGCCTGTCGTAAGAGGCGACTTAACAACCCACAGCCAGGTGGTAGGGCATTTGCCCGACTGGATGGCTACCACCCCTGGTCTAAAGTATGTCGCCATAACAGACTTGAGTTGTGTTCCAGCATTAGGGACCAGGTTCCAGTTTCCCTTAAGAGAGCAGCAGCGCATTTCTAGCAACTTTGGTGTTGCAAATGTCCATAGGCGGTGGTAACCGACTTCCATCAAGTAGGCCATCTGCCTGTCTGCGGATCTCCTGCAATAATAAAAAAACATGCAAAAACCCCCTTAACATTCCTTTTTCAACTCTTGTTATTACATCTTCTTTCAATCCACAACGTTCCCCCTTATTACACTATTCCGTATCATATAATTCATGCTTACCTCACATATACTTCTCAAAGCTCTCATTTCAACTGCATTTTTCTACTTTCATGCTTCTTCTGCCACACCCAACTTTCACTGCAATGACACTTCACTGAATTAATATTTATTGCGTATGAAATGTTGTGTTAACCATACAGTCCTATTTGAAATTAATTTTAAATGTACATTATGTAGTCTTTTTTAAAGTTATTAAAGAATACTTCTACTTCTACCTCTACTTTGACGGCCTCTGTGGCTGAGTGGGCTAAGGCATTGCCGGCGTATCTCACTGCAACGCAGACGCTCCGGGTTCGATTTCTGGTATAGTAAATTTCGGAAACATATTTTCTCCGTTATTTACTATGGTCTGGGTGTCTGGAATCGGCCCCAGAGTCGTCTGTTGTATATTACCCATAACACAAGCGTAACTTGCTTAATTTGGGGATCTACAATATGTGTGTTTGTCTGCCGATTTAAACCGATTTAAACAAATTTAAACAAACTTCGAACTTACACTAACTCAATATGAATAAGACCATGAAGAGTTAACTAAAATTTCAGACCATCCGTGCAGGAACGGAGATAGAATACAATTTCCTGCGGCCGGACCGCCTGTCGTGAGAGGCGACAGAAACGCCCCACAGCCAGGTGGTAGGGTATTTGCCCGTCTGGATGGCTGCCATCTCTGGTTTAGAGTATGCCGCCATAACAACCTTGAGTTGTTAGTCTCCCTTTAGAGAGCGGCAGCACGTTAGTAGCACCTTTGGTGTTGCAAATGTCCAAAGGCGATGGTAACCGATTTCCTTCAGCCGTCTGCTTGTCTGCTCAACTCATGCAATAAAAACAATTGCAGACCGTACCGCGTCCGCCAGCCGGCAGCTTTCGACGTGGAAAAGAAGGAGTATCTCTGTCCCCTATGCGAGAGATTGTGCAACACCGCGTTGCCTCTGCTGCCGGCGCCGTCCCTGCCCCCCGGCGCACCGCCGCCGCTCACCGAGGACATGTACCAGGAGTCCGTGAACATGATCCTGAAGCTCAAACACCAGGTCAGCTCCGAAGCTGTGCACGTGTGCACGGAGATCTGCGAAGACATGCTCTGTCAGGTAAATTGTTATTCAGATCGTATTTGCATCTTCAAATTGTGTTCCACTGGAGAAGGTTTTTTGAAAGTCACATATATAAAGTTAAACTTATGCCTGTCTATAGTAAATCTTAAAACTTTCAGTTAAAGGCCTAACTCCCTAATACTCGATTTTGTTGATTTCATGAAATTGAAAAGGAGCTAAGTAGAACTTTCAAGTAATGACTGATTTGAGAGCGAAGGTGGTAACAAAACTTAATTATAACAGTAAAATCTATACTATACTGGTTGGAGTTTGTACAACGCGTTTAAAAATTTGAATAATCACGGGGGATAATTCAGACCAGGGGATTCGGAAAATGCAATTTTTAGAATTTTTGTCTGTCTTATAGAGCATCGCGTAAAAACTAATGAACGGATTTAAATGAAAATGAAATAAAATGGCGAAAAAGATGGCGCTGCAATCACATATTTTTTTGGAAACTACTGAACGTATATAAATGAAACTCGACACAGAGATGACTTATATCCCGAATCAATAGTTAGGATACTTTTTATCCCGATAAATGTGGTCGTTTGCATAGAATAGACGGATTATCCAAATAGGTGGCGCTGCAATCTCGTTTTTTCAATTCACTACCAAATACGTTGTCATAGGAAACAAGTCATTCATCGTATTACTTCAAATTAGGTTGGCTTCGATTCATCTCTATGTTTTGCTGGGCAGCTGTTTATACTATACGGACTTAGGTTTCTTAGTTATTGTAGTGAATTGAACAAGAAACAGTAAAGTGTTAGGGCTAATATATTGGTACAACCTAGGCGCCGACAAAGACAAATTCCACGTACAGATTTGTAAGTGCACATTAATTTATTACCCGTCGGCTTTTGAACTAATAACTAATAACATTGAAACTATTGTAATTCTTTTTGATGATCGTCTTCTTTTGTTTACTTATTTATTGGCATACTTTTCGAGAGGCCTATTGTGGTATTGTAATCATTAGCCAGGTGCTACGGATTTTAAAGTACAAGCTGGTTCTAGGAAATTCGGTCCACGTTGCCGGCCGGGCTCATTGCATTTGTGCAGTATAAAACGATAGCCTGATTGAGGGAGGGGGGCAGTCGAGCGAGAACCACGATCAAAGCGAAACGTGTGTACTACAATCGGGGATCTAATAGTGACGGACTTTGCGCCTTTATTGAATTACGACCTTCTGCGTTACGTTTGGACTTGTTGTTGCGTTCGGTTATAATTGTACCTGTGTTATACGTGTTTGTATAGTTCTAATAAACTCTATAGTAATTCTAACGGCATTTTAATTCGATACTCGCACTCGGTAACTATATATAAAAAACATAGTTTAGTTTTTATGTGAGTAACATAGAGCTACTACTATATTTTTCGATAAAATTAGTATTAACGTTGTTTACTTAAAGATAAAATGGTCTAGAAATAACGCTATTTTTTTACCGATATCTGCAAACAGCATATGCTATAATTAACCGGTAAAATACGGTATCATTATATGTATATAACGATACCATATTGGTGGTAGGGCATTTGCCCGACTGGATGGCTTCCACCCCTGGTCTATAGTATGTCCCCATAACAACCTTGAGTTGTGTTCCGGCATTAGTGACTAGGTTCCAGTCCCCCTTAAGAGAGCAGCAGCGCATTTGTAGCAACTTTGCTGTTGCAAATGTCCATAGGCGATGGTAACCGCTTTCCATCGAGTGGGCCGTCTGCCTGTCTGCTGATCTCCTGCAATAAAAAAATAAAAAAAACATTTTACCGGTATTTCAAGCCCCGGTTCAGAACAACAGTGAATTTGTGTAATTTGAGTATTAATTCGATTTGACAGGCTCGCGCCCGCAGTGTGGGCGCGATGTCTTCGGACCTGGAGGACGAGTCGTCGGACGAGACCGAAGTGTACGTGTCCACGCATTCAGAGAACCTGCTCCACAAGGACTTCTTGGTGCACTTCGAGGGCGAGATCCCCACTTATAATGAAATGACCAAGACTCTCATCGAGGAGTTTGCTAATGTGGTGAGTAGTCCTCAGGTCGAATGCTCGATTTACACTTGCGTTAGTTAAGTAGTTGGTTAACTTGCGAATAAATCCAAAAATGGACAGCACATTTCCGTATTTCGATTTGGATGCATCAACGAAAGTGATCTATATAAACATAAATTTGAATCATTCAATGTTAAATTCAATGGGAATAAATGTGAATGTTTGAATGAATACTGTTGTGTGCTTTCAGTTCTGTGCCTTTCAACCAAAATGATAAATTTGAATCGTTAAAATTCAATGTGAATAAATGTGAATGTTTGAATGAATTCTGTTGTCGTGCTTTCAGTTCTGTGCCTTAGAAAAAAATGAATTAAATTTGTTTGTTCCGTCTAATATCAGCATTGTCATGATTTGGACAGATCTCTACTTATGGCCGGTTTCTATATGTTACTACTCATTCAATGGCTCTACTATCACTTAAATTTTGATATTATTTATATGGAGCTTATGCCAAATTTTAACTGATAGTAAAACAAATGAATGGTCGTTATGATATAGGAACTCCCTGTTAATCTGTAACTTATTACTGAAGTGAAATATTACTGTCCAAATGGTGATAAGGGGCCATCCACAAAATACGTCACACTTTAGGGACAGGGGGGGGTCCGGTATGAACTTTAAAGACAGCTATATTGCTTCATTTATCCGCGAGAGTAGAAAGAAATAGAACGAAAAAGACTTAATGTATTAAACAAAAGGGAAAAGAAAACAAGTTATTCCAATTCACACTTTCATTCAAACTAAGTTTTGATAAAGGTGTTTATTGAAAGTCTATTGTTAACCTCTTCTTTTATTAAAGTTCAAAACTGTTTCTTGCTCTATACGCATTGCTTTGTATTGTGGAATGGCTGTTTTAAGGCGAAGAAGCGGCTTGAAACTAGACAGCAACATCACTGGAGAATTTTTAATATATATTTTTTTGTTATTTTTGTCTTTTTTAAAGTAAATATGTTACACAAATTAAAAAAAATATTCTAGGTCCTACCAGTATCAGAATCACCGTACTCGGGAATGGTATCAAGCGCAGCTTTGTACCGATCGACAGCTTACACAGTGATAAGTACAAACGCAGTGCTGCAAGCAGAACAACGCCCACTGTTGGGCGATTTGCCAGCGAGACATAGAGACGCGTTGCAAGCAATCATCCGCCTTATGGGAGCTATCCCATCGATATGGTCGTCACCCAAACATTTATCCCACCATGCTTTGACGGCGCTGAACACACTGGAATGCACTTCGCCGCTCAGCCATGAGCCGTTTGGCACTATGGTCGCTTTGGCATTGACAGCGCCATCTCTGTTTTGTAAGGTACGTATTTTAATCAGAATGGATTTTTTTTATTGTGATAACAGGCAGACATCCCGCCTAATGGAAAGTGGCTATCTACGCCTATATATGCATACAACACCAAAACTAAACAATAACTAGTCCGCCGTCTTGGGCCGTCCGCCATATTGGATTTTGAGTGTGGCCATTTTATTTTATTCATATTTTTCTCAGCAAACCCTTTAATTTGATATCCATATCATGGGTGTGCACAAAACATAACAAGTCCGTCGTCTTAGGCTGTCCGCCATATTGGATTTAGAATTACATAACTTAATTAACCATGCATTGTCATCCAATCTAAATGTATGCAAAATTTCATATTTATCTTTGCAAAATTTGTCCTGAACATACATATATACAAATATTGCAAGTTTCACAATAGTTTTTCATTAAAAATGTGTCGTCGTCGTACGTTGACCTCTATCTACGATTTGTACTACGTAGTGAAAATTCAGCAGGTGTTAAGCGCGGTAATTTATTTGATTTTTGTTATTCCTACGTTTCGGCCACTTTTCAGTGGCCGTGATCACGGAAGACAAAGATCTCAAGTGTCAACAAGTATTGTTATAGTTTTATTTAGCCTACCACCAACTTGTTCATTTTAATTATTTAGTTTTAATTTTGTTTATGGTTATTATTTACTCTATGGGAGCCTAATCTAATTTACCACCGCTTCGCAACATGTTATGGCTTGAAGAGAAGAAGCGGCGCAAGAAACTCTTCAGCAAACATGCCTAGCTCTAATAATTTTATATATAAAAACTTTAACAATACTCATTGACATTTGACATCTTTGTCTTCTGTGATCACGGCCACTGAAAATAGGCCAAAATGTCGGAATAACAAAAATCAAATAAATTACCGCGCTTAAAACCGTTAAAACGTATTTTTATTATGTATACAAGTCGCGTAAACTTAAGAAAATATTAATTTAATATTTTTTATGGACGCGTTTAGTTAAGAACTAAAGAGTATTATTTTTCAGACGGGAGGTCCAGCCAGACCAACTCACTTAGCCAGACAAATAACATTATCAGCGTTCAGAGCTATAATCACCAGAGCATTGCTCGTCACAGATCTAACCTCATGTAAAAGCGAACCGATGGAAGAACAAGAAGAGTTCACCCACAAAACGGACTTGGAACACCTTCTGCCCCTACTCAGAGAGATTCGAATTGATCAATTGAAAGATATGAACCCAAACGAAATATGGGAGAAGGTCAAGAGTCAATGCCACTCGTTCTTGAGGTGCTGTTGTCTCTTCTACCACTTCCTGAGCAATATTAACCCGCCTACGGAGCTAACGGTCGTCAACGGTGATACATGGGAAATCATGTGCGGTTATTTAGACCTTCCGAGTACATTCAAGGAGTTAATAGATAACCCATTAGCGAATAGGAAGGTTCGAGAGTGGGTTAGTTTGTCAACGGACTGGTTCAAGGGGGACATTCAGCCGCACACAGTGATAGAGCCAGCAGAACCGCCGAGACTGATACCGTTGCCGGACGATTTTTCGGAACTGATGAACATAGTTTCGGAATTCTCTTGTCCGAATTCCGAAAGAGAGGATAGTAAAAATCCCACCATGTGCTTGGTGTGTGGACAGATTTTGTGCTCGCAGAGCTATTGTTGCCAAGCGGAGATTCCTAAGGTAGGTTTTTAATACTTTTCCCACTTGTCTGATGATTCTGAATTTTAAAATTTTACCTTTTTTGAGTCTGGGCTTTTCTTGTCGGTCTCAGAGACCTAAAACTTAGTTACAGTACCGTGGGTTAGAATAACTAATTTTAATAGTCCTTAGTGCTTTGTTGTATAATTTTACTAGCTTCTGCCCGCGACTTCGTCCGCGTGGAATAGTTGTTTTGGGCTAACGCTAATTTTAATCCGCGACTTTGTTTACGTAGAAGGTGAAACGCACGCAGCGGAAGCCCTCAAAAGGATAAACCCCCCCCCCCCCCCCCTAGCCTTCGTCGATAAATGGGCTATCTAACACTGAAAGAATTTTTCAAATCAGACCAGTAGTTCCTGATATTAGCGCGTTCAAGCAAACAAAAGAACTCTTCAGCTTTATATATTAGTATGGAAGTATAGATTTAGATAACGTATAATTTAATATTCTGAACATAATTGACAAAAATAGTTTAGTTTGTTTATTTTGGTTGGGTCAGCTTTTTGTTTTGTCATTTGTCAACACAAGAGCGTACGCAGCGCCACCATTGAAATGCCAACGATTACTGGATATACTGTTTTACATATTATAATAATTTAATTATAATATAAAACTACGTTTAATTAAACGTCGGAAAAACAAAAATCAAATAAATGACCGCTGGTCATTTTAAATAATTTCCATAAAAATTCCTAAAAATTAGCTGTAGATCAGCGAAAACCGCAACGAAGTCGGTCCAGTAGTTTTACGTGAATCCCTAACAAACAGACAAACACAAGAAATCTTTAACTAATCAGTTTTTATTTACTTTCCTCATATTAGAAATCAAAAGCAGTGTTAGCCTCGAGTGAAAGGCCTATTTAGGCACTCGAACTATTAGCGCCCTCAGTACGCTCGTGCGCCAAATCGTCTCATGCCTAAATAAGTCACTTACCTCTCGTGTAACTATCTACTATAAATATACTTGATATTTGTATGCAACAGACAGTCCAGTGGTAATGGTATTTTTTCTTCCATGAAGCTGGCAAACGGACAGCCGATTCACTTAATGGAAAAGCTACCATTGCTGATAGACGCTGCATTGACGCTGCTTTTAGGATGGAATAAGAGTATGAGAGGCGAAACGCGATTAGCTCAAAGCTAATCGTTTCACGCCGATATTCTGTGAAAGCGTGCCATGACACCGATTGAGCTGGATTCCAGCATGGCTCTATCACGTCAAATCAAAAGATCAATGACAACGTCTCCGAGGCTGATTTCTGTACAGCATGTTTGTTGTCGGTTGCGTGCAGGCGACGCGCGGCGGCGGCTCGGAGCGCGTGGGCGCGGTGGTGGCGCACTGCGTGCTGTGCGGCGGCGGCGCCGGCCTCTTCCTGCGCGTGCGCGACTGCGAACTGCTGTTGCTGGCCGCCCCCCACCGAGGTGCTAAACTGCCGGCGCCGTATCTCGACTCTTACGGAGAAACAGATCAGGTGAGGCATATATATATGTAGGATGGTGGTTGTGTAGCAACGGGTTGTTTATAGTAGGATTGTCAAGCGAGTCTTTTAATTTTTCTTTACTATGTATTATTATTTAATTATACCAGTTTAAAGGGAGATACTTTATTTATTTGCTATCTTACACACAAGCACACGCACACACACACACACACACACACACACACACACACACACACACACACGCACGCACGCACGCACGCACGCACGCACGCACGCACGCGCTGGGTTTTGCAATATAACTAGAACAATTATATATATATATATATATATATATATATATATATATATATATATATATATATATATATATATATATATATATATATATATATATATATATATATATATATATATATATATATATGTGTGTGTGTGTTGTGTGCGTGCGTGCGTGCGTGCGTGCGTGCGTGCGTGCGTGTGTGTGTGTGTGTGTGTGTGTGTGTGTGTGTATATATATATATGTATATATATATATATACTATCTAGCAAATCGGGGCCGTTTTAACCAATTTTTTTTTCTCCTCTCTCCGGACGAATTTGTCCGACCGGACCGTTGTGACCGATGTTGTCCGGGCTTTTATATTTTATTTTTTTTATTTGTATATTTTTTTTATAACATTTTCGTAAATTTTTGGGACTTCTACACATAATAAAACTACGTTTAAACGGTTTTGAGCGTGGTAATTTATTTTTACTTTATTCCGACGTTTTGGCCACTTCAGTGGCCGTGATCACGGAAGACAGAGATGTCAAGTGTCAATGAGTATTGTTAAAAGTAGCTGAAACGTCGGAATAATAAAAATCAAATAAATTACCGCGCTTAAAACCATTAAAACGTAGTTTGTTTTCTTTTTTTGTTTATTTCTTTATTTCCAAATATCACATTGGTCCTTACGGCTAATACAAAGTGTCTTATGCTAGAGCTGCTTTACTGTTTTTGGGTGTTACAAATTTTGTTATACCTGATCTTATTTTGTCTACTTTTACATTACTTCTGCTTGTATGTTTACTTGCCATTGTTTCCTTACATTTTTTATGGTTATGTCTTATTTATTGGTACTTTTGTCTATTTTATTCTTATACATTTCCCAAAGCTTTTTTATTACATGTGATGTTTCTCATCTCTATGACTTATCGATTTGTTAACCATATTCGACGCCGGGGTTCTGTAATGAGTTTATGCAATAAATTGTACTATATTGTTACGTGCTGTGGGTACCGAGATTGGAAGGAAACACCGATCTAAAAGAATATGTCTATATATTTAAGCCAATGCAAGTATAATTCACACTGAACAGTCAGTCCCGATACGTTGTCTAAGTTCAGAACAAAACTACACTCGACGATAGTTACGAATCTATAGATAACACAAACCAGCTCGTAGACTTCTTTATCCTTATCCGGTGTACGTCGCTTAACTGTCACGCATGACTCCTACAATGCTTAAGTCTAACCTTGTCCAACAAATGTTCCTACTCTTGTTACTTACTACGAGTTTATTATTCCAGTTTATCTGACCCTGTATTTCTATCCGGCTCTTTTGTGTTACTTAATATATCTATCCGTGCAGGAACGGAGAAAGAATACAATTTCCTACGTTAGGGCGGCCTGTCGTAAGAGGCGACAAAACAACCCACAGCCAGGTGGTAGGGAATTTGCTCGACTGGATGGCGATCACCTCTGGTCTAGAGTATGTCGTATAATAGCCTTGAGTTGTGTTCTGGCATTAGTGACCAGGTTCCAATCTCCCTTAAGAGAGCAGCAGCGCATTTGTAGCAACTTTGGTGTTGCAAATGTCCATAGGCGATGGTAACCGCTGTCCATCAAGTGGGCCGTCTGCCTGTCGGCTGAACTCCTGCAATAAAAAAAAAATGCGCGTATTGGTCACAATATGACGGTGTTGGGAATGTCGCGGCCTGTTCGCAGGGGCTCCGTCGCGGGAACCCGCTGCACCTGTGCCCGGAGCGCTACGAGAAGCTGCGCATGCTGTGGCTGAGCCACGGGCTGCACGAGCGCATCGCGCGCGCGCTCGACACCAACATGCTGGTCACCACCACGTGGCAGAACTTGTGAGACGCCGAGGACCGGCTCAGGGAGAGCGCCGAGATCGAGGACTCGCTCGGGGTCATGTTCTACTAGCTGCGTGCGCCCTCGCGGCCGCCGGACCATGCGCCTACAGCGGACTCCTTCCACTGAACTGTTTCGATTCTCAACACAAAATTAAAGTTCTTCATTGAAAACAATACCTGTGACCCAATTCTGCTATTACTCATCAAAATCGCAGGGCGCTATTGTCTCAAGCGTAGGTTTGCCTGATTTCGGTATTCTGTTAATTCCAATGGCGCGCCTGTAGCACTCTTTCGAAATATATCTAGCCACTCTAATCTTTATAAATATTTATAAGTGAAAATTCGCTAACGTCATTTAACGCCGAAAAAAAATCTAGTATTATTTTCCGCAGCGATATCGAGAAGTAATTTTGGAATTAGCAGTACTTTGAACATTTTCGCTACGTCAAAATATTGTGGTAACAGAATTGGGCCACGGAGTCTGCAGATTGTGTTATGAAAATTTCCCCAAATTTAATGAATGTATTATGCCAGAAGTAAATTGCCATCCGGACTGTCTTCGTTATTATGTATATATTTTAGAGCTTTCTTCGAATTTTTACATCCCAGAGATATAATACCTACCCCAAAGGTTATTGATCCCCCTAACCAAAAATTTAAAAATAGTGTTCACCTGTAACTAATATTAAACTTTTTTTAATAAAAATAAAATTGCACAGCATAATATCAACCTCTAACTTCCCGCTAATAAGTCTGTTAGTATCTTGAAGGCAGTTCTTACTCTTAAACATCTCTTATCGTTCGTTTCTCATCGAATCCTCTCGAACGAGGAAGTCGTCGAGAGTAAGTCCTCTGGAGTATAGATTGTTTCAGTCATTCAAACTACATTTAATTGTTCTCAATATTGAAGAAGAATACCTACTAAGAACGACACTCGTCCAGTAAAAATTTTGCTCCAAAAAGTCCCTAAACACTTTTTTCCTGGGGGTGTTTATAAAAAAAATTAAATCTGAAGTTCACTTACAAATTCATCTTTTCCAAGCTATTAAAGAAGGCTTAATGTATGTAGCACAAAGCGCTTGTTGATGATATGGTTCTCGGTAGCTTAATAGTTTTAACTTTTTTTTAATGTAATCCTATTGATACGTTGTTGCTAGGCATCAGTTGTTAATACAAAAGAAGTGCATACAAAGTATCTGACTTTTATTTAATTCGGCTTGAAGGACCAAAAACTATATGTGGCCCGTATTATAAGAAAGAATGTAGATATATCGGAATTTATTTCGCTTCAGTGTTTTGTGCATTTTTTAATTGTTACCATGTGGCCTAGTTCCAACACGATTCGAGATAGTAAGGAAATTATATAAGAAGAGGACTACGCGTGAGTTTGAATGTTTTGATTTTAACTATTGCAGAGTCATATTATTAACGGCTGAGTGTTACTATTCAATAATATAATATTAATAGTCATTCGATTCCCTCTTTACCTGTACAAAAGATCTGCCTGCTTCCCAGACTATCACCTAATGTATTATCCCGAAATCGGGATCACTAATATCGCTATAACACTGACAAAACTGATTATTTTGATTGTAATTGATTCAGTATTACAAGAGTTTAAATTTATAGTGATGTCCATTGAAAAGGTTGTTACGGATATCCGAATATTCGTTGAAAGATTCGTATATTAAATATTGTCTCTGTCATTCTTGTATATATTTCTACATATCATATAAAGTATGTTTTGTTGATTATGGAGGATTTTTAGTGTTTAAACTTTGAAGTAATAACTTAGGGTTGTTTTGAAATATTCTATTAAGAAACTTACAATCTCTTGTAATAAAAATGGTCGTATAATTTTATGACAAAATAGTAGTCTTATAAAATACATAGATTAGGTTAACTAAATACTCTAAAATTTAAAAAAAAAACATTCATAAGAACTTAATATTGCTCCCATTAAAATTTTGCTTTTTTTGGATTTTAACCCTGACCATTTAGATATCAATAAATATATTCGTAACAATTCTTTGAAATATGTACAATACAATCATTGGATTGAAATAAAAACGCACACTTAATGATCTGCGAGATATTATAGTTAATATAAATTAAATAATGTTATTAGAATTATTTGTAGTGATAAATTACATAAATTTAACATTTTAATAAATGTTTTCCTATGCTTTCCATACGTCCAAGAGTACAGTGAGCTAATGTAAGTTGTGTTGTGTTGACCACGCGGATATCCGCAGATATTTTCGAATATGTATTCGCGCTTGTGATATAAAACGTCACTATTAAGTCATATTGTAAAATATCTTTGTTTGTTTATAACCAAAAGTTGTTTTTGCGTATTATTGTGATTTTGACAAAAGTTAGATTAAATGATGTTTATTTAAAAATGTGTGTTATTGATTAATTTTCGGAATAAAAAATAGTGTTGAGTTTAGTGTCTTTGGGATTGGTGCGATGTATGTCTATGGATTGAGGTGGTAAACAAACTTTAAATGCGCTACCGCATTTTTATAGCAGGAGAGCTGCTAGACATAGTTGAGTAGGTACTCGAGGTGTCGAAAATATGCACAATATTTCTTATATCTCAATACAAAACTGCATCTTTAAGTTTAATATTTCTAAAATCAAATCGTGCAAATAGATTAAAATGCCCGGAGGAAATACTTCAGGAATAATTATCTATTTATCATCGCCCCCACTATAAACTTCAATCTGTTTGCAGTTTTAAAACACTTATTTTGTTTCTTAATTTTGATATTATTATCTAAATTATAGTTTTTATGGCTGTTTACTAATGTTAATTGATTAGAAATTAAATTATAAATGCATACTCCACAGAATAATATATACCGTATACGGGAGATAAGTAAAGAGTAATAATTTTTTTATCTGTTGTGAGCTCATCTGAGTAGTAATCTTCAGTGCTCCGTTTGTATTATCCCTAAAGCGTTGCTGTTTGAAGTTAAATAGATTAAAATATTTTTATCTTACTTTGTTTTATTTTACCCTTTTAAAAGCATATTGAATAATATTACATACATACATACATACATAACTTCACGCCAGTTCCCTTGCGGGGTAGGCACGAACAACAGAGTGCCATTTAGGCTTATTCTTACACACCTCACTTGCCTCTGACATTCATAACTCTTGTCATGCAAGCTCGTCTGTTCTTAAGGCTCCTGACATCACCTTCTGCTAGTACACGATCAATTTGATCATAGAAGGTGTGTCGTGGCCTTCCACGACTTCTGCATCCATCCACTTTTGCATTGTATATCTGTTTAGTCATTCTTTCATCATGCATTCTTTCTACATGCCCGAACCACCGGAGCATTCCTTTCCTTGCCTTCACCCCGACACTCCGAATAATATTACAGCCTCGTAAAATAAGTCTTTATTATTATTATACTTATATATTTAAAGGAATACTAGTATACTAGAAATAACAATAGATCAGGAAAAATGTAACTCAGAAAAGCTCTTAAAGACTACATAACCAGATGGCACCACAGGTAACCCTAGCTTTTTGGTTTTATTAAAAACAATTTTCAAACCAAACCATAACAAAAAAAACGTACTGGTTATGCTGATATTAGACGAATCAACTAAATTGAATCAAATTGATCCAAGTTGTAAAGAAGATATAATTTAGTATAATGAAGAAATTTACAGACAATCTAATACAATAAAAGAGAACTTGGCTTATTTGTATTGTATTCTACCCATAGTCCCTCAAGACTAGTAAGTAGAATACTGAGCCTAGATCACCGTCTTCTATGGGTAAGGTGCCCAGAAGGTTGGCTACGTTTCTGTTGCTCGAGGTAAGCCTTCTGATCACCTGAAGAGTCAATGATCTCAAGTTTATAACTTTATATATGAATCACTTTTGTTGATTCATTCAAATTGAAAGTCCAATGAACCATCTAATATCCACTTTTCGGAGCTAAAGTCGACACGGTCAAAACGCAAGTTGGCTCGACTATTTGCACAAATGAATAATTTTCTTATCAAGGAATAAATAGTTTGGTCACTTTAATTGTTATCTTTATGATTTTTATAAAAAAAAAATGTACGTAAACGAGGCAGAAGTCGGTTAATGCAAATATTTGCAATATGAAAACAGTGTGTTTTTACAAAAAGTAAGCAAAAGCAATAAATTATTATTGTTGACCCCGACGTGATTTGAACACGCAACCTTCTGATCTGGAGTCAGACGCGCTACCGTTGCGCCACGGAGTCTGTATCACATACGTCGAAATTACAGTTCTAATTTTTGGGAAACATAGTATGATAATAATACCATGGAAGAATTCTATGTAGTTTTATTTGCTTAAACTTTTGGAACCGTAGGGATGTCGGAGAAACTCCCATTGCCGAGAAGAACAAATAAAGAGTTAAGCAAACTTGCTTTCATAGTTATCATTAGTACGAGTATTTTGCCACAGAAACTACAATTGATGTCTTGCTAATGTTAGTTTGATATTTGTTTGCGTCACATCTGTTTACTTGCGGAATTATATGAAACATTTAGGGAGTATTAAAATATCTCCTAGGATATAAAATTTACCTCTAAAGTAATGAAATATATTGTGTCAATAGGAATTGTAGTTCACTTATCTCCTTTTAGTACCTACAGAGTTGTTGTTTTTATTGCTTAAAGCAGGCAAACAGACTGACGGCTCATCTGATATAAAGATGTTACCTTCTCTTATGAGCCTCTGCAGCACCAAGGGCGATGCCAACGCTATACCAGCCTCTACTATGGGATAACGGAGATTACATAGGAAGGATCAAACAAATGATACGACGTAGAGGAAACTGGGTCATTGGAACTTTAACTCGCCGAACGAAACACGATAAGCGCAAGGCCTCATTTGTTGCCGATATTCTGTGAGAGCGTAGTATCACATCGGACGAGCCGGCTCTGAGAGCTACTCTACTACGTCAAATGTGTGATTTTAATTACATAGATTAACACTCACGACACAGAATTTTATTTAATAACATGGGTGCCCGTTTATTTAAAACAAAACATAGATACGTACATAACGGTCTCTGTGGTTAAGAGGGCTATTAAGTCTTAGACGGCAGAGCTCACTGGAACGCAGAGGCTCCGGGTTTGATTCCTGGCGTGGTACATTTCGTAAGGGAACTTTGTTATTTTGGTGGTCCATTGTATATTACCCATAACACAAGCGTAACTTGTTTAGCTTGGGGATACACAATGTGTGTTAGTGTGCTGATTTTGAATTTTGTGAAGAAAAAAAAATATTATCACGCATGTTTTCTAGTGGTAGGCAGACACAATGTTTTTTCCTTTGCTGCGATCTTATCGTACACCACTCGTGTTTTGTGAAATAATATGATCGCGGCAATTACTTTGTGAACAAAAAAAAACAGTAATCTTGCAAGCGGCGACTTTATGAGAAAACAAATTAAAATAAGATTTTATATAATAATAGTAAGTAATTATAGTTTTAAAAACGAAGTCCAAAATCTGCCAACCCTCAGTAGATAGGCAGGGGCGTGTGTCTACCATTTCTAGACGAATATATTATTTTGACGACTATACGGCGTGCTGATGGAGTTACAAAAAGAAAACACGATTAACAATTTAAATTGTCTTTAATTTCCTTGAATATAAATATTTCGTATATTTCCAACACCTTATTTTACTAATCTTAAGTGTAAAATAAATAGAATACATTTAATACACTAAATCTTAACATTTGACTTTCATATTAACTATAAGTAGTACCGACAAACGCTTTAAAAATTTCACAGCATATAAAAATATAATACGATAGTTGATGAAGAGAAGATTAGAAGGCAGCGTGAAGAGTTACAGCATATAATACGAGTAATTATGGGGTACACAAAGGTCCTATTGCCAAGTTGACATTAGCAAATGTTGCCAGATATTAAATTCAAAAATCTCTAGGTGATTTAAGCCAACCAGGAGCGCTTTTTATAAAATCTTTAAAGTATACTTCAGGTAGTTTCAACTTGAATGAACACTGATTAAACATGAATCATGAAAAAGAACTACTCAGACGGCTTACTTTTAAAAAATATCATTTTTTAGTACAACTATTGAGACTTGCTATAATGAAAACAAAATTGGATTGGTGGCGCCAACTGTGATTGCAGAGTGTGTTAGACCTTGGTATGCGAGAGCGTGCCCGAACATTATCATTCTGTCTTTATCGGCCACAGGGGGTGAAACAGATGATAAAGAACCTATAAATGTCAGTGTTATACTGCTGCTTCACCTGGGATAATATAGTTCGATCAGACAACGCTAACAACGACCCATGACAAGAGGTGGGTTGAATAACCGTTACACTTTGACCACACTAAAAATTAAATTATTAAGGCTATCGGTATTTTGTAAGGGCATAGACGCATAATACGTCTACATTGGACTAAAAACAGCATAATTTACCAGTTTCCAAATACAGACAAATATGTATAGTTAAATGATGGGTTTACGATTGTAACGCCGGCAAGCAAGTTTAACTGGATAGACGCGGTCGTGAACGTGGTCCTTGTGAGTGTCTAATGGAACGTACCCTTTATGTCACTGATTCCTCTGGGATAATGCCAGTTATTGACTATTTCGCGTAGATTTAGCGATGGATTTAATGCGTAATTTAATATGTGATATTGTTTTTACTTGTGAATGGCGTTAAACTTTGACAGATAACATATGTATATACACTAATGTAGCTATTCGTTAACGTTGTTATTTTTAACTCCATATTTTTTTATTTTTTTTATTGCAGGAGATCAGCAGACAGGTAGACGGCCCACTTAATGGAAAGCGGTTACCATCGCCTATGGATATTTGCAACACCAAAGACGCTACAAATGCGCTGCTGCTCTCTTAAGGGAGACTGGATCCTGGTCACTAATGCCGGAACACAACTCAAGGTTGTTATGGCGACATACTTTAGACCAGGGGTGGTAGCCATCCAGTCGGGCAAATGCCTTATCACCTGGCTGTGGGTTGTTTTGTCGCCTCTTACGACAGGCCGCCCGGCCGAAGGAAATTGTATTCTTTCTCCGTTCCTGCACGGATGAAAAGTTATATAAAGACGCATTCAGCCATAGTCAATAACTCATTCACAATTAATAAAAATATCGCATCCCAAATTACGCATTGAAGCTATCGATACATCTACGTGATACGTTATTGACAACTGGCATTATCCCAGAGGAATCAGTGACATAAAGGGGACGTTCCATTAGACACTCACAACGACCACGTTCACGACCGCGATTCTTCTCGTTCTACTTGCCTGCCGGCGTTACAATCGTAACATCAAGTTGAACGGTTATTCAATCCACCTCTTGACATGGGTCGTTGTGAGCGTTGTGATCGAAAATGACGACGTTAGTGACGCTTTCGCCACGACTGCGATCGCCTTGTGGAACGGCTAACGGAGCATTTTGGGTGTTGTGAGCTACTAATGGAACGCGCTGAAAGTAATTTTGGTGACATTTATTTATTTAATAATTCGCGTAGTGTGTAAGCGAGATCACGTCCAATCAACATTCGGCTATTTTCTTTAGACAGCCCACCGCCTTAAGAGTTACAAATTAACTCTATTTTTCAGCAAGTAGGAACAAAGATATTTTTTATGTGAAATGTGTACACATCTAGTGACCAAGTCGCTAAATTAGTAATGCTCAGATCAGGGCTCCATGTTTATTTATGTTGTTTGCCGGTATTACAATGTAGCTTATAATCAATTATAGGAAAATTTGGGACTAATGTACCTAAAGTTGGCGAGATGATTATGACATCCCTCCTATGTCACACAAACACCGCCAAAATATAAATGTATTATATTCTTGAAATCCAGAAATGAAAAACCAATTAAATATTGGTGCTAATTTAACATAGTTTCTCTAACTTTAGGCAATTTAGTTATACTTTTTCCAATCATTGCTTAAAATCTATTTTAGAACATTAGAACAAATATTTGGCACTTAATAGCTATTTTTGTAGACAAACATTCTAGCTGTACTATAATTTATAAATCGATAGACTTATGAGCTCTTAACAAAAAAGTGCAAAAACCACTATAGTTAAAATAATTGGATCGTAGAGGGAATATTATAAAGATGGTATAAGTAAAATAATTCCGTTGTTATTAGTTTTGCAAAATATGCCTTATATAAGTATATTGTATCTTGCTCTGCGTATGAACATGGACGACTTTACTCGGATCGAACGCCGAGTGCAAGCGGACTACCAGTGGCCACAGTACGAGTAGCTATCCGACCGTGTCAACGCGGCATTAATAACATAACTATCATCCGCAAGAGTTAACTTGAGACCCGAGCGGAATGCGCGCTCCCCTCCCGACCCCCGCCTTCTTACCGCTCTCGCCATCGACGCGTCAGTACCTCGCGCTTACGTCATCCGAGCGAAGTCTCAAGTTAACTCTTGCGGGTTGTAAAACAATATAATCGAATCACAGACAAACAAAATTCGGTAGACAGAGTAAAGCCAAAGAGAAAAGGTGGAATAGTTTCCATTACTATTATTACCCACACAAACGCAATGCACGTGTATACTAAACAACTCTATGCACACACATTTAAAAAATACTTCAATTGAAGTAGGCTCGGTCTATACCTTTATTCGTTCATCTGAGAATCGAATCTATTATTTATCGATTCCAACCGGTATAACCCACTAATGCAACACTTATTATTAACTCACTTCTCAAAGATTGTTTAATATATAAAAATACTTTAATAAAATACTTTTGGAGTGTCTTCACAATTATAATAATTGAAACGTTTGTGGCGAATGTACTGCTTAAATTCGATTTACACCACACACACAATCACTCAGTAAGTAGTACTTACAAAAATATAACTAATTTTATACTGCAACACTAAAAATACCATTTATACAATATAATTATTACTTTTTCTATAATACATACACGCAAACATACAAATAATCTAAAATACATTCAGAATTGTTTTAAAATTTATTTTTTGGCCATTCTTATTGCTGTGGAACTGGGCATAATGTAGACAAAGCATAAGGATTCATCATTGTATAAATATATTTAATCTCTTAAAATTAGTCACACTCAGTCTTACTTTAAACTTATACTCACTTAACTGTTATAATGGGGGAATATACCTAACTACACAAACAACTGTCGTTATTTGTGGCGACCTGCCTCCTTTGTCGTGGCAAAGTTACCACACCGTGGCCAAGTTCCCCCTGCAAACATAAGAATATGAATTTACTTGTTAAATCAGATATCATCACAATATCAGCTCATAAACTTTTCACTGCAACACTCATGGCTCCCTAACATTTAAGGACACAGACATTACACCTGCCACTCTTGTCGGCTTGACTTTTACAACATCGATTATTTTAATGTGCAGTTTTTATCAATGTGTCTATCCATCAGCAGGTGGTAATTGGACATAGTTTAGCAGAAACGACTAAACACACAAAAAGTCGTTTTTGAGTTATTGAGGTTTTAAGTTTAGACAAAAATTGCTAGTAAATTGGTATATACAACTCATTTTTGACCACAATGTGGGTTGAGTCCTTTCTGCTAAACTACGTCCAATTGTAAATTGTAACAATATACATACTCGTTAATACAATTGTTAACAGTGCACCATATCCAGCAAGGAATTACCATGAAGCGTTATCAGTCAACATTTGCTGAGTTATGAGCGGTTCCTACATCTTGCTCATTCACTTACCCTACTGTTGGTTAAATTTTGTCATTACTTGTATGGTGCTTATGTCAAATTTTAACTGATAATACGGCAAATCAATGGTCTGTAAGACATAGGACCGGGACTTAACAGGCTGTTTAGAGTTAAGTTAACTTTTGGTTTTTTTTTTTATTATCCACAATGTTATAATTCTCATTTAAGTAACTCTAAATAACTATCATATTCTCACTTTCTTTCTAAGCTATGTTAGTTTATTCCCTAATGAGCTGGCATTTTCAAAAGCTGACCATGTTTGAAAAGACACCAACCAAATATGTCCTACCACTTTGTGAATATTTAAAAACTTCCACCATTTTCCCTATTTGACAAACAGAAGTTTGAATTGAAATTTTTACCACAGAATAGCGAGCCCTGGGACCAGCAGTGGGACATTTTTTGTCTGATTAACTATTCTTACGGATAAACAAAAATACAGCTCACCGCTACACTGATGACTCTTAAAGGTTGTTTTGAATGCAATTTATGTGCTAGAGTCATGAATATTGACTCCACAGTGTTGCACTCTGAATCCAGTAACGCTGATGTCTCAAATAACTGTAAATAAAAATGATAAAAGTTAATTGACACTAATTAACCATTTAAATAATTTTTAAAATTCAAACTCATTTTCTCGTTTGATGTTTCACTGTATTGCAATAAAGTTTTGAATCAAAGAAAATGGTTTATCTGTCTAGAAAGTGACAGTCAAAAAAATACAATTCAAACATTGTTAGCTAGATCTCGTATGCCATATTTCTATATTTATATTAGTGTTGTTTATGATGATTCTAATATCATGAAAATTATTATATAATACATGATGTTTCTCAAGACCACGGGCCATAGAAATGGCCCGGATTTTTGGAGGGCTTAGGTGGGGCCACGTAAAGGCCAACACGTAGAGACCTCTTGACAATGTTAATCTAAACGTGGTGTGACACTGACCTGCGATTATCCCTGTCTACGCAATATAAAAATGCAGCCAAGGACAAGCCCGGTCAGTGTAGGACTATTGTAGAAAATGAGAATAAAACATACCGGGCTACCGGAATGTACTACTAATGGAACTAGGAATTTGGATCTATGTGGACTATGGTGTCTACTGGTTGCAATCTTCAGGGAACATGGAAAAAATGGGCAGATAGTAACTCGCCACTCCCTGAATAAGCCCCAAAAAAATGCCGTACAAAATTGGCAAGGGGCAACATGAGTGTGATTACTATCGAGAGGTTACTAAAAATGATCTGGACGAAACTCTGCCAAAACTTCTTACTAGGACATAAAGTCATATAAGGATGTTACAAAATTTTGTGAGATTTGCAATGACTTCTCTACTAAGGGCACAAGAGTGACTATTCCATTCGCCCTGGGTTTGTCACACCTGCACATTCCATCACGGCAAGGTGGTTACCACTTTCCATCAGGTGAGCCATGTTTCTGTTTGCCTACTTTTGACAACAAACAGTAGATCACAATTACAGCAGTATACTTACAGGCATTCCATACTTATCAGCTAGTCTCTGTGCATATGTGGTGGCAAGCCGTGACTCTGGTGTGCCACAGTCACATTTATTGCCCACCAGAACTCTAGGGGCTCCCATCAAACCATGTGACTCCACCTCTTGCATCCAACTTGCTATTGACTGAAATTGGCACAAACAAACACAATTTAAAAATTTATTTTAATTTTATTTTTCAGTAGCCATGATAACATTCATGAGATCATAATATTTTCCAAGTAGGTGAAGAGCAGTGGTATCATATACACAAGACTAGAAGGCGTTTAAGGGTATCAAATAGTCAGTGTAGGCAAGATTACAAATGAAGACACTCAGGGACATAATCATCTGTTAATTGCTGCATCATAACTGTAATATATATATAATAGTGTAGATATTCTGCATTACCCATTATCCATTATCCGTGCAGGAACGGAGAAAGAATACAATTTCCTGCGGCCGGGCGGCCTGTCGTAAGAGGCGACAAAACAACCCACAGCCAAGTGGTAGGGCATTTGCCCGACTGGATGGCTACCACCCCTGGTCTAAAGTATGTCACTATAACAACCTTGAGTTGTGTTCCGGAATTAGTGACCAGGTTCCAGTCTCCCTTAAGAGAGCAGCAGCGCATTTTTAGCATCTTCGTTGTTGCAAATGTCTATAGGCGATGGTAACCGCTTTCCACAAAGTGGGCCGTCTGCCTGTCTGCTGTACTCCTGCAATAAAAAAATAAAAAAACTACACCCACATTTCTTGAAGCTATTTAATTGTTGAAGGCCATTAAAAGGAGAGGAGTGTTTAATGTAAGTATATGCTGATTGACCACACATGCCAGGATCTTAACATCTACTCGGCTAGTGACCCACAAACTCGGTTTTGTTGATTGGAGAAACACAGCACTGTTTTTGGCAGATACTGATCTGAAGTATACATAAAGCAACAACTCAACAAACAAAAAAACTTTGATCGCATGATCCTATAAAAGTAGTTGAAAAATCAAAGTAAACATTAAGATAAGAGCTAGAAAACTAAGAACTGCTAAGTTTCCTTTTTTCATTTGATTTTATTACGGCCACTGTTCAAGAGCCATGATAAACAAACATCTGTTTAAAAATCATGCATGTTAACCATCACAATATAGTTCGAATGCTAATAAGTTTCATGATATTCTCTTTGCCTAAAACTGGTTCTCATTTTCATCATAAATAAATAATTAGCTTGCTTTGACTAATAAGTGACAGAAATTAAGCTATAAATGTATTGTTGTCCTCTTCTCCTTTATATGTTAATTGTATTATAATTAACATTAACGCCTTAAGAACAGACGAGCTTGCATAACAAGAGTTATGAATGTCAAAGAGGCAAGTGAGGTGTGTAAGAATAAGCCTAAATGGCACTCTGTTGTTCGTGCCTACCTCGCAAGGGAACTGGAGTGAAGTTATGTATGTATGTATGTATTATAATGTTTATTGTACTAATACTGTTTAACCAATTACACACTTCTTGTTGTTACTACTTCATCCAAAGATTGTCTATAAAAAATCTCCAGACAGCTATAAGACTTCCAGTTGTTATTGACTTTGATGGTATGTCAAATGTTTTTACAGGTATGAAGAGAAGATTCTATCAGCAATAAGCCCACTATTCATACAACTTATATCTATTAAACTTTTAGAGCTGTATGTTCATCGGTGGTAAACCATAAAATGTTTCCATTAATTAATTACTTCCTATACTAATCTTAGGATACACACTGCAGATATACAATGCAAAAGTGGATGGATGCAGAAGCCGTGGAAGGCCACGACACACCTTCCATGATCAAATTGATCGTGTACTAGCAGAAGGTGATGTCAGGAGCCTTAAGAACAGACGAGCTTGCATGACAAGAGTTATGAATGTCAAAGAGGCAAGTGAGGTGTGTGTAAGTGTAAGAATAAGCCTAAATGGCACTCTATTGTTCTTGCCTACCCCGCAAGGGAACTGGCGTGAAGTTATGTATGTATGTATGTATGTACTAATCTTAGGTGTGGTAGCTTAAAATTTGAGACTTACATGGAATGTTTCTGGTTTTGTAACATCATAAACAATTACCACAGCATGGACATTCCTATAGTAGTGCTGCACCATCGATTTGCGAAATCTCTCTTGCCCAGCAGTGTCCCAAAGCTGAAGCTAATAAGTTTTTAATATAAGTATTGTATTAGTAGTGGTAGCTTAATGGTTATAGCTCATGCATCTAATTCCAATAATATTGGTTTAAATCCAGGCCAGGAATACACTGCTTAAGGACTTTTTCTGAATTAATGTGCATAATGTGTGATATTGTTACAACTACTACATATAGAGAACAATTTTAGGACTAAGTGTGCCTTGGACTAAGTTCTAAAGTGGGTAAACGGGGGTGGGGGGTGTTGAGGAGGAGGGGTGTACGGGAGTCACCTTCCACTGTTTCCTGCTGTCAGAGCTGCAGTCTTGTTTTTTAATTTAAAAAGAATTATAAAGGAGCTGGGGATTTGGTATAATAACAAATTTTATAATAATTCTTCTTAATAGAACAGAATTAAGGGAGTGGGAAGTACCCGCCGCCAGTATCAGCTGCCGGAGATGAGTATTTGAAAAAAAAGGGAAGTAAGAGCAATGATTTATGAAAAAATAATAACCATGAACCTATGAGGGCAGAATTCAGATCTGCTTTAAAAGTGGAGCTCCCACTTAAGTGTACCCCATAAGTAGCCAAGACATCTCTATTTTTCCACATTAAAAACGTAGGCAGTATTATAAAAATTACCATATACATTGTTACAACAACAAAATATTGCAATTGTAATAATTTTTATGTTTTACTTGACACAGACTTCAAGATGTTGTAGTTTTATTTTTTGCTTTTTAGTTACTCTTGAAGTCGGTTTCTTTTAGTTAGAATTTTTTTATGTTCATAACAAAGTATGATTTGTGTTTAGGAATTCACTTATGCTTAATATATAAACAATAAAATTAGCAAACAAATTGTGAATTAATTTATTGACTAGTTTTTTTTTTTGTTTATACATTGAAACAATGGTTACAATTCAGTTGTGACTGCTGCCATGGCATGTTTGCTTGGCTTGTGAGCTTTACTCAAAAGTCGCAACCAGTGACTAAAACTGAGACTTAGGTTAGGTTAGACTTTAAACCAAAGCACCAGTGTCAGAACGGACTGGTCACCATCATCACAATATGATGAAATGAACAAGTGAAAAAAAAAATATATTTCAAGAACTACATGTCTCCTGGTAATTGAGGTTGCAGAAGGGAGGGAAGTTTAACCAAAGCCAGCAGGACTTGTGATACATGATTGTTCACTAAGGTAATTTATAATTTTTGGTATGACTAGCGACAATACTACCTTGATATCCTCATTGCATATTTTAATGTTCCTTTCCCTGAAGTCTACACCGATAGTAGCTTCAGATTTATCTAAAAACTGACCCTCACAAAACCTATAAGTGAGACATGTTTTTCCAACACCAGAATCGCCCAACACTATTATTTTAAATACTTTCTTCTGTTTCAAGCCGGGAATATCATGTTTTGTTGATTCAGACATACTTTTGTACGACCAATTAAGCTTAGCTGAGGCAACTCAGGCAACAACAAAACATCAATAGTGTACCTAATAGTGTTTTTTTTTTAATCAAGAAACATATTGTTTTTGGTGCTTTTTTTAGTGCCTTTATGTCAAAAGTGAAAACTCTTTTTTTTATATTTATGTTTTAGCAACTAGACCTTTAAGCGAGAAAGTCAATCCTCAAACTGTCACAAAGTTTAGTGTTGTAAAATGTTGAACTCGTCATTAAGTACTTCTTATATTATTTTTTTGGTAGCGATAATACTGATATGTCCCTGCCTCACCGGGCACCGGGCGTCTTGTTGGCTTGTTGCACATCTGTCCACATGTAAATATAGCAGGGATCGAAATCTACAGAAATAGTGTCAATATTCTAATTCATTATAATATGAGAATTTAAAAAAGTAACATCCCGAAAATTTATAAAACTGTTGATATAATGTTATAAAAAACTATATAATAAGTTGGCAGACACATGATAAATTTACTAGATGGGTCGATCCCAGACACCATACCGAAACAGATATAGAAAGTTCGTTTATGAACTTTACAGTAGTGATAATATAAAGATGAAAAGTTAGAAGAGGAAAATGAGAATTACAAGAAGGTCATATAATTAAGAGACTAAACACCTAAATTATAGACATGACTAGGCAAATCTTTACAGATTAGTTATAAAAACCTCTAGAGGGTCAAATTTTTAACGGGATTAAATTACTTACTTTGTTAAAAAATATTATATATTGGATATCGGTATATCCGCGAACCGTGCATCACTAAAGATATTCATATAACTTGAATAAGTTAAAATGTATATGCTTGTTAAATAAGACGAAAAGTTGCTAAGGTTTTCTCTTTAAGATTAAAAAGACAAATCATAGTACCGTTTATATTTGAATTGTTATTTTAATTTTATCGAACTATATCATATCAGTGTTGACTGTTTGAACAATATTTTTCTACTTATAAGACCTTTATTTTAATTTTATCAGGGTTATAACTAAAATTGAGTCAAAATATAATATGATAGGTACAGAAACATTTTTGATTACAATTATCTCATATCTTTATTACCAAAATTCCGCTTAATTTAAAACGTTACAGTATTGTGACATCACTAAAATGTACTAATTCACTAGTTCCGGGATGCATATGGCAGCACTTATTAGTAGAATTTAATATGGTAGGTTTTTTTACAAATGTCGGATTCGGATGAGCGAAAGGTTGTTTTGTACGATTGTGATAAATTAATGCGATTTAAATTAAAAAATACACGGAATCCGTAGTTTGATGTCGTTTTCGTATAATTGACATCTCGAAGTTAGCGCTCGATATTTATATGCAGTGGAAACTAATATATTATAAGTAGTGTATAACCTCTGTGCCCGTTTAATCTATAATCTTCCTTAAAATTCTTAAAGCAGCGATAAATGAAAGTGTTGTTTATAACATTCCGTATTGTATTGTGTGGTGTGTGTTTCGATGAATAGTGAATTAAGAATATTTGGGACTCGGTGATTGCAAACGAATATGTAAAAGCCAATGCTTTTGTGTGTAAGATGTGTTTAAATATCGTTAATTCGATTACTGTGTGTTTTTGTGGAGTTTGGTATCGGATGTTGCGGTAGGATTGCCATGTCCAGGCTCGTCGACTATTTCGTTATAGTGGGATTTGACCACGAAAAAGAAAGTAAGTATATCTTTTATACGTACTTTATTCTTCTCAAATTGAGTGAGTTTATGGCGCCAAATCTCAAATCATAATAAGGCTCTACATATGAAACTGGATTGTAATTGTATATAAGTCAAGATCTTGTACAAGGGAGGAGTACTTCTCCCTTCTGCAACCCCTATGTCTAGGAAACGTGTAGTTCTTGAGATATAATTTTTTTTGTTCGTTTGTTTCGTCACATTACGTTGGCACTCGCCGGCCGCTGTCGCAGCACGCTCGCTTCGCTCGCTCGGCTCGTGCGCTTTGGTTTAAAGTTTAACCTAACCTAAGTCACCGTTCTAATCACGGGTCGCGACTTTCGACTAAAGCCCACAAGCCAAGCAACTGTGCCATGGCAGCAGTCAGTGAGTGTCACAACTGATTTGTAACCATCATTGCAATATATAAGCAAAAAAATATACATATTCGTATTTAAAAATCACTAAACTAATTCAAAACTTGTTTACTAAACTCAATAGTTTTAGTATATATAGATATATATATGAGTATATATATATATATATATATATATATATATATATATATATATATATATATATATATATATATATATATATATATATATATATATATATATATATATATATATATATATACTCATATATATACATACATATATATATATATATGTGTATATATATATATATATACATAAATTAATGTTGAAGTTTCACTTCCATTATGTGCCCGATACACATTTTGATTTTTGTTAACAACCATGAAACGTTGGGCCCTGCTAGTGAGTTCATAACTACAATAATTGGACCTACTTATGCAAAACAGAACCAATCCACAGACATGCCAAAATTGAGTTAAGGATGCAGAAGACTTTCAAAATGCACCTTCTATTGACTCAATAAAAATCATAATGAGAAAATATAATATACAATATTCTAAATGTTTTTTCCAAAATATAGACATATTTTTTTGTATGCAAAATTTTAATAAAAACTGCTTTTTCTCTAAACTGTCAGTATGTGGGTTGGTTCCATTTTGCATAAGTGGGTCCAATTGGGCTTAAAGCTCACAATATTCATAATGTTTAATGTTTTGCTAAAAACACATTGAGCTAAGCTAAAGAGAACTGGTCTCTATATATTAATCTATGTTCTTCCTTTGCTGGTCCCAGGCCTTAAAACCGTGTTCATGCCTCCTGGAAAGTTCTCATAAGATATTCATATGCTGCATGGTACAGGCCTATTGAGCTCATACTCGAACTTAACTAGACTAGTAAAGATAGATAGACTAGGGGATATTCTACTCTACTATTCTATTGCATATGTCACATACATTTGTAGCAAGGCTATTGAGAGGTATGGTGAAGCGCTTACCATATCTCTCATTATCTCAAAGGCATTTGACAAGGTCTGGCATATGAGCCTTATTGGCAAGCTTCCGGCATATAGCCTGACTGCTAGTTTGTGTACTTGGCTATCAGACTTCCTGAGGGAAAGGTCAATTCAAGTGGTTGTTGAAGGTTGTTCTTCTGATCGTTTGATGTTTAGCGCTGGTGTCCCTCAGGGGTCTGAGCAATGGTTTTTGTGCTACCTATAAATAATCTGCTCCATATGCCCGGTATCTTTGGGTATGCACATAATAGCATAGTAGTAGGGAGGTACATGTCCGATGCACATGCTGGCTAGGCTGGAATCCAGACTTTGAGGACTGACATGGTTGATAGATTGAATTGGACCCTGGAAGCAGTATCCGAGTGGGGTGATACTAATTTGGTCAAATACAACACTCCTAAGACCCAAGCATGTCTGTTTACAGCGAAAAAAGTTATTTTTAATTAAACCCTACTTTTCGAGGTGTGTCCGTTCTGGTGACGACTAACTTCAACTTCTTGGTATTTCTTTAACATCCACTCTCAACTTCGGCTCCTATATTGAAGGTATAGCCTATCTGGCTGCAGAAAAGCTGAGTATACTTTCGATGGTGAGGTGGTACTTTACTGCAGAACAGCGGCTTAATCTTTACTGTGCTCAAGTAAGATCTTGTGTGGAGTACCAGTACTGTTCTCATTTTTGGGACGGCTCAGCTAAATACCAGCTTGAAGTGTTGAAGTCAATTGAGAGAAGAGCCAAGAAGTTGATTGGTAGTGACATGCTTGTCAATACAAGACTTCAAAGCCTAGAGCATCGATTTCGTGTCGCTAGTCTATCGGTATTCCACAGGATTCATTTCGCAGAGTGTGCGGTTGAACTGTTGGACCTAATTCCCCCTTACACCATTTCATCTGCGGACGACAAGGCGCTCTGGTCTACGCCATCATTTCACAATGGATACACCACTAGTGCGAACAAAACGTTTTGCTTTTTGCGTACGGCAGAGCTGTGGAATGCGCTACCAGAGTCTGTGTTTCCCGAAAGTACAATCCAGAAGTTTTCAAGTCATATGTGAATATATATTTTCTAAGTAATCGTGCTCCATCTTCGACTGCATCGTCGTCTAATATTAGGCGTGATCGTGGTCAAACGCGAACCTGTTTATCATTAAAAAAAGAATATAATCGAGAATTTTAGATTTTTAACTCATTTCATCTCTGTACTGTTTAAGAAATCAGCCGGGTTTCTTATTGCGAAGCTGGCAAGCAGGCAGACGGTCCATCTAATGGAAAGCAGTTACCGCCACCTATAGATATTTCTGACAGCAGAGGTGAAGTCAACGCATTGCCAGCATGTAAGTAATGGGATAGAGGAAGAGGGAAATGGGCCATCGGAACTCTCACTTATCATATGAAACATAAAGCTAGACAATTCTTTTATGCCGATATTCTCTGAGAGCGTGGTATCACCTTTGGAACTGGCCGTAAGAACTGTAATCAAAGTAACCATAACAGCTTGACTCTATCCCGTACAGGTACGCAAATACCTTGTTGTTTTTAATTGATATTTACTACAAAGTGGTATATAACCTGTTAAAAAAGAACAGTCTATAATTGAACTGAAACTCTGAAAAGGTACCCCCATGTTCAAATTAAGGACCCTAACTGTACGCAATGAGTCATCCAGTTCATTGACTCGTTTGGTGCGCAGGGTCGCGTTATCTACTCCCGCGTTTAGTAGTCGATACACATGTCTGAATGCGGTAGGCATTGTGATAGGTATATTAATTAGGACCTCGTGTGCTCATATTATTTCATTCAATTTGTGAATCCGACTTAAGAGTAATCGGGATCGGGTTTCCCTGTCAGTTTCCATAGAATCAGGCAGAGACAAAGAACCTCCACTTGCTATGAGCCTGGAGTATTGCTCTCAGCTACTTTGTACTGGCTTCGAAGTAGTTGTCTGTTATAGACGTCAATGGGCGGTATATATATATTTTTTTGGAAATTCATGCACATACACATATAAGTACGAATTTCATGTCTTACTAGTTAAATTCCATGGATAAGGTGAAAAATGAGTATATAAGATCTTTGGAAATTGCATTCGTGACTAAAAAACTGAGAGGAAGAAGATTAAGAGAGTATGGGCATGTAATGAAGAGGGATGAAAGTCACGTGACAAAAAGTATGTTTAACTGCAAGATTGATGGGTATACCGGAAAAGAGATGGATGGATTGTGTGATTTGTAGTATGACAGAGAATGTATGCGAGAAAAGAGGAGCTTGGAAGGAAAAGACATTGTGCCGACTCCAAATAATTGGGAGATGGTGAAAGAAAAGAGACTAGTTCAATTCTATTTATCTGTACTAATGAATTTGAAGTGTCTTATTAAAAATAGCTGACCTGTACCCACTTTGCTTTGTGTCATAAAAACATATAAAAAATATTATTCCCAATCAAATACAGCCTATGTCACTCAGGAATAATGTAGCTTTCTACTGGTGAAAGAATTTTCTAAATATGTTCAGTAATTCAAGAGATTCCATCCTACAAACAAACAACCTCACAAACTTTACCTCTGTATAATATTAGCATACATTAGCCGCGGTACTGTGCATCCATATTCTATAGGATACACCTCAAGAAGCTATATTTTACCTCACCTTTTCACATTGGAAACACCACGGATCTAAAATAAACATTTTGCCTCTTCGTTCCTTCAGTGTAAGGCAGATTAACCCCAAAACCAAACTTGTTTAATTTAGGCAGCATTCTCTGTTTATTTTTACCCACATCTAGATTTCTTATTCAGCATAGCTCTAGGAATACTAAATTGATATAGCATCTGTGTACCTCTATCCGGAATAAAAAACGATGAGCATGAATAAATTTATATGCGACACGAACATTTAGATGGCCTTGAACACTATTCAACTATTTTCGCTTCGCATTGACAAAAGAATCGGAACAATCCCGCTTTAATTAAGTGCAATATCTCTGGTGGCAACCAAGTTTATTGGAATTATTTTATTACTGTTGCTCGAGTATAGCAGTCAAGGTTTCCTGATGGGAATTTACCGTCACCTATGATAACCATAGCACCTACCTATTATTGTCCTGCCGGCTTCGAAGGTGGTAACGGAACCTGACCACTGATTCCAGAATATTACCCAGTTATTATGACATACATACATACATACATAACTTCACGCCAGTTCCCTTGCGGGGTAGGCACGAACAACAGAGTGCCATTTAGGCTTATTCTTACACACCTCACTTGCCTCTTTGACATTCATAACTCTTGTCATGCACACTCGGCTGTTCTTAAGGCTCCTGACATCACCTTCTGCTAGTACACGATCAATTTGATCATGGAAGGTGTGTCGTGGCCTTCCACGACTTCTGCATCCATCCACTTTTGCATTGTATATCTGTATATATATTATGACATCTTATTCTAAAACAGGGGAGGTGGTCAGGTGGTCATCCAGAACCCAATTTTGCTATTTCAATGGCGTTGCGAAGATGGTTAAAATACGATTCCATTGCGATCATCCCTTCTTCGATATCTTCCCGATATCGCGGCGGAGTAAAAGTAGAAATAAAATGGTATTACCATTAGCAGAAATGACGTTAGCCGAAATAAAAAGCGAAAAGCTACCAAAATTTAGAATATTTATTTCGCTACTTTTCGCTTAAATTATTTATAATAGAGTGGCGTTCCACAGATACGCCATTGGAATTAATAGAATACCGAAATCAGGCAACCTACAGTCGAGACGATAATGTCCGGCGATTTTGACGACATCGTAATATCAGAATTAGGCTCCAGCTGGAAAAATAGCCTATATATTGGGTAATTTACATATCTTTTTATCCGCTTTGAAAAGGTTATCAATCTCAGCAGCTGATATTTTGAGGAAAGGTCAGATAAAAAGCTCGTCGAATAACATGCACAATTGCTGCACATATAAAGAGATCAATGAAAGTAGATGGAGCGAAAGTCATGTGTTAAGATCTTAAGTGGAAATCGGTTGCCTCTGAACATCTATGAAAAAGAGGCGTGATAATATGTATACGTCGTCGTCCTCAGCCATTCGCAGTCCCCCGCTGGACGTAGGCCTCCCCAAGTCGGCGCCACTCATCCCTGTCTTCTGATTTCCTCATCCAGCGCCTACCGGCGACCTTGTGCCGGTCGTCAGTCCACCGGTCTGGCGGGCGTCCAACACTACGTTTACCGAGACGCGGTCTCCACTCCAGGACTCGTCTGCTCCATCGGCCATCGGTCCTGCGGTAGACGTGACCGGCCCACTGCCACTTCAACTTGCTAGTTTTGCAAGCTATGTCGGTTACCTTGGTTCTCTTACGGATAACCTCATTTCTAATTCTATCCATAAGAGAAACACCCAACATAACTCGTTCGATAACCCGTTGAGCGACTTGGAAATTATGGACCAATCCTGCCGTCAGTGTCCACGTCTCGGCCCCGTAGGTCAGGACGAATGTGTATACATATAATATCAATCTCTATCAAATTCAAGCACATTCGAACCAATCTTCATCGTCTGAATGCACCTCTACTCCCTCGAGCCGCTACACACTTGTAGGCAAACGTATACGAGAATGTTTTACTTTAGAGATATGTGCTCCTAACCTAAGTTTTCCCACAGCACTGCAATATGAGTATTTTTGTACAAAGCTGTAGCAAATTATTTTTATATTAAAATTCTTTGACGTCGACAGCATAATACCTCTTGCAAATATTCATAGGCGAAGGTAACCACTTTCTATCAGGTGGTCCGTTGACCGGTCCGCTGTGGTCTTGGAATAAACAATAACAATAGACTACTTTTTGTTTCAAAATTAAGTGGGTACTGTTTTCAATAAAAGCACAGAAATCGTGGCCAGTTTCTTTTCTCGGTGTTAGCAAAGCTACGAGTATTTACAAAAGATTACTCACGTTATCATCTGTGGTGCAGTGTGGTCATTAGTACGAATCACGTGTCCATCATTAGCTCTGATGACGTCATCAATGATGTCAGATCGGAACGCAGTACATACAATAGGTATTATGAAATTATCGCGTGTTCTGCTTTTTTGAGTTCTCTATTTATTACTAAGCACCAATAAAATATCCTTTGTAATCTTATTGTGAAATGGTCGAGTGGTTAGTTGTTTTCTAAAAAAGTTTCACACTCTATATGAAATGTTTGAATGATTTTGTTTTGTGTTTATGAACTTTTTGTGTTTTGTCTTTACATCGTATGAAACAAAGTCGGTTTCCGCGTCTGTCTATTTATATCGCACGCAACGGATTTTAAAACGGTTTTCACCAACAGTTAGTTAATTTTTTACTGTAGGAATTTTTTTCATTTTTTATTTATTTATTTATTTATCCATAATAATAATTTTACATCATAAAATAGTAGTAAAGCACGACTTAAACCTATGAATGAGGTTTGCGTGTGATGTAACACACCCTCGCATTTACAGAAAACCTATTCTATTAAATACGAGAGTTGTAATCATACATTCCATCGTGTTTTTCATCGTTTCTATAGTGACATAAATGTAATTAAGTTTTTATGTAATTAGAATAGATCTACTTCTTAGGGGTTGTCCGGGGTCAACATTCTTGGCTTGCGGTCTGCTCCTTCTGCGAATCCGTCATGTCGCAGAAGGAGGCCGCTGAAAGAGCGAGGGAGGAGGACGCGTAAGCGGACCCCATCCGCAGGCGACGGGCCGGCAGTCGCAGGCGCCGCTACGCGCATCTTCTCCTCCCATAATTACCGTCACAGGGGGCCGCTGTCACGGGGGGGGCCGCGGACTCCCCCCCCCCCCCTGCTATATGAAGTGGGTCACTCTGCTCCCCGGGGTGGCCCAGTTACAGGGCGTAGGGGCGTCATGGTGCAGTTACTCTGTACAAGATCCCATGACGCCCCGTAAAAGCGCTATAAATGGGGCGCAGGTTTAGGTTTAGTGGGTAGTTTGGCGGCCGTTTCTCGCGACAGCTTCGTTTTAGAAGCGAGCGTGGAGGACCGGTCGCTGAGAGTCCCACACACCCTCGATGCAGGTCTTATGCCTGCATTTTGACCCTTCCCCCGAAGAACCCGAGGATGGTGTCCAAAGACATGCCCCCTGCGTTATCAAAAAAAGGGGTTGTCCGGGGAAGTAGTAGCTGCGGGGAAAACTGCGCTGGATCGGACTGGGCGTAACTACGTTCTAAGTCTCAGCCTTTCCTTCATAAAAAGCGCGGGGCACATGGGAGGAGGGTGGTTTTAGTGGGTAGTGGGTGTTGCCCGTGCAACTTCTCTGAGTCTCCACACAAGCTGGCTTGATTATTGTTCGGATTGCCCCTTGTCAAAGGGGAAAGCCGTCATGATCAACTATGGTCTAATCCCTTGCAAAGGACCCAGTATTGTGCGTAAATAGCATTTCCCCCGCCTTAAAGAAAAAAGCTGCGGGGAAAACTGTAATAAAAGCTCTTTCTTTCGTAGAATTTAATTTTCTTTTGATATCACCTGGAAGTTGTTGCAACAGGCGATGTAAGTTTTCAATGTATTGAATCTATTAAGGACACATCATGAAACTAGACAACTTTTTATTGATCTATAGTAACAATACATGTCTCTAGGTTAGTATTGCAAGGTGATTTCCGTCACTGACGTCATTCTATTGTCGGATAAACAAAAAGTAACAATATCACGTATTTTCATTGTTGTTGGTTACGGTTTTGTGTTTGAGCAATTTTAACGGTTATTTTTTTAATTTAAAGTTACGTTCTAGAATGGTAATCCGAAAGATTAAAAAAAAATAGAAAAATTGATGTCACGTGCAAGCATTTTGCATTTGGATATACTTGTTAATTTTATAAATACATACTTGTTAATTTTGAAAGAGTACCGTCTATACATATATCTATTCTATTAGGACTTGACTTTATGTTGTTGATCCGAAGACCTTACAACTTTACCGGGGTTTTTGGGGCGAGTGCCTTCGCATCTATTCTATTCTATACATATAATAAAACTGTAAAGGTCGAATTTCTGTACAATGAAATAAAATGCTAAAAACCGAGTCAGGGGGAGGATGTAAGAAGTGAAATAGAACTAATTTACATTTTTTCAAATTTTTTGTTTCTCTGTACGGGCCAATCTCCGAAACGACTGGACCGATTTACATGAAATTTTGTATGATAGTTGCTTATATCCCTGGTCAACATATAGGATACTTTTGATCCCGAAAAATTAAAGAGTTCCCGCGGGATAGTTAAAAAACTTTAATTACTTAAACAGCTTATTATACAACTTATGCACCTAATTAAGTTTTGATATTGCCCGTATCATAAAACAATAAAACAAATGATACATTAAACAGACGAGATTCCGTGAAAAAGTAAAACCCTATAAAAACAGTGTCTAGCATATTATAAATACGTATGTTTTCACACAAATAGCTCTATGCTATAAGCCTGCCATAAACGAGTAAGTTTTGCTCGCGTAAGCCTCTAAGGCTAAGCGCACACTGCGATTCTCAATACCTGTTCGCATTATTTCACAGCTGAGCCCTCTATTGATAAAACGTACTCCGCACTTGCGCGCTTAGTTTTAAGGCTTCGCGAGCAAAACTTATTGTTATATGACCGGCCTAATAAGAACGTGGAAGAAGAATACTAGTGATGACAGTAGTAGTGATACGGTCTTAAAATCTTTAAGCGATACGAGATATCATTGTTCTCTTATAACCTGCTCACTGCTCAGTTATAAATGGTATGACGTAATCAAAAACTTTCTCTTTAACTTATAATTTCACTCATTCACATTATGAATAGTCAACTGTCTCGTAAAAATTATAAGAATAATTAAGTTCCCCTAAGCTAGCTGAATCGTGAAGGCATCGCTTCGGGCCAATAACGGGCGCCGGTTCGAGAAATAGGTCAATCGCGGCAATTAAGCGATCGCCGAAAATCATTACGTCTATTCTTAGGGGAGATACGGTGTTTGGGTTCAAATTCCGAGAGAGATTCTTTATTAAAATATTAGCATTAGAAAACATAGTATCAAATTTGCAAATCAACAGACTTAACGATAGCCAATGGGCGAAAGTTGTATGCCCGGATTGCAGCAGGTCGAGATCTTTTCTTTAAACTTTTATTGCACGAGCAGCAGACAGACAGACGGTCCATCTGAGAGAAAGCGTTCACCGTCGCCTGTGATCATTAGCAATTCCAAAGGTACTACCAATGTGCTGTCGGCTTCAAAGGCGAGACTGGAACTTGGTCATAAATGCCGGTAAACAAGTCGAATATTGTTATGGCGGCATACTTTAGTTAGATCAAGTGTGATAGACATCCAGACAGGCAAATGCCCGTAACACATGTTGTCATGTCACTGGCCGGCCAAATTGGTGTTCTTTCTCCGATCTTGCAAGAATAGAAAACACTAATTCATTCCTCTCTATTTACTTCTGTGAGACATAGAATGATATATAAATTTCAAGTTCAGTCTATTGCAGTGTCTGCGGGGCATACGCTTGTTTAAGTTTGTGCAACACGTTCCTGCGCATCCAGCCTCCATCGGGGACCTTCATAGGCCGTCGCTCTACCAGGCTGGAGGCATCCTACGGCTCCTACGCTACGTTTGCCAATATCTGATATTCACTCTGGGACTTGTAATCGGTCCATTGCCACTTCAGCTTTGTTCTCTTACTTATGTTCGTTTCAGATTTTATCCATAACAGAGCCTCCCAACATAGCTCGCTCCATCTCAGCCGCGATTTCACTTGCATTTATATACTGCCATGCTCTTTTGAATCGTAGTGTAATGCTATTTAGTCTACAAGTTCTTTAATAACAGAGTCGTCTAACATAAAAAGAATTTTTAAAACGGCCGTCATAGCTGCTGATATTTGTGTGGTAAATCTTGGACAAGACACAGTTTGTTTATGATTTTGTCATACAATGTTTAGACGGTGTTCATTTATGTTTGTCTGTCGAATAAGTACTGTTTGTTTTGTTAATTTCACAAATTGACTCAAATTTGCGTTTATTTTCGCAGATTTTAGTTTCGTTTCGAATATCTGACATCACACATTACATCATATTCGTTAGTAAAGATGTGCGACTAAACGGTTTCGTAGACAGTGTGTGTTTGAATGTCAATTAATGCCTCATGAATACTCATGATTCATTTTGGGTCTGTTTACGTTTTTAATTCGTTTTCTTATTATGATTCCTTTTATTATATTTTCAGTGTGTATGCGCATTCGTTAATATTGCCGTGTGATGTGCTGCTGCGTATTCGGAAATCTTTAAAAACGATTATAAGGAATAAAAGAAGATATATTTAGGTGCCTTCTGTTATTATAGCATTTTGTACGTTTGATGATTCTTCATTTTGTTGTCATGTTTTACCAGTGATTTATTTCCGATATGGTCACTACGGTCTGTATCAGTCTGTAGATCTTAGCTGATTATCGCGGGAACAGTTAAGGCTAAAGATAAAGAAATTGGCACACAGGTAGAAATCTCTTGTGGCTGTGGTGTGTGTGTGTGGCTGAGTAATGTCTATACGGACGTAAAATATATTTTTGAATATTGGAAAGAGAACGAAAATGAAAGTTGAAATTTAATAGTTGAATAATATCATTGTGTGCAAGATCAAATGAAACATGCTTTTCAATTAATATAGCCTGTTATGAAATTTAAACAATCATATAAAATAATTATTTAAAATAAAATATAAGCTGTAAGCAATGTACAGGCACCAGGCCCTGTATGGTATTAAATACTTGAGTATTTTATCAAAGACTTATACGCATTACAATTATAGAGCTTTATGCGGATGATGCCGTGCTTTTAGCCGAATCGCCATCAGAACTGCACACACTAGTCACAATGATGAAAGATGACTGTCAGGCGAGAGGCTTACATTTGAATGCGAAGAAAACAAAGGTTATGGTGTTTGAAAGAGAAGAAACTAGAACGAATGCAAGGATAATGGTCGATGTTATGTTGATGTTATGCTGGAGCAAGTGAATGAGTTTGTATATCTTGGATGTGCTTTTAGCAGGGATGGAAAGTACACCGCTGATATAGAAAGAAGAGTGAATTTAGGAAATAGTTTGAATGGAGCGTTAGGTAAACTTCTAGGCGCTAAGAACCTCAGCCAGAAGGCCCAGCTCGCCATACACAACGCGGTGCTGGTACCTACGCTCACGTATGGAAGCGAGAGTTGGGTATGGAAGAGAGAGCATGAAAGTAGAGTAAACGCGGTCGAGATGCGAGCACTGCGCAAAATCTGCGGAGTGACGCTCGCGGACCGCGTTCGTAATACCGAAGTAAGAAAGAGAGTTGGTCTGAAAGAGAGTGTCGGGGTGAAGGTAAGGAAAGGAATGCTCCGGTGGTTCGGGCATGTGGAAAGAATGCATGATGAAAGAATGACTAAACACATATATAATGCAAAAGTGGATGGATGCAGAAGTCGTGAAAGGCCACGACACACCTTCCATGATCAAATTGATCGTGTACTAGCAGAAGGTGATGTCAGGAGCCTTAAGAACAGACGAGCGTGCATGACAAGAGTTATGAATGTCAAAGAAGCAAGTGAGGTGTGTAAGAATAAGCCTAAATGGCGCTCTGTTGTTCGTGCCTACCCCGCAAGGGAAATGGCGTGAAGTTATGTATGTATGTATGTACAATCATAAAGGGTTTCTACATGTCCAAATCTGACTCGCAAACGACTGATTCTTTACAGGGCTTTAAATGAATATCTAGCGCGATTGAGTAACGTTTAGAGGGCGGGAATTCACATAGAGCCTTCAAAGTGATCCGGTGTTGCTACAATAATCTCCGAATCGGCCAGAGTGTGCCGGCCGGCTGGCCTTGGACTACCAGTCGACCTTAGTTATGCAATGAAATGCGATATTTCACTTGTTACGCTTGTTACATTTATCTTAATGCATTAACAGCGTACCTGAATGTGCGCGTGTTATTTTTTTTAATCGACTTAATAACAAGGAATGAGTTCTTAATTCATTCCAATGTATATAGTTTTTAATTCATTTTCTAGGACATTAGTAAGCAACTATAGATCATTATTTTAGAATGTAAAGTGTACACTGTACACTGCCAATATGCTTCCCTCAAAGCAAAAATTTACAACATTTGAAAAATGTATTGATTGTATTATTACGACCTACACGCCGACAAAAGTAGATTCACACCTGCATCCCATAAAAGCACACTATTACCTTTCCGCATTTGAACTTCTTTTCTTTACTTTGTGATTAGAAAACAGCCCATTGTGTATTGTAATCTTTTATGGCAGTCATTAGCCAGGTGTGTCGAACTGATTCTAAGAAATTTGATCTACGCGGTCGGGCAGCCATATTGTATCGGTGCAGTATAAAGAAATGGCCCAATGGAGAGATCGGCAGTCGAGCGATAACCAGCCGCAAGGCAAGACTTGTGTACATTCGGTAATCTATTTAGTGGCGGACTTTGCGCGTGTTATTGAATTGTGCATTACGTTTGCACTGGTTGTGTTCAGTTATATTTGTACCTATGTTATACGTGTTTGTATAGTTCTAATAAATTCTATAGTACTTCTAACGGCATTTTAATTCGAGTCCTGCAACTCGTAACAATATCTAGGTACTCATATTTGTAAGGGTCCTGCTTTGTTGTTGTAATGTTTACAATGGTAAAGACGAAGTCTGATGAGTATAGTTAATCGAATTCAAGAGATGTTATGGCACGTCGCAGTGCGTTTGCGAATAGAATTAGTATTATAGGTGGAGTTAAGCAGATGGGCTGACCGGTGCACCTGATGGAAAGTGATTACGGGCGCCAATAGACATTTGCAATACTAAAGATACTGACACAATTCAAAGTTGTTATGGCGCATACTCTAGACTGGAAATGACATCCATCCAGACAGGCGAATACCTTACCACTTGTGTGGCTGTGAGTTTTTTTATTGCTGATGCACAGCAGACAGACTGACGGCCCTACTGTGTTGAAAAGTAGTCACCGTCGCCTATAGACATTAGCAATACCAGAGGTGCTGCCGGCCTTTGGAGGAGAAACTGGAACCTGGCCTGATACCGGAACCCAATCCAAAGTTGTTATGACGGCATGCTCTAGACCAGGGGTGGTAGCCATTCAGTCGGGCAAATGCCCTACAACCTAGCTATGGGTTCTTGTGCCGCCTCTTACGACAGGCCGTCCGGCCGCAGGAATTTGTATTCTTTCTCCGCTCCTGCACGAATAAGTTAACATAATGTACAAAATAATGTAGTTGTAATTAATTTGCTGACCGCGGGAGTCCTGCAGTTGCAATCCGAATCGAGTAACTTCATTGTTAATTCTCGCATAGATTAAAACATCCATCCACACATACGCAGTATTAATTCAAAAACTTTTCGCTGCTGAGCTCGAGCGGTTGCCATTTTTTGAGGAACGGATTGTATGCCAGCCATAGTTGCATAGTTGTCCAAAGCGAATTTCTCACATCGATTATCTCAAGAGCCAGGTACCAAGACATCTTTATACCTTATATATCATCGAATTACTCTTAATGTACTATAATAGCGTGATAACTATAGGCGGTAAAGCGAATTTTGTAATTAAAAAGACTCTCGCAACATCTAAACGCTTAATTACGGGTAAAAAGTAATTAGATTGTAATTGAAAAGTCTATTTGAATTGGCTGTTAATTTTTTTTGTGTCGCTTGTCGTTCACGAAGAAAATAGTTTGTATTATTATATATGTCCATGTCTCCTGTTCTACCCCTTCCTAAATGCTGGCAACATTGGCTTCGCACCAGGTGTTGCATACGTTTATAGGCGACGGTAACTAATGTCCAGCCTAAATGTACCAGCCTGTGTACCATCTTCGCAATAAAAAAATGTATGCAATGCGTTTAATTATCTATTTAGTATAGAACTATTATTATAAAGATGAAAGATTTGTATATTTGTAACGAATGAACTCGAAAACTACTGGACCGATTTCAAAAAATCTTTTACCATTCGAATGCTACATTATCTCTGATTAATATAGGCTATATAGAAATTAGGGATCTCTAATAAAACTTCAATAATGTAACCCATCAATCTAAACAAAATACTTGGCGCTGGAATCGGTTTCTACGATTTTGATGAAATTTTATAACTGTGTTTAAGTGGGGTCTCGGGCTGGTTTACATTCACAATTAGACCCGGTAGGTGGCGCTCGAATCGGCTTCTAGATTTTTATTTTTTCAGGGCAGGACAACGTCTGCCGAGACCGGTGTAGTTATGTTATATTTAAAGGAATAACAAAAAACAAAAAAATCAAATTTGAATCAATAATTTGGTCGAGCAATAGTGAATATGTGAATACATAAATCTATACTAATATTATAAAGAGGTAAAGTTTGTGAGTTTGTGAGTTTGTAGGGGGTAATCTCTGGATCTACTTAACCGATTTTGAAAATTCTTTCACCAGTGGAAAGCTACATTATTCCTGAGTGACATAGGGTATATTTGATTGTGATTAATTTTTTTTTAATTATTTTCTAATTTTTAATTTTTAATTTTTTTCTGATGCCCAGCGAAGTGGGCACGGGTCAGCTAGTATAGATTTATAAAAATATAGGTATATCAAAGAACGATAAAATTTGATAAAAAAAATTTAAAAGATAAAATAAATATTAAATTAATTTAGAATTATTTTTATCACATCATAAATGGTAGAATGGTTTCAGATTTTTACTTTTTCAGGGCAGGACAACGCCTGCCGAGTCTGCTAGTAAGTGATAAAATTGGAAAAGTATTAGATTAGCGGCCAAAACGTCGGAATAATAAATATTATATAAACTAGCTGCGCCCCGCGGTCTAACCCGCGTGGTGATGGAAAGTCGTTATATTTTGGATAATTCACGCTATATCATTATAAATTATAGCCTATGTGTTATTCTAATGTGCTTATTTATGCAAGCAAGCTTATTTATGTCCATCTCTAAACTCTAAAGGTATATATATATTTTACATCATAATTATGCCCCCACATCAGTCTGTTATATCAAAATTTAATCAGTGCCTTCCCCTTAGTCTCCAAATCCCAAATCAAATTAACCCCCTGCTATATGTTAATAGCATAGCACAAAATTAACTTATCGGTCGACACTAAATAAGTAAAACATGTTAGCGGTCACTGTCGGGATGGTCATCAAGTATTCATTGGAGTCGGGCACACTTCAACGGCCCGAAGCGGAATTGCGGTCACGTATTTGAACTGATGGATTTCCAATTATTCAACACTGTCCGCATTGGGATTCTATGGAAATACCTAAGACATTGGTGCGGTAATATTTGTTTACCCTGCGGTGTCGAAGCAGAATACTGGGAGTGAAAATCGCCTAGTGAAATACACTGTAAAATTCCTAAATCTATCACGACCAGGGAGGCCTGAAGGCTGTCTTTGGAGAATCGCTTAGTAAAATTAACTCTCTGGTACTCGTAAAACACAGAATGAAGTTCAGTTTTATCTTGATACGTAAAGAAGCAGAATTACTATTATGTTCTGCGAAAGCAGCCGCGGCCTGTGAAAGATTATTCTAGAGTCAAATAAATAATATCGTATCATTAACTAGTTGGTCCCGGCAGTCGCTGTCCTGCCCTGAAAAATTAAAAATCAAAACCCGATTTCAACGCCGCCTACCGGATCCAATTGTGAATCTAAACTATACAGGGACCCACTTAAACACGCATAAAAACTTCTATGGTTTATTTTTGAGAAAAGTAGTAGATTGTTACACGAGGGAGGAAAGCGACTTATTTAGGCACAAGATGGTTTGGTGCACGAGCGTAGCGAGGGCGCTATTAGTTCGAGCTTTTGTTCAATTTGTTCAAAAACAGCCCTTTCCTTTGGTTTGCCGTTTAACATTCCTTCACAGAAATTGATTCATACAAGCTTCACTATGATGTGGTATAATAATACAGGGAATGTGTTTATTTTTTCAAAATCAGCTGATTCGATTCCTGACAAGGGTAATAATTGATTTTTCAAAAATCTGATGATACGATTTTATCACGACGCCAAAATCGGCCTCTAGACTCCTTTGAGTATTTTTCGCATGTAGCATAGTTTAGGATTTGGCCCTGAAGGCCTACTTGAAAAATTTACCTGTATAGAGATAATTGACTTTGGTAAAGTCGAAAAACCATGCGAAGGCATATTTATAAAAATAAGAATTCAAGCAGTCGAGCGAGGTTTTCACTCGCAAGTTAGTCCGAGATATCAAGATAAATTAGCTTACTTGATGGGCAGGTTTGCTGGTTTACATTACCCCCGTTTTTGAATGGAGTAAGCTTGTCGAAAGAAAGTAACACAGACGCTGTATACTTGTGATTTTTGCGAAGAAATTGGCATTTATTAGCAAAATGTTAACCAATTTTGCATTTTTATGGCGGCGGATATCTAAATTAACAAGTTTATGTCGATCTTATTGAATTAATTTCGAATGCTAATAATTTTGTTAGCCTCATTTGTTTGGGCTGTTTAGTTTTAACGTTAGTTTGGAATTTTAACATATACCTTGTTTTTTTGTTATAATTTAATTTTTTGGATAATATTTAATTAAATTGTGTCTTTAGATGATCAATATAAAACATTTTCTACTCCTAATATCTAACTATAAATTTGGTTTAAGTTCGAGTTCGAAGACAATCCTGTTTGTAATTTACGAAAATGATCTAAGGAAAATAATATATATATATATATATATATTGTTACGGCGGGACTCGTATTAAAATGCCGTTAGAATTATTATAGACTTTATTAGAACTATACAAACACGTATAACACAGGTACAAATGTAACAGAACACAACAAGTCCAAACGTAATGCAGAAGGTCGTAATTCAATAAAACGCGCAAGTCCGTCACTTATTAGATTCCCGATTGTAGTACACACATCTCGCTTCGCTCGTGGTTCTCGCTCGACTGCCTCCCCCTCCATCAGGTCATCGTTTTATACTGCACAAATGCAATGTCCCCGTATCTATGTCGACTTAATCCGCCACACCTAGCTAATGACCCGGCCGCAAACTGCCATAAACGAGTACAGTAAAACAGTGGGCTGTTTTCTAAACACAAAGTAAACAAAAGAAGACGGTTATAAAAGAGTTACAATTCGTTTAAATGCCGGCAGGTAATAAAATGTGTTTTGTTTCAGTTATGCAGGTGGATTTTGTTTTTTTCGGGATCTGAGTTGTAACAATATATATATTATGAAAGTTTACAAGTTTTTTATTTACTCTTAGTAACAGAATTTCTGTTTATGGGCACATTTTTAAATGAATTTACTTCTAGAAACTTATTTTTAGGCGTTATACATATCTAAAACTTATAATAATAACTCATTTACCCCCCTCAACCAGCAGGGGGGCTTTGTGGTGAAATCTTAGGTGACTAATGGCACCTCGTACCCGACTCCGGGGGGCCTAGGTAAGGCCCCCGCCTCCGTGCTTGGCTTAGCCAGCCCGCACGGAGTGGAGATCGCTAGAGCTAAGACTCAAACTCCAGGGGTGGAAGTGATAAATGGTATAACGTCGGAAGTAGCTTCGGTGAATCTGCAGGCCACCTCTTTACATCCCTTAGACACTCATATCCATATTGCCCTTCGCCTATTTGTAGGGCATCTTTTGGGGCAGACGCCATAGTCCCCACAGTTCCAGTTGCCTAGTTCCACTAGCGGTTCACCCCAATGGCCCGGTATCTTATGTTCTCGTTTCCTACAATAGTCGTACATTGGCCGGGGCTTGTCCTTGGGAAATGCACCAATTATATGGTGTAAACAGGGATCATCGTCGGTCAGTATCACGCCACATTTACATTAAAGGGCTACGTGTTGGCCTTCCCATGGCCCCACGCAAGCCCTCCAAAAGTCCTGGCTATTTTTATGGCCCGTGTTCTTCCAGGACACTCGTTTTTACTATAACAGTCAAAAGTTAAGGCTACATGTTTTTATTAGAGGCGATATTGTTAGTAATTGTGAATGACGTTCAATATTGTTGAGATAACGTATGTATGTATATACACTACTATAGCTATTCGTTAACGTCGTTATTTATAATGCTATAAATAAGACGCAGTTAGCCACAGTCAATAACTATAACATTATCACAGGTGAAGGCCGATAGAGATGCAGATACAAACAAGTTTTGTAGTAAAGGAACAGTCGGCTAGACGCCACTAGACTGGAGTCATCATATTATTTTTAGTACACAACAAGGAAATCACAAAGCTAATCGATTGAAATAATATTGCGGAAATATCAATACGCTCGTAATAACATTTACATATTTGAAAGCGATGGGTGACCGGAAACCTTGAAACGATGAACCATGACCTTATGGGCTTGAATCTCTGCGCGGTTTCGGCAAAGGTTTGTTGTAGGAATGCTAAGTAAAAGGGAATTTAATGATACACAATATAATTAATCTGAATTAGTACAGTGGTATAAGGTCATAGGTCAAGACAATGGGATAATCTCAACGTGTTTCGTCGTTAATTTTTATTTTACTTTTTTGCTTTTTTTAAATTTAAATGCATTTTCCATTATGTTCCATTTATTTTTGTGTTATAAAGACTATACTGTTGTATATTGTCTGTATTGTTATATTTTTGTGTTATAAACTGATTATGTTGATGTGGCTTTCAAGAAATCTTTGTTCTTCTTTCTTCTGTTTAAAATTTCATTGTCTCTTTCGGGCTAATTGGACGATCGGCGTTTGAGAGTAAGGCCTCTGACGCCTGTTGACTTAATGGCAATGTCTTTTCAACCGTTAAAAGTTAAAGGGTATATATACATATACAGTATGGTAGCTAATATGTAATAAAACACGTTTTAACGGTTTAAGTGCGGTAATTTATTTGATTTTTATTATTCCGACGTTTTGGCCGTGATCACGGAAGACAAAGATCTCAAGTGTCAATGGGTATTGTTAAAGTTTTATTTAGTCTACCGCCAACTTGTCTATTTTAATTATTTAATTTCAACATGTTGTGGCTAGAATTTACTTAGATTTCTTAATGTTGGTAAGGATTTGGCCTCTCTGACAGTAAGGGGCAGCATATTGCAAGTTTGACAGCATGCACTGTAAAATAATTATCATAATAATACGAAGTGTGTGCATAAGTTTCGATACGTATCAGAGCGCAAATTTTGGGCTGTGGATAGGCGAAAGAATTTAAAACGTTTCTTAAGGTACTGGCGACTCTTAGGAGTAAATAATATGTTATAAAGGAGAATTAGAATGTGAGTATTCCGCTGAAAATGCAAAAATGGAAGCCACTTGAGTCTTTTTTTTATTGCAGGAGATCAGCAGACAGGCAGACGGCCCACTTGATAGAAAGCGGTTACCATCGCCTATGGACATTTGCAACACCAAAGTTGCTACAAATGCGCTGCTGCTCTCTTAAGTCTTTTACGATATTCGGAAACATGGTCATATTTTCGCAATCGATTTGATGAATCGATACACGTTGTCAAGCGCAATATACATACAAGCATGTTACAATATAGTATGTGTTATATATATATATATTTAAATCATAAAGTTAACAAAATATTTATACTGTTTATTCTATGTAGGTATATATTATATTTTACAAATTAAATCGTTTATAAATTAAACTCATTCAAATATTCGGGTCGTTTTTGTATTACGCCAAAAGGAAGGTTTGCATTGAAAATCAGCTTTATGTCGGCACAGCAATAAGTTGAGCGCAAACCTTGTTTGCTGAAAATGCGGCGTATAAATTCTCAAAATATGTTTTTATTTTTAAGATACGTGTTAGCAATGTAAGTACATCGCTATTTCTTCAATTTTTTTTTCTTTCTTTCAATCCAAATATGAACCTGATACAAAAGTGATGTAATCGTGCATTGTATTGTTCTGAAATTCGGCGTCCTACACAACACAACCTTTTCTTTACTCATCTTAGTATATTTATCTATTGAATTGCACTATGTATTTCGTGTGCCCAGAGTCACTTAGACGGGTGTAGGTCAAGGCCTATATCATTTTAGCTAATTTAGGACCTGCGATGCCAACCGTTAATTTGAACTGAGCTGGTGTTCTTATGTCTTAAAATACGTGAATATTAATTTAAACAAAGAATAGGAAAAAGACTAGCAGTTTATTTTTAATTCTGATAATTTTTAAAGTAATTTTACGGCCTGGTAACGAATATGAATTCAATATGTTTTTAATTATATAGTCCGACAAAGACAACACGTCAGAATGTCTTTATTGCAATTATTATTGGAGTACAGCAAACAGGTTTAGCGCCCACCTGATGGAAAGTGCTTACCGTCGCCTATAGATATACGAAATATCAAAGATGCTACCAATGTGCTGCTGGCCTCGAACTGGGGACTGGAAACTGGCCACTAATGCCGAAACACAACTCAAGATTATTGTTATGGTGGCATACTCTAGCTAGACCATTTGGTAATTTATTCTAAATTTTTTTTATTGTTTGTTTTCTTGAATTATTTGCGCAGTATTTATTATATGTAGTCTAATTTTGCCGGTGTGTGTATTTACACAATGCTACAGTTTTATTCAGAACTAGGATATGCCCGCGACTTCGTCCACGCTTGACTTGAAATTCCCGGGACACAAAATATTTCGGCATTTAAAAAAGAATGTAAGCTATCGTTTTATTGGAATATATGTCGGAATAAACTAATTTTAGTGCACACGAACAACATCAAACCGCTCCCGGGAAAATTCCCGCGGGATGGTTGAGATAAAAAAAATCACATTTTATTACATAAAATTTGCTATCGATCAAAGAAAAAATCGCATTGGGATTCGATTTTTTTTTCATTCTTGCCCTTTTTTAATCAATGCTAAAAAAAACCCGCGGCATTCCCGGGGTAAATTAGAGAATTTTATAATATTAGAATAGAATAGAATAGAATATACTTTATTGTACAATAAAATTTATGAAATAGTACACAAAAACAGCTTAAGAATTAGTACAAATGGCGGTCTTATCGCTGACAGCGATCTCTTCCAGACAACCTTGGGATGGAGAGAGAAATATGGCACAAAAGCTAGGGCAGGGTTTACTGCACAATATTTTAAAAGTGTTACATATTTTATATATTAATATTATTATATAAGTATACATACAGATTTATATACACATGATTAAGTACATAAAACATAGTAATATTATATATATAAACATACATATATAAAAAAAAATATCCATACACAAACACACACACGCGCACACATATATATCGTCTATTAAAAGGAATACATATTATATTAATTCAATAAATAGAATAAAGATACGTACAATAATGACAGCACAAATTATACTTTGAGGTAGTAATCCTTAACAAGTTTATTAAAGGCGGATACAGATTGGGCTTGCCTTACTTCCAGTGGAAGCATGTTCCATAATATTCCATTATAGATAATTAAAAAAAACTAATGAGGTGTCTTTAGGACACCTGGTTGGAATGAAGCTCCGAAGACCATCGAAGGCCATTGAAAGCCATCGGAGACTTATCTAAAAAATTGCATAGTAATAAGGGCAATTATAACTCTAAAATAATATTTATTACTGTAATACACTAATAAACATTATTTTAGATGTTACTTCATTGCATTAAAGTTATAATATATATATATTTTAAAAAGGTTTCGAAATACAAGCATTTGTTTGAGATCCTGGATATCATGTAGCCGCAGAGTGCTAGCCAAGACAAGTAAAACGAGATCAATCACGACGGGTCTACCTTGTACAGGAGTACCTATGGCTACCTTCCGACTCCATTATCAGATCAGCTCCATGGTACCATATTATTGCATTGTCACGCGATATACATATGCGTGCAAAATTTCAGCTCAATCGGAAACCGGGAAGTTGGTCAAATTTAACTTGAAAGATTCCACACGAACTTACATAAATACGTACTGTTACAAGTTGGGCCACCTGCATACCTGTAGCCAAAGCACATTTATTACCTGCCGCGGCATTTGAGCTAATATCACTGAAACTGTTTTACGACTATCTTCTTTGGTTTACTTTGTGTTTAAAATTTGTAATTAGAAAACAGCCTATTGTGTATTGTACTCGTTTATGGCCGTTCGCAGGCATAATTACGCAGGTGTGCGGATTACGGTTTCTGGGAAATTGCGTTGACGCTTGCCAGGTAGACATATTGCATCGGTGCATTATAAAGCAATGGCCCAATAGAGAGATCGTCAGTCTAGCGAGAACCACGATCAAGGCGAGACTTGTGTACACTCGACTCGATAACTTATATAGTGACGGACTTTGCGCGTGTTATTAAATCGCGCATTACGTTTGAACTGATTGTGTTCAGTTATATTTGTACCTGTGTAATACGTGTTTGTATAGTTCTAATAAATTCTATAGTAATTCCAATGGCATTTTTAATTTGAGTCCCGCACTCGTAACAATACATAGGTACATCCATTTCAAATTAAATAAAAGCTTGTAATATACAGTAGTCTGTGTTTTTCGTTCCTGTTTCACTTTTTTTTTGTCAAACCCCCATCCGCCGAGTAACGTTACGTGCGATAAGAAACTTCGGTTCTAAAAAGAAAACGACCACAAGATATTCTGTTGTTAACAGTTGTTGATTTTTCCTCAGGGAAATTGTCTACAGATACTCGCTAACTAAATAAGGGTCGATGTTGTTAAGCCCAAAGGGATTGCTCAAGTCACTCCATTGTCTAACAACTTGGAAGGAGTTTAGCCTGTCTTCAAGGAGTTTAGTTAATTGAGCGTGACATTGTTACAGGGGGCGGTCTGAACAGCGGCGTTATCCTTCAGCGATTTCCTGAGGCTAATTGGGACGACACACCCTTCCACGAGGGTATAGGATGGGTGAGTTTTACTCTACATATTAATACGACTATGTTAGCATTTCTTGTGTATTATTATATATATATATATAGCCAAAACATTACCTACATTTCGGAACTCACTTAGAAAGTACTACCGGTCTCTAAATAAATATGTCTAATATATTAAACATTTACTTATTTATCTATTGTAATATATGAAATGCTTGTCACATATAATGTTAACAAATATATTTATTTAAATTATTTTGTATATACGTATATAAATATTACTATTATATTTTTTTATATACGTATTAAATGGTGGTAGCCATCCAGTCGGGCATTTGCCCCACTGGATGGCTACCACCCCTGGTCTAAAGTATGTCGCTATAACAACCTTGAGTTGTGTTCCGGCATTAGTGACCAGGTTCCAGTCTCCCTTAAGAGAGCAGTAGTGCATTTGTAGCACCTTTGGTGTTGCAAATGTCCATAGGCGTTGGTAACCGCTTTCCATCAAGTGGGCCATCTGCCTGTCTGCTGATCTCCTGCAAAAAAAAATATAATAATTATAAATTAGTGTAAGTATGTATATTTAAATTGTAGAGTCCAATTTTTTTTCTGCTTCACCTACATCGCCAGATTAGTTAAGAATTTCTTTTAAGCTAGGTTGCCTGGAAGAGATCGCTTTTAGCGATAAGGCTGCCTGTTGATTTGCCAAGAAGTATTGTAATTATACATTTGGTTTTTGTATTTGTTTATTTTGGTGAGCAATAAAGTGTTATCTATCTATCTATGTAGCAGAATAGCTTTTGCCCTGGGCTTCGCTCGCGTTAATGTTATCCCACGGGAACCGTACATTTTCCGGAATAAAAAGTAGCCTATGTCCTATTCCAGACTATAATCTATCTCTGTGCCAAATTTCTACCAGATTCGTTCAGCCTTTCTGGCATGATTGAGCAACAAACATCCATCCAAACAGTCGCACTTATAATATTGTTATAGACCTAGATAGTCTAATATTGTTTTTTTTTGTTTTATTAAAAATTTAAATTTTACCAGTTTTTTTTTATCGATCACAAAAATATGAACTATAATGTAGTAAGGTTTCATTGGTCGATACTCAGCATGCGAGGACTCCTCGCAAGCGACATAATAAGTAAATAAAAGTCATGAGTCGATAATATGGCATTTGCTACTGGTATTCCATGCAAGCGGTGTAACGACCAATAAAATTCGTCCGCCGATATTTTAAGCATGCGAGGTGCGGGGACTCGCACGTCTTTTTAGTGCATGTTTCGAAGCAATTGTGAGCGGCCAAGAATGTTGCCAACACTCGTTGGACAAAACGCGCCGTGTTAGCTCCCGAAGAACGCTAGATTGGGGATGTTTCGATACATTTTGTTAAACATTAAAGAGTTACTTGTTTGAGACACGTATTTTTCTGAATTTCTCTAAAAAGGTTTATACTGCAGATTACTTACTATTGGTAAAAACGTCTAGTTCCTAAAGTGCTCCATTATTTTTTCTAAAAAGATAAGAATATGTTTTTAGAAAAAGTAATAAAAGTAAAGTAATAAAGTAAAGTTTTTAGAATAAGAATTTGTGATACGTAAAAAATAATTTTATACATATTTTCTATATACCTAGTCTAGCCATAAATACTGTTACAATTAAAAAGAAACAAAATATTACATTTGAATTTGGAATCTGTCATTTTTATATTATTTTTCATTGTGTTTTTTCATTTTGGCGCCAATACATTGTACATCATTTTGCGATATTAAAACGGAGTGGGGTGATAAAGAGAACTGAATCGCTGTGATTGCATTACACAAAGTAGGTATGGAGCCAAATGCAATTTTTAAAACTCCATACGCTTAGTATTAGTCAAATGTTTGTGTACCGGGCTATTAATAGGTACAATAAAACCTCCTCTGTTTATGACAGAAAAAGATCTGGCCGTCCACGTAGTGTTCGTACCAAAAAGGTGGTCAAAGCAGTAAGGGAAAGAATTCAAAGAAATCCTGTCCGAAAGCAAAAGGTTTTATCTCGGAAGATGAAGATATCACCTAGAACTATGTCGCGTATTTTAAAAGATGACTTAGGACTTGCAGCCTATAAGAGACGCACTGGTCATTTCTTAACTCATAATTTAAAAAACGAATAGGGTGGTAAAATCGAAGCAACTACTAAAGCGGTACGCACGGAGGTCACAGTAAAATTTTGTTTACCGATGAGAAATTTTTTACAATTGAGCAACATTTTAACAAATAAAATGACCGTATTTATGCTTAAAGCTCTAAGGAAGCTTCTCAATTAGTCGACGGGGTGCAACGTGGGCATTATCCATCTTCAGTAATGGTTTGGTAAGGTGTTAGCTATGAAGGAGTGACTGAGCCATATTTTTGTGAAAAAGGTATCAAAACATCGGCACAAGTGTATCAAGATACCATTCTTGAGAAGGTAGTTAAGCCCCTTAACAACACCATGTTCAATAACCAAGAATGGTCCTTCCAGCAAGACTCGGCGCCGGGTCATAAAGCTCGGTCCACGCAGTCTTGGTTGGAAACGAACGTTTCGGACTTCATCAGAGCTGAAGACTGGCCGTTGTCTAGTCCCGATCTTAATCCGCTGGATTATGATTTATGGTCAATATTAGAGAGTACGGCTTGCTCTAAACGCCATGATAATTTGGAGTCCCTAAAACAATCCATACGATTGGCAATGAAAAATTTGCCCATGGAAAGAGTGCGTGCTTCTATTGATAACTAGCCTCACCGTTTAAAGGACTGTATTGCAGCCAATGGAGACCACTTCGAATAAGCTTTTTATAATTTTAAATTGTTTTATATTTATGTATTAAACTAGCACACTGTAAAACTTATAAATGTTATTTGCAATAGAAAAAAATATTCTTTGTTACAATATTTATGGCAAGACTAAGTATACTAAAAATATATAATATACGGAGTGCCAACCTCGTTTGTCGAATAGCGGCATCTACAGACATATTTTTTCTCGTCTATTTTATAATTTGTCTGTGTGGCATTTGGCAAATAAACGATTTCTTTCTTTCTTTTTCTTTCTGTCTATACTTATGCGAAATTCTGGCAGACTGGTTACGTCATACCAAAGCGTTTGATGTTTTTTTTTTATTATATGACATAAAGCCATACAGATTCCGCACCAACTTATGAATAATTCAAGTAGCGTATTTGTTTAGGAGCCTGGAAGTATGTGGAGACTTTTTTCATGGCTGTAAATACGGGTTTATTGGTTTAGTGTGTCCGGCTAAATCGATCGCAACTTCCCAGATGTAAAAAGCGTGTATTATTTTTGTATTTTTAATCTAATGGATTATCGTCGTCAGCCAATCACAGTCCACTGCTGGACGGCCTCCCATGTCGGTGCCACTCATCACGGTCCTCCGCCTTCCTCATCCAGCGCCTACCGGCGAATTTGTGCCGGTCGTCAGTCTAGCGGTCTGACGGGCATCCGACACTACGTTTACCGAGATGCGGCCTCCACTCCAGGACTAGTCTGCGACGGATGTCACCACCAGTCCGAACCAAGCGTTTCGCTTCATCTTTTCTAGTGCGCACTGCCGAAGAGTGGAATAATTTGCCGGAGTCTGTTTTTCCTGACAAATACAATCTTCTAGTCTTCAAGTCATGAGTGAATAGGTATCTCTTCTAGGTAAGCGTGCTCCATCCTAGACTGCGTCACCACTCAACATCCGGTGAGACAGTGGTCAAACGCTATACTTCCATAAAAAAAAATGTGATCGGCCCACTGCCACTTCAACTTGCTAATTTTGCGAGCTATGTCGTTTACCTGGGTTATCTTACGGATATCCTCATTCCCAATTCTATCCATAAGCGAAACAGCCAACATAGCCCGTTGAGTGACTTAAAATTTGTGGAGCAGTCCCACCGTCAGTGTCCACGTCTCGGCTCCGTAGTTCAGGACGGAGAGGATGCACTGCTAATGGATTATAAAAAGTATTATCTTGGTCAAAATGCTAAAATTTAGTATCAAAATAAATATTTTAATAGAGCGATTAGGTTTTGACCTACATTCTGACAGCTGACATCACACAACAACATTTGTATTTTGTAAACTATGAAACCACCTAGTAAATGAGCTTTTGTTCACAATCCGAACGTGTACTTTTTCGTCACTAGTCAATTACCGCGTTTTGGAAATTTCCCTCGCATTTTTAACACATTTTAGTACAAGTAAAAAGCAAACATATTAAATGAATGGCGTTATAGTTTCTACTTAATAACCATTTCGAATAAAAATATTTGAGGACCTGGAATTCGAATTCTGCTATTTCAATATCTTGACATTGTGAAGATATTCAAAGTACGATTCTATTTGGATAGTGTCAAAAACTTGTATTCTACTAAATCCGCAATATCTTCTCGATATCGTCGCGGCGGAATAACAGTAGAAAAACGTTGGTATTACTATTAACACAAATGGCGTTAGTTGAAGTGAATATTGAGAATCGGTTATAAATATTTATATAGATAGAGTGGCTTGTGACGGGCACGCCATTGGAATTAACAGACTACCGAAATCAGGCAAACCAACGATTGAGACGAGAGTGTCCGGCGATTTTGGCGAGATAGTAATAGCGGAATATAAATTAGAATTACATGTATGTACATATATTCCCTGTTGAAGATAATAAGCTCAGTGGTAAACAATAATCTATAGGTACAATTTAAATGCTCACCAAAATATTTTTTTGTCCCTAAGACTAAGTATATAATAAATAATAAACTAAACTAAATACATATTGATAATATCTATTTAGCGATAATATAAAACATTTGGTTTGAAATTAGCTTTAAAGGCGTTTATATATTTTTATGGCATAGCATAAAAAGGAAAATAGCTACATTTCTACAGTACTTCATGAAACACAATTTGGTGAGCATTTATCCATTCTGGCAGGTATTTCGAATTTATTGGTAGTAATATAGGTGCATTTCTGGCAGGCGTTTAAACACAATCCATATTTTATTTACTAGCACGTAGGTATTTGAAAAGTGACATCCACCAACATTCCTGATTGCAGTTCTGCCAGCCACAAGGATGGGCTCTGTCGACGGAGCGTTCCGAGCCAAAGTTCTACGTGTCGGTGTTGACCGACGTGGATGCCAACAAGCATTACTGCGCCTGCTTATGCTTCAACGAGACCGTCGCCATCACGCCCACAAAGCCCGCAGACGAGGTATGTGCGAGTCGTCTTTAATCTGTATCATTATAAAATTATAAACATGCCGTGTTTGTACATTGAAGCTATTTAAAGAAAACAAATGGAAAATAGACTATATAAGCGATGTAGACGGAACACGATGCAATTTTTTTAGATTTCTTATCTGTTTGTTCAGGATTCACTTAAAAAGTACTAGATCGATTTCGATGCGATTTTCGCTGTTCGACAGCAAAGTCCTAGACTTCAAATCTGCGCTACTTTTTACTCTGGCAATCCCGCGGGAATTTTTCTGGGAATAATTTAAAAAAATGAAATTCCAATGTGAGTTTTTCACTGATCGATAGCAAATTTTATTTACCTAATAAAATGTGTGATATTTTTTGTCCCGGGAATCCCGCGGGAATTTCAAGTCAAGCGTGGGCGAAGCCGCGGGCGTGTCCTTGTTTATATATAAGTTTTTGTCATATTCGTCTGTTTTTGTGCGTCAGTCATTTTTCTTGTAGAGTCCTGGGCCTACAAAGTCTACAGAGATGAAATTTGACAGCAAAGAGTAGTTTATATGTCGCTACGTAATGTTGCTCCTAAACCGCGAAATAACCAAAAATTAGGGATGGCCGTCATGCATCATACATTTGAATTTTTTTCAATAACTTGTTTTTGGTTAAGCTAATAAATGACGAGAAATTCGCTACAAAAGCCAGAAATATTGTGTCCCATCTCTAAGTTTTCGACTACATGGGTAGAAAATTTTGAAAAATATCAATGTAATGCTTTAAAAATACTTTCAACGAAAATTAGTTTGTATAATGTACAAAGTTTGTATAATGTACAAATGAGGCCTAATGCTTAGCAATACTTTTATATTCGTATACTATAGATTATAAAATCAGTGTCATTACAGCGCTGGTTGGCTTTGGTATTTCTTACATTTTAATCTTCCCTCTTAAAGTAAAACTGTATACACGTTACATATGATATCTGTTAAGGAGTTTTTGACTGGTGTTTTTCAATTAAACACTTTTTATGGTTGCGTTAAATGATGAAAACCAAATAATAAAAACAGTATGTGTTCATTCATACCTCCAGAAGACATGATAGCTTGTGGACTTCCAAGTTTTTCCCGATTATTACTCGGATATTACTTTTTCAAGTGAAACTTCTATATAGACGGGGTCTTAGGATTTTTCTGTCACGAAAAAGCGGTACGGCCGCGTGGAGGAGCGGCATAAATTTAAACTAAACGTGGTGAGAGGCGGCATAATTTTAGAGTAGACTATGGAAGCGTTTTTTGGTTCCGGATCGAATTCAGTTTTTTTTTTATTGATAAAATAAAATATGTTTAAATAATTTTGTTTGATAAAATAAAATATATTTAAATAAAGCATTAATTAAAATGTACCCAACCTAACCAAATCATAATTTGCAGTAAACCTGCGAAAAATCGAAATGTGTGCTGGGACACATTGTAGAAGTGAAACTCCAACGGACAAGTGGAAATACGAATCCCAACAAAATTTTAACTTGAAATTTTACAGGCAGATTGTTAATGTACTTGGCCAATTTAAAAACTTGCCCGTAAAATTTCAAGTTAAAATTTTGTTGCGATTCGTTTTGCCACTTGTCCCTTGTGATTCGTTTTTCCACTTGTCCGTTGAAGTTTCACTTCTACTATGTGTCCCAGCACACATTTCGATTTTTTTTCAAAAGGCATTTTTATCCGTGCAAGACCGGAGAAAGAATAAAATTTCCTGCGGCCAGGTGGCCTGTCGTTAAAGGCGACAAAATGAACCACAGCCTGGTGGTAGGGTATTTGCTTGTCTGGATGGCTACCACCGTTCTAGAGTATGCCGCCTTTACAACCTAGAGTTGTGTTCCGGCATCGATGGCAAGGCTCTAGCCTGCCTTTAGAGAGCGGCAGCACATTGGTAGCACCTTTGGTGTTGCAAATGTCCATAGGCATGGTAACCGCTTTCCATCAAGTGTCTCGTTTGCCTCTCTGCTGAACTCCTGCAATAAAAAAAAATTATATACATATATATATATATATATATATATATATATATATATATATATATATATATATACTCTTTGTACGTTTCGGGAATCGTTTGCGACCTCAATTATTGCATAGCGCCATCTCTTGGCTTGTAAGTGTTCCACTACACTTCTATGCCAAACCCTCGATTCCACTCCCGTCCCATACCTCTTATCCCATCCTAGATGGCAACAGGCTCTAGCTTGCCTTTAGAGAGCAGCAGCACATTGGTAGCACCTTTGGTGTTACAAATACGATCGGCGAGTGTGTGAAGCGATGGTAACAGCTTGCCATCAGGTCGTCTGGTTGTCTGATGAACTCATGCAATAAAAAAGGGAAGAAAAATATATTACAAAGCCTACACTAGGCTTCCCACTTCAAAGAGCTTTCCGTTATTTACAACATGCAATGGTCATATCAAATGAATGTCAAAAGTATTATATTACTAAGCAACGATGCGTTGCGGTCGGCCGACACCGGCTGGCTTACTGTTCTCGATATTATTCTTAATGTTTACTAAATTACATCATTATTCCTTTTATAGTATGAGAACAAGTAGAGCGTGGAGTACGTTATTTCATTTAGTGTACTCTGAAAATTCTGAATTATTCAAGAATATATAGGGAGACAACAATTTTTGTGTCAGATCTGCAAGCACTATTTATCTCAACAACTCAACCAAGCAGCAAACAAGCTCAACCAATTTTGTTGCTCTTTATCTGTTGTATTACGAAATTTATTCATTTTACGTTTTGGTTATACCCGTATATGTATATTGTTCGTGGGGAATTTATATATTTGAATATAACGAAACATATAGAACTTTGTGAACTGTTTTATTTGAATTCAGAACGAATAATGCCCGATTCACAGCGGGTTTGCAGTATTTATACGGCGTTGACAGGTTAATACAAAAATTACCTTCATTATTTTTACACAAATGATCAAATATTCATAAAGTAAACACTAGTCTAAATCTTTAACAATACATGGAGCCATTAACACCAAACGAAGAGTAACAAATACTATTAACACTGTATTTAGGGCTAAAATCCTAAGCCCACTAGAGTCGAGGCAATACTAGTTACAGTGTTGGGCTTTATAAGGTCCCAGATTTCATAATATTTCATTCATTAATACTCGCTGTTGGCTATATAAACTATCCGTGAGAAGCCTTACTCAACAAAGAAGCAATAGGACTTGATAAACATTTAAAGAAACACTCAAGAAACTGTTTCAGAAAAAAGAAAAACGGCGCTGAAGTACCTATTCAGTTTACTTTTGATCGCAAGTCTTGCTGAACTGTTTATCTAAATGTTAAGACTAGACTATCATCACTACCGTCTATGAATAGCGTTTCCCTTTTGCCGTAAAAAAATAATCGAGAAAGCAATTTCAGACATTGCAACCACACAAGCATATCCGTAATTTGTTACTCGTTCAATCTCAATGTTACATGAAATTGTACTCTAAGTCTCGATTGTTGTGAGTTTATTTTTCATTTGATTCTGAGATCACGGTCTGTGAATCCAGCCCTCGGCAAAGTACGCAATTCGCTAGCAAATGAGCACGGCCAACGTGACGTGAGTCACATCCTATGGACATCAATTTGATGTCGTACCAAATGCATACTATGGAATATTCCTTAGATAGGTAATAATAATATGTAAATGTTCTGTCTCTGATTTGAATGTATATGGCCAAATTTAAGTTAAATCAACTATTTACACAGTGCTTAATCATTTATGATTGTTTTTATAGTGTTTATCTTTCAGTCTGTTTAAAACTTTGTCTCCAGTAGACTTAGAAATGGCTAAATGAATTTTAATAAACATTTTAGGAATTAAATAATCGGCAGACAAATACACACATTATATATGCCCAAGCTAAGCTAGTTACGCTTGTGTTATGGGTGATATACAACGGACCACTCTGGGGCCGATCCCAGACACCCAGAGTAAATAACAGAAAGTTGGTATCCGAAATTTACCATGGCAGGAATCGAACCCGGAGCCTCTGCGTTCCAGTGAGTTCGGCTCGCTAAGAATTAGAATTGCCGTGCATGTTTCAATTTGGATATTTTGAAAAATTCTCTTAATAAGAATATTAAGCCGAAATCTGAAACTAACGAAGTGCATAACTAAGTATTATTTATGTAATTTAGATTCGTTGGCACTTGTTATTTCACTATTGCAATTGTTGTCATATATATTATGGATATGGATGTTGCGATGGATTTGTGGTGTAACAAGAATGGATAAGGTGAGAAATGAGTGCATAAGGGGATCTTTGAAAGTTGCACCCGTCGCTGAAAAATTGAGAGGAAGAAGACTGAGGTGGTATGGGCATGTAATGAGGAGGGATGAAAGTCACGTGACAAAAAGAATGTTAAACTAGAAGATTGATGGATATAAATGTAAAGGTAGATAAAAAAAAGATGGATGGATGGAATTATGATGATTTGCGGTGTGACAGCGGACGTATGTCAGAATAGAGCAGTAAGGAAGAAAAAGACATATTGTGTCGACCCCAAATAATTGGAAGAAAGTAAAAGAAAATAGAGAGAGATATTATGGATATGGACAATTTGTCTTTGAAATATCTAATTAATAAAAATTGGCCAAATGCGTGGATTCCAGTATGCGTGAACTATCCCACATACACTGAAGGGTTTCCCCACGCGTGATGCACGTCTAGTGTTTTCAAAATTTAGATGAAAATATTGTTTCAACAAATTTTTGTTGATATATTTCTTTTAGCTTTATGAATATTTTACGACCTATTGACATATAAAAGAATATTATGTAGGTATATATTTGAGCGTTGTTATAATTTTGCAAGACATCATTATTTAACGGCAACCCACACGCGTATTCCTTTCTGGTCCAGCTTTCTGCCAGATATCGTCTATGTTGGTAAAATTAATGGTTTTAAAGAAAAATGGCAGACGAGCGGATATCTTCATTTTACTTAATAATAAGTATTTAGTTTTTGCCAAAATTCCTACAGAGTGCTAAAAATGTACTATCATTACTTACACGCCGCATTGGGAGTATCCGAATGTCCTTCAGCTACCACGCTGCGGAAATTTTAAAGCGTGGGAGAAGCTCAGTCATGCAGGACCAAGTTGTATTGTAGCATTGGCCTATTAGATAATAGAATTAGTTCAATGTCTTTGTTAAATAAAATAAAATTCATGTCTCTGAATTCCGAAAAAAACTCAAGTGGTTGCCAATTCGATTTCGCCGGAATACTCACATCCTTGCTTTTCTCTATAGTATTTTATTTGTCCCTAGTACTCCTGATTACCTCAAACAAAGTTTTGAATTTCTTTCGTGCTCTCATAATTTACGCCCTTCTACTAAACTTAAATTGAACACTCCTTCGCATAACTCAACTTTTTATAACAATTCATTTACTGTTAAGGCTACACAGCTCTGGAACGCGCTTCCTGTTACAATCAGACAAGCAAAATCGTTAGCGATATTTAAAACTATGATCAAAAAATACTACAAGTGGTTGCCATATTCGATTTCGCCGGATTTATAAACATCCTTATATTTTCTCTATATGTATTTTAAGTCCCTAGTACTCCTGATTACCTATACAAAGTTTCTGAATTTATTTCGTATCTCATTATTTACAGGAGATCAGCTAAACTTAAATTGACGGCTCCTTCGCATGGAGAACTTTTTATATCAATTCATTTACTGTTAAGGCTACACAGCTGCTGGAAATGCGCTTCTGTTACAATCAGACAAGGAAAATCGTTAGCTGATATTTAAAACTAGATCAAAAAATACAAGGTTGTTATGGAATATGATATTTAAATTCAGGGGTGGTAAACTTTTAGTCGGGCAAATGCCCTACCATATGTATATCAAGTACATATCTATGTAATATATATATAATTTATGTATTTATTATTAAAATGTAAGTAGTTCGTACTATATGTTACGTATGCCACCATCGCTATTATCATCTCAATTCATTCCTGGGGTTGTTTGGAAGAGATCGCTTTTTAGCGATAAGACCGCCCTTTGTACATAACTAGATATACTTTTAGTCTTTAAGTTCATGTTTGTATTGGTGTACAATAAAGTGTTATCTATATATCTATAAATGGAAATTGAAATTTACATAATCCGGCAGTTGACTATTTACTCGTCTGATCAATATACTCTTTATCATCTTACAAAACGCCGAATCCTCCTTCCTAGATTTTGTACGAGCATAGCAAGTCATGACGTTATATTTAAAGCGGGCATTACATTATCCAATATGCAGAGCGTTAGGTGAGCTAGCGTGTTAAAATTGTATGGTGTAAAGGCAGTTAGGCAGTTGCTGATCTAATCTAGTGCGATCGTATGGGCTCTGCCAGGCTTGCTCATCAAGTGCACCAGATTTAGCGTTCTGCAAGTTAGATAATATAATGCCCGTTTTAAACAAGTCAGTTCAGCAATTTTTTATCACTTACGTCAGATGGAAGTCTGTTACCGTTGTCTATAGAAACTTGAAACGACAGAGGTGCTATTGTGCTGCCGGCCTCGAATTGGGGACCGGGACCTGACTTCTAGTACCGGAACAAAATCAAGGTTGCAATCCGCCTTTATAAAGATGTGTAGAGGTACACCAAAACAGAAAAATTACTACATATAATGTCACATACACTAACAAAAATAAATAATAAGCGTGTACGGAGTCTCAAATTTTTCGTAGAAATTAAGTATTAAAAAAGGGTACGGAACTCGAGTCCGTAGAGATATATATAATAATAATAATAAAAAAGATGTGTAGATGATTATATATGTAAATATAGAACCCGCAGAAACTATTTTCCGTTGCATTATATCTTATTTTCATTCTCGTTATTGAAAGTAAAAAATATTAAATTTTGCTGTTCACTTTGTTCATTCATCACCAGTTGAGTAAATTTTAAACACTTATTGCGCATAAACAATAACATTTTCCGGGATGAAATATTTGCAATGTGTAGCCATTAGACGAGCCGTCGTCAGCCTGTCAGCTGTACTAGAACAATAAAAAAAGTTTAAAATCTTCATGTCAGTATCATTATACATATCATATCACATACAGGAAAAGAGGATATGGCGAGTGGCTACATTGGATTCTGAGCGAACAAGATCATCTCCTATTAAATAGTTTAATTCCTATTTGTTCATTAAAACATGCTGAAGCAATAACAAAAGTCATTCGCATATTACCATGTACCACGTACTCGCAATGCCCCGTTTCATTTAGGAATTCACCGAAATGTCCCGCTTTCAACACGCTTCAGGGATCGTAAAAACCAACCAAGAATATAATGGGCTTTTACTTCGTACCCTAAGGAAATGGTTTCGTTTAAATGCCTTTATTAGAATTCATTTAGTTGGCGGTAAATTCATGAGACCCAGTGCTTACTATTATTTTTCACCTATTAAGTTGGGTTCATTGCAAAAGATTCGGTGGACTCGCAATACTCCCTAATAGAAAATTTCACCCATACTATGGTAGCAATCTCTCAGTATTGAGCAACACGTAGTAGGTAAAAGTTTAGATTTGTTGGAAGAAAGGTGCATTAATATTAGCAAAGAGTGTGATTACTGGGACTTCAACTCAGCTATATTGCTGTAATATCTGGTGTTTTCGACTGGAAGTAAACTGATGGGCAGATCTAATTATTAAAAAAAAAACTCCAATTAATCTACCATTGTGTAAGTAATGTGGGTGATGTAAGTGAATGACTAACAAAGCATCCTGGTAGAATAGAAAGGTGAAAAGTGTAACAAGTTTATCAATGTTTTTACAGAAAATGATATTGAAGACCGCGCCGAAAATATATATTACAGTTGAAAAAGTGGCAGATATAATTTTTTGTCTTAGTAGATGTTAGACTATTAGAGTCCTTGTATTTACAAGTAGTACAATATGAGTTTTAAGCAACAATTTTCCTACTATCAACAACAATACACAGACTGTATAAAGTTAATGTATGCAGGGTCACTTCTAATGCATGGTTTCTTATTACTGGTCACGTTTCCTGCTTGCATTCTGTAAGGGTGACTTGTTATTATGTCGCAAACGCAGCGGAAGAAAATTATTACTTTTGACAGGCTTATGCTTGTATTTTCATGGGTCACAAAACAAATATTCGGACTTTTCCTTTTTCAACTGGCTAGAAGTTATCTGTTTTTGTTTGCTTTTCCGTTGTATTTTAACGTTGGGGAGATCTTTCATATTCGACTAACGTTTGGTAGGTTTCAAGACAACTAAACATTTTATGACACTTGTATGAGGACAAAGAGTAGAAGAATATCAGTAACTCTGATTATATCCAGGTTTTTAGGAGCTCACTGAAACTAGTCAAAACATCGCTATGGTTATTAAACATTATACTAATATGTGCATAATGTATTTTTCGTCGCGTCTATCTATGAGCTCCTTTACTTTATCATTATATCATTTTGTATCTTGCAAGTGTTTTCATTCATTATAATGAATATAATGATTACATTGCTTATCAGGAATATGCCGTAACTTCGCTTTTTAGCTTTACTCTTAGAGTTATTTCTGTAATATCGTAATTCTCATATTAAGGAAAAACTGCTGCTTTTATTAATATTCAAAGGTAATAAATACCCCCAGTTATAACTGCAAGTTATGGGCCAATTGTAAAATCATAAATATAGTGAAGTATTGTTTAGTATGCGCCAGACACCTTTTACGGGGCTGGAAAGGGCGGAAGTGCATAATAAGAAACAGCAGGTGCATTATTAACTGATGTGAGGGGATCCTTAATTTACATTTGGGAAGGATATAGAATCTTTCTTTTTAATCTACTTTAATGAGGCAAATTGGTGTTTTATTATTATTTCTTCTTGCTCCGTGTGACACGAATATGGTATATAATGTATTTTAAATATTCACAATTGTGATATTACATACATACATACATATTATCACGCCTTTTTCCCATGGGGGTAGGCAGAGACCATAGATCTCTACTTACGACGATCCTGATAAACAACTTTCGCTTCATCTACTTTCATTAACCTCTTCATACATGCACGTTTATTTGATATGCTTTTTACCTGACCTCGTTTTAACACTTCTGTTATTTGATCATGATGTGTACGTCGTGGTCTACCAGTACCAACTCTACCATTCACAATACTGTTATACACTTGTTTTGTGATTCTATTTTCATCCATCCTATTAGGCCTATAAATCAAAATAACTTTACAGCGGATCAACTCAGACATGAGTTTGTTTCGGGAATGATTAATATTAACATGTTTCTTCCCTGACTCAAAAATACGAATTTTCTCGCGTTGGATCTTTTAACACTGCACAAAACAGCATGAGTTAATCATGCGACGTCGCGTGACAGACCAAATTAACTAGCTGGACACCAGACATCGTGCGAATAGATGAGTTTAACCCTGTTGCATACAGTGCATGTGTAATTGTAATTTCTAAGCGTCGGACAAGTCTCATCGGCGAGCTTTGTTTCACGATTTGCACACTTAATTATGAATGTTACTAATTCTGTGATTTTTGGTATAGTTGTCAATATAGCAACTATATCACTGGACTAGATATGTCCAAATACTCTCCTAAAGTTCTCGAATCAGGCATTCACCTGATTAAAAATTAAAAATTCTCTTCACTCCAGAATCTGTAAATGCAAAAACAGAATTTAAGGTTAAATATTATGTTGAATCTAGTAATGAACGATTAGTAATAATGGTCAATTATCTGACAGTTTAGAACGTTCTAGAAGGTATAAGTGTTGTTAATTCCCAAGTAAATAGATAGGTACATGCAAATGTATAGTATTATAGAAGCGTCTATCACTATGGTCATGTGACCAGACAGTGCTCGGCCTAGTTTATTTTTATACTGACTCATTACAGCGTCAAGTGTTTTACATTTGCTTCTTACGTTAATTATACGGCTGGGTTTATAATTACTTAACAAGATTATATAAAGTTGAGCAAAAATGTGCAGAGCAATATAGTTGTTTTCTTAATTGTTTACTTATGTTATGCTTACAAAGACTACCTTAAAACATAAATCATATAGGAAAAAATTATAATTAAGTAATTAATTAGTCCAATCCGACTAACATCCAGATTAGGGTAAATATTCCTGAAACTTCCTCTATTCCGGATTCTTTCTTTTCTATGTAGTTTAAAGCTGTTATGCTGCAAGTTGTTGTTATGGTGCAAGTGTAGTGTCGAAATATTAGTGGTTAATTACGACAACAACATATCAGCGGCAGTCGTAAAAATAATAAAAACAGAATACCACAAATCTGTCGACAATTGCCCAGAGGCCCGGCTGCCTGTCCAATAAACAGACCATCTGTGAGAATAGTTCAATTAAACGTTTTACTGTGACATAAAGCACATGTGGGAGTGGATATGGTATTATGGGAAAAGTTTTGATTTTTTTTTTTTGTTTGCTTGTAGGCAAACCGGCAAACGGGTCCACTTGATGAAAAGTGGTCACCGTCGCCCTTGGACATCTACAATACTAAGGGAGCCGATCGTTGAGATTTTAAATATTTGTTTACACCCTTTTTGAAGAGCCCCATATTGAGGCGCTCTAGGAAAACCGCATGAGGGAATTCATTTCACAGTTTGCTCACGTATGGCAGTCAGGAGCCTGCGCCACGCACTGTGGACGATTTCCAAGTGTCGAGGAAGTGTGGATGAACCCCCAATTACCGGCCAATTCAGGCAAATTGGTGATAATATATTTTCTATTAATTTGGCATCGTTTGCGTAATTTTAGAATATGTATCTCACGTACTCCCATTTTCTGTTCATTAATATCATAGAGAGTATATGTTAGCCAAATTTTACGATTTTACGAAAATTCTAGCTGACAGGTCTGATGTATCAATACTCAACTGTTTTGCTAGCAAATGCATAATTAACAGAACAATAATAAAGTATACATATTTATGTTTTACTAACAACAGTTTTATGTATTTTATGTAATTTATTAACAAATTATATATTGTAATAATACAAATTAAATAATAATTCATAATACAGAATATAGTTCTGCATATAAAATGCCTTCTCCATTTCCGTGCACCTCTGCATCCATTGGGATATTTCACGAGTAGAACAATTCCGTGTTTCGAGCGCAAGGACGTTGACCCGATCTTATGTGTACACACTTCCAGATGTTTATCTATGTGCAACCATATCCAGAAGCACGAGGAATAATAAAACATTGAAAAAACTTCACAGTATAAACATGGAAATAGGACTAGATTACTAGCTAGGGCCCTACGTCAGCCATTACAATAGTGAAATGGTAGTTAAAGGACTTAAGAATGGGACCGTAGTCATTGTTGTAGCGTCCAGGGTTTGTAGTGGATTAATAGGTGCTAACTTACTTGATTGTCAAAGAAGCAAGTGAGGTGTGTAAGAATAAACCTGAATGGCGCTCTGTTGTTCGTGCCTACCCCGCAAGGGAACTGGCGTGAAGTTAGGTATGTATGTATGTAACTTACTTGAGAAAATCGTCGGTTACTTGAAGCCATTGAAAATATATATATTCCAGGCCATGTTCAAACAAAGTAGCATTACTTCTTCTGTGAAATGTCTTCGACATGTTATCATTTTTGAGGTGAAGTTAAGGTCGCATTCGCGACAGTGCTTTTATGCAACCATGATGCTCGGGCTTCATCTGGGATAATATTATAGTCAGGGCTGGGCAAAATACATGGTTTCCTTTAATTGAAATACAAATTACAAAATACTGTCTCGCATGTATTTAAAATACGAAATACAAAATACTTTTAAGTCGGGTATTTGAAATATAAAATACAAAATACAGCGTTTCAAGTATATGTATTTAAAATACAAATACAAAATACAAATTACAAAATACCGTCAGGTGTTAGTTTATGTAAATAAAATACTCACAAAAAATCAAATAATAATTATTATTAGGTCCTTGCCTATGTAACTGCCGTTTTTTTCTGAAATAAGTTAACCTAATTTTATTATATTTATTTTATTCTAATCTCCACGGCCTTGAAGATAGGGATATTTCCATCTTGTTCTTCTTGTTCTCCGTCGTCACACTCTTGGCAGAGTGTTCGTGGTCCTCATGGTACAGGGGTACCACCCCTGTACCTACCTGTGCCACCAGGCAAGCTTCACAATTCGTCACCATTTCCATCTTGTAGGTACGCGTAGATTTTGGTGGTTCCACCCGGATCTATGCGTGCTTATATCGGTCCCATGGCAGGAAATGCACAAGGACTGAAACAGCTCGCTTTTTTGAACTCGTTCATGAGGTGACCGACAAAGTTTTTGGGTAGTATCCTTTTGCGTAGGTAGTCATACTTGAGAATTTTAATGCTCATTACGCTGAGTGGTTGGGTTCCCCGAGAATTGATCTGTCTGGGACTACTGCCCACGAATTTGCTCTCGCCAATGGATTCACTCAGGTCATTACGGAGTTTACCCGAATACCGGATAGAGTGGATCATGAGTCTTCTTTGCTGGATCTTCTGCTGACCATACACCCGGAGAACTACCAGATCTTCATCAGTGCTCCACTGGGAACCTCTGATCATTGTCTGGTATTTTTGGTGGTGCCCCTTCCTATTCCCGATCGGACTCGTCCCACTGGACGACGGAAGGTGTGGTGATACAGGTCAGCAGATTGGGATGGACTCCGTGAATTCTATGCATCCTACCCATGGAGGCAGTTATGTTTCTCGTCGGAAGCTTCTGATCCGGGCACAGATTGGATCGCCGATGTAGTACTGCAGCGAATAACGTGTTTAATTCCAAACTCAACTGTACCTATCGGTGGTACGAGTAAACCACAATGGTTCAATAAGCACAGCAGTGAAGCTGTAAAGCTAAAGAAACAGGCTTATCCAGCCTGGACTACAGCGCGGGCTCGTCAGGCTCCAAGTTCCTCTGACCTGAAAAAGTGATACAATGCCGCCCCCAGGTCCCTCAAAAAACAGCTCGCGAGAGCAAAATTCGATCACATCGGCAGAATGGGTGAGTACCTCTCTAGCTACTCTTCTGGGACTAGAGCTTTTTAGGCCCTCACCAAAGCTGTCCAAGGAAACTTTTGTCGGGCTTCTCTTCCACCTCTGCGCACAGTGGACGACCGTCTGGTACACGCCGCCAAAGATAAAGTCAATCTTCTGGATGAAATCTTTGCGGCCAATTCAACTCTTGAGACATAGGAGAAACTCCACCTACAATCCCTGAGTGTGAGTCTAGAATGTCGGAGGTGCGCTTTACTCAAAAAGCAGTCCGATGTGCTCTCCTCTCCCTCGACGTCAAAAAGTCTTCTGGCCCTGATGGCAATCCTGCCCTTGTGCTGCAGACGTGTTTAGTTGAGCTGTCCCCAGCCAGTCCTTTCCCGACTTTTTACTCTCTCTTACTACAAGGGTTGTGTCCTCGCTTCGTGTAAGATTGCCCAGGTACACCTTGCCCCCAAAAAAGGGGACGTAACAGACACGTCGAATAGGCCTATAACAATAACCTTTTTGCTCTCAATGGTGATGGAGCGTATTATCAACACGCAGCTCTTGTGTTACCTCGAAGATTCCCAGCTGCTAAACGATCGGCAATATGACTTCCGCCACGGTCGCTCAGTTCGGGATGTCTTGGTTTACCTAACCCACCATTGGGCTGAAGCCATTGAGAGCAAAGGGCACTGGCAGTTAGTCTAGAATTCTAGATATTGCTAAGGCCTTTGACCGGATTTGCCACAGGGCTCTTCTATCGGAGCGGCCATCGTTTGGGATACCCGAAGGGCCTTGCACCTGGATATCCAGCTTTTTTGATGAGCGCAGCATTTTTTTATTTTTTATTGCAGGAGTTCAGCAGACAGACAGACGGCCCACTTGATGGATAGCGGTTACCATCGCCTATTGACATTTACAACACCAAAGGTGCTACAAATGCGCTGCTGATCTGTGAAGGGAGACTGGAACCTGGTCACTAATGCCGGAACACAACTCAAGGTTGTTCTGGCGACATACTTTAGACCAGGGGTGGTAGCCATCCAGTCGGGCAAATGCCCTACCACCTGGCTGTGGGTTGTTTAGTCGCCTCTTACGACAGGCCGCCTGGCCGCAGGAAATTGTATTCTTTCTCCGTTCCTGCACGGATAAAAATCAAAAATCAACGGATAAGCATTCAAGTCGTTGTCGACGGTTGTTGCTCAAGTTTCCAGCCCATCAATGCTGGTGTGCCCCAGGGTTGTTTGCTATCGCCAACGTTGTTCTTCTTACATATCACATCGCGAACGATGTTCAGGGAGGCCGCATATGGAGTACTGCTCACACTTTTGGGCTGGAGCACCTGGCTACCAACTCGATCGCCTAGACTGTATTCAACGTCGAGCCATTCACGTTGTTGATGATTCCACACTCACAGATGGTCTAGATAGGCTTGGCCTTATGAGAGACTTCGCTTCTCTCTACGTATTCTACTGACTGTATAACGGGGAGTATTCGGAAGAACTGTATAGAATGGTGTATTCGCCCTCTTTCTACCATCGAACCGCTCGCCATGTGTTGATATTTCACCCCCACTTCCTTAAGCCGCTTCGCGCATGTACGCAACGGTTCTGTAGAACCTTTTACAAAAAGGGTGTCATAAAATTTTTTCGAGGCTGGCAGCGGGTTGATGAAATCTCTGGTGTTGCAAATGTCCATAAGCGACAGTAACTGCTTTCCATCAGGTGGGCCGTCAGCCTGTCTGCTGTACTCCAGCTATAAAAAAAAGGTCGAAATTTCCAGAATGGAAGCGGGCAAACCAATAACAAGTGGTGCGTTCATTGTAGTGTTCGCTCATAAAGATCGTTGATGTTGCTTGTCGCTCTTGCCGCGTTGCTGCCACGACGGTACTCTTAATAAATGACTAATTTTTAATAAAGAATTTCGTGTTTTCAAAGTAAAATTAATTTGAAATTATATATCTTAGCCAAACAAAAATATTTATTTTAAATGGCCAGTACTGCAGCATGTACCTAATATTTAGCGGTCACCATTTTGCTTATGAAAGCTATCGAGCGCTATTTTCTGAAGAACACACCCATTACTAAGGTAGCTAAATGTATTTTGTGAAATGTATTTAGTAAACGCGTGCCGAGCGGCGACACGCATCGACCAACACAATCCGCTCGTCCTCAGCTCGATTCGACGTACGATGTATTTGCATAAATGCGCAATGCGATTTTGCATTTTAAATTGAGCAAAAGTTACGTGTAACGTTTGCGAATGATGTATGTTTGTGATACCGGTGCCTGTTTTACCTTAATATAAATACTACGTCTTGTCTATACCGTACAGGAAAAATGTATTTTGGTTAACGTCACTCGGGTACTTAGACTTACTTATTACTGTATTTGACACTTGACCATGACCAATTCGCCTGATATAAGAAAAGAATGAAAGAAATTGTTTATTTGAAGAAATAGCGACGTACTTATGTTATTGGGTTTTTTTTTATTGCAGGAGATCAGCAGACAGGCAGACGGCCCACTTGATGGAAAGCGGTTACCATCGCCTATGGACATTTGCAACAACAAAGTTGTTACAAATGCGCTGCTGCTCTCTTAAGGGAAACTGGAACCTGGTCACTAATGCCGGAACGCAACTCAAGGTTGTTATGGTGACATACTTTAGACCAGGGGTGGTAGCCATCCAGTCGGACAAATGCCCTACCACCTGGCTGTGGGTTATTTTGTCGCCTCTTACGACAGGCCGCCCGGCCGCAGGAAATTGTATTCTTTCTCCGTTCCTGCACGGATTAGATTAGGTGTGATTAAAAAACAATATTTTGAGAATTTGTACCCGGCATTTTCAGCAAACAAGATTTGCACTGAGCTTATTGCTATGCAGCTTGTGCCGGAATGATTTCTATCCGTCACAACGCTAATTTTCATTGCAAACCCTCCTTGTAGCGTGATACCAAAACAACCCAAATTTTTTGTTAATCTACATAGATACATAACTTCACTCCAGTTCCCTTGCGGGGTAGGCATGAACAACAGAACGCCATTTAGGCTTATTCTTACACACCTCATTTGCTTCTTTGACATTCATAACACTTGTCATGCACGCTCGTCTGTTCTTAAGGCTCCTGACATCACCTTCTGCTAGTACACGATCGATTTGATCATGGAAGGTGTGTCGTGGCCTTCCACGACTTCTGCCTCCATCCACTTTTGCATTGTATATCTGGTTAGTCATTCTTTCATCATGCATTCTTTCCACATGCCCGAACCACCAGAGCATTCCTTTCCTTACCTTCACCCCGACACTCTCTTTCAGACCAACTCTCTTTTGTTAATCTAATTTTATATTATACCTCATTTGTTCACGCCACCGCGTAACGAACGATGATTCCCCGAAAAAGTAATTTACCCCGCACTTCCGCGTCTCAACGATCAGTCTGAATCGATCCGTCGTAAAGACATTCACGCATCGCGCGCGCATTTGAGATATCCACCCAATTGCAATACTAATCGGGTTCCAAGAGCTTGGTGATAAGTGGCAAGTGAATCTAGTTGTGAAGCGGGAGATATATAACAAGAGAACACGCACTGCTGCTCCTGTATCGCAGACGCTCCGGTTACTCAGCTCATATTATTACGGGTGAGTCCATTTATCTCCATTCCCTCTTACCCTTGCACCCTTGAAATCTGGCAATCGGCCAGATCATATGGTCCTTCGAGCCGGATTTGAACCAGCGACCTATGGATTTTTTGGGCCCCGGCAGACCAATAGCCTTCGGCACGATCTTCAATTTCGCTCTTTTAGGTCCTATCAATCCAAACTACACAAAGCCTGAGCCTCAAGTTAATTCAGCACTAGTAAATATTGACTGTTTACAACCCCAACACTCAAATAAAGAAATACACTCCGCTCTGGAGAGATTCTGGGAAGTCGAAGAAGTGCAATCAAAGGACAACTCAACCTCTGACGAGTGTGAGGAGAACTTTCGTTCTACCACCACACGTGATCCCACAGGGCGATACATAGTATCCCTTCCCTTTCTTACAAAGGCACCTAAGCTCGGTGCAACCCACGCTATTGCACTACGACGATTCCTTAATTTGGAGCGCAAACTCCAAAGAGATCCTACCCTCCGCTCAAAATATATCGACTTCATGAAGGAATACATTGACATGGGCCACATGGCTCTTTGTCACCCCAGCACATTCAAAGGAAAAGACCATTTTTACGTCCCGCATCATGGCATCTTCAAAGCCAACTCTGAAAAACTTCGCACGGTTTTTGATGGCAGCTGTAAGAGCTCTAATGGTGTCAGTCTTAATGACTGTCTGCACACTGGCCCACCGCTCCAACGTGATATTACTGACATCATTCTAAATTTTCGTACTCACAAAGTGGTCTTTAGTACAGACATCCAGATGATGTTTAGAAATATACTAGTTCACCCAGACCACAGACGGTTCCAACTCATTCTATGGCGCTCTTCTCCATGCAATGGATACCACAAACGGACGAATTTACATATCACATTTCGGTACCTACACTGGAAAAATTTACCAAAAGGTCACTACTCAGTACCATCGCTCGATTATATGTTCCTAGAGGATGGATCGGACCAGTTATTTTCCGCCCAAAACTGCTCATTCAGCACCTATGGACTCTAAAGTTAGACTGGGATGAATCGGCTCCCAATGATGTCACATTTCAATTTCAGCACATTTTTGAAGACTTACCTCTACTCTCTGCTCTTCGACTCCCCAGAACAATTTGCACCAGCAAAGATTCCACCTACACCCTACACGGTTTTGCCGATGCATCCGAATCCGGATATGCAGCCGCAGTCTATCTTCATGAAACGAATATCACGGGTCAGGTACACGTCAGACTACTTGTTTCTAAATCCAAGGTAGCCCCCATTAAAACCCGACAGACTATACCAAAGCTGGAACTTTCAGCTGCACACCTCACTTCGCTGCTCATTTCTCGCGTCTCTGTTCAACTTTCTGCCCACATTACCATTCAGCAACACTTTTGTTGGTCAGACAGTACTATCGTACTCGCCTGGCTTAAAACTCCTTCTCAATCCCTACAGGTCTTTGAGGCCAATCGAGTCTCTGCCATTGCAGCCAATCCATGTAACCCTACTTGGAGACATGTACCCTCAGCTCTTAACCCTGCCGACTGTGCTAGCAGGGGAATATCAGCACAGGAACTCTTAGCCTATGACCTATGGTGGTCGCCTACTTGGCTCAAGGCCCCACCTGATACCTGGCCCACGATGCCCCCTGCTTTGGGTCATCACGTACTGCCTGGTCTAAAACCAAGAAAAATGGTAGCTCACATCGCGGTTCCTGATCTAGACACGGATTTACTCACGAGATTCAGCTCCTTAGACACACTTGTAGGCGTAACCGCATGTATTAAACGTTTTGCACACAATTGCTTGGTATCTTCTCACTCTCGCATCGTTGGTCCCATTACCGTAGACGAACGTAAGAAAGCGCTCTTACACTGGGTACGCTCAGTCCAACAAAATATGTTCGCTGAAGACATCCACCGACTGCAAACTAACAAATTATGTACAGTGCGAATACAACGCCTCTCGCCCTTTCTCAAGGATGGTCTTCTTAGAGTAGGAGGGCGCTTGTCCAACTCAGCCCTTAGATATGACACACAACATCCCCTCATCTTACCCAGTTCAAGCCCCCTTGTGGACCTAATTATAGATCATTTCCACACTATACACTGCCACCCGGGCGCAGATACACTACACGCACTACTCCGTCAACAATACTGGATTTTATCTGGAAGGCGAGTCATTCGTCACCGTGTCTTTAAATGTGTACGCTGTTTTAGGCATCGAGCTCAGCCGAATCCCCCTTTTATGGCCGACCTACCGGCTGATCGAGTCAGCCCACAACCGGTGTTTAGTCAAGTGTCCACGGATTTTGCCGGACCATTCCTAATTAAATCAAGTACTCTACGCAATGCCAAACTTCTCAAAGGCTACTTTTGTGTTTTCGTTTGTCTCGCCACCAAGGCAGTGCACTTAGAGGCTGTCTCGGAACTTTCTACGGACGCCTTTTTTGCGGCACTGCAAAGGTTCGTTAGTCGGCGCGGAATCCCTACCCTAATTCGCTCTGATTGCGGTACAAACTATGTCGGCGCAAGAAATCAGCTCATAGAAGTACAAAACTTCTTAAAGGCCAATGATGATAGAATTACGCACAAGCTAGCCACACAGCAGATCACATGGTTGCTCAATCCGCCCTCAGCTCCTTCTTTTGGCGGTCTGCACGAGGCAGCCGTGAAATCTACTAAGCAATTACTCTATCGCGTATTAGGTGAGCAGCATCTGACCTTTGAAGAATTTTCTACACTCTTAGCCCGTATTGAGGCCGTTCTCAACTCTCGACCACTCTGCCCTCTGTCTTCAGACCCTACAGACTTCGAAGTCCTAACCGCTGGTCATTTCCTTATAGGTCGCCCACTTACCGCATTACCCGAACATTCCCATGAATCCTCTCCTCCATCAACCCTACGACGTTTTCGCTTAGTGCAAGCGTTGGCTCAGCGATTTTGGACCTTGTGGTCGAAATCCTACCTGCACACTCTCCAATCCCGATCTAAATGGACTACGGAAACCAGTCGACCCAAGATTGGTGAGCTGGTACTCATAAAGGAGGATAATCTTCCCAGACTCCAGTGGAAGATGGGAAGAATAAAGAAGATTCTGCCCGGAAAGGATGACGTCGTCCGAGTCGTAGAACTCAGCACCAAGGATGGCAGCTTAACGAGACCAGTCACAAAGATTGCTCGTCTTCCCCCCGACGACAACAGCACTTAGTCAGCACTATAAATGGGAGCCGTCACCTTTTCCCCGGGCCCCAGGATGTTCACGCCACCGCGTAACGAACGATGATTCCCCGAAAAAGTAATTTACCCCGCACTTCCGCGTCTCAACGATCAGTCTGAATCGATCCGTCGTAAAGACATTGGCGGCTTGTCGTAAGAGGCGACAAAACAACCCACAGCTAGGTAGTAGGGCATTTGCTCGTCTGGATGGCTAGAGTATGCCGCCATAACAACCTTGAGTTGTGTTCCGGCATTAGTGGCCAGGTTCCAGTCTACCTTTAAAGAGCAGCAGAGCATTTGTAGGAGGTTTAGTGTTGCAAATGGCCATAGGCGATGGTAACCGCTTTCCATCAGGTGGACCGTCTGTCTGTCTGCTGAACTCAAGCTATAAAAAAACCTTGATAGTAGACGATTTTAAAATTATGGAAAAATATGAACTAATAATGAACTATTTTATTACCTACATGTTATTGATATTTTTTTGTAGATTTCAAAAAAGTCCTAGACTTTTATATTTTTGCACCTGTGAAAGATCACGATATAAATATTTATTTACACGAGGAATCGACAACCTTTTTGTTATAAAGTAACATTATGTCTGTCCCTCCGAAAATGTAGCTTAACCAGACAGCCAATAGTTATCTGTCAGAGAAGAGTTAAGTAGTGTAAGCGGAATATAGACTGTCTTCTGCATGTAATATAATAGGCCAGTCATTAAGCTTAATTTAGCAAGGAATATAATACTATGATGTGCCCAACAGGTGCAATCCTCCTTTGATCGTTCAACAATAATAGCCAGAGAAGATAAATTCTGACAACATTTTTCTCCTACTAAAAACTTAATCTATAAATCTCAGATAATCGGGTACAACACAAATCACTCCGGTTAACACTGTTTGAACGAGATATGGACCGTTTGGTCGCAGGAAGCGCCAACGACCATAGGCCGGCTTAAATATGCCATCGATCTTAGAGCAATCAAGCCGATATGAACTCTAACCCACTGGGAAAAGATTGAAAATATTTTAAAGGATCCTCTCTAGATATAGATTGTGAAAGTAGTGTTTTTGTTTATGTTTGTATGAACGACTTTCAAATATTGATAGAGCAAACATTTATATAAGAATAATTTATTACGTAATAATAAAATTATGACATTTTTAGCAGACCGCAAGCTACGAGGCAGACGCTTCGATCGCAACCGGGATTTAAAGTTAGGGTAGCGGTTGTAATTTTGGAATTTTCTGTTGCTGGCTTTTTAATCAAGTCCAGACACAGGTTTATGTGTTTTGTCCTAAAAACAACTAATTAACATCTTAAACATACAGCGTAATAGTTTAAACAAGGGAAGACTCCGAACTTGGATTACCCGGTCATTGGAAAAAAGTGCAAAAAAAGTACTGCATGCTTCTTTTTTTTTATTGCAGCAGATCAGCAGACAGGCAGACGGCCCACTTGACGGAAAGCGGTTACCATCGCCTATGGACATTTGCAACACCAAAGTTGTTACAAATGCGCTGCTGCTCTCTTAAGGGAGACTGGAACCTGGTCACTAATGCCGGAACACAACTCAAGGTTGTTATGGCGACATACTTTAGACCAGGGGTGGTGGCCATTCCGTCGGGCAAATGCCCTACCACCTGGCAAACTATGCAAACCATACATACGACTCATGTTACAACTTTTTTACAGCCACGCGATTTAACTCGCGGCATAAATTGTAATAAAAAGTATCAACAATTTTGTAACATCATTTTTCAACACACTTGCTCATAAAGTGGCTCTATGGTCACCGCAATTAGGCACAGAATGACACCCATAATCAAACTGTGACTAAAAAACATTATAACTCGCTAGTGAGTTATAGATTTTTTTTTTTAATTTTATTGGTTGAGTTGCTTTGTTCTTAAAAAAGTTTTTATTCAAAAAAAAAAAGATCGTGTTCTGTAGAACAAATAAATTAATGTTCCTATTGCTTGCTCATTTCATGCAACTTCTTATTTAAATAGATAATTTTAACTCGTACGTGTTTAATAAATAAAACTTTCACTCATATATAACTTTTTTTATCTACTAAATAAAATGAGTTTTTGTTGTTATTTTATTCACAAGTGTGTTGAAAAACGTCGTATGATACACGTGTGTATTGATGACTACCGTCCTCGGCTCTCTTAAGACCCTTGCCTACGGCTCGAGTCTCAATGGCGCCTCGGCGGTAATCACCAATGTTACACACTAGTACCATAATGTACTATTATACTCGTAAATTACTTTTCGCTAAATTATTAAATTTACGTAAATTTGAGCTAACTATTTAGTATCATCGGTGACAAAAAAAAAATCATCTTTTCTTTCGCCTTATCCCAATCAATTAGCCTCCGCACAGTATATCTATTCCTTCCATATCTTTTATTCTGACATACGTCCGCTGGCGCACCATAAATCATCATTGTTGTTATTCACACAATCCATCCATCTTTTTTTGTAAACGTTTACATTTGTATCACTCAATTTTCTAGTTTAACATACCTACTTTTTGTCACGTAACTTTCATCGCTCCTCATTGCATACCTATGCTACCTTAATCTTCGTCCTCTCAATTTTTCAGTCGCCGGTACAAGTTTTAGTTATCACCATATCCGTTCTTCTGAGGAAGCTTTTGATTTGGTGCCAACGGCTCATTTTTGCAACCGCACCGCTCGCCATCGATGGGATGTTTACCCTCATTTCCTTGAGATCCCACGCTCAACCACCCTACGGTTCTCTAAAATGTTTGTTCCGCGTATAACAATGATCTGGAGGGAACGTCTCGCCGAGGTTTTCCCTCTGCGCTATGACATGGGGTCTATCAAGTGGTTCGTCTGCTTGTTTGCCTGCCAAAGGCAATAAAAAAATATACCACACATCCATCTCAACATTCTGAGCTCTTCTGTTATGCTTCATTAATTTAGTGTTAGAATTCGAAACTATAAATATTTCTTAGGCTGCGTTTCTAATGATAGTGAAAGCGGTACTGTGGCTACTGCAGAAAAAAGCGCGTCGTTTCCGCCTCGCTTCCGCTCTATTTCCGCTTCGCTTGTTCGCTGTTGATCTGAAACGCAACCTTAATATTACTCTATGTAGTTCACAAAGACTTTGACTTAAAGCACACATAGTCCTCCACAAATACTAGTATGCCAATAATTGTAGATTTTACATAACGCATGCTTATTCCAACTCTAAATCGTTTGCAATACGGTTGAAAATTGTTATGGGGACTGTTTGACTGGAGTACTTAGAGTGATATACGACTTCATTCAAGATTAAAATGTGTTTGAACGGTTTGACAACTCACGTCTGGCGGGGTTTAGTGGGATTAGATGTATGGTTTTCGTAGGGTAATTTATATGGTAATATTTGGAACTGTTTTAGCTAACATGAAGTTTGAATAGTAGATTGTTACACGAGAGGTGAAGGTGACCTATTTAGGCATGAGATGGTTTGGCGCACGAATGTAGCGAGGGCGATAATATTCGAGTGCTTAAATAGGCCGTTCACCCGAGGTTTACCCTCTGTTTCATTCCAAATATAAAGAAAGTAAATAAAAACTGATTAGTTAAACAAATAACTACTTCTATAATGAAATTAGGCGTTAAATTCCATATCTAAATCTGATGAACTCATTTAATACGTCACATATGAAACATTGATCGTGTACTAGCAGAAGGTGATGTCAGGAGCCTTAAGAACAGACGAGCTTCCATGACAAGAGTTATGAATGTCAAAGAGGCAAGTGAGGTGTGTAAGAATAAGCCTAAATGGCACTCTGTTGTTCGTGCCTACCCCGCAAGGGAACTGGCGTGAAGTTATGTATGTATGTATGTATGTACATATGAAACGTCAAGCAAATTTCTTTTTCTGGGGCATTATACCAGCCTGTATTTTTTTGTCACTGATGATAGTAAATAGTTGGCTCAAATTTATGTAAATTAAATAATTTAGCGAAAAGTAATTTACGAGTATAAAATGATGTTACAAAATTGTTGATACTTTTTATTACAATTTATGCCGCGAGTTAAATCGCGTGGCTGTAAACAAGTTGAACATGAGTCGCATGTATGTATGGTTTGCATAGTTTGTAAATTTTTGGCAACAAGAAAAATCGTTTCCCAGGGATGAAAAGTACTGTTTTTATCCCTATGATCAGAAAATTCCAAGTGTTCTTTCAGAATATGAGGAATGAAAAAGATATTTACGTGCTTCTGGTACAAACCAATGAACATTAAGTGCTATGGTTCTATGCTTCTATTATCAATGTCAGCCTTCGTGGTCGAGTCTGCTAAGCTTTTGCCGGTCTTGCGTACTGGAACGCAGAAGTCTCGGGTTCGGTTCCCGCAATAGTCTGGGCGTCTGAGTTTGGCTCCAGAGTTAGTTTTCAGTATAACCCATAACACAAGCGTAATTGATTAGCTTAAAGAGGATATACAATGTGTGTGTTTGTCTGCCGATAACCTTATTATTAAGTCAAAGGTGAATTCTGTTTATTTTTTTCTATGCTTATATTTTGAAACCACTGTTTTCTTTTTCATCCTACGATTTTCAGAATTCATTATAGTGACGCCATTGAACTTGCCTTTTCCTCATTTTAATTTGCACTTGAGAACATTTAAGTTTTAAATAATATATACATACATAACTTCACGCCAGTTCCCTTGCGGGTCAGGCACGAACGACAGAGCGCCATTTAGGCTTATTCTTACACACCTCACTTGCTTCTTTGGCATTCATAACTCTTGTCAGTTGTCTTGTTTTAAATAATGTCTAATTTATTTGTTAAGAGAGATAATATGATAATCGTCCAAACATTTTGTTATTTTTTGTCCCTTGTCTGTTTGCCGAATTTAATGTTTATAGATAAGTCTCTCTTGTTTAAGAATTTGCCTTAAGTATTTTTTTAATAAACATAGATTATAAAATGTATTACATACATTAATAAGAATACGTTTGCTGCTAAGATGTCAATAGAAAACTACAGAATATTGAGCGTTCAATAACTTGAGATGTATGAATTATTTATTACGCGTGCAACGTAATAACTAATATGTTATAATTACGAGAGATTTATTGCATATCTATGATTATGATGAATCCGATTTGTTTACTATTGCAACACTGGAACGATGCAATAGCGGCACCACCTGTCGACTTTTTACTTCCCTTCTAAAAAGAGAACATGTCTACAAACTCTTTCCTAGTGGCTCCTAGTAGTTGTAGAGAACACAAAGGCCACACCCCGGGCAACCACGATCATCAGTGGGCGGCTAAACCTAGTGAAGGGGACTATGCATAAGGATAATGAATGACTAAACAGATATACAATGCAAAAGTGGATGAATGCAGGAGTCGTGGAAGGCCACGAAACACCTTCCATAATCAAATTGATCGTGTACTAGCAGAAGGTGATGTCAGGAGCCTTAAGAACAGACGAGCGTGCATGACAAGAGTTATGAATGTCAAACAAGCAAGTGAGGTGTGTAAGAATAAGCCTGAATGGCGCTCTGTTGTTCGTGCCTACCCCGCAAGGGAACTGGTGTGAAGTTATGTATGTATGTATAAAGAATGATCCCCCAATGTACACGAAGTCTTCATCGTGCTGATGATAGTCGTGCAACTACTTGTCGTCCTTCATGACAGTGTAGTAAGGTAATGCGAAGCACCTTAAGAGGCTATGTAGACCTGATTCAAATCGCTGTTCCACATAATTAACCCCTCGCCGCGCATATTTACTCCGATGGGACAGCGCCTAATAAAACTTGCAAGCGTGGCGGAATATTGCAACCGAATATATCAACGCGCACCGCGCTCATACCAATTCGATTCAATTTATTTCATTCTGAGGCTCAGAGCACGAGAGCGAGACAATTTTTTTTTTTTAACTAAAACTATAATACTTATATTTCTTATAATATGATATGTTACTGTTATTTATTTTAGCGATGTACGATTAACAGTAATAACAATACACAAGATTGAAGAACACGTTTAGAGGTTACTTTGCAATTATTTTCTATCGAGAAAATTTATCGAAAATGCGTTTTGAGTACAGGGGTTACCTGAGAAATATGATCAAGATTGACATATATTTTTTTCACCGCAATAAAGTGTGTATAATTACTGTAATAACGGCTGAGAAATCGATCAAAAAACGCTTTTTGTCTGTTGTCTCGCTGTTAAGAGCGTTTGCCAGGATCCGTATAGTGGCTTACGGCCTTTCGCTGCATCGCTTGCCCTACCGATCGTACCAGTTTACTGGTCCATTGGACACCGGGGGAAGGGACGAGAGAGTGGGCTTATATCCGCGCAACTGTATGCCCACTTAAAATATTCTCACGCGCAGATGACCCTTGCTTATGTGACATTTGAGGGGTCGCCGTTACCGAAATCGGCAAGGAGGACTATACACATGTCTAAGATTGTACAGATCAAAATCGGTCCCGCTGTTTCAGAGATTAACCAGAATATAAAAAAAAAGTTTTAATAATTGACTTTTTAACATAAGTATCGTATATACTCTCGTATGCAATTAGTAAAAAGCTGTTATTTTGACATTATAAACAGACACTTCAATTTCACTTATATTTATAGATAAACGTTTAAAAACGAGATTAAAATTACTTGGCTCGCTATGAAGCCAAGTAGCAGGCAGGTAGGTTTTTCCAGGTAATCGTTCTTCCTGGTATAGTTAGTTCTTCCATGCAAGTAGTTTGCGTTAAAACTGTAAAACGTCAGAAAGGCATTCGAGTTAAAACATGATCCCGGAAATGACGTCTTGAACATGTATAAATTTCTGAAACAAAAACAAAACGAAAATAGAACTTCTGCTTCATATTAAACATGGGCCCACGGTTTACTTTTTTTCTGTTGAGCCCGTTATAGCGGGAATGGAAGCCCGACTAGGGATTTCAGCCAGTAGCTGAATGTATGATCGCATTAGAGTAACGTTATGGTGCGATGAGAGCGGTTTAATATATTCCGATAGATGTTTTAATAAAGCATTTGTTTATTTAGCAAAAATCTATTATGCTAATTGATGAAATAATTGTCCTAAAGATCAATAGCTGTTAGCCTTCCAATGACGGACGGACGAGTACTGATTCAATGTGGAATTATCTCCGTGCAGGAACGGAAAGAGAATGCTAAGTCCTGCGGCCGGGCGGCCTGTCTTAGGAGGCGACAAAACAACCCACAGCCAGGTGGTAGGGCATTTTCCCGACTGGGTGGCTACCACCCCTGGTCTAGAGTATGTCGCCATAACAACCTTGAGTTGTGTTCCGGAATTAGTGACCAAGTTCCAGTCTCCCTTAAGAGAAAAGCAGCATAGGCGATGGTAACCGCTTTACATCAAGTCTGCCTGTCTGCTGAACTCCTGCAATAAAAAAATGTATGTATGTATAAATCAAGGATAAAGTGCTTACATCGTCGCTTTAATTGTGACACTTTATTTATTGCGAAGCTGGCAAACAGGCAGACGGCCCAGCTCGTGGAAAGTGGTTACCGTCACCTACAGACCTTTGAAACATCAGGGGCGAAGCTAACGCGTTACCAGCTTTTAGGATTGGATAAAGAGTATGCCGCTATAACAACTTTGGGTTGTGTTCCGGCATCAGTGGCCAGGATCCAGTTTCTCGTTCAAGGCCGGCAGCACATTGGCAGCACCTCTGGTAATGCTTATGTCCATAGATGACGGTGACCACTTTCCATCACAATTGGGCCGTCAGCCTGTCTGCTGTGCTTCTGCAATAAAAAAAAATGTGGAAAAAAGACACGGCTATATACCGCTTTCTCTGACCTGTACAGCTATAAAAATATTCTTTTTAAATAACGAGGCAATAAATGTCATCGTAACACAGATCATTCATATAATGAGCCACACTATTGCTATTATTATAGCGTTAAGACTTATGAAAGTAATTCGCTTTTTATTATCCGCTATCGCTTATCACTAACAGTCGACTTTTCACTTAGTACTCCATCGGCTCCCTTTTTTCGAGGCGCACTTATCCCTCACTTTGAACAGTGAAAATATATGGGTTAAAATAAAGTCGGAACTTTAGGTAAAAGTGCGAATCGCCTGAACGTTTCCCGGCTTCCATTGCGAGCCGCGGTATTTCGCTTTGTTTCCGAGGCCTTTGTTCGTGTTTGATATATTTTTTTCAAGAGCTGCCACGGATTTGGGATTACCTTTGAACGAGTCCAAAAGTTTTTCGGGTTTAGATCTCGGATTACTTTTTGTTAGCGTCATGCTCCTTTTCGCAGTGACTGAGGGCCTGTGGTGTTATTACAGATTTGAGTGACAAGGTCCTTTGAGGTTTTTTTTTAATGATTACAAGAATAAGAGACGTGCCTTTTTAATCGATGAAAAAAGGATTCGTGGTGTAACTATTTTTTTCATGCATATTTAGTGATAACTTCTTTGTTTCTAAAACGGGTTTGATCATTCTTTTTTCATTGGATTTAGTACAGCTTCAATATATTTTTGTATAATTTTTATTGCTATTAGATACGCATTGATATATGTATTGATTTAACTTAAAAGTGAAACATAAAAAAATCTAATAAAAAAGAAACCGATTTCAAGAGTAATTATACATACATACATACATAACTTCACGCCAGTTCCCTTGCGGGGTAGGCACGAACAACAGAGCGCCATTTAGGCTTATTCTTACATACCTCACTTGCCTCTTTGACATTCATAACTCTTGTCATGCACGCTCGTCTGTTCTTAAGGCTCCTGACATCACCTTCTGCTAGTACACGATCAATTTGATCATGGAAGGTGTGTCGTGGCCTTCCACGACTTCTGCATCCATCCACTTTTGCATTGTATATCTGTTTATTCATTCTTTCATCATGCATTCTTTCCACATGCCCGAACCACCGGAGCATTCCTTTCCTTACCTTCACCCCGACACTCTCTTTCAGACCAACTCTCTTTCTTACTTCGGTATTACGAACGCGGTCCGCAAGCGTCACTCCGCAGATTTTGCGCAGTGCTCGCATCTCGACCGCGTTTACTCTACTTTCATGCTCTTTCTTCCATACCCAACTCTCGCTTCCATACGTGAGCGTAGGTACCAGCACCGCGTTGTGTACGGCGCTTACAACTAGGTCACTCATCCGCACCCCAACATCCATCAATCTTATTCTCTGGAGACAATCGTCCAGGTATAGGATGAACAGCAAAGCCGACAGCACGCAGCCCTGTCGGACGCCAATATTGACGTCAAACCAGGGCGACAGGCTGCCATCCAGCCGCACGCATGCCATACAGTCCTCGTAAGTGGACTGCACAGCACGCATCAGTTGGCCATCAATCCCATATCTGGGCAATATGTCCCAGAGGTCCTTCCGCACAACCCTGTCAAATGCTTTCTCTAGATCCACAAAACCGCAGAAAACCTTCCGGCCCATAGCCAGCTGCTTCTCTACGATATTGCGGAGAGAGAAAACTTGATCCATACATCCCCTTCCATTTCTGAAGCCACCTTGTGCATCCCACAATAATCCATCGGATACCACTCTCATTCTCTTTTCAATAATCTTCGTATACACTTTAGATGCTGTGCTGATCAAACTGATGGCCCTGTAGCTGGCGCACTCCATACGTGACCCCTTGCCTTTATACAAGGGCACGATGACAGCGCGCCTCCAGTCCTTGGGAACCTTTCCCGTCCTCCAGCACAAATTGCATAAGGACAGGAAAGCGTCCCGGACGCAGGTTCCACCATATTTGATCATCTCAGCAGACACACTATCGATTCCTCCTGCCTTTCCATTTTTCAGACTTCTTATCGACCATTCGATCTCTTCCAAAGTGATCTCGGATGCTGACTCCTCGGAGTCGGTCACAGACTCAGTCGTGGTGCCAGCATCCGGGATATTATCATACATTTCTCTAAAATATTCACTCCATCGCGCTAACACCTCTTGTGGGTGAGCAAGAACGTCCCCAGCTTTAGATTTTATTCTTTCCATTCTGGAAGCTGACGAACAACCCCGAGACTTCTTAACCTCTCTCCAAAAGAGTTTGGTATTCGCCTCGAAGTTCTCCGTCAGCTTCTCTTCTTCTTTCAATTTTATTCTTTCGCGCTTCTCTTTCACTAAAGCTTTGGTTTCATTCTTGCAGAGGCGATAAATTTCTTTCTTCATCTCTTTCATACTGTCATTCTGTTGCAAAGAAGCAACATAATCCAGCCAGGCTTTTCTCTTTCTCTCTACGCTGGATTTAACATCCGCGTCCCACCATTCATCACCTTTCGTTGTTATGTGCCTCTTTGCGCATCCACATGCTTCTTTTGCGCTTTCCACTATACTTTCTTTCATACTATCCCAGTCATTATCCACATCTAAGTCGGAGAAGTCCGCTTTTGCAAGCCTTTCTTCGACTAGGCGCGCATACATACTCCTTACACTAACATCTTCCAATTTTTCACACTTTATTCTTTCAAGCTCCCCGAAATTGGTACGCACTCGCCAGTGTCTCCACTTCTTGAAAAGGCCCACAAACCGGCTTATCACCAGGTAGTGGTCCGTTTCAAGAGTGGGGCCTCTGTAGGCTCTTGTATCCATTATTGTGTTTCGGAGGCGACTATCTATTAAAATCAGATCAATCATACTTTTCTGATCATTCATTCTCCATGTATACATGTGAATATCCTTATGATGGAATAAGGTGTTCGACACAAGCAAGTTTCTTTCCATACATACGTCTATGATTGGCCTACCAGCATCATTCACTCTCTTGTCACCATAGGGTCCAAGGACAGCCTCAAGGCCGTCTCGTTTGGTCCCCACCCAGCCATTAAGATCACCACACATAATTAATCTTTCGTTCCCTTCAGCCAAATCCAGAATTTCTCTCACAGACTCCCAAAACTTCTCGAGTTCTTGGGGATCCGCTGAGCTTACGGGAGCATAAGCTGCGACCAGAAAAACTCGCGTGATCCCCAGTTTTAGACGTACCCAGAGAAGTCTCGGGTTCACCAGACAATAGTCTTTTACTCCAGACACAAAGCGGGATGAGAGTACGACGCCTACCCCCCCACTTGCACGCTCGTCCAGGTCCACGCCGGACCACAGAGCAAGCATGCCACCGGGGAGGTCATCGACGCTGCACCCCTTCCGCTTTGTCTCTGTCAGACATACGGCATCCAGGCTTCTCTCATGCATTATATCAATCATTTCGTCCATCTTATCTTTCATTCCACCTCTCACATTCCACGTGCCTATACGGCACTCTGCTCCTCTCGACCCGCCAGGTTTGGCGCTGCGTGAAGGGTGGCGGCCCCCTTCGCCGCATGCGCGAGAGTTCACACCGACGGGGGCGCATCGGTGAGCGTCGCCTGCGGGGGACGCCCTATCGTGCCCTGCACTAGTGTGAATTCCGGTCAGAATTGTGGCCCTCTGGGCCAGCGGGGATCGCGACGAGCACGCTTCTGACATGACCCCCAAGAGTAATTAAAAATCATAAAATAAATATTTTATACAACATCGTACCATTATTATGGGTCTTGAAGAACGTTGGTCAGTGTTGTATATATTGTTACGAGTTACGGGACTCGAATTAAAATGTCGTTGGAATTATTATACAATTTATTAGAACTATACAAACATGTATAACACATGTACAAATATAACTAAACAGAATCAGTCCAAACGTAATGCACGATTCAATAACACGCGCAAAGTCCGTCACTAAATAGATTATCGAATGTACACAAGTCTTACTTCGCGGCTGATTATCGCTCGACTGCCTCACCCCTCCGTTGGGGCATTGTTTTATACTGTACAAATACAATATGTCTGTAGACTGAATTTCTAAGAATCACACCTGGCTAATGACTACCATAAAGATTACAATACACAATGGACTATTTTTCCAATCACAAATTTTAAACACAAAGTAAACAAAAGAAGACGGTCATAAAAGCGCTTCAATGTTATTAGCTCAAACACCGACGGGTAATAAATGTGCTTTGTTTACAAATATGCAGGTGGCCCAAATTGTAACAATATATTAATAAAATTGAAATTAAACATAAATTATTTTAGAATTTTTGTCTTTCACTCTGTGGTAAAACAAAACCCTGGTAGCTTAGTGGTTTAGAGCACTCGCGTCCCGAGTCAAAGCGCACGGGTTCGAATCCTAGCCGGAAAGCGGAAAGCATTCGGGCAGTTTTCTGAACTAATATGCAAATTGTTGCAATTACCATGTGCTAACGGTGAAAAATAACATCGTGATGAAACCTGCACATCGAGATAACCGATGATTTAAACCCGCTAATCCGCCTTGGACAAGCGTGGCGGATATACTGCCCGTTCTCGTAGAAATATAATGCTGGGCTCGGTTTATCGGCTGTTATTATAGTCTGTAGAAAAATGTGCCTGGAATTGCGAAACGGCGCAAAGGATTTAAATGAAAATTCACATAATTGTATTTTAAAAAAATAAGTCTAAACGTATGGTTTCAGTGGATTGCATTTTGTTTCTGTGAACTATTACTATTTGCATGCCTGAAAAGGCAACAACATGTGAAACATAAAAAAAACTGCTTCTATTCTATTCGAAGAAACGAAAAAGTGACACTAAAAAGAGATAAACACTTAAAATTTAACCTTATGTAATTCGAAATAAAACACATTTCTCTTTACCCGTTAGTATTAATTTTCAATTTAAATATAACTTATGAATTTTAGCTCTATTGTATGTACTTAAGGGAGATATTCTTTTATACGTAGATCAAAGGAAATTGTGCGTAACAGTGCATTGTATTTTGAACTTTATTCTAGTGATTTAAGGTGTAATTTAAATTGATTTTATTAAATTATAATATGTTGACGGATGTAGGCTAAAGTAATTATATTTATACTAGCTGTCCCGGCAGACGTTGTTCTGCCCTGAAGAAATAAAATTTAGAACCCGATTGCAGCGCCACCTACCGGGTCCAATTGTGAATCTAAACCATCCTCGAATCCACTTGAACACACACAAAAAAATTCATTCAAATCGGTCCAGCCGTTTAGAAGGAGTTCACTGTCAACACACGTACAGAAGAATTATATATATAAAGATTAATAAAAATTAGAGAAGAATTATCTGTGAGTATATTCTCTGAAGTTTCACTTCTACTGCTTGTGAACTGCACCCACACACACACACACGCACAGGAGTTTTTGGCGGAAACTGAAAGGAGACGTGCTGTGCAGTTTTATTTTCTAAAAATGTGTAAAATTACTCTAAAATGAACAATAGTTATAGGATACTAGCTGTCCCGGCAGACGTTGTTCTGCCCTGAAGAAATAAAATTTAGAACCCGATTGCAGCGCCACCTGCCGGGTCCAAATGTAAGCTATCCTATCTTTCAAGTCGGATCAAACTGCACACGGTGTGCAAATTTGGTTAAAATCGGTCAAGTAGTTTAGGAGTCCATTGAGGACAAACATTGTGACACGAGATTTATATATATTAAGATTGATAGTTTTTGTGTAGTGATTATGTGTTTTTGCGAGAAATGTGAACTATATAGCCAAATGTGGCCTTTCGAGCTTTTACAAGAACTCCGTTGAATGACGTCGATTTTAGCCTACAATACAACGGCGCTTGGCTTAAAGGCCTAGTTGCCAAGCATTAAACTTAAAAAAAAACACACTCACACTTTTTCTGTGCAATGTTTTTGAGCAAATAAATTATTTGATTCAAAATGTATAAATATAAAGTCCAGCACGTTCGGTGTAGTGGGCATAGCTAGTTTATAATATACATTTAGTGAACTGCTTGTTCACATAGTATAGTTATTTTTACGAAAACCAAAATGCTCGATAATTTTTGCTCACGACATGCGAAACCAATTCAAATATTTGCATATAAACATGTGTTCAAATAATTTCACATTAGCACATTAAACATACGGAGTCAACCCGTGTTTACTAATCATGCTTTGTTTGCTTAGGGAATTGAGTTTGCAGTGAAGAAGATAATTGCCAAATGAGAAACTGTAAGATATAGCAAATATTTCGTAAAGAAGTCTCCGGACCGATTTTGATGAAAACTGAAACGGTATCATTAGAATTTTGAAAAATCATTTAACCTGGACAGGAAACGACTCGACTGATTTTGAAAAAAAAACCCACCATATTATTACAGCGAATTATAGTGTAGCTGATAGGATCAGTTTTTGTGAAGGAATGTCAAACAGTAAACTAGGGAAAATGGTTATTTTTTAACAACTAGAATCGATATCTGTATAGGTCCCACAATTTTTGTCCATAAGTCTAATATGTTTTAACGGTGTGTTTGATACTATCTGGTAACAATATTTTTTGTTTGTTACAACTCCATTAATTCTTTGAAAAGTAATTGTAATACAACTTTTATAGTATGGTTTGTACGAAGCCAGTGCACTGACGCCAGTCCTACAGACAAGTCACCGCTAGCGTGGCTCGTGTTGTTTAGATGAAGCTAAGTCAGTCTGGATTTTTCTTGTGGTGTGCACACGTTTGACGTTAAAAACTAATGAATTTGCAGCAAACTCGTCTCTTGAAAAATAAATTCGGCACTATTGTTAGAAGAGATAATTAATATAGTAGAAAATACTACTGGACAAGAAAATGGCTAAGAGACCGACAATGAGGTAGACCCATAACTGGAGCATCTGCTTTGTTGCTAAAACAACAAAGATTAGAAGATCCTCCTGAGTACAGGTGGGCGTTGCGAGAGTTCAGGGGTATGCGGGGTATGGAGGTTACTGGCTTGAATAATAGACGGGTGTTTTATTCTCGCCAGCGCTGGTTTGGCTTGAAAAACTGTTTAAATAAGGCAAAGGCTGGCTGCCAGTCTCACTAGCAGCCAGCGATGACTTCATATAAACAAGCCTTATATGTATTTAAAAAAAGGCTGATATAGATAAATATAAATCATTATGAGGAAAAATTTTTTTTAGCTAGACGTGTTCTGCTGGGGAGTTTCTTGCCTCTTCTTCTCCTTTAATTAGCGATAACACGTTACTAAGTGGTGTACGTAGAAAAGGAAGTAGATTTAAATGGATGACCTTCGAACTTATTTTGAATAAAAACTTTTGAATTCTGAATCTTGAAAACAACTTTGCTAGGATTTCTCATATTTACACAATACTATATATATAGTTCGAGCATAGACATGTCTGCAGTAGGCGGAAAGCAGTGCAACATCCGCCGGCGACGCGGAAGCTATGCAATTACTTGAATAACGATGAGCCACAGCAGCCGTCGTACGTTTTACGATAATACAATAGGTAGGGTAGATATACCATACTGCTATGTTGAGCTACAATCTTCTTTCTTATATCGTTCAAAATATAGCTTAGCACTGAGGCCTGTATCTGGTTTTAGATTTAAAAATTAAACTGTTTTTTGAGTCTTTGGCAGGACCTTAGGACGATGTTTTGCTATGCAGTTACTTTTATGGCCCCTGTTATACCTGGGATAATGTTAGCGTTAGTGACTGTGTCGCGCAAATGTAGTCAAGGGCCTAATGCGTTATCTGATATGCGACAATCTGACTACGAATGAGACAGTCTGACTCGGGCAATAAGACAGACAGTCCACCTGATGGAAAGTGGTTGATTTGGCCATTTTACTTTGGCTAACGAAGGTGAATAGTTAAAATACTCTTTATAAAAAGATCTTCCTTATTCTACTATCATCGGATATGTCCGATAATAGCAGGATACGTACATAGCGATTAAGACGAATTCTATGCATGTGAAGCCTAAGCCCCTATTCCTAAATAAAAATATTCATCTGATAGCCCACTTCCCCCTTCCCATTCTTCTTTAGGGCAGGGATGACCCTAACGGTTGAACTTTGAAGGAGCGAGATGGATGGATGCACCTCCGTCTCAAAGAAAGATCTTCCAGCGAGGCCATTGTTGTTCCTCGCAGGCCTAGGCCCATCTATTATTGTTGGAAATTTGTATATATTCTTCGTACGTTTCGGGAATCGTTTGCGACCTCAATTATTGTATAGCGCCATCTCTTGTTTTGTAAGTGTTCCACTACACTTCTATCCCAACCCCTCGATTGCACTCCCTTCCCATACCTCCTATCCCATCTTAAGGCTGGCAACACGTTGTCTCCGCTCTCAATCAATACGCAACGGTAACCACTTTCCGTAACGTTCGCCAGCTGCCTGGTTGCCAACTTCGTAATAAAATAGTTGATTCCTCATATTAATTATAAATTTTGCAGGTAGGCTTTTTGTCAAACAAGGAATAGTAGACTGTTACACTAGCAGTGGAAGTGACCTATTTAGGCACGAGATTGTTTGGCACACGAGCGTAGCAAGGGTGCTAATAATTCGGGTCGAGCCGAGTCGATTTGAGATATCATATGCTTACCCATTTACGGTTTTCATTTTCAGTGAAACATCCCAATGCCGACTTTGGCTTGCAGTTTCATTATAATTATGTTTGCCGGCACTCGTAAATAATTTAGAGGCCAGCCAAGAGGCGCAGCTTAACGGCCCCCAGAGAAATCAAATTTTAATGAACTAGAAAATGGAATGAAAACCTAAATTAGATTATAAATATAGTTAGAAACAGATAAAAAATTGACAATGACATATCTTAGCTGTTTTAGGCTCGTTGCTTGTTCTTCTGTTTAAAAGAGTATTTTTTAATTTTACAAGTACAGCAGACGGCCCACCCGATGGAAAGTGGTTACTACGGAAATCTTCATAATTCGTGAACTACCCACGCGATTGTTCAATTTATTTAAACTTATTAACACAGTGCGCGTGTCGTACGTAACGTGTGTTATTTATCTATGTTTTGTTTAAAATAAATACCATAACGATAACCGTTGGCATATATCAGATTCCAAGTAAAGGTGTGTGGTAGAAGTATTGTAAACAACCTAACAGTTTTATTTGGTTTATATTTGCTGCACGTGGGATCTTAAGGTCATCGTGCTGTTTGCGTCATATCCGGCTGCTACCAAGTCTTATAGATGCGTTCAAGAAGATATGAGATTATTTCAGCGAATTGTTATTGATGACCTCTGTATTAGTGGATTCAACGTTAGCCCGCCTATGCTCTTACAGCAAAGAGGCTGAAGACCCACTTGATGGAAAGTGGTTTGCATTTGTAACAACAAAGGTACCTATGTGCTGTCACTCTCTAAAGGGAGACTAGAACTCCTAATCAGAATATTCTTGCTACGGGTTGTCTGGAAGAGATCGCTTTTTAGCGATAAGACCGCCCTTTTTACCCAACTAGACTAATACTAGTTCGTAAGTTTTTTTTGTAATGGTGTACAATAAAGTGTTATCTATCTATCTATCTATCTAGAACCTGGCCACTAATGCCGGAACACAACTCAAGGTTGTTATCGTGGTATACTCTAGAACGAGGAATGGTAGTCATTTTAATAAACCTTTATTTCTGCTTTTACATCTTGGAATGCAGAGGTATAATACCTTTTTAAGTTTTCCATAATCTCAGTTGGTTTTATTTCAAACGTCTATTTCACCTAGAATCCTATAAAGGTCTATATATGCCTAGGAGGTCGTTGTCGTCATTCCATTCGATCAAAAATCTTTGAGATAGCTACTATGTGCTCTGTGGGCAGCCGCCCGAGAGCGTAGATCAAAATTAAATTCCGTCTCGTACACATGGCCGGATTTGGTATGTGGATTGGGGGTTGTTTCCTATCATTTGTTACTTTTGAAGCACCTTCAGTATTCAGAAATCTGTCTGTATTTGCGTGGTTTATTTTAAATAACAAATATCCATAGATACGGAATATTTTGGGATATTCATATCACTTAAGGTTGTCTACGTTGTACCTACTATATAAAATATATTGTTTTATATTTAAATTTAAGTCTATGTTAAAAAATAAGAAGTATTAAATTAGTAAATATTTCAAAAGGCTACTGTTTATATTATATAACACGTGCCCACTTCGCTGGGTGTGAAACATTTCTACTTTTTTGATTTATTAATCACAATCAAATATATAAGCCTATGTCAGTCAGGAATAATGTAATTACTACTGATAAAAGAATTTTCAAAATTGGATCAGTACTACCGGAGATTACTCTGAACATCAAAACTCACAAATTTTACCTCTTTATATAATAATAATATAATAATATATTTATTTAAGTAAATTACAAACTTTATACTTTATAATATTAGTATAGATTAAATTAAAGCTCGTGTATTGTCGCTTGCAATATCACTGTAACCATTTCTTTGTTCGAGAAAATCCATTTTTTCCGGAATAAAAATATTTATATTCATTTCAACTATTCAAAAGCTCATATATATAAGTACATACCAAGATTCACGAGATGAATCTTTCCAAATGAAGGAACAGCACATAAAAAAATCACTTGAGGTAAATCCTAAATTGAGTTGAGAATTACCGGGCCCAAATATTTTCTCTAAATACGTCCCTGCTTCCATTCTGTGGGTTAAAAGGTCCTATCAAAAATTTCTCATTTCCCCACTTTAATGGCGGGGCAATTTCGCTTAACGCCAACGTTTTGTCGACAAGTGTTTTATTCTCGTAAATTTTGATCGTAAACCCGAATACGCGTAAAGAAAATAAACTGAGAAAGTAATTACGGGGAAATTGAATTTTTTTGTTGGACTTCTCTTGCGCTGGATTATTACGCGTCAGGCACTGGACTAAATTGAGTTATTCGGAAAGTCCTGTTTATTATATAACTGTCTCTTTATTTTTATCGGGTCCTATCCGTCCGTCTGTCTATATACGTATATCACAGACGTCTTTCATAAAGCTGATTTGGCAGATTTTCTGTCGCATGTTATTTTATGCGATTATGTGTGCTTCACGATATGTCATTTCCTTTTACTAAGAGGTCACTCGTAACTTCTTAACCTGCTGCAGGGTTCAAATAGGTTTTATAAAGCTGCTAAGTGTGAAAGACGGAAAATGATGTTCATTTGTGGAAGAGGTCTATATCGAAAACACGCTGATAAATGGACTACCAATGTGATTGATGGATTAATGAATGTTGAAAACGTTGATGGACAAGTAACGGCGTCAGGTGTAAAGCTCATGAAAATTATACAACAGTACGCCTATCGCCGTCTAAGTTTTTATCGAGCCATTGAGAGACCACCGTTAGGAAGGCTCCAATGGCTCCAAACCCCGCCACCGACGGGTAGTTGTCCGTTGAGTAGAAGCCGGGGCAAAGAGGCTTTCCTAGAGGCCCCAACCTCCTTGCCGCCTCAAATAGCCAAGAGGAAGAAGAACACCAACAACAAGTTTTTATCTTTATTTTAAAAGCATTTCTTATTTTCCCCTTCCCAAACTACACTGTCGTTTAAAGGCGTATAAACAAAACGCAGGGTATACAAACTGTGACAGAACGCCGTACGTCGTAAACAGTTTAATCCGTTCTGTCATATCAAATCATTTTATGAATGCGCTGTGAAGCTACGCCTATAGACAATGTTTCAACATTAGCAGTGTCTCAGCAGGCACTGCCACCAAGGTTGTACTGTCCATCAACGTGTTAAAGAGTCAGTTAAACATTACTTAATGAAATACATATCTTGCGCTCACCAGTATGTCCATACATAATAATGTATATGTCAGATTTACAATATCATTCTCCAAAGCTGCTGTTTCAAGGCCTTTGATGTACGATTTATATAACATGCGTCCATCCGTTGGAGGACACTTTCAAAGTAATTTTTTTTAACTACTGTTCTCATTCTGTTGCAGGACGAGGAGTCCCTGGAGTCTACGAGGCCAGTTGCCAACATCACACATCACAGTATAATGTACGCGCCAAAATGTTTGGTAATCGTGTCAAGACAGGATTACATAGACACCTTCAGGGTAAGAAGAATTTAAGCGAAACTTATAACATATAGTAGGTCTATTTTACCTAACGGAGAGTTTTGTACCTTATATCGTGGAAGCAGAATATTACGACTAACTGCGCTCAAAACTGACTGAAGTCCCGACGTTTCTAGAGCGCGCTACGTGTCATTCTCGCATCTCGGAGTTTTTGGCGGGATCTGAAAGGAGATGGTGTGCTGTGCAGTTTATTTTCTAAAAATGTGTAAAATTACTCTAAAATGAACAATAGTTGTAGGAAATTGATAGTTTTTGAGTAGTAATTATGTGTTTTTGTGAGAAATGTGAACTGTATAGTCAAATGTGGCCTTTTGAGTTGTCACAAGAACTCCGTTGAATGGCACTAGCTGATAACCTACAGTTCAGCTGTGCTACACATAGGCATAAGAAAATGAAGAAACTATATTGTAAACTAAGATCTGGCTTAAAGGCCTAGCTGCGAAGCCATAAACTTAAATAAAATAAATAAATTCTCGCATCTCGCGGTTTCAAATTGTTGTACCGAAAGAGGCACACATGCATAAGTTTCGTACAATACGTCTTTTATTACGTTTGTATTTATGAATGTAGATTTTTTTCTTTTTTATATTAAATAGGTTTGCGTTTGACCACGATCATTTCCAATGCCGGACGATGATGCGGTCGAAGATGGAGTATGCTTACCTAGATAGTACCTATTCACACGAGACTTGAAGATACCCGGATTGTACTTTTCGGGAAACACAGGCTCTGGTAGTGCATTCCACAATTCTGCCGTACGCAAAAGGAACGTGGAGGCGAAACGTTTAGTACGCACTGGTAGCGTTTCCACTGTAAAACGATGGCGTAGACCAGAGAGTCTTGTGGTCCGAAGATGGAATGGTGTAGGGGGAATCAGATCAAACAGTTCAACCGCACACTCTCCGAAATGAATCCTATATAAAACCGATAGACTAGCAACCCTGCGTCGCTGCTCTAGGCTTTAAAGCGTTATATTGCCGGGTGATAGGGTATTTGCTCGACTGGATGGCGACCACCCCTGGTCTAGAGTATGCCGCCATAACAACTTTGAGTTGTATTCAGGAATTAGTGACCAGGTTTCAGTCTCCCTTAAGAGACCAGCAGCGCATTTGTAGCAACTTTGATATTGCAAATGACCATAGGCGATGGTAACCGCTTTCCATCAAGTGGGCCGTCTACCTGTCTGCTGAACTCCTGCAATAAAAAAAAAATGACAAAATGTTCGCTACGAATTAATCTCTTGGCTCTTCTCTCAATTGACTCTAGCGCTTCACTGGTATTTTACTGAGCCGTGCCAAAGGTGAGAACAGTACTCCATGTAAGATCTTACTTGAACACAGTAAATATTTTTAAGAATTTCATTGTAATGCCCTCACGGTGTTTGAATAAATTTAATCCCCTTTATTATCCTGCGAACAGGTGGTATTCGGGCAGTTTGCTTTACAGCTTTACGATGTAGGTGTTTATCTTCAAATGCCCTAATAAATAAGGTGGCCTCGGAGAGTGTGAGTGGGGATAGTTAATTGTGTTTCATCTGCGAGGCGAAGTATTATATTATCAAAGTAAATCGAAATGGGAATCTTATTGCGACTATGTGCACATTTAACAGTATCGACTGATTGGTGACGTTTCGGACTTGTTATATCTATAGCTGTTCCTGAGTTTTATGAGTAAAGTATTATTTAACGAAATCTAATTTGCAGAATTGCCTCGGCATAATCTACACGGTGTGGGTGGAGAACCTCGGCGTGCCGCTGGAGACGCTGGTGGGTAACCTGGTGGGTGGCGTGGTCGTGCCGGATGCGGGGGGACCGCAAGTGCGCTTCAGCATCGGCGCCGGGGATCGGCAGGCGCTCACGCCGCCCGCCGCGCCGCCGATGCCGCTCACGCACACCGCCGTACACATGCTGCTGAGGCTGCTCGGTTAGTTAGGAATTTGGCCTTATATTGGACACTGGAATTATTATGTCACATAAAAACTATCAGTCATAGAAATATGTCACGGCCATCTTAGTTACTAAAATACGTATTATACGTATCACTGTATAATTGTAAAAACCGTCAGTTTATAATAAATTTAGTGTTATTGTAAACTTTCGATTGATTGTCTGCGGATAAAAAAAATTGTAATCAGTGAATAAACGATACTGGCACTCGCCGGTCACAGCTACGGCACGGTTTTTGCGCTTTGGTTAAATTAAATCAAGCTTAATACTGTTCTACACGATCTGCCGCCGCGTCTGAATTCTTCACCTTTATAGTAGATAGTCTCCTATTACACCAATTAACAAATGGTAATAAACAGTTCACAATTTTACAGGCTGTAATTCATAATTTGACGAATATGCATCAATAATCTAAAATTATCCTTTAGGTATGATGAATGTGATTAAATCAAAACTAGTAAGGAAAGGGTAGAAATTGTACCACGAGAGATATTTAATTAATATATTAAATTTGCACCATTACATTTGAAGGAAAAATTTATGTGACAAAGGTCAAAAATTAATTATTTGTTGGTGTTGCCAACAAATGTCCTACAACTAATCAGTTCCAACTTAAACATCAATTTTTTTTTAAATGCAGCATATTGTTGTAGATGGGGGGGGGGGGGGGGTTAAGCCGTTGAAAGGTCTCTCGGCGTAGTAATTCTACTTTGCTGGCCCTCTATTTTTTCTTTCACTTTATCGGACGGCACAATATATCTTTTCCTTCCATACTTCTCGCTTCTGGCTTTGACGGCCCGGAAGGGTTTAAACTTGAACTGACTGTAAAACTGCCCGATGGACCGACGATCTGCGCGTGGTCGCCGATGGGGGCTCGATGAGAACTGCGGAGAACCGGGATAGGTGGCGCAATCTTGAAAAAGCCTACCTCCAGCAGCAGTGGACAACGGTTGGCTGATGACGACTGTAAAAAGTGTTCAACTGTCAAAACCGATTTAATAATTTTCCAATTCTCCTTTATAGGTATACATAACTCAGTGACCCTCTGGTGCGCTGTGATGAGCGAGCACAAAGTGCTTCTGGTCTCATTAGCAGCAGCCCGGTTAGCTGCGGCCTGCCGTGCGTTGGCAGCACTAATGTTCCCCTTCCGGTACGCTCACGTATATATCCCGTTGCTACCGGCGGGATTGGCGGAGGTGTTGGCCACCCCGACGCCGTTCCTGATCGGCGTACATTCCAACTTGAAGGAGGAGGTCACGGAATTGGTAAGAGTTTATTTTTTTGCATGAGTTCAGCAGACAGGCAGACGGCCCACTTGATGGAAAGCGGTTACCATCGCCTATGGACATTTGCAACACCAAAGGTGCTACAAATGCGTGCTCTCTTAAGGGAGACTGGAACCTGGTCACTAATGCCGGAACACAACTCAAGGTTGTTATGGCATACTCTAGAGCAGGGGTGGTAGCCATCCAGTCGGGCAAATACCCTACCACCGGGCTATGTATGGGTTGTTTTGTCGCCGCTTGCGACAGGCCGCCCCAACGCAGGAATTAGAATTCTTTTTCCGTTCCTGCACGGAGAAATCAAGTTCCGTAACAGTTTATCCTAGTGAAGACAAGACCGCTTTTGAATGTTATTTGTACTGCTCACGTGTCTAACGGAGGATACATTTTTCACCAATAAGGCAATTTGTTATCACCAACGTACATCGGCCAGTTATTGTCAAATGTTTTCCTCAAGTCTGTTTGCTGCTTCCTCCAGTAGAGTTACGGCAATATTTATATAAAAATTTGCGTGTTGAATAAAGTTTATTTATATATTTAGTTTGTTGATACTTGTCCCATTTATAATGTATTATCTATAATAATTATTATTATAGATAATAAATATTTATTATTAAATTAGAATAAAACTACGTTATAACGGGTTTAAGCGCGGCAATTTATTTGATTTGTTTTCCTATGACTTTTTTTTCTCTTTTGCATTTTTACTTCCACCCATTTTAATAAACATAACATTATTTATTTATTTAATTTATTTGGGAAACATACAATAATTATAATTCTTACAATATAAAACACATAACTTAATATACATATCAACTAAGTTTCCACTAAAAAAATATTTCTTGTTACGCATTTGACTCATACTACTATAAGAATTATGTATACTAATTATAATTATGTACTACATATGCACAAAACCCGCTTTTCTTCATACATTCGATTATCCGGATTTTCAATTATCCGAATGCCTAATGACAACAATTACTCCGGTTAATCGAGTTTCTATTGTATATAAAATTATTAGAGTTAGGCACTTTTGCTGAAGAGTTTCTTGCGCCGCTTCTTCTCTTCAAGCCACAACATATTGCGAAGCGGTGGTAAATTAGATTAGGTTCCCATAGATTAAATATTAACCATAAACAAAATTAAAACTAAATAATTAAAATGAACAAGTTGGCGGTAGGCTAAATAAAACTACCAGTACTCATTGACACTTGACAACTCGGTCTTCCGTGATCACGGCCACTGAAAAGTGATCGGAATAATAAAAATCAAATAAATTACCGCGCTTAAAACCGTTAACACGTAGTTTTATTATGTATACTAGTGGCGAAAACTTAAGAAAATATTATATAATTCTTTCATATGTAATTTACTATCTCTATATTGTATTTTTTTTAGTTTTTACCTACATAATATCAAACACGTCAGGCAAGTGTATCCACTTAGGGCTAGTTACAAGTTATTTATAGGATAAAATACAATATAAAAAATTACAATTAGCATGAATTGTTTCACTTTTATATTCATTAGGGTTATAATTTATTTGATGAATAACTGTCTATGCTTTGGTGTACGATAAAGAGTATCTATGTAACTTTTATCTGACAATCGAAATTTATCTGTTTATTAGTTACTGTTGAGAAACAATGATTGAAAATCCTTTTGCTACTTCAGAAATTGGTTCTGAGTGCATACTTATTTATTTTTATTATTTTATTATTGAAGCACAGCAGACAGGCTGTCGGCCTAACTGTGATAGAAAGTGGTTACCGTCGCCTATGAACATTAGCAACACGAAAGCTGCTGCCAGCTTTTAAGGAGAGAACTTAGAATTGAACCAAGTATATTATTTGTTAAGAATGCAACCAGAGGCTTTGTAACGTTTAATGTATGTATTAGTTTTGTGTTTGAAGATAATTGTTTTTTCGAGCCGTAGATGGCGGTAGCGTCGACTTACATCGCGCTATGGTTTAAATATGACAATAGTATTGGGGACAGCTTAGCTTTCAAATAAAGATTTTGCTTTGATTTAAGGTAACCACCGTTTTATTTAGGGTACCACGGGTTCAAGGAACCAGTACGAAAGGTGTACATTATTAATTAATTATTAATATATTTTGTTCAAATTATATTTGTTTATCAATCGATTCTTTCCACCAGCATCAAAAATCTTTCCTATCTCCAATCTCCCCTTATAAATCTCCTACATCTTTGAACCCTTTTACTATGAAATCAGGCAATTCGTTTCGTCGTAATAATTTCGCGAAATAATCAACAAACTTTCAGCTGGACGTAATAGTGGCAGATCTGGATGTGGGTTCACTCCACATACCGGCTGGAGTGAACATACCCCGTCCTGAAGGAAAGCTGCTCTCCTCGCTCCAAGAGGCCCTGGCTTTGGTGCTGCAGCCGGAGCTTAGGTCAGCGGACTCGGCGTTCGCACCTCCGCCGCCCACTTCGTCCCTACCTCACATGCTCGATAAGGAGATCAGGGCGGTGTTCATGAGGACGCTGGCGAAGCTGCTGCAGGGTTATAGGTGAGATTCTTTCGACTCTGTCAAAGAGTTTTATAACTTAAATTTTGCCATTATTTTGATATCACACAGACTGATCATTTTATTGTATCTACGTTCGGTTTTTCATTCATCAAATAAAAGGTAATTAACTAAACAGGCAGTGCCAGTGGAACGTCATTTATGTTGCCATAAAACAGTGTATTTGTTAGTTAATTGCAACGGCAACACCAAAAAACATCCCTCGGAATCGACGTCATTTATCAGAATAAGTCGTGGTAGCGTAATAGCTAGCGCACGCGTCCCCAACTCAAAGGGCGCGGGTTCGCTGCTGGCCAGAACGCATGCACCACTTAGGCAGTTCTCTGACCTAATGTGCATAGTGTTACAATTATCACGTGCTAACAACGGTGAAGGAAAACATCGTGATGCAACCTGTACATCGAAGTAACCGATGTGTTAAACCTGCCGAGCCACCTTGGACAAGCGTGGACGGTATACTGTCCGTTCTCCCTATAATGGGAGGCCGGAGTCCAGCAGTGGGACATTTATCGGCTGTTATTATTATTATTATGTATATATATCACAGTAAAAGAGTTCTTAGTGTTGACCCGGGATTTAAGCTAGCTATGTGTCGAGTTTCATTTAAATCCGTTTAGTAGTTTATATGTGATGCTCTAACAGACAGACGGAAAAAAAATGCTAAAAGTTGCACTTTCGGAATCTGCTGGTCCGAATGAGCGCCCAATTACAGATTTATTATATTACTAGCAACTGAACTAGCAGAAGGTGATGTTAGGAGCCTTAAGAACAGACGAGCGTGCATGACAAGAGCTATGAATGTCAAAGAACCAAGTGAGGTGTGTAAGAATAAGCCTGAGTGACGCTCTGTTGTCCGTGCCTATCCCGCTAGGTAACTGGCGTGAAGTTATGTATATATGTATGTACTAGCAACTGCCCGCAAAACTTCGTTCGCGTAACAGTTATTACGACGTATTTATTATAGTACCTATAAGCTATACATACATATATATTGTCACGCCCGTTTCCCATTGGGGTAGGCAGATACGATGGATCTCCACCTGCTACGATCCTGAGAAACACTTTTCATTTCATCAACTCTCATTAATCTTTTCATACATACACGCTTATTTAAACTGCTTTTTATCTGACCTTTATTCAAAATATCTTCAATTTGATCATGGTGAGTATGTCTCGGTCTACCGGTACCAACTCCACCAGCCACATTGCTGTCATGTACTTGTTTTGTGATTCTGCTTTCATTCATTCTCTCTACATGCCCAAATCACCTTAACATTCCTTTTTTAACTCTTCTCACTACATCTTCTTTCCTATAAGTTAAATCTTAACTGAATGTGAAAATGAAACAATTGAACTATTGTTAGACCGACAACTGTCATTTCTGATGCTTTTGTACATACATACATAACTTCACGCCAGTTCCCTTGCGGGGTAGGCACGAACAACAGAGCGCCATTTAGGCTTATTCTTACACACCTCACTTGCTGATGCTTTTGTGTTGTATTTTATCTGTGGAATTATTCTATTTTCAGGCATTGCTTAACGATAATCCGAATTCATCCGTCTCCGGTGCTCACGTTCCACAAGATGGGCTTTTTGGGTAGTCGAGGCCTGTCGCAGTGCCAGTTCACCGTCCGGCTCTTGGACTCGATGTTCTTCAATGGCTTGGTAGCAGAACGAGGCCCTCCCTGGCGTCCGACGGACATATGGGATGAGCTTATACAGTTAGTGAAACACTCTTTATTTTTGTACTAAATGTCTTAGGATTCTCATTATTAATGCATATAATCATGGATCTTTCGGATCGGAGATAGACAGATGCGATGAATCTACATTTTTTATCTGCGCAGGAACGGAGAAAGAATACAATTTGGAGTTTTTGGCGGGAACTGAAAGGAGATGTTGTGCTGTGCAGTTTTATTTTCTAAAAATGTGTAAAATTACTCCAAAATGAACAATAGTTTTGTAGGATATTGATAGTTTTTGAGTAGTAATTATGTGTTTTTGTGAGAAATGTGGCCTTTCGAGTTTTCACAAGAACTCCATTGAATGCTGTGGACTGTAGCCTACAATACAACTGCGCCTGGCTTAAAGGCCTAGTTGCCAAGCCTTAAACATAAAAAAAAAGAATACAATTTCCTGCGTTGGGGCGGCCTGTCGTAAGAGGTGACAGAACAGCCTAGAACTAGGTGGTAGGGTATTTACCCGTCTGGATGGTTACCACTCATGCTCTAGAGTATGCTACCATAATAACCTTGAGTTGTGTTCCGGCATTAGAGGCCAGGTTCCAGTTTCCCTTAAGAGAGCAGCGGCGCATTTGTAGCACCACTTTTGGTGTTGCAAATGTCCATAGGCGTCTACTGAACTCATGCAATAAAAAATATCTTGACCCACATTTTCCGCTTCGTCTACTTTTATTAATCTCTTCATACGTACAAATTTCTTTAAAGTGCTTTTGTATATAAGCTGTAAAAGGAAGGTATACTTTTTAGCCTGTTGTGTAGATATTTTAACTCCTCTTGCGTATAGATAAACAATTCCAACAAATTACCGTTGAATTTAGTAAGACCAGTTACACCACAATTGAGTGTTATTGTTTGTTAAATTAAAAATAAATACGTAGTTCTAAACTGAATTATTGAAAATATGCTTACTATATATATACCCCGTGTCCTAGATTTCGCACAAAACTAATATTTGCTTGCATAAAAATTTATGAAAAAAAAATGGACATAAAAATGATTTTAAGGATCGCTACAACTTCTTAAGAGAGATAATGTACATCTTGGAAATCATTTTAATTATTAAGGCCTTTCTGTGCTTAAGTAATAATATGTGTGTAGTTTTTAAGAACCTTATTTTAATTGTTGGTAATTAATAAAATGTTTTTAGTTTTTTTTTTGTACATTTCAGGAATTTGCCAGAGCAATTGAGGCTGGAATCTTTGAACCCAGAACTGCAGTTGCAGCATATACAAGACTTAGCTATGCAGTTGCATCTTAATGAAAATCCTAGTCCGCAAGTGAGTTGTTATATACCAATAACATGATTTATGTACAGGTTTTGTTAGAGGAGTAAAATTCTCAGTAAGAAATGTATTTCTTTCTAGGCATTCCAGCAACGTATCCTTCGTCCCCCGGACGGCGCGTCCTCAAGAATCCACCAGCCCCCTCTACCGCCTTTGGACCCTCAACGGGTGAGAGAGGTCATCGAAGAAGTCACAGCTAGGAGCAATAACAATCCTAAGTGAGTGCTTCTTTACAAATAGGTGTGAAGTTCAATGACTTTGGACATGTGTGTCAATTGTCTTATTAACATTTCATTAGCAGCCAATATCTAAGTAATTTATTTTTCGTCTTAATTTCGTAAACGTACTATTTTGTATATGATATTTGTTTCAATGATTTAGTATTGAATATAACATCCTCAATAGGAGTAATAACCCTGTATCACGGGGTTATGCTTCGTGTAGGTACATTATTTATTCTGCGTAATAATTCTACGTAATTCTGCATAATTTATTCCCAGATCTGGGTGTTACGCCTTGATCACACGTAACTACAGTACAGTGGCGAGACAGGGAAATGATACTTAGTCAAGAGAGTTTATGTGTAATAATAATAAAGTTGTTTATTAGGTATCAGAATATTGTTACAATGATAACAGGAAGTGCTATAAAGTGCTCTTACAATTTTCAATAAAATATATATATATATATATATATATATATATATATATATATATATATATATATATATATATGTAAAATCTAATTAATAACTAGGGAAAACTAAAAATAATTTTTCTTTTCTTTTCTTCTTCTTTCACTTTCTCTTCAGACCCTTCAGCAAAAGTGCCTAGCTCTAATAATTTTATATACAGTAGAAACTCGATTAACCGGACTAATTGTTGTGGTTAGGCATTCGGATAATTGAAAATCCGGATAATCGAATGTATGAAGAAAAGCGGGTTTAGTGCATCTTCTTTTCTTTTTCTTTCACCATATCCCAATTACTTGGGGTCGGCACAATATGTCTTTATCTTCCATACTCCTCTATTCTGACATGCGTCCGCTCTCACACCACAAATCATATCATCCTTCACACAATACATCCATTTCTTTTTTGGTCTAGTTTTACATTTCTACTCATTCATCTTGTAGTTTAACATTCTTTTTGTCACGTGACTTTCATCCCTCCTCGTTGTATGTCCATGCCATCTTAATCTTCTTCCTCTCAATTTTTTAGTGACAGATGCAACTTTCAAAGATCCCCTCTCATCTTATCCATTCTTGTAACACCACAAACCCATCGCAAAATTCTCATCTTACATGAGTGGAGCCATTTGTGGTCTATCACTTTAGTAGTCCAACATTCGGACCCGTATAATATGTGCATATAATATAACACTAAAAATATTTAATACATACATACATACATAGCTTCACGCCAGTTTTTATCCATGCAGGAACGGAGAAATTTCCTGTGGCCGGGCGGCCTGTCGTAAGAGGCGACTTAACAACCCACAGCCAGGTGGTATGGTATTTGCCCGACTGGATGGCTACCACCCCTGGTGTAAAGTATGTCGCCATAACAGCCTTGAGTTGTGTTCCGGCATTAATGACCAGGTTCCAGTTTCCCTTAAGAGAGCAGCAGCGCATTTGTAGCAACTTTGATCTTGCAAATGACCATAGGCGATGGTAACCGCTTTCCATTAAGTGGGCCGTCTGCCTGTCTGCTGATCTGCTGCAATAAAAAAAAAAGTTCCCTTGCGGGGTAGGCACGAACAATGGCAAAAATATTTAATAAAATATACATACATACATAACTTCACGCCAGTTCCCTTGCGGGGTAGGCGCGAACAACAGAGCGCCATTCAGGCTTATTCTTACACACCTCACTTGCTTCTTTGACATTCATTACTCTTGTCATGCACGCTCGTCTGTTCTTAAGACTCCTGACATCACCTTCTGCTAGTACACGATCAATTTGATCATGGAAGGTGTGTCGTGGCCTTCCACGACTTCTGCATCCATCCACTTTTGCATTGTATATCTGTTTAGTCATTCTTTCATCATGCATTCTTTCCACATGCCCGAACCACCGGAGCATTCCTTTCCTTACCTTCACCCCGACACTCTCTTTCAGAATTTAATTTAATGTAATAAAATATAATAATATGTATAGTGGAAAATATCACATTTTGTTAAAAAACAACCGTTTCCGTTGGTTTTCCGTTTGACATTCCTTCACAGAAATTGTTCCTTACAAGCTACACTATGATTTGGTATAATAATACAGGTGTGTTTATTTTTCAAAATCAGCTAATTCAATTTCTGACAAGGGTAATTGATTTTTCACAAATCTAATGATACCGCATTAATTTTCGCTAAAATCGGCCTCCATAATCCTTTTAGGGTTTTTCGCTATTTACCATACTTTAGGATCTGGCCTTGAAGGCCCACTCGAAAATATTACCCTCTTTACTAATAGTGTAAAAGAAGAAAGTGAGGTGTGTAAGAATAAGCCTGGATGGCGCTCTGTTTGTTGTTCGTGCCTACCCCGCAAGGGAACTGGCGTGAAGTTATGTATGTTTAGTAATAGTATACCCACTAGACTTGTCCGAGGTAAGTTACTAGATTTCACATATCGGCAATATCGATATAGAGGTGTCCTCTCTATGTTTCTTATTTTACCATTAGCAAGTAGTATTTGCATATAATATGGACTCTTAAGTTACGATTTGGACCCACCACTGAGTTATATACTTACAGTGTTATTCATAAACGTAGATTAATTTTTAAGTAATACTTTAAAAAGTTCTTTAAAGAAAATTGTATCCTAAACATTATTTAGACTTAATAACCTGTTTAAACTAGCTGTCAGATTAAACAACCTCATCTTACTGTTAAACTCTGTTAAGTAACAAAATGGCGGAGAAAATTATTGTTGCTTGTAACAGCTGGTGTTTTATTTTGTGAAGATTGGGATAAAAAATGGAAGTTTTTGTTTTTCGTGACGATTTACACGTCATCGAGCAAGATGTATTAGATTTATACGAATACAGGCGCCCTAGTACTAAGGTTTATAAATATAGGTTGATGAACCCATGATGAAATATTTACAACAATATGAAATTAAAATCACAATGATTGTCAAACTAGCTTCAATGATAAATATTACTTTTATGTGCCGAGTACGTAATGCGTCAGCCGACATGGACAATTTTTTTTTAATTTTGATAAGAAAATTGCTCGTACCGCTCCTATTCTACCAAAGTTGCTAGGGTAAAAAAAGTTAAGTAATATTTAGTTAAGCAATGTAAAATTTTTGTTTATGAATATTTTTTTTAAAATAATGTTTAAGGGTTAATCAGTTGCTTATTAAGAAATTTTTATGAATAACGCTATTATAGGTTGACAGCTCTAAGGCCGCCGCAGCCGCGGATAGTTCCTCCCGCGGCGCCGCCCACCGGTGCCACGGAGTACTCGCAATTGCTGCTCACGAACTCAGCCAGAAGATTAGAGGTATATTCTATGTTGCCGAGGTGAACTCCTCTCGACATGACACTGTTTGTGAATGCATGATCTAGAGATGGGCGGCTACAGTAAAAGCCAGCTTTATCCGTGCAGGAATGGAGAAAGAATACTATTTTCTGCAGGCAAACGGCCTGTCGTAAGACGTGACAAAAAAACCCACAGCCAGGTGGTACGGTATTTGCCCGTCTGGATTGCTACCACCCCCTGGTCTAAAGTATGCCACCATAGTAACTTTGAGCTGTGTTCCGGCATTAGTGGCCGGGTTCCTGTCCTATCTACGAGTCTGGCAGCACATTGGTGGCACCTTTGGTGTTACAAATGTCTATAGGCGATGGTAAACCCTTCCATCGGGTGGACTGTCTGCCTTTTTGCAGACATGACAGACTGCTTTCATGCAATAAAAAATATAAAACTTCAAGAGATTACTTCTTACAAACAAAGCTACAAACTTCACCCTCTTTATAATATTACTAGCGGCCCCGGCAGACGTTGACCTGGCTTTAAAAAATAAAATTCTAGAACCCGATCCAGAGCCACCTACCGGTTCTAATTGTGAATCTAAAACAGTAATATAATTTTTTTATCATAAGTCATGACAAAATAAGATTAAAAATCTTGCCAAAAAACTAAAGTTTATAATTAACAAATAAAAATAGAGGTTGATTGTAGAGGGGTGAAAATTTAGGGTTGTATGTATTTTTTAATGCTGTATCCTAAAAAAATAAAAATTTATCTAAAAAAATATTTAGGGGTGGACTACCCTTAACATTTAGGGGGATGAAAAATAGATGTTGTCCGATTCTCAGACCTACCCAATATGCACACAAAATTTCATGAGAATCGGTCAAGCCGTTTCGGAGGAGTATGGTAACTAACACTGTGACACGAGAATTTTATATATTAGATTATAGACTACTTATTTAATCCCGCGCTTGCTAATTGATTTACCTCTTTGATTTTAGGAACAGTATTACGTCGCCTTTAGAGGGCGGTAGCACATTGGTAACAACTTTTATAGACCTGAGTCTTTTGAGACTCCGCTTTGGTGGACTGTGGTTTGATGCTTGATGAGTGATGAACGAGTTATGTTGGTATATAATAATGTTAAGAAACAGTGTGATAAGGAAACATTGCGAATTGAAAGAGGATGTAGTGACATGATTGGAAAAAGCAATGTTAGGTGGTTTGGGTATGTAGAGAGAATGAATGAAAGCAGAATCACAAAACAAGTATATGACAGACACCGTGATCAAATTGAAGACATTTTGAAGAAAGGTTATGTGAAAAGCAATTCAAATAAGCGTGTATGTATGAAGAGATTAATGAAAGTTGATGAAGCGAAAAGTGTTTGTCAGGATCGTGTAGCAGGTGGAGATTCATTGTCTCTGCCTACCTTACCCCAATGGGAAATAGGCTTTTTTGACCAGGGGAAATCCGATTGAGGACTAAGCCGTAACAAGGGCAGAACCTTGGGGGGATAATTCGCGACCCGTGTGTGGGATTCGCAAGATCGGGGGTGGCACTAGCATGCCCAGTCAGAACTGGTGCCATGCTATTGCCACTCCCCAGTTAGGTATACCCACCAAAACTCCTGGGTGTGCAGTCCTTCGCCTTATGCCAGGGCTACGGGTATATGCCTTTCCGCAACCCTGGCTGGCGTGGGCCTATCGAGGCCTCTTCCACTGCCGGGAACTACTTTTATCCCCCGGCCGCTGCTGGCTGCAGCCGTAACAGTCTTCATGACAGTTGGGTCATCAGAGCCTGTTAGCTGTTCTCCAGCAGCTGTGTGCCAATTTGTCGTTCTGTGTCCGTGCGCAGGTGCTGCGAGCGTGCATCGCGGCGATCTTCGAGTGCCGCTACGCGGACGCGCGCAAGTCGTTCCCGGCGGTGCTGCGCGCGCTGCGGGCGCCGTCGGCGCGCGCCGCACTCGTCAGGGACCTGGCGGGCCGGCTGCCCAACAACAAGCACCTGCTGCACCACCATCAGTTCGAACTCGTCGTTAGGTGAGTTTGTGGCTTTGTTATTTTACATAGATAGAACTTTATTGGGCGCGTTCCTTTTGTAGCTCACAACGCCCAAAATGCTCCGTTAGCCGGTCCACCTAGCGACCACAGTCGTTATGGTTGTGGCGAAAGCGTCATTATTTTCGATCACACATCGCTCACAACGACCCATGTCAAGAGGTAGGTCGAAGTAGTCGTTGACCACAGAGCATTAATTCTCTCTATCGACTGACATTGAAAAAGGCGCGATTTTCAAACCGACCAATGACATTTGTGTATTTCGTCGTTAATGACATCAACTCTCCATAATCCGTTCCACTTGTTTTCATAATTGTAACACCCGCAGACAGTGGAAAGGGTAAAATCGCGGCCGTGAACATAGTCGTTGTAAGTCTCGTGTGGAATGTAGCCATTGTACGCCAAAGCATAGAAAAATACATGAGATAGAGCAACGGGCAGCCTTATCGCTATAAAGCGATCTCTTTCAAACAAACCTTGGCAGGGATTATCGATTTTTAATACTGACGATGGTGCAGTTTATAAATAATGATAAATGATAAGTATACACAACACATATAAGTACAAGAATAACAACATATGTACTGTATACACTTATCAGTTATCATATTTACATATGTATTTACACGTATGTACACACAAGCGTATATATACATAATATGACAATACAAACATAAATACATATATATAACAGTATTAGGAAATATTATACACAATAGAGAAGTAATGCTTCTGAACCTGAGTTTTAAAACACTAAGAATTTGGCTTATCTTATAGCAACAGGTAGCTCATTCCAAAGCCACACAGCTCGGTCGGTAAAAGAGTTATTGTAAAAACAAGACACATTGTACAGGTATGTTTATGATGTATGTTACGGCCTAGGTGTCGACAAAAGACAAATTCACACCTGCATAGCTGTACACATTTTATTACCTTTTCGGCATTTGGACTTCTTTTGTTTACTTTGCGTTTAAAAATTGTGATTAGAAAAACAGCCCATTGTGTATTGTAATATTTTATGGCAGTCATTAGCCAGGTGTGATTCTAGGAAATTCGGTCACGCGGCCGAGCAGACATATTGCATCCGTGCAGTATAAAGCAATGCTTCGATTGATGGAGGAGGCAGTCGCGCGATAACCACAAGCGGAGCAAGACTTGTGTACATTCGGTAATCTATTTAGTGACGGACTTTGCGTAGGTTATTGAATCGTGCATTACGTATGGACTGGTTGTGTTCAGTTATATTTGTACCTGTGTTATACGTGTTTGTATAGTTCAAATAAACTGTATAATATCTATCCGTGCAGGAACGGAGAATGAATACAATTTCCTGCGGCTGAGCGGCTGTCGTAAGAGGCGACAAAACCAGCCACAGCCAGGTGGTAGGGCATTTGCCCGACTGGATGGCTACCACCCCTGGTCTAAAGTATGTCGCCATAACAACCTTGAGTTGTGTTCCGGCATTAGTGACCAGGTTCCAGTCTCCCTTAAGAGAGCAGCAGCGTATTTGTAGCAACTTTGGTGTTGCAAATGTCCATAGGCGATGGTAACCGCTTCCCATCAAGTGGGCCATCTGCCTGTCTGCTGATCTCATGCAATAAAAAAATAATAATAATAATAATTCCAACGGCATTTTAATCCTGCAACTCGTAACATGTATTTAGTTGAGGGGCGTAAATTGTGGAAGCTAGATATGTACGGAAATTGGAAGCGTTCCTTGAGGTAAGGAGGAGTAGTAGGTAGACACAATATACTATTTGCCATATCAGTAACAGTATAATAGCAGTTCTTTTAAGTTGTCATATTAACTCTAAAAGATCAACTAAACTGTCCTCTAAATTTTAGGAAAATTAGATTTTATTAAATGCTTATTTATACATTAATGGCTTTCGAGTCTTATAAGATGAATCAGCTTTGTTCCTAAACTTTGTCAACAGATGGCAGTAGCAGTTTTGGAATATCTACTTGATTAACTATATGAATGCAAGTCGTTCTTGATATATGGGATATAAAGCCTAAACACGAGCAAGCCTATGTCCAGCAGTGGATTGTGATTGTCTAATAATAAGTTGTTATCTAACGGTCTTATTCATAGAGAGTTGGAGTAAGTTTGAACGCTTCATAAAGAACCATAAAGAAGCGTTCAAACTTACTCTAACTCCGTATGAATAAGTTGATAACTGTTTATGTAGGAACTAGTCTTTCAGGAGTCGTCAGTTGTTGGGTTGTTATTGTTACTTTTAGTAAAAAACTGTGGTTACAAAAACACAAAAATGTTTATTATTGTAATGTATATTATTCATCCTCCATGAAGTTGACGTCCATCATCACGCAGGCCATTTCTTCATTAAATAAGCTCTTCATGGTACATTTGACCTTGAATTTACCATACACACCTTTGCCCGGTAGCTCGCTGTTGTCGAAAATGAAATTGGTCACGTGGTAGTGGCCCTGAAGTACACAATAAATATAATAAATCCCAGCTCACAACTGGCCTATCTTTCCTATGCACTCCAGGCAACTCTGGGAACAGATCATATATATGCCATGCTTATCCAATTCGGCGCGTTAGTTACTTTAATGTATACATTGTAATTACAGCAATATGACACATTAGTTCATTCCGGTTTGAGAAGCTTTAGTGTTATTAAAATTTCTTTACCTTGCATAGGTACTCATGTTTTAATTAATAGCTTGACAAAGCACCGCTTTATGTTTACTGCTTTTGATCTTCTATGGTCTTCGATAGAGGAAATATTGGTGAATCTGTCGATAGTACGATATACGAACATAGGGCAGGGCCGATACCACCAAGCTTTTGAATTGTCTTGAATGTGATCGACGGCTCCATACCCGTTTTGTGAAAGGCAATCACTGCAATCCTATTTTCTTTAACATCCGCTTCCGTATTGTAATTTGATAATAAACACTATTCATATAGAGAAAGAGTAAGTTTAAAGGCTTCTTTAAGAACCATATAGAAGTTTTCAAACTTATTAACTCACTATGACTCTTACTCAACTCTAACTCAATATGAATAACATACATACATACATACATAACTTCACGCCAGTTCCCTTGCGGGGTAGGCACGAACAACAGAGCGCCATTCAGGCTTATTCTTACACACCTCACTTGCTTCTTTGACATTCATAACTCTTGTCAATATGAATAAGATCTTAAATATGTGAAATGGCGGGAAATCGATAGAAATTTTAACGCAGGTTTCGCTCACAACGACCACGCTCACGACTCCGATTTTTCTACAATCGTAAACTCAAGTGGAATGGATTATTCGGCCCACCTCTCGACATGGCTCGTTGCGAGCGCTGTGTGAGCGAAAATCATGATGTCATTAGTGACGTTTTACCGCGGCGACCATAACGACCGTGGTCGCTATGTGGAACGGCTAAAGGAGCATTTCGGGTGTGAGGTACAAGAGGAACGCGCCGAGTTTCAAGTTCAACATTTTTAATGAGTTGAAAAATGAAGTTTTATGTACCAGTATTCAAGGCCAGACTAGTTATACATTTAAGTGCAATACGCACTTTGACAATTTTATTTAAAGGTCACTAATATTAAAAAAATACCTCACAGTGGCCTAATAATTTAATCCGTGCAGGAACGGAGAAAGAATACAATTTCCTGCGTTGGGGCAGCCTGTCGTAAGAGGCGACTTAACAACCCACAGCCAGGTGGTAGGGCATTTGCCCGACTGGATGGCTACCACCCCTGGTCTAAAGTATGTCGCCATAGCAACCTTGAGTTGTGTTCCGGCATTAGTGCCCAGGTTCCAGTCTCACTTAAGAGAGCAGCAGCGCATTTATAGCAAATTTGGTGTTGCAAATGTCCATAGGCGATGGTAACCGCTTTGCATCAAGTGGGCCGTCTGTCTGTCTGCTGATCTCCTGAAATATTTTTTTTTTAATAATAATAAGTGAACGGCAGTCGTATTTATTCAAATCTTACCTTAGATATCGGGCAATCAGGTGGGTCGATTGCAGCCATCTTCAAAAGCCTAACGAAGTTCTCCTTAGCGAATTGTTTCATGAAACAGCATCCGCATTTGAAGTGCATCTTGTGGTACGGTTTGTAACCGCCGTCAACGTGCAAGAACGATTCGCCGAATATCTGTAGGATTTCTTTATTAGTGCCTGAAGTTGGCGAACGAGCGGACGGCCCACTTTGATTGAAAGTGGAAACCGCCGCCTGTGAACGTCAGCATCACCGGTGGCGATGAAAATGCGTTACCAGCGTTTTGAACGGGATCGGAAAGAGGAAATGAGATAGTAGGGAGGGGTAAGTGAGTCACAGGAACTCGAGCACCGTACGAAATAATAATTAACTCAAGCTTAAACAATTGACGCCGATATGACGCCGTCGCTTCGAATCTTGACCGATATAAGATAAAAAAAAATTGAAGAATTTAAACAAAATTGCTAGCGTTAATTCGATATTTTTCAAAAATATGTAAAAGATAGATTGTTAGTAAAATAATGTAAAAATACTTATAAAAATTTTAAAGATATGTAATAATAGCTCCTAAGATAAAATGTAAAGAAAAAATAATTAAAAAAATACCCACGATTATTGACCCCAAAAAACAGAATAAAAAGAAAAGAAATAGAAATAAAAAAGAACAAAAAAGAGCTCTTCCTTGTACCAAGGCGGGGATGGTGATAAAAAAAACCTTGACCGATATCTAGAGAAGCTCTCGCTCGGTAAATGCTCGAAGGGCCAGATACAGAAGGCGGTTCTCCCGAGCACGGCACGCATTGAGAGGTGCCTTTTTTTTTTACCAGGGGAAATCCGTTTGAGGACCATCAGTCGCGCGAGGGGGAAAATCGCCGGAGGTGTGTGTGGGATTCGCCTCGTCGGGGTGGCACTAGCATCCCAGTAGGAATGCTAATCTAATATGCTAAGTAATTGGTTCAGCTTCGGCCCGGCCGGGCGACGGCCGGCCCTTTTACGGGCTAGCCCCTCCATTTGTTAGCCGGAGAGCTGGGTCTCTCACCTCGAGGTGCGTCCATCCTCTCCTGCCTTCGTGTGCTGGGGATCCAGTTTGGGAGGAGGTCCCTGTCTTTGGAGTGTTAACCACTGGTAGCCTAGGCCTTGGGCCCTGCTGCCAGCGGACGTCATTTTTTAATATATCGAGCCTTTACTGCCATTTTATCGTAAGCGACATTTGGACCTAAGTATATTTTTTTTGTTAGAAAAGGTATTTTAGACTGTTATTTTGTTTTAAGACTTTCAGTTTTAGTTAGATTAGCCACTACTGAATCAAACACTGACAGTCTGAAAACAAAATAATAGTTTAAAATACGTTTTGTAACAAAAAATAGACTTAGGTCCAAATGTCACTTACGATAAAATGGCGGTAAAAGCTCGATATGTACGTTCAATTTTTGTATATATGTATGTATTAAAAAAACCATAAAAACGAGAGAATAAATATATGTACATGTGTAAAACATTGTTGTTCTATGGCTACAATATAATCATTTTTTTTAATATATAATATCAGCCCAAAAATGTCCCACTGCTGGGCTCGGGCCTCCCACTATAGGGAGAACGGGCAGTATACCTGACACGCTTGTCCAAGGCGGGTGGGAGGTTTGACACATCGGTTAACTTGATGTGCAGGTTGCATAACGATGTTTTCATTCACCGTTGTTAGCACGCGGTAATTGTAACAATATGCACATTAGATTAGAAAACTGACAAGCGGTGCATGCGTTTCGGCCTGGATCGAACCCGCGCCACGCTACCACGTTTTTTTTTTAATATCTTGAGTAAATTAACCGAGTGCCAATCATTGAGAGAGGGCGTCAAAATTTTTTTGTAACTTTTACAAAATGTGCAAAAATACCGCGATATTGTCGTCCATGTCAACCGTCATATTTATATTACCGTCGTAAACGTCATGTGTGCGATTAATCTTATGTTTGTAGATGTCAAATTGTACCGGATACTTGTCTGCGTTCTCGCACGTGTACATTCTCTCCACTATGTAATGTCCTGGTCCCTGGAATTGGAACAAGAGCATATGATGTGCTCATCGTAGATGGAAATACACGCTTATTATAATGCCGTATAATTAGTATAATTTTTATGATGGCTACCATCCCCGGTCTAGAGTATGCTGCCATAAGAATCTTGAGTTGTGTTCCGGCATTAGTGACCAGGTTCCAGTCTCCCTTAAGAGAGCAGCAGCGCATTTGTAGCACCTTTGGTATTGCAAATGTTCATAGGCGATGGTAACCGCTTTCCATCAAGTGGGCTGTCTGTCTGTCTGCTGAACTCCTGCAGTAAAAAAATATATAGAATAAGCTACAATATATACGAGTATATTGTGTAAACAAAATCAATACTTACAATCATATTATCCTCAGCATTCACAATTTGATTTATAACAGTTAATGTAATAAAAATATTTAAAAATAGATAAACATGATTTCCATGGCTTTTACTAAGCTCCATAAAAAACATGTTTTTACCTTTTTGAAATTCTAATGAAAACAATATTAAATGTACAATCGTTTCCTATTAATATAAGCATATCGTGTGGTCGGTATTTATACTATCATAGATATGAATCGATAGCCTGTATCGAGACAATTAAAATGATTTCATCTCAGTGCAAAAGCATACCAGTCATAGTTGGAATTGTATTGCATGTTTTGTGGTTGAACTATTTCTCCTTCGGGGATTCGATGGTGCATTGGAATAAAGACTTTATGAAGTTTTGTATTAAGATAGCAAAAAAGGTTGTCAACGATAACAACAGCATATAGTAGGTATACAAGATGAGTTTTTCAAGTGTGCCTCTATGACCAAATCCGAAATTATAAGAAGTAACGAAATATACTAAAAGCCAATTTTGATGAAAAGTAAAGAGACATCGTTAGAATTTTGAAAAATTTGCTGTTCAAGAATCAAGTCGGCTGATTTTGAGAAAATAAAATAGTTACGTTTTAATTATTACACCAACTTACAGTGTATCTTGTAAGGATTAATTTATGTGAAGGAATGTCAAACATAAAAGTAAAGAAAAATAAAGGGGATTCTATAACGCACCTTCGTTACGTATTTAAGTCTATCGAGTTACGGAATTTAATTCGAGATATTCAATCTAGTCAAATTCAAGGCAGCAAAGACCCCCCCAAGCGGGTCTCTTTATAACAAAGAGTCATAAGAAGAGATTTATCCGAGTTCTACTTTCCAAACTGTATTCATATCGATATGCGACCAACTTCAGCATCAACATTGAAATTATAGCTCAACTGGCTGCAAGAAAGCTAGGAAGTGTTGCGAAAGCAAAATAGTTCGCTAGTACTTTAACCCTTCACCCTTTTATCGATATAACCAAAAATCCACAAGACTAACACTATCACTATCTCGTAATATACCAAGAAAATATACCCACTTCATACAAATCATACAAATCCTATATAAACAGAGTGAGACAACAACACAAAAACGATCACGTGCAGAAACGCGGATCGGCACTGTCATCGCGGGCACATATGTGCTACTAGTGAGCTTAAGGGTTAAAGCAGCACGTGCACCACCGTCGTGTCGCTGCTTTACCGCCGCCACACCGCCAAACTTTGTAGACAATACGCGACCACGCCGCAACCGCACTTGAAATTTACAGAATAGCAACGTTTGTGACAGCGTGTCGGTACTGCCACCCAGACAAATGCTTACAGTACTCGAGAAGAGTTTTGCATGAAGTTATGTTCTCATTTTGGAAACGGCTCAGCTAGAAGCGTTGGAGTTGAGAGCAAAGAGGACGATTGAAAATATATAGCCTGTTAAAGTGAGTCTTCAAAACCTAAAACATCGATGCAGGGTTGGCAGCCTTCCGTCCGGGCTGGAAGTGAATGCGTGAGCGAGCCGGGACAAAGGATATTAGGCCTGGGATTTTAGTCCCAATAGATCCCAAACAGTAGTTACAGGCTTCGGAGAGACTTCACGTCCCTCTGCGTATTGTACCGCCTGTATAACGGGGAGTGTTTCGAGGAATTGTTTGATCGGGTGCCATCGCCTCACTTCTACAACCGCACAGCTCGCCAACGAAGGGTTGTTCACCCCCATTTCCTAGAGCTCCCACTCTCAACTACGCAACGGTTCTCTAGAGCATTTATTCCGCGTACAACGATGATCTGGAGGGAACTTCCCGCCACGGTTTTCCTCTTGCGTTATGATATGGGGTTTTTTAAGAATGGCATTATAGAAGTTCTTAGACGTCGGCAACGCGTTGGCGACACCCCTGGTGTTGCAAACGTCTATAGGCGACGGCAACTCCTTTCCATCAGGTGGGCCATCTGTCTGTTTGCCTACTTCAGGCAATAAAAAAAACCGTGGTGTGGCAATAGCATTCCCGCGGGGATACTAGTGCCACCCCGACGTGGCGAATCCCACACACCGGCTGTTTTCCCCTGGTAAAAAAAGAGTGGTGGTAAGCCTGTCGATCTTATATAGGATACACTTTGGATAGTGTACAATTGAACTATTCAACAAAAGAAGCTAGTTACAACTTTCAATTTATGACAGAAATAAATTTGAAAAGTATATTATAAACATTTACTTACTATATAGCACCTACACTAGAAAATAAAATTCTATCTCGTGGATGCTATGATGTGTTTGACAGGGGCTTTTCCCCATTTGTTTCGCTTTGTTTGTAGGACACCATATAGTGTATACCTATAATAGGGATAGATTAAATATCCGCGAGATAAAGATAATTAGTAGTAGACTGCAAGGGTGTGTTACGAGTTCGTTTTTTACTGGGCGAGTGGCATTCCTTAATATTTCTTTGACGACTTTAGTAATCATATATATATAGTCCTCCTTGACGTATCCGCCAACGGCGAACCTTGTCAAGTCCGGCTGTGCGAGCGCAACTTGCTAGCGAAACCAAAGGATTTAAAAGTTCTTTTGCAAAGAGCGCAATACAGTCGTCCTGATGAGTCATATGTGTAGTTGTAGAAGATTTTAGGGCGGTTCTTTTTGATAAGTATATAGTAATCATACTAAGGACCGATTGACTATTTCGTTTTTTTGTAAACTGTTCGCAGTAGTCCCAAATAGGTTGTACACTGGTCCACAAATTCCAGAGCGACCTATATCCGGTGTTTCTCTTATTACATACATACATACATAACTTCACGCCAGTTCCCTTGCAGGGTAGGCACGAACAACAGAGCGCCATTTAGGCTTATTTTAACACACCTCACTTGCTTCTTTGACATTCATAACTCTTGTCATGCACGCTCGTCTGTTCTTAAGGCTCCTGACAGCACCTTCAGCTAGTACACGATCAATTTGATCATGGAAGGTGTGTCGTGGCCTTCCACGACTTGTGCATCCATCCACTTTTGCATTGTATATCTGTTTAGTCACTATTTCATCATGCATTCTTTCCACATGCCCGAACCACCGGAGCATTCCTTTCCTTACCTTCACCCCGACACTCTCTTTCTTACTTCGGTATTACGAACGCGGTCCGCGAGCGTCACTCCGCAGATTTTGCGCAGTGCTCGCATCTCGACCGCGTTTACTCTACTTTCATGCTCTCTCTTCCATACCCAACTCTCGCTTGTTAGTTATACGTGAGTTTAGGTACCAGCACCGCGTTGTGTATGGCAAGCTGGGCCTTCTGGCTGAGGTTCTTAGCGCCTAGAAGTTTACCTAACGCTCCATTCACACTAAGTTATTAAAGAGTTAACATAAATGGAATTCGCTATGTCACTTGTCACTTGCGTATTACCAAAGTTTTGAAGATATAATATAAATTGATTGAATATACTTACGGCACATCCATATGTCACAAATGTTAACAATTAAATTTCATTTGTTTAAAAATAATAATTTTAATTCAGACAAAATTTTCTAAATATAGAGAAATGTATACGAATCAAATTTGTTTTTTTTGAGATTCGTCTTAGGTTAGCGGACATTGAAATCATAGATCCTCAATCATAGTATTTCATAGATTTTATACGAGCGTGTGGGTATCCTTGTAAATCAGTGATGTGTTATGACCTCATAAGTAGGTACAAGAAAACGGAGTCGAATAGCACATTATTTATTGTTTGAAATGTATTTAAAATTATTTCTATCATAATATTTTAAAAACAAGATGATGTTTATAATGCTGTTATTCTTCTCCCGCATCCCTATTTTATATCTAATATTTGTGGAACACGGATTTGTCGTAAGTAATTTTTGTCAATTTATATCTTTAGAATGAAGCATCTGTTTCTAGTTTAAAATATTTTTTTATTATCAATAAAGTATCAATATTCATTCTTCCGTTGCGCATTTATGGTCGTCGGCGCACTCGAACTCCGCTTCTATAGTCAAACCTCCGACTTCCAATATGTTTTTGATTACGTAAATGTACGCGGTGTATTTGCCGCAGGGCCCATCCATCGGCAGCTCGCAGCAGTCTAATATGAAGTCCTTGATTTCATATTCACCCTGTCAATAAAGCTACGTATCGTCATCATTTAAAAAAATAAATATAAAGTAATACTTCCTATCCATCCAAAGGGGTTCTGGAAGATATCGCTAATAGCAGTAAGATTGCTAGCGCATTGCTAAATATCATTTCTGTTAACTGTATCTTTGAACATACATTGGAGCAATATTAATACTTATACATTCATACCAATCAGTAGTTCTTGCAATTGACGAAGGCGAACGGACTTTATTTGTGGTAAATATGTATCTGTGGGTGCGTGAGACTAAAAGCAGGTATAATCGGACGGCACGCTCGCAACTGATCGTTCTGTCAGACATGCTCGCTCTCGCAATGTGCGTGCACACTTTCAACTGCCAGTAAAGCCTGCTAGCCGCCGTGAGTTGAAAGAACTATAAGTTGACGGACCTTTGGAATTGGAAATTCAGGTGGGTCTAATCCGATCATCTCGAAAGCTCGTCTCGAGTTGTTCTTCGCGTTCTTATCTATGAAGTGGACGAAACTGTCATCAGTGAGGAGCTGGTACAGTTTCTGACCGCCGTCCACCCACTTGTAGATTTCGGCACGAAACTGAAAATAAGTTTTGAAATTAATATCACTTTCGTATCAGTAAGCTTGTGGCTGTATTTTTTACGATGTGTAAATAGTCGTGGCCATCCAACCACTCGGGAGTCCGTATACTCGTTACTGTATTGTTACGACTAGCAGTATGATGTATAAATGGGCATCGCCACGTTCACTTGAGCGCAGCGCGTACGGACGAAGGCTGAGTTGCAAACAATTTCCATTGTAGGTACCTTGATCGAAACTACGCACTTTATTTACTTGATTTATTTCATCTCTTGATGTGGGTGGAGATACCTCGAAGTGCACCGGGGAGCACGCGCGTCCGCTACCTTCATGAGCGACGGTCGTACTGATGGTAAATTCGCGCATGTTCACCTAAATGCTGAGTCGGGAAGATGTACGTACTTGCTTCGTACATCCATACTATTTTTATATTTGTAGGCAATTTAAGTAATTCAAAATGACTGAGCTTTCTAAAACCGTTAGTTAAATTGTTAGCATGATGTAGAACAGGTGGATGATAATCTGAAAAGAACAGAGGTCTTTCGCATCTTTGAATTTTACCTATTTATTCCCGGTTTTCAGCTCACACTTTTACTCGAGTCTTGTTTGTGAATATTTTTCAAAGCTAAGACTTGGAGTAGACTTAAAATACAGTAACTTAAAAAAGCCTGAAAATGTCACGCCGCCGGTGCCGCGCCGTCGCCGACTGAAAACCTCCAGCGCGCCGCGACCGGGATATTAAATGCAATGCCCATGTCTAGTACAATAATGTTGGACTACCGGTGTATTATATATAGTCCTCAAGTCAAGTCCGGCTGTGCGAGCGCAGGTGACTAGCGAAACCAAATTTGGTTTTAAAAGTTCTTTTGCAAAGAGCGCAATACAGTCGTCCTGATGAGTCGTATGTATAGTTGTAGGAGATTTTAGGGCGGTTCTTTTTGATAACGCGTTGCTCGTCAAAGTGTTCTACGCGCTGCGTTTCGAAGGCAGCAACAGCCTTATCAATAGAATTACGCCACTCCCTTCTTTGTAGAGCAAGGTCTTCCCAGCCGTCGCTTGGGATGTCACATGCAGACAAATGGCGCTTGAGTACGTCCTTGTAACGTAGAATTTGACCGCCAGATTTGCGCTTTCCGTCCTTAAGCTGTGAGTAAAAGTCTTTTACCGTTGTATTACCGAGGTGCCGATGGATTACCTATCGAGACGGTTAAAACGGTGTCTTTTTTGCTTGTATATGCGGAATCCCTACCGTCTAGTATGGAGACGCCCTGAATCGAAAACGTATTAACCTTATAAGAATCATCGAAAGTCTTCCTGAATATTAGTTTCCCACTATAGGCATCTTCGGTTCGTGTAAATTTTTTTCGATTAATGTCAAATACGAATTCGTAGCCATCTTTCTCTAAGAGCTTTAGGTCCAGAACATTCCAAGCTCCTTTGCCCTAGAACAAAAACCATTCTTAGAGTTCCGTGGTCATTTCGTCAAAAATGGAAAATCTCTTATAAAAATGTTGAGTCGTGACACTTCTGTCTTGTCATGATGCAACTATGTAATGAAATCATCTCTATTTTACATAGATAAAAGAAAATCGCTTCCCGCGTCTTTTTGTTTGTCTGTGTAACCGCTAATTCCTCCTAAAACATTCAACGGATTTTAAAGCAATTTTCACCAATTTTTCACTAAAGGTAAATACGTATAAAAGACCTAATGAAAGTTTTCATGCAATTCTTTTTTAAAGAATGTTTATTAAATTTGGTATACTTAGTTGAAATTATACCATTGTTCGCGCAACACCGCCTCCCTCCCCAGTGTTTGGCACTCTTTCAATTTAATCAAGATATTAAGAAATCTTAATATTTTTTATTTCGTAACCATACATACAATAAGTACTCGTAAGTTAAGTCGTGGCAGCGTAATGGCTAGCGCACGCGTCCCAAACTCAAAAATCTAACTTCTTTGAGTGTTTATCGTTATTTAGCATAATTTAGGATTTGGCTCTGAAGGCCCACCCTGTATAATAATAGCGAAGACAATAATTAAGTTTATAAAAAAAAACTTGAAATAAACGTTGGTTTAGATTAGTTTACGAAGGCATCACTTGTATGTTGTATATATTGGACTAAAGCTCTTACTATATCATATTGAGCGGTTCCCATTTGAAACAAGGTAAATATAAAACAATAATAAAATTGGAACATTTTCAAACACTGTCCAGTAAAGTGAAACTATAAAATTATGACATTTTTTCTGAATTACAATTGTTTATATATATCGTGTCACATGTTTAACAGCAATTTTGATTCTTATCTATCGTTCGTAGTGTGTAGATGAAATGATATACCGATTGGAAAAATAGTGGCCGAGTGCGTGTCGGACCACACAAAGTGAAGCATTTTGTTATGGTGCTGAAACTCATATTTGGTGTGACTCATTTAAGGTGCTACCTAAATGGAGTTCGCTGTCTCGCTCACACATTACCATATTTTTAAAGTAAGAAATTGATAGAATTTACTTAAGACAAATTCATTTTTTATTTATTTAAGGACCCTACAGACTCCTTCACCCCTAACAAAGTCAGGGTCTTTAATCAGCTATTTTAATACAAGGTGTTCTTTTCCAAGTCAGAGCTTTCTACATTACACACACACACACACACACACACACACACACACACACACACACACGCACACGCACACGCGCACGCGCACGCGCACGCTCACACGCACACGCACACGCACGCACGCACGCACGCACGCGCACACACACGCGCACACGTGTGTGTGTATACACATATTCATATATATAAATATTCTCTATTACGTACATGACGTCACAGGTTACGAAACCGCCCATCACCTCGTCTTGTCGCGCTTTACAGCTGCCTTTATCGGCCGCAAGCAAAACTACGAAACCATATTACCATCTATACAATCATACATATTTCTATATACATACATAACTTCACGCCAGTTCCCTTGCGGGGTAGGCACGAACAACAGAGCGCCATTTAGGCCCATTCTTACACACCTCACTTGCTTCTTTGACATGTAATTTAATGTAATTTTATAGTTATAATTTGTGTAATGCAGTATGCCGTAAGTGAATTCTAGCTATTTGATCTTCAACAGTGTGTTAATGCGTGAGCGAGATAACGAACCCAAATTAGGATAACAACTAATACTCAATATCTCAAAAAATACTCGATGGATATCGCTCTAACAAATTTTCATTGAATATATTTTTTTTAACCCCACTTGTTTGATTTTTTAAGAACTGCATCGAGCCTAGCTGAATGAAAATTTCTGAAAAGTTATAGATTTAGCGGTCAGACCGTTATTGGCTGTTATTACATAGATAATTTATGACGGCTAATGTTGCGAATTGAAAATAATACATGTTGTAGATCTTCGTCTATGATAAAATTATAGTAAAGGTATGTCGCACGCTGCCGGTATCTAAAATTATTTGTTACATCGTGTTGTTATTGAACGTAAAAATATTGCATGACAGTATATTGTAGAATCCTTTAATTTGGAGGCCTCTCTGGTTGAGTTAAGCCTTTGCCGGCCTCACTGTAACTCATAGGCTCTAGGTTCGATTCCTGGTATGGTAAATTTCGTAAACGAATTTTCCGCTATCTACTGATTTAGGTATGATAGGTCTGATCTAGGATCTGGGATCGGCCCCTGAGTGGTCCGTTGTATATTATCCGTAACACAAGCGTTACTTGTGTAACTTGCAGATATTACAATGTATGTTTGTTTACAGAATTATTAAAAAAAAATCTTGACCTACAAATAGACTGTCGTATTAATTCTTATACTATAATGATTGTTATTATTCCAATTTGCTTTTTAGGAGGTTCCAAAACATAGTTTTTTTTAGGATAGTCATACGTATCGGTTTTCTATTGTTACAGATTGATGAATTGCGCGTTACAATCGGCGACAGCCATTGATGAGCATTCGATAGCGGCCGCCATGTTACCGCTGGCGACGGCATACTGCAGAAAGCTTTGCACGGGAGTCATACAGTACGCTTACATGTGTATACAGGTGAGTATATAATACATTTTACAGTAAGAGCAAAACTTAAATACGTCCCTGAAGTTCGTACACGTCAGTGCGCCGAACATTCACTGACAGAACTGGGAGGGGAGTGTAACTTTCTCGCTCGGCCGCTATTCGGACTAGCATGCCATCTCTTTCGCACAAAACACCGTAAGTTGTAATAAACGTTAACATTCGACTGCACCGGCGCAAACTCATGAAACGAACTTCACTCGAAGCGCATTTAACTTTTGCCCGTACCGTACACAACATATGTATATCTTTCAAATGCTAGTGTATTGATATGCATTTCAAATATTTCAAGCAGATTACCATCGCCTATGGACATTTGTGACGTCAAAGTTGCTACCAATGTGCAGTAATGAGTATGGCAATTGGAACCTGGTCACTGGTACCGGAACACAACTCAAGGTTGTTATGGCGGCATACTCTAGACTAGGAGTGTTGTTAGCCATTCAGACAGTTATGTTGTCTATGATTACGGATCAGTTTTTTTTAATTGAGATAGTAATTGAGATTATGATGTTTAATCGCCAAAGCAACCTTGATCAATGTTCAATTTTATCCCCTTCATCCACTCATGCCTTCAATTGTGAAGGCATGAGTGGATGAAGGGGACATGCGATAATTAAGAAGTGGACATCAAAGTTTTGTTGTGACTGTCATTTTGTAAACGTCCATAACTCCCTCATCACTTGCTATTTAAAAACCAAGTTTAAATAGTTATTTTAAGATCTAATATGGTTTTTACGCACGTTGTCTTCATTTGACGTAAATAAAATACATAGCTCCTTAATTACTCACGTCTTCAACTATCATTTTCAAATTCGGTTCGCAGGAGCATCAAGTATGGACAAGTCAGCAGTTTTGGGAGGCGGCGTTCTACCAGGACGTGCAAAGGGACATCAAAGCGCTTTACTTGCCGAGTCCTGCCCATCATCAGAGAGTGCCAAGTCCGAGGTAAACATAATATATAATCTGATTTTTAATTACCTGGAATAAAGTGACAGCTGCGATCGACGTTTTTTATGTTACAAGCTTGGAGCAACTCACCACTGTGAGTTGATTCTTAAAGAATTTCTAAAAGAGTTCTGTAGGATTCAACTCGTAACTCAACTATGAATCTAAAAAGATCGGTGACAGCTGTTATTTTAGTCCAGGTAATCAAAAATCAAAGTATTGTTTACATGTACTATTTTTGTACTACCCGGACACGAGATTTAATCGACATCTTATTATTTAAAACAAGTATTTTTAAACTTAAATCAGTCATAAATGGAAAGTCTTAATTAGTTCTTTTACAGTTTTATGATTTAATCAAATTTACGAAAATGAAAAGGGGCTAATCCCGATCGGGGATAAAAGTATCGTAAGTATAAACCCGGGATGTAAATTAGCTCTGTATCGAGTTTCATTTAAATCCGCACAGTGGTTTTCACGTGATGCTTTAACAGACAGCGGTAAAAATTCTAAAAGTTCGCATTTTCGGAATCTGCTGTTCCGAAGCAGCTCCCCCTAATTATTTTTAAATTCATTTTACAAGCTCGACACCCCCAACAGATTTTGTAATTATAGTATAGATATATTCAAAATTGAGTAGATTTATAAAAATATATAATTTGTTTTAGAGATGACGAAGAATACATATCCCTATTGAAAGCGCAAGAGCCGAGTGCATTGGAGATCGCAGCCGAACAGATGCGGTTGTGGCCCAGTTTGCCACCAGGTGAGGATAGATCTTTAGGATAAAAAAAGGAAAAAAGATAAATCGATACTTACTTTAGTTAAAAGATTGTAATCGAAATAGTAAATTTTATAAATAGTAACTATCCGCGGCATACAAACATACAGGTTGTACTGCACAGACAAAAATTATTGCGGCCTTGAAGTTCGTACGCCTCATTGCGCAGAACACGATTATGATGTTGACAGACAAAGCTGAGAGAGGAGAGAGTTGCACTCTCACTTGGCCGCTATCCGGAGTCGCATGCCCATGTCTTTCGTACAACACACCGTAAGGTGCTATAAATGTTAACATTCGACTGGTGCTGCGTAAACTCACAGAACTATCTTCACTCGAAGCGCATTTAAGTTTTGTTTGTACATACAGTACACCCAAAACTTTAAAAAATGCTGAGGTATATACAATACCTAATCGGATATAAATTTATACGCAATTCGGCTTCGGTCCGATGCTCATGTCATAGTAGTGCTCTAGGGTGGCTAATTGTTTTGCGAGAATTATAATTTTTAATTAATTAATCTGCACTCTTGTGGCGAACACTGAGAAAGTTACACGCTCGAAGAAAATACGGTTTATTAGCGACTATCCGCTTATTATTTACTAATAATATCGATACCGACCTTTGTTCGGCTACTACAAATTACGCTGTATCTGTGTCTGTGTATATGAGCCCAGACACCTAGACTATAGTACATAACGAAGTTTGTTTACACAAAAAAAAATTTAAGTTTTCGTGACTGGTATACATAATAAAACTAAGTTTTAACGGTTTTATTACCGCGCTTAAAATCGTTAAAACGTAGTTTTATTATTTGGTTACACAATTTACAATGCCTGATACCACACCCGGGACCTTTGCGTTCCAGTGAGCTAACAGTCTTATTCATAGAGGCTTAGAGTAAGTTTGAATGCTTTATTTCTGCGTGTGAACTTAAGTAGCTTAACTTTAAAAGAATTACTTTCTGAAAGATAATAAATAATTAAAAAATTAACTTTACTACGAAAAAGTTTTCTGCATGTAATTTCCATGCTGACGGTATTCTAAGTAAACATCTAGCGGTTATATAATATGCAAGAGTAAACCGAAATGTGCATAGGTACTAAAAAGATGGCCAAGGCAAATGGATTTCCTGAAATAGACCATCTATACATAAATGAATGAGTTAAATTTCATTATAATTTTCAGAAAAGCAACGTGAAATAATAGCTAGCGAAGAATCCACATTATACAGTCAAGCGATACATTATGCGAATCGCATGGTATATTTATTACTACCGCTAGAGGGCGCTGGACGGAGAGCAGAAACTAGAGGAGACGACGCTGATCGGGCTAGCAATAGTATAACTAACAGGTAACGTTAACCGAGATATGAATGAAAAGAACTGCTTTTAAAGGATTTCATTGCCTGATAATCTCTTTTCTTTTACCTTCTCCCAATTATTTGGAGTCGGCACAATATGTCTTTTTCTTCCATACTCCTCTATTCTGACATACGTCCTCTGTCACGCCACAGATCATCTTCTCTTCACACAATCCATCCATCTCTTTTTTGGTCCACCTTTACATTTATATCGATCAATCTTTTAGTTTAACATTCTTTTTGTCACGTGACTTTCATCGCTCTTCATTACATGCCCATACCACCTCAGTTTTCTTCTTCTCAATCGCTCACGGGTGCAACTTTTAAAGATCCCCTTATGTACGCATTTTGCACCTTATCCATTCTTGTACCACCACAAATCCTGATAATAAAGACCTTTTAAATCTTACTGGGTGCATTTATCACTTCACTTGTCCGGACTTGTACTTGTATAATTTACTTTCATCCATTTTTATACCGTCGACTCTTTTGTACTCATTTTCCAAGTCTTAGCCTTTCTAATTAATCATTATGTCTGCAATATCAAATTAAAAGAGAACACGCCTAACTTAATTTGATTTATTTTATTCGTTTTGATGTACTTTAATTTACATCAGAGAGAAGTTGCTGTGCAAAATGAACACAATGCAATGAAAACTTTAAAATTACATATCTGAATTTGTAACAAGCATCTCTATTAAATGCTGTCTCTTTTCTCTTTCTAATAAATGTTATACATTTTTTTGCTATGGTGAGTTGCAGCTATCAGAGCAGAAAATAGAGTTCCGAACTCAGTTTTCATATGTCTTTCACATACTTTCCTATTTATTTAGCAAATTATTTTTCAGTGTGGCAGAGTCGGACAGTGTGGACGCAGAATCAGGTTTCGAAGAAGCCGACCCCGGCGAAGCTGGGAATAACGTTATCAAGATGGTGTCTAGATTTGTTGACAAGGTAATTAAAATCTATCCTATTTTAGTAAATGTGCTTGTGAAAGCGAAATGGATACATCTGTATTGGTCCTTCGAGTCGGATTCGAAATAGTTGTCCATCCTTTAAGGGAGGTGATCAAAATGTAAATAGGAAAAAAACTCGTATGTTTATTGTGGCAAATAAACGCACATATATATAATACAAGGATTTTCAATTATAATCAGAGACTTGTGTAGAAAAATGTGCGTACATAAAATTCACGACAGTGAGGCTGGAAACTAAGCATTATACTTTGCCGGGAGCTGACGCAACGCTCATCTTCATTTTCAGCCTCTATAAAGCCAGAATCATAAGGTTATGAATGTAATTGGATCTATTACAAGAAGTAATTTAAATTTTGTTATACGTATATTACTTTAACCGTTTCTATCAGTTTTTGTTTCGTTGGCGAGTTGTGGTGGCTCACTCCGGTGATGTGAATTCCTAAAGCTGGTAGAAAAAGTGCATTTTTAAAGGAGTTCATGCTCAAAACTACATTCCAAGTTTCATGATAATTTTGTTTCGTTTACAAATTACAATTGGATGTTTAGGACCGCGGTTTCTTCTAATAGCCGTACGAATTTATTTAAAATGAAAATGAAGTTTTGAATTTCCAAATTATCGCTGCGTGTTTGTATGGAAAATCGCATATGTTTAACTCAATGTAATTTTGAGCACAATAACTCAATTTCAATAGAAACTTTTTGTCTGGTGTCAGCCAAAGTTTTAAATTTTGCTGTTGATTAAGTTTTGGTGACATAATCTACATCCGGCTTTCACTCAGTGTGAGTTTGCTTGAAGAATATTTTAAAATTTACTCAATACATAACATTGGCTAAATTTGTCAACTATGCGAAGATTATTTAAAAAGAAAGAAGGAAGTAGTAATATAGTGATTGATATTTCAGGTTTGTACAGAGGGCGGTGTGACCGCCGAACATGTAAGATGTCTGCATCAGATGATACCAGGAGTCGTGCACATGCATTTAGAAACGTTGGACGCGGTAGCAAGGGAGAGCAGAAGACTCCCGCCCGTTCAAAAAGTATATTGTTTTTTACTACTATAGAATTTACTACAACTATTCTGATATGATACAAAAAAAATATTAAATACACCTAGTATTTAAATAATAATATGTTACAAAAATATATTACTACCAGAGTTTACTTATCAAACCCCGGAACGTATCCCTTGTTTGTTTAAAAGGCAAGCATTCACACGTTACATTGCATTAACATTTTATCTAGTTATTATTCGCCGCCGGAAGATTGATTTAGTCTTATATTGGAAACATTTACAATTAATAACATTTTTCGATATGAAAAGTATCTATGTCCATATTCAGTATCGAAACTACATATTTATTAATTATTATTTATTATTATAATATAATTAAGTATCCCATTTCCGAAATAAAAGTAACCTATGTCCATTCTCGGTATCGACACTATATGTGCCGAATTTCAGCCAAATCGGTCCAGTAGTTTATCCATAAAAACGTAACAGACACACATACACGCGTACGCGCACACACAGACACACACACGTGCGCGCACACACGCACGCACGCACGCACACACGCAAGCAAACACGTACGCACGCGAGAGAGAGAGAGAGAGAGAGAGAGAGAGAGAGAGAGAGAGAGAGAGAGAGCTACTTTCGCATTTCTAATATGAATAGGGATTATGGGTAGGTTTTTTTAAAAACGAAATCTACGGACTCTATGTTCCATACCTTTTTCTAAAGAGAATTTACACGCTTAATTATAATTATTGATGGTAGTGTGTGATATTTTATTGAGTGTAGTTTTTGTGTTGGAGAATACCTTAACATTAATTATAACAATGTTTTAAATCTAGGTTTTATTCTAAATACTTATTCTGATGTGGAGAGTGTTGATGTTACAATAGTGTAGTGAGATAGTGCTTGTGGCTTAGGTCTTAGGGTATATTTTTTTTGTATTATTATAATTGTAACGTATACCTAATTTCTTAAACTAGTGGTCGCCTAGTGGTCGAAATTTGACCATATTTAATTTAAATTATAAGTTTAAACATTATTAAGGTTCTGTTGCCTAAAACACTACTACTAATATTATAAACGCAAAAGTTTGTAACAATGTATGCATGTTTGTTACTCTTTCACGCAAAAACTACTGAATGGGTTTTGATGAAACTACAATAATATAGCTTACACATCAGAATAACACATGAGCTATAATTTATAAAGATATAGTGTGAATTATGCAAAATATAGTGATTCTCCATCACCACGCGGGTGAGATCGCGGGGCGCAGCTAGTAATTCTATAATCACAGATTTCGCGTTCGCGATTAATTTGACGTTAACAATAAACAAAAGAGTATATATGCCTGTGTGTGTCAAATACATGGTAGTGTGTGTAATGTTTTTTTTATTGATTTAATGTATTTTTAGGCATAATTAAAACAAATAGCATTCTGCACTCCTTCTCTATATCTAAATACTAATATATAAAGCTGAAGAGTTTGTATGTTTGAACGCGCTAATCTCAGGAACTACTGGTTTGATTTGAAAAATTCTTTCAGTGTTAGATAGCCCATTTATCGAGGAAGGCTATAGGCTATATATCATCACGCTAAGACCTATAGGAGCGGAGCGCCAACGAAGAATGTTTCAAAGTCGGGGAGTTTTGAAAACAAATTCCACGCGGACGACGTCGCGGGCACAGCTAGTAAACTATAAGTGTGCGAAATTTCATACTCCTTCATCCGCGCAATTTTCGTAAAAAGGGGTACAAAGTTTTTGCTTTACATATTAATATAATGATTATAACTTAATTTGCAGCCTAGGATAGTCGCGCCGGCGCTAGTGCCCGGCGAAGCGGTATCGGCGCCCGCGTTGAGGGCGTATCTGGTCAGCGACGGCCGGCAGACGCCTTTGCTGCCGGCAGAGGGCGCCCTGTTCCTCACAAACTATAGACTCGTATTCAAAGGGACGCCCACCGATCCGTACGGTGAGTAACAGGGGGCTTACACTGCACTGTTTTATAGACCCGGTATAATTAGATGGGCGTAACCTAGTAATTAAGTTTTATGTGATACCCGCGCGACAATAAATATTTTTCTTTCCTTCTTTCTTTCTTTTCATTTTAGTTTAAGTTTCCGACTCTTTTCTTCTTAACACACCACCTTAATTTAGAGAAAAGTCTTCTGAAATTGCCGTAATGTAATAATCGCTTTACTGCAGTGAAGTCTCAATTTAACCAATTGTAAGAAATCCCATAGAACCATACAAATTAATACAAAAAATAACTTTACATTAGGAATACACTTATGTAAATACCTCTTTATAACGAATTTTCAATAAATGCAAATCGTAATTAGCAACTAAGTAAAATTAAACATCTGTATAACGATTTTGTCAATTTACAACCTTTGCATAAAGTATTCTACCAATCCATCTAACAAGAATTCATGTCTCGACAAGTTCAAACATATTCGTTCACTGTAAACCAATCCAGTAATTTATATGTTCATAATAAATTAATGTTGTAAGGTAAATAAATATTAAAGTGCGCTCATTACAATGTGTTTTATTTTAAGTTTACTTACCTTGTGCATAAAGGAATCTTAGACCAACTAACCTCCATGTAACAAACCTCATTGTAACAAATTTCTTGGTGTAAGGAATATTTTCTTTAAATTTATTATATGAAGTTATTACTGTACTATCATTTTCTAAAGGGCCCTGCAAACGTTAGATATGTTTGACAAATTGTAAAAAGATGAGTGTGATTTGAAGATTTTTATTTATTATGTTGATATATTTTTTTAAATTGTAGTGGTTTTAGTTAATTGGTTAAAGTGGTTTCATATTAATTAATTGTTGAAATTTAATCACATAAATCGATTATGGTAATCGATAACTTATTTTATTTGTGATCTTATTTTTATATTTCTCCTTTTCTAGATAGAATTTAGAGCCGATTTTTCCATAAAACAATACATAGTTTTTAAGCCATTTCTCAACTCATTACATTTCTTTGGTCCAAAAGTCCCTGTCTTCTTTATTTGACAAGTGTTCATCAAACAATAGCGTAACCTGGATTAAGAGCTAGCGAGTATCTGAGAGTAGGTGTTTGAGGCACTAGGAGTTTTTGTACAGTACTTCTTGAATAATAACTGAATACAAAAGAAATCATAAATAAGAACATACATGCAAAAGAAGAAATGGCTGAAAAGTAGTGAAATTTAACCGAGCTAGAGTTTTTCAAAATAGTGCTTTTTTTTTCAAAATAGCCTAAGTACTCGAGACACTCTGGAATAGTGATTAACTTTAATGTTGGAGGAATTGAAGATTTTAAAAACTAGATCTATTGGCCGGGTGTAAACCGCCGCCAGGCGCTGCCAAAGCTTAATAAAAAAAAACAAAATAGGTTTTTTTATTTTATTGCAGGTTCAGCAGACAGGCAGACGGCCCACTTGATGGAAAGCGGTTATCATTGCCTATGGACATTGCAAAACCAAAGTCACTACAAATGCGTTGCTGCTCTCTTAAGGGAGACTGGAACCTGGTCACTAATGCCGAAAAGGTTGTTATGGCGACATACTTTAGACCAGGGGTGGTAGACATCCAGTCGGGCAAAATACCCTACCACCTGGCTGTGGGTTGTTTTGTCGCCTCTTACGACAGGCCGCCGGGCCGCAGGAAATTGTATTCTTTCTTCTTTCCTGCACGGATAATGTGTTTGAGCCACGTTGTGATTCTAATAGAGTAATATATGTAACAAAACAAATAAATTAATTATTGCGTAAAGCTGGCTAACAGGCAGACGGCTCAGGTCATGGAAAGTGGTTACCGTCGCCTATACACGTTTGCAACACCAGGGGAGAAGCCGACACGTTGCCTATGTTTAGAATAGGATAGAGGGATCCAACATGATGTTTGAGATGGAAAAGATGAGGGAGGGGGATGTGGCCCATCAGAACTCTCACTATTCGCACGAAACGCGATTATCCCCAGGCTAACTGTTTCACGCCGATATTCTGTGAGAGCTTGGTATCTCACTGGTTGCACCGGCCCTAATAACTGTAATCAAGATAATAATTCCAGTTTGACTCTACCGAATCAAACTAAAATAATATCAAGAAAATATTATAAATGAAAGAGGAGGAGGTGCTTGGAGGAGGCCGTTGTCGAAAAGACAAGCTGAGAAGGGTTGCCGATTTTAAATATTATTTTAGTTAGTACAGATGTAATGTAGCTCAGTAATAAAGGCTACATACATACATAGCTTCACGCCAGTTCCCTTGCGGGGTAGGCACGAACAACAGAGCGTCATTCAGGCTTATTCTTACATACCTCACTCGCTTCTTTCACATTCATAGCTCTTGTCATGCACGCTCGTCTGTTCTTAAGGCTCCTGACATCAGCTTCTGCTAGTACACGATCAATTTGATCATGGAAGGTGTGTCGTGGCCTTCCACGACTTCTGCATCCATCCACTTTTGCATTGTATATCTGTTTAGTCATTCTTTCATCATGCATTCTTTCCACATGTCCGGCTACCATATCAAAATAACTGTTCCACTCACTTAGCCGTCTTATGACCTGATGAAACCTGATAATTATAGAGAAATCACTGACATACACCTATATATCGTTTACAGCGTGTGAACAGACAGTAGTCCGATCGTTCCCACTGTGCTCGTTGACGCGCGAGAAAGCGGTCCGCACGCACTACTTGCCGCACTTGGAGCAGTCGTTGCAAGAGGGCCTGCAGTTGAGGTCCGCCACATTCCAGCTCATTAAGGTAAATTGTATCTCTTTCACAGATTCATACCATATGGTATGGAATAATGTAGTATGTAATAAGTTTTTTTTACTGAGACCCAAGTTTGCTATTGACTTTTTTTAAAACTTAAAACTAGTAACATCAGCAAGTAAGAGGCTGGTGACTGAATTGGGTTAAGACTAAACATGTAGTAAAAAGGTCACCGGGATCAACCCGTTTGCCATGATATTTGGCTAATTAGGAACATGAAACTAGTATAACGGGTTGTCTGGAAGAGATCGCTTCTTAGCGATAAGACCGCCCATTGTGCATATTTAGAATATTTTTAGGCTAAAGTTTTTCTGTGTTTTCTGTAATAGATAACACTTTATTGTACACCAATAAAGTATTATCTATCTATCTATCTATAATAAATAATATTTTCTTAAGTTTTCGCGACTTGTGTACGTATTATATTTGATTTAAAGTTTTATTTAGACTTTTTTTGTGTTTTATTTAATAATACTCATTGACACTTGACATATTTGTCTTCCGTGATCACGGCTAGTGAAAAGTGGCGGAAACGTCGGAATAATCAAAATCAAATCAAATACTGCGTTTAAAACTATTAAAACGTAGTTTTATTAGTATAATGAATGCTTGAAAATGAAATTTAATGTATGAAAATGAATGTATTAGTTTCAAAATAGAATCTTACAGACTACTTATTGAAGTTATGAGTCTACCACTGACTGCTTCCAAAGCAATTTTAGTAAGGCGCTGTAAACATGAATACAGATGTACAAACATACAAAGTTATTTTTACATTTATATATGTATTTGCATAAATTAACCTAGAAAATGAAACCATGTTCTAAACAGTGATTAACCAATGTGTCTGTAGTATAATTTTTTTGTCATTTTGTAGGTCGCCTTAGACGAAGAAGTTAGCAGCGAGTTAGCTGAAGGATTCCGGAAGCAACTGGCTAGGCTAAGACACCCAGACCATCCGTTATTGCATTTTGCCTTAGCACCCAGACCGGTGCCGCCGCCTGCGCATCATCAACCTAAACATCACACACTCAAGTATGTAGTACGTTTAGTATAATTGTGGATGAATTTCATTTCCATTCCTTTTGAGATACCCTCATAATTCCTACCAGATTACAGCGCCATCTATCGTGATACAGCCTTCGTTGTCATAACTACAGCTCTTAGGGCTCGTTCTATCAGTGGGATATCGCGTTCTCATAGAATATAGCTTGAGCTAATCGTGTTTCGTACGATGAGTGAAATTTCAGATGGGCCCCTAACCCCAGCTCATATTCTCTATCCCATTCCCCCTTTATTCTGTCCCACTATCCGATCCATTGTATATCTGACAACGCGTTGGCTTCGCCCCGGGTATTGCCAAAGTCTATAGGCGACGGTAGCCACCTTCCATTAGGGTTTTCTGCCTATTTACCGCTTTTATTGCCTTCGCAATAAAAAAATCTAAAGCCCATACCAAGCTATACAAATATTTGAAGCGAGTGCCCGCTATAGGGTGGAGGAGCGAGATGGAATGCTCCTCCGTCTCAAAAGAAGATCTTCCACCGAAGCTATTGTTGTTCCTCGCAGGCCTAAGCTCATTTATATTCTTTATACGTTTCGGGAATCGTTTGCGACCTCAATTATTGCACAGCGCCATCTATTGGTTTGTAAGTGTTCCGTTACATATTAAAAATTAAGCTTACTTTTTTTTATTGCAGGAGATCAGCAGACAGGCAGACGGCCCACGGCCCACTTGATGGAAAGCGGTTACCATCGCCTATGGACATTTGCAACACCAAGGTTGCTACAAATGCGCTGCTGCTCTCTTAAGGGAAACTGGAACCTGGCCACTAATGCCGGAACACAACCCAAGGTTGTTATGGCGACATACTTTAGACCAGGGGTGGTAGCCATCCAGTCGGGCAAATGCCCTACCACCTGGCTGTGGGTTGTTTTGTCTCCTTCTACGACAGGCCGTCCGGCCGCAGGAAATTGTATTCTTTCTCCGTTCCTGCACGGATAAAACTGTTACTGTTCTTTACCAAATTATATCATGATTCTCGTTACAGGGGTTTCGCGAAAAAGACTTTGTTGAAGACAGCAAGGAAAGCCGGCTTGAAGCCGAAGCCGTCGAAGCGGCAGAAGTACGTGCTGCCTTCGGCCGACGCCAGGTCACTCACGTCGCCGCCGCTCATGTCCTCGCTGTCCGCCGATACGCTTTCCTGTGGGTTTTTAAAAAATTAATATAAACCTTAAAAAAATCGGTCAAGTGCGTGTTGTGAGACAGGTTTTTATATATAGGCGGCGATTGTCCATTATTATCAATATGCATACATATATACGTAACTTCACGCCAGTTCTCTTGCGGGGTAGGCACGAACAACAGAGCGCCATTCAGACTTATTCTTACACACCTCACTTGCTTCTTTGACATTCATAGCTCTCATCATGCACGCTCGTCTGTTCTTAAGGCACCTGACATCACCTTCTGCTAGTACACGATCAATTTGATCATGGAAGGTGTGTCGTCGTGTCGTATCAATATGCAATTTGAAAATATTTCACATATCAAAATCTGCCCAAAATTTTTGAAAAAAGAAAAGAAATTTGTTGTAGTCATATGATGACAACTTCTGGACATGTAATGAGGAGGGATGAAAATCACGTGAATAAAACAATGTTAAACTGCGAGATTGGTGGATGTAAATGTGAAGGTAGACTAAAAAAGAGATGGATGGATTGTGTGAAGGATGATATGATTTGTGGTGTCATAGAGGATGCATGTCAAAACTCACAGTCGTGGTATGAAAATGTTCGCCAGTTATCAAATTGATTCATGTAATATTCCGCGAGCTCTTGTTACGTTTTCAAACTAAGTCACAGAACAGACTGTTCCACAGAAAATTGTGTTTAACTATTTTAAAATTAAGTTTAAAACTATTTAGGTCAGTTATTTGATTCTCTATCTTGTCTAAGAAAGAAGATTGTTTAGACATGTAAAATATTTTTCTTGGTTTTATTATTTATGTTAAGCGTAATTATTATATTAATCCTCTTTGTTTCTTATTGTTAATCTCAGCGTCAGTCATTGTCAACATTGCAAATTTATTTTTTCACGTTTCTATAAACGTAAAATTTATTAAAATGTTGGCAGTATTGTGTTTTGTACTCGTGCAAGCAAACGTCGATTTTAAGGTGACCATCATTTTCATTCCGCGACTGTACATAAATTTCAATTACATAATTCAGTTACATAAATGTCAATTGTATAATTTAACCACATAAACGTCAACGAAATTAGATAAATAATCATTTAGGGAAATAGAATAGAAAACATTTTATTGTTCACCACATATACATAAAATAAACAATTTACAGTATGAGCAATACATATATATAGTAAAACTGTCGAGGTCGAATTTCTGTACAATAAAAAAAAAATGCTAAAAACCGAGTCAGGGGGATGTAAGAAGTGAAATAGAACTAATTTTGATTTTTTTTCAATTTTTTTGTTTCTCTGTTTGTCTGTGTCTACGGGATAATCTCCGAAACGACTGGACCGATTTAAATGAAATTTTATATGGTGGTAACTTATATCCCTGGTCAACATATAGGATACTTGTGATCCCGAAAAATTAAAGAGTTCAAAAAAAAATGATTACTTAAACAGCTTGTTGTACAACTTATGCACCTAATTAAGTATTGATATTGCCGATATCAACATACAATAAAACAATTTATACATTAAAAAGACGAGATTCCGCGAAAAAGTAAAACCTTACAAAAACAGTGTCTAACATAGCATAGCCAGCCAGCTATATGTTGCTTTCTCGCGTGTAATTCGGACCAACCAACCTATTTGTCCATGTTCCGAGTCAGTTTATGTTGAATGTCGTCTATAAAGAAGCTTACATACATAACTTCACGCCAGTTCCCTTGCGGGGTAGGCACGAACAACAGAGCGCCAGTTAGGCTTATTCTTACACACCTCACTTGCTTCTTCGACATATAAAGAAGCATTATAAGGTATTGCGATCTATAACATTTTAAATGAAGGAATAATAAATACCAATATTTTTTTAATTATTGTATGTTTCCCAAACAAATTAAATAAATACCACGCGTACGAAGTCGCGGGTATCAGCTAGTATATAAATAAGATATATAAATATCACGCAATACACTTTTTTATTATCCAACCAAAATGTTTTTGCGCAGTGGAGGAACTGGAGCTGGGTGGCCCGGAGCCGAGCGAAGCGCCAGCAGCCAGGACTTTAGAGCGGGTCCGGGAGAGGATCTACGCGAGGGATTGGGCCAGGCTCGGCTTGGCTTCGTCCCCCTTCAGGTTGGCGCACGCCAATGCCGTTTACACACTGTGCAGGAGGTAAATGCTGTTTTACTTTTTAACTGGCGTTTGCCCGCCACTTCGTCCGCGTTGGACAAGTAACAAAAATTAAAGTTATTTTATTATTATTGACGAAATCCGTGCACGTAACGTTTGCACTACGCAGGGGTAATTGTCCACCAGTCATCCTGAATAACAACCAACTTTCACAGCAGGATTGTGTAAAATGCCTGGGGTTACATCTGGATAGAAGGCTTGTCTGGAAACAACACATCAAGAAAAAGCGAGATGATATCAATATGAAGTACAGAGGACTCTACTAGCTCCTAGGCAGAAACTCCAAGCTGTCAGTGGATAACAAACTACTCATCAATGAAATGCTCCTTAAACCAATATGGACGTATGGTATCTGTGGGGTTCAGCGTGCGACTCCAGCATAAGTATAATTCAGAGGGCTCAAAATTACATCCTGAAGCAAATTGCCAACTGTCCCTGGTTTATAAAAACCTCGGAGGTCCACGAACACCTGAACGTCAGAACAGTTAAAGAAGAAATAAAGACCTGGTGTTTCAAATACAGGACAAGACTTTTTAACCATCCCAACCAACTAGCGGTACAACTCACAATCCCGGAGTCCTTAAGGAAACTCAAGAGGCGGCCAATCTAAGTCGTTGCCGCTGAATCGTGGAAAGGTCCTGATGGGTATCTTGCACCAAATGCAAAATAGCACACAACACAACTGCTCATAGTCTGGCTGACTGATTGCAAGATGCCCCCTTAAAAAAAAAAATTATTATCAAAGGTGACTCATATTTTTAATTCAAAAAGGAGTAGATTATTGAAGTATTTCCGCAACTAATCTAATTTACGACGAAGAAACGTCAGAATAACAAAAATCAAATAAATTACCGCGCTTAAAGTTGTTAAAACGTAGTTTTGTTAATAATTTTTATGTTTTACTTAGCACCGACTTCAAGCTGTTGAAAGAGAATATTTATTTTTTGTATTTTAGTTGCTGTTGAAGGGGGTTTCTTTCTTGCTAGGCAATTTTTATTAAGACATTAATTGTTGACAGTTAGCCTCATCTATACTTACATCATCACTGCTGGACGTAGACCATTTCAAGTTTGCGGCACACATCCCATTCCTCCACTGTCCCCCTACCGGCTCCCGCCGGTACCGATGGCCGCCAATACTGAATGTGTTAGAATATATTTTTTATTTCTCTTTCCCAGTTACCCAGCAGTGTTACCAGTACCTGAGAGCATAGGTGATGAATCTCTCCGGAGGATAGCGAGGTGCTACCGTCAGGGGAGGCTGCCGGTCATCACGTGGAGGCATCCGAGGACGCATGCTTTACTGGCCAGGTAGTCTCTTTTTTAATGAATTTCGTAAACCAATTTTCCGTTATCTACTATGGTCTGAGTGTCTGGGATCGGCTCCAGAGTGGTCGTTTGTTTAAGCGTGCATAACTTGCTTAGCTTGAGGTATACTAAGAGTTTGTCTACCGATTGTTTTTGTAACATGATTAATTATTATTTAAAACTGGTTTATAAATTAGTGGTGAATTTCATCCCTATTGTGGTTAACTCAAGCTCAAGAAAAGTGCTCCAAATTCATCCTTTACGTTATTTATCAGTGTTTATGTATATTTTTGTTAAAATTGTATCAGATCTGGAGCGTCACATCACAAAGGAGTTATGGGTATGTTGAAATCCAGTCATCAAACTCAAGGGACTACGCAAAGCGGCACCGAAACGACTTCGAGTTTGGAGCAGGTATTTTTAGAACTTCATTCCATAATTCAGTAAAGCTTTACTGATAATTGACACAGCTAAAGTAGATTGAGTAGAATATGACTACTGATTGAATGTAGCCAAAGTACTGATTAAGTTTAGCCAAAGTACTGATCGAATGTTGCCGAAGTACTATTTGAGTGTAGCCAAAGTACTGATTAAGTGTAGCCAAAGTACTGATTGAATGTTGCCAAAGTACTATTTGAGTGTAGCCAAAGTACTGATTAAGTGTAGCCAAAGTACTGAATGAATGTTGCCAAAGTACTATTTGAGTGTAGTCAAAGTACTGATTAAGTGTAGCCAAAGTACTGATTGAATGTTGCCAAAGTACTATTTAAATGTAGCCAAAGTACTGATCAAGTGTAGCCAAAATACTGATTAAGTGTAGCCAAAGTACTGACTGAGTGTAGTCAAAGTAACGATTGGGTGTAGCCAAAGTACTAATTGAATTTAGCCAAAGTACTGATTGAATAAGTAAATAATTAAAATAAATTTAAACTTACAGGAAAGATACTTGGCAACATTAGTGGCGTGTACTCCGGCATCAAGGGGTGACCTCGAAGACTCAAGTCTCAGTTTGGACTCTCTTCTCCTCTGTTGTGAGGACCAGCAGCCCACGCACACGCCTCTGTTGACCAAAGCTGCTGGCACTTTGGGGTAAGATAGTTACTATAGAAGATTTTGAGTTAAAGCTAATACGTTATAAAAACAATTGTTGTATAGTAATTTAATTTCCCAAAGCGGCCCATCGAGCTCACATGTGCAGACCTAGGCCTAAATCAGAACCATATACTAGCATGATGAACTTCGCTAATGATAATTTTCAACTCAAAAGTAAACAAACACTTCAATGATGATAATAATTTCTTGCTTCCTTCTCCAGTTTTGATATACATAGATATTGGACAGTTTCATGTTCAGTGTCACTATGTATCACAATTCTCATGTATTTTACACTACTTTCTGCGAAAAAACTCGTGAGGTTTCTGTGCCACACTCAAATATGGTAAGCATATTGGAAAAAAAATGTCATTGATAAGTACATTAATGTGAGTGACGTTACGTGCAAAAATTAGTATAATATAAAAAATATATTATAAGTATAATATTATAATTTAAAAATAAATAGAGCGTTGCCATCCAGCGTGGAAATGCGGCCAGCATTTTCGACACGTTTCCGACCGATAGCTATTTGGGACATATAACATATTTGTAATTTTTTAATAAGAAAACTAGCTGTGCCTGCGACTTCGTCTGTGTGGTTTTTTTCGCGAAACCCTAAAATAAAGTAGTTTAAGTTACTCCTTATAACATGAACTATCTGCCAGTGAAAGTCCCGTCAAGATTGGTCCAGCCGTTTCAGAGATTTGCCGGAACACCCAGACAGACAGACAGACGAAAATTCTAAAACTGAATTTTTGGAATCTCCCTCACAATTATCAGATGTTTTCCACATTTTCCACATTACAAACACACACTTCCATTTTATTTATCTGTATAGATTATGGATTAAATTTAAACAGTGAAAAAAAGTTCTGCCATAGCCACTTCATTAATAGAGGATAACCCATCTTCAAGCGATATAACAACTTCGCAGTGTTCTCGGTCGCAACAGTGGCGGCAAGGGCGGCGTGAGCGCGGGCGGCAGCAGGCACTTCGGGCGCTGGGGCTCGCTCAAGGACCGGCGGCAGCCCTCCCACCTGGACCTCTACGTGCCCAGACAAAGGCTGAGCACCGCTGATGTCGACTCTGGTAACTAATTTCAACAATGATCCGTACTAATTGTTGCGGACCGAAAGCACCCCCCTGACCCGTCCTCCAGAGCACACCTCCTCTCTGCGCCCCGCATACCGCCGACGCCCATAGCTCACACAGTTAGCAGCTAGGTGTCGGACGGAACGTGGGATATAAGAAGCGGCCTTGGAGGCCGGACCGATGCACAAGCATTGGCACTTAATTGCACTTTACTTTAACAACGACTACTACTCTTTCTCTATTACTCGTCTATGTATAGTTTTAAATTAATGTTTTTAAATATCGTAATAATAAGTCATCGAGTTTTATTTGGAAGAAGCAACTCCCACCAATACTAATGTTATAAATTCAATAGTACAGTTTTGCGCAAGCTATTATTGCGATCGGTAGTTTACATTTGCGCACAAAAGTGCAGACCGGTTGCCGCCTTGTAAATAACCTATATTGAACTTTATTCGCAAGCGGAAGTGGCAAAGTGTTGCTTGTTATGCACTCTTAGTTCTATCCCGCTTATACGATTCGTACACTATCGCGCGCTACTTAAATTGGTTTACTGTGCGGGTACATCGGGATTATTAGTTTGAAAGTTTGAATTATTAGTTGTTTTGATGAGAATCAATAAATAAAAAACGTTGATTTCTGAATGACTTTTAAATTTAATTGATTTCTAAACGACGGGACGAACATCAAATGTTTGACAGGTAGACATAGTTTCTAAGGGAAAGCGAAATTGTTATTTTTACATTATTCCAAGCATTTTTTTTCATATTTACTCGGCTTTTAAACATTCCCTGGACTTCCACAAATAATTAAAAATCAAAATTAGCCAAATCAGTCCAGCCGTTCTCGAGTTTTAGCGAGACTAACGAACAGCAATTTATTTTTATATATATAGATTAAATAAAAACCAGTTCTTTATTCAGTCATCATTTATTAGATATATACGAATCATAAAATTAATAAATGTAATATAAACGACGATACGTGGTCTCAATAGTGAGAGTGGACATATGATCATTTTTATACTTAAAAAGGGGATAGCTCCCAAGATGGATAAACTAAGGTGGTAATTTAAATAAATTTTCTAGAATTTATGAAGTATCGGCGTTTTGTGAGCTGTTAAAAAAAAAATCTCGGTTAGTTTTAACGATCCAACTATTCTATTTAGGTTGTTTGTCTTTAGACATTATTTCCACTAGCAAGTGTTTAGCGATTTCATTTACATACATACATACATACATAACTTCACGCCAGTTCCTTTGCGGGGTAGGCACGAACAACAGAGCGCCATTTATGCTTATTCTTACACACCTCACTTGCTTCTTTGACATTCATAACTCTTGTCATGCACGCTCGTCTGTTCTTAAGGCGCTTGACATCACCTTCTGCTAGTACACGATCAATTTGATCATGGAAAGTGTGTCGTGGCCTTCCACGACTTCTGCATCCATCCACTTTTGCATTGTATATCTGTTTATTCATTCTTTCATCATACATTCTTTCCACATGCCCGAACCACCGGAGCATTCGTTTCCTTACCTTCACCCCGACACTCTCTTTCAGACCAACTCTCTTTCTTACTTCGGTATTACGAACGCGGTCCGCGAGCTTCACTCCGCACATTTTGCGCAGTGCTCGCATCTCGACCGCGTTTACTCTATTTTCATGCTCTTTCTTCCATACCCAACTCTCGCTTCCATACGTGAGCGTATGGCGTAAGCGTGAGGTTCTTAGCGCCTAGAAGTTTACCTAACGCTCCATTCAAACTATTCCCCAAATTCACTCTTCTTTCTATATCAGCGGTGTACCTTCCATCCCTGCTAAAAGCACATCCAGGATATACAAACTCATTCACTTGCTCCAGCATAACATCATCGACCATCATCCTTGCATTCGTTCTGGTTTCAATTAATGCAATTTAAATGAATCGCCACCAGTTTCGGGCGAGATGACCGGCGGCACGGTCCGTCGTGCTGCCCTCTACGTGGTGTCCGAGAAGGGCGCCGGCGCCGGCAGTGGCTTGGCCGGATGCGAGACCATACCCGTGGAGTACCCCGAATGCAGGGCCACGAGGCACGCGTTCAAGAAGCTCATGAGGGCCGCCGTGCCCTCGGCCCCACCGACGCCAGACCATCCTGGATTTTTAAGGTAATCCAAGTGTACCTTGCGCACCCTGTTTACGCAAAGGATCCGCTCTAGGATTGTAAGTTGTGCTCAGATAAATTAGCTTCGAGACTTTTTTGCGTTTGTAGTAGTGTACGGTCAACACATAAATAAATAAACTAAAATTGTTTACATATTTTTATAGGCAGGTAGTTAATCTTTAAGACGGAACCACCACAGATTTTTTTTCCCGAACGGAACACACTGCTAATTGGGAAGCACCACAAAATTGTGGCCAAATACAGATAATTGAAACGAACGTTGAACTAATGCTTTCTCACTCTAACTACATAGAATTTGTATTAGAATAAAAGAGACGATATAATTCTCTTGGTTTTGGCGCGGCAATTTTGATGGCAGCAGGCAGCTTGTGGAAAAAAATATATTAAAATTGGCCCTTATAGAAGGTTAATATGAAACTAATAATATTAAACGATATTACTATAATAAATATTAATATTAAACATAATTTTTAATACTAAATTTCAAGTTTATTAGTCCTGTAAATATACAAAGACTACTACAAACGAAAAAATGTCTCGAAGCTAATTTACCTGTACCCATAACACATGTGTCTTTATAAAGATATTTTTATTAAATTAAAAACAACTTGTGTATGTTTCGTACGTACGGTCAGCAAATCCCTCCTTGATCATAGGCTCATAAAGTTTCGACATTAACGCACACACTCAAATTTCATATACACCAATCAGAACATTTCTGAACTACATACATACATAACTTCACGCCAGTTCCCTTGCGGGGTAGGCACGGACAACAGAGCGCCATTTAGGCTTATTCTTACACACCTCACTTGCTTCTTTGACATTCATAACTCTTGTCATGCATGCTCGTCTATTCTTAAGGCTCCTGACATCACCTTCTGCTAGCACACGATCAATTTGATCATGGAAGGTGTGCCGTGGCCTGAACTGTTTAAACAAAAGGAAACAATTACTCGTGTTTAGTTGCAATAAGCGCAATGCCGATTGACGACATATTTCTTTTATTGTATTATGCTCTTGTTTTGTTTACGGACATCGTTTTGGTTGCCTCCTTGTGATACATAAAACAAATGAAACCCCGCCTCTTAAAACTGTTGTTGTAACTATGCGCGTGTCATTCCACTTTTAGCAAAAAGTTTTAGCCTTATGGGTGGTTCACCGTCGCTTTGGTCCATTGTACACAAAACTTAGAATGTAAACGTTGCAATTCTAAATAATTTTTTACATTAACGTTGCAGTTGCAAACATACCTTTTTAGAAGTCATCACATTCTTTATATACCAAGGGTTTTACAAGGTTTAGGTAAAAATATAAGTAGATATAAAAATAAGTCGTGGTAGCGTAATGGCTAGCACACGCGTCCCAAACTCAAAGGGCGCGGGTTCGATCCTGGCCGAAACGCATGCGCCAATTAGGCAGTTTTCTGAACGAGTGTGCATATTCTTATAATTACCACGTGCTAACAACGGTGAAGGAAAACATCGTGATGCAACCTGCACATCGAGATAACACATGTGTCAAACCTGCCAAGCCGCCTTGAACAAGCGTGGCGGGTGGTATTCTGTCCGTTCCCCTATAGTAGGAGGCCCGAGCCCAGCAGTGGGACATTTATGGGCTGATACTATAGGAAAAAACAATTAAAAAACAAAATACTCAGTCACAGCGAATTATGACTGACAATGAGTTTAGCTAATACAAATGCGGACTATTGTATGGCATTTCATTTATGAAGTTGTATAATATTCGATGAATATATTAGTTTCCTTGACAACAGGTTAATAGAAGAATCAGGGTGGTTGTGGCAACTTAGGCAACTGTTCCAATTATCAGGAGCTGTTGTCGATTTGCTGGACCTGCAGGGCTCTTCCGTATTGCTCTCTTTGGAAGACGGCTGGGACGCTACTGCTCAGGTAAGAAGGTATTTCTAAAACAATTACCGGGTTTTTTAGATCTCGGACCGTCTGGTCTGTCGGAGACACACATTTCTCTCATTTTCTTTTTCCCATAAAGTATTTTTGTAGACAAATAAGACGACTTCTAATAGCAACTTTGGCTTACTGTCGCCTATAGACAGTTATAATACCTGAAGTATCGAAGGAATTGTATGGGATATTTTTTCCTCCTTGGGAGCTTATTCAAAATCCCCGAAGTTTGCAAGAGAAACGTATATGAGTGAAGCGGGTCAAGGAGAAGGTAGAAGGAAGTAGACCTCGGAACGTTTCTCTTTACTAAATGGTTACCGCCATAGTCAAACTGATACATTGCCTATGTTATTGAAAATTTAAATATTTGTTTGCATCCTATTTTGGAAAGCTATTGTACTGTATACACTATACAGCATGAGATTTCAATACTTTCCTTTTGTATATTTTCGAAAGTGTAATATTGGTTCGTGAAAACCCTTCATTATTTTTACTAGAGCAAAAATCTCTATCCAAGAAATACAAGAAACTCAAATAGAATTATATTAAATAAAACCCCGAAAATTGCATTAAAGCAAAAAAAAATGTCAAAATATGTGTGGAAGTATGTACAATAATGTACCGGATGTACATACATACATACATAGATAACTTCACGCCAGTTCCCTTGCGGGGTAGGCACGAACAACAGAGCGCCATTTAGGCTTATTCTTACACACCTCACTTGCTTCTTTGACATTCATAACTCTTGTCATGCACGCTCGTCTGTTTTTAAGGCTCCTGACATCACCTTCTGCTAGTACACGATCAATTTTATCATGGAAGGTGTGTCGTGGCCTTCCACAACTTCTGCATTCATCCACTTTTGCATTGTAATATCTGTTTAGTCATTCTTTCATCATGCATTCTTTCCACATGCCCGAACCACCGGAGCATTCCTTGTACCGGATGTGTTTAAAAATATAGCAACAGATTTATTTAGGGTCAAATTATATGACTTGCTTGTTGATAAATGTTTTTATAATGTAAAAGAGTATATGAATTTATACATTTAAATAAATTTAAGAGTTTTTTTTACATAATTATAGAATGTTTCTTATATTTAATTCAATTATTGACATATAAATCACTCTGACAATGTTTAACTTGTATATTCTTTAATCTAATAATGTTTAATGTATTAGCTGGCATAATGTATGACTTAATCATAAAGTAAATTTTAATTTGTGAATTTATTTTAAATAAATTCAAATATTTGTACACGCCCAGTGAATGGGTAATGACATGACGTCAAGATCTCGTTTATTGTACCGTGTCATTTACAAGTAGAGTTGGGTAGGACATGATTTGAAAATGAGTTTGTAAGAGTAACATTTTATCCGTGCAGGAACGGAGAAAGAATACAATTTCCTGCGGCCCGGCGGCCTGTCGTAAGAGGCGACTAAACAACCCACAGCCAGGTGGTAGAGTATTTGCTCGACTGGATGGCGACCACCCCTGGTCTAGAGTATGCCGCCATAACAACCTTGTGTTGTGTTCCGGCATTAGTGACCAGGTTCCAGTCTCCTTTAAGAGAGCAGCAGCGCATTTGTAGCACCTTTGTTGTTGCAAATGTCCATAGGCGATGGTAACCGCAGTCCATCTAGTGGGCCGTCTGCCTGTCTGCTGAACTCCTGCAATAATAAAAAAAAAAAAAAAAAAACACATTTTGTAGCAGTTCAATGCACCACTTCAAATGAGGCGACGAGATTTGTATGGTTTGTACCGCGGCAGTACATTTGAAGTGATGAGGCCGGTGAGGTGGTGAGCGTCATTCCCTCATTTGTCCCGTACAAAACTGTTGGTTCGGAAATGTTTCTTTAAGAATCGGATGTGATCGGCCTCGGTTACTAGCAGTCGTACATGTCATGTTGTCCCTCTTTGTCGGGTGATTCGTAGAGGCGTTTTTGTGCCGTTGTCCTCGTTCCGTCCTCCCTCTTACATTTGACGCGTGAGTTGTAGCGGGACATCATTTTTGAAGTAGTACAAATTTGAGCCGTATCAGTACAAATCTATTTTGTACGGGACAAATGTACTACCTCACACGTATACTACTCATCACTAGTTACAAATAAATAGATAAATTAGGATATCTGTGAAGTTGTCAGACTGTAAAGATCCTTGTACTTGATATTTCTTTCAGATATCGTCCTTAGCACAAATATGCCTGGAACCGTATTACAGAACCCTGGAGGGCTTCAGGATAATAGTTGAGAAGGAGTGGCTCGCCCTCGGCCATAAGTTCCAGCAGAGGTCCAATATTGCGGCCACTCCCCAGCAAGGCTTTACTCCCACATTCCTTATGTTCTTGGATGCTGTTCACCAAGTAAGTTGTTGACTAGAGTATTCTTGTTTATATTAATAAGTTAACAATACGAATAGAAAATATACAATAGAATGAGAATCGTTTTCATGATCATAAAAGAAATATTCTGATGAGAAGCTTATTTTCATTGCCTGAAGCAAGCAAATCTTAGATGAACAATATATAGATGGACCCTACGTAAACAAACGCGGAAAATGAACTGAAGCATATTTTTTTGCAAACTTGTGTGCGTAAGCATAATCAGTAGGTTATCGCAGGGGTCCACACACATTTGAGGGTGCGATGGATCTAAACCTCTGCTGGTGTAGTGGGTCACTCTGCTTCCCGGGTTCGAAAACTCATTTTCTTCCAACTCAGCGTGGGCACATGGGAAACAGCTTCAGGTTCCGCAGCAGAGAGTTTATTCGACACAGAGTAGGTATTACATTGATATTTGACACATTACAACTGTCACTCATTACGGTGACAATGACACATATTACAACACCCACCCTCAATGTAATACACATATAAATTTCCAAAAAGAAACTATAATAAACTTACATTACAAAAACAATCTTAATTTACATCTTATACAAAACTATGTTTAAGCAATCAAAAGAAACACAATACTTGTATTATGAAACCTCTTTATAAATATCTTTTTCAAACCAAAAATTAAAATTTACATCACTTTGTTCATTACAAAAAAGACTATACAGCTATCACTTATATACTACATACTTTAATTACTTTATTATTAACTAAACTTACACAAATAAAAAAAACTTTATACTTAACTACAATTAACTGATGAGACTACACATTTTACAAAATTTCATTAACATATCTTTTCTTAACCATTTTGTAAACATATCAGCTATTTGATCTTCAGTTTTTAAATACTGTAAACATATTGTACCATTCTGAACCTTTTCCCTAATAAAGTGATAGCGAATGTCAATGTGTTTTAATCGTTTCACTGTATTTGTATTTGCTACTTTAATTGCTGACTGATTGTCACAATATATCAAAACAGGTGTTGTTTTACATATCTGAAAATCTTTCAATAAATTGATAAGCCAGCATGCCTCGCTGACAGCCATACTGGCAGCTATATATTCAGCTTCTGTTGAAGACAGGCTAACACTACTTTGCTTTTTAGAGCACCAAGTTATAAGACAATTTGAGAAAAAGAAACAATAGCCTGTGGTAGATTTTCTATCCACTAGATCACCTCCCCAGTTTGCATCACAGTAACCTTGTAACACATCCTTATCATATGTATAAATTAACTTATAATCAATTGTATGTTTAATATACCTTAAAACTCTCTTAAGAGCACTCAACAAAACATGAGATGCACAATTTTGGTATCTACTAAGTATAGAAATGGTTGCACAGAGATCAGGCCTAGTGCAGGAGGCGGCATACATTAAACACCCTAGGATTTGTTGACATTTATTTTCTATGACCTTATCTATAGGTATATCATTACATTCAAGTAAAGAAACATTAAAGTTCTGATCCATTGGAGTAGACATTGGCTTACAATCTTCCATATTAAATCTTTTTAAAACATTTAAAAGATAATTTTTCTGACACAATTCAGTTACATTAGTTTTCAAGTTTTGTTTTATATTTATACCAAGAAATTCTGAGGCAAATTCTAAATCTTTCATACTAAACTCTTTATGTAAAATCAATTTAAGGTCATTGACCATTTTATAACAAGAACCAAATATTAACAAGTCATCTACATACAATAAAACATAGATTTGTTTACCATTGTTACATTTAGTATATAAACATGAGTCACTTTCAGATCTTTTGAAACCTGCATTTAAAATTACAGAATTGAACTTTTCATTCCAGTATTTAGGTGATTTTTTTAAACCATACAAAGACTTGTTTAATTTTACTATTTGTTTTCCATCAGAATAAGCCCCTTCAGGTAATTTAAGATATACATTCTCATTAATTTCCCCATACAGGAATGCACCTGTCACATCCATTTGGTGAATAGGTACCTTTAACTTTGTAGCAACTGAGATAAATAACCTAAATGTTGACAATTTTGCTACTGGAGAATAAATTTCAGAAAAATCAATATCTTCTTGTTGTTCAAAACCCCTGGCTACTAGCCTAGCTTTATAGTGACATTTATTATCAAGATATTTTATTTTAAAAACCCATTTACTACTAATAATTGGATCAGTTACATTTTCAGTACAGATATCCCAAGTATTATTATTAATTAATGTTTTTAACTCACAGTTTATGGCCTTTGTCCATTCTTTAGCATTATTGCTTTCCATAGCCTCCTTGTATGTCTTAGGTTCTATATTGTTACATTCCGCTAAAGCAAGTTGACACTTATAGAATGATGGTGGTTTTCTTGCCCTCTTAAGTCTTTGACAATGTTCTGGAGTTATATTCACTTCACTTTCACTCACTTCACTGTCTGTACACGGTTCATAAATGCTACCTTCATCTTCTGAAGAAATAGGGTTGTAATTATCTTCCAATATCGACTGCTGACTCATTTTTGTGTGTATAATTGGTTCCTCAATATCTATTTTTGGGGCACTTGTATCTTGTTTTATGTTGCTTTCTTTGTCAAGAAATATAATATCTCGTTTGTTTTCAACTGTATTTTCAATAGGAAACCATATCCTGTATCCTTTTACATTCTCTCCATAGCCCACAAAAATGCCTTTCTTGGCTTTTGAGTCCCACTTTCTTCTCTTTTCTTTTGGTATGTGTACATATACAGATGTACCAAAAATTTTCAAATTATTAATGTCATATTTCTTTCCTGTCCATATTTCATATGGTGAAACACCATTTTGTTTTGTTCTTCCAGTTCTATTCAACACATATGCCGCTGTGTTCACGGCTTCAGCCCACAATTTCTTTGGTAAATTGTTTGCATATAACATTGCTCTCGCTGCCTCAACTAAGGTTCGATTTTCTCTTTCAGCCTTTCCATTTTGTTCTGGTGTGTATGTTACTGAAGTTTGGTGTACTATACCACGATTTATAAAAATTTCTTGTAAACTTTTATTCACAAATTCTAAGCCATTATCACTTCTAAAAGTTAATATTTTATTTCCTGTACTATTTTCAATCATATTTATAAATTGTTGTATATACTTGCATGTTTCTTCTTTGCTTTTTAAAAAGTACACAGTTCTATAACTAGAAAAGTCATCTTTCAGTATCATAAAGTATCTGGATCCCCCAATTGAATTATTTTCCATGGGTCCACAAAGATCAGCATGGATAACTTCACATATCCTTGTTGTATTTGATTTACTGGTTTTAAAAGGTAAGCGATGTATCTTTCCCTTTAAACATCCATGACAAGAATTATCAGTGTTGCCATTAACATATTCGCTGACTTCAATATTGTTGTTTTGTAGCACAGTTTTCACATACTGTATGTTCTGATGAGCCATCTTTTGATGCCATTCATCTAATGTAGACTTAACTTGAGTTACATTTGCATATACACTTTTGTAGCGAACATTCATCATATACATGTTCCCAACTCGATTTGCAATAGCACGTAGTGCCTTTCCTTTGTAAAACTTGCACTTGTTACCATCTGTCTTCATTATATAACCTGTATCCATTGCACAGTTGACAGAAAATAAGTTTGTTTTTAATTCTGGCACAAACAAAACATTATTTATAGTTGTATCAATCCAGTCTTTTCCATTGAATACTTCTAATTTTATCTGTCCACATCCCAATACTTTAATGGTGTCTCCATTGCCAATAATTACTGACTGTGTTGTCGGTGAAAATGTTGTATACAAGTTCCTTTCACAACACATATGTGCACTTGCACCAGTATCGACTAGCCACTTATATTTTTGTAGATATTCATTATTATTCTGTTGTACCATGAATGCATTACTATCTTTGTTTTTCCTGAACCGACATTCATTTTTAAAATGACCCGACTTGTTACAATAAAAACATCTTTTGTCTGTTTTTATGTTTACAATATTCTGTTTGTTCCTGCATTCCGATGCATAATGTCCTAGTTTATTACATTTAAAGCATTTCATGTACTTCTTTTTCTGTGCATTGCTTTTCACAATAAATGCAGATGCTGTTGATGGAGTATCTTGCTTCTCTTTCAATCGTTCTTCTTCAATCAACAAGCGAGCGACAAGATTATCATATGTTTGCTTGTTTTCTGGAGCTGACTCCCACGCAGATATAAAATGCCTGTAGTCATCGGGCAGAGACATCAATACTTTTGTGATTACAAATTTTTCTGATATATCCTCTCCCATCTGTTTAAGTTGGTTTCTTAACTCTTGAATCTTAGACAAAAATACCGACATTTCAATGTCTTTTACATATTTATATTGAAAAAACTTTTGTTGAACAATATGTATACTTGTTTCAGTCTTCTGCTCATAAACGCTGCTTAATTTGTGCCACATTTCGGCTGATGTATTGCACGTGATGATGTGAAGCATCACTTCCTCAGTCATTCTTGTAACTATTTGTGTTTGAGCCTTTGCATCCTTCAATTGCCATGAAGCTTGTTCTTCCGCCTTGTCTGGCTTTGTAAAAGTGCCATCGACGATACCCATGAGGTTTTGTCCTCGCAATATAACCATTGTTTGAAATTTCCAAATGTTCCAGTTTCTCGCACCCTCCAATTTTATAATTGTTTGATTTGCATCCATCGTATTGCTTACGATACCTTCCTGCCTTTTATTGTTATCCTTCCTTGTTCTAATTCGATTTGTACGAACACTCCGAACAAGTATTGCTTGAGAAAAATATGGCCGCACACTGTCGCGCCGTATTTTAACTTTTATTTTCGAAAAAAAGACTTATTTTACGAAACTAAATATCTGGCAGTATTCTCTGAACAATCCTTTATCCTGTAACAAAGTTGTGTGCCTGGGCTCATAACCTGTTTTAGGATTATTCAGGATTCTTTTATAATGAAACGACACGGTACGAGATCAACGCAGCAGAGAGTTTATTCGACACAGAGTAGGTATTACATTGATATTTGACACATTACAACTGTCACTCATTACGGTGACAATGACACATATTACAACCCACAGCTCCAAAAACAATTCCCCCTGGCGTTCGAGTTCAACGACTATTACTTGAGGTTCATCGCTTACCACAGCGTGTCGTGCCGGTTCCGGACGTTCCTACTGGACAGCGAGGCGCAGAGGGCCGAACTGGGAATCACCACCGCCGATGACAAGAGGCCCGACACCAACAGATTGGTGAGTTTCACACAGCTCTACTTTACCTCTACAATTTTATTTTCAAAAATTGATTGTGTAATTAAATATAATATTTGATAAATTTGATTGTCTTTAAGCAATTCATATTTCATGTATTTCATCTTCTTTATACCGTCCCTCCTATGCTATTCCCTACATGGTTTCACCTCCAGTGTTACTAATGTCCATTGGCAACTGTAATGACTTTCCATTAATATCCGTTTCCCATATCTTACTGACCGTTCATTTGCCTCACTAATGTCAGGAAACACTCCTTCACAGAAATTGATCCTTACAAGCTACACTATGATTTTGAATAATAAGTACAGGTGTTTTTATTTTTCAAAATCAGACATTTTGATTCCTGAAAATGGTAATTGGTTTTTCAAAAATCTAATGATACAGCCTTAGTTTACGTAATAATTGGCCTCGTGACTCCTTCCAGTATTTTTCGCTATTTCGTATTGTTACAACCTAGGCGCCGACAAAGACAAATTCCACGTACAGATTTGTAGAAGCACATTTATTACCCGTCGGCATTTGAACTAATAACTAATAACATTGAAACTATTGTAATTCTTTTATGATCGTCTTCTTTTGTTTACTTATTTATTGGCATACGTTTCTAGAGAACAGCCTATTGTTCTTTTGTTTACGGCCACTAGCGGCTATAATCATTAGCCAGGTCTTACAGATATAAAGTACAAGCTGATTCTAGGAAATTCGGTACATGTTGCCGGGCGGGCACATTGCATTTGTTCGATGTAAAACGATGGCCTGATTGAGGGAGGGGGCAGTCGAGCGAGAACCACGATCAAGGCGAGACGTGTGTACATTCGGTAATCTATTAGTGATGGACTTTGCGCGTTTTATTGAATTACGACCTTCTGCATTACGTTTGGATTTGTATTGTTTATTTGTATCTGTGTTATATGTGTTTGTATAGTTCTAATAAACTCTATAATAATTCCAACGGTATTTTAATTCGAGTCTCGCAACTCGTAACAGTATAGTTTAGGTTTTGGCCCTGAAGGCCAACTTGAAAAATTCACCTGTAACACTAATCTGGTTGTGCGTTACCGGCGTTATTTTTTAATGCTTTAAATAAGACGCATACGGCCACAATCTAAATCTTTAACACTAACGTAGATGACTTAAATATTAAATAGAATTTTTTTGGTGGGAAATTGGAAGGTGATCTCTTAATGTTAATTTTAATTTAGGATATTGATTGCTTTAAATGATGAATTAGGCATGTGTATTAAAAATCTCTCAGGTTTCATGAAATGCATGTATTCGAGGTGCCACAAGGACCCCTCGCATAGCGTCAGCCTACCAGACCAGACATACAATTTACCTGAGACTTTTACTTGAAGATAATTTTAAAACTTTAATACTCATGAATACTTGACACTGGCTATGTTGACTATAGAATTCGTTGTATGAACGGCCCGCTCGGTGTTGCCTGTAAAATATATAAATTAAATAGAAATAATCAATAATATAACTTAAATCTACATATATAAAATATTTCTGTATTTACCTGGATGTTTTGTTAATAAATAAAAGCATATACTGAATGCACGCAGTAATCGAATGCACGAATTTCACTCGGGATTGATCCGAAGCAGTTGCCCGAGACTACCGACTGTGCTAAACGTGCCATAGATTCGATTCTCTAACAGCATTCAACGGCTATCTTTCAAACCCTAAAAAACCTTGTTTCAATCTCCTCTGCACAATTGAACGTTGTATCCGTTACATGCTAGATATACAAATGGTGCGGAGCCATACTTTAAAGAGAAGAAGAAGATTATCCATTGTCAGTTGTTTCGATTCCAGGGGGTGGAAACCGGGGCGGGATCTGAGGAGGAGTGTGGCGGCGGGTGCGGCTCCTTCGGGACCTCCCCCCGCGCGCCGGCCATGGGCCACTCGGTGTTCGAATACATCGACAAGCACCACCAGAAGTCGCCCATATTCTATAACTTCTTGTATACGCCTGATTTGGTTAATCCGGTGAGTGTTATTTAACTCAGTGCTTTTTAATGTTTTTGAATACGCGACCCCCTTGGATCATAGACAAACAAAAACTTGGTAATTTAAAAGACTACGTTTATGTTTTTTCTCTATTTTGTTACTCATATTCATTATTAGGGTCTTATACTCTGCAAAAAGCTGCTGAGCTTAGAAAGTACCTAAGTACGAGATAGAAATTGTTGTCAACCCCAAACAAAAAGTTTACCGAGAGCACCTTTAAAAATTGTCTATTGAATGCTTTATTCTTTTTAAAATTTGAAGTCTTTGAAACCTAAAAAATGTAATATTTTCTTAAGTTTTCGCGACTTGTATACATAATAAAACTACGTTTTAACGGTTTTAAGCGCGGTAATTTTATTTGATTTTGGTTTTTCCGACGTTTCGGCCATTTTTCAGTGGCCGTGATCACGGAAGACAAAGATGTCAAGTGTCAACGAGTATTGTTAAAGTTTTATTTAGCCTACCGCCAACTTGTTAATTCTAATTTTGTTTATGGTAATTATTTACTCTATGGGAGCCTAATCTAATTTACTACCGCTTCGCAAGATGTTATGGCTTGAAGAGAAGAAGCGGCGCAAGAAACTCTTCAGCAAACATGCCTAGCTCTAATAATTTTATATAATATTAAAATGGGTGGAAGGAAAAATAAAAGTAATTATCAGTCAAGTTGGTTTGTGGCCACTGAAAAGTGGCCGAAACGTCGGAAAGACCAAAATCAAATAAAATTACCGCGCTTAAAACCGTTAAAACGTAGTTTTATTACCTAAAAAGTATGTTTGATGGTGTGGGTATTCTCATCTCTAACGGTGTGCACGAGACGAACTTCGACACTGATCCAACAGTAAATGTTACCACAACAAAGAGTTTTTTCATGGCGATAGTTTCCTCGGCAAATGAATACGAAAATTATTTACTGCATATATCACGACACTTTTTTATTTTATTTTTTATTGCAGGAGATCAGCAGACAGGCAAAATAATAGTACATTATGGTACTAGTGTGTAACATTGGTGATTACCGCCGAGGCGCCATTGAGACTCGAGCCGTAGGCGAGGGTCTTAAGAGAGCCGAGGACGGTAATCATCAATACACACGTGTATCATACGACGTTTTTCAACACACTTGTGAATAAAATAACAACAAAAACTCATTTTATTTAGTAGATAAAAAGTTATATATGAGTGAAAGTTTTATTTATTAAACACGTACGAGTTAAAATTATCTATTTAAATAAGAAGTTGCATGAAATGAGCAAGCAATAGGAACATTAATTTATTTGTTCTATACAACACGATCTTTTTTTTTTTTGAATAATAACTTTTTTAAGAACAAAGCAACTCAACCAATAAAATTAAAAAAAGAAATCTATAACTCACTAGTGAGTTATAATGTTTTTTACTCACAGTTTGATAATGGGTGTCATTCTGTGCCTAATTGCGGTGACCATAGAGCCACTTTATGAGCAAGTGTGTTGAAAAATAAATAAAGTGTCAGTAGTAACGTCTTAATCACTCCATCCTGTGTAGGTACTCCGTCCAGTGTCGTCCATATGCTCGTTAGAAGTGTGGCAGTACTACACCAGCGAAGAGCTCTCCCACGGAGCTCCGTACGACCTAGAGGTGCTCGCTTCCTCTGAGGGGGATGTAAGACATCCGCAACGTAGAGTCGTCACCGCTGGGTATGTGTTTTTAATGTATCGAAGGCGAATATATTTATTCTTTTTTTTATGGCGTGAGTTCAGCAGACAGGCAGACGACCCACCTGATGGAAAGCGGTTACCATCGTCTATGGACATTTGCTGCCGCTTTCTAATGGGAAACTGGAACCTGGCCACTAATGCCGGAACACAACTCAAGGTTGTTATGGCGACATACTCTAGACCAGGGTAGCCATCCAGACGGGCGAATACCCTACCACCTGGCTGTAGGTTGTTTTGACGCCTCTTACGACAGGCCGTCTCAACGCAGGAGATTATTTCTCCTTTCCTGCGCATGGATAAAATTGTAACAAAGCTCTGATGATGATCTTTAATAAAGACATATTTAAGTTTAAATTTCTTTCCCAATAAACGTGCAATTTTTGAAATGTTTTACATACATACATACATACATACATACATAACTTCACGCCAGCTCCCTCGCGGGGTAGGCACGAACAACAGAGTGCCATTTAGGCTTATTGAAATGTTTTAATAGTTATATAAGTAGAAATGGCATCTAAGCTTCTAGTGCCACGATTTTACTTGTGTTTTTTAATAGATTTACCCTTATATATAATTCCCCCCCTAACTTTATATTTATGTAGCGGAAAATCTGAAAAAATGATAATAAAGGTAACGGGGCTGTAGTAATTTTTATAAAGAAAACAGAAATACAGTCAAAGTAGGGAGGGGGTAGTAACTACTTGGTTACATTGTCTATGAAAATTGTTTTTCATATCTGAAAATGTGCTCTAAAGAGTTAAGATTGAAATCTTTATCAGAATCCGTCTCGTTTATTTTTTAATTATTTATGTTAATTCTTATACCTATTACATTTTTCTGTACTTGTCTGTTCTGTACGAGTTGTCTGGAAGAGATCGCTTCGTAGCGATAAGACCGACGGTCTTGGGGATTGTGCACATTTAGAATATTTTTAGGCTATAAGTTTTTCTGTGTTTTCTGTAATGGTGTACAATAAAGTGTGATCTCTCTCTCTCTCTCTCTCTCTCTCTCTCTCTCTCTCTCTCTCTCTCTCTCTCTCTCCTTGTCACTGTTCTGTGTGTATTTTTGCAGTCTCTTACAATATTTGTTAACAGGTATGACAGTATCCCTCGTAGCATGCCAGACGCGTTCACTGGTCTTTTGGAGAGGATAAGGCAGTTGGAGCTAGAGCTGGGTCATTTGCCCCAGAAATGGAGGGTCCGTTGGGACCAACTGGAACTGCCGAACACTGTGGAGTTACAGGTTTGTTTTCAGACATTAGACACTGTTTATCATGTTATAAAACATCGCGGCCTCCTTATAAGAGTGATTGTCTCGCTAGGCGTTTACTGGTGTATTATGCTCGAAAAACATGTGAGTATTATTTTCTTAAGTTTTCGCGACTTGTATACATAATAAAACTACGTTTTAACGGTTTTAAGCGCGGTAATTTTATTTGATTTTGGTTTTTCCGACGTTTCGGCTACTTTTCAGTGGCCGTGATCACGGAAGACAAAGATATCAAGTGTCAACGAGTATTGTTAAAGTTTTATTTAGTCTAAAAACCAAAATCAAATAAAATTACCGCGCTTAAAACCGTTAAAACGTAGTTTTATCATGTGAGTATATTAAAATATCATATCACTTGCAATAAGCTCACTAAATAGTTTTGAAATGGCATATCCAAGAAGTTCATTCGTTTTTTTTGTGCTGTGGTATAATATTAGATTGTTACACGAGAAGGTGATGCTGACCTATTTAGGCAGGAGATGGATTAACGCACGAGCACGAGCATAGCGAGGGCACTAATAGTTCAGAGTGCCTAAATAGGCCTTTCACCCGAGGTTAACATTGCTTTTCATTTCGAATATGAGGAAAGTTAATAAAAACTGATTAGTTAAACTAACAACTACTTTTCTAAGATAAATCCATATATAAACCTGATGAACTCATTTAATACTTCACATATGAAACTTCAAGTATATTAATTTTTCTGTGGCATTTTACCCGTTAGTATTTTATTGTCGCTGATGATAATAATATTTAAATTTAATCAAGTTAAATATTTCGCTCAAAATGTAAATTAAATAATACATACATACATAACTTCACGCCAATTCCCTTGCGGGGTAGGCACGAACAACAGAGCGCCATTCAGGCTTATTCTTACACACCTCACTTGCTTCTTTGACATTCATAACTCTTGTCATGCACGCTCGTCTGTTCTTAAGGCTCCTGACATCACCTTCTGCTAGTACACGATCAATTTGATCATGGAAGGTGGGTCGTGGCCTTCCACGACTTCTGCATCCTTCCACTTTTACATTGTATATCTGTTTAGTCATTCTTTCCACATGCCCGAACCACCGGAGCATTCCTTTCCTTACCTTCACCCCGACACTCTCTTTCAAACCAACTCTCTTTCTTACTTCGGTATTACGAACACGGTCCGCGAGCGTCACTCCGCAGATTTTGCGCAGTGCTCGCATCTCGACCGCGTTTACTCTACTTTCATGCTCTCTCTAAATCTTCACTAAATTATTATTTAAATAATTTAGTGAAAAGTAATTTATAAGGCCCAGCTTGCCATACACAACGCGGTGCTGGTACCTACGCTCGCGTATGGAAGCGAGAGTTGGGTATGGAAGAGAGAGCATGAAAGTAGAGTAAACGCGGTCGAGATGCGAGCACTGCGCAAAATCTGCGGAGTGACGCTCGCGGACCGCGTTCGTAATACCGAAGTAAGAAAGAGAGTTGGCCTGAAAGAGAGTGTCGGGGTGAAGGTAAGGAAAGGAATGCTCCGGTGGTTCGGGCATGTGGAAAGAATGCATGATGAAAGAATGACTAAACAGATATACAATGCAAAAGTGGATGGATGCAGAAGTCGTGGAAGGCCACGACACACCTTCCATGATCAAATTGATCGTGTACTAGCAGGTGATGTCACGAGCCTTAAGAACAGACGAGCGTGCATGACAAGAGTTATGAATGTCAAAGAAGCAAGTGAGGTGTGTAAGAATAAGCCTGAATGGCGCTCTGTTGTTCGTGCCTACCCCGCAAGGGAACTGGTGTGAAGTTATGTATGTATGTAATTTATAAGTATGAAATCATGTTACAAAATATTTTCTTATTACAATTTATGCAGCGATTTGACAGTGGCTGTAAAAAAAAAGTTTGGACTTGAGTGGCATGTATTATCGCATAGTTTTCTAAATTTCTGGACAACAGGGAGAATCGTTTCCCAGGGACGAAAAGTGCTGTTTTCTTTCCTGTGATTAAGCAACTCCAAGTGTATTTTCAGAGTTTGAGAAATGTAAAAAAAACTTGGAATGCACTTACCCGGTTTAAAATTGTACAGCTGCATTGTAGAGTTGAATATTTGAGTAATTATTGGCCGAACATTTTTATAGTGATGTTTTGATAGTGAGACGATTTCAAGTCACTTTTTACGTGTTGTTTTGGAATTTCATGTATAAGGTATTGTAAGTGTTACGCTAGCTAGCTAGGTGGCATTTGCCCGACTGGATGGCTGCCACCCCTGGTCTAAAGTATGTCGCCATAATAACCTTGAGTTTTGTTCCGGCATTAGTGACCAGGTTCCAGTGTCCCTTAAGAGAGCAGCAGCGCATTTGTAGCAACTTTGGTGTTGCAAATGTCTATAGGCGATGGTAACCGCTTTCCATCAAGTGGGCCGTCTGCCTGTCTGCTGATCTCCTGCAATAAAAAAAAAAGCTACTGAAAGTTGTATCCTACAATATTATTTAGCAGTGAATAAATGTATAGATTTTGTCTTATTAATATCACATCTTTGCGAGTCTCGGTTGGTGTTAAACTCGTATAAAACCTCTATTTCGCCATTGCTGGCGAGATAGAGAGAAATTAGAAATCTATTTAAATTTTGAAATTCATGTTTGGAACGTTGTGAAAAATGTGCTCTATAATAAGTCAATTGTAAAAATCTGCAATGTAAATTTACCTAAAATATAATATTGTTGAATTTAAAATCCGGAGTTTCCTTGGAGTATCTGAAATACCACGGCACCTTGGTACATAACAGCAATTTCTCCAGTTGGATCTATTCTGTAAATCAATTTTCTTTGCTTCATTTTGGCCTTGGCTTAGTCACAGAGTTGTGTCTTGTATGATATTCATAACAGAAATTTATCTTTCTCAGCTTGAAAATATAATTTGCAGATTTTTAAAAAAAATTTTTTTCAATAATTCTGCTCTAGTAATAAATTTTCCTTGTTAATAAGTCTGACGTGTTAATAAATCGGCCTTGTTGACAGTTTTCCCTGTTAATAAATCTACCTTGTTGATAAATGTGCACTCCAATTTTTCTAATGCATCCTAAGGTTGTCTGGAAGAAATTGCATTTGGTGAAAGGAGTATGTGAAACTTCTTGAAGTCTATCTTAATGTTATGTAATAAAGTATATTCTTTATTTGGTCGCAGCGCAACTCGTCGATGTGCAGCAGCGTGGTCCGGCGCGCGACGCTGGTCTGGCACAAGCGCAGCACGCTCGAGGTGCTGGTGCGGGGCCGGCTCGCCGCCGCGCCGCCGCCGCTCGCGCCCGCCCACCGCTGGGCGCCCAACA